>CM040923.1:3437245-4869745 GCA_023029165.1 Gobiocypris rarus
AGGTATTTTTATACATGCCAGCCTGGGTTTGTGTTGCATTTCCACTGTTCTCACCAGCAGGGCCACCAGCGTGTGGCACTTCAAAACAATAATCGTTTTGCTGAGCGTTTGGTTCAGTTGACCCACAGGTTTGAAAAGCTTCCAACCATTCTCTGCTTTTGAACAAATACACGTGGCTCTGCTGTGAGCAGAGCATCCAAAAATACAGAAAACTAAAATGTTCCCCTCCACGGAAATCTTTAGTAAAGCGAAAGATTTATGCGTGAATGAAGAAACTCGAGCTGTACCCCTGAGATGTCGGGCCAATGTGCTCCCATCAACATGCCACAATGCTCAGCAAGGTAAGGTCTGTTGCTGGCTCCTGCCACCCAGCTTTTTCTTTTTTAAATCATGGAGCCATTTCCATTGGAAGGAGCAAATGTAAAAGAATCCGCCCCAATCACCAGATGACCGCAAACCCTGTCTAAGAGGATTTCACTGAGGCTGATAGTACGTTGAAGACCAGTGGTAGTATTAACGAGAAGATTTTTATGAAGCGAAATGAACAAACCCTCCATCTCCTTCCATCGTGGGTTGATTCCTCCATAGGACAGGGTAAGCTCCTCTCCTGCACCCTTGGCCAAAATAAAAGGGTTAAATAATAACTCCCATAACAGAAAGCATAGCCAGTGTTAAGTGACTTCTCAACGGTTGGCCATGCAAACAGTGGCTGCAGAGCCATTCCTCGTTAGTATAGTGGACAGTATCTCCGCCTGTCACGCGGAAGACCGGGGTTCGATTCCCGGCCGGAGGCTGCTTCTTTATGACGGCCAAACACCTCTGCTGAAAAAGCCAAACCTCCCTTCAAGACTCACCTGATGATGAGGATTAGCTGTTTGCACGTGATATGTCTTACTTTCAATAAAACCTTTGACATGGCTTTGTAAAAGGTGTTTTTATGCATACTTGGCCTGGGTTTGTGTTGCATTTCCACTGTTCTCACCAGCAGGGGCCACCAGCGTGTGGCACTTCAAAACAACCAATCGTTTTGCTGAGCGTTTGGTTCAGTTGACCCACAGGTTTGAAAAGCTTCCAACCATTCTCTGTTTTTGAACAAATACACGTGGCTCTGCTGTGAGCAGAGCATCCAAAAATACAGAAAACTAAAATGTTCCCCTCCACGGAAATCTTTAGTAAAAGCGAAAGATTTATGCGTGAATGAAGAGAAACTCGAGCTGTACCCCTGAGATGTCGGGCCAATGTGCTCCCATCAACATGCCACAATGCTCAGCAAGGGTAAGGTCTGTTGCTGGCTCCTGCCACCCAGCTTTTTCTTTTTTAAATCATGGAGCCATTTCCATTGGAAGGAGCAAATGTAAAAGAATCCGCCCCAATCACCAGATGACCGCAAACCCTGTCTAAGAGGATTTCACTGAGGCTGATAGTGCGTTGAAGACCAGTGGTAGTATTACGAGAAGATTTTTATGAAGCGAAATGAACAAACCCTCCATCTCCTTCCATCGCGGGTTGATTCCTCCATAGGACAGGGTAAGCTCCTCTCCTGCACCCTTGGCCAAAATAAAAGGGTTAAATAATAACTCCCATAACAGAAAGCATAGCCAGTGTTAAGTGACTTCTCAACGGTTGGCCATGCAAACAGTGGCTGCAGAGCCATTCCTCGTTAGTATAGTGGACAGTATCTCCGCCTGTCACGCGGAAGACCGGGGTTCGATTCCCCGGCCAGAGGCTGCTTCTTTATGACGGCCAAACACCTCTGCTGAAAAAAGCCAAACCTCCCTTCAAGACTCACCTGATGATGAGGATTAGCTGTTTGCACGTGATATGTCTTACTTTCAATAAAACCTTTGACATGGCTTTGTAAAAGGTGTTTTTATGCATACTTGGCCTGGGTTTGTGTTGCATTTCCACTGTTCTCACCAGCAGGGGCCACCAGCGTGTGGCACTTCAAAACAGCCAATCGTTTTGCTGAGCGTTTGGTTCAGTTGACCCACAGGTTTGAAAAGCTTCCAACCATTCTCTGTTTTTGAACAAATACACGTGGCTCTGCTGTGAGCAGAGCATCCAAAAATACAGAAAACTGCAAATGTTCCCTCTCACGGAAATCTTTAGTAAAAGCGAAAGATTTATGCGTGAATGAAGAGAAACTCGAGCTGTACTCCTGAGATGTCGGGCCAATGTGCTCCATCAACATGCCACAATGCTCAGCAAGGGTAAGGTCTGTTGCTGGCTCCTGCCACCCAGCTTTTTCTTTTTAAATCATGGAGCCATTTCCATTGGAAGGAGCAAATGTAAAAGAATCCGCCCCAATCACCAGATGACCGCAAACCCTGTCTAAGAGGATTTCACTGAGGCTGATAGTACGTTGAAGACCAGTGGTAGTATTAGCACGAGAAGATTTTTTATGAAGCGAAATGAACAAACCCTCCATCTCCTTCCAGGGTTGATTCCTCCATAGGACAGGGTAAGCTCCTCTCCTGCACCCTTGGCCAAAATAAAAGGGTTAAATAATAACTCCCATAACAGAAAGCATAGCCAGTGTTAAGTGACTTCTCAACGGTTGGCCATGCAAACAGTGGCTGCAGAGCCATTCCTCGTTAGTATAGTGGACAGTATCTCCGCCTGTCACGCGGAAGACCGAGTTCGATTCCCCGGCAGAGGCTGCTTCTTTATGACGGCCAAACACCTCTGCTGAAAAAAGCCAAACCTCCCTTCAAGACTCACCTGATGATGAGGATTAGCTGTTTGCACGTGATATGTCTTACTTTCAATAAAACCTTTGACATGGCTTTGTAAAGGTGTTTTTATGCATAGCCTGGGTTTGTGTTGCATTTCCACTGTTCTCACCAGCAGGGCCACCAGCGTGTGGCACTTCAAAACAACCAATCGTTTTGCTGAGCGTTTGGTTCAGTTGACCCACAGGTTTGAAAAGCTTCCAACCATTCTCTGTTTTGAACAAATACACGTGGCTCTGCTGTGAGCAGAGCATCCAAAAATACAGAAAACTGCAAATGTTCCCCTCCACGGAAATCTTTAGTAAAGCGAAAGATTTATGCGTGAATGAAGAGAAACTCGAGCTGTACCCCTGAGATGTCGGGCCAATGTGCTCCATCAACATGCCACAATGCTCAGCAAGGGTAAGGTCTGTTGCTGGCTCCTGCCACCCAGCTTTTTCTTTTTAAATCATGGAGCCATTTCCATTGGAAGGAGCAAATGTAAAAAGAATCCGCCCCAATCACCAGATGACCGCAAACCCTGTCTAAGAGGATTTCACTGAGGCTGATAGTACGTTGAAGACCAGTGGTAGTATTAGCACGAGAAGATTTTTATGAGCGAAATGAACAAACCCTCCATCTCCTTCCATCGCGGGTTGATTCCTCCATAGGACAGGGTAAGCTCCTCTCCTGCACCCTTGGCCAAAATAAAGGGTTAAATAATAACTCCCATAACAGAAAGCATAGCCAGTGTTAAGTGACTTCTCAACGGTTGGCCATGCAAACAGTGGCTGCAGAGCCATTCCTCGTTAGTATAGTGGACAGTATCTCCGCCTGTCACGCGGAAGACCGGGGTTCGATTCCCCGGCCAGAGGAGGCTGCTTCTTTATGGCCAAACACCTCTGCTGAAAAAAGCCAAACCTCCCTTCAAGACTCACCTGATGATGAGGATTAGCTGTTTGCACGTGATATGTCTTACTTTCAATAAAACCTTTGACATGGCTTTGTAAAGGTGTTTTTATGCATACTTGGCCTGGGTTTGTGTTGCATTTCCACTGTTCTCACCAGCAGGGGCCACCAGCGTGTGGCACTTCAAAACAACCAATCGTTTTGCTGAGCGTTTGGTTCAGTTGACCCACAGGTTTGAAAAGCTTCCAACCATTCTCTGTTTTTGAACAAATACACGTGGCTCTGCTGTGAGCAGAGCATCCAAAAATACAGAAAACTCGCAAATGTTCCCCTCCACGGAAATCTTTAGTAAAGCGAAAGATTTATGCGTGAATGAAGAGAAACTCAGCTGTACTCCTGAGATGTCGGGCCAATGTGCTCCCATCAACATGCCACAATGCTCAGCAAGGGTAAGGTCTGTTGCTGGCTCCTGCCACCCAGCTTTTTTCTTTTTTAAATCATGGAGCCATTTCCATTGGAAGGAGCAAATGTAAAAAGAATCCGCCCCAATCACCAGATGACCGCAAACCCTGTCTAAGAGGATTTCACTGAGGCTGATAGTACGTTGAAGACCAGTGGTAGTATTAGCACGAGAAGATTTTTATGAAGCGAAATGAACAAACCCTCCATCTCCTTCCATCTGGGTTGATTCCTCCATAGGACAGGGTAAGCTCCTCTCCTGCACCCTTGGCCAAAATAAAAGGGTTAAATAATAACTCCCATAACAGAAAGCATAGCCAGTGTTAAGTGACTTCTCAACGGTTGGCCATGCAAACAGTGGCTGCAAGAGCCATTCCTCGTTAGTATAGTGGACAGTATCTCCGCCTGTCACGCGGAAGACCGGGGTTCGATTCCCGGCCAGAGGCTGCTTCTTTATGACGGCCAAACACCTCTGCTGAAAAAGCCAAACCTCCCTTCAAGACTCACCTGATGATGAGGATTAGCTGTTTGCACGTGATATGTCTTACTTTCAATAAAACCTTTGACATGGCTTTGTAAAAGGTGTTTTTATGCATACTTGGCCTGGGTTTGTGTTGCATTTCCACTGTTCTCACCAGCAGGGGCCACCAGCGTGTGGCACTTCAAAACAACCAATCGTTTTGCTGAGCGTTTGGTTCAGTTGACCCACAGGTTTGAAAAGCTTCCAACCATTCTCTGTTTTGAACAAATACACGTGGCTCTGCTGTGAGCAGAGCATCCAAAAATACAGAAAACTCGCAAATGTTCCCCTCCACGGAAATCTTTAGTAAAAGCGAAAGATTTATGCGTGAATGAAGAGAAACTCGAGCTGTACTCCTGAGATGTCGGGCCAATGTGCTCCCATCAACATGCCACAATGCTCAGCAAGGGTAAGGTCTGTTGCTGGCTCCTGCCACCCAGCTTTTTCTTTTTTAAATCATGGAGCCATTTCCATTGGAAGGAGCAAATGTAAAAGAATCCGCCCCAATCACCAGATGACCGCAAACCCTGTCTAAGAGGATTTCACTGAGGCTGATAGTACGTTGAAGACCAGTGGTAGTATTAACACGAGAAGATTTTTATGAAGCGAAATGAACAAACCCTCCATCTCCTTCCATCGCGGGTTGATTCCTCCATAGGACAGGGTAAGCTCCTCTCCTGCACCCTTGGCCAAAATAAAAGGGTTAAATAATAACTCCCATAACAGAAAGCATAGCCAGTGTTAAGTGACTTCTCAACGGTTGGCCATGCAAACAGTGGCTGCAAGAGCCATTCCTCGTTAGTATAGTGGACAGTATCTCCGCCTGTCACGCGGAAGACCGAGTTCGATTCCCCGGCCAGAGAGGCTGCTTCTTTATGACGGCCAAACACCTCTGCTGAAAAAAGCCAAACCTCCCTTCAAGACTCACCTGATGATGAGGATTAGCTGTTTGCACGTGATATGTCTTACTTTCAATAAAACCTTTGACATGGCTTTGTAAAGGTGTTTTTATGCATACTTGGCCTGGGTTTGTGTTGCATTTCCACTGTTCTCACCAGCAGGGCCACCAGCGTGTGGCACTTCAAAACAACCAATCGTTTTGCTGAGCGTTTGGTTCAGTTGACCCACAGGTTTGAAAAGCTTCCAACCATTCTCTGTTTTGAACAAATACACGTGGCTCTGCTGTGAGCAGAGCATCCAAAAATACAGAAAACTTCGCAAATGTTCCCCTCCACGAAATCTTTAGTAAAGGCGAAAGATTTATGCGTGAATGAAAGAGAAACTCGAGCTGTACTCCTGAGATGTCGGGCCAATGTGCTCCATCAACATGCCACAATGCTCAGCAAGGGTAAGGTCTGTTGCTGGCTCCTGCCACCCAGCTTTTTCTTTTTTAAATCATGGAGCCATTTCCATTGGAAGGAGCAAATAAGAATCCGCCCCAATCACCAGATGACCGCAAACCCTGTCTAAGAGGATTTCACTGAGGCTGATAGTACGTTGAAGACCAGTGGTAGTATTAACACGAGAAGATTTTTATGAAGCGAAATGAACAAACCCTCCATCTCCTTCCATCGTGGGTTGATTCCTCCATAGGACAGGGTAAGCTCCTCTCCTGCACCCTTGGCCAAAATAAAAGGGTTAAATAATAACTCCCATAACAGAAAGCATAGCCAGTGTTAAGTGACTTCTCAACGGTTGGCCATGCAAACAGTGGCTGCAAGAGCCATTCCTCGTTAGTATAGTGGACAGTATCTCCCCTGTCACGCGGAAGACCGGGGTTCGATTCCCCGGCCAGAGGCTGCTTCTTTATGACGGCCAAACACCTCTGCTGAAAAAGCCAAACCTCCCTTCAAGACTCACCTGATGATGAGGATTAGCTGTTTGCGTGATATGTCTTACTTTCAATAAAACCTTTGACATGGCTTTGTAAAAGGTGTTTTTATGCATACTTGGCCTGGGTTTGTGTTGCATTTCCACTGTTCTCACCAGCAGGGCCACCAGCGTGTGGCACTTCAAAACAGCCAATCGTTTTGCTGAGCGTTTGGTTCAGTTGACCCACAGGTTTGAAAAGCTTCCAACCATTCTCTGTTTTGAACAAATACGTGGCTCTGCTGTGAGCAGAGCATCCAAAAATACAGAAAACTCGCAATGTTCCCCTCCACGGAAATCTTTAGTAAAGGCGAAAGATTTATGCGTGAATGAAGAGAAACTCGAGCTGTACCCTGAGATGTCGGGCCAATGTGCTCCCATCAACATGCCACAATGCTCAGCAAGGGTAAGGTCTGTTGCTGGCTCCTGCCACCCAGCTTTTTCTTTTTAAATCATGGAGCCATTTCCATTGGAAGGAGCAAATGTAAGAATCCGCCCCAATCACCAGATGACATAAACCCTGTCTAAGAGGATTTCACTGAGGCTGATAGTACGTTGAAGACCAGTGGTAGTATTAACACGAGAAGATTTTTATGAAGCGAAATGAACAAACCCTCCATCTCCTTCCATCGTGGTTGATTCCTCCATAGGACAGGGTAAGCTCCTCTCCTGCACCCTTGGCCAAAATAAAGGGTTAAATAATAACTCCCATAACAGAAAGCATAGCCAGTGTTAAGTGACTTCTCAACGGTTGGCCATGCAAACAGTGGCTGCAAGAGCCATTCCTCGTTAGTATAGTGGACAGTATCTCCGCCTGTCACGCGGAAGACCGAGGTTCGATTCCCGGCGGGAGGCTGCTTCTTTATGACGGCCAAACACCTCTGCTGAAAAAGCCAAACCTCCCTTCAAGACTCACCTGATGATGAGGATTAGCTGTTTGCACGTGATATGTCTTACTTTCAATAAAACCTTTGACATGGCTTTGTAAAAGGTGTTTTTATGCATACTTGGCCTGGGTTTGTGTTGCATTTCCACTGTTCTCACCAGCAGGGGCCACCAGCGTGTGGCACTTCAAAACAGCCAATCGTTTTGCTGAGCGTTTGGTTCAGTTGACCCACAGGTTTGAAAAGCTTCCAACCATTCTCTGCTTTTGAACAAATACACGTGGCTCTGCTGTGAGCAGAGCATCCAAAAATACAGAAAACTCGCAAATGTTCCCCTCACGGAAATCTTTAGTAAAGCGAAAGATTTATGCGTGAATGAAGAGAAACTCGAGCTGTACCCCTGAGATGTCGGGCCAATGTGCTCCCATCAACATGCCACAATGCTCAGCAAGGGTAAGGTCTGTTGCTGGCTCCTGCCACCCAGCTTTTTCTTTTTAAATCATGGAGCCATTTCCATTGGAAGGAGCAAATGTAATAAGAATCCGCCCCAATCACCAGATGACCGCAAACCCTGTCTAAGAGGATTTCACTGAGGCTGATAGTACGTTGAAGACCAGTGGTAGTATTATGCGAGAAGATTTTTATGAAGCGAAATGAACAAACCCTCCATCTCCTTCCATCGGGGTTGATTCCTCCATAGGACAGGGTAAGCTCCTCTCCTGCACCCTTGGCCAAAATAAAAGGGTTAAATAATAACTCCCATAACAGAAAGCATAGCCAGTGTTAAGTGACTTCTCAACGGTTGGCCATGCAAACAGTGGCTGCAAGAGCCATTCCTCGTTAGTATAGTGGACAGTATCTCCGCCTGTCACGCGGAAGACCGGGTTCGATTCCCCGGCCAGGAGGCTGCTTCTTTATGACGGCCAAACACCTCTGCTGAAAAAGCCAAACCTCCCTTCAAGACTCACCTGATGATGAGGATTAGCTGTTTGCACGTGATATGTCTTACTTTCAATAAAACCTTTGACATGGCTTTGTAAAAGGTGTTTTTATGCATACTTGGCCTGGGTTTGTGTTGCATTTCCACTGTTCTCACCAGCAGGGGCCACCAGCGTGTGGCACTTCAAAACAGCCAATCGTTTTGCTGAGCGTTTGGTTCAGTTGACCCACAGGTTTGAAAAGCTTCCAACCATTCTCTGTTTTTGAACAAATACACGTGGCTCTGCTGTGAGCAGAGCATCCAAAAATACAGAAAACTCGCAAATGTTCCCCTCCACGGAAATCTTTAGTAAAAGCGAAAGATTTATGCGTGAATGAAGAGAAACTCAGCTGTACCCCTGAGATGTCGGGCCAATGTGCTCCCATCAACATGCCACAATGCTCAGCAAGGGTAAGGTCTGTTGCTGGCTCCTGCCACCCAGCTTTTTCTTTTTTAAATCATGGAGCCATTTCCATTGGAAGGAGCAAATGTAAGAATCCGCCCCAATCACCAGATGACCAAACCCTGTCTAAGAGGATTTCACTGAGGCTGATAGTACGTTGAAGACCAGTGGTAGTATTAGCACGAGAAGATTTTTTATGAAGCGAAATGAACAAACCCTCCATCTCCTTCCATCGCGGGTTGATTCCTCCATAGGACAGGGTAAGCTCCTCTCCTGCACCCTTGGCCAAAATAAAAGGGTTAAATAATAACTCCCATAACAGAAAGCATAGCCAGTGTTAAGTGACTTCTCAACGGTTGGCCATGCAAACAGTGGCTGCAAGAGCCATTCCTCGTTAGTATAGTGGACAGTATCTCCGCCTGTCACGCGGAAGACCGGGTTCGATTCCCCGACAGGGAGGCTGCTTCTTTATGACGGCCAAACACCTCTGCTGAAAAAAGCCAAACCTCCCTTCAAGACTCACCTGATGATGAGGATTAGCTGTTTGCACGTGATATGTCTTACTTTCAATAAAACCTTTGACATGGCTTTGTAAAAGGTGTTTTTATGCATACTTGGCCTGGGTTTGTGTTGCATTTCCACTGTTCTCACCAGCAGGGGCCACCAGCGTGTGGCACTTCAAAACAGCCAATCGTTTTGCTGAGCGTTTGGTTCAGTTGACCCACAGGTTTGAAAAGCTTCCAACCATTCTCTGTTTTTGAACAAATACACGTGGCTCTGCTGTGAGCAGAGCATCCAAAAATACAGAAAACTCGCAAATGTTCCCCTCCACGGAAATCTTTAGTAAAAGGCGAAAGATTTATGCGTGAATGAAGAGAAACTCGAGCTGTACCCCTGAGATGTCGGGCCAATGTGCTCCCATCAACATGCCACAATGCTCAGCAAGGGTAAGGTCTGTTGCTGGCTCCTGCCACCCAGCTTTTTCTTTTTAAATCATGGAGCCATTTCCATTGGAAGGAGCAAATGTAAAGAATCCGCCCCAATCACCAGATGACCGCAAACCCTGTCTAAGAGGATTTCACTGAGGCTGATAGTACGTTGAAGACCAGTGGTAGTATTAGCACGAGAATGTTTTTTATGAAGCGAAATGAACAAACCCTCCATCTCCTTCCATCGTGGGTTGATTCCTCCATAGGACAGGGTAAGCTCCTCTCCTGCACCCTTGGCCAAAATAAAGGGTTAAATAATAACTCCCATAACAGAAAGCATAGCCAGTGTTAAGTGACTTCTCAACGGTTGGCCATGCAAACAGTGGCTGCAAGAGCCATTCCTCGTTAGTATAGTGGACAGTATCTCCGCCTGTCACGCGGAAGACCGGGGTTCGATTCCCGGCCAGAGGCTGCTTCTTTATGACGGCCAAACACCTCTGCTGAAAAAGCCAAACCTCCCTTCAAGACTCACCTGATGATGAGGATTAGCTGTTTGCACGTGATATGTCTTACTTTCAATAAAACCTTTGACATGGCTTTGTAAAAGGTGTTTTTATGCATACTTGGCCTGGGTTTGTGTTGCATTTCCACTGTTCTCACCAGCAGGGGCCACCAGCGTGTGGCACTTCAAAACAGCCAATCGTTTTGCTGAGCGTTTGGTTCAGTTGACCCACAGGTTTGAAAAGCTTCCAACCATTCTCTGTTTTTGAACAAATACACGTGGCTCTGCTGTGAGCAGAGCATCCAAAAATACAGAAAACTCACAAATGTTCCCCTCCACGGAAATCTTTAGTAAAAGGCGAAAGATTTATGCGTGAATGAAGAGAAACTCGAGCTGTACCCTGAGATGTCGGGCCAATGTGCTCCCATCAACATGCCACAATGCTCAGCAAGGGTAAGGTCTGTTGCTGGCTCCTGCCACCCAGCTTTTTCTTTTTAAATCATGGAGCCATTTCCATTGGAAGGAGCAAATGTAAAAGAATCCGCCCCAATCACCAGATGACCGCAAACCCTGTCTAAGAGGATTTCACTGAGGCTGATAGTACGTTGAAGACCAGTGGTAGTATTAGCACGAGAAGATTTTTATGAAGCGAAATGAACAAACCCTCCATCTCCTCCTTCCGCGGGTTGATTCCTCCATAGGACAGGGTAAGCTCCTCTCCTGCACCCTTGGCCAAAATAAAGGGTTAAATAATAACTCCCATAACAGAAAGCATAGCCAGTGTTAAGTGACTTCTCAACGGTTGGCCATGCAAACAGTGGCTGCAAGAGCCATTCCTCGTTAGTATAGTGGACAGTATCTCCGCCTGTCACGCGGAAGACCGGGGTTCGATTCCCGGCCAGGGAGGCTGCTTCTTTATGACGGCCAAACACCTCTGCTGAAAAAGCCAAACCTCCTTCAAGACTCACCTGATGATGAGGATTAGCTGTTTGCACGTGATATGTCTTACTTTCAATAAAACCTTTGACATGGCTTTGTAAAGGTGTTTTTATGCATACTTGGCCTGGGTTTGTGTTGCATTTCCACTGTTCTCACCAGCAGGGGCCACCAGCGTGTGGCACTTCAAAACAAGCCAATCGTTTTGCTGAGCGTTTGGTTCAGTTGACCCACAGGTTTGAAAAGCTTCCAACCATTCTCTGTTTTTGAACAAATACACGTGGCTCTGCTGTGAGCAGAGCATCCAAAAATACAGAAAACTGCAAATGTTCCCCTCCACGGAAATCTTTAGTAAAAGCGAAAGATTTATGCATGAATGAAGAGAAACTCGAGCTGTACCCCTGAGATGTCGGGCCAATGTGCTCCCATCAACATGCCACAATGCTCAGCAAGGGTAAGGTCTGTTGCTGGCTCCTGCCACCCAGCTTTTTCTTTTTTAAATCATGGAGCCATTTCCATTGGAAGGAGCAAATGTAAGAATCCGCCCCAATCACCAGATGACCGCAAACCCTGTCTAAGAGGATTTCACTGAGGCTGATAGTACGTTGAAGACCAGTGGTAGTATTAACGAGAAGATTTTTATGACGAAATGAACAAACCCTCCATCTCCTTCCATCTGGGTTGATTCCTCCATAGGACAGGGTAAGCTCCTCTCCTGCACCCTTGGCCAAAATAAAGGGTTAAATAATAACTCCCATAACAGAAAGCATAGCCAGTGTTAAGTGACTTCTCAACGGTTGGCCATGCAAACAGTGGCTGCAAGAGCCATTCCTCGTTAGTATAGTGGACAGTATCTCCGCCTGTCACGCGGAAGACCGGGGTTCGATTCCCGACGGGAGGCTGCTTCTTTATGACGGCCAAACACCTCTGCTGAAAAAGCCAAACCTCCCTTCAAGACTCACCTGATGATGAGGATTAGCTGTTTGCACGTGATATGTCTTACTTTCAATAAAACCTTTGACATGGCTTTGTAAAAGGTGTTTTTATGCATACTTGGCCTGGGTTTGTGTTGCATTTCCACTGTTCTCACCAGCAGGGGCCACCAGCGTGTGGCACTTCAAAACAGCCAATCGTTTTGCTGAGCGTTTGGTTCAGTTGACCCACAGGTTTGAAAAGCTTCCAACCATTCTCTGTTTTTGAACAATACACGTGGCTCTGCTGTGAGCAGAGCATCCAAAAATACAGAAAACTCGCAAATGTTCCCCTCCACGGAAATCTTTAGTAAAAGGCGAAAGATTTATGCGTGAATGAAGAGAAACTCGAGCTGTACCCCTGAGATGTCGGGCCAATGTGCTCCCATCAACATGCCACAATGCTCAGCAAGGGTAAGGTCTGTTGCTGGCTCCTGCCACCCAGCTTTTTCTTTTTTCATGGAGCCATTTCCATTGGAAGGAGCAAATGTAAAAGAATCCGCCCCAATCACCAGATGACCGCAAACCCTGTCTAAGAGGATTTCACTGAGGCTGATAGTACGTTGAAGACCAGTGGTAGTATTAGCACGAGAAGATTTTTATGAAGCGAAATGAACAAACCCTCCATCTCCTTCCATCGGGTTGATTCCTCCATAGGACAGGGTAAGCTCCTCTCCTGCACCCTTGGCCAAAATAAAAGGGTTAAATAATAACTCCCATAACAGAAAGCATAGCCAGTGTTAAGTGACTTCTCAACGGTTGGCCATGCAAACAGTGGCTGCAGAGCCATTCCTCGTTAGTATAGTGGACAGTATCTCCGCCTGTCACGCGGAAGACCGGGGTTCGATTCCCGGCCAGGGAGGCTGCTTCTTTATGACGGCCAAACACCTCTGCTGAAAAAGCCAAACCTCCTTCTTCAAGACTCACCTGATGATGAGGATTAGCTGTTTGCACGTGATATGTCTTACTTTCAATAAAACCTTTGACATGGCTTTGTAAAAGGTGTTTTTATGCATACTTGGCCTGGGTTTGTGTTGCATTTCCACTGTTCTCACCAGCAGGGCCACCAGCGTGTGGCACTTCAAAACAGCCAATCGTTTTGCTGAGCGTTTGGTTCAGTTGACCCACAGGTTTGAAAAAGCTTCCAACCATTCTCTGTTTTGAACAAATACGTGGCTCTGCTGTGAGCAGAGCATCCAAAAATACAGAAAACTGCAAATGTTCCCCTCCACGGAAATCTTTAGTAAAAGCGAAAGATTTATGCATGAATGAAGAGAAACTCGAGCTGTACTCCTGAGATGTCGGGCCAATGTGCTCCCATCAACATGCCACAATGCTCAGCAAGGGTAAGGTCTGTTGCTGGCTCCTGCCACCCAGCTTTTTCTTTTTTAAATCATGGAGCCATTTCCATTGGAAGGAGCAAATGTAAAAGAATCCGCCCCAATCACCAGATGACCGCAAACCCTGTCTAAGAGGATTTCACTGAGGCTGATAGTACGTTGAAGACCAGTGGTAGTATTACGAGAAGATTTTTATGAAGCGAAATGAACAAACCCTCCATCTCCTTCCATCGTGGGTTGATTCCTCCATAGGACAGGGTAAGCTCCTCTCCTGCACCCTTGGCCAAAATAAAAGGGTTAAATAATAACTCCCATAACAGAAAGCATAGCCAGTGTTAAGTGACTTCTCAACGGTTGGCCATGCAAACAGTGGCTGCAAGAGCCATTCCTCGTTAGTATAGTGGACAGTATCTCCGCCTGTCACGCGGAAGACCGGGGTTCGATTCCCGGCGGGAGGCTGCTTCTTTATGACGGCCAAACACCTCTGCTGAAAAAGCCAAACCTCCCTTCAAGACTCACCTGATGATGAGGATTAGCTGTTTGCACGTGATATGTCTTACTTTCAATAAAACCTTTGACATGGCTTTGTAAAAGGTGTTTTTATGCATACTTGGCCTGGGTTTGTGTTGCATTTCCACTGTTCTCACCAGCAGGGGCCACCAGCGTGTGGCACTTCAAAACAACCAATCGTTTTGCTGAGCGTTTGGTTCAGTTGACCCACAGGTTTGAAAAGCTTCCAACCATTCTCTGTTTTTGAACAAATACACGTGGCTCTGCTGTGAGCAGAGCATCCAAAAATACAGAAAACTCATAAATGTTCCCTCCACGGAAATCTTTAGTAAAGGCGAAAGATTTATGCATGAATGAAGAGAAACTCGAGCTGTACCCCTGAGATGTCGGGCCAATGTGCTCCCATCAACATGCCACAATGCTCAGCAAGGGTAAGGTCTGTTGCTGGCTCCTGCCACCCAGCTTTTTCTTTTTAAATCATGGAGCCATTTCCATTGGAAGGAGCAAATGTAAAAGAATCCGCCCCAATCACCAGATGACCGCAAACCCTGTCTAAGAGGATTTCACTGAGGCTGATAGTACGTTGAAGACCAGTGGTAGTATTAGCACGAGAAGATTTTTATGAAGCGAAATGAACAAACCCTCCATCTCCTTCCATCGGGTTGATTCCTCCATAGGACAGGGTAAGCTCCTCTCCTGCACCCTTGGCCAAAATAAAAGGGTTAAATAATAACTCCCATAACAGAAAGCATAGCCAGTGTTAAGTGACTTCTCAACGGTTGGCCATGCAAACAGTGGCTGCAAGAGCCATTCCTCGTTAGTATAGTGGACAGTATCTCCGCCTGTCACGTAGAAGACCGGGGTTCGATTCCCCGACGGGGAGGCTGCTTCTTTATGACGGCCAAACACCTCTGCTGAAAAAAGCCAAACCTCCTTCAAGACTCACCTGATGATGAGGATTAGCTGTTTGCACGTGATATGTCTTGCTTTCAATAAAACCTTTGACATGGCTTTGTAAAAGGTGTTTTTATGCATACTTGGCCTGGGTTTGTGTTGCATTTCCACTGTTCTCACCAGCAGGGGCCACCAGCGTGTGGCACTTCAAAACAGCCAATCGTTTTGCTGAGCGTTTGGTTCAGTTGACCCACAGGTTTGAAAAGCTTCCAACCATTCTCTGTTTTGAACAAATACACGTGGCTCTGCTGTGAGCAGAGCATCCAAAAATACAGAAAACTGCAATGTTCCCCTCCACGGAAATCTTTAGTAAAAGCGAAAGATTTATGCATGAATGAAGAAACTCGAGCTGTACCCCTGAGATGTCGGGCCAATGTGCTCCCATCAACATGCCACAATGCTCAGCAAGGGTAAGGTCTGTTGCTGGCTCCTGCCACCCAGCTTTTTCTTTTTAAATCATGGAGCCATTTCCATTGGAAGGAGCAAATGTAAAAGAATCCGCCCCAATCACCAGATGACCGCAAACCCTGTCTAAGAGGATTTCACTGAGGCTGATAGTACGTTGAAGACCAGTGGTAGTATTAACGAGAAGATTTTTATGAAGCGAAATGAACAAACCCTCCATCTCCTTCCATCGGGTTGATTCCTCCATAGGACAGGGTAAGCTCCTCTCCTGCACCCTTGGCCAAAATAAAAGGGTTAAATAATAACTCCCATAACAGAAAGCATAGCCAGTGTTAAGTGACTTCTCAACGGTTGGCCATGCAAACAGTGGCTGCAAGAGCCATTCCTCGTTAGTATAGTGGACAGTATCTCCGCCTGTCACGCGGAAGACCGGGGTTCGATTCCCCGGCCAGAGGCTGCTTCTTTATGACGGCCAAACACCTCTGCTGAAAAAGCCAAACCTCCCTTCAAGACTCACCTGATGATGAGGATTAGCTGTTTGCACGTGATATGTCTTACTTTCAATAAAACCTTTGACATGGCTTTGTAAAGGTGTTTTTATGCATACTTGGCCTGGGTTTGTGTTGCATTTCCACTGTTCTCACCAGCAGGGGCCACCAGCGTGTGGCACTTCAAAACAGCCAATCGTTTTGCTGAGCGTTTGGTTCAGTTGACCCACAGGTTTGAAAAGCTTCCAACCATTCTCTGTTTTGAACAAATACACGTGGCTCTGCTGTGAGCAGAGCATCCAAAAATACAGAAAACTCGCAATTGTTCCCCTCCACGGAAATCTTTAGTAAAAGGCGAAAGATTTATGCATGAATGAAGAGAAACTCGAGCTGTACTCCTGAGATGTCGGGCCAATGTGCTCCGATCAACATGCCACAATGCTCAGCAAGGGTAAGGTCTGTTGCTGGCTCCTGCCACCCAGCTTTTTTCTTTTTTAAATCATGGAGCCATTTCCATTGGAAGGAGCAAATGTAATAAGAATCCGCCCCAATCACCAGATGACCGCAAACCCTGTCTAAGAGGATTTCACTGAGGCTGATAGTACGTTGAAGACCAGTGGTAGTATTAACACGAGAAGATTTTTTATGAAGCGAAACGAACAAACCCTCCATCTCCTTCCATCGTGGGTTGATTCCTCCATAGGACAGGGTAAGCTCCTCTCCTGCACCCTTGGCCAAAATAAAAGGGTTAAATAATAACTCCCATAACAGAAAGCATAGCCAGTGTTAAGTGACTTCTCAACGGTTGGCCATGCAAACAGTGGCTGCAAGAGCCATTCCTCGTTAGTATAGTGGACAGTATCTCCGCCTGTCACGCGGAAGACCGGGGTTCGATTCCCCGACGGGGAGGCTGCTTCTTTATGGCCAAACACCTCTGCTGAAAAAGCCAAACCTCCCTTCAAGACTCACCTGATGATGAGGATTAGCTGTTTGCACGTGATATGTCTTACTTTCAATAAAACCTTTGACATGGCTTTGTAAAAGGTGTTTTTATGCATACTTGGCCTGGGTTTGTGTTGCATTTCCACTGTTCTCACCAGCAGGGGCCACCAGCGTGTGGCACTTCAAAACAACCAATCGTTTTGCTGAGCGTTTGGTTCAGTTGACCCACAGGTTTGAAAAGCTTCCAACCATTCTCTGCTTTTGAACAAATACACGTGGCTCTGCTGTGAGCAGAGCATCCAAAAATACAGAAAACTCGCAATGTTCCCCTCCACGGAAATCTTTAGTAAAAGCGAAAGATTTATGCATGAATGAAGAGAAACTCGAGCTGTACTCCTGAGATGTCGGGCCAATGTGCTCCCATCAACATGCCACAATGCTCAGCAAGGGTAAGGTCTGTTGCTGGCTCCTGCCACCCAGCTTTTTTCTTTTTTAAATCATGGAGCCATTTCCATTGGAAGGAGCAAATGTAATAAGAATCCGCCCCAATCACCAGATGACCGCAAACCCTGTCTAAGAGGATTTCACTGAGGCTGATAGTACGTTGAAGACCAGTGGTAGTATTAGCACGAGAAGATTTTTTATGAAGCGAAATGAACAAACCCTCCATCTCCTTCCATCGTGGGTTGATTCCTCCATAGGACAGGGTAAGCTCCTCTCCTGCACCCTTGGCCAAAATAAAAGGGTTAAATAATAACTCCCATAACAGAAAGCATAGCCAGTGTTAAGTGACTTCTCAACGGTTGGCCATGCAAACAGTGGCTGCAAGAGCCAGTCCTCGTTAGTATAGTGGACAGTATCTCCGCCTGTCACGCGGAAGACCGGGGTTCGATTCCCGGCGGGAGGCTGCTTCTTTATGACGGCCAAACACCTCTGCTGAAAAAGCCAAACCTCCTTCAAGACTCACCTGATGATGAGGATTAGCTGTTTGCACGTGATATGTCTTACTTTCAATAAAACCTTTGACATGGCTTTGTAAAAGGTGTTTTTATGCATACTTGGCCTGGGTTTGTGTTGCATTTCCACTGTTCTCACCAGCAGGGGCCACCAGCGTGTGGCACTTCAAAACAGCCAATCGTTTTGCTGAGCGTTTGGTTCAGTTGACCCACAGGTTTGAAAAGCTTCCAACCATTCTCTGCTTTTGAACAAATACACGTGGCTCTGCTGTGAGCAGAGCATCCAAAAATACAGAAAACTCGCAATTGTTCCCCTCCACGGAAATCTTTAGTAAAAGCGAAAGATTTATGCATGAATGAAGAGAAACTCGAGCTGTACCCCTGAGATGTCGGGCCAATGTGCTCCCATCAACATGCCACAATGCTCAGCAAGGGTAAGGTCTGTTGCTGGCTCCTGCCACCCAGCTTTTTCTTTTTTAAATCATGGAGCCATTTCCATTGGAAGGAGCAAATGTAATAAGAATCCGCCCCAATCACCAGATGACCGCAAACCCTGTCTAAGAGGATTTCACTGAGGCTGATAGTACGTTGAAGACCAGTGGTAGTATTAGCACGAGAAGATTTTTTATGAAGCGAAATGAACAAACCCTCCATCTCCTTCCATCGGGTTGATTCCTCCATAGGACAGGGTAAGCTCCTCTCCTGCACCCTTGGCCAAAATAAAAGGGTTAAATAATAACTCCCATAACAGAAAGCATAGCCAGTGTTAAGTGACTTCTCAACGGTTGGCCATGCAAACAGTGGCTGCAAGAGCCAGTCCTCGTTAGTATAGTGGACAGTATCTCCGCCTGTCACGCGGAAGACCGGGGTTCGATTCCCCGACGGGGAGGCTGCTTCTTTATGACGGCCAAACACCTCTGCTGAAAAAAGCCAAACCTCCCTTCAAGACTCACCTGATGATGAGGATTAGCTGTTTGCACGTGATATGTCTTACTTTCAATAAAACCTTTGACATGGCTTTGTAAAGGTGTTTTTATGCATACTTGGCCTGGGTTTGTGTTGCATTTCCACTGTTCTCACCAGCAGGGGCCACCAGCGTGTGGCACTTCAAAACAGCCAATCGTTTTGCTGAGCGTTTGGTTCAGTTGACCCACAGGTTTGAAAAGCTTCCAACCATTCTCTGCTTTTGAACAAATACACGTGGCTCTGCTGTGAGCAGAGCATCCAAAAATACAGAAAACTCGCAAATTGTTCCCCTCCACGGAAATCTTTAGTAAAGGCGAAAGATTTATGCGTGAATGAAGAGAAACTCGAGCTGTACCCCTGAGATGTCGGGCCAATGTGCTCCCATCAACATGCCACAATGCTCAGCAAGGGTAAGGTCTGTTGCTGGCTCCTGCCACCCAGCTTTTTTCTTTTTTAAATCATGGAGCCATTTCCATTGGAAGGAGCAAATAAGAATCCGCCCCAATCACCAGATGACCGCAAACCCTGTCTAAGAGGATTTCACTGAGGCTGATAGTACGTTGAAGACCAGTGGTAGTATTAGCACGAGAAGATTTTTATGAAGCGAAATGAACAAACCCTCCATCTCCTTCCATCGTGGTTGATTCCTCCATAGGACAGGGTAAGCTCCTCTCCTGCACCCTTGGCCAAAATAAAGGGTTAAATAATAACTCCCATAACAGAAAGCATAGCCAGTGTTAAGTGACTTCTCAACGGTTGGCCATGCAAACAGTGGCTGCAAGAGCCAGTCCTCGTTAGTATAGTGGACAGTATCTCCGCCTGTCACGCGGAAGACCGGGGTTCGATTCCCCGGCCAGGGAGGCTGCTTCTTTATGACGGCCAAACACCTCTGCTGAAAAAGCCAAACCTCCCTTCAAGACTCACCTGATGATGAGGATTAGCTGTTTGCACGTGATATGTCTTACTTTCAATAAAACCTTTGACATGGCTTTGTAAAAGGTGTTTTTATGCATACTTGGCCTGGGTTTGTGTTGCATTTCCACTGTTCTCACCAGCAGGGGCCACCAGCGTGTGGCACTTCAAAACAGCCAATCGTTTTGCTGAGCGTTTGGTTCAGTTGACCCACAGGTTTGAAAAGCTTCCAACCATTCTCTGCTTTTGAACAAATACACGTGGCTCTGCTGTGAGCAGAGCATCCAAAAATACAGAAAACTCGCAAATTGTTCCCCTCCACGGAAATCTTTAGTAAAAGCGAAAGATTTATGTGAATGAAGAGAACTCGAGCTGTACTCCTGAGATGTCGGGCCAATGTGCTCCCATCAACATGCCACAATGCTCAGCAAGGGTAAGGTCTGTTGCTGGCTCCTGCCACCCAGCTTTTTTCTTTTTTAAATCATGGAGCCATTTCCAGTGGAAGGAGCAAATGTAATAAGAATCCGCCCCAATCACCAGATGACCGCAAACCCTGTCTAAGAGGATTTCACTGAGGCTGATAGTACGTTGAAGACCAGTGGTAGTATTAACAGGAAGATTTTTTATGAAGCGAAATGAACAAACCCTCCATCTCCTTCCATCGCGGGTTGATTCCTCCATAGGACAGGGTAAGCTCCTCTCCTGCACCCTTGGCCAAAATAAAAGGGTTAAATAATAACTCCCATAACAGAAAGCATAGCCAGTGTTAAGTGACTTCTCAACGGTTGGCCATGCAAACAGTGGCTGCAAGAGCCAGTCCTCGTTAGTATAGTGGACAGTATCTCCGCCTGTCACGCGGAAGACCGAGTTCGATTCCCCGACGGGGAGGCTGCTTCTTTATGACGGCCAAACACCTCTGCTGAAAAAAGCCAAACCTCCCTTCAAGACTCACCTGATGATGAGGATTAGCTGTTTGCACGTGATATGTCTTACTTTCAATAAAACCTTTGACATGGCTTTGTAAAAGGTGTTTTTATGCATACTTGGCCTGGGTTTGTGTTGCATTTCCACTGTTCTCACCAGCGTGTGGCACTTCAAAACAGCCAATCGTTTTGCTGAGCGTTTGGTTCAGTTGACCCACAGGTTTGAAAAGCTTCCAACCATTCTCTGCTTTTGAACAAATACACGTGGCTCTGCTGTGAGCAGAGCATCCAAAAATACAGAAAACTCGCAAATGTTCCCCTCCACGGAAATCTTTAGTAAAGGCGAAAGATTTATGCGTGAATGAAGAAACTCGAGCTGTACCCTGAGATGTCGGGCCAATGTGCTCCCATCAACATGCCACAATGCTCAGCAAGGGTAAGGTCTGTTGCTGGCTCCTGCCACCCAGCTTTTTCTTTTTTAAATCATGGAGCCATTTCCATTGGAAGGAGCAAATGTAATAAGAATCCGCCCCAATCACCAGATGACCGCAAACCCTGTCTAAGAGGATTTCACTGAGGCTGATAGTACGTTGAAGACCAGTGGTAGTATTAGCACGAGAAGATTTTTATGAAGCGAAATGAACAAACCCTCCATCTCCTTCCATCGGGTTGATTCCTCCATAGGACAGGGTAAGCTCCTCTCCTGCACCCTTGGCCAAAATAAAAGGGTTAAATAATAACTCCCATAACAGAAAGCATAGCCAGTGTTAAGTGACTTCTCAACGGTTGGCCATGCAAACAGTGGCTGCAAGAGCCAGTCCTCGTTAGTATAGTGGACAGTATCTCCGCCTGTCACGCGGAAGACCGGGGTTCGATTCCCCGGGAGGCTGCTTCTTTATGACGGCCAAACACCTCTGCTGAAAAAAGCCAAACCTCCTTCAAGACTCACCTGATGATGAGGATTAGCTGTTTGCACGTGATATGTCTTACTTTCAATAAAACCTTTGACATGGCTTTGTAAAAGGTGTTTTTATGCATACTTGGCCTGGGTTTGTGTTGCATTTCCACTGTTCTCACCAGCAGGGGCCACCAGCGTGTGGCACTTCAAAACAGCCAATCGTTTTGCTGAGCGTTTGGTTCAGTTGACCCACAGGTTTGAAAAGCTTCCAACCATTCTCTGCTTTTGAACAAATACACGTGGCTCTGCTGTGAGCAGAGCATCCAAAAATACAGAAAACTGAATGTTCCCCTCCACGGAAATCTTTAGTAAAAGCGAAAGATTTATGCGTGAATGAAGAGAAACTCGAGCTGTACTCCTGAGATGTCGGGCCAATGTGCTCCATCAACATGCCACAATGCTCAGCAAGGGTAAGGTCTGTTGCTGGCTCCTGCCACCCAGCTTTTTTCTTTTTTAAATCATGGAGCCATTTCCATTGGAAGGAGCAAATGTAATAAGAATCCGCCCCAATCACCAGATGACCGCAAACCCTGTCTAAGAGGATTTCACTGAGGCTGATAGTACGTTGAAGACCAGTGGTAGTATTACGAGAAGATTTTTATGAAGCGAAATGAACAAACCCTCCATCTCCTTCCATCGTGGGTTGATTCCTCCATAGGACAGGGTAAGCTCCTCTCCTGCACCCTTGGCCAAAATAAAAGGGTTAAATAATAACTCCCATAACAGAAAGCATAGCCAGTGTTAAGTGACTTCTCAACGGTTGGCCATGCAAACAGTGGCTGCAAGAGCCATTCCTCGTTAGTATAGTGGACAGTATCTCCGCCTGTCACGCGGAAGACCGAGTTCGATTCCCGGCCAGAGGCTGCTTCTTTATGACGGCCAAACACCTCTGCTGAAAAAGCCAAACCTCCTTCAAGACTCACCTGATGATGAGGATTAGCTGTTTGCACGTGATATGTCTTACTTTCAATAAAACCTTTGACATGGCTTTGTAAAAGGTGTTTTTATGCATACTTGGCCTGGGTTTGTGTTGCATTTCCACTGTTCTCACCAGCAGGGGCCACCAGCGTGTGGCACTTCAAAACAGCCAATCGTTTTGCTGAGCGTTTGGTTCAGTTGACCCACAGGTTTGAAAAGCTTCCAACCATTCTCTGCTTTTGAACAAATACACGTGGCTCTGCTGTGAGCAGAGCATCCAAAAATACAGAAAACTCACAAATGTTCCCCTCCACGGAAATCTTTAGTAAAAGGCGAAAGATTTATGCGTGAATGAAGAGAAACTCGAGCTGTACCCCTGAGATGTCGGGCCAATGTGCTCCCATCAACATGCCACAATGCTCAGCAAGGGTAAGGTCTGTTGCTGGCTCCTGCCACCCAGCTTTTTCTTTTTAAATCATGGAGCCATTTCCATTGGAAGGAGCAAATGTAATAAGAATCCGCCCCAATCACCAGATGACCGCAAACCCTGTCTAAGAGGATTTCACTGAGGCTGATAGTACGTTGAAGACCAGTGGTAGTATTAGCACGAGAAGATTTTTATGAAGCGAAATGAACAAACCCTCCATCTCCTTCCATCGCGGGTTGATTCCTCCATAGGACAGGGTAAGCTCCTCTCCTGCACCCTTGGCCAAAATAAAAGGGTTAAATAATAACTCCCATAACAGAAAGCATAGCCAGTGTTAAGTGACTTCTCAACGGTTGGCCATGCAAACAGTGGCTGCAAGAGCCAGTCCTCGTTAGTATAGTGGACAGTATCTCCGCCTGTCACGCGGAAGACCGGGTTCGATTCCCCGGCCAGAGGCTGCTTCTTTATGGCCAAACACCTCTGCTGAAAAAGCCAAACCTCCTTCAAGACTCACCTGATGATGAGGATTAGCTGTTTGCACGTGATATGTCTTACTTTCAATAAAACCTTTGACATGGCTTTGTAAAAGGTGTTTTTATGCATACTTGGCCTGGGTTTGTGTTGCATTTCCACTGTTCTCACCAGCAGGGGCCACCAGCGTGTGGCACTTCAAAACAGCCAATCGTTTTGCTGAGCGTTTGGTTCAGTTGACCCACAGGTTTGAAAAGCTTCCAACCATTCTCTGCTTTTGAACAAATACACGTGGCTCTGCTGTGAGCAGAGCATCCAAAAATACAGAAAACTCAAATGTTCCCCTCCACGGAAATCTTTAGTAAAAGGCGAAAGATTTATGCGTGAATGAAGAGAAACTCGAGCTGTCCTGAGATGTCGGGCCAATGTGCTCCATCAACATGCCACAATGCTCAGCAAGGGTAAGGTCTGTTGCTGGCTCCTGCCACCCAGCTTTTTCTTTTTAAATCATGGAGCCATTTCCATTGGAAGGAGCAAATGTAATAAGAATCCGCCCCAATCACCAGATGACCGCAAACCCTGTCTAAGAGGATTTCACTGAGGCTGATAGTACGTTGAAGACCAGTGGTAGTATTAGCACGAGAAGATTTTTATGAAGCGAAATGAACAAACCCTCCATCTCCTTCCATCGCGGGTTGATTCCTCCATAGGACAGGGTAAGCTCCTCTCCTGCACCCTTGGCCAAAATAAAAGGGTTAAATAATAACTCCCATAACAGAAAGCATAGCCAGTGTTAAGTGACTTCTCAACGGTTGGCCATGCAAACAGTGGCTGCAAGAGCCAGTCCTCGTTAGTATAGTGGACAGTATCTCCGCCTGTCACGCGGAAGACCGGGGTTCGATTCCCCGGCCTTCTTTATGACGGCCAAACACCTCTGCTGAAAAAAGCCAAACCTCCTTCAAGACTCACCTGATGATGAGGATTAGCTGTTTGCACGTGATATGTCTTACTTTCAATAAAACCTTTGACATGGCTTTGTAAAAGGTGTTTTTATGCATACTTGGCCTGGGTTTGTGTTGCATTTCCACTGTTCTCACCAGCAGGGGCCACCAGCGTGTGGCACTTCAAAACAGCCAATCGTTTTGCTGAGCGTTTGGTTCAGTTGACCCACAGGTTTGAAAAGCTTCCAACCATTCTCTGCTTTTGAACAAATACACGTGGCTCTGCTGTGAGCAGAGCATCCAAAAATACAGAAAACTCAAATGTTCCCCTCCACGGAAATCTTTAGTAAAAGCGAAAGATTTATGCGTGAATGAAGAGAAACTCGAGCTGTACCCCTGAGATGTCGGGCCAATGTGCTCCCATCAACATGCCACAATGCTCAGCAAGGGTAAGGTCTGTTGCTGGCTCCTGCCACCCAGCTTTTTCTTTTTAAATCATGGAGCCATTTCCATTGGAAGGAGCAAATGTAATAAGAATCCGCCCCAATCACCAGATGACCGCAAACCCTGTCTAAGAGGATTTCACTGAGGCTGATAGTACGTTGAAGACCAGTGGTAGTATTAGCACGAGAAGATTTTTATGAAGCGAAATGAACAAACCCTCCATCTCCTTCCATCGCGGGTTGATTCCTCCATAGGACAGGGTAAGCTCCTCTCCTGCACCCTTGGCCAAAATAAAAGGGTTAAATAATAACTCCCATAACAGAAAGCATAGCCAGTGTTAAGTGACTTCTCAACGGTTGGCCATGCAAACAGTGGCTGCAAGAGCCAGTCCTCGTTAGTATAGTGGACAGTATCTCCGCCTGTCACGCGGAAGACCGGGGTTCGATTCCCCGGCCAGGGAGGCTGCTTCTTTTATGACGGCCAAACACCTCTGCTGAAAAAGCCAAACCTCCTTCAAGACTCACCTGATGATGAGGATTAGCTGTTTGCACGTGATATGTCTTACTTTCAATAAAACCTTTGACATGGCTTTGTAAAAGGTGTTTTTATGCATACTTGGCCTGGGTTTGTGTTGCATTTCCACTGTTCTCACCAGCAGGGGCCACCAGCGTGTGGCACTTCAAAACAGCCAATCGTTTTGCTGAGCGTTTGGTTCAGTTGACCCACAGGTTTGAAAAGCTTCCAACCATTCTCTGCTTTTGAACAAATACACGTGGCTCTGCTGTGAGCAGAGCATCCAAAAATACAGAAAACTCGCAAATGTTCCCCTCCACGGAAATCTTTAGTAAAAGCGAAAGATTTGCGTGAATGAAGAGAAACTCGAGCTGTACTCCTGAGATGTCGGGCCAATGTGCTCCCATCAACATGCCACAATGCTCAGCAAGGGTAAGGTCTGTTGCTGGCTCCTGCCACCCAGCTTTTTCTTTTTTAAATCATGGAGCCATTTCCATTGGAAGGAGCAAATGTAATAAGAATCCGCCCCAATCACCAGATGACCGCAAACCCTGTCTAAGAGGATTTCACTGAGGCTGATAGTACGTTGAAGACCAGTGGTAGTATTAGCACGAGAAGATTTTTATGAAGCGAAATGAACAAACCCTCCATCTCCTTCCATCGCGGGTTGATTCCTCCATAGGACAGGGTAAGCTCCTCTCCTGCACCCTTGGCCAAAATAAAGGGTTAAATAATAACTCCCATAACAGAAAGCATAGCCAGTGTTAAGTGACTTCTCAACGGTTGGCCATGCAAACAGTGGCTGCAAGAGCCAGTCCTCGTTAGTATAGTGGACAGTATCTCCGCCTGTCACGCGGAAGACCGGGGTTCGATTCCCCGGCCAGGAGGCTGCTTCTTTATAATGACCAAACACCTCTGCTGAAAAAGCCAAACCTCCCTTCAAGACTCACCTGATGATGAGGATTAGCTGTTTGCACGTGATATGTCTTACTTTCAATAAAACCTTTGACATGGCTTTGTAAAGGTGTTTTTATGCATACTTGGCCTGGGTTTGTGTTGCATTTCCACTGTTCTCACCAGCAGGGGCCACCAGCGTGTGGCACTTCAAAACAGCCAATCGTTTTGCTGAGCGTTTGGTTCAGTTGACCCACAGGTTTGAAAAGCTTCCAACCATTCTCTGCTTTTGAACAAATACACGTGGCTCTGCTGTGAGCAGAGCATCCAAAAATACAGAAAACTCGCAAATGTTCCCCTCCACGGAAATCTTTAGTAAAAGGCGAAAGATTTATGCGTGAATGAAGAGAAACTCGAGCTGTACTCCTGAGATGTCGGGCCAATGTGCTCCCATCAACATGCCACAATGCTCAGCAAGGGTAAGGTCTGTTGCTGGCTCCTGCCACCCAGCTTTTTTCTTTTTTAAATCATGGAGCCATTTCCATTGGAAGGAGCAAATGTAATAAGAATCCGCCCCAATCACCAGATGACCGCAAACCCTGTCTAAGAGGATTTCACTGAGGCTGATAGTACGTTGAAGACCAGTGGTAGTATTAGTGAAGATTTTTATGAAGCGAAATGAACAAACCCTCCATCTCCTTCCATCGCGGGTTGATTCCTCCATAGGACAGGGTAAGCTCCTCTCCTGCACCCTTGGCCAAAATAAAAGGGTTAAATAATAACTCCCATAACAGAAAGCATAGCCAGTGTTAAGTGACTTCTCAACGGTTGGCCATGCAAACAGTGGCTGCAAGAGCCAGTCCTCGTTAGTATAGTGGACAGTATCTCCGCCTGTCACGCGGAAGACCGGGGTTCGATTCCCCGGGAGGCTGCTTCTTTATGACGGCCAAACACCTCTGCTGAAAAAGCCAAACCTCCTTCAAGACTCACCTGATGATGAGGATTAGCTGTTTGCACGTGATATGTCTTACTTTCAATAAAACCTTTGACATGGCTTTGTAAAAGGTGTTTTTATGCATACTTGGCCTGGGTTTGTGTTGCATTTCCACTGTTCTCACCAGCAGGGGCCACCAGCGTGTGGCACTTCAAAACAGCCAATCGTTTTGCTGAGCGTTTGGTTCAGTTGACCCACAGGTTTGAAAAGCTTCCAACCATTCTCTGCTTTTGAACAAATACACGTGGCTCTGCTGTGAGCAGAGCATCCAAAAATACAGAAAACTCGCAAATGTTCCCCTCCACGGAAATCTTTAGTAAAAGGCGAAAGATTTATGCGTGAATGAAGAGAAACTCGAGCTGTACTCCTGAGATGTCGGGCCAATGTGCTCCGATCAACATGCCACAATGCTCAGCAAGGGTAAGGTCTGTTGCTGGCTCCTGCCACCCAGCTTTTTTCTTTTTTAAATCATGGAGCCATTTCCATTGGAAGGAGCAAATGTAATAAGAATCCGCCCCAATCACCAGATGACCGCAAACCCTGTCTAAGAGGATTTCACTGAGGCTGATAGTACGTTGAAGACCAGTGGTAGTATTAGCACGAGAAGATTTTTTATGAAGCGAAATGAACAAACCCTCCATCTCCTTCCATCGCGGGTTGATTCCTCCATAGGACAGGGTAAGCTCCTCTCCTGCACCCTTGGCCAAAATAAAAGGGTTAAATAATAACTCCCATAACAGAAAGCATAGCCAGTGTTAAGTGACTTCTCAACGGTTGGCCATGCAAACAGTGGCTGCAAGAGCCAGTCCTCGTTAGTATAGTGGACAGTATCTCCGCCTGTCACGCGGAAGACCGGGGTTCGATTCCCCGACGGGGAGGCTGCTTCTTTATGACGGCCAAACACCTCTGCTGAAAAAGCCAAACCTCCTTCAAGACTCACCTGATGATGAGGATTAGCTGTTTGCACGTGATATGTCTTACTTTCAATAAAACCTTTGACATGGCTTTGTAAAAGGTGTTTTTATGCATACTTGGCCTGGGTTTGTGTTGCATTTCCACTGTTCTCACCAGCAGGGGCCACCAGCGTGTGGCACTTCAAAACAGCCAATCGTTTTGCTGAGCGTTTGGTTCAGTTGACCCACAGGTTTGAAAAGCTTCCAACCATTCTCTGCTTTTGAACAAATACACGTGGCTCTGCTGTGAGCAGAGCATCCAAAAATACAGAAAACTCGCAATTGTTCCCCTCCACGGAAATCTTTAGTAAAAGGCGAAAGATTTATGCGTGAATGAAGAGAAACTCGAGCTGTACCCCTGAGATGTCGGGCCAATGTGCTCCCATCAACATGCCACAATGCTCAGCAAGGGTAAGGTCTGTTGCTGGCTCCTGCCACCCAGCTTTTTTCTTTTTTAAATCATGGAGCCATTTCCATTGGAAGGAGCAAATGTAATAAGAATCCGCCCCAATCACCAGATGACCGCAAACCCTGTCTAAGAGGATTTCACTGAGGCTGATAGTACGTTGAAGACCAGTGGTAGTATTAGCACAAGAAGATTTTTATGAAGCGAAATGAACAAACCCTCCATCTCCTTCCATCGCGGTTGATTCCTCCATAGGACAGGGTAAGCTCCTCTCCTGCACCCTTGGCCAAAATAAAAGGGTTAAATAATAACTCCCATAACAGAAAGCATAGCCAGTGTTAAGTGACTTCTCAACGGTTGGCCATGCAAACAGTGGCTGCAGAGCCAGTCCTCGTTAGTATAGTGGACAGTATCTCCGCCTGTCACGCGGAAGACCGGGTTCGATTCCCCGACGGGAGGCTGCTTCTTTATGACGGCCAAACACCTCTGCTGAAAAAGCCAAACCTCCTTCAAGACTCACCTGATGATGAGGATTAGCTGTTTGCACGTGATATGTCTTACTTTCAATAAAACCTTTGACATGGCTTTGTAAAAGGTGTTTTTATGCATACTTGGCCTGGGTTTGTGTTGCATTTCCACTGTTCTCACCAGCAGGGGCCACCAGCGTGTGGCACTTCAAAACAGCCAATCGTTTTGCTGAGCGTTTGGTTCAGTTGACCCACAGGTTTGAAAAGCTTCCAACCATTCTCTGCTTTTGAACAAATACACGTGGCTCTGCTGTGAGCAGAGCATCCAAAAATACAGAAAACTCGCAAATGTTCCCCTCCACGGAAATCTTTAGTAAAAGGCGAAAGATTATGCGTGAATGAAGAAACTCGAGCTGTACCCTGAGATGTCGGGCCAATGTGCTCCCATCAACATGCCACAATGCTCAGCAAGGGTAAGGTCTGTTGCTGGCTCCTGCCACCCAGCTTTTTTCTTTTTTAAATCATGGAGCCATTTCCATTGGAAGGAGCAAATGTAATAAGAATCCGCCCCAATCACCAGATGACCGCAAACCCTGTCTAAGAGGATTTCACTGAGGCTGATAGTACGTTGAAGACCAGTGGTAGTATTAGCACGAGAAGATTTTTTATGAAGCGAAATGAACAAACCCTCCATCTCCTTCCATCGTTGATTCCTCCATAGGACAGGGTAAGCTCCTCTCCTGCACCCTTGGCCAAAATAAAGGGTTAAATAATAACTCCCATAACAGAAAGCATAGCCAGTGTTAAGTGACTTCTCAACGGTTGGCCATGCAAACAGTGGCTGCAAGAGCCAGTCCTCGTTAGTATAGTGGACAGTATCTCCGCCTGTCACGCGGAAGACCGGGGTTCGATTCCCCGGCCAGGAGGCTGCTTCTTTATGACCAAACACCTCTGCTGAAAAAGCCAAACCTCCCTTCAAGACTCACCTGATGATGAGGATTAGCTGTTTGCACGTGATATGTCTTACTTTCAATAAAACCTTTGACATGGCTTTGTAAAAGGTGTTTTTATGCATACTTGGCCTGGGTTTGTGTTGCATTTCCACTGTTCTCACCAGCAGGGGCCACCAGCGTGTGGCACTTCAAAACAATAATCGTTTTGCTGAGCGTTTGGTTCAGTTGACCCACAGGTTTGAAAAGCTTCCAACCATTCTCTGCTTTTGAACAAATACACGTGGCTCTGCTGTGAGCAGAGCATCCAAAAATACAGAAAACTCGCAAATGTTCCCTCCACGGAAATCTTTAGTAAAAGGCGAAAGATTTATGCGTGAATGAAGAGAAACTCGAGCTGTACTCCTGAGATGTCGGGCCAATGTGCTCCCATCAACATGCCACAATGCTCAGCAAGGGTCTGTTGCTGGCTCCTGCCACCCAGCTTTTTCTTTTTTAAATCATGGAGCCATTTCCATTGGAAGGAGCAAATGTAAGAATCCGCCCCAATCACCAGATGACCGCAAACCCTGTCTAAGAGGATTTCACTGAGGCTGATAGTACGTTGAAGACCAGTGGTAGTATTAGCACAAGAAGATTTTTATGAAGCGAAATGAACAAACCCTCCATCTCCTTCCATCGCGGTTGATTCCTCCATAGGACAGGGTAAGCTCCTCTCCTGCACCCTTGGCCAAAATAAAAGGGTTAAATAATAACTCCCATAACAGAAAGCATAGCCAGTGTTAAGTGACTTCTCAACGGTTGGCCATGCAAACAGTGGCTGCAAGAGCCAGTCCTCGTTAGTATAGTGGACAGTATCTCCGCCTGTCACGCGGAAGACCGGGGTTCGATTCCCGGCCAGGAGGCTGCTTCTTTATGACCAAACACCTCTGCTGAAAAAGCCAAACCTCCTTCAAGACTCACCTGATGATGAGGATTAGCTGTTTGCACGTGATATGTCTTACTTTCAATAAAACCTTTGACATGGCTTTGTAAAAGGTGTTTTTATGCATACTTGGCCTGGGTTTGTGTTGCATTTCCACTGTTCTCACCAGCAGGGGCCACCAGCGTGTGGCACTTCAAAACAAGCCAATCGTTTTGCTGAGCGTTTGGTTCAGTTGACCCACAGGTTTGAAAAGCTTCCAACCATTCTCTGCTTTTGAACAAATACGTGGCTCTGCTGTGAGCAGAGCATCCAAAAATACAGAAAACTGCAAATGTTCCCCTCCACGGAAATCTTTAGTAAAAGCGAAAGATTTATGCGTGAATGAAGAGAAACTCGAGCTGTACCCTGAGATGTCGGGCCAATGTGCTCCCATCAACATGCCACAATGCTCAGCAAGGGTAAGGTCTGTTGCTGGCTCCTGCCACCCAGCTTTCTCTTTTTAAATCATGGAGCCATTTCCATTGGAAGGAGCAAATGTAATAAGAATCCGCCCCAATCACCAGATGACCGCAAACCCTGTCTAAGAGGATTTCACTGAGGCTGATAGTACGTTGAAGACCAGTGGTAGTATTAGCACGAGAAGATTTTTTATGAAGCGAAATGAACAAACCCTCCATCTCCTTCCATCGCGGGTTGATTCCTCCATAGGACAGGGTAAGCTCCTCTCCTGCACCCTTGGCCAAAATAAAGGGTTAAATAATAACTCCCATAACAGAAAGCATAGCCAGTGTTAAGTGACTTCTCAACGGTTGGCCATGCAAACAGTGGCTGCAAGAGCCAGTCCTCGTTAGTATAGTGGACAGTATCTCCGCCTGTCACGCGGAAGACCGGGGTTCGATTCCCCGGCCAGGAGGCTGCTTCTTTATGACGGCCAAACACCTCTGCTGAAAAAAGCCAAACCTCCCTTCAAGACTCACCTGATGATGAGGATTAGCTGTTTGCACGTGATATGTCTTACTTTCAATAAAACCTTTGACATGGCTTTGTAAAAGGTGTTTTTATGCATACTTGGCCTGGGTTTGTGTTGCATTTCCACTGTTCTCACCAGCAGGGGCCACCAGCGTGTGGCACTTCAAAACAATAATCGTTTTGCTGAGCGTTTGGTTCAGTTGACCCACAGGTTTGAAAAGCTTCCAACCATTCTCTGCTTTTGAACAAATACACGTGGCTCTGCTGTGAGCAGAGCATCCAAAAATACAGAAAACTATAAATGTTCCCTCCACGGAAATCTTTAGTAAAAGGCGAAAGATTTATGCGTGAATGAAGAGAAACTCGAGCTGTACCCCTGAGATGTCGGGCCAATGTGCTCCCATCAACATGCCACAATGCTCAGCAAGGGTAAGGTCTGTTGCTGGCTCCTGCCACCCAGCTTTTTCTTTTTAAATCATGGAGCCATTTCCATTGGAAGGAGCAAATGTAATAAGAATCCGCCCCAATCACCAGATGACCGCAAACCCTGTCTAAGAGGATTTCACTGAGGCTGATAGTACGTTGAAGACCAGTGGTAGTATTAGCACGAGAAGATTTTTATGAAGCGAAATGAACAAACCCTCCATCTCCTTCCATCGCGGGTTGATTCCTCCATAGGACAGGGTAAGCTCCTCTCCTGCACCCTTGGCCAAAATAAAAGGGTTAAATAATAACTCCCATAACAGAAAGCATAGCCAGTGTTAAGTGACTTCTCAACGGTTGGCCATGCAAACAGTGGCTGCAAGAGCCAGTCCTCGTTAGTATAGTGGACAGTATCTCCGCCTGTCACGCGGAAGACCGGGGGTTCGATTCCCGGCCAGGAGGCTGCTTCTTTATGACGGCCAAACACCTCTGCTGAAAAAAGCCAAACCTCCCTTCAAGACTCACCTGATGATGAGGATTAGCTGTTTGCACGTGATATGTCTTACTTTCAATAAAACCTTTGACATGGCTTTGTAAAAGGTGTTTTTATGCATACTTGGCCTGGGTTTGTGTTGCATTTCCACTGTTCTCACCAGCAGGGGCCACCAGCGTGTGGCACTTCAAAACAGCCAATCGTTTTGCTGAGCGTTTGGTTCAGTTGACCACAGGTTTGAAAAGCTTCCAACCATTCTCTGCTTTTGAACAAATACACGTGGCTCTGCTGTGAGCAGAGCATCCAAAAATACAGAAAACTCATAAATGTTCCCCTCCACGAAATCTTTAGTAAAAGCGAAAGATTTATGCGTGAATGAAGAGAAACTCGAGCTGTACTCCTGAGATGTCGGGCCAATGTGCTCCCATCAACATGCCACAATGCTCAGCAAGGGTAAGGTCTGTTGCTGGCTCCTGCCACCCAGCTTTTTCTTTTTAAATCATGGAGCCATTTCCATTGGAAGGAGCAAATGTAATAAGAATCCGCCCCAATCACCAGATGACCGCAAACCCTGTCTAAGAGGATTTCACTGAGGCTGATAGTACGTTGAAGACCAGTGGTAGTATTAGCACGAGAAGATTTTTTATGAAGCGAAATGAACAAACCCTCCATCTCCTTCCATCGCGGGTTGATTCCTCCATAGGACAGGGTAAGCTCCTCTCCTGCACCCTTGGCCAAAATAAAAGGGTTAAATAATAACTCCCATAACAGAAAGCATAGCCAGTGTTAAGTGACTTCTCAACGGTTGGCCATGCAAACAGTTGGCCCAGTCCTCGTTAGTATAGTGGACAGTATCTCCGCCTGTCACGCGGAAGACCGGGGTTCGATTCCCGGCCAGAGGCTGCTTCTTTATGACGGCCAAACACCTCTGCTGAAAAAGCCAAACCTCCCTTCAAGACTCACCTGATGATGAGGATTAGCTGTTTGCACGTGATATGTCTTACTTTCAATAAAACCTTTGACATGGCTTTGTAAAAGGTGTTTTTATGCATACTTGGCCTGGGTTTGTGTTGCATTTCCACTGTTCTCACCAGCAGGGGCCACCAGCGTGTGGCACTTCAAAACAGCCAATCGTTTTGCTGAGCGTTTGGTTCAGTTGACCCACAGGTTTGAAAAGCTTCCAACCATTCTCTGCTTTTGAACAAATACACGTGGCTCTGCTGTGAGCAGAGCATCCAAAAATACAGAAAACTCGCAAATGTTCCCCTCCACGAAATCTTTAGTAAAGCGAAAGATTTATGCGTGAATGAAGAGAAACTCGAGCTGTACCCCTGAGATGTCGGGCCAATGTGCTCCCATCAACATGCCACAATGCTCAGCAAGGGTAAGGTCTGTTGCTGGCTCCTGCCACCCAGCTTTTTCTTTTTAAATCATGGAGCCATTTCCATTGGAAGGAGCAAATGTAATAAGAATCCGCCCCAATCACCAGATGACCGCAAACCCTGTCTAAGAGGATTTCACTGAGGCTGATAGTACGTTGAAGACCAGTGGTAGTATTAGCACGAGAAGATTTTTTATGAAGCGAAATGAACAAACCCTCCATCTCCTTCCATCGCGGGTTGATTCCTCCATAGGACAGGGTAAGCTCCTCTCCTGCACCCTTGGCCAAAATAAAAGGGTTAAATAATAACTCCCATAACAGAAAGCATAGCCAGTGTTAAGTGACTTCTCAACGGTTGGCCATGCAAACAGTTGGCCCAGTCCTCGTTAGTATAGTGGACAGTATCTCCGCCTGTCACGCGGAAGACCGGGGTTCGATTCCCCGACGGGGAGGCTGCTTCTTTATGACGGCCAAACACCTCTGCTGAAAAAAGCCAAACCTCCCTTCAAGACTCACCTGATGATGAGGATTAGCTGTTTGCACGTGATATGTCTTACTTTCAATAAAACCTTTGACATGGCTTTGTAAAAGGTGTTTTTATGCATACTTGGCCTGGGTTTGTGTTGCATTTCCACTGTTCTCACCAGCGTGTGGCACTTCAAAACAGCCAATCGTTTTGCTGAGCGTTTGGTTCAGTTGACCCACAGGTTTGAAAAGCTTCCAACCATTCTCTGCTTTTGAACAAATACACGTGGCTCTGCTGTGAGCAGAGCATCCAAAAATACAGAAAACTCGCAAATGTTCCCCTCCACGGAAATCTTTAGTAAAAGCGAAAGATTTATGCGTGAATGAAGAGAAACTCGAGCTGTACCCCTGAGATGTCGGGCCAATGTGCTCCCATCAACATGCCACAATGCTCAGCAAGGGTAAGGTCTGTTGCTGGCTCCTGCCACCCAGCTTTTTTCTTTTTTAAATCATGGAGCCATTTCCATTGGAAGGAGCAAATGTAATAAGAATCCGCCCCAATCACCAGATGACCGCAAACCCTGTCTAAGAGGATTTCACTGAGGCTGATAGTACGTTGAAGACCAGTGGTAGTATTAGCACGAGAAGATTTTTATGAAGCGAAATGAACAAACCCTCCATCTCCTTCCATCGGGTTGATTCCTCCATAGGACAGGGTAAGCTCCTCTCCTGCACCCTTGGCCAAAATAAAAGGGTTAAATAATAACTCCCATAACAGAAAGCATAGCCAGTGTTAAGTGACTTCTCAACGGTTGGCCATGCAAACAGTGGCTGCAAGAGCCAGTCCTCGTTAGTATAGTGGACAGTATCTCCGCCTGTCACGCGGAAGACCGGGGTTGATTCCCGGCAGAGGCTGCTTCTTTATGACGGCCAAACACCTCTGCTGAAAAAGCCAAACCTCCCTTCAAGACTCACCTGATGATGAGGATTAGCTGTTTGCACGTGATATGTCTTACTTTCAATAAAACCTTTGACATGGCTTTGTAAAGGTGTTTTTATGCATACTTGGCCTGGGTTTGTGTTGCATTTCCACTGTTCTCACCAGCAGGGGCCACCAGCGTGTGGCACTTCAAAACAGCCAATCGTTTTGCTGAGCGTTTGGTTCAGTTGACCCACAGGTTTGAAAAGCTTCCAACCATTCTCTGCTTTTGAACAAATACACGTGGCTCTGCTGTGAGCAGAGCATCCAAAAATACAGAAAACTATAATTGTTCCCCTCCACGGAAATCTTTAGTAAAAGCGAAAGATTTATGCGTGAATGAAGAGAAACTCGAGCTGTACTCCTGAGATGTCGGGCCAATGTGCTCCCATCAACATGCCACAATGCTCAGCAAGGGTAAGGTCTGTTGCTGGCTCCTGCCACCCAGCTTTTTCTTTTTAAATCATGGAGCCATTTCCATTGGAAGGAGCAAATGTAATAAGAATCCGCCCCAATCACCAGATGACCGCAAACCCTGTCTAAGAGGATTTCACTGAGGCTGATAGTACGTTGAAGACCAGTGGTAGTATTAGCACAAGAAGATTTTTATGAAGCGAAATGAACAAACCCTCCATCTCCTTCCATCGCGGGTTGATTCCTCCATAGGACAGGGTAAGCTCCTCTCCTGCACCCTTGGCCAAAATAAAAGGGTTAAATAATAACTCCCATAACAGAAAGCATAGCCAGTGTTAAGTGACTTCTCAACGGTTGGCCATGCAAACAGTGCCCAGCTGCAAGAGCCATTCCTCGTTAGTATAGTGGACAGTATCTCCGCCTGTCACGGAAGACCGAGGTTCGATTCCCCGGGAGGCTGCTTCTTTATGACGGCCAAACACCTCTGCTGAAAAAAGCCAAACCTCCCTTCAAGACTCACCTGATGATGAGGATTAGCTGTTTGCACGTGATATGTCTTACTTTCAATAAAACCTTTGACATGGCTTTGTAAAAGGTGTTTTTATGCATACTTGGCCTGGGTTTGTGTTGCATTTCCACTGTTCTCACCAGCAGGGGCCACCAGCGTGTGGCACTTCAAAACAGCCAATCGTTTGCTGAGCGTTTGGTTCAGTTGACCCACAGGTTTGAAAAGCTTCCAACCATTCTCTGCTTTTGAACAAATACACGTGGCTCTGCTGTGAGCAGAGCATCCAAAAATACAGAAAACTCGCAAATGTTCCCCTCCACGGAAATCTTTAGTAAAAGCGAAAGATTTATGCGTGAATGAAGAGAAACTCGAGCTGTACCCCTGAGATGTCGGGCCAATGTGCTCCCATCAACATGCCACAATGCTCAGCAAGGGTAAGGTCTGTTGCTGGCTCCTGCCACCCAGCTTTTTTCTTTTTTAAATCATGGAGCCATTTCCATTGGAAGGAGCAAATGTAATAAGAATCCGCCCCAATCACCAGATGACCGCAAACCCTGTCTAAGAGGATTTCACTGAGGCTGATAGTACGTTGAAGACCAGTGGTAGTATTAGCACGAGAAGATTTTTATGAAGCGAAATGAACAAACCCTCCATCTCCTTCCATCGGTTGATTCCTCCATAGGACAGGGTAAGCTCCTCTCCTGCACCCTTGGCCAAAATAAAAGGGTTAAATAATAACTCCCATAACAGAAAGCATAGCCAGTGTTAAGTGACTTCTCAACGGTTGGCCATGCAAACAGTGGCTGCAAGAGCCATTCCTCGTTAGTATAGTGGACAGTATCTCCGCCTGTCACGCGGAAGACCGGGGTTCGATTCCCCGGCCAGGGAGGCTGCTTCTTTATGACGGCCAAACACCTCTGCTGAAAAAGCCAAACCTCCCTTCAAGACTCACCTGATGATGAGGATTAGCTGTTTGCACGTGATATGTCTTACTTTCAATAAAACCTTTGACATGGCTTTGTAAAAGGTGTTTTTATGCATACTTGGCCTGGGTTTGTGTTGCATTTCCACTGTTCTCACCAGCAGGGGCCACCAGCGTGTGGCACTTCAAAACAGCCAATCGTTTTGCTGAGCGTTTGGTTCAGTTGACCCACAGGTTTGAAAAGCTTCCAACCATTCTCTGCTTTTGAACAAATACACGTGGCTCTGCTGTGAGCAGAGCATCCAAAAATACAGAAAACTCATAAATGTTCCCCTCCACGGAAATCTTTAGTAAAAGGCGAAAGATTTATGCGTGAATGAAGAGAAACTCGAGCTGTACCCTGAGATGTCGGGCCAATGTGCTCCCATCAACATGCCACAATGCTCAGCAAGGGTAAGGTCTGTTGCTGGCTCCTGCCACCCAGCTTTTTCTTTTTAAATCATGGAGCCATTTCCATTGGAAGGAGCAAATGTAAGAATCCGCCCCAATCACCAGATGACCGCAAACCCTGTCTAAGAGGATTTCACTGAGGCTGATAGTACGTTGAAGACCAGTGGTAGTAGCACGAAGATTTTTATGAAGCGAAATGAACAAACCCTCCATCTCCTTCCATCGCGGGTTGATTCCTCCATAGGACAGGGTAAGCTCTCCTGCACCCTTGGCCAAAATAAAAGGGTTAAATAATAACTCCCATAACAGAAAGCATAGCCAGTGTTAAGTGACTTCTCAACGGTTGGCCATGCAAACAGTGGCTGCAAGAGCCAGTCCTCGTTAGTATAGTGGACAGTATCTCCGCCTGTCACGCGGAAGACCGGGGTTCGATTCCCCGGACGGGAGGCTGCTTCTTTATGACGGCCAAACACCTCTGCTGAAAAAGCCAAACCTCCCTTCAAGACTCACCTGATGATGAGGATTAGCTGTTTGCACGTGATATGTCTTACTTTCAATAAAACCTTTGACATGGCTTTGTAAAAGGTGTTTTTATGCATACTTGGCCTGGGTTTGTGTTGCATTTCCACTGTTCTCACCAGCAGGGGCCACCAGCGTGTGGCACTTCAAAACAGCCAATCGTTTTGCTGAGCGTTTGGTTCAGTTGACCCACAGGTTTGAAAAGCTTCCAACCATTCTCTGCTTTTGAACAAATACACGTGGCTCTGCTGTGAGCAGAGCATCCAAAAATACAGAAAACTGCAAATGTTCCCTTCCACGGAAATCTTTAGTAAAAGCGAAAGATTTATGCGTGAATGAAGAGAAACTCGAGCTGTACTCCTGAGATGTCGGGCCAATGTGCTCCCATCAACATGCCACAATGCTCAGCAAGGGTAAGGTCTGTTGCTGGCTCCTGCCACCCAGCTTTTTTCTTTTTTAAATCATGGAGCCATTTCCATTGGAAGGAGCAAATGTAAGAATCCGCCCCAATCACCAGATGACCGCAAACCCTGTCTAAGAGGATTTCACTGAGGCTGATAGTACGTTGAAGACCAGTGGTAGTATTAGCACGAGAAGATTTTTATGAAGCGAAATGAACAAACCCTCCATCTCCTTCCATCTGGGTTGATTCCTCCATAGGACAGGGTAAGCTCCTCTCCTGCACCCTTGGCCAAAATAAAAGGGTTAAATAATAACTCCCATAACAGAAAGCATAGCCAGTGTTAAGTGACTTCTCAACGGTTGGCCATGCAAACAGTTGGCCCAGTCCTCGTTAGTATAGTGGACAGTATCTCCGCCTGTCACGCGGAAGACCGGGTTCGATTCCCCGACGGGAGGCTGCTTCTTTATGACGGCCAAACACCTCTGCTGAAAAAGCCAAACCTCCCTTCAAGACTCACCTGATGATGAGGATTAGCTGTTTGCACGTGATATGTCTTACTTTCAATAAAACCTTTGACATGGCTTTGTAAAGGTGTTTTTATGCATACTTGGCCTGGGTTTGTGTTGCATTTCCACTGTTCTCACCAGCAGGGGCCACCAGCGTGTGGCACTTCAAAACAGCCAATCGTTTTGCTGAGCGTTTGGTTCAGTTGACCCACAGGTTTGAAAAGCTTCCAACCATTCTCTGTTTTTGAACAAATACACGTGGCTCTGCTGTGAGCAGAGCATCCAAAAATACAGAAAACTCGCAAATGTTCCCCTCCACGGAAATCTTTAGTAAAAGGCGAAAGATTTATGCGTGAATGAAGAGAAACTCGAGCTGTACCCCTGAGATGTCGGGCCAATGTGCTCCCATCAACATGCCACAATGCTCAGCAAGGGTAAGGTCTGTTGCTGGCTCCTGCCACCCAGCTTTTTCTTTTTAAATCATGGAGCCATTTCCATTGGAAGGAGCAAATGTAATAAGAATCCGCCCCAATCACCAGATGACCGCAAACCCTGTCTAAGAGGATTTCACTGAGGCTGATAGTACGTTGAAGACCAGTGGTAGTATTAGCACGAGAAGATTTTTTATGAAGCGAAATGAACAAACCCTCCATCTCCTTCCATCGCGGGTTGATTCCTCCATAGGACAGGGTAAGCTCCTCTCCTGCACCCTTGGCCAAAATAAAAGGGTTAAATAATAACTCCCATAACAGAAAGCATAGCCAGTGTTAAGTGACTTCTCAACGGTTGGCCATGCAAACAGTTGGCCCAGTCCTCGTTAGTATAGTGGACAGTATCTCCGCCTGTCACGCGGAAGACCGGGGTTCGATTCCCCGGCCAGAGGCTGCTTCTTTATGACGGCCAAACACCTCTGCTGAAAAAGCCAAACCTCCTTCAAGACTCACCTGATGATGAGGATTAGCTGTTTGCACGTGATATGTCTTACTTTCAATAAAACCTTTGACATGGCTTTGTAAAAGGTGTTTTTATGCATACTTGGCCTGGGTTTGTGTTGCATTTCCACTGTTCTCACCAGCAGGGGCCACCAGCGTGTGGCACTTCAAAACAGCCAATCGTTTTGCTGAGCGTTTGGTTCAGTTGACCCACAGGTTTGAAAAGCTTCCAACCATTCTCTGCTTTTGAACAAATACACGTGGCTCTGCTGTGAGCAGAGCATCCAAAAATACAGAAAACTCGCAAATGTTCCTCCACGGAAATCTTTAGTAAAAGGCGAAAGATTTATGCGTGAATGAAGAGAAACTCGAGCTGTACCCCTGAGATGTCGGGCCAATGTGCTCCCATCAACATGCCACAATGCTCAGCAAGGGTAAGGTCTGTTGCTGGCTCCTGCCACCCAGCTTTTTTCTTTTTTAAATCATGGAGCCATTTCCATTGGAAGGAGCAAATGTAATAAGAATCCGCCCCAATCACCAGATGACCGCAAACCCTGTCTAAGAGGATTTCACTGAGGCTGATAGTACGTTGAAGACCAGTGGTAGTATTAGCACGAGAAGATTTTTTATGAAGCGAAATGAACAAACCCTCCATCTCCTTCCATCGCGGGTTGATTCCTCCATAGGACAGGGTAAGCTCCTCTCCTGCACCCTTGGCCAAAATAAAAGGGTTAAATAATAACTCCCATAACAGAAAGCATAGCCAGTGTTAAGTGACTTCTCAACGGTTGGCCATGCAAACAGTGGCTGCAAGAGCCAGTCCTCGTTAGTATAGTGGACAGTATCTCCGCCTGTCACGCGGAAGACCGGGGTTCGATTCCCCGACGGGGAGGCTGCTTCTTTATGACGGCCAAACACCTCTGCTGAAAAAAGCCAAACCTCCCTTCAAGACTCACCTGATGATGAGGATTAGCTGTTTGCACGTGATATGTCTTACTTTCAATAAAACCTTTGACATGGCTTTGTAAAAGGTGTTTTTATGCATACTTGGCCTGGGTTTGTGTTGCATTTCCACTGTTCTCACCAGCAGGGGCCACCAGCGTGTGGCACTTCAAAACAGCCAATCGTTTTGCTGAGCGTTTGGTTCAGTTGACCCACAGGTTTGAAAAGCTTCCAACCATTCTCTGCTTTTGAACAAATACACGTGGCTCTGCTGTGAGCAGAGCATCCAAAAATACAGAAAACTCGCAATTGTTCCCTTCCACGAAATCTTTAGTAAAGCGAAAGATTTATGCGTGAATGAAGAGAAACTCGAGCTGTACTCCTGAGATGTCGGGCCAATGTGTCCCATCAACATGCCACAATGCTCAGCAAGGGTAAGGTCTGTTGCTGGCTCCTGCCACCCAGCTTTTTCTTTTTAAATCATGGAGCCATTTCCATTGGAAGGAGCAAATGTAATAAGAATCCGCCCCAATCACCAGATGACCGCAAACCCTGTCTAAGAGGATTTCACTGAGGCTGATAGTACGTTGAAGACCAGTGGTAGTATTAGCACGAGAAGATTTTTATGAAGCGAAATGAACAAACCCTCCATCTCCTTCCATCGCGGGTTGATTCCTCCATAGGACAGGGTAAGCTCCTCTCCTGCACCCTTGGCCAAAATAAAAGGGTTAAATAATAACTCCCATAACAGAAAGCAAAGCCAGTGTTAAGTGACTTCTCAACGGTTGGCCATGCAAACAGTGGCTGCAAGAGCCATTCCTCGTTAGTATAGTGGACAGTATCTCCGCCTGTCACGCGGAAGACCGGGGTTCGATTCCCCGGCCAGGAGGCTGCTTCTTTATGACGGCCAAACACCTCTGCTGAAAAAGCCAAACCTCCTTCAAGACTCACCTGATGATGAGGATTAGCTGTTTGCACGTGATATGTCTTACTTTCAATAAAACCTTTGACATGGCTTTGTAAAAGGTGTTTTTATGCATACTTGGCCTGGGTTTGTGTTGCATTTCCACTGTTCTCACCAGCAGGGGCCACCAGCGTGTGGCACTTCAAAACAGCCAATCGTTTTGCTGAGCGTTTGGTTCAGTTGACCCACAGGTTTGAAAAAGCTTCCAACCATTCTCTGCTTTTGAACAAACACGTGGCTCTGCTGTGAGCAGAGCATCCAAAAATACAGAAAACTCGCAAATGTTCCCCTCCACAGAAATCTTTAGTAAAGCGAAAGATTTATGCGTGAATGAACTCGAGCTGTACCCTGAGATGTCGGGCCAATGTGCTCCCATCAACATGCCACAATGCTCAGCAAGGGTAAGGTCTGTTGCTGGCTCCTGCCACCCAGCTTTTTCTTTTTAAATCATGGAGCCATTTCCATTGGAAGGAGCAAATGTAATAAGAATCCGCCCCAATCACCAGATGACCGCAAACCCTGTCTAAGAGGATTTCACTGAGGCTGATAGTACGTTGAAGACCAGTGGTAGTATTAGCACGAGAAGATTTTTTATGAAGCGAAACGAACAAACCCTCCATCTCCTTCCATCGTGGGTTGATTCCTCCATAGGACAGGGTAAGCTCCTCTCCTGCACCCTTGGCCAAAATAAAAGGGTTAAATAATAACTCCCATAACAGAAAGCATAGCCAGTGTTAAGTGACTTCTCAACGGTTGGCCATGCAAACAGTGGCTGCAAGAGCCAGTCCTCGTTAGTATAGTGGACAGTATCTCCGCCTGTCACGCGGAAGACCGGGGTTCGATTCCCGGCCAGAGGCTGCTTCTTTATGTTGGCCAAACACCTCTGCTGAAAAAGCCAAACCTCCCTTCAAGACTCACCTGATGATGAGGATTAGCTGTTTGCACGTGATATGTTTTACTTTCAATAAAACCTTTGACATGGCTTTGTAAAAGGTGTTTTTATGCATACTTGGCCTGGGTTTGTGTTGCATTTCCACTGTTCTCACCAGCAGGGGCCAGCGTGTGGCACTTCAAAACAACCAATCGTTTTGCTGAGCGTTTGGTTCAGTTGACCCACAGGTTTGAAAAGCTTCCAACCATTCTCTGCTTTTGAACAAATACACGTGGCTCTGCTGTGAGCAGAGCATCCAAAAATACAGAAAACTCATAAATGTTCCCCTCACGGAAATCTTTAGTAAAAGGCGAAAGATTTATGCGTGAATGAAGAAACTCGAGCTGTACCCTGAGATGTCGGGCCAATGTGCTCCCATCAACATGCCACAATGCTCAGCAAGGGTAAGGTCTGTTGCTGGCTCCTGCCACCCAGCTTTTTCTTTTTAAATCATGGAGCCATTTCCATTGGAAGGAGCAAATGTAATAAGAATCCGCCCCAATCACCAGATGACCGCAAACCCTGTCTAAGAGGATTTCACTGAGGCTGATAGTACGTTGAAGACCAGTGGTAGTATTAGCACGAGAAGATTTTTATGAAGCGAAATGAACAAACCCTCCATCTCCTTCCATCGCGGGTTGATTCCTCCATAGGACAGGGTAAGCTCCTCTCCTGCACCCTTGGCCAAAATAAAAGGGTTAAATAATAACTCCCATAACAGAAAGCATAGCCAGTGTTAAGTGACTTCTCAACGGTTGGCCATGCAAACAGTGGCTGAAAGAGCCAGTCCTCGTTAGTATAGTGGACAGTATCTCCGCCTGTCAGAAGACCGGGGTTCGATTCCCGGCCGAGGCTGCTTCTTTATGACGGCCAAACACCTCTGCTGAAAAAGCCAAACCTCCCTTCAAGACTCACCTGATGATGAGGATTAGCTGTTTGCACGTGATATGTCTTACTTTCAATAAAACCTTTGACATGGCTTTGTAAAAGGTGTTTTTATGCATACTTGGCCTGGGTTTGTGTTGCATTTCCACTGTTCTCACCAGCAGGGGCCACCAGCGTGTGGCACTTCAAAACAGCCAATCGTTTTGCTGAGCGTTTGGTTCAGTTGAGCCACAGGTTTGAAAAGCTTCCAACCATTCTCTGCTTTTGAACAAATACACGTGGCTCTGCTGTGAGCAGAGCATCCAAAAATACAGAAAACTCACAAATGTTCCCCTCCACGGAAATCTTTAGTAAAAGGCGAAAGATTTATGCGTGAATGAAGAGAAACTCGAGCTGTACCCATGAGATGTCGGGCCAATGTGCTCCCATCAACATGCCACAATGCTCAGCAAGGGTAAGGTCTGTTGCTGGCTCCTGCCACCCAGCTTTTTCTTTTTTAATCATGGAGCCATTTCCATTGGAAGGAGCAAATGTAAAATCCGCCCCAATCACCAGATGACCGCAAACCCTGTCTAAGAGGATTTCACTGAGGCTGATAGTACGTTGAAGACCAGTGGTAGTATTAGCACGAGAAGATTTTTATGAAGCGAAATGAACAAACCCTCCATCTCCTTCCATCGCGGTTGATTCCTCCATAGGACAGGGTAAGCTCCTCTCCTGCACCCTTGGCCAAAATAAAAGGGTTAAATAATAACTCCCATAACAGAAAGCATAGCCAGTGTTAAGTGACTTCTCAGCGGTTGGCCATGCAAACAGTGGCTGCAAGAGCCAGTCCTCGTTAGTATAGTGGACAGTATCTCCGCCTGTCACGCGGAGGCCAGCCGCCCGTAGGTGTAGAGCGCTGCCAGCCAATAGAAAGCGAGGAAAATGCAGGGAGGGGGGGGCAAAAATTGTACACAAAATCGCAGGTTCGAATCCGCCATCATGTATTTAAAGTCAGTGTTCATATAGATTCGCGTATCGTATGATAAACATACATAAACAAGCATTGAACTGTAATTATTCTTGTGTAAGGTCTGCAAAAGTTTTAATTATTAACATTTATAATAGTTGTCATTAATATTTTAATAATTAAAATAATATTAATTAAAATGAAGACACCCTACAAAATGTTACACACTTCACACATTATACACACACACACACACACACACACACACACATATATATATATATATACACATACATGCATATATACATTTGTGTACATTATTTTAAAAAAGTGCTAAAGAATGTACAACTGATATGCAATTTAAATAAAATGTACTATCTGCATTACTATAATTGTGTACTATAATAGTGTTATATTAACAATTATAGTAACATTATTTATAATTGTTTTTAAGATAGATACAAAAATAAGAATCTGTAACAGATGTCTTTGTGTAGGATGTGTATAATTATTTGGAAATAAAAAACTATTTAAAATTATTAATAAACAAATATGGAGTTTTTTTAGTAATATATGTCCCTAAAGTATTATAATCATATTAAAATAAGATTTACAAATAGAAGTCATTTCCTAAGAGTTTTCTTTGTCGGTGTCCAAAAATACATAGCCATTGGTAATTAATGTTTTACTTATTTAAATATTTATATTTAAAATGAAAGCACCACACAACATTCTTTTTATATATATATATATATATATATATTTTATTGTATTCTATATTAATACTAGGATAATAGAGGATTAATACATTTTTACAACTTATTAAACAGGCATTGTCAACATTTAGTACGTGTAAAATGAAATGCTAAAAGAGAACGAAATTAACAGTTTTTCTATAATAATAAAAATATAATAAACTTGTTAGCAAGTACTGAAAATATTGCAAATGCCAAAATGTTTAAAACATACAAGCAAGATCAAACACATATTTACAAATGTATCTTTATACACAAGATAAATAAGTTTAACATTCAAAAGAATAAAGCAAAATGTATGCCTATTTAATTATCATTCTACCACAACACTATGTATATATTAATTGCACAAACAAAGGCAATTGGATTGAATAAAAAAAAGAAAATACTGGGAATATCTCAACATAACCAAAATAAATAATCAATCTATGAAATCAAGTGACAGTTTAAAACCACCTACTGAACAAAGGTCTATGGAAGAACCTATATTTAAAGGTCTACATAGGCTACTTTTCAGTTTAACACAGATGATCCTACTGCCCATGTGCATGTATACAGTACAGTTATAAATATGAATATAAATATAAATATTATATGCAAACATTTCTTACAGGTGAGATACAATGTATTTACAATTACAAAAGATTAAAAGTAGCGCTTTCAATCATCTAAATAATCAGAGTTTTGAAAATGTTTTGAAAGAACTGTAAACACATTTTCATTGATTAAAAAAAATGCAAATAAAACAGTAAAGTTAAGCAGAATTTTTTACATTTTACAATCCTGCATGGACCAACATGGCATTCTAAAATAAAAGAAAGAAGAAACCCCACAAAGACAGAAAGGCAAGATCAACCCACAGTGGTTTCAGCACGTAACAGACATCCATAACAAACAAGATACAGAGTTATATTTTTATGATACAATAATTACAATATATACACATTCAAAGCCAGGAAACACGAGGACAGTCACTTTCCCTTTTCTGCTGCCCATCTCTTCCTTTCAGCCTCATAAAAAGAAGACTGACAGAACTCTCCCCAAGTCATCTCGTGAGGCATCCCCTCTGTCTGGTAAAGGGAAAACACTTTGGCAGGACAATAGACATATTTTCCTGCCACACCAGGGAACCCAGTATGTGTGTGTGGACTCTCTGGACCTTGTTTGAGTGGCTTGTGACAGAACCTACAGAGACGACCAGTGGGGTGCTGCTCAATGGCCTTTCTCCTTTCCCCTCTATTACCTTTCTTACCTCTGCAGAACGCTGCTTTACGGCCTGTAGCTCTCGATTAAAAAAAGGCAATTCAGCGAAGTCAGCAAACGGCATTCGAGGATTGGTGAGGCCTTCCGCTGCATACAACTGGTAGACCTTTGTAGAGCAGTAAAAGTACTTCACGTTCCCAGACTGATAAAAGAAATGAATGGAGGAGCCATCACCAAGGTAACGTGACTTTGGCTGCCCACAAGCAAGACAGTTCCGTGTCCTCTTTGTACAAGGCTGCTGTTGCAGTTGCTTTTCCTGCTGCTTCTCCACAAGCTCTTTCACCATTTGTTCAATCTCACCCTTAGTAAACGGGGACTCCTGGGGCTTATTACTGGGTGGATTCACTGGGGCAGGTGGGAGGGTTACCACTGGAACACTTACAGTGTCACTACCTTCTGTAAGGTGATGCCACAGCTGCTGGGTCTCCAGGAGTTTCTCTGGACTGGTGTTCAGGGATGAACTTCTGTTTGTCATCTTGGCCAGGTGTTTTACATAACGTGAGATATGCTGTTTTGTGGTGGGATGTAATAGGCTATTGGGATCCCTGGAGGCAGCCTGCACAAGGGCAGCATACTCTGCATCCACCTGGATGAGAAGGTCTTTCTGCCCGTGGTACTTTGTCAGAAGGCCATCAATGCAATCCCTCATGGGCTGTGTCCACCGAAAGTGGTCCAGGACAAGTAGACCGCCTGCCTTGATGGGACCTGTGCGAGCAGCTCGCGGAGAGGAACAAAGGGCAGTGGTGGTGTCATATCATCTAAAGGAGAGGAAAAGGTCAGAAAAGAATAAATCCTTTTTCACTTAATCTCTGAAGTAGCTGTAGTATTCATATACATGAGGAATAATTAAAGGGATAGTTCACCCTGAAATTTAATTAAAGCCATCTTTTACTCACTCTGCTGTTGATTCAATGCCCTTGGTCCTCCTATCCCTTTTGGATCTCAAGAGCAGAAATAAAAAAATAGTCCCCACCTTTTCTTATAATGGCAGTGGATAGCGACTAGGCTAAAACATTACAAAAATTATACAAAAGTTTGACGTAATAATACAGTGAGAAGCGCGACACATATGGCTCTCATACTCATACACTGTTGTCATGACAACCGGTACACAATATTCACTTCACATATATATATATATATATATATATATATATATATATATAGTGTTTTGACTGAATAATAGTTTATTTCTCGCAAAACCTTACAGTATGCCTCCTGGTCCACATATGATGCCGTCTCACTATCATTGTGTCATACTTTTGTATAATTTTTGTATGTTTTAACCTGGTCGCTATCCACTGCCATTAGGAAGGAGCGCGTGCAGGACTATTTTTAAAATTTCTGCTTTTGAGGTCCAAAAAGGAATAGAAGGACATAGGGCATTAGAACAACAGCAGGGTGAGTAAATATGGCTTTAATTTCATTTCAGGGTCAACTATCCCTTTAAGGGATGAAGAAGGGAGTTGAATTACCTTTAACTTTGGTGGGCTGTGCAGGCTGGATCATTGTTTGTGAACCAAGAGGAGCCACACCAAAGATGTCATCCTGGAGCATAGGGTAATTCATTGGGAATAAAATCAGTGATTACATAGTTACATTTTGTGTTTTAGTGAGTGAGTATTTTTGTACATACAACAGTCAAGTTTACCTGAGCAAAGTGGGGACCCTCCTCAGGTGGGTCATCGGGTGGGAATTTCTCACTGAGAGCAGACGGCTCTGAGGACTGATGCTCTCCCTCCCCTGCAACATGTACCTTCTGGGACTTGTGCTTGTCCCAGTCCAGGGGTACAGGACGACAACCAGGCTCCACATACTGCAGTCCAAACCTTTCTCTGGTGTCTGTCTGTGAGACAAGTAAGGCAGGGTACTTGGCTTGACCTGTCACTACATCTGAGAGCTTGTTCAGTTCCATAATCAGCACAGGATCAAAAACTACAGGTAGCTTCACTCCAGGCTGCTTCAGGTCCACAAGGCGCTGGAAATTCCAACGAGCCACTCCAATCATGCCCTGCGCCTGGAAAAGTTCGGTGGATACCTGAGTGCCTGTGACCCATCTCGCTTGATGGAAATGGAACCCCTCCTGCTGAGAGGTGCCTCTCACAGGGGATCCACACCGGTACAGCTGCTGCCTCTCCCTTCACATGGTTCAGCTGGACCGTACCACCATGCCTATAGAGGATCCCCTCTGCAACCTCTGGGTCACTCAGGCAACCTCTGAGGATGTGGACTCTCTGAATCCTCCACACCTTCAACATTGATGGTTTGAACAGTGGCCCACCATCAGGATCACATTCTAAAAAAAATCTCTGAAGAACACTCTCCACTCTCTCCAGCAGCTCTTTGGGGTGTGGGACCCTTGTGCGGCAGTGCTCCCCTGATGTGCTGCTTTGTTGGATTTGCAGGCACTATCCCACAGAAGACATAAGCCTGCTTCAGTCTCTGTAGGTCCGCCTGGTCCACAACACTGAAAGCTGCTGACAGAAACTTGCAGAAAGCACTGTGCAGTGGATGGTGCTCTGACACACACTCTCTGGAGAATCGCCGCATGCAGTGGAACAAGTCAAGCTTGATGTTGATGTCGCTGTTATATTCTTTGCGGGAGCAACAGGTGTTGATGAGATGCCCAGAGGTTGCCGCAGTCACTATAGCCTCAGTGGTCTTCCAAGAATCCCAAAGGAGGTGCTCCTGGGGCTCAGGGTTTGGGATCCTGAAGGCAGCACAGCAATCTCTGTTCCAAACACATAAATAGAAATATATTTACAATATGAAACATTCAAATACATAGGATACATGTATTTGCTATTGTATATTTTGTTTACTTTACACATATAATATAGGTGGGAAGGAAAATGTGATGGCTGATTCTTACCTGTCAACCCACTGATAGTTGGCTTTTGGCAGTCCTGCAAAAATGTAGCGACGAGACAGGCCCTCATACATTGGCTGCAGGGATTTATCACTTTCAGACTGCAGCATCACCCAATACAAGATCATCCAGTTTTCATTCATTACAGCGTAGACATAGTACCTGATGCAAGCACAACCTTCCGGGCCAGTTTGCGGGTATGGTCAGCCCTTAAGACTTGTCCAAATGTGCCTTGGAGGAGCAGATTGAGTGTGCTCTCTTGCCTATGGTACTCCTGAATGAGGCAGTCAACCAAGTAGTGGGGTGAGACTGTTACTCCAAACCAGCCATCCACATCACCATAGCCACCAAATGGAGCAGGAGTATTTGTTGCTCTTAATGCCCCTGTGATGGTCTGCTGACCATAAAGTCCACTGTCTCCATCCAGCACATTCTTAACAGTGGACAGGTAAGCCAGGTGTGCACGCTCATACCTGAGGTGGAGAGCCTCATTCAACTGATTAGCCATATCATTGGGAGACTTTGCTGTGCGACGCAACTCATCCATCACAGTCTTACATATGGCCTTCTTGTGGGTCAGAAAAGCTGGCAAAATGTTGCAGAACCGACTGGGCAGCATGTCCATCCATTGGGGTTTGTCTGCAAACCAGTACTTTTACATACTTTACAGCTGAGCCGAGAGGCCAGTATGTAGTATTGGCTGCTTGTACCAATAATGACACGGGTCGTCCAACTCCTGTGAGACAACGTGGGGATTCGGACAGCCATACAGGCATGGCAGAGTGTAGTTGTTGCGGACTCTTTCCATAATGTTGTGCTCTGGTTTCCAAATGAAGAATGGATGAAGTTGAAAGTATTTTGGTGATGGCAGCTCATAGATAGCATCAATAAGCTCAGGCTGAGGTGGGTAACGCCACAAGGAGATCATGTTCATTGCATGTCTCACCGGTCTAGAGCCTGGCCACAGTCCCAAGGCTTCCATTTCTGTTTTCATCCAGATTCTCTGCTGGTGAGAGCAGTGCCATCGGCTCACATCCTGGTCATAGCTTGGCAGTGGTGGAACAGCATGCTTCTCCTCCAACTTAGGCTCCAGGGAGGCTCCAGGGAGTCCTGAGAAAGACTGCCCAGCAGCTGCAGGGCTCGTGAGGGAAGAGTAGAGGCTGTAGACTGTGCAGAGGTCACTGGGAGGAGGGCTACAGGACGACAAGGATGACATTAGTCATAGACGAGCATTACATTTGTTTAATATCTGTCAAATAAAATCTGTTTTAAATTTGATTTAAGTAAAATTGTTACATTAAGTCCTTACATTGACAGAACACGGTTTCCTGCACTTGTCTCAAAGGCGATGTGGTCTTGCTTGTAGATAACCCCAATTCAAGTAATTCTGAAGGTACTGGCAAAGGAACCATCACTGGAGTGAAGGGAATAGGTGAAAAAAACATAACTCTGATCAGTAACAGGTAAATCCTTACAGTAGAGTCGACATGTACACGCCCATGTACCAACCTGGCTGTGGAGATGCAGTAGCACTATATTCATCAGGATGGTCTGGTTTTGAGAGTGTTGCTGGTAGTTTACGCCTCCCTAACACAGAAAAATGTAATTTAATTTCTAATACTCTGTGGTACTGTCCATTAGTAAATGTGTTAGTAAGTAATAATGTAAATACATGCAAACCCATAACACACTTCAAGACTTTTTATAGGGGAGTTTGTGTAAATCCACTTGGGGTTCAGAGTATTTATTTTTTCCCACATTAATTGCACACATGTCTAGTACAATTATGTAGTTTTGTTTAATTAATACAAAGTGTACTTTATTCTTGATTTATCCTGAAAGAATGGAAGTGAAATGTGACATGCCCCGTAGGTGGGGTACATTGTAACATGTGAGCGCATTGTAACATCACCAAATGACAGCTTAAAATGTTATCTGATATAATAAAAATATTGAAAACAAACTAAAATATTTTGTCAATAAAATACAATTATTAATAAAACAATTAAAAAAACATTTTTTAATAATTAAAACTATAGTAATTTTTGAGTTTGACAACAAACACGTTACATTACACCCCATCTGCGCAACAGGGATGTAAACTGCTGCTCGTGTCTTCTAATGGTTAGATCAGTATTAAAGAACGATCTCAACTGTTAAATAACAGATATAAGATTAAAATAATATCAGATTTGTCTTATTTTAAATAAACATAAAAACTGAGATGAAAAATAAACTTATGTAAGAAATGTACTTTTGCTATAGTTAAATAAATGTTCAGTAATAATTTTAATTTTAATAAATACATATTTGTACTTTTGCTGTACTTCTGCATTTTGGACATGTGCTTCTTTTACTCTTTTACTATGTAGATCATGTACATACCAAACCTTTAAGTATAGCATGCAAAACAAGAACTCTGTACTTACCCTCAACGATGAGATATAAATGCCTTCAATGTTAGTAGAACAATTGAACACAAGAATTAGAACAGGCCTGAACGTGGCCTAACCAACAAACATCAACAAATGAATGTAGAACAGATCATCCTGATTCATGTCAGAATTATCCCTAGTATGCAGCAGGAATTAGACCTTTGACCACTGGGACTCCAACAACATCTGAACCTAAAAGCACATTGAAAATAATTTAACTTTCAAGCACTTATAACATAGACAAAATGACATATGAAAGCCTTTACTGTTTGTTTTTTTAGGCTTGTTTTGTCAAAACACTACACAATTCACACATCCACACACTGTTACCTAACCTAAGTAGCAGAACACCTCAGGTCTTTTGCTAAATGAAACACTTCTTTCAAAGTTTTACAATAATTTAAAGAAACCCAATTTTGACACCGTATGCTGCATGGTTCATTCGTTCTGATTGTTTGATTCATTTACACACTGCTGTTCTCAATCTTAAACACTTGTAAAATTTCTACTTTTCTAATGATATAATCTGGGTTTGATTTTTCAGAGATATTGTTAAAGTATATGAATATATTGACCAAACAGTACACTCAAGACCATGGGTGCTTCTCAATATCCCTCCTCATTTCCTCGCTCCTCCGTCCTCCATCCTATGATCCGGAAACTGACCGAGCTCAGCCATCTTGTAGGACTCAATTCTCAATTCTCTAATTGCACCGTGAGGAGGCGATGATCGAGGAGTGAGGAGGCTTTCTGAGGAGTCATGAGTGAGGATACACAGGTGTACCCTTTGCAGAAGTGTTTTATCGACTAAACATGAGGCATATTAATTCTCCTCCCCCGTAATCTTGCCACAGTTTATTCATTATATTATTATGTTTACATGTACAAGACACAAATCTATGTCAAATAACAACAACTGTAGCCCAACTCTCTACCCCTCTCATACCCCTCTCTACCCTCTCATACCCCTCTCTACCCCTCTCATACCCCTCTCTACCCCTCTCATACCCCTCTCATACCCCTCTCATACCCCTCTCTACCCCTCTCATACCCCTCTCTACCCCTCTCACCCCTCTACCCCTCTCTACCCCTCTCTACCCTCTCTACCCCTCTCTACCCCTCTCTACCCCTCTCTACCCCTCTCTGCCCCTCTCTACCCCTCTCTACCCCTCTCTACCCCTCTCCCCCCCTCTCTCTACCCCTCTCATCTTGAATAATGCTGAATAAAATGCAATGATGTTTCATGGAAACAAATCCAGTTTGATAGAGGACTGAAGAGAGTGTGTGTGTGTGTGTGTGTGTGTGTGTGTGTGTGTGTGTGTGTGTGTGTGTGTGTGTGTGTTTGAGCATGTATGTGGTTCTCACTCAGTTGGCCTGGAATTTTAGATGAATATGTGGGTAGCTTCATCCTCCCCAATTCTTCACTTTCCTCCACTTCAATTAAAAAAGAACAAACCAAAGATTGGTATGAAAGGATGAAATAATTAATATCAACTTTTGTTTATTCAGGGAAAAGTGACTGAGCATTAAGCTATTTTACACCAATACCCTGAGTTTACATTCATACGGGTGTACATTTAGAAAAATGGATAAAGCAACCACTATAAATTCTGTGTCTGTGTGTGCTTGTTTATTTGATTTACGAGGACACAAATTTACAATGGTATTACAACATAAAAGTGGTTTATGGGGACATCTCATATGTCCCCCATAAATCAAATAGCTTTTAAAAACATACTAAACAATGTTTTATAAAAAATATAAAGATGCAGAATGTGTTTGTGTGTGTGAGTGGTTTTCTTACTCAGTTGGCCTTGGAGTTTGGATGGAGATATCGAAAGCATCATCCTCTCCAATTCTTCATCATCCTCCATTTCTGTGAAACAAAGCATAAAAGCAAAAATGAAAATCATATGTCATCCCACATTTACATATTTCAATTTTGACCTAATATATACTCAACTGTACTGTCAACAAACCTGGAGGATGAGAGGCAGATGCTGCAGGTTCCACTGAAACACTCTGAAGCTGGCTCTTTTTCTGAGTGAGGTACTGCTGCAGCCGATACATTTTGCTGCCTGGAACACACTGTTTCTGGAGGATGAATGCAGCATATCCATCTGCTCTGCGCACCCAAACATCCCTCCAAGTCTTGTCTGCATTAATCCCAAAGCCAACTAAGTTGTCATCATTCCTCACAGGTGGTGCCACTGATCTTCCAGCTAAATACTTTATCAGGTCCTCGATTTCCTGGAAGCTTCTACTGTACTCAATGAATGAAAGTAGGCTCTCCTTCTTGGGACCCTCTGCTTTAAACTGTCCGCCTCTCTCCTCCTCTTCAACCTTCTTATTCAAGAATATGGTATAGCCTACATCATTCTCTAGCAGCCACCGGAATGACTTGCCTTTGTACTTTCCGAACTGCAGCACATACTCTCCGAGCACCTCCTGTCTGTCTGACACATCTCCTCCTCTCATGAAGACAACAGAGCGGGCATTCTCCTTGACCTTGTCTTCCCTTTGAGGGGCTGATTTGTCCTGGAGATTGGGGTTGTCTTTGATATTCTTGGCTTCATCTGAGGGATCTTGTCTCAGATATCCAGTTGGTCCTTTCCTGAAGCACACTTTGGTCTTGCCTGGGAAGATCACTTTCACCTTCATCCTGCTGTGCTGTACACAAAGAGCTGATTAGTGTTTATGGTCTGTTGCATTAAAACACTGTATTAGTTAATACACTTCTATTCTGAATAAATTATTAAGAATTATTTCTTAATAAATTAATAAATAAAATAACATTTAAATTTACCAGTTTATATATATATATATATATATATATATATATATATATATATATATATATATATATATATATATATATATATATATATATATATATATATATATTTATTATATTTATTACAGTATTCATAATTAATGTAATATAATATTTTAAAAATACACTACCAGACAAAAGTTTAAAAACAATCGATTATTTAAAAATACATTTTTAAAGAAGTCTCTTCTGCTCACCAAGGATAAAATACAACATACAATACAAAACAGTATTATTGTGAAATAATTTTACAATTTAAAATAACTTTTAATATACTTTAATAACTATTTTAATATATTGTATAATGCAATTTATTCCTGTGATGCAAAGCTGAATTTATCATCGTCACATGATCCTTCACAAATCATTCTGATATGTATTATTATCAGTGTTGAAAACAGTTCAGATTATTTAATTAATAGAAAGTAAAAAAAAAACATTTACATTTAGTCATTTAGCAGACGCTTTTATCCAAAGCGACTTACAAATGAGAACAATAGAAGCAACCAAGAACAGTCAATGGCAACAATATGCAAGCGCTGTAAAGTCTCACTTAATCTAGCACAGAACACATAGGACAGTTTTTTTGTTTGTTTTGTTTTAATAAACAAACAGAAACGAATAGAGTGATAAGTGCTAGTCTTTATTGGTCAGGTGCTGCTGGAAAAGAAGTGTTTTGAGATGTTTTTTGAAAATGGCTACAGACTCGGCTGCTCGAACTGAGACAGGCAGGTAATTTATTTAAATATAAAGCTTTTGAAACATTATAAATCTATGTCTATACACTTGATCCCTTGCTGAATAAATTTATTCATTTATTTAAGATCTTACAAAAGCTTTATTTCAGATAAATGCTGTTCTTCTAAACTTTCTACTCATCAAAGAATCCTAAAAATGTTTTACACAACTGCTTTCAATGTTGATAATCATACATGTTTCTTGATCAAATCCTCATATGAGAGTGATTAGTGAAGGGTCATGTGACACTAAAGACTGGAGTAATGATGATAAATTCAGCTTTGATCGTAGGAATAAATTACATTTTTATATATATTCAAATATGAAAATAGATATTTTATATTTTAATAATAATACAGTTTTTTTATAGGCTATAACATAAATGTTGTGTAGTTGTGTGTAATGATGTTGTGTAACTTGGTGTGTAGAAGAGACTTCTTTAAAACATAAAACATCTTACAGTTCTCAAACTTTTGACTGGTAACATAATAGTGTAACTTGTATGTTAACCGTACAGTATTATGTGACATACCCATACTGCACTGGTAACATATTTTTTATATAGTAAGAGACCAATGAAAAACATTCCCTTTGCAAACAAAGATAAGTTACTCTAATACAATAACAGCTATAAATATATAAATAATAACGTATGCGGTCACCTGAGGTAAAATCTGTCTGAATTTAACTTATCTTAGGCAGTAACGTTAAGTTATTTGTCGTACAAAACAAAACAAGTTTGCTGAATATCTCTCCGATCGTAAAACGGGTCCAATAACGAAACGGATCGTAAAACCCTCCTCCAATATAACTAAATATAAATATAACATGAATTAAATATAACTGTATTTCCTATTAATTTAATTTTACTAACATAATCATATTTGTTCTTATTTATATATTAAACTTCACAAACCATTCAAACCAATTAACACGATTGTATGATGAAGGCAACAACAACAACAAATAAAATAATAAATAATTAATCTTTACCTGCTTGGTTTGTCAGCTTATTGCGCTGATCTCTTAGGTAAAACAGATGTCGCCTGAGGTAAAATCTGAGGTAAAATCTGAAGACTTCTTGTGGTAAAACAATAGGACCGTTAAATGATGATTTAGTTAAATAAATCCGCGTAATTTTTCAGTAAGTATGTGTTTCATAAAAAAAACAACAATGTTGAACTTTTATGTAGCCTTAATGTAAACAATATGCGATCGTACTATGCCTCCCGCCTACATCGAATGATTGACAGATGAAACCCACGGTGACACCTCGCTATTTAATTCCGCGCCACGGAAAAGGCGAAACAGCGCCATGAAATCTACCTGTGGTCACAAATATATTGCATCCGTAGTGTTAAGCACTACCATAGAGAATGAATGGGAAAAGTTAAGGAAAGTTAAGCTTAACCATTTTCGGCTCCCGCGCGGAAGACCGGGGTTCGATTCCCCGATGGGGAGCCATAGTGGTGGCCCGTACGGGGATTTCCCTATTAAGGTGGTTGTATTTGTTGTTTTTTTGTTTTTGTTTTCCAACTTGAATTATGGATGAGACAAATAGTGATGCCGTTGTTCAAGTTCATGCAGAGAATACTGATAACCCGGTGATGCCGGTAAATGTCCAAAATGATGCAGAACAAAATGATACAGATTTTACTGCAGGCCCGTTTGTGACCAGGCATAATCCAGCTGCAGAAATAACTTCTATGATTAGCTCCCTGTACATATCTGATTCTGAACAGTCTGATGATGAGGATGATAATGAGAACAATATGAGGGATGCTGATATAGTGCAATCAATACACACAGATCTGTCACAATGTAAAGTGGATTTATTGGCTCTAAATCAAAAGGTACACACCTTAGAAAATTATTTTAAACAGTCAATGGATAGTACATTGAACCGGGAAACCAGTTTCAGGGAGGCCGTGGATTCTAGCTTGGCAGGGTTGGAGGACTATTTTGTAAAGTCGCTAGAAAAGTTAGAAAAAGCTGTCACAAATTGTTTTCTCCGGCGAGACCACAAATGGGAAAGTCAAATGAGGAAGTTGAGACTAACTAGCACTCCCACCCTCTCCAGGTTGCAGGCCTTTACCCCGGAGGCCTCTCGGGGGGCTCCGGTCCGACATCCACAAACCCCGGCTCCAGTGACTAGGCAGCAACTTCCCTCGTTTAATGATACATATGACATTCAACAAACTGTGCATTCTAAAACCCCTAATGTGTTTACCTCTGCTGTAGGGTCTGGAACATCCTCATTCTATGCTCGACCTCCCATTCGCCTTGAGTTCCCATCTTTTGGTGACTCCTGTGAGACAGCGGAGGTGCTTAACTTCCTGGAACAATGTGAGAACTTCTTAGAGATTAGGCCACTTCCTGGCGTCGAACTCATTGGAACCTTAAGCACAGTCTTAAAGGGACCGGCTCTGAGCTGGTGGAAGGCTGAGAAGGCAAAGATAACAGATTGGAAATCCTTCAAAAAGGCATTCATGACTGCTTTCCTTGCTGAAGATTACCTCTCTGAAGTGGAGGAAAAGCTGAGGACACTGGTTCAGCAGCCACAACAGCGCCTGAGGGACTTCGCTTACGACTACCGAGCTCTCTGTCTGAAGTGGAAGGCGGAGATCTCTGAGGAGGAACTGGTGAACCGCATCCTGAACAACATCAACCCCAGGGTCGCAGGCTGTTTAAGGGGGACAGTTAACTCAGTGGAACAACTGGTGAAGGTTGGCTCAAGGGTGGAAAAGGACTGCATGGGAGCCAAGGACTACTGGCAAAAAGGTGGCTCTCAGAGCAGCAAAGAAAAGTCCTACAAGAAATCTGGAGAACGTACCTTCAATAAAAACCTGGCAGGAGTAACCCTGACACAACCCCATACAGGGTCCTCGCTCCTGGTGGTGCCGGTAAGGGTGAATGGTAAAGAAGTGAAGGCAGTACTGGACACAGGAAGCATTTATACCTTAATGCAAGAAAACCTGTGGAATCAGTTAAAGGGAGAGACGCCAGCGGTCTTTAACTCCAGCCCTCAGAGATTTATTATGGCAGATGGAACCATTCACCAGTCCAGAGACCTGCAAAAGGTTAGGTTTCAATGGCATGACCACGAGTGCAGTATGGATATCTATATCCTGAAAAACACTCACCTCGCCTTTCCTCTTATTGCGGGGCTGGATTTCTTGAGGGTCACCGGAGCTGTCTTGGAGGTGGGACAACGCAGATATGGGTTAAAATCTGGAAAAGGATACACATATTACCCTTTCTTGCCGTCACTGCTAACAACTGGATCAGCTACCCTGGCAGGACCAGCTAATGCTCTTACGGCTGCCACGCTGAACCTATACTACGCATTACCACGTGCTGGCCGGTTGGCCGAACTCACGGACCTCAACCCAGAGATCGGTCAGTGGGACACTGACAATCCGGAAGAGATGGCAAAATTGATCTCCACCTGGCCAATCACCACCTCTAACCACCTGGGTAAGACATCAGTAGTTCAACACAAGATAATGGTAACCGATGATATACCCATCAAATCACGGGCATATAGAGTGTCACCTTTAAAGAAGCAGGTCATAGAAGAACAGGTGGATCTGATGCTGCGGGACGGCATCATTGAATCATCCTTCTCTCCTTGGTCTTCGCCGGTGGTCCTGGTTCCCAAACCAGACGGTTCATATCGTTTCTGCGTGGATTATAGAAAGCTAAACAGCAAGACTGTACCGGACGCTTACCCAATGCCGTTGATTCACGACATTCTGGAATCAATGGAAGGTGCCTCCTGGTTTACCTCATTGGATCTGCAGTCTGGGTACTGGCAGGTGGAGATGGAGGAGTTGAGCAAAGAGAAGACTGCTTTATTCACCACCAAAGGGTTATACCAATTCAAGTCAATGCCTTATGGACTCAGAAATGCCACTGCCACCTTCCAGCGTTTGATGGAGAATGTGCTAGCAGAGTTGAGGGGGAAAATCTGCTTTGTCTATATTGATGACATAATCATCTATTCAAAGTCACAGGAACACCACATTCAAGACCTTAACACTGTTCTCCAGAAACTTACCCAAGCCAATTTGACGCTGAACAAGAAGAAATGCCACTTCTTCAAGCGCCAGCTCAAGTTTCTTGGCCATATAGTCTCTTAGAGGGGGGTGGAGATTGACTGAGAGAAGACCAGAGCCGTTGCTGAGTATCCACCACCACAAGATCTCAAAAGCTTGCAAAGGTTTCTGGGCCTGGCTGGGTGGTATCATAAGTTCATTCCCCACTTCGCAGACATATCTGCCCCCTTGAACCATCTAAAAAGAAAGGGAGTAAAGTGGAATTGGACTCCAGAGTGTCAGGCTAGTATGGATGGGCTGAAACAAGCACTACAGAATGCACCTGTCTAGATACAACCTGACCTCAACAAAACTTTCCAGGTTCAGACGGACGCGAGTGATGTCGGATTGGGCGCTATACTCACGCAACACTCTGAGGAAGGAGAGCAAGTGGTGGCTTATGCTTCAAGGACCTTAACAGGAGCAGAGAAAAATTACAGCACTTCTGAAAAGGAGTGTCTAGCAGTGGTTTGGGCAGTGGAAAAGTGGAGGCATTTCCTGGAGGGATGGCCTTTTGAGGTTTTCACTGACCACTCAGCACTCACATGGGCATTCAACTGCCCTAAAACCTCCTCACGACTCACCCGCTGGACACTCCGTCTGCAACAATTCCACTTTCACGTTCATCACTGAAAGGGCTGCCTCAACATGGGACCTGACGCTCTATCCCGGGTTCAGGAGCCGCCTGCTACAGATGATGCCCCATGTCTCGCCATGTCTAAGCAACATTCGACCACATTACCCCACTCTATGGAAGAAATAGCTCAAGCTCAACGGGTGGACAATGCTATTACTCACCTGCAATCTGGCATCAACCCTCGATCTACCAAGGAACAGCCTATCACCTTTGAAGAACACCAGGGTGTGTGGAACCGCAAGGTTCCTTTAAGAAATAAGGGAGAGAAGTTTCAGTTGGTAGTTCCACAATCATTAACCACTGACTTCATGCATTATTACCATGATAATCCCCTAGGTGGTCATCTAGGACAGTTAAAAACCCTGTTGAAAATCCTAGATGTGGCATGGTGGCCCTCCGTCAGGAAGGATGTGTGGCAGTACATCAAAGGCTGTGAGGTATGCCAGAAATATAAACCTAGCAACACAAAACCGTCTGCATTGCTGCAGAGTTCACCGATCACGGAACCAGGATACATGCTAGGAGTGGACCTAATGGGACCATTCCCCAGCAGTAAAAAACAGAACACTTACCTCCTGGTCATTGTGGATTATTTCACTAAGTGGGTGGAAATGTTTCCACTGAGAGACGGAAAGACCCAGAAGATAGTGAAGATACTCAGGGAGGAGATATTTACCCGATGGGGGGTGCCCAAATATCTGGTGTCCGATCGGGGCCCCCAATTCACTTCGGGCCTTCTGTGTGATCTGTGCAAGACATGGGGTTGTGTTCAAAAACTCACAACGAGATACCATACCCAATCAAATCTCACTGAACGATTCAACAGGACCATAAAGACAATGATTGCTGCTTATGTGGGTCAACAACATCAGACCTGGGACCAGTCTTGAAATGTCTGACCTGTCCAGCAGAATAAAACTGTCTCTGCATTCGTTTTGAGCCCCTTCAAAGCATGGAGTTCACGCCACCTTTCAAGAGCCCTTTTTATCCTTGTGTTGAAGTCTCTTTTTTCTGTCGCCATTCCGAAAGTCCGAAGTCTTTTGCGTTTTACAACGGACGGATCTCCAGATGTCACTGTCACTGATTGAGGTTTCAGCCTTTCTGGATACACTATCAAATTGATAAGTTTACTTATATCAAGAGCTGTGAGAAAAGACTATAAATCTCCACCTCCAACACCCTCACACGGAATATAGCCTACTAGCCGGGACTTCTTATTGATGTGTACATATGTGACGCAATGACGCAGATATGGCCGAATCTCCCGCGGAAATCCACCAGTACCACTGGAATTAAAAACTTTATTACAAGCTAACCATTGTAAATCGAGCTAAGGTAAGCAGATAGTTTTGAACACTGGCTGGTTATGTACTTGCTCAAAAATTGATTTAGGATAATTTTTAACCCAAAAAAGTTACGGACTGCAGCTTTAAAGAAAGTGCAGAAAAAAGAAAGAAAGAAATATCAGGGAGAGAACTGACAGACTGATTTCTCTTCTTGAAATACATTAATCACCATTTATTTTATTATTAATAAAAAATTGGGAAATGTAACTTTATCTTGCCGGTTGTGAATGCCACCACTACAGGACGTTTAGTTCACTTCAAGTTCAATCACGGTAACGCTGTTGTGTCAGGAGCGGCCGGGCTGTTTTCAGACAGCTCACTCCCGTCAAAATACACCAGAGTTACCGACCGCTACCGTCTTTCACTGGGAAATGTAAGAAATCTGATTGAGTGCTGTGGGAATGCAGACCAGTCTATACAAATCCTGTTGTCACCGGTGTACTATGAATTCTGGGATAGGTGGCTGCAAAGGGTCTGTCAGGTCCATCTGTTGTACCCTTCCTTTGCCTGAGAAATGGAGGAAGCATTTTGAAGTCGCTCTTGAATTGTGGCAGACTTCGTCCCACCGCTGTGATGCACTTCAAATGCGGCCTTCGTAGTGCGCGCCCTTCACTTTGGGACACAGCTATTGAGTGTTGTCCTAACACTTCAGAGGCTTGAGGCAGTGTGGCAACACTGGACTGTGACTGGAGCACTGATGGCAGGAAATGACGGTAGCTCTGGGAGTGATCCGGAAATGGATGATGAATTGTGTAGTGGGAGAGCTGTAGGGAATGAATGGTGGAAAGTAGTTAATCGGAAAAGGAAAAAAAAAACAATAATCAAGGATCATTTATGGATAGTGGAAAGGAGGATCATGTGAGTAGGAAAAATACAGAAGAATATTAAGTAATGTTGAAATTTGCTGAACCAGGAATAACCCAATTAAACTGACCAAATCTCTGAATAAAGCGTTAGGAGAAATAAATAGTGCAGAAACTCTGAGAGATGTGTAAGACCGCTGAGTTCGCTCCAATGGCGGCAGCGAAGAGCGGGTGAAGGGATTTGCGCGTTCGGTGTTCTCAGCTGGGCAACATGGATCTAATTCCAATTCCTCTTTATCTGACTCCATTTTATCATAATTTAGAATTTAGATTAGAATGCCAATTTGGTTATTTGGTCATTAATGTTTAATAGTTAGACACACATTTAATTATTCCATTTAAACCTTTGTGGAAAGTACCAATTAATAATTCCAGAGTAAGTCAGAATAAATCAAAATGTAACAATTTATTAAACAGTCAGGTACATGTATAATTCCAGTTACATAATCAGTTCAAAGATCCTCAATACATAACATCAAATACTCTGAAGTACAGAGTGAGAGAGTTCCTGACTTTCCATAGGCTACGTAACGTTGGCTGGACACACAACGTTACGGGCGAATCTGAATTACAATATTGCGCCCCGAACTTTCTGCTACGTTGCCTTAAGTATTCAGACCAGACAGTCACTTCTTTCAAATGGAAACATATGTTAACAAAGGGAATTTAAATATAATCACTCTCCCATTTGCCTGGATTGAAAGAAGAGACCAAATGGCTCCAGAAGCCACACTCATTATAATATACAAGATATTTCTAAACTCTTAAAACCCTTGTTATCTTCTTGAATATTTCTGGTGGGATGAGATATTTGTACCAGTCGCACTAAGACATTTCAAACGATATCAAACACATAATATTGTATAGTGAGAATTGACATTTAAATCAAATAGATTTTAGGTGTTCCATATGATCAATGCATGAGGGTCCGTAGGATGGGGGGAGTTTCAGGTGAAGGAAATACATGTAAATTAGAGCCATTCATTGATACACTCAGCGTGATGTCATTTGCAAAAAGTGTCCTTTGTTCTCTCAGACAATCTGGCATTGCTTTTTACAGCTTTTCAGATGGAAACTTGATTATTATTTATGAAGATGAAAAACAACAAAAGAAGGCACTAAGTATTAAGTCGCTGATTGGATACCCAGTCTCATGCACATTAATGAATAGGAAGCCATGGGTTAAAGGTGAAATAACTGGAATTCCTACTGATGTTCCTGCTGAAAAATTAAAGTTGCATTGAAGGGGGGAAGGTAATTGGAGCAAAGCGGCTTCAGTATGTGAAAAATAAAGAAAGGATCTATCGGTTATGCTTCAGTTTGATGAAGAAAGAATGCCAGAGAGGTTAAAAATACCCAGTAAAGGCCCTTTCACACTGGACGTGCAACGAAAAAGTAAAGTGGAAAAGCAAATATTTTGTGTGCGAATAGTTTGCGTCAAACCCATTCACATCACCCGCGACACGAATTTGCGACATCTGTGACGTTTCAGAGCGCCAATACTCAAATTTTGCCGCGATAGCTGAGAAAACATGGACACTTCATCATCCAGTGAAGGCAAGCTTTTAATTTTCTTTAAAAGGCTGAAAAGAAGGTTTTGGGTGCACCCAGTCTTAATAGAACATAATGCGGACACAGTGTATCAAACTCAACGAGTTTTAACTCAAAAGGGTTATGTAATCGCTGTCTGTAGCCTACAGTGGGCAAACACAGCTACATCTGTAATCTCATGAGAAATGCGATACCTGGCTAAGGTTAATCTTGAGTGAATAGCTAGTGACATCAACTGGACATTTAGTCACATTTGTTTCCTTGTATGTGATTGGTTTAAGCCTTTTCTGTCACAGCTAGTGTTTAAAAAAAAATTGACATTTAAAACGAAAAAAAATAAACATACTCCTAAGAGCGTTATGGCACAGCAGAACATTGACCAGATTTATGCATCGGGGGTTACATATACAGGTCCTTCTCAAAAAATTTACATATTTCATCCGACCAATAAAAGAAAAGTGTTTTTAATACAAAAAAAGTCAACCTTCAAATAATTATGTTGAGTTATGCACTCAATACTTGGTGGGGAATCCTTTTGCAGAAATGACTGCTTCAATGCGGCGTGCCATGGAGGCAATCAGCCTGTGGCACTGCTGAGGTGTTATGGAGGCCCAGGATGCTTCGATAGCGGCCTTAAGCTCATCCAGAGTGTTGGGTCTTGCGTCTCTCAACTTTCTCTTCACAATATCCCACAGATTCTCTATGGGGTTCAGGTCAGGAGAGTTGGCAGGCCAATTGAGCACAGTAATACCATGGTCAGTAAACCATTTACCAGTGGTTTTTGGCACTGTGAGCAGGTGCCAGGTCGTGCTGAAAAACGAAATCTTCATCTCCATAAAGCTTTTCAGCAGATGAAAGCATGAAGTGCTCCAAAATCTCCTGCTAGCTGCATTGACCCTGCCCTTGATAAAACAGTGGACCAACACCAGCAGCTGACATGGCACCCCAGACCATCACTGACTGTGGGTACTTGACACTGGACTTCAGGCATTTTGGCATTTCCTTCTCCCCAGTCTTCCTCCAGACTCTGGCACCTTGATTTCCGAATGACATGCAAAATTTGAGCGACAGTCCAGTGCTGCTTCTCTGTAGCCCAGGTCAGGCGCTTCTGCCGCTGTTTCTGGTTCAAAAGTGGCTTGACCTGGGGAATGCGGCACCTGTAGCCCATTTCCTGCACACGCCTGTGCACGGTGGCTCTGGATGTTTCTACTCCAGACTCAGTCCACTGCTTCCGCAGGTCCCCCAAGGTCTGGAATCGGTCCTTCTCCACAAACTTCCTCAGGGTCCGGTCACTTCTTCTCGTTGTGCAGCGTTTTTTGCCACACTTCTTCCTTCCCACAGACTTCCCACTGAGGTGCCTTGATACAGCACTCTGGGAACAGCCTATTGGTTCAGAAATGTCTTTCTGTATCTTACCCTCTCGCTTGAGGGTGTCAATGATGGCCTTCTGGACAGCAGTCAGGTCGGCAGTCTTACCCATGATTGCGGTTTTGAGTAATGAACCAGGCTGGGAGTTTTTAAAAGCCTCAGGAATCTTTTGCAGGTGTTAAGAGTTAATTAGTTAATTCAGATGATTAGGTTAATAGCTCGTTTAGAGAACCTTTTCATGATATGCTAATTTTTTGAGATTTTTGGGTTTTGGGTTTTCATGAGCTGTATGCCAAAATCATCAGTATTAAAACAATAAAAGACCTGAAATATTTCAGTTGCTGTGCAATGAATCTAAAATATATGAAAGTTTCATTTTTATCATTACATTATGGAAAATAATAAACTTTTATTACAATATGCTAATTTTTTGAGAAGGACCTGTATAATATACAAATGGTTCTAAAGACCCCATCTCTGGAAGAACAGCTGCTGCAGTATATATTCCTAGATTTTAGATCAGGATTAAGAAAAGAATAACTGATCATGTATCTGTGTATGCATCAGAATTAATTGCCATGATGGTGGTAGTAGTTTTGGCAGTCGAGGTTATTAAAATACCACAAATCAAATTGAATATCAAATTGCAGTATTCATGTTCAAAGTAAGAAATAGGTTATTTTTTGCGTAGGTAATGCGTTGTTGTTTTTGTTGTTGCTTTTACAGACATAAACCAACTACATATAAAAAAAGGATGGATTTGTAGCGTTTTGAAACAAAAAAATAATGACTTTGAATTTATAATCAACAATATTGTTGTTTCATTTAACAATCATTGTTTAACATGTTCAGACTGAGCCAATAGACCATTTTAACAGGATAAATCGAATATTAAAAAAATGTATGGGTGTAGGTAAAAAAATGATCTTTTCATGAAAACTATTAAAATGGATTTATAGCGTTTTGGAAAAGAGCTCCTCAAATGCAATATGTATGGGTGTATGTATGCATATAAGTAGATGTGTACATGTGTATGTATGTATATATGTAGATGTGTATAGGTGTAGGCATATGTATGTCATTTAAACGAAAATAAGAATTAAAGGGGTAGGAGTATATAAGTTTTACTTCTTCCTGCTCCTTTTTCGTACATGAGATAGAAGTATTTATATACAGGACAGTAAGATACTTTGCTGTTTTTTCTTCTTAAATGTAATGAACATTATTGAATTTTTTTTTCCATTCTCATAAAGATATCAATCAATCAATATGTTCTGACTCTTATGCAGCAATGCCAAGCCTTGCAAGTGGACTAAAATCTCCAAGGCAAGATATTATCTTTGAGATTCTTACAAGTTTGCTAAGACTAAGTAATGAAAGCCTAAGGTTTTTATGAGTTCCTGCGCATGTTTCTGCGCAGATTCAATTATTTCTCAATTATTTCTAGACTAAATCATTCTTTGTTTAAAATAGGAAAACATGAATCAGGTAAATGTAATTATTGTGATCAGGCAGAAACAATAGTAAAATTGTAACAAAAAAAGAAAGGTTAAAATGCATTAAGGAATTAAGAATGGACATTGAATCCTTTAATATGCAAAGCCCTTTGAAAGATCAACCAGAGAATGGAAGAGTATATGGTGATGTTATAAAATACTTTAAAGAAATAGGAATAGACAGGAGAATACTTTTTTTCTGATTATTAGTGCTTCACACTCCAGTCCAGTTGGTGGCGGTAATGCACCGGAGGTGGGTTGCCAACTGCTATAAAACGGCATAAGAAGAAGATAAACTCAAACAGAAGACATGAACATGAAATAAAACCCAAACACGCCGTGATATAAGTACAATATTTATGGTTACTTTGGCGATTTAAATCATGATCATTTTAAATAATAATGACTTTTCTTGCCTCTCCCACAAGTCAATTGTGAGGTTGCAGAGTTTTGAGCTCTGAGTGATGGTGGCTGTGTGTGGTCATTTTTTTTCAGTGAACAGCAACCACCACTTCAGTCTTTTTGGACCGAAGGTATTCGATCCGCGTGTAATATTCTTGTTACAAAAAAGATTTTAAACGCATTGTAATTATTTTTAAATAATCAAAAAATAATAATAAAATTAAGTAATACCTCCTCAGATGTTTGTTCTGTATTATCAGGCTCAGTATTGTGCTTGTGTTTTGGTTCATGTTGTGATTTTATTGATGAGTCCAGTGGTGTGTCTTGAATCACTTCGGTGTTTTCCATTTTTTTGGTATTGTTGCTGGTGTGTCTGCTTTCTGGACTTTATGATGGCTGTGGCAGAACATGAGGTGGGTCAAAGTATTTTGTCTTACGTTTGTGATTCTTTGATTTCTTTACCCATTCATCTTTCTGTCTGAAGAAGTTTTCTTTCCGTTGTTCTTACATCCGAAAGATGACTTAGGGCATGAGGGAACACAACATAAAATAAATAAATATAATCCCAGATCTTTTTTTTAACCCTGGGAGAAGTTCAGTGGTGCAGGTGAAAAAGAACACGAGCAAAATGGAGTTTAAATTGAGAAAACAGGGTAATTTATTCACAATAACACTCAATGAAGAGGGAAAAAAACAACTCACAGAGACCGATACCAGGGATTAGGAACTTAAACGGGGCCAAATCAAAGAAAACAAAACCATGTTACCTACATCCCATTCCCCACTAAGCCACTCTTCCACATGACATTTAGTTTCCCTGGTTTTGGATTGTTGGATTTCAGAAAACTGCATAAGATCTTCAAGAAGCACTCCACTCCAGATGGGGAAAATGCTCATGTTAGGATTAGGATGTTGGTAAATTCTGGACAAAAAAAGTTTTTTTTCTGTGCTGCTATTGAGGTTTGGGCTCTTGGCCCTTTCCAAAACTGCACTAAACACTGATGTAAATGGTGATTTGCCACACACAGAGGTTGCAGTTTGTGATGTTTCTTGGGCCTCTGGAATTGTTTCTGACTCGCTGATGTTTATGGAGGTCTTTGTTATTTTTAGGTCCAGGGAAGCTTTGGCTGCATTCACCACATCTGTTTCCTCTGATGATGTTCAGAACACACACATCTCTTCAAATACAGCCGTTGCCTCCTCTCGATGAGTGCTGTTTAACAGCAAGGCGAAGCAGTAGGTGGCATACTCTTTTAAAGCCTTGTTGTGTGTCTTCCAAAAAATGCAGGAGAAAAGAGATGCAAGACTGTGAATTGATGATCACCACTGTTCGCTGTGTTTGAAACAATCCAGTGTGCTCTTTGTAGATGCATCTCAATGCTCTCTTTGTTGAATGCCAGAAGGACACTTGACATTAGTCCCCAGTTAAAGTCTCCACTTGATCCTGGCATGATGTTATTTGACCGAGGGCCAGTTATGTTTCCATTAGCCAATACGTCAAGGTTGGAATTGAGTGCTGATTTGTTATTAGGTCACTCATAGGAAGTGATGGCATGTTTTTTCCCGATCATTAGATCATAGTAGAGCACTCTCTTGGGCTGACCAGGAATGCGTGAAGTGAGGCTACCAGTAGCAATTTCAGGTGAAGTGTTACTGTTTTTTTTGTGTGTTTTTTTTCAAACCACATTGTGTGTACATGTGTATAGCAAATGGGTTCACCTGCAGATGTTGTATGTAACCAGCAGTGTCAGCACAATCAGATGTCGCACAGTCTTTTCTCTTTGCGTAAGCACCAGCTCCATGATTATGTCATGTAAATAGTTAATGGCTCACCCCATGTCTAAGGACTTCCCCTTAAGATTTTGCCCGTCTGAATTAGCCATTACGTGGAGTTCGTAGGTCGTGCTCTCTCTCTCTACCAGTCTCGTCATACCGTACATACAACTATTCCGACAGTTATACTGTTTTCAAGGTCTAACCATGTCATTATTGCAAGGTATATGATTCTGATTGGCTCAGAGAAAATTAACAGTCATGGTAAATTTCCACACAGATGTCCATACATGTCACCTGTTGATGCTTTCACCCCGGAATTAGGCAGGTTGTGACTTTCCAGTTCTGGAGCAGGCGCCAGCTTGCCTGGATGGGGACAGGAGACGTCATGGGACACTGGACAGGGACTGGCTGTGGACAGGGACTGGCTGTGTTCCAGATCAGGACACTACAATCTCCAGACACAGATTTTCTAGAGAAGTTCAGACAATAGTACAGGCAATATCCATCTTGATTCTTTAGTGTTTCATTAAGGAAATATAAAATGAATAAAATATAATAAAACTGAAAGACAAATCCATATTTAATCTCTGGAAGCCGGGCTAAGTGAGCAAACAATGTTACTGCACTCCCAGCATGTTAGAGGTATGTGATACTTACAAAATCCAAACACACAACAACATGTGTTTAGTGACACATCACACAGCCCTAGGCCAGACCCTCGGTCACCACTCAAAGACCAAACTAACTTTAGAAAACCTAAAAGAACCAGTGGTTCTATTGATTAAGTAAAATCAACTGGAATAAATCATCAGAAATCATCATCATAATAATAGGAGGATAAATATTAAGGCTTTGATTATGAATTTAATTAGGATATTTACAGGTATATTGAAGCGGCAGTGGATTCCAGAATCCACCCTTCAACACTATTAAGAATCGCTGTACTAATTCTAACAGGTAAAAAAGATTGTCTTATGTACATTGCAGTAATTAGTAGAAAAAGCACATCTTACCTCACAGTTTCCAGACTTCTCCTGAGCAACACAAATTATTGCTGTTGTCATGGTCAAGCACAATTTTTTTATTTTTTTATTACACATTGTTGCAGCCATTAAAATAGTTGTATTTAATATTTAATATCAAAGTAGTTATATTTAATTTTTGTTCATTTAAGTTAATTTAGAAAAATGTTTGGAGCATTTTTTTTGTTTGTTAAACTAGTCTTTATATTTTAAACAACCGACAGTGAGTTAACCCAACACTTTAGCCTCTCAAATCAACACTTGACTTGTCTTGCTTACAGCTAATAAAATCCATATAAAACACTTCAAGTTTAAACGTTTAGCCTATCACCACAACACAGTAAAACGGCATTTCTGACAAGCTGAGGCAGGCTGATGCTGCTTACAACAGCTCTCGCAAAGGAAAGCTACACAATCTAAACAAATAAAAAAATTTTTTTAAACATACAGGTTACCTTACACCTCTCCGCGAAATGAATATAAATTAATGCGCAAGTTCATGTCAACAAAAGCAACAGATGCATTGTATTCATCATCAGCTCATTTCAAGATCAAAGCGAGCTAAGCACGGACCATTTAGTCTCAATAATTGTATTGAAGATGATTATATGTTTTTGAGCATCTAAGACTTATTTGTAGTTTCATTACGGCCATTTGCGTGTCAGATTACTTTATCCTACTCATTTGTGGTGACGCGTGTTGCAGTAGCGCCGTCGTATCTGGCTACAACATATAGCCTATAAAACGCTCTCACGCGTTTAGTTTTTTACCAATTTGCCAGGAGTAAAATTTACATATGTGGTTTAAACAACCAGATGCATTTACACTTGTTCGGTTTCGACTGAAATGCTTTCAGAAGAACTTCTGATTTAAATCCATATCAAAATAATTTCGGAAGGCATTTAGGCCTATTTCTGACCATTTCACAATCGGATAGATATATGGTCAGGGAATGAAGGGACCAGTTCTAATAACTCTTGCAGCTGCGCTGAAGGAACTCTCCCTGATGCGGATGCTGGTGCGGGCTCTGAACACTGTGCGAGTCAGTCGTGACAATCGGTAGCCTATCATAGTATTGGTAGTCAATGTTTGCTCTATCTGCTTGGTTACAAACATTCTTCAAAATATCTTCTTTTTTGTTCAGCAGAACAAAGAAACTCATATTGGTTAAGAACAACTTGAGGGTGAGTAAATGACTTAATTTTTATTTTTGGGTGAACTATCCCTTTAAACACTAAAGGAGTTCAGAGGAGACATCAACTGAAGTAATTGTTGTCCTTGAATCACAATGATAATTCGTATTGTAGAACATCAAAGCAGTCCTTAATGCAATTCCATAGAAGAGAGTGGGGTCAACTTAAGTCCTTGTCAACCCCACCAACGCAGATTCCAAATCAATCCCCAACACGGTCATATGTATCAAGAATAATGTAAAAACCCTTAGTTGAGAAGGAATCAAAAATGCTTCTCAACAAGGGCCTTCCTCAAATGCAATAGATCAGCTCAAACACTGCTACCATGCACATGGGCACACAAACCAAAATGTCTCAATCTCCTCTTCTTCTATCCATTTATCCAAGCTTAACCAAACTTGAGACTGCCCCCTACCCGGGAGGATTTCCACTACAGCTGCACTTAACTTGTAGCAGGCTGAAGTTACACCAGAGTGAACTCTCATGTGGACTTTAAAGGTTTTCATTATGATCAAAACTCTTTACAAACTGTTGGCAGGTGTAAGGCTTCACTCAAGTGTGAATTCTCATGTGCCGACTAAGATATCGTTTTAGTTTGAAACCTTTTCCACACTGTTGGCAGACAAATGGCTTCCCTCCAGTGTGAATTCTCATGTGCCTGTTAAGGCATCCTTTTTGGTTGAAACTTTTTCCACATTGTTGGCAGGTGTAAGGCTTCTCTCCAATGTGAATTGTTAAGTGGCCTTGAAAGTATCCTTTTTGATTAAAACTCTTTCCACACTGAGGGCATGTGTAGGGTTTCTCTCCAGAGTGACTTCTAATGTGGACTTTAAGGTTTTCATTATGATTAAAACTCTTTCCACACTGTTGGCAGGTGTAAGGCTTCACTCCAGTGTGAATTCTTATGTGGCGATTAAGATATCCTTTTCTGTTGAAACCTTTTCCACACTGTTTGCAGGTGTAAGGCTTCTCTCCAGTGTGAATACTCATGTGCTGACTAAGATTTCCTTTTCTGTTGAAACTTATTCCACACTGTTGGCAGGTGTAAGGCTTCTCTCCAGTGTGAATACTCATGTGTTGATTAAGATTTCCTATTATGTTGAAACCTATTCCACATTGTTGGCAGGTGAAAGTCTTCTCTCCAGTGTGAATCTTTAAGTGGTCTTGAAAGTGTCCTTTATGTTTGAAACTCTTTCCACACTGAGGGCACGTGTAGGGTTTCTTTCCTGTGTGAACTCTCATGTGGACTTTAAGGTTTTCATTATGATCAAAACTCATTCCACACCGTCGGCAGGTGTAAGGTGTCACTCCAGTGTGGATTCTCATGTGACGATCAAGACTTACTTTTCGGTTGAAACCTTTTCTACACTGTTGGCACATGTAGGGTTTCTCTCCAGAGTGCACTGTCACATGGTCTGTGAGATTTCCTTGTTGATTGAAATTGTTTCCACCCTGATTATCATTCAACGGCATCCGGTCTAAGACAAAAGACAAAAGTTAACCTCAGTTTAATAGCATAACACAACAGGCATCAAAGCATTTACACATGTAAAGCATTAACCCCTAGAGGTCTGGCATGACCAACTGACTTTTTCTTATTGGTGCAAAAGAGACTCAGAATACTCCAATGATTTAAGTCATACAGGAAAGTGTTATACATCATTCAAATCTGTTAATTTTCTACTTCTAAAAGAGCACCTGTGTCATCGCCAAATCACACCTAGAAAGGCAGTCCTCTGAGCTTGAAGAAGCACACTTTTCTTTGCATTGAGCCTTAACCCCAGTTCCTTAATATGGTCGAGAATGTCTTCCCGATGCTAAAATGCCCTCTGCTCAGATTGAGCTAAAATCAACCAATTGTCGATAGAATGCCCAGTAGTAGTAGTAGAGCCAGAACTGCATCCACTTACTTCATGAATGGACAGGGTGATAAAGCTAGACCAAATGGAAGAACCCGACATTGGTACACTTGACCCCCCGAAAGCAAACCTCAAGGAACTTCCTGTGTTGTGGTAGGTGTACACAGTGAGATGTAGAAGTTGCAGATAAAAAATTGGATGTAACCCTCATCTTTTTTTGGAACAATAAAGTACTGGCTGTAAAACCTAGACTACCTGCTGGCAAGAGGCACATGTTCTATGGCCCCTTTATCCAGCAGAGCTTTTACTTCATGCTCCATAACCAGAGCCTGCATGGGGTCCACCTCTGTGGGTACCCATTTAGATATTATTTATGTTAAGTCATGTTTTATTTACTGCGCATGTACGAAGAGCACATTTTAGGAGGTAGTGCGTTTTGCTTTAAGTCGGTTTAGTCTTGCATCCTTTGAGAGGAGAGGCAACAGTGTTAAATGTGATGAAATAATAAAGAGTTATTATTGCCAACAACAGTTGTAGTTTGAGTCAACATTAGTAGCAGATGGTGGGCTCCTCTCCAGTGCAAGAGTCTGGCACCTTCAAGTGGACCTGGGAAGACAGCTTAAGTTCCCGAAGCACATCACGACCACTTCACTCCGCCCAGACGTGGGGATTACATCAGAGTTGTAAAGTACACAGCGAGCCAGTGGAGGTCGGTTGCCAGGGACAGTCTTTGGACAGTCGCTGCTCCGAACATTCAAACTCCTTGGAGTTTAAGGACAACTGTGCATACGAGCCATAAAGAACATCTCTGAGACTGCCGAAAAAGCCTCACGATGGCTGTGGATCCGAATGGGGGGATCCATGGAGTAGCACGCCACTTGGACACAGGTCGGGGACTCGCCTGGGCGAGGGTGTCTGTTGATTAAAGACGCGAAACACCTGTTGACCCCGCGATCATCACTGATGACGTGTCCAAGAAGCACCAGACGGTGTATGTTAGAAAGTTAGAACAAGATGATTAGGGGTGTAACGATACACTCGTGTTATGTATAGTCGTTGTATGATTCTATGTAATAAGATTATTAATGTAATAATGTCACTGAAACTCCGTAAACTTAATTTTTTTCCCCTCACGCATTACTCGCGCTTTCAATGCAGGCAGCATCTCACCCCATGCTCGCAACTCTCCTGTGCTCGCTATGTCCCACCTACCTCTAAGGCAGCACATATACTAAAATTGGATCGATACAGAGAAGATTAGCATGGTCCCTGCGAAAGGATGACACGCAAATCCGTGAAGCGCTCTCCTGCTGGATCTGTCTGCTGCTTTTGACACAGTTAACCACCAAATCCTCCTGTCAACTCTCATGAAGATGGGGATCTCAGGAACTGCTCTCCAGTGGTTCAAGTCTTACCTCTCAGGTAGGTCCTTCAGGGTGTCATGGAGAGGTGAAGTGTCTAAGTCACATCATATAGCTACTGGAGTTCCTCAGGGCTCAGTGCTTGGACCACTTCTCTTCTCCATCTACATGTTATCTCTAGGATCTGTCATCCAGAAACATGGTTTTCCTATCACTGCTATGCTGATGACACTCAACTCTACTTCTCATTTCAACCAGATGATCCCACAGTTGGGGTTCGGATCGCTGCCTACCTGACAGACATTTCTGCCTGGATGAAGGAACAACACCTTCAACTCAATCTGGCAAAGACAGAACTGCTTGTGGTCTCAGCCAACCCAGCACTTCGACATACTCTCTCCATTCAGCTCGGTTCATCAACCATAACTCCGTCCGGGACTGCCAGGAACCTTGGAGTTGTGATTGATGATCAGCTGAAATTCACTGACCACATTACTGCAACAACCCGGTCCTGCAGATTTGCGCTATACAACATTAGGAAGATTAGACCCTTCCTATCAGAGCAGGCCATTCAACTCCTGGTCCAAGCTCTTGTACTCTCCAGACTGGACTACTGTAATTCTCTTCTAGCGGGCCTTCCAGCATCCACTGTTAAACCCTTGCAGCTGATCCAGAACGCAGGCGAGAGTGGTCTTCAACGAGCGAAGAGAGCTCATGTCACGCCTCTCTTCATCAGTCTTCACTGGCTGCCGATAGCTTCGCGAATCAAATTCAAGGCTCTGGTGCTCGCCTACAAAGCAACCGCAGGCTCTGCACCAGTATACCTAAACTCACTTGCTCAGACTTACACACCCTCCAGAAGCTTGCGTTCTGCAAGTGAACGACGCCTAGTGGTGCCATCTCAAAGAGGCATGAAATCCCTCACTAGGACCTTTTCTTGGACCGTTCCCACCTGGTGGAATGACCTGCCTGTCTCAGTTCGAGCGGCCGAGTCTGTAGCCATTTTCAAAAAACATCTCAAGACACTTCTTTTCCAGCAGCACTTGACCAATAAAGAATAGCACTTATCACTCTATTCGTTTCTGTTTGTTATTAAAAAAACTGTCCTGTGTTTTGTTTCGTGAGACTTGTTACAGCGCTTGCATATTGTTGCCCTTGACTGGTGTTGGTTGCTTCTATTACTCTCATTTGTAAGTCGCTTTGGATAAAAGCGTCTGCTAAATGACTAAATGTAATGTAATGTACCTCTCTATTAATACAGCATGTATGAATGAGCCATCTAAATTGCTTTGAATACTACTAAAACTAAATGTGATATAGTGATTTAACTGATGTTTGCGCTTTTACTTGGAGGAGTGCCCCTTTAAATAGTGTTTGCGCTTTGACTTGGGGGAGTGCCGCTTTAAATAATGTTTGCGCTTTCCCTTTGAAGAGTGCCGTTCCAGCAGCGCGTGGACTTCAGAAGATGCAATAATCACAGTTCTAATCACAAGAAAGTGTGTCAAAATGACCGCTCACAAACTGTAAATGTTTAGCTCATCCAAGAATTAAACTATCTGCATTTAATACCTCTTGTTTTCGCGCGTCACTCAGTAATTTGAACATCCGTGTTAAAAGTATTAGGAGGGTCCGCAATCTCTGGGTTGGTTGCCATGTTTCCTCGCGTTCTTCAACTAGCTCGTGTGACGCGTCGCATGATTGGAAAGCTTAAGGTATCACACGTAATTGGAGGATGCTTACAGATAAAATTAAAGAATTTATACTCAACTAGTTAAGGTTAACTTCAAATAATACTTATAGTAATTTAAAAATGTGGTTGCATTGGATCTGGACAGGAAGGATAATTCTGGGAGTTGGAGGGGGTGTGTCGCGATTCTGCCTTCTCACATCACGATACAAGTTCGTGGACTTGCGTATTGCGATTTCATATCGCATACCGTTACAGCCCTAAAGATGATATATTGATAGTACATCATGATCTCTTCATGCCTGCAAAAAATACAGAACTAAGCACCTGGAAGAGAAATAACGTCTCCACGAGGTTGTAAGTAAGGCTAGAATAGTTTTGAGAGGCTTTAAAGAAATAAACACTCAAGACTTCCCAAAGACTCACATACATGTGCCTCAGAGTCTCTAAATATTATCATGGCAGTTATATAACATAAGTTATAAACGGCAGCTGGACTCCATGGACATTAGAGCAGCTGAGTAAACCAGAGATGACTACACCGCCCCACTACAAGAAGTGCAGAACAAAGGAACTATAAGGAAGTTAAATAAATGTGTTTATGGCCTAACTTCTTTATTCTTGTACAATAGGGAGAAAGACACCATGCAACAATTGGGAACTACAGTGTCAAAGGTAGATCCAGGAGTATTTTACTGGCTGGCTGATTCCTGCAAGGTGATTGGGATGACTATATTTGGGGTGGCAGAGATGCATTCTCCATAAATATCATTCCTCAATTGAAAGCTATCTTTCAAGTTGGGCGGGAAGTACACAACAGTTTCAGCTACGTTGGAATAGAAGTACATTCTCAAGGAGGAAGAAATACAAGTACAACAAGGAACATAAATAAAAAAAAATCTGCAGCCTATCCCAGTGGACTCCACAAGAGCAACACAGCATGAAGCTTCATTGACTGACTTTGAGATGGACATGCTAAAAATCAAAGATTGGACAAATACTGTGGGTTCGCCAGGCAAAGCAGACCTGACATAACATTTGACATATCCATCTTGGCATCGAACACAAAGCATGCTACCATTCCGAAAACTGAAATCAGAAGAGATCATCTTGAGGTTCCAGTAACTGTTCTGTTAAATTGGTGGTGTACAATGATTCCTCAATGGGAAATTTCCCAGATGGTGGAACACAGTCCTCCATGTGTTCCACCATCTGGAACATTTCCCATTTCATCATGCTTATGGGAGAAAATGGAAAATGTGTGGAGCTTGTAGGCGGCTCAGAGACATGAGGGGGAATCCGTTTTTGGAACCCCACCATCTGTTTCAATTCTTCCTGAAACCTCTCGACGACTGATGTAACTGCATTACCGAACAGGCCAGGAGGTGTCCAAAATAACCTTTTATCCTTCTCGTTAATTCCTGACAGGTTTAGCTTTAGATCTAATATGGTAGTTGCATAGCCCCTAGACCTGAGTTATCATGAAAAAGCGCACATTGACAATATGGGACTTGTAAAAGTTAGTCATCTAATTTGGGTTTTGTGGTCTTTGATCAGCCAAAGAGAACCCCTATCACACCCATCCGGATCTCACCCCACTGGGTCCCATTTGCAACCAGAATTAAATTTAAGGTTTAGCGCTGGCTTTCAGGACTGCCACTGGAACATCACCTCCATTCCTCAACTCACTCCTAAAAGTATAAGTTCCCTCCCACCAGCTATGGCCACTGAATGAGCTACACCTAGGCATAATCCCCATATCAATAACCATTTCAATCTCCAATGACATTGTGGATTATGAAAAAATTTTCTATAGTACATGTCAGCTAAACAGAGAGAGCCTTGGAGGATGAGAAAATAATCGCTTAGACATCAAATGTAAAGCTGATCAGTCACATTTCATGCTTTGCTTTATGCTAAAAACAGATTTTATTAGATAATGCTGTCTAGTATAATTAAGTGACATAAATTAATGGGTTTCAAATCAGAAATAGATTTTGGGTTTAATGTCACACAAGTAAGAGTAAAAGGCTATTACTGAAATATTAATGTAATGTGTTGTAATAAATGTTAGTCGGATCTTCACAGGTTCACTTGAAGCAGCATTAGTGTTTGTCTGGTCATGGGATCTCAAGATGTCGGTCCTCGTAAGGTGACCCGCAGAGACACTCATAAGACATTCTTCAAAAATATCATTAATTTCTGTATAGCTGGAGATTAATAAGATTCAAATGAGTGAGTTCAGCTTTGAGGATGAAACCAACCTGTTTGTTCCTCAGTTTCTTCATCTTTCACACTGAATGTTTCCTCAATCTTTATGTCTTCAGTCTCCTCTTTAATAAACGCCATCTTTATAATAGTCACGTGGATCTCAGTTGCTTCTCCAGGAGTTTTTCTGTGTTTGAAATGTCCTGTTTAAGATGAGAAGTATAATAATAATATAAATAATAAGAATCAGATAGAGAGTAAATTGACTTAAATCAGCTGATTAGACTAAAAACTAACACAACAAATTGATAAAAGAATGTAAATTATAAAATTATACAGACCTTTAATATATTAGTTTAGCTTTAATGACTTGTAGAATGGAGATATAAATCGAAATACACCACTTCGAATTACTGAATCATTTGCTGTGAATCAATCGGTTCAGTTGACTCGGAGAGTCTAAAGCTCCGGTTCTCTCGTCACTCGCCAGAGACAGAATTCATGTTTGAACTTATTCACCATAAAGAGTGAAATGAGACGGTACTTCTCTTACTCATGAGTTTATTCTGTTACTTTACTCACACAACGCTGATAAATGTTAGATAAAGCAATGCAGTGTTACACTTAATAGTACATCATTCGTTATGGTTCACTTTAAACGCTTAAAACACAAACCTTTCTGAAGCAGAATCACAACAGATGCAGGAGCGCGGCGCGGCCTTATGACGTCATCCACCAAAAACAAAATAAAAGTCCTGTTTACTGCTGCTGAGTCTAAAATCCCTGAAGTACCCAACTTTTTTTATTTTTTATTTTGTATATTTACAATATAGAAAACACACATTACAAATTAATGAGGAAATACCATAACTTCACAAGCAAATAACAGGGTTTCTGTGGGTCCTTAAAATTGTGTTCAAATGTAAGAACATAAAAAGTCATAAATAATATAACAAATTAAAATGATAATTTTAATAGGCCTTAAATGTGTGGCTGTAAGAACCGAGGTGCTGCGGTCTGGAGATATGCAGATATCACTTTAGATATCAATGTCACTTTATCATGTTTATCCTCATTTATTAGTTTATGGCTTTAAAATGTAATATTTCAATACTGACACATACATTTTTTTTTCACATTTGTCACTATTTGCATTTCAAATTAATTTATATCTGGTATTATTATTCTGGTATTAGTGCTTTATAAATAAAATGTGTTATTATTAATGGTTTCTTCACCCATACAGTATAATATCTTTTAGAAAAGTCACTCAGTCTTTAGTAGTTTCCTAATATTTCCAGCACATTGTTGGACAACGTGTATTTAAATATGTATTTCACCAATACATGCAACTGTCATCTTTTTTATTATTTGTATATATTTGACAAAACTTTGATACATTTGCTCATCCATGAGCATGATTTCTCTTCCCTCTGATTCCTTCCCATGGGCTGTGAAGACGACACTCCCGTGATTCCCGTTACCCCTGTCAGCTGCGGATGCCATTACTGTCTCATCCCTTACTGTCACCAGACTCTGACCGTTTCTACAGTGAGACCTTTCCATGTGTGCACCCGAGACCCTGCAGGCATCACAGAATCAGCTGGCAGAGCAAGCATTTTGGTTTGCATAAATGAAATGAACTATGGTTTTATATTTTCATCTATTCTTGTCCCTTTGTGTGTTACAAAAACAGTATTGCTCTACTTTTTTATTTTAGGTCGGTATAATTTGCACTTGCCAAACGTGCTGTGCAGATGATGTTTGGCACATTGAACACCTGGCATGGGTGACCCAATAAGAGGTGGATATTGGCCAGCATCTGTGAACGCTGACACGCTGGTTTCAGTGGATATGTCTTAAGAACATTTTAAGAAATGAAAACTGTTGCAGCCAGTTTATACAGACAAGAATTAAAATGTTTGCGTATATTGGAGAGGAGGACTTGTCCCTTTGGAAAAGTAGCCGTCATCACCGCCGTCTACCAGGACATTTAAGAGCACTTCATGCTTCCTTCAGCAGACCAGCTTTATGGAGATGCTGACTGCATTTTCTAGCAGGACTTCCCTTACGAAAATGAACCATGGTTATAATAGTTAAACCATGGTAACTACAAATTAACCATGGCTTTTCTACTCTAACCATGGTATTTTTGGTAAAACTGTGGTTATATAAATGGTAATCAATTAGTCAAAAACATGGTTACTACACTTTTACTATAATAAAACCATGGTTTATTTTCGTAAGGGTTGGCACCTGCCCAAACTGCCAAAACCTGGTTCAGTGACCATGGGATTACTCTGCTTGATCCAAACTCGCCTGACCTTTGCCAAGAGAAAGACATGAGACCGACCAATGCAGAAGAGCTGAAGGCTGCCATTGAAGCATCCTGGTCTTCATAACACCTCAGCAGTGCCACAGGCTAACAGCATCCATGCCACGCCGCACTGAGGCAGGAATTCGTGCAAAAGCGGCCCAATCCAAGTACTGAGTACATGTGCTGGAGTATACATCAGTGATTTCATGTTATATTATACAGAAATGACACAGAAAAGAGCACTAACAAGGTTTGATATTTTTGAATAATTCATAATGCAATTTTTGTTTTGTTATTCATAAGCCTGAGGGATAAAACAGGAGTTCAATTTCAAAAGAACAAGAGGAAACTATAAAAGAGATTAAGGCCTCTTTTGCTTGAGGATGAAATGTTTTGCATATAAAGAGATTTTTTTTTTAATGAAAATGAGAAGAGGCAGTGGTGTTTTATGACATATTTTGTTTTATTGTAGACTAAAGTATGCATACAGAGGAAACCGGAGTGAGAGTGCGCTAAGTGAAGCTATCAAGAACGCTGCTGCTCCATTAGCCGACTTCTGTACTCCCGAGTTGGTTTTCGAGTCGAACTGGGCAAGTCTGAAATGAAAACTCTGGCGTAAAGTTCTGCCAGGAAGATTCAATGTGATGTCACGTATCACATTCAGACCTAACCAATCATGTCCTAATTCACAGTGTATTAAAGATGGTCACTTACACATGTGTGAGTTGCAGATGCTGATGCTAACATTCACCTCCATCCTCCCCACCACCACCAGGACGGTCCCCGCCTATACCTCCTCCCAGGGGGTCGGCTGCGCCCCTGCCTTCATCTTCAGGCAGGAAATGCAGAGTCTGTTACCCTCGAGACGGGAGCTACGGACGGGAGCTAAATATAATACTTGCTGGTCTGTTAATAAACTTCATCTGGCCTCTCGAGTCTTTCTGGTAGAACTACCATGGATGCAAGTCAGAAGTTTGCGTACTTGGTTGTGAGAAACCGTAGTACTGCTGCAGCTTCCTTTAGATTTTTTGCATTTGTATTTTTGTGTGAAAGTGTTGATCTGTGTTTGAAGCGTTGCAGGATTGAGCTCAGGGACAGTGACTGAAGAATCCTCCTCTCCGGATAAAAGCATGTTCTGCAGTTGAGCGAGAGTATGTAGGCCATGACTGAACCCCTCCCTGAGCTGCTGCTCATCGCTGTCCAACATCCTGTAGAAATACACCTATTACAAAAATACTGGTATTAAATAAAATACTATTGTAGTACAAAAATAAACAATGTACAGAACAACCACTTCTCTTTTATTAAGCCCATTTCAAGCTAAAAATAAATAAATGTAGGCTATCGAACATTTAATTTTTAACTTAGGCCTATACAATACAAAAAAATGAACAATGGACAGCAATTACTTTGTTACATTTACAAATAACTTGCATAAAAAAATTTAAAGGCCTACGTTTAAAAAAAAAAAAAGAATATAAAGAAAATCGTGCGTCCCGGCCACGAGTTTAGAGCACTTTCAGCCTTTGGAGACTTTCAGAAATGGACCGTCGCCAGTGAGTGACATTCATTCATAAAATACTACATTTTGCAGTATAGCCAGTAAGTCAACACTTTCAAGAAGCGTGAGATTACCACATGAGTGAGGCCTGAAGCCGATCTGAGGATATCGGACTTCATGCGGTTTTCCCCGTCTTGCACGTTCACTTCATATCCGATCTGTGCCACATGAGGGAAAAATCTGAACCATGATTGAAATCACTTGAACCATGCAGTGTAAATGGGGCCATTTCCATTGAAACTTTTTCCACACTCATGGCAGGTGTGAACTCTCATGTGGGTTTTAAGACTGTTAGTTTGAGTGAAACTTCTCCCACACTGTAGTTGGCAAGTGAAAGTCTTCTCTCCAGTGTGAACGCTCATGTGGGTTTTAAGGTTTTCATGTTGACTGACGAACTCTTTCCACAGTGAGGGCAGCAGAAAGTTCCTGTCTTCTGAGCTCTTTTTCGTGTTGAAGTCTTTTTAGTCTGTGAACAACTAAAAGATGTTTCTTCAGTTGTGAAATCATGATGCTTCTCATAGAGATCTCTCTCTTCCTTTTCATTCAATCCTTGACTCTCCTCTTTCAGCGGCATCAGGCCTACGGTGAACAGAGACAGATACATGTTAAACCCAGTTTAATGGCATAACACGACAGACATTTATCAACATTTAGACCAGCGGTTCTCATACTTTCCCCCCACTCATTGTCCAGGTCACGCCCATCAAATAAAATGTGGTCTAAATGGTTTTCCCTGAATATTAATGTTAAATGTTTTGCATTCAATTGAAAATCATGCATGAAATTGGTCGAAATAGACATTAAAGACATTTATACTTTTACAAATTATTTTGTTTCAAATAAATGCTGTTCTACAATTTCTATTCATCAAAGAATCTTAATGAGAACAAACCAAAAAAAACAAACATGCGAAGGCCCTGTCGGCCGTTTTCTGTGTGTGTGTGTGTGTGTGTTTGTTTTCCGCAGGTGATTGGCTGATTGTGGTGTGATTGGGAACATCGGTGCACAGGTGTCTCTCACGCTACAAAAACAGCCTCTTCCTCTTGACAGGAAGTGTGTTTGTCCTGAGTTGGATAAAGTGTCAGCACTCATTGTGTCATTGTGTCCATACCTTTTGGCCTAAGATGGCCTTAACATTGATTAATTTCAAGCTTGATTGTTAAAGTTTAGATGTTTTCAGACGTAAATGCACTCATCCTCCCCTTATTCTCCTAGTTATACCTCAGGATCGCAACACACACTTCCAGATTTCATAATAATACACTATATTGCCAAAAGAATTAGGACACCCCTCCAAATAATTGAATTCAGATGTTCAAATCACTTCCATGGCCACAGGTGTGTAAATCAAGCACTAGGCATGCAGACGCTTCTACACACATTTGTGAGAGAATGGGTCGCTCTCAGGAGCTCAGTGAACTCAAGCGTGGTGCTGAGATAGGATAAGACCATTTGTGAAATTTCCTCACTGATAAATATTCCACGCTCAACTGTTAGTGAGATTATAAAGTGGAAGCAAGAGCAACTCAGTCACAAAGTGGTAGGCCACGAAAAATCCCAGAGCGGGTCAGCGCATGCTGAGGGTCACAGTGTGCAAAAGTCACCAACTTTCTGCAGAGTCAATCGCTCCAGACCTCCAAACTCCTGTGGCCTTCAGATGAGCTCAGGAACAGTGCGGAGAGAGCTTCATGGAATGGGTTTCCATGGCCGAGCAGCTCATCCAAGCCTTACATCATCAAGTGCAATGCAAAGCGTGGGATGCAGTGGGGTAAAGCATGCCACCACTGGACTCTAGAGCAGTGAGACGTGTTCTCTGAGTGACCAATCACGCTTCTCTGACTGACCATCCCATGGACGAGTCTGGGTTTGGCGGTTGCCTGGAGAACGGGACTTGCTGACTGCATTGTGCCAAGTGTAAAGTTTGGTGGAGGGGGGATTATGGGGTGGGGTTGTTTTTTACGGTTTGGGCTTGGCCCCTTAGTTCCAGTGCAAGGAACTCTTAATGCTTCAGCATACCAAGACATTTTGGACAATTTCATGCTCCCAACTTTGTGGGAACAGTTTGGGGACGGCCCCTTCCTGTCCCAACATGACTGCGCTCCAGTGCACAAAGCGTCGCTCCATAAAGACATGGATGAGCGAGTTTGGTGTGGAGGAACTGGACTGGCCTGCACAGAGTCCTGACCTCATCCCGATAGAACACCTTTGGGATGAATTAGAGCGGAGACTGCGAGCCAGGCCTTCTCGTCCAACATCAGTGCCTGACCTCACAAATGCACTTCTAGAAAAATGGTCAAAAATTCCCATAAACTCACTCCTAAACCTTGTGGAAAGCCTTCCCACAATAGCTGAAGCTGTTAGAGCTGCAAAGGGTGGGCCAACTCCATAATAAACCCTACGGATTAAGAATCAGGAAATTAGAATGATTCTGCTGAAATTCAGCTTTGCCATTACAGGAATACATTTCATTTTAAAATGTATTAAAATAGAAAGTCTTTATTTAAACATTTAATATTTCACTGTGTTAAAGTGTTAGTTCACCCAAAAATTAAATCTGTCATTAATTCCTCAATTTCATGTCATTCCAAACCCGTAAATCCTTTGGTCATCTTCGGACAGCAAATTACCCTATTTTTGATGATATCCGAGAGCTCTCTGACTGCTCCACAGACAGCAACACAACGACCATGTTCAAGGTCCAGAAAGTAGGCAAAGTCAATGTTAAAATAGTACATGAGACTCCAGTGGTTCAACCCTAAATGTTGAGAAGTGACAAGAATACTTTTTGTGCGCAAACAACAAACAAAAATAACGACTCTGACACAGAAGAGAAGACATTGTTGAATAATCTCCTACGCCATTCACACAGTGAATACAGTGGTGAACACATCCGGGGTTTATGCCAAAACATGGGCTCAGGATTGGCCGAACACACGTTGCGGAGCTTACATGAATACTCGACTGCAGAGGTTGAACTCTTCTTGAGCTCTTCAACAACACAATATAAAAACTTAATTTAAAAGCAGTATATTGTATTAACACACAAATACCATAGTTAAAGTCCCTGTAAAGGCAATTCTGAGATTTGTTTCTAAACACATTAGAAATGTATTGTTGAAACACATTACAAAGACTGTGAACTATGTAGTACTGAATGTTAGACCCACCAGTTTTTTGTTGCTGTGTTCCAGATTTTTGGGGGTTAAAGCGGTGGCTCGATGATGCACTGGAGCCACTGAGCATATGGCCCTCCCCATAACTAGAGCATGGCCCCTCCCCGTAACTAGAGCACATATGGCCCCTCCCCATAACTAGAGCACATATGGCCCCTCCCCATAACTAGAGCACATGTGGCCCCTCCCCATAACTAGAGCATGTTGTGTGCCCCCCCCCATAACTAGTGTTGTTGGCCCCTCCCCATAACTAGGCGCATGGCCTCCCCATAACTAGAGAGCATGTGGCCCCTCCCCATAACTAGAGTGTTGTTGTGCGTTGTCGCATCAGTTCACCCGCTGTTGCGAGTTACTGTTTGTCTTGTAGTTAGTTACTGCCTACAACACAAAACAGCCTACAAAACAATAAGACGATCTCAAGAAGAGGTGGATTAATTTTGTGAACAGTTACCTTGATGGAGTGCTGATCACCACCAACACCTGCCTCTGCAGTGTCTTTACCGGATAGTTTTACAAACTTTCGCATCGGCAACAACTGGGATTCACTGATAATCCGCTGCTTCATCCTCCCGTCTCGCTGACATCTGGTGCCGTTACTCGTGAGCTGTACTTGAGTGTTGTTGTTGTGTTGTGTGTTTGTGAGCTGTACTCGAGTGTTGTTGTTGTGTTGTGTGTTTGTGAGCTGTACTCGAGTGTTGTTGTTGTGTTGTGTGTTTGTGAGCTGTACTCGAGTGTTGTTGTTGTCTTGTGTTTGTGAGCTGTACTCGAGTGTTGTTGTTGTGTTGTGTTTGTGAGCTGTACTCGAGTGTTGTTGTTGTCTTGTGTGTTTGTGAGCTGTACTGAGTGTTGTTGTTGTCTTGTGTGTTTGTGAGCTGTACTCGAGTGTTGTTGTTGTCTTGTGTGTTTGTGAGCTGTACTCGAGTGTTGTTGTTGTCTTGTGTGTTTGTGAGCTGTACTCGAGTGTTGTTGTTGTCTTGTGTGTTTGTGAGCTGTACTGAGTGTTGTTGTTGTCTTGTGTGTTTGTGAGCTGTACTCGAGTGTTGTTGTTGTCTTGTGTGTTTGTGAGCTGTACTCGAGTGTTGTTGTTGTCTTGTGTGTTTGTGAGCTGTACTCGAGTGTTGTTGTTGTCTTGTGTGTTTGTGAGCTGTACTCGAGTGTTGTTGTTGTCTTGTGTGTTTGTGAGCTGTACTCGAGTGTTGTTGTTGTCTTGTGTGTTTGTGAGCTGTACTGAGTGTTGTTGTTGTCTTGTGTGTTTGTGAGCTGTACTGAGTGTTGTTGTTGTCTTGTGTGTTTGTGAGCTGTACTCGAGTGTTGTTGTTGTCTTGTGTGTTTGTGAGCTGTACTCGAGTGTTGTTGTTGTGTTGTGTGTTTGTGAGCTGTACTCGAGTGTTGTTGTTGTCTTGTGTGTTTGTGAGCTGTACTCGAGTGTTGTTGTTGTGTTGTGTGTTTGTGAGCTGTACTGAGTGTTGTTGTTGTCTTGTGTGTTTGTGAGCTGTACTCGAGTGTTGTTGTTGTCTTGTGTGTTTGTGAGCTGTACTCGAGTGTTGTTGTTGTCTTGTGTGTTTGTGAGCTGTACTGAGTGTTGTTGTTGTCTTGTGTGTTTGTGAGCTGTACTGAGTGTTGTTGTTGTCTTGTGTGTTTGTGAGCTGTACTGAGTGTTGTTGTTGTCTTGTGTGTTTGTGAGCTGTACTCGAGTGTTGTTGTTGTCTTGTGTGTTTGTGAGCTGTACTGAGTGTTGTTGTTGTCTTGTGTGTTTGTGAGCTGTACTCGAGTGTTGTTGTTGTCTTGTGTGTTTGTGAGCTGTACTCGAGTGTTGTTGTTGTGTTGTGTGTTTGTGAGCTGTACTCGAGTGTTGTTGTTGTCTTGTGTGTTTGTGAGCTGTACTCGAGTGTTGTTGTTGTCTTGTGTGTTTGTGAGCTGTAGTGTTGTTGTTGTCTTGTGTGTTTGTGAGCTGTACTGAGTGTTGTTGTTGTCTTGTGTGTTTGTGAGCTGTACTCGAGTGTTGTTGTCTTGTGTGTTTGTGAGCTGTACTCGAGTGTTGTTGTTGTCTTGTGTTTGTGAGCTGTACTCGAGTGTTGTTGTTGTCTTGTGTGTTTGTGAGCTGTACTCAGTGTTGTTGTTGTCTTGTGTGTTTGTGAGCTGTACTGAGTGTTGTTGTTGTCTTGTGTGTTTGTGAGCTGTACTGAGTGTTGTTGTTGTCTTGTGTGTTTGTGAGCTGTACTCGAGTGTTGTTGTTGTCTTGTGTGTTTGTGAGCTGTACTGAGTGTTGTTGTTGTCTTGTGTGTTTGTGAGCTGTACTGAGTGTTGTTGTTGTCTTGTGTGTTTGTGAGCTGTACTGAGTGTTGTTGTTGTCTTGTGTGTTTGAGCTGTACTCGAGTGTTGTTGTTGTCTTGTGTGTTTGTGAGCTGTACTGAGTGTTGTTGTTGTCTTGTGTGTTTGTGAGCTGTACTGAGTGTTGTTGTTGTCTTGTGTGTTTGTGAGCTGTACTCGAGTGTTGTTGTTGTCTTGTGTGTTTGTGAGCTGTACTCGAGTGTTGTAGTTGTCTTGTGTGTTTGTGAGCTGTACTGAGTGTTGTTGTTGTCTTGTGTGTTTGTGAGCTGTACTGAGTGTTGTTGTTGTCTTGTGTGTTTGTGAGCTGTACTCGAGTGTTGTTGTTGTCTTGTGTGTTTGTGAGCTGTACTCGAGTGTTGTTGTTGTCTTGTGTGTTTGTGAGCTGTACTCGAGTGTTGTTGTTGTCTTGTGTGTTTGTGAGCTGTACTGAGTGTTGTTGTTGTCTTGTGTGTTTGTGAGCTGTACTGAGTGTTGTTGTTGTCTTGTGTGTTTGTGAGCTGTACTCGAGTGTTGTTGTCTTGTGTGTTTGTGAGCTGTACTCGAGTGTTGTTGTTGTCTTGTGTGTTTGTGAGCTGTACTCGAGTGTTGTTGTTGTCTTGTGTGTTTGTGAGCTGTACTCGAGTGTTGTTGTCTTGTGTGTTTGTGAGCTGTACTGAGTGTTGTTGTTGTCTTGTGTGTTTGTGAGCTGTACTCGAGTGTTGTTGTTGTCTTGTGTGTTTGTGAGCTGTACTGAGTGTTGTTGTTGTCTTGTGTGTTTGTGAGCTGTACTCGAGTGTTGTTGTCTTGTGTGTTTGTGAGCTGTACTCGAGTGTTGTTGTTGTCTTGTGTGTTTGTGAGCTGTACTCGAGTGTTGTTGTTGTCTTGTGTGTTTGTGAGCTGTACTGAGTGTTGTTGTTGTCTTGTGTGTTTGTGAGCTGTACTCGAGTGTTGTTGTTGTCTTGTGTGTTTGTGAGCTGTACTCGAGTGTTGTTGTTGTCTTGTGTGTTTGTGAGCTGTACTGAGTGTTGTTGTTGTCTTGTGTGTTTGTGAGCTGTACTCGAGTGTTGTTGTTGTGTTGTGTGTTTGTGAGCTGTACTCAGTGTTGTTGTTGTCTTGTGTGTTTGTGAGCTGTACTCGAGTGTTGTTGTTGTCTTGTGTGTTTTGTGAGCTGTACTGAGTGTTGTTGTTGTGTTGTGTGTTTGTGAGCTGTACTCGAGTGTTGTTGTTGTGTTGTGTGTTTGTGAGCTGTACTGAGTGTTGTTGTTGTCTTGTGTGTTTGTGAGCTGTACTTAGTGTTGTTGTTGTCTTGTGTGTTTGTGAGCTGTACTGAGTGTTGTTGTTGTCTTGTGTGTTTGTGAGCTGTACTCGAGTGTTGTTGTTGTCTTGTGTGTTTGTGAGCTGTACTCGAGTGTTGTTGTTGTCTTGTGTGTTTGTGAGCTGTACTCGAGTGTTGTTGTTGTCTTGTGTGTTTGTGAGCTGTACTCGAGTGTTGTTGTTGTCTTGTGTGTTGTGAGCTGTACTCGAGTGTTGTTGTTGTCTTGTGTGTTTGTGAGCTGTACTCGAGTGTTGTTGTTGTCTTGTGTGTTTGTGAGCTGTACTCGAGTGTTGTTGTTGTCTTGTGTGTTTGTGAGCTGTACTCGAGTGTTGTTGTTGTCTTGTGTGTTTGTGAGCTGTACTCGAGTGTTGTTGTTGTCTTGTGTGTTTGTGAGCTGTACTGAGTGTTGTTGTTGTCTTGTGTGTTTGTGAGCTGTACTCGAGTGTTGTTGTTGTCTTGTGTGTTTGTGAGCTGTACTCGAGTGTTGTTGTTGTCTTGTGTGTTTGTGAGCTGTACTCGAGTGTTGTTGTTGTCTTGTGTGTTTGTGAGCTGTACTCGAGTGTTGTTGTTGTCTTGTGTGTTTGTGAGCTGTACTCGAGTGTTGTTGTTGTCTTGTGTGTTTGTGAGCTGTACTCGAGTGTTGTTGTTGTCTTGTGTGTTTGTGAGCTGTACTGAGTGTTGTTGTTGTCTTGTGTGTTTGTGAGCTGTACTGAGTGTTGTTGTTGTCTTGTGTGTTTGTGAGCTGTACTCGAGTGTTGTTGTTGTCTTGTGTGTTTGTGAGCTGTACTCGAGTGTTGTTGTTGTCTTGTGTGTTTGTGAGCTGTACGAGTGTTGTTGTTGTCTTGTGTGTTTGTGAGCTGTACTCGAGTGTTGTTGTTGTCTTGTGTGTTTGTGAGCTGTACTGTTGTTGTCTTGTGTGTTTGTGAGCTGTACTGAGTGTTGTTGTTGTCTTGTGTGTTTGTGAGCTGTACTGAGTGTTGTAGTTGTCTTGTGTGTTTGTGAGCTGTACTCGAGTGTTGTTGTTGTGTTGTGTGTTTGTGAGCTGTGAGTGTTGTTGTTGTCTTGTGTGTTTGTGAGCTGTACTCGAGTGTTGTTGTTGTCTTGTGTGTTTGTGAGCTGTACTGAGTGTTGTTGTTGTCTTGTGTGTTTGTGAGCTGTACTCGAGTGTTGTTGTTGTGTTGTGTGTTTGTGAGCTGTACTCGAGTGTTGTTGTTGTGTGTGTTTGTGAGCTGTACTGAAAGTGTTGTTGTTGTGTTGTGTGTTTGTGAGCTGTACTCAGTGTTGTTGTTGTGTTGTGTGTTTGTGAGCTGTACTGAGTGTTGTTGTTGTGTTGTGTGTTTGTGAGCTGTACTGAGTGTTGTTGTTGTGTTGTGTGTTTGTGAGCTGTACTTGAGTGTTGTTGTTGTGTTGTGTGTTTGTGAGCTGTACTTGAGTGTTGTTGTTGTGTTGTGTGTTTGTGAGCTGTACTCGAGTGTTGTTGTTGTGTTGTGTGTTTGTGAGCTGTACTCAGTGTTGTTGTTGTCTTGTGTGTTTGTGAGCTGTACTCGAGTGTTGTTGTTGTCTTGTGTGTTTGTGAGCTGTACTCGAGTGTTGTTGTTGTGTTGTGTGTTTGTGAGCTGTACTCAGTGTTGTTGTTGTGTTGTGTGTTTGTGAGCTGTACTTGAGTGTTGTTGTTGTCTTGTGTGTTTGTGAGCTGTACTCGAGTGTTGTTGTTGTCTTGTGTGTTTGTGAGCTGTACTGAGTGTTGTTGTTGTCTTGTGTGTTTGTGAGCTGTACCGAGTGTTGTAGTTGTCTTGTGTGTTTGTGAGCTGTACTGAGTGTTGTTGTTGTCTTGTGTGTTTGTGAGCTGTACTGAGTGTTGTTGTTGTCTTGTGTGTTTGTGAGCTGTACTAAAGTGTTGTTGTTGTCTTGTGTGTTTGTGAGCTGTACTCGAGTGTTGTAGTTGTCTTGTGTGTTTGTGAGCTGTACTCGAGTGTTGTAGTTGTGTTGTGTGTTTGTGAGCTGTACTGAGTGTTGTTGTTGTGTTGTGTGTGAGCTGTACTGAGTGTTGTTGTTGTGTTGTGTGTTTGTGAGCTGTACTCGAGTGTTGTTGTTGTGTTGTGTGTTTGAGAGCTGTACTGAGTGTTGTTGTTGTGTTGTGTGTTTGTGAGCTGTACTCGAGTGTTGTTGTTGTGTTGTGTGTTTGTGAGCTGTACTCGAGTGTTGTTGTTGTCTTGTGTGTTTGTGAGCTGTACTCGAGTGTTGTAGTTGTCTTGTGTGTTTGTGAGCTGTACTCGAGTGTTGTAGTTGTGTTGTGTGTTTGTGAGCTGTACTCGAGTGTTGTTGTTGTCTTGTGTGTTTGTGAGCTGTACTCGAGTGTTGTAGTTGTCTTGTGTGTTTGTGAGCTGTACTCGAGTGTTGTTGTTGTGTTGTGTGTTTGTGAGCTGTACTGAGTGTTGTTGTTGTGTTGTGTGTTTGTGAGCTGTACTGAGTGTTGTTGTTGTGTTGTGTGTTTGTGAGCTGTACTGAGTGTTGTTGTTGTGTTGTGTGTTTGTGAGCTGTACTAAGTGTTGTGTTGTTGTGTTGTGTGTTTGTGAGCTGTACTGAGTGTTGTTGTTGTGTTGTGTGTTTGTGAGCTGTACTCGAGTGTTGTTGTTGTGTTGTGTGTTTGTGAGCTGTACCGAGTGTTGTTGTTGTGTTGTGTGTTTGTGAGCTGTACTCGAGTGTTGTTGTTGTGTTGTGTGTTTGTGAGCTGTACTCGAAAGTGTTGTTGTTGTGTTGTGTGTTTGTGAGCTGTAAGTGTTGTTGTTGTGTTGTGTGTTTGTGAGCTGTACTCGAGTGTTGTTGTTGTGTTGTGTGTTTGTGAGCTGTACTCGAGTGTTGTTGTTGTGTTGTGTGTTTGTGAGCTGTACTGAGTGTTGTTGTTGTGTTGTGTGTTTGTGAGCTGTACTCGAGTGTTGTTGTTGTGTTGTGTGTTTGTGAGCTGTACTGAGTGTTGTTGTTGTGTTGTGTGTTTGTGAGCTGTACTCGAGTGTTGTTGTTGTGTTGTGTGTTTGTGAGCTGTACTCGAGTGTTGTTGTTGTGTTGTGTGTTTGTGAGCTGTACTCGAGTGTTGTTGTTGTCTTGTGTGTTTGTGAGCTGTACTGAGTGTTGTTGTTGTCTTGTGTGTTTGTGAGCTGCACTCGAGTGTTGTTGTTGTGTTGTGTGTTTGTGAGCTGTACTCGAGTGTTGTTGTTGTGTTGTGTGTTTGTGAGCTGTACTCGAGTGTTGTTGTTGTGTTGTGTGTTTGTGAGCTGTACTCGAGTGTTGTTGTTGTGTTGTGTGTTTGTGAGCTGTACTGAGTGTTGTTGTTGTTGTTGTGTGTTTGTGAGCTGTACTCGAGTGTTGTTGTTGTGTTGTGTGTTTGTGAGCTGTACTCGAGTGTTGTTGTTGTCTTGTGTGTTTGTGAGCTGTACTCGAGTGTTGTTGTTGTCTTGTGTGTTTGTGAGCTGTACTGAGTGTTGTTGTTGTGTTGTGTGTTTGTGAGCTGTACTCGAGTGTTGTTGTTGTGTTGTGTGTTTGTGAGCTGTACTGAGTGTTGTTGTTGTGTTGTGTGTTTGTGAGCTGTACTCGAGTGTTGTTGTTGTGTTGTGTGTTTGTGAGCTGTACTCGAGTGTTGTTGTTGTCTTGTGTGTTTGTGAGCTGTACTGAGTGTTGTTGTTGTCTTGTGTGTTTGTGAGCTGTACGAGTGTTGTTGTTGTCTTGTGTGTTTGTGAGCTGTACTCGAGTGTTGTAGTTGTCTTGTGTGTTTGTGAGCTGTAAGTGTTGTAGTTGTGTTGTGTGTTTGTGAGCTGTACTCGAGTGTTGTTGTTGTCTTGTGTGTTTGTGAGCTGTACTCGAGTGTTGTAGTTGTCTTGTGTGTTTGAGCTGTACTGAGTGTTGTTGTTGTCTTGTGTGTTTGTGAGCTGTACTGAGTGTTGTTGTTGTGTTGTGTGTTTGTGAGCTGTACTCGAGTGTTGTTGTTGTGTTGTGTGTTTGTGAGCTGTACTGAGTGTTGTTGTTGTGTTGTGTGTTTGTGAGCTGTACTGAGTGTTGTTGTTGTGTTGTGTGTTTGTGAGCTGTACTGAGTGTTGTTGTTGTGTTGTGTGTTTGTGAGCTGTACTGAGTGTTGTTGTTGTGTTGTGTGTTTGTGAGCTGTACTCGAGTGTTGTTGTTGTGTTGTGTGTTTGTGAGCTGTACTCGAGTGTTGTTGTTGTGTTGTGTGTTTGTGAGCTGTACTCGAGTGTTGTTGTTGTGTTGTGTGTTTGTGAGCTGTACTTGAAAGTGTTGTTGTTGTGTTGTGTGTTTGTGAGCTGTACTGAGTGTTGTTGTTGTGTTGTGTGTTTGTGAGCTGTACTGAAAGTGTTGTTGTTGTGTTGTGTGTTTGTGAGCTGTACTCGAGTGTTGTTGTTGTGTTGTGTGTTTGTGAGCTGTACTGAGTGTTGTTGTTGTGTTGTGTGTTTGTGAGCTGTACTGAGTGTTGTTGTTGTGTTGTGTGTTTTGTGAGCTGTACTGAGTTGTTGTTGTGTTGTGTGTTTGTGAGCTGTACTGAGTGTTGTTGTTGTGTTGTGTGTTTGTGAGCTGTACTCGAGTGTTGTTGTTGTGTTGTGTGTTTGTGAGCTGTACTCGAGTGTTGTTGTTGTCTTGTGTGTTTGTGAGCTGTACTCGAGTGTTCTTGTTGTCTTGTGTGTTTGTGAGCTGTAAGTGTTGTTGTTGTCTTGTGTGTTTGTGAGCTGTACTGAGTGTTCTTGTTGTCTTGTGTGTTTGTGAGCTGTACTCGAGTGCCGTTGTTGTGTTGTGTGTTTGTGAGCTGTACTCGAGTGTTGTTGTTGTGTTGTGTGTTTGTGAGCTGTACTCGAGTGTTGTTGTTGTGTTGTGTGTTTGAGCTGTACTGAGTGTTGTTGTTGTGTTGTGTGTTTGTGAGCTGTACTCGAGTGTTGTTGTTGTGTTGTGTGTTTGTGAGCTGTACTGAGTGTTGTTGTTGTCTTGTGTGTTTGTGAGCTGTACTCAGTGTTGTTGTTGTCTTGTGTGTTTGTGAGCTGTACTCGAGTGTTGTTGTTGTGTTGTGTGTTTGTGAGCTGTACTCGAGTGTTGTTGTTGTGTTGTGTGTTTGTGAGCTGTACTGAGTGTTGTTGTTGTCTTGTGTGTTTGTGAGCTGTACTCAGTGTTGTTGTTGTGTTGTGTGTTTGTGAGCTGTACTTGAGTGTTGTTGTTGTGTTGTGTGTTTGTGAGCTGTACTCGAGTGTTGTTGTTGTGTTGTGTGTGAGCTGTACTTGAGTGTTGTTGTTGTCTTGTGTGTTTGTGAGCTGTACTCGAGTGTTGTTGTTGTGTTGTGTGTTTGTGAGCTGTACTTGAGTGTTGTTGTTGTGTTGTGTGTTTGTGAGCTGTACTTGAGTGTTGTTGTTGTGTTGTGTGTTTGTGAGCTGTACTTGAGTGTTGTTGTTGTGTTGTGTGTTTGTGAGCTGTACTCGAGTGTTGTTGTTGTGTTGTGTGTTTGTGAGCTGTAGTGTTGTTGTTGTCTTGTGTGTTTGTGAGCTGTACTGAGTGTTGTTGTTGTCTTGTGTGTTTGTGAGCTGTACTCGAGTGTTGTTGTTGTGTTGTGTGTTTGTGAGCTGTACTCGAGTGTTGTTGTTGTGTTGTGTGTTTGTGAGCTGTACTCGAGTGTTGTTGTTGTCTTGTGTGTTTACGGCCTCTTTCCCGCGAGTGGGTGTGGTTTCGGCGCCGATCAATGGACACGCCTCCAGCGTTTGAGAGCAGAGAACGCTGCTTATTTTTTTTTTGTGATGGGTAAGATTTCGATAAGATATTTTATGTACTTAGCGGATTTTTTTATGATTGAAATTTGGCTAGTTGGTTAATAACACATTTATCTGTGGTGTGAGAAACTCAGAACACATGTTTAATTTTGACTTTACAGGGACTTTAAACTATAGATTTGAAGCAAAACCATGGTTAATTTGTGGTTACCACTGAAAAACTGAATAACTACATTTATTATTGTTTGTTTATTTTATTCATTGTAAAACCGTGGTTATGTTTTGTATGTTCTCATAGCACACATGTTTGTTTGAAGGACAGCATAGGGCATGATGTGGAATAGTGTGCTTTGTCAACAAAAATACAATTGGGCTTTTAAATCCAATTAATCGAGAAATAATCAGCCAACTAATCGATTATCAAAATATTCATTGGTTGTAGCCCTAGAAGAGGCAATGGGCCAATGCAGCTCATCTGATGGACTACATATCCTGTATGCAAAATTTAAGGGGGTACATTATGACGACATCACGTATCCGTAAACGTATCCCGCTGTTATCCGTACCCCGACACTAGTAGTTTCAGGAGGTCTATGTTACGATAAAACTGCTTTAAATGAAGGAAGGCTGTTGGATTTTTGAACGCTGACAAAAGACAAGGTAAAATATACAAATAAAATGTTACTTGATCTTAACAATGTGTGTAATTATGTCATTAAATTGCAAGTCTGTTTTGATTTCATGGTCAAAAGCGGTTCTAAGCTTCATGACAAATGAAAATCTTAAACATGACATTTGATAAATCCATTTATGAAAATATAAATCAGGTTGAATCCAAATAGCTCTAAACGAACTGTGTTAGGTGAAATTGAAGACAGCATCATTCGAGGAGCGTAGACCAGTGGTTTTCAAAACCCTGGGTCGTGACCCTCAGGTGGGTCGCAAGACTTAAAAAAATGACTGACTGAACTTCAGTAGCTTTAATAAGAACACATCTCTGACTTGAATGCTGCTGTTAATGCTCTGGAGGAGATAAACATGGCAGACTGTGAACAGCTCAGCTCTCTGAGGGAGGGGTCTGTGCTAGTATGTCAGTGTCCATCAACATGTGTGGGCGGGGCCTCTGCAGTGTGATGTCACAGGAATCTGGAAACGGCTTGTTCGGAGACACTGCTTATGATTTATGGGATATATAGCTCAAATTTGAAGTGTATTTTGAAGCATGCAGCAAACGATTAATTGGTTAAAGTTCTTGTTGGTTAAGGATTAAGCAGTTAATTGGCGTCCCATAGCTAGATCAAATGAGTGCAGAATCAACTTTGCATTGCGAATCAGTCAAGGATCAAAAGCGGTTGTTAAGGAAAGTGCTGAGATTATTTTATTTTTTGTGTGCCATCTAGTGGTTTAATGGATAACAGTCAAATGGCCCATTGTATAAGTTCTTATGCTTGGCTTGACTTGTTTGAATGTAAATGGTTGTAGGCCTATAAATCGGTCGCAACAACTTGAAAAAAGAAAAGAAAATAGAGGGTCGCTCCTAAAAAAAAGTTAGAAAACCACAGGCGTAGACCATTTAAAAAGATTAAACAGACAAATAAAATGTCTAGGTCATAGCATGAAGGCAGCATTAGTGTTTGTCTGATCTCAACATGTCTGTCCTCATGAGGCGACCTGCTCCATGATAAATAAAAGCGCTTTAATTGGGACTCTCTTCAAAAATATTAATTTCTGTAGAGCTTTTAACAAGGATCAAATGAGTGAGTTCAGCTTTGAGAATGAAACCAACCTGTGTGTTCCTCAGTTTCTTCATGTTTCAAACTGAATACTTCTTCAATCTTCAGGTCTTCACTCTCCTCTTTAATGAACTCCATCTTTGTGTGTTCCTCAGTCTCTTCATGTTTCACTCGGAATGATTCCTCAATCTTCACGTCTTCGGTCTCCTCTTTAATAAACACCATCTTTAAGATGAGAATAATCACAGAAATAAATGTTATCTCTGAGTGTCTCGATCAACTCTAGTTCAGTAGTTCAGTCACTGGTAAGAGAGTCAATGGACCAAAAACACTCAAAACTAAGACCACAGATTAATATAATGATCTTAATTATACAGACCCTTAATATATCAGTCAGTTATTTAATGAGTTGTAGAAATCGATGCAACAGATGCAGGAGCGCAGCTTTATGACGTCACACCACCGCAAAACAACATGACCTTGCGTAAACACACACGCTGCTTTCTAAAGGCAAATGCTGTGTGTGTGTGTGTGTTGAGTAGGTTTAGGGGCAGTGTGTGTGTGTGTGTGTGTGTGTGTGTGTGTGTGTGTGTGTGTGTGTGTGTGTGTGTGTGTGTGTGTGTGTGTGTGTGTGTGTGTGTGTGTGTGTGTGTGTGTTGAGTAGGTTTAGGGGCAGTGTGTGTGTGTGTGTGTGTGTGTGTGTGTTGGGTAGGTTTAGGGGCAGTGTGTGTGTGTGTGTGTGGGTAGGTTTAGGGGCAGTGTGTGTGTGTGTGTGTGTGTGTGTGGGTTTAGGGGCAGTGTGTGTGTGTGTGTGTGTGTGTGTGTGTGTGTGTGTGTGTGTGTTTAGGGGCAGTGTGTGTGTGTGTGTGTGTGTGTGTGTGTGTGTGTGTGTGTGTGTGTGTGTGTGTGTTCAGGTTTAGGCAGGGGCAGTGTGTGTGTGTTGGGTAGGTTTAGGGGCAGTGTGTGTGTGTGGGTAGGTTTAGGGGCAGGGGCAGTGTGTGTGTGTGTGATGGGTAGGTTTAGGGGCAGTGTGTGTGTTTGTGTGTTGGTAGGTTTAGGGGCAGTGTGTGTGTGTGTGTGTGTGTGTGTGTGTGTGTGTGTGTGTGTGTGTGTGTGTGTGTGTGTTGTGTGTGTGTTGGGTAGGTTTAGGGGCAGTGTGTGTGTTGGTAGGTTTAGGGCAGGGGCAGTGTGTGTGTGTGTGATGGTAGGTTTAGGGCAGTGTTTAGTGTGTGTGTGTGTGTGTTGGGTAGGTTTAGGGGCAGTGTGTGTGTGTGTGTGTGTGTGATGGGTAGGTTTAGGGCAGTGTGTGTGTGTGTGTTGGGTAGGTTTAGGGGCAGTGTGTGTGTGTGTGTTGGGTAGGTTTAGGGGCAGTGTGTGTGTGTGTGTGATGGGTAGGTTTAGGGTGTGTGTGTGTGTGTGTGATGGGTAGGTTTAGGGGCAGTGTGTGTGTGTGTGTGTGTTGGGTAGGTTTAGGGGCAGTGTGTGGTGTGTGTGTTGGGTAGGTTTAGGGGCAGTGTGTGTGTGTGTGTGATGGGTAGGTTTAGGCAGTGTGTGTGTGTGTGTGATGGGTAGGTTTAGGGGCAGTGTGTGTGTGTGTGTGTGTGTGTGATGGGTAGGTTTAGGGGCAGTGTGTGTGTGTGTGTGTGTGTGATGGGTAGGTTTAGGGGCAGTGTGTGTGTGTGTGTGTGTGTGTGTGGGTAGGTTTAGGGGCAGTGTGTGTGTGTGTGTGTGTGTTGGGTAGGTTTAGGGGCAGTGTGTGTTGTGTGTGTGTGTGTTGGGTAGGTTTAGGCAGTGTGTGTGTGTGTGTGTGTGTGTGTGTAGGTTTAGGGGCAGTGTGTGTGTGTTGCAGGTTTTAGGGCAGTGTGTGTGTGTGTTGGGTAGGTTTAGGGCAGTGTGTGTGTGTGTTGGGTAGGTTTAGGGGCAGTGTGTGTGTGTGTGTTGGGTAGGTTTAGGCAGGGGCAGTGTGTGTGTGTTGGGTAGGTTTAGGGGCAGTGTGTGTGTGTGTTGGGTAGGTTTAGGGGCAGGGGCAGTGTGTGTGTAAGGTAGGTTTAGGCAGGTGTGTGTGTGTTGGTAGGTTTAGGGGCAGTGTGTGTGTGTTGCAGGTTTAGGGGCAGTGTGTGTGTGTTGGGTAGGTTTAGGCAGGCAGTGTGTGTGTGTAGGTTTAGGTGTGTGTGTTGGGTAGGTTTAGCAGTGGCAGTGTGTGTGTGTGTGTGTGTGTGTGTGTGTGTGTGTGGGTAGGTTTAGGGGCAGTGTGTGTGTGTGTTGGGTAGGTTTAGGGGCAGTGTGTGTGTGTGCAGGTTTAGCAGTGTGTGTGTGTGTTTAGGGCAGTGTGTGTGTTGGGTAGGTTTAGGCAGTGTGTGTGTGTGCAGGTTTAGGGCAGTGTGTGTGTGTGTTGGGTAGGTTTAGCAGTGTGTGTGTGGGCAGTGTGTGTGTGTGTGTGTGTGTGTGTGTGTGTGTGTGTGTGTGTGTGTGTGTGTGTGTGTGTTTGTGTGTGTTGGGTAGGTTTAGGGGCAGGGGCAGTGTGTGTGTGTGTGTTGCAGGTTTAGGGGCAGTGTGTGTGTTGGGTAGGTTTAGGGGCAGGGGCAGTGTGTGTGTGTGATGGGTAGGTTTAGGGGCAGTGTGTGTGTGTGTGTGTGTGTGTGTTGGGTAGGTTTAGGGGCAGTGTGTGTGTGTGTGATGGGTAGGTTTAGGGGCAGTGGCAGTGTGTGTGTGTGATGGTAGGTTTAGGGGCAGTGTGTGTGTGTGTGATGGGTAGGTTTAGGGGCAGTGGCAGTGTGTGTGTGTGATGGGTAGGTTTAGGGGCAGTGTGTGTGTGTGTGTTGGGTAGGTTTAGGGGCAGTGTGTGTGTGTGTGTGTTGGGTAGGTTTAGAAGCAGTGTGTGTGTGTGATGGGTAGGTTTAGGTGTGTGTGTGTGTTGGGTAGGTTTAGGGGCAGTGGCAGTGTGTGTGTGTGTTGGGTAGGTTTAGGGGCAGTGTGTGTGTGTCTTGGGTAGGTTTAGGGCAGTGTGTGTGTGTCTTGGGTAGGTTTAGAGGCAGTGTGTGTGTGTGTTGGGTAGGTTTAGGGGCAGTGGCAGTGTGTGTGTGTGATGGGTAGGTTTAGGGCAGTGTGTGTGTGTGTGTGTGTGTGTGTGTGTGTGTGTGTGTGTGTGTGTGTGTGTGTGTGTGTGTGTGTGTGTGTGTGTGTGATGGGTAGGTTTAGGGGCAGTGTGTGTGTGATGGGTAGGTTTAGGGGCAGTGTGTGTGTGTGATGGGTAGGTTTAGGGGCAGTGTGTGTTTGTGATGGGTAGGTTTAGGGGCAGTGTGTGTGTGTGTGATGGGTAGGTTTAGGGGCAGTGGCAGTGTGTGTGTGTGGGGTAGGTTTAGGGGCAGTGGCAGAGTGTGTGTGTGATGGGTAGGTTTAGGGGCAGTGTGTGTGTGTGTGTGATGGGTAGGTTTAGTGTGTGTGTGTTGGGTAGGTTTAGGGGCAGTGTGTGTGTGTCTTGGTAGGTTTAGGGGCAGGGGCAGTGTGTGTGTGTGTGTTGGGTAGGTTTAGGGGCAGTGTGTGTGTTGGGTAGGTTTAGGGGCAGGGGCAGTGTGTGTGTGTGATGGGTAGGTTTAGGGGCAGTGTGTGTGTGTGTGTGTGTGTGTTGGGTAGGTTTAGGGGCAGTGTGTGTGTGTGTGATGGGTAGGTTTAGGGGCAGTGGCAGTGTGTGTGTGTGATGGGTAGGTTTAGGGGCAGTGTGTGTGTGTGTGTGTGATGGGTAGGTTTAGGGGCAGTGGCAGTGTGTGTGTGTGATGGGTAGGTTTAGGGGCAGTGTGTGTGTGTGTGTGTTGGTAGGTTTAGGGGCAGTGTGTGTGTGTGTGTGTGTGTGTGTTGGGTAGGTTTAGAAGCAGTGTGTGTGTGTGTGATGGGTAGGTTTAGGGGCAGTGTGTGTGTGTTGGGTAGGTTTAGGGGCAGTGGCAGTGTGTGTGTGTGTTGGGTAGGTTTAGGGGCAGTGTGTGTGTCTTGGGTAGGTTTAGGGGCAGTGTGTGTGTGTGTGTGTGTGTGTGTGTGATGGGTAGGTTTAGGGGCAGTGTAGGGGATAGAATGAAACGGGCGTTGATAAACACGCTAAAAGCGATTGTGAGTCTTAAAGGGTTAGTTCACCCAAAAATGAAAATTCTGTCATTAATGTCCCTAATGTCGTTCCAGACCCGTAAGTCCTCCGATCATCTCCGGAACACAGTTTAAGATATTTTAGATTTAGTCCGAGAGCCTTCTGTCCTTCCTTTAAAAGTGTATGCCCACTCTACAGTCCGTGTCCAGAAAGGTAAGAAGAAAGGTATGAAAAACATCATCAGTAGTCCATGTGACATCAGTGGGTTAGGCAGACTCTTTTGAAGCATCAACAATAAATTCTGGTCCAAAAATAACAAAAACTACGACTTTATTCAGCATTGTGTTCACTTCCGCGTTTGTTTGAATCCGCTGCTGACGTGTTATCTGGCTTCCATGTAGTCTGGGGAGATGCATGCTTTGCGTCTTACGCCAGCGCCAGTGTGGACTCGTGAACGCCGGATTCAAACAAACACGGAAGAGAAGACAATGCTGAATTAACTAGTTTTTGTTATTTTTGGACCAAAATGTATTGTCGAAGCTTCAAAAGAGTCTGCCTAACCCACTGATGTCACATGGACTACTGATGATGTTTTTCATACCTTTCTGGACACGGACTGTAGAGTGGGCATTCACTTTCAATGGAAGGACCGAAAGCTCTCGGACTAAATCTAAAATATCTCAAACTGTGTTCCAGAGATGAACGGAGGACTTACGAGTCATTAATGAACTAACCCTTTAAATCATGTTTATCAGGCATTTTTGGAGACACAAGTGTAAGAAATTATATATCAATATTCCTATGAAATATTAGATATTACAAAAATGTTGCCAATTCATACTCCCTTGCCGATTATACTTATTTTTACATTACACGTTGCCCCAATAATTGCAAAATAAGATACAGTGTAGATTGCACTGAATGGGCATTTTACCCACATATTGCATAAAGTAAAATGTGCCTATTGCCCAAAACTAGGATAAGGGATTAAGCCGGGATATCTTGATGATCTTGTCATCTGTATGCAAACTTTAGTACACCGCTGTGGTGTAAACTCACCCTGAAGGCACACTCACACCAAGAGCGATAACGATAACTGTATATTAGCGGATAAATTGAGCCAGGATCACCGAGATATCCCGGCTTAATCCCTTATCCTAGTTTTGTGCAATAGGCTATAACATAACATGAATGAAAACCTTGTTATTTTTTTAAATGTAGTCAACGTCTATGGACATTTTAACTTATTGTGTATGTTTCGAGCCTCAATTCAATGCATATACAATTTATTCAATATAAGGAAATGTACAAACATGTTGAATTTCAGCCCATAAAAATGCCTAAAAATACAATGCATTTAAATGCAAGCATGGTCAATGCGATGCATATTTCAACAAGCGTTCATGTTTCAAAAACATTTGGCATTATTTGACTTCTATAGACACATGAGTGGTGATTAATAGAGTTATGCTGGATATCATTATAATTATTATAAAATAGCTAACTCAACAACCACAAAGGAAAAGTGTTGTGCCACCATAGTCAAGGAAAGTAGCTCAGTTTGACCAAACAGTGGATTTACATTGATAACACCCCGTTTATGTAGAACTTATGGAAGTGTCTCAGCTGTTTTCCTGCTGACATATGACTTTGCATAGGCTACTGTGATCGAGTCTCACCTCCAGGCGAAGGCGTTTGGGAGCACACGGCCCCGGATGCTCGTCCTCTGGGAAGGTGAATATCGATGGAGTTGCTGTGTCCTTAAGAGTGATCCTCTTCATTCCTAGGACATTCGGCTCGTAGTCTTCCTGCTTGAAATGGCGACTGCAAACCCTCTTGTTTTTAACATTGGCGTCCTCTCCAAACTTCGGGTGGTTGATAGCCCGCAGCCACTGTTTACACCGCTCCACATTTTTGACCGGCAAATGATGGAAACTTACTGCTTGTCCTTTCCTGGTTTTGGCTGTACATCCCGGAACAAAGCAATTTAGCACCATTTCTATTGATACATTCATGAACTAACTAACGTTAGACTCACGAGAAAACGGCATTGCTTTATAATTTGTTCGGATACTGTAACCGGGAGGCGTGGCGTATTGCATTCTGGGAGTTGGTGTCTTTTATCCACAGGAGCCAAAAATCGCAGGGGATTTAGAGAGACTGATTCATCTATCAAGTCATTCGAGAATAATCGAACATTATGGTGATGTGCAGTATAATATGAGAAAATGAAGCTGTTTTTTCTTCTTCTCCTTAAATGCATGTAAACCAATTGTCCTCCAAAACTAAATTATGAAACTTTAAAATAGCATAATCTAATGTAATTAGCTGCCCTTCATTTGATTACAAATTCATACTTGGTTGCTGATGCTGGAAATATTTTTTTTAAATGAAATCAAAAACTTCTTTGAAAATGTAAATTTTCAAGGAAAAATAAATCAGACTCAAACACGGGATTATTACATGGATCTTTTATGGAGAGCTCCCCCTAGAGGCTGCTCAGTGAACCTGTAAACATTACAAATAATTAATGATAAATTAATGAATGAATAAGTAAATTAAATATACAAATATGTACAAACAGATAAATAAACAAATAAATGTGATAATAGGAAAATAAATAACAGAATAAACGACTAGATAAAATAAATTATTAATTTTTAATCAAATAAAATGTATTATTTTTTGTATAATCTTTTTTTCTGCTTTTATACATTTTTATAAAAAGATTGTATTTATTTTTTAAATGTATCTATTAATGCATCATTTATTTTTAAATTTATTTTTTTCCACGTGTATTTATTTTTACATGTATTTATTTATTTATTGGTTCATTTATTTTTACTTTTCCATGTGCACCATGGAAATGAGGAGGGCGGTCCTTGTGTCGCCTCAGCGCATCATTGGTTGAGAGCTCACGCATTGATAGAGCGATAGAGGAGAGTTTCAAAGCAAGGATAGTTCTTGCACAGACAGCAAACAACCTATCAATGTTTCCAGCAGTTTGACCCATTGAGAGACTTATCCGAAGCTAACCTTAGTGCCATCGCACAGATTTTGAACTCGACAGGTTATAGCTCTTGCATGTACACTATGGCAGACGTTTCACAAATAGCTAATGTTAGAGAGTTGCGTAACTTAGCGAATGAAGTCGAGAACAACGCATCAAATGACTGATGTTTAGATGAGATGTACTAATCGATGTTTTAGGGGCGCTATAAATGTGGAAGTACAGACTAAATTGTAAGGCACAAAATATCTCCCCGCACATTCAAAATCTTCAAAATTAATTAAAAATATTTAATGTATACAAGCAGAAGATAATACAGATTTGTATTTGATTAAAAATTAATCATAATTTTTTTATCAAGTCGTTTATTTTCCTATTATAACATTTATTTATCTATGTATCTGCTTATTAATTTACATATTTGTATATTTATTCATTTATATACTTATACATTTATTCCAGGTTTGGTCCTCCACTGCTCTTTCTTCTGTATAACTGACTTGAAATAGAAATATTAGATAGAAATGTAATATTTTGAAAATGTATAAGTAATTAAGGAATTATTTAGCAAAGATGTTTATCTCTGATTCTTGAGATAAGGGACAAAACATGTCCCAAACACAAAAGCCCTATTTGTTAAAAAGTAAGAATGTCAACACTATAGAAATACTTAAAAAGTTACATCTAAAGGGAATGTGTATACTCGGGGCATTTATAGTTTTTGCTGTTAAATAATTTATTTTGTGTAATTTTAAAAGCACACTCTATACTTGGAAACGTGTAATTTAACCGGTCACAATATAAAACTGCCAAACAAACTAAGTGTTTAAAAATGCAACATATTAAAAAATATATACTGATACATTAAAAGGCGGTTATTTTTACAAGTAAATATTGAATAATATTTTCCATTAAAATGGCTATCAACGTTGTGTCGTCACTTTGTGTCAACTCTGTCAGGATTTTTTATAATTCTGAATAAATCAGGCAGTATTCAATTTCACAAAAACTTCACAAAAAAAAGTTTTCACGCTCGCATGAGGTGGTTTTTCAGGCAATTCGAAAAAGGACGTTTTCGCAAAAATGCAATGGAAACAGTTTTTCTGCATTTACAGGTCACCTGGCGTACGGTGACGCATTGGTGCCACATATGACCTAGCCTACATATGATTTTTTTTCCACTCAATTATGTTGTAACAACATCTCTTTTTTTCCCCCCGTAATAACGGGGTTATGTCGTAAAAACGAATAGCTATATTCGAGATCTTTTGTCGTAAAAACAGCATATTTTTCTTGCTAAAACAACACATTTTCTCATTATAAGGATGTGATGTGTACAAAATAAGCCTTTATCCACATTAGAGAATTGATATAGCCTGTAGTATGTGCCTTTGTCACACATCCATGTTTCTGTACTATATTAGTATAAAAGTAGGCCTATAAAGTAGCCTATATGAGTCGGCGACAAAACAATCAAAAAAATGACTAGCCAATGGCGATTAGGTTTGCGTAGAAGGTTGTGCTTATGTTTCATAATCAACATATGAAATGTAAAAAATAATAATATTACAGGGCCAATAGTTAAACATAGCCTAACTACGACTACGTTTTCTATAACCCTCTGTCTGACGAAAGCACCGGTGCGACGCGTTCTCATGGATTTTTTCCTTTATGACAACTCAGAATGCTCTGTCATTTTTAGCCATACAGATATAAGTGCAAGACACAATTATAAACTACAAACTATCTCCTTTTATTTGTGTAGGCCTACACTCACAATAACAAGGGCCGCGGATTAAGAGAACTGGTTATTTTGTACGCGCTGCACTCCAAGTCTAAACGACGTCTTCATTTCAAAAATGTATTTTGTTTATTAAACGCAAAGTTTTTCATTTAAAAAGCATTTCTAAAATCAGTTTATATTTTCACCAAACAAAATTTCAAGCCAAAATAACAAAATGGTTTAAGAACCATGCAAATTCAAACATTTCGCTCTATTAATTTTAATTAATGCTTGAATAACACGCCTTTGTCTCCTTCCATTAAATAACGGCTATTGCGGTGGATGGGATATACATAAACAAAAAATGCTTTAGTCGCATAATATCCGTTTAATGGAAACGCGATCATTTCGCAATCGTTTTTTATCGACATTTAGAAAATAATGCAAAAGTTTTGCGCAAATATATAATGGAAACGCAGCTACTGACATGGGCAGCTTTTACTCTGAGGAGCATTTGCTATTTCCTGCTCATTGTGAATCTCACAGACGGACACAAAGTTATACATTTTTTTATATTTTAAACAAACAATAGTGAAGTCTCTGTGGTCACAGCCTGAACTTGCCAACTCCGTCATCGCAGTGTAATAGTTTCTGTGAATAGTTTTGGGATAAATCTTGCAATTTTGATATGTTTACCAGCTACAACTGAGAATAAAACTTAATTGCTCCACTGTACAACATGTAAATTTAATTTTGTCAAGTCTGTCTGGTTTTATGTCTGATGGTTGATGTTTATTGCATATGGGGAATTCTCCTAATGCTGTTTCATGATTTTATTTTCACATACTGTATATTTGGTACATTTAAACTGTCAGGTGAAGAGAAAGAACTTAGGAACTGGGTTGTTCATAATAGTGTTAAAAAAACAAAATGAAAACAGAGAATGTATTTTATGACTTACTGAACACCAATATTATTACATAACTGAAGACATAGCCAGTAGATCATGCTCTGGAGAAAGCGCTTGGGAGAACGGCTTTTATGCTGGCTCAAGCTCAGTACATACTCTGCAAGAACAAAGAAATGTGTTTGTTTTCTCGAGGTGGCAAGAACAAAGTTCGTTCTGGCCAGGACACTCCATACTTCACGAGAACAGCAGGTGCCAAACATCTCTGTTTCTCCACTAAACCCCGCCCACTTTAAATTTCTGACCAATCACACAATTGTTCTCGGACACCCACAAGAAGAAAGTTCAGACGATGTGTCTATAACAAGCTGCGAGAGATTCCCAAACCAGGGCTACGAGGACATGACGTCATTTTGTTCTTTTAGCCCTGCGAGTGAGAACTTTTTTCTCTGTTCTTGCAGAGTATGTTTACTCGTGACTGATAAGCAGGTGTAGCTGGGGACAATCAGCTACCTGCCAGAAGACTGAGTAGCCAAAGGGGAAACACAGAAAAAGCACAAAAACACATCTAAGTACACACAGCTCTTTTGATGGACCCTAATAAATATATCTCTGGACGTAACCAATGCGAGAGAGAGTGTCAACTTTGCAGTTCTTTTGGTTCTTAAAACCACCAGATGTCTCCCTCTCCAACCAGTGATGCCATTCCTCAAAGGTAGCTTTCATGCCCAATAGTTCACGTTGCTGACATCGTAACTGAGGAAAGTGTTTTTGAGAAAGTATTGCAGAGACCTGTGTCTGAAGCATCCACCTCTACAAAAACAATAGGCAAAGCAGATTCTGGACAGGACTATTTTTCACACAATTTACTTATCTGTATACCGCTGTTTTCTTTGTCCTAAAAACGGCCTGATGATTTCCTTGTTCTATGAAGTCCCTCCTTCAGAAATACGTAACGAGTTCTGATTGTGCCAGCGGTTCCCGTGTTGTGATTCGACAGCAGCTTAGTTGCCCGGAAAGGTCATGCCTCTTACCATAACGGGGAGACGCATGCGCTCAATGTTATTGCAGACATGGCGACAAACACACTCTACAAATGCCACACTTCCTCTTCTCCATGTGGGAGAGCAACAGGTATTATTTATGCTCTAACAGCAAAATTACACACTAACTAAAGTTTGAAAAATGGGATCGCGAAGAACAGGACCTTTAAGACATACCCCATGTAGGATCGCTGGGACATGCTCGATGTGTTCCTCCAAACTAGGTGAATATACAAAGAATTCGTCAATGTACACAATAAGAAATTTGAGTTCCTTTGTAGAGGTCCTTTCAGCTGCACAACTGCTGATGCTGGGATGATAAAATTGTTGCTTGTGCAAACAGACTGAAGTTGGCAACAGGCAAACTGTAGATAAGCAATTCAAACAGGCAGAGGACTAAAAGCAGTAGCAAACAAGTCTTTGCAACAAGTGAGTGAACAGAGGATGCTTATATAGACCTATGGCAAATGACAGACAGCTAATTTCAATGACGAGTCCAGAAGCCAGGAGAGGCAGCGACTTAGCTATGGAGACAAGTCAGATTTAGCTCAAGTCAGATCAGATCAATAACAGTGTGACGTTGATCAATTTGAAACAAAATGTGAGGTGTGGAACGAGCAGCTCTGCCATCATCCAGTTTATGTGAACCTCAAGATTTGCATTGTATCTGGGAGTCTTTACGCAGTGATTGCACATTAAAGTCTTCTCTCCAGTATTACATGATTGCTTAGGTGTTTCTTGTCTGTAAAACTCATTGCACCCAAACATTTAAAAGCTCCCTCTCGAGTGAATCCTCATGTGGACTTCAAGGTGTCTTTTTTGAGTGAAACTCTTCCCACACTGAGGGCAGGTGTAAGGCTTCTCTCCAGTGTGAACTCTCATGTGGACCTTAAGGTTTCCGTGATGATCGAAACCCTTTCCACACTGAGGGCAGGTGTAAGGCTTCTCTCCAGTGTGAATCCTCATGTGGACTTTGAGGTTTCCATGTCGAGCAAAAGTCCCTCCACACTGTTGGCAAGTGTAAAGCTTCTCTCCAGTGTGAACTCTCATGTGCCTGGTAAGGCTTCCTTTTTGAGTGAAACTTAGTCCACACTGTTGGCAGGTGTAAGGGCTCTCTCCAGTGTGAATTCTCATGTGGTAATTAAGGTTTCCTTTTCTGTTGAAACTTCTTCCACACTGTTGGCATGTGTAAGGCTTCTCTCCAGTGTGAATTCTCATGTGGATTTTAAAGTTTGCATATTGATCAAAACTCTTTCCACATGGAGGGCATGTGTAAGGCTTATCATAAGTGTGAACTCTCATGTGCACTTTAAAGTTTCCATGTTTATCAAAACTCTTTCCACACTGTTGGCAGGTGTAAGGCTTCTCTCCAGTGTGAATTCTCATGTGGATTTTAAGGTTTCCATGCCGGCTGAATCTCTTTCCACACTGAGGGCATGGGAAAAGCTTCTCTCCAGTGTGGATTCTCATGTGCCTGTTAAAACTTCCTTTATGAGTGAAACTGTTTCCACACTGTTGGCAGGTGAATGGACTCTTTCCAGCGTTAACTCTCATATGAACGTTAATGCTTCCATCTTGATTGAAACTCTTTCCACACTGAGGGGATACATTAGGCTTCTCTCCAGTGTGAATTCTCATGTGGACTGTAAGGTTTTCTTGTTGATTGAAACTCTTTCCACACTGAATGCAAGTGAAATAACTTCTAGTTTCTGTCTTTAGAGCTTTTTTTTGTTTGGAAGTCTTTTCAGTCTGTGAGCATTTAAGATTCTCATATTGATCTTTCTCTGCTTTGAGTACTTCCCTCTCCGCTTTCCGCGCCATTAGGTCTAAGGTGAAAAAAACAAACAACAACAAAAAAGTTAACCCCAGTTTAATCGCACAAAGCAACAGACAACAAAACATTTAGATATGTAATGCAACAACTTATGCTAGATTCTATAACACGGGTGTCCAAACCTTCTCCTGGAGGTCCACTGTTCTACAGAGTTTAGCTCCAACTTGCCCTTATACACCTGCCGGAAGTTTCTGAAGATGTCTGAATACATTGGTTGAATACAGCTGTTTAATTGAGGTTGGAGCTTAACTTTGCAAGATGGTGACCCTCCAGAAGCAGGATTGGACATCCCTATCCTATACCCACTATGCTACTAAGAGAGGTGTTACATGTAATCTAAGGGTGCTTTCACTAGCCCTTTTGGTGCGCACCCGGGTTCGATTGACGTCAGAGCTCGGTTTGTTTGGATGATGTGAACGCTGTCTTCCGAACCGGTGCGCACCCACGAACTGAACTCGAGTCTGCTTAAAAAAAGGTGGTCTGGGGTTCGGGTCACGTGAACTCCGGTACGGTTCGCTGCTGATGTGAATGCAATCGCACAAAATCACGGAAATGAACGCCTATTTATGACGTGTGATTTGCTAAAAATGTGTGTTTCACTCATTTTCCTGACGAGCGTGACTGACATACTGCAAGCAGAGAGCTATAGATCTCATTTCTGCTCATCTTCAGCATTCTTTAGAGCATTTGCAGTACATTTAGGGCAAATAGACCCAAGTGACACTACGTACTGAAGCTTAGGTAACAAAACCAACGGCTAAAAAACCCAAATATAAAAGTGAGGTGAACAACGCTGTTAATTTTGCCACCTTGTCGCTCACCTTGTTACCAAGCAACGGGGTAAACAGCTGCTGCTTTGATGACGCAAACGCACCCTGGTTCAGACCCAAATAATATAACATGAACACAGTCCAGCAGGGGCAGGTGGAGGGGTGCAATCAAACTCAGGTTTGGTCCAGGCAATCGAACCAAGTGTGAAAGAACCTTAAGAATCTCTTTACCAGGGGTTCCCAACTCTGGCCCTCGAGATGCAATTTTCTGCAGTTTACCTCCAACCCCATTCAAACACATATGAATAAGCTAATCAAGGTCTTCAGAATTACTAGAAAGCTATAGACAGGTGAGTTTGATCAATGTTGTAGCTAAAGCCAGCAGATGACATTGAGGACCAGAGTTGAGAACCCCTGCCTGCACAATACTGCTAACTCTGAACTTTCTTTAGGACCAAATTGAAGAACAAACTGATTTTTCTGTTTCTCTTGTTCAGTCCCGGAGTGAATCACAATTTATTTAACATGAATTTATGCATAAAGTTCAAGTAAGTCAATCAAAAGAAGGGTTCTCTTTCATGCCTACTCTACGCGTAGAGTAGGGAGAATGTGACACGCGTGGAGAATGTGGGTCTTTCATACGCGTAGGTCTGTTATACGTGTGGGGAGCGTGGGTCTGTCATACGTGTGGGAAATGTGCGTCTCTCATACGTCTGGGGAGCGTGCGTCTGTCATACGTGTGGAGAGTGTGCGTCTGCCATCTGTGGAGAGTGTGCATCTGTCATACGTGTGGAGAGCGTGCGTCTGCCATACGTGTGGGGAACGTGCGTCTGCCATGTGTGGAAAGCGGGCGTCTGTCATACATGTGGGGAATGTGCATCTGCGACGTGTGGAGAGTGTCCGTTTGCCATACGTGTGGAGAGCGTGTGTCTGTCATACATGTGGGGAACGTGCGTCTGTCATACGTGTGGAGAGCGTGCGTCTGCCATGTGTGGAGAGCATGTGTCTGTCATACATGTGGGGAACGTGCATCTGCCATGTGTGGAGAGCGTGCGTCTGTCATACGTGTGGAGAGCATGCGTCTGTCATACGTGGAGAGCGTGCGTCTGCCATACGCGTGGAGAGCGTGCGTCTGCCATGTGTGGAGAGCGTGTGTCTGTCATACATGTGGGGAACGTGCATCTGCCATGTGTGGAGAGCGTGCGTCTGTCATACGTGTGGAGAGCGTGCGTCTGTCATACGGGTGGAGAGCGTGCGTCTGCCATGTGTGGAGAGCGTGCGTCTGTCATACGCGCGGAGAGCGTCGTCCTGTCATACGTGGGGAGCGTGGGTCTGCCATACGCAGGGGAGCGTCGCTCTGCCATGTGTGGAGAGCGTGCGTCTGCCATGCGTGGAGAGCGTGCGTCTGCCATACATGTGGAGAGCGTGCGTCTGTCATACGCGTGGGGAGAGTGGGTCTGTCATACGTGTGGAGAACGTGGGTCTGTCATACGTGTGGGGAATGTGCGTCTGTCATACGCGTGGAGAATGTGGGTCTGTCACACGTGTGGAGAATGTGGGTCTTTCATACGCGTAGGTCTGTTATACGTGTGGGGAGCGTGGGTCTGTCATATGTGTGGGGAGCATGGGTCTGTCATACGTGTGGGGAATGTGCGTCTGTCATACACATGGAGAATGTGGGTCTGTCATGCGCGTGGAGAATGTGGGTCTGTCATACGTGTGGGGAATGTCATACATGTGGAGAATGTGGGTCTGTCACACACGTGGAGAATGTGGGTCTTTCACACGCGTGGAGAATGTGGGTCTTTCATACGCGTAGGTCTGTCATACGTGTGGGAAGCGTGGGTCTGTCATACATGTGGGGAGCTTGGGTCTGTCATACGTGTGGGGAGCGTGCGTCTCTCATACGTCTGGGGAGCGTGCGTCTGTCATACGTGTGGAGAGTGTGCGTCTGCCATCTGTGGAGAGTGTGCATCTGTCATACGTGTGGAGAGCGTGCGTCTGCCATACGTGTGGGGAACGTGCGTCTGCCACGTGTGGAAAGCGGGCGTCTGTCATACATGTGGGGAATGTGCATCTGCGACGTGTGGAGAGTGTCCGTCTGCCATACGTGTGGAGAGCATGCGTCTGTCATACTTGTAGGGAGCGTGTGTCTGTCATCAGTGTGGGGAGCATGTGTCTGTCATACGTGTGGGGAGCGTATGTCTGTCATACGTGTGGGGAGTGTGGGTCTGTCATACGCGTGGGGGGTGTGGGTCTGTCACACGCGTGGGGAGTGTGGGTCTGTCATACGTGTGGGGAGTGTGCGTCTGTCATACGTGTGGGGAGCGTGTGTCTGTCAAATGTGTGGGGAGCATGAGTCTGCCCTACGCATGGAGAACGTGTGTCTGTCATATGCGCGGAGAACGTGGGTCTGTCATGTGTGGAGAGCGTGTGTCTGTCATACATGTGGGGAACGTGCATCTGCCATGTGTGGAGAGCGTGCGTCTGTCATACGTGTGGAGAGCGTGCGTCTGTCATACGCGTGGAGAGCGTGCGTCTGCCATACGCGTGGAGAGCGTGCATCTGCCATGTGTGGAGAGCGTGCCTCTGCCATGTGTGGAGAGCGTGCGTCTGCCATACGCGTGGAGAGCGTGCATCTGCCATGTGTGGAGAGCGTGCATCTGTCATACGTGTGGAGAGCGTGCATCTGCCATGTGTGGAGAGCGTGCGTCTGCCATACACGTGGAGAGCGTGCGTCTGTCATACGCGTGGGGAGCGTGGGTCTGCCATACATGTGGGGAGAGTGGGTCTGTCATACGTGTGGGGAGAGTGGGTCTGTCATACGTGTGGGGAACGTGCGTCTGCCATACATGTGGAGAGTGCGTCTGTCATACGCGTGGGGAGAGTGGGTCTGTCATACGTGGGGAGAACGTGGGTCTGCCCTACACGTGGAGAATGTGCGTCTGTCATACATGTGGAGAACATGCATCTGTCATACGTGTGGGGAGCATGGGTCTGTCATACGTGTGGGGAGCGTGAGTCTGTTATACGTGTGGGGAGCGTGAGTCTGTTATACGTGTGGGGAATGTGCGTCTGTCATGCGCGTGGAGAATGTGGGTCTGTCATACGTGTGGGGAATGTCATACGCGTGGAGAATGTGGGTCTTTCACATGTGCGTCTGTCATACGCGTGGAGAATGTGGGTCTGTCACACGCGTGGAGAATGTGGGTCTTTCATACGCGTAGGTCTGTTATACGTGTGGGGAGCGTGGGTCTGTCATACGTGTGGGGAAATGTGCGTCTGTCATACGCATGGAGAATGTGGGTCTGTCATGTGCGTGGAGAATGTGGGTCTGTCATACGTGTGGGGAATGTCATACGCGTGGAGAATGTGGGTCTTTCACATGTGTGTCTGTCATACGTGTGGGGAGCTTGGGTCTGTCATACGTATGGGGAGCGTGTGTCTGTCATACGTGTGGGCAGCGTATGTCTGTCATACGTGTGGGTCTGTCATACGCGTGGGGAGTGTGGGTCTGTCATACGTGTGGGGAGCGTGTGTCTGTCAAATGTGTGGGGAGCGTGGGTCTATCATACGTGTGGGGAGCTTGGGTCTGTCATACGTATGGGGAGCGTGTGTCTGTCATACGTGTGGGGAGCGTATGTCTGTCATACGTGTGGGTCTGTCATACGCGTGGGGAGTGTGGGTCTGTCATACGTGTGGGGAGTGTGCGTCTGTCATACGTGTGGGGAGCGTGTGTCTGTCAAATGTGTGGGGAGTGTGGGTCTATCATACGTGTGGGGAGCATGAGTCTGCCCTACGCGTGGAGAACGTGGGTCCGTCATATGCGCGGAGAACGTGGGTCTGTCATACGTGTGGGGAGCGTGGGTCTGTCATACGTGTTGAGAATGTTGGTTTGTCATACGTGTGGAGAACGTGCGTCTGTCATACACGTGGAGAACGTGCGTCTGTCATATGTGTGGGGAGCGTGTGTCTGTCAAACGTGTGGGGAGCGTGGGTCTGTCATATGTGTAGAGAACGTGGATCTGTCCTACATGTGGGGCGTGTGGGTCTGTCATACGTGTGGAGAACGTTGGTCTGTTATACGTGTGGGGAGCATGTGTCTGTCAAACGTGTGGGGAGCGTGGGACTGTCATACGTGTGGAGAACGTGGGTCTGTCATACGTGTGGGGAATGTGCGTCTGTCATACGTGTGGAGAACGTGGGTCTGTCATACGTGTGGGGAGCGTGTCTCTTAAACGCGTGGGGAGCGTGCATGTGGGAACGGTGATGGGATCCAGTATCCGCTGCTGTGTTTGAGGGGGCTCAAGGTTTCCCTGGTGTCTGCGCGTAATTCGTGAATGAGGAATATGCTAATGTTTCGTTGTGACATCACAACAGCTTGCGACTCGTTTTAAAAATGACTCGTTTAACTGACTCAGATTCGACTTTTGAAAGACAACTTTGTACATGGTGCACTTTCAGATTTAAAACTTTGCAGGATGTTTTCATTCACTTAGAGCAATGTTACACACTACATGAAAGGTCATTTTTAAGTTTAAGTTTTTACTTACATTTTTTAATTTAAAAAGTTTTTACTTTTTATTTATTATTACTTGTTGTAATAATGCTCAATTGGAAGTAGGATCTTCTCAGGTTCACTTGAAGGCAGCATTAATATTTAGTGTTTGACTTGAAGTAGCGCTTTGCAGACCAATCGGTGTATGACATCAAAGTACCACTAGAGATTCAAAAGCATACAGAACCATCTGCTCTCTAATCACTCTCATGGTGCTTTGATGTAATACACAGATCAGTCTGCACAGTGCGGCTTCAACTTTTGTCTGGTCATGTGTCTGTCCACATGAGGGGAACCGCTCCATGTCAAATAAAACTGGTTTAAATAGGACACTCATATGACATTCTTTAAAAAATCCTTAATTTCTGTAGAGTTGGACATTTTAATAAAGATCAAATGAGTGAGTTCAGCTTTGAGAATGAAACCAACCTGTTTGTTCCTCAGTTTCTTCATCTTTCACTCCCAATGTTTCTTCAATCTTCACGTCTTCACTCTCCTCTTTAATAAACGCAATCTTCATGTCTTCAGTCTCCTCTTTAATGAACGCCATCTTTATAATAGTGTGTCTCGTGGATCTCAGTCGCTTCACCAGGAGTTTTTCTGTTTGTCCTGTTTAAGATGAGAATAATTAACAGAAAGAATAATAAATCTCTGAGAGTCTCAGTCAGCTCTAGTTCAGTCACTGGTAAGAGAGTCAGTCAGGGTGAGAGTTAATGGCCCAATTATCCAAAAAGACACTCAAAACTAGCACTACAAATGAATAAAAGAACAATTTATATTCAAAGCGCATATTTAGGTATTTATGACTTGTATTTTGTATTTAATGATTTGTATAACACATTTAATCGATTAGCCATTCATTATTTGTTTGTAAAAGTTGCATTTACACTGTTTTGACCAGCAAGCGGCGATTCAAGCAATTCGAATCACTGAATCATTTTGGGAAACAATTGTTTTAGTCGACTCAGAGTTATGACTACTTTCCATCGACCGAATTCGTGTTTATGATCAACTGATTCATGATACAGGGAGAGAAACAAGATGCGCATTTTCTGTTACTTTTGTGGATATTCTTTACTCAAAAAATGAAATTCTTTAAAGTCCCAGTGAACCAGAAGTAGCAAGTGAGTTTTCTTCAGTGCCGTGATGAATTTCAAAGTGAAATAGTGGGCAGCGCTCCTCCTCTCTATAGCTGTGTCTCATTTCTGAAGGCTGCATGCGTCAAAAGGCTGTCTCATTTCAGAAAAGTACGAAGGACAGGAATTGAGTGTGCATGAGGTGTATCCTTCACTGCTGCAGACAACCCACAATTCTTTGCGTTGCCGTCTTTTTAAAAATATTATTTGTAAAAATGGCACCACCGTCAGATATACATGCAAGCGTAGATGTGGTGTTTAAATGTAAGAAGTTTCAAGCTTGTTTTTGTTTTTTAAGCTGTATTACCTCAAACACACAGGTGTGGTAAGGTGTGATTTTTGAATGTTTAGAACAGTACATTGCTGTCAAGGCAAGAAACATTTCATAGTCATTTTCAAGTTATAAATAATTTTCATTCGTATAACTGGCGTGAGAGCGCAACAAGGCTGATCGTGTTGGCATAGCAACGTGATACTTCCTGCCTGTGTGTCCTACCAAGGACGTCTCGTTTAATTGTGAATAAGGACACTCCGTATACCGCATCCTTCACAGGATGTGTCCTCCGGAGGATGCAGCCTTCGAAATGAAATGAAATGAGTCACAGCTCATCTCTCTCGTAGCAGACTAGCGGTCAGAGACGAGTGGTTAAGGATATTCAAACCCAAGCCGTCAAACTGACTTCATCTGAGAAGGAACGCCATTCCAGACCGGAAGTAACTTTTCAGATTTTGATTACAGATTACCACGACAAACAATTTTGCATGGATTAATTGTTCACCCTAAGACCTGTAATGTATGCTAACAAAGTAAATAGGGTCAATTTTGATTCCATGACTTTTAATGTTTAATTAATGCATTACAATGTTACATGAAGTAATACTTAATTCATTTTCCACCACTTGTAAAACTATAAAATAGACTGAATGATTTGTATAGATTTAAATGCTTAAAACACTAACCTTTCTTCAGCTCAAATCCCAGACCAGACACTGGAGTGTGTCGCAGCCTTATGACATCACACCACCACACCAAAATAAAAGTCCTGTATAGTGCATAGAAGTTCAATTAGCTAGAAATGTAGGTAACACTTTACAATAAGGGTGCACTAATATGCATTCATTCATGCTTAACTAATGCACAGATAATAATGAGTTAATGTGTTACTAATGGTGAACTAACCCATTTATTAATGATTACTGCATCAGCAACTAATGAAGATTCGACATGATTAATAGATTAAGTCATTATTAAATTGTTATTAGTTAAATGTGTCATAATGTATTAATTCCTTAATGACATATTATATGAACTAATAATGTAAATTAACGTGTTAATTACCACAACGGGACAAAGCCATGCATTTCAGCTTCCAGTTGTCTGCTTTAATTAATCATTAGCTAATGATTTACAAATGTGTCATTATGTTATGACTTTACTTGTTGGGGCACATGACTATTAACTAATTCAAAATGAATTCAAAACCCATAACCACAATTACATATTACTTAATCAATTAGTTAATAGTCATGTGCCCCAATATATATATATATAACCATAGAAAAAAACGGTTAAAATACACAAACTAAATTTTTGTATAATCTTTTATTTATTCTTCTTGACTTTGTGTGTATATATATGCAGAAGTTATCACATTTGAGTAATGTGTTAAATATGCCATATTACACCTGTATTATTGAATGCATTTGTAAAATTACCATTTTGAAATGCCACCTGATCCTGCGTTTCACACCTGAAAATGTAATTTTCCCTTTCATGGAATGTTGTGCAAGGAGCTTCAACAAGTTTTTCACTTCCATGTGCATCTGTGGGATGTGCTGAACCATCAAGACCGATCCATGGAGGCCCCACCTCGCAACTTACAGGACTTAAAGGATCTGCTGCTAACATCTTGGTGCCAGATACCACAGCACACCTTCAGGGGTCTAGTGGAGTCCATGCCTCGACGGGTCAGGGCTGCTTTGGCAGCAAAATGGGGACCAACACAATATTAGTCATAATGTAGCTTTGAGAATGAAACCAACCTGTGTGTTCCTCAGTTTCTTCATCTTTCACGCCCAATGTTTCTTCAATCTTTATGTCTTCAGTCTCCTCTTTAATGAACTCCATCTTTATAATAGTGTCACGTGGATCTCAGTCGCTTCACCAGGAGTTCTTCTGTGTGTTTGTCCTGTTTAAGATGAGAATAATTAACAGAAAGAACAATAAATTGACACTAAATCTCTCCTAGTTTAGTTCACTGGCAAGAGAGTGATACTTTTATTTTATTGAACTTTCTAAATTACAGAATTCAACAGCGAGTTTCTTGACTCATTTTCACATTTTGTAAGTATAAATTGAAACAATAAAAAAAAATAATAATAATTAAAGTGCATCACAAACATGTTACATTAATTTAACACTTTTTAGAAAATTTGCAAAATTGGGTTTTAAATTACTCCATTTAGTTTGAAGAATATAACATTTTCTTAATAACTAATGTTTGACTCTGCATCAATTTCCTCAAGTCTGTGTGTTCGTGGAATGAGGAGAGCAGAGACAAAACATATCTTTAACTGTTTAATGCTTAGAAATTCTGTATTCGCCCCCTACACTAATTCAATATTCCCTACATTACTCCACTAATATAGTCCACTTGAAGGAGTGAATGCACTGGAAGGGCTGCCGTTTTTGCATAGTTTGTGCTTGCTGTTAAATAAGCAGTTGAAACGTAGCAAACTTGCAGCTCCACAAAATGAAAAGATTTACCTTGAACTCTCATGTAAACTAGCATGTATAAAATACAATTATACATTTTTAATAATCAATAAGAAAGGAATTTAAACCTGTATATACACTCACCTGTGTTTGACCCCCTTTCGCCTTCAGAACTGCCTTAATTCTACGTGGCATTGATTCAACAAGGTGCTGAAAGCATTCTTTAGAAATGTTGGCCCATATTGATAGGATAGCATCTTGCAGTTGATGGAGATTTGTGGGATGCACATCCTCCCGTTCCACCACATCCCAAAGATGCTCTATTGGGATCTGGTGACTGTGGGGCCATTTTAGTACAATGAACTCATTGTCATGTTCAAGAAACCAATTTGAAATGATTGGAGCTTTGTGACATGGTGCATTATCCTGCTGGAAGTAGCCATCAGAGGATGGGCACATGGTGGTCATAAAGGGATGGACATGGTCAGAAACAATGCTCAGGTAGACCGTGGCATTTAAACGATGCCCAATTGGCACTAAGGGGCCTAAAGTGTGCCAAGAAAACATCCCCCACACCATTACACCACCACCACCAGCCTGCACAGTGGGAACAAGGCATGATGGATCCATGTTCTCATTCTGTTTACGCCAAATCCTGACTCTACCATCTGAATGTCTCAACAGAAATCGAGACTCATCAGACCAGGCAACATTTTTCCAGTCTTCAACTGTCCAATTTTGGTGAGCTTGTGCAAATTGTAGCCTCTTTTTCCTATTTGTAGTGGAGATGAGTGGTACCCGGTGGGGTCTTCTGCTGTTGTAGCCCATCCGCCTCAAGGTTGTGTGTGTTGTGGCTTCACAAATGCTTTGCTGCATACCTCGGTTGTAACGAGTGGTTATTTCAGTCAAAGTTGCTCTTCTATCAGCTTGAATCAGTCGGCACATTCTCCTCTGACCTCTAGCATCAACAAGGCATTTTCACCCACAGGACTGCCGCATACTGGATGTTTTTCCCTTTTCACACCATTCTCTGTAAACCCTAGAAAATCCCTTGTGCGTGAAAATCCCAGTAACTGAGCAGATTGTGAAATACTCAGCCCGTCTGGCACCAACAACCATGCCATGCTCAAAATTGCTTAATGCTAAATTGCTTTCCCATTCTGACATTCAGTTTGGAGTTCAGGAGATTGTCTTGACCAGGACCACACCCCTAAATGCATTGAAGCAACTGCCATGTGATTGGTTGATTAGATAATTGCATTAATGAGAAATTGAACAGGTGTTTCTAATAATCCTTTAGGTGAGTGTAGAGCGATATAAAGTTGGTTTGACATTGGACGATTCCAATAACGATTCAGTATAAGAACAAAAAACAGTCTGTGTTCGAACTGTTTTACATTGTAGAAGAGAACACACAATTCAGTTTATGTGTTTAATCTGCTTTGCCATACAGAAATTTTGTAATGTAAAATAGCAGATAGGGTGGGTCTACAAAGTACAAAACTAAGAGGAAAAACACTCAATTGTTCCATCCATATGATTTACTCTTGAAAAAAGGCTATCAAACTGAGCACACAAAGCCTTGAAACACACACACACAGTCTCACCTGGTAAAAACACTGTAAATGTTACATATTGGAAAGAATGAAAGTAGTGGTAAAGTTTTACATTTTGAGTAAAAACCATAATATTCAATCCCAAATGCAAACATCTATTACTATGTCAAAGAACTGCTTTCAGTTAATTTTACTATCACAAGTGATGTAAAAACAATGCAATTGAGATTCAGGCGTGATAATGAATTTGTATAAAATACATATAGACAATTTTTTTCAAATACAGAGGTGTTCTAGCTCAACTTTGAATGCTGTGTGAAGAACAATTTAATGTTGGTTATATTCATAAAACCACAGCACAACACGTGTTACTGAAAGCCACAACTGCAACAAAAAAAAATCTCACAAAGCCTCCTAAAGACTGTGTGATATTACTGCCCCCTAGAGGAAGATGTTACAATTGTCCTGACTGATTAATCAAACTGCATTTAATTCTTTATAAAGTAATTTGTTCTTTGTCAACTTGGCCGGTTGTGTATTGTTATTTGGACCTAAAAGATTATTTCCACACAGGTATTTGTTTTATTTTAATCCAGGATAAATGCTATGAAATTCAATTCAAAACCCTTAATAAATACATTTAAAATACATAGTTTTCCATCTCAACTTAAGAGGGTGTGTGTTGTTGCTGCCTCCTTGATGAGCATTTTAAAGGGATGATGAATTGAGACATCAACTTTCCCTTGAGCCTTTGAAATATTAAAGGTCATGGTAATACAAGAATATCCTGTAAATTTCAGAGCTGAAAACTTCCTTGTTAGTCAAAGAAAAGCTTTTATTGACACCAGGCCCAGCAAACGAGAGCTCTCAGATATATACTGATCAATGACATCATAGAACTGGGTGCCTCTAGAGATAAATGTGTATGCCTGCTTCTGTAGCCCCGCCCACCGACTCGTGGAGCTAAACGGAGCTAATCGCGTTACAGAGTAATAATCATGCCGAAGATAGCAAGATAATCATTTGTAAACAAGACGCAGATGGAAACTGGATTTGCAGACATACTGAGATTAAAACACAATGCTGCACCTTCTATATTGGATCCGACAGGAATGGTGTAACACTTATGTGAGTAAAACATGTTGTTTTTATATGTGATAGTATTGCATTGTTACAGATCATTAGGATTATGTGTAACTTAGCATGCTGTCACAGGCTGGAGAATCCTTTATTTGTTGGTTCATTGCGATTCAGAATCAGACCTGGACATGAATGGGCCAGGGCTCTGAAAGCCCAACTTCCCGGGGATGTGTGTTTTACATTTACATTTACATTTAGTCATTTAGCGAACGCTTTTATCCAAAGCGACTTACAAATGAGAGTAATAGAAGCAACCAAGAACAGTCAAGGGAAACAATATGCAAGCGCTGTAACAAGTCTCACGAAATCTAGCACAAAACACATAGGACAGTTTTTTTTTTTTTTTTTTTAAATAACAAACAGAAATGAATAGAGTCATAAGTGCTATTCTTTATTGGTCAAGTGCTGCTGGAAAAGAAGTGACCACAAGCAGTTATGTCTTTGCCAGATTGAGTTGAAGGTTCCTTCATCCAGGCAGAAATGTCTGTCAGGCAGGCAGCGATCCGAACCCAATCTGTGGGATCATCTGGTTGAAATGAGAAGTAGAGTTGAGTGTCATCAGCATAGCAGTGATAGGAAAAGCCATGTTTCTGGATGACAGATCCTAGAGATGACATGTAGATGGAGAAGAGAAGTGGTCCAAGCACTGAGCCCTGAGGAACTCCAGTAGCATCTATCACCGCAGAGTCCACAGAAGAGCTGCTTCCATTATTAAAGACCCCTCTCATCCTCAACATGGACTGTTCACACTTCTACCCTCAGGACGGAGGTACAGAAGTGTGAAATGCAGGACTTCAAGAATGAAGAACTCTTTTTCCCTCTGCCATAAGACTCCTAAACAGCGGATAGGAGTCTATAATCATAACATCACATGAATAATTGTTTGCATACTGCACTACCTCATTTTATACTGCTAGAACTGCACTACCTCACTTTACACTATCAGGACTGCACTACCTCACTTTATTACTTTACTTTTACTTTTTAGCCCTTTTTTCTGATATATAATTAACATTATAATTTTTATATATTTGTTCTTTTATATTTATATATTTATATATATTATTTTACTTACTTGTGTGACATTTACTGTGGATGGCAAAGTAAGAATTTCATTGTACAGGAAACATGCTTTCTGTCTGTACATATGACAATAAACACTTTGAATTGAATTGAATTGAATGTGACTTTGACACTTCACCTCTCCATGACACCCTGAAGGACTTACCTGAGAGGTAAGACTTGAACCACTGGAGAGCAGTTCCTGAGATGCCCATCTTCATGAGAGTTGACAGGAGGATTTGGTGGTTATCTGTGTCAAAAGCAGCAGACAGATCCAGCAGGATGAGTACTGAGGATTTGGAAGCTGCTTTTGCCTATCTCAGTGCTTCAGTAACCGAGAGCAGGGCAGTTTCGGTTGAGTGGCGCTTTTGAATCCGGATTGGTTGTTGTCCAGGAGGTTGTTCTGGGCAAGAAACATAGAGAGTTGGTTGAACACTACTCTCTCAAGTGTCTTAGCAATAAAAGGCAGAAGGGACACCGGTTGGTAGTTTTCTAAAAGTGCTGGGTTCAGAGAGGGTTTCTTAAGCAGTGGGGTTACCCGAGCCTGCTTAAATGCTGTGGGAAAAATCCCGGTGTGAAGAGAGGTGTTGACGATGTGGGTGAGTGCAGGAGTAATTGAAGAAGAAATGGCCTGAAGCAGGTGAGTGGGGATAGGATCAAGCGGACAAGTAGTGGGTTGTTTGGAACGGATGAGTTTGGAGACTTCTGCTTCAGAGAGCAGAGAGAAAGAGGGTAGCGTGTGTGTGACGGTTGATGAGATGGTGACGGTTGATGAGATGGGCTAGAAGGGCTACCCCCTTTTCCAGAAGGGCTATCCCCGTCGGCAGGCCGGTGAAATTTTAATAGTGAAATAACATTCATTTCTTGGTCTGCGTTGTTTACTCTCTTGACTTGATATTTGAAGAGCGTGCGCCCTCGTGTGTCTGTGCGGTTCACGCTTATATCCACCGATTGGGCGGGCCAAGTAATAAAATAAATCAATCTCGGGTGAATGAGATAAATCATTGTGTTTGTTTGATAAATGCGGTTTGAGAGCCCTATGAGAGAATCTTTCCAGTTGCCGCTTTTAAAAAAATCTCTCAAGTGAACTGACAGAGGAGCAGAAGCTCATTAAATATGCAAATCTTATCCAATCCCAGCCGTGGGCGTTTACTTCCAGGTCTCCAGCACGGCACGCCCATCAAAACCCAGCGTTCAGGAGAGAGCCTCAAAACCAGTGTAGAAAAGACCTAGTTTACATTTACATTGTACAATTATGCATTTAACAGACGCTTTTATCCAAAGCGACTAATGACTGAGGAATACAGGAAGCAATCCATCATGAAGAGGCGAAGAGATGCAAAAAGTGCCTGAAATACTATGTTTTGGACATTACTTAGAGTAGGGAGGGAGTAGAAGAAAATAGAGAATTTATTTATTTATTAATTTTTAAAAGATGAGGTTAAGTTCTCACGGAAGAGGTGAGTTTTCAGCTGTCTTTTGAATGATGTCAGTAATTCTTCCTTCCGGATGGAGGTGGGAAGATTGTTCCACCAGCAAGGAATGGTGAATAAGAATGTCCAGAGAGGGATTTCATGCCTCTCTTAGTGGAGCGAAGGCTCGTAGGAGCGAGTCAAAGTATGTGGGTGCTGAGCTTGTTGTGGATCTGTAAGCAAGCGTCAATGCCTTGAACTGCGAGTGGTACCCAGTGTAGAGAGATAAAGAGAGGTGTGACATGGGTCCTTTTGGCGCACACAATTGAAGTACAGCCAGTAGCGCATTTTGGGAACACTCTGTGTGACTGCCTCATAAATGATGTGTTAAATCCCTCCAATAGTGTGATGAGACTTCAGAGGTGGGTGACGTCACACAACAGGAAACTATAAAGCCTGGTCAAACAGTGAAACGCTAGCTTCTAATAGGCTGAAGCAAGTTGCTGATTGGCACGCAAGAGTTATGGCAGGGCGATGCAGCATTTAGTTCCCTCTTCGGGGAACCTAGGTTACAGTCATAACCGAGGTGTTCCCTTTCAAGAGAACTCGTATTGCGTCGATTGACACTGTGGGAACGTCTGGCTCCTACGTAGCCATAATGTCCAGTGTCTGTCTAGTGAAACGTCAACATTAAGACGAGAGCACCTAAGCCCCAGATGTAGAGCTCAGGTCAAGGTCATAAAATCTCACGAATGTGTGTGGTGAAGACCAGCCTGCGGCATCACAAACATCCTGAAGTGACACTCCTGACACTTAAGCTTCAGGAGGCAGCCATACTCCTAGTAGAAGTTGCTCCATTTGCTGATTCTCTGCTTAGATGCTGGTGACCCCTTGTTAGGGGGCCCAAAACATACAAACAACTGTTCACTTTTACGCCACAGGGCAGCTCTGTGGATATAAGCATCTAAAGACCTGACTGGACAAAGCTGATTATTTCTTTCCTGGTCCGAGTTTATAAACGAAGGACAGAAAGCCTACAGTACAATAGACCTAACCACATTAGAGGGGACTTTAGGAACATACCCCGGTCTTGGGGGAAGGAATGCCTTTACCATACCAAGTGCAAAATCCAAGCACGATGAGGCACCACAGCCAAATCCCATGCCTGTACCATAGTTCATACTGCAGGGCCTCAGCCTCAAAGTGCCATGGAGAAAACATGTTACCAGGGGGTCTCTTCCTAAAGACATACCATCCAAAGGAATGTGGTAAGCAGCTATGGTTACCACATAAACTTTTAAAGTGGACGGGATAACCCTGTTGTAAATCACTCATGCAGGAACTCCAGCGCTGTACCAATAGGGCAGTTAACTAGGTCCAGCTGATGACCACTGCACCAAGAAGTGACAACTCTCCACTTCAGGGCACACAATTTCCTCATGCAGGGAGCTCTGGATTAAAGAATGATCTCAACAACCTTGGTGGAGAGAACAGAGTCTATGAACAGGGCCCCCTCAGAGGCCAAGCCCACAGCTTCCACAGTTCTGAACGGGGGTAAAATATTGAGTCCCCTGCTTGTGACAGGAGGTCCCTCCTGACCGGAATCTCCCACAGAGAGCTGTCGAGGAGAAACACAAGATCCAAGAACCATACTCTGCTCAGCTAATGGGAGAACCAAAGTGGACAGTGAGACATCTCTCAAGACACAAACAAATCTTCTTGAGCTTGGTTGATTCTCCTTCACACCTGCACCACCACCTCGGAGTGGAGCCTCCATTCCCCAGGCCTCAGCCCCTGCCTCGACAGAATGTCTGATCCGATTTTCTTAGCGAAAAGAACAGTCCTCAGACTCGGCTTACCCCTCATAGACTGCGGTTGAGAGCCCCTACCCAGTCCCCCATCTCCGTGTGCATCAATCGACGCAGTGCGAGTTCCCTTCAAAGAGAACTTCTGTTTGTGATTTGATGTGGATTCTGATCACGGTATAAGACAGAAATATATTTATATGCAATGAAAAATGCTAATATCACAATAGTGTATTTATTTGGTTACATATTTGATCTGGTAATACACCTCATCTCTTGAAGCATTTTGCCTGATATGCATATTTAGCTGTGCATATGTCACTATATTGGGGCTGGAGAGAGCGATCAAAGCTGGATAGATGGTGGAAAATTACAGAAACGATCATTCTTACTCTGGAAATGTGATGTAAACAGCTTAGACAGTTTTATGTATTTTATTTGATACAGATTTATACTTCTACTGACATGTAAAATTGTTCAAAACTAGTTCATTCTTCATTTGACTAATCAAAACATTGAATCGAATAAATGGCTGGCTTCTTCACTTCTCTCCTGGTCACTGGACATTAATTGGGAAAAGCCCTCTTAAGGTGATTTAGTTCCTTAACAGCAATAAGGACATTATACAATCTTTCAAAGTGTTTGTTTCCTGTTTGTGAAATTCATTCCACACTGAAGACATGCAAAAACAGTTCTCTCATACATGAATAGTCATGTGGTACTTAAGGGCCATTTTATACCCAAAACATTTTCCACAGTGCCCACATGTAAACGGCTTTTCTCCAGTGTGAACTCTCATGTGCCGGTTAAGGTTTCCTTTTTCAACAAAACTCTTTCCACACTGTTGGCAAGTGTAAGGCTTCTCTTCAGTGTGAACTCTCATGTGTCGGTTAAGGATTCCTTTTTCAATAAAACTTTTTCCACACTGTTGGCAGGTGAACGGCTTCTCTCCAGTGTGAATTCGTTTGTGGACTTCTAAGTGTTGTTTTTGAGTGAAACACTTTCCGCACTGAGGGCATGTGTAGAGTTGCTCTCCAGAGTGAAGTCTCATGTGTCTATTAAGGTTTACTTTTTGAGTGAAAGTCTTTCCACACTGAGGGCATATGTAGGATTTCTCTCCATTGTGAACTCTCATGTGACTTTTAAGGCTTCCTTTTTGAGTGAAACTTATTCCACACCGTTGGCAGGTGAAAAGGTTCTCTCCATTGTGAACGCTCATGTGGACTTTAAAGTTTCCAATTTGAGTAAAACTCTTTCCACACTGTTGGCAGGTATAAGGCTTCTCTCCAGTGTGAACTCTCATGTGCCTGTTAAGGATTCCCTTTTCAGCAAAACTCTTTCCACACTGTTGGCAGGTGTAAGGTTTCTCTCCAGTATGAAATTTCATGTGCCTGTTAAGGATTCCTTTTTCAGCAAAACTCTTTCCACACTGTTGGCATGGGTAAGGTTTCTCTCCAGTATGAACTCTCATGTGCTTTTTAAGTCTTTCTTTTAGAGTGAATCTCTTTCCACACTGTTGGCAAATGAAAGGGCACTTTCCTCTGTGAATTTGCATGTGGACTTTAAAGTTTCCTTTATAAGTGAAACTTTTTCCACACTGAGTGCACGTGTAAGGCTTTTCTCCAGTGTGAACTCTCATGTGTCTTTCAAGGCTTACTCCTGGAGAGAAACTCTTTCCACACTGTTGGCAGGTACAAGGCTTCTCTCCAGTGTGTATTCTCATGTGCCTGTTAAGGCTGCTTTTTAGAGTAAATTTGTTTCCACACTGTTGGCAGGTGAAATGACTTCTAGTTCCCTTCTTTTTAGCTCTTTTTCTTGATGAAGTCTTTCCAGCCTGTGAGCAACTAAAAGTTTTTTCTCCTGTTTTGAAATCATTATTCTTATATTGATTTTTCTCCTCCATTTCATCCAGTACTTCACTTTCTTTTTTCAGCACCATCAGGTCTAAGGCAAAAAGAGACAAATGCAAATTAACACCAGTTTAATGGTACAAAGCAACAGACAACAAAACATTTGGACATGTAAAATATCAAACAAACATAAAACTAGATCCTATTCCCAGGGGTGTCGCACCAAAAGACAATATTCTTCTAAATACCCGAGGAGCACCCTCTGTTTAGCCCTAAATGAAGACTGAAAAAGAAATTTGCTCCGATTGGAGTACATCAGACTTTGACAACTGCAGCGCCACACAGCATCATCTCAATAAAGAATCCAGCTGATGACCCGGTTGCGCAAACAGGGATTAGACTAATCCAGGATTTGGCCTTAGTTCAGTTAGGGCATTAAATAGCTTTTATAAACATGCCCTAGAAGAAAAACAATGGCACTGACATATTTTATGATATGTCAGAGCAAGTTGCTTTCAGCTAAAACAGCTCATTAATTGACAATTACCATCACACAGGTGATAGATAGGTGCATAGGAAAGTCTGTGGAAAGTAAAAAAATCTCAAAAGTTAAAGGAAATCCTGTACACTATTGATACTTGCTTGATACTTATACTTAGACCAATAGCATCACACTATCATATACAGGTGCTGATCATATAATTAGAATATCATCAAAAAGTTTATTTATTTCTGTAATTCCATTCAAAACATGAAACTTGTATATTATATACATTCATTACACACAGACTGATATATTTCAAATGTTTATGTCTTTTCATTTTGATGATTAAAACCGACAACTAAGGAAAATCCCAAATTTAGTATCACAGAAAATTAGAATATTGTGAAAAGGTTCAATATTAAAAACAGCTGGTGCCACACTCTAATCAGCCAATTAACTCAAAACACCTGCAAAGGCCTTTAAATGGTCTCGCAGTCTAGTTCTGTAGGCTACACAATCATGGGGAAGACTGCTGACTTGACAGTTGTCCAAAAGACGACCATTGACACCTTGCACAAGGAGGGCAAGACATAAAAGGTCATTGCAAAAGAGGCTGGCTGTTCACAGAGCTCTGTCTCCAAGCACATTAATAGAGAGGCGAAGGGAAGGAAAAGATGTGGTAGAAAAAAGTGTACAAGCAAAAGGGATAACCGCAACCCATTCAAAAATGTGGGGGAGCTTCACAAAGAGTGGACTGCAGCTGGAGTCAGTATTTAAGAACCACTACGCACCGACATATGTAAGACATGGGTTTCAGTTGTCGCATTCCTTGTGTCAAGCCACTCTTGAATAATAGACAGCGTCAGAAGCGTCTAGCCTGGGCTAAAGACAAAAAGGACTGGACTGCTGCTGAGCAGTGTTGGTCAAGTTACTTGGTAATAGTAATTAGTTACTGATTACTTCTCCTAGAAAGTAATCCGGTCACTTTACTGATTACTTATTTTCAAAAGTAATTAGTTACTTTACTAAGTTTTTTTTCTTCAAAAACATGATGCACAACCTTTCACCCTAATACTATTCTTTCTGCATATTTTAACTTTATGCACATTGCATCAAGCAACAATTAAATTAAACAAAATCACGGTTAAGGCCTCAATCACACAGAACACGCTTTTCAGGTTCGAAAAAGCGAGGCACACTGCACTACCTTTTATTAGTTGACGTTTTTCAATTTAGAAAAGAGCAGTGCGCTGCATTTTTATGTTGCTAGGAAACCCCTGAATCCGCTGTCATGTCAGTCTAATCAAAGTAACGGTCACAACGGAAGGCCCACTTCTCCATTCATTCTTGGATGATAGAAAAAAAACGTGATGACGTCAGGCGCTTTTTCGCTCAGAGTTGATTTTTTTTTCCAACTTGATGAGCTCAGAACTCTCCTTCAAAAAGCGAGGCGCAGCAGGTGGTTAAAACGCAAGGCGCCCGGGGCATATAAGCAGCGTGCCTAATGCTCTCTGCCTATTCAAATCTGTTCCAAAAATGCGCCTCTCGCTGCAAAAACGAGTTCTGTGTGATCGGACCCTAACGCAGTAACGCAGCCTGCTTACGAGGAAGTATTTCGCATAACAGGATGAGTGAAAAAACCCCCAGAAAATCACATTGTCTGATTTTTAAAGAATTTATTTGCAAATTATGGTGGAAACCCAGAATTTGGTCAGCTCCAAAAAGCAAGATTTCTGGCTCTCACAGACCTGTAACAACTTCTTTAAGAGGCTCCTCTGTCCTCCACTCGTTACTTGTATTAATGGCACCTGTTTGAACTCATTATCAATATAAAAGACACCTGTCCACAACCTCAAACAGTCAGACTCCAAACTCCAAGACCAAAGAGCTGTCAAAGGACACCAGAAACAAAATTGTAGACCTGCACTAGGCTGGGAAGACTGAATCTGCAACACGCGTGAGAGATCCACTTCCGACGCTTTCCGCGCTTGCGCAGACTAAAGCCGGAACGCGCGAATGTCACAATAGGAAACACGCACGCACGCCCTCGGATCAACTTGTTGTGTTTGGAGAAGAAAGAATGCTTAGTTGCATCCACAGAACGTCATATCTACTGTGAAGGATGGAGGTGGAAACATCATGCTTTGGGGCTGTTTTTCTGCAAAGGGACCAGGACGACTGATCCGTGTAAAGGAAAGAATGAATGGGGACATGTATCGTGAGATTTTGAGTAAAAACCTCCTTCCAGCAAGGGCATTGAAGATGAAACTTGGCTGGGTCTTTCAGCATGACAATGATCCCAAAACACACCGCCGGGCAACAAAGGAGTGGAAGAAGCATTTCAAGGTCCTGGAGTGGCCTAGCCAATCTCCAGATCTCAACCCCATAGAAAATCTATGGAGGGAGTTGAAAATCCGTGTTGCCCAGGGACAGCCCCAAAACATCACTGCTCTAGAGGAGATCTGCATGGAGGAATGGGCCAAACTACCAGCAACAGTGTGTAAAAACCTTGTGGAGACTTACAGAAAACATTTGACCTCTGTCATTGCCAACAAAGGGCATATAACAAAATATTAAGATTACCTAGTTATTAACCAAATACTTATTTTCCACCATAATTTGCAAATAAATTATTGCGGCGTGGCATGGAGGCAATCGATAGCGGCCTTAAGCTCATCCAGATTGTTGGGTCTTGCGTCTCTCAACTTTCTCTTCACAATATCCCACAGATTCTCTATGGGGTTCAGGTCAGGAGAGTTGGCAGGCCAATTGAGCACAGTAATACCATGGTCAGTAAACCATTTACCAGTGGTTTTAGCACTGTGAGCAGGTGCCAGGTCGTGCTGAAAAACGAAATCTTCATCTCCATAAAGCTTTTCAGCAGAGTGAAGCATGAAGTGCTCCAAAATCTCCTGATAGCTAGCTGCATTGACCCTGCCCTTGATAAAACACAGTGGACCAACACCAGCAGCTGACATGGCACCCCAGACCATCACTGACTGTGGGTACGTGACACTGGACTTCAGGCATTTTGGCATTTCCTTCTCCCCAATCTTCCTCCAGACTCTGGCACCTTGATTTCCAAATGACATGCAAAATTTGAGTGACAGTCCAGTGTTGCTTCTCTGTAGCCCAGGTCAGGGTTTCTGCCGCTGTTTCTGGTTCAAAAGTGGCTTGACCTGGGGAATGCGGCACCTGTAGCCCATTTCCTGCACACGCCTGTGCACGGTGGCTCTGGATGTTTCTACTCCAGACTCCCCCAAGGTCTGGAATCGGTCCTTCTCCACAATCTTCTTCAGGATCCTGTCACCTCTGCTCGTTGTGCAGAATTTTTTGCCACACTTTTTCCTTCCCACAGACTTCCCACTGAGGTGCCTTGATACAGCACTCTGGGAACAGCCTATTCGTTCAGAAATGTCTTTCTGTGTCTTACCCTCTCGCTTGAGGGTGTCAATGATGGCCTTCTGGACAGCAGTCAGGTCGGCAGTCTTACCCATGATTGCGGTTTTGAGTAATGAACCAGGCTGGGAGTTTTTAAAAGCCTCAGGAATCTTTTGCAGGTGTTTAGAGTTAATTAGTTGATTCAGATGATTAGGTTAATAGCTCGTTTAGAGAACCTTTTCATGATATGCTAATTTTTTGAGATAGGAATTTTGGGTTTTCATGAGCTGTATACCAAAATCATCAGTATTAAAACAATAAAAGACCTGAAATATTTCAGTTGGTGTGCAATGAATCTAAATATAAATATGAAAGTTTAATTATATCATTACATTATGGAAAATAATGAACTTTTATCACAATATGCTAATTCTTTGAGAAGGACCTTATATATATATATATATATATATATATATATATATATATATATATATATATATATATATATATATATATATATACAAACTCACCTAAAGGATTATTAGGAACACCTGTTCAATTTCTCATTAATGCAATTATCTAATCAACCAATCACATGGCAGTTGCTTCAATGCATTTAGGGGTGTGGTCCTGGTCAAGACAATCTCCTGAACTCCAAACTGAATGTCAGAATGGGAAAGAAAGGTGATTTAAGCAATTTTGAGTGTGGTATTGTTGTTGGTATTTCACAATCTGCTCAGTTACTGGGAATTTCACGCACAATCATTTCTAGGGTTTACAAAGAATGGTGTGAAAAGGGAAGAACTGATTCAAGCTGATAGAAGAGCAACTTTGACTGAAATAACCACTCGTTACAACCGAGGTATGCAGCAAAGCATTTGTGAAGCCACAACACACACAACCTTGAGGCGGATGGGCTACAACAGCAGAAGACCCCACCGGGTACCACTCATCTCCACTACAAAAAGGAAAAAGAGGCTACAATTTGCACAAGCTCACCAAAATTGGACAGTTGAAGACTGGAAAAATGTTGCCTGGTCTGATGAGTGGCGTAAACAGAATGAGAACATGGATCCATCATGCCTTGTTACCACTGTGCAGGCTGGTGGTGGTGGTGTAATGGTGTGGGGATGTTTTCTTGGCACACTTTAGGCCCCTTATTGGGCATTGTTTAAATGCCACGGCCTACCTGAGCATTGTTTATGACCATGTTCTTCCCTTTATGACCACCATGTACCCATCCTCTGATGGCTACTTCCAGCAGGATAATGCACCATGTCACAAAGCTCGAATCATTTCAAATTGGTTTCTTGAACATGACAATGAGTTCACTGTACTAAAATGGCCCCCACAGTCACCAGATCTCAACCCAATAGAGCATCTTTGGGATGTGGTGGAACGGAGCTGTGCCCTGGATATGCATCCCACAAATCTCCATCAACTGCAAGATGCTATCCTATCAATATGGGCCAACATTTCTAAAGAATGCTTTCAGCACCTTGTTGAATCAATGCCACGTAGAATTAAGGCAGTTCTGAAGGCGAAAGGGGGTCAAACACAGTATTAGTATGGTGTTCCTAATAATCCTTTAGGTGAGTGTATATATATATATATACACACACACATACGTGTGTTCATGTAAAACTCACTCCCATTGCCTAAAGAGGTGTGCTAGTGGATACGGTCTTTAGTGTCCTTGTTAGTGCCCGCCTCCACGTCAGATACTCTGGATTGAATCTCGCTCGGAGAGGGTCAGTAGGACCGGTTACATACATCCAAATGAATAACCTATTACAATTAATGTACTTTATCTTGCGTTTACAGTCAGTGGCAAATATGTATATTTAAATGTACACTGCAAAAAATGCTCTTCTTACTTAGTAATTTTTTCTGGTTTCCAGTCCAAATATCACAAAATTCTTAAACCAAGATTAATTTAATCTTGATAAGTAAAATGACATACGATTTTTTCTTGTTTTCTGGGGAAAAATATCAAAATGAAGTGAGTTTTTGCTTAAAACAAGCAAAATTATCTGCCAATGGGGTGAGAAAAATAATCTTATTTCTGTTTAGGACAGAAACAAGAAACAAGATTTCAATCAGAAACAAGATTATTTTTCTCACCCCATTGGCAGATAATTTAGCTTGTTTTAAGCAAAAGCTCACTTCATTTTGATTTTATTTTCAAGAAAACAAGGGAAGTTATGTAATTTTACTTATCTAGTATATTAATCTTGATTTAAGAATTTTTAGATATTTGGACTAGAAACAAGAAAAAAATACTAAGTAAGAAGAGCATTTTTTGCAGTGTAAAGTTATACAGCCTTCTAGTGATTACACCTTGATATTGTAGCTAAATGGTGCATAACTTAGACGTAAATATTTAGTATAGGGTATTTATTGTAAAATACCATAGAAAATATTAAAAGGATTTTCATTTCTGTGGAGCTGAAGATTTTAATAAGGATGAAATGAGTGAGTTCAGCTTTGAGAAAGAGACTAACCTGTTTGTGTCTCAGTTTCTTCATGTTTCACTCTCAATGTTTCTTCAATCTTCACGTTTACCTTCTCCTCTTTCTCTGTTTGTTCCTCAGTTTCTTCATGTTTCAAACTGAATACCTCTTCAATCTTCAGGTCTTCAGTCTCCTCTTTAATAAACGCCATCTTTATAATAGTGTGTCATATGGATCTCAGTCGCTTCACCAGGAGTTGTTCTGTGTTTGTCCTGTTTAAGATGAGAATAATTAACAGAAAGAAAATGAAATCCAATCTAAATCTTTCCTAGTTCAGTAGTTCAGCGCACTAGTAATGCAGTCAGTCAGAGGGACATTTTTTTTAATTAAACTTTCTATATTACAGAATTCAACTAGATTTAGCTACCGATGTATCGGCCTTCTGCTGATTGAATCGATGATCAAAGATGGTGTCTTGTCATTCAAAAGGATGCGAAAACTGTGTCAGACACCTTATCTTTAGGACACTTTTCTTTAGAGCAAGATAACACGACGATACCGCATTAACAGTTCAAAAACAGCATCATAAAAGCGTCTCTATCTGACCCTATGAAGGTCTGTGGTTTCCCTACACTAAACATGATCTGTAGCGCCTCTCATCCAACAATCACAAATGGCACTGTGCTTTCTTACTCCTAAACAGAAACAGGGGCATCTTCCCAATTCTGTCCGTTTATCACAAAATTCAAACAATAAACGCCGTTTTGAAGCTCCTACATTTGCCGCGATAGATCGCTGTAGTGCCTCAATTTATCTCTACAAGTTATTTCTCCAAAAACATGCATGGATATCAAAAGGCATGTTGAAAGATACACTACAACTTACCGAAATCCCTGTCGTGACTCATGTAACCACTCAATTATAGTTTCAACCATGGAAAGACGTCAATAAAACAGCTTGTAGGTCACTTAACAGTGTATATAACAGTGAACACAAGAGCTTATGTAAAATACCTTATATGTGCAACATTTGTATTACATACAATCATTTCAGTTTTTTTATTTGGGTGTATTTAGACTATTATATCTCAAATAAACAGCAGTTTAATATAAAACTTTGTTCATTTCAACCAGTAGTGTTGTGTGCCGAATGAGAGCTCTGAGCTCTTTTTTTAAATAATTGCTCTGTTGAATATTTTCCCTAAACTTTTGTTTTGAAACAAATTGGTGGCACTAATTCGTTCTTAGATGCAGTTTTCTTCACCTCTTCGATTATCTCATTTTCACAGACAGTGTTTCGTTTTTAAACATAACTTCTCTCTGAAATAATAATCATATCACTCACCAAAGGGGAGAAAAATGGTTGAGTGTGATATATTATTAGTTGGTCAGTTGTTGAATTCTGTTGGTCAGTTTTTGAGATTTACTGAACTGTAAATATTGTATTGTCATGGATTCATCTTTATTCATCAGACAGAGAGATAGATAATGGACCTAAATGACCTGATCAGAAAAGAACACTCTAAACTAACATAACATTAATATAATTATGCGAATTATACAGACCCTTAATATTTTAGGCAGTTTAGCTATTTAATGTCTTGTAGAAATCGAGCGCTTCAAATCACTGAATGATTTGTTGTGAATCAATCGGTTCAATTGACTCGGAGAATCTAAGGCTCCGGTTCTCTCGTCACTCGCCAGAGACTGAATTCATGTTTGAACTGATTCACGTTAAAGATCAAAATGAGACGCTCCTTCTGTTACTCGTGAGTTTCAAACTTAAAACAAACCTTTCTTCAGCCGAATCACAACAGATGCAGGAGCTCGGCGCGGCCTTATGACGTCACACCACCGCACCAAAATAAAAGTCCCGCTCACTGCTGTGTCTAAAACCACACAAGTGCATAGATACGTTGTTAAAATATATTAATAAAATGATAAAATTCAGATTTAAATGTATTGGTGAAATACATTTAATAACACAATGATACGTTTATAATACAGTTAAAATTAAGAGTTAAAAAATAAAACAATATAACTTTTCTTAATGATGTACTTCTTATTAATTATTTTCCTATGTAAACTCACATCTACAGTCACAGTAGTTGTGTTCATTGACTTCACAAGCAAATAACACGATGTCTGTGGGTCTCACTTTTAACAGCCAATTTAGCATTCAAGTTTGATAAAAAAAAATGTAAGGCCATAAAAAGTCATAAATAGTATAACAAACTCAAAAAATGATAATAAAATGGGAGAATTTAACCAAAACATTGCTTTGAAATAAATATAATTTCAGATTTGTGAAGACTTATGTAATAATGCTGTTCCCCCACTCAACATCACCCCTTTCACATCTAAAGAAAATCTCTGTATAGGTTGTTTTAAAAGTTAAAACATATCTGTATTTTGTTTGTCATCTAACATAATAAAATTGGAAATTGCAACCACATAATCAGATATTTTAATTGCAAATAAAAATTATATCATGAGTGCTTCAACGCAAGCTTTCTTGGGGAAATATTCATGAAAATGTGAGAAAAAGAAAATGCCACAATGTCTCTTTATTCTCTTATTTATTTATGCAAGATTAAGAGATACAGATCAAGGACCTGTAACAATATACACTTTAATAATACAAAGGTATTTAAAGGTGCACTATGCAACTTTTCCGTCCGCTAGAGGGCGCCTGTTCAAAACAAAGGTGTAGTTTGATGACACCAAGGTTGAGCGCAGCTTCTTGAGACATGTGGTCTTCTATGGGATTAATATCCTGCCATGATTCAAAACTGAAAATAAAGTTCTGAAAGGTTGAAACTACGTGTTCGAAAACTCAAAATCTTACAAAAAGAAGTTTTGCAAGATCGAAAAATAAGATTTGCAAGCTTGCAAAATGTAAAAAAATAAAAAATCTCTGCAAACATTGTTGTTGTTTTTTAGATTTCCTTCTTCAGAACTGCAACATTTTTTTACGATGTCGGGCAAACAATTTTTCAGAGTTTCGAATTTGTCACTGTTCTCCCAGTGTATAGTTTGTTTTCCACGTTTGAAACCTTGTAAATGATGATCTGAAAACTGGTGTGCGAATGTGTGAAAAAAAAGTTTTGAAACTCTGAAAACTGAGTTTGCAGGCTTGCAAAGTGGTAAAAAAAATTAAATCTCTGCAAACATAATTTTGTTTTTGAGATTTCCTTCTTCAGAAGTGCAACACTCTTTTTTATGGTGTTGTGCAATCATTTTTTCAGAGTTTTGAATTTGTCACTGTTCTCCCAGTGTATTTTTTGTTTTCCAGATTTGAAACCTTGTAAATGCTGATCTGAAAACTGGTGTGTGAATGTGTGAAATAAAGTTTTGAAACTCTGAAAACTGGGGTTCGAAAGGGCGAAACTTATTACATTACATTTGCTATCCTATTGCAGTCTATTTTTTCAGAGCTGAGTTTACAACACCCACTTTGGAGATACGGCCATACAGTTCTGAGCTTGCGACTCACGTCATTTGTGGCAGCGTTGTCGCGCAGCTCTGCTGTGAATCTCTGAAACTCAGACTGAGCGAAAATGAAGCTTCGCAACCTTAACTTAAAAAAGCCTGGAGGAGGGCCTTAATGCTCTTGGCCAATGCTTTGCTGTCTGCTGACGTACAGTCCAATCAAGTCATATTTACTGGAGAGGTGGGATTGACCGACTGGTGGACCAAACCTATGGAGGACCAAACCTGCATAAATTAAAAATAAATAAATGAATAAGTAAATAAATGAATAAATATACAAATATGTAAATAAGCAGATACATAGATAAATAAATGTTATAAAATTGTGTATTTTTCCCTTTTATACATTTTATAAAAATATTTTTAACTTGTATTTATTTGTTAATTATTTATTTTTATATTTATGCATTCATTTATTTTTACATTTATTTATTGATTCATTCATTCATTTTACTTTTCCTTGTGCAACATGGAAATGAGGAGGGCGGTCCTTGTGTAGCTTCAGCGCATCATTGGTTGAGAGCTCAAGCATTGATAAAGCGATAGAGGAGAGTTTCAAAGCACATTGCGGCTAGATGGTTCTTTCACAGACACCAAACAACATATCAGTGTTTCCAGCAGTTTGACCCATTGAGAGATAAGTTTCAGGGGTACTTATCGGAAGTAGGTACGATAGACGTCACTACAACCGTAGTGCCATCTGACTCGCACAGATTTTGAACTTGACAGGTTGTAGCTTTTGCATGTACACTATGGCGGACGTTTCACAAATAGCTAACGTTAGAGAGTTGCGTAATTTAGCGAATGAAGTCGAAAACAACGCATCAAATGACTGTTGTTTATATTAGATGTACTAATCGATGTTTTAGGGGCTATATGCTGATATGAATGTGGAAGTACAGACTGAATTGTAAGGCACTCTGCAAAATATTCCCCAAAATCATAGAGTCAGATGGCACTAAGGTGGGATGTGACATCCATCGTACATAAGTACCATTGAAACTTATCTCAATGGGTCAAACTGCTGGAAACGTTGTTTGGTGTCTGAGACTGTGTAAGAACTATCCGGACGCCAACTTTGGTCTGACGATTATGAGCTCTCAACCAATGATGCGCTGAAGCTACACAAGGACCGCCCTCCTCATTTACATGTTGCACAAGGAAAAGTAAAAATGAATGAATGAATCAATAAATAAATGTAAAAATAAATGAATGCATAAATATAAAAATAAATATTACAATTAATTAACAAATAAATACAAGTTAAAAATATTTTAATATTAATATAATATTTTTAATATTTTATAATGTATAAAAGGGAAAAATACACAATTTTATAACATTTATTTATCTATGTATCTGCTTATTTACATATTTGTATATTTATTCATTTATTTACTTATTCATTTATTTATTTTGAATTTATGCAGGTTTGGTCCTCCATAGGTTTGGTCCACCAGTCGGTCAATCCCACCTCTCCAGTAAATATGATTTGATTGGACTGTACGTCAGCAGACAGCAAAGCATTGGCCAAGAGCATTAAGGCCCTCCTCCAGGTTTTTTTTTTAAGTTAAGGTTGCGGCTTCATTTTCGCTCAGTCTGAGTTTCAGAGATTCAGAGCAGAGCTGCGTGACAACGCTGCCACAAATGACGTGAGTCGCAAGCTCAGAATTGTATGGCCGTATCTCCGCAAAAAGTGGGTGTTGTAAACTCAGCTCTGAAAAAATAGACTGCAATAGGATAGCAAATGTAATGTAATGTAATAAGTTTCGCCCTTTGAACCCCAGTTTTCAGAGTTTCAAAACTTTATTTCACACATTCACACACCAGTTTTCAGATCACCATTTACAAGGTTTCAAATCTGGAAAACAAAAATACACTGGGAGAACAGTGACAAATTCAAAACTCTGAAAAATGATTGCACAACACCATAAAAAGAGTTTTGCACTTCTGAAGAAGGAAATCTCAAAAACAAAATTATGTTTGCAGAGATTTAATTTTACCACTTTGCAAGCCTGCAAACTCAGTTTTCAGAGTTTCAAAACTTTTTCACACATTCGCACGCCAGTTTTCAGATCATCATTTACAAGGTTTCAAACGTGGAAAACAAACTATACACTGGGAGAACAGTGACAAATTGAAACTCTGAAAAATTGTTTGCCCGACATCGTAAAAAAATGTTGCAGTTCTGAAGAAGGAAATTTAAAAACAACAACAATGTTTGCAGAGATTTTTTTATTTTTTTACATTTTGCAAGCTTGCAAATCTTATTTTTCGATCTTGCAAAACTTCTTTTGTAAGATTTTGAGTTTTCGAACACGTAGTTTCAACCTTTCAGAACTTTATTTTCAGTTTTGAATCATGGCAGGATATTAATCCCATAGTCTTCACCTCACAGCCGGTGGGAAAGAATCGGTACAGGACTCGGGCAGAAATCATGATCATGGGTGCAATTATTAACCTTAATGTAGTATGAAGCAGAGCAGGGGCGAGTGCTGTAGGAGCTGAGCAAGGCCGCTAGAGCAGTGGGACTTTAATTATGACGGGACAGTCGCCGGCGCAATCTCCGCTTTTCCGGTCATGAGTATGAAGTACCGCAGCTCTGTTTATCATATTAGATTCATCTGAGTGTGTTGAGAATGATGTTATGCCGTTACTCTGTGCGTTTGCTCGGTGGCTGCTGTGACACTTGTTCACACTGCAGTGAGTAAAGCACTTCTGCTGAATAAAAGATGTGTGACTCCCTTACACATCTCGGTTCCTTGGTTTAAATAGCAATTTCTCACAATTTACAAATAGTTGGAAACATTTGGGATATTGTAAGAACTCAACTGAACAAAATATATAAAAGTGGCCTAGTGGTTTATGGATATTTGACTGAAAAAATGCTACATAGAGCACCTTTAACATTCTACATTTACTACTTTAACAAAACACTTTGGGTCACGTGATATTCTTTGATCCTGTCTATCTCAGTGATTTAACTCTTTATATAAATGTACATATATAGCCATCACTGACGTTAATACAGTAGTCTATTTAAAATACACATTGTTACTATTAATACAGGGTTATATGTTAATGCAGGGCTCGACATAAGCAATGGCCCGGGCCAGTAAAAGAGTATGTTGGGCTAGTTGAATGGCCAAAACGAACGTCATACCCTGTGGCGCGAAGAGTGTCAATGTTACCCATCAGCTGGGCCACTTCATTACTGGACACAACGAGCCAACAACGACACAATCCAGCGAATGGTGAAGTTAATAAACACTGCTTACCATATCATATAGAGGGAGCTCCCCTTTACTGCCTACGAGAGAACGGTCGCTCTTCTCAAGCATAATGGCGAAGACGTTGGCTCTCAGTACCTCACCGATGTAGCATGTCGAAGGCAAGTTACTCAACTAGCTAGCTAATATATCACCGTAACTTTGCTCACAAAGATAGATCCAAAGTGTGAGTGCTTGACTTGTGTCATGAGTGAATTTGGGTGTCATTCCAAGGCAGCGCGTGCGCTCCGAAACAGACCAAGACGAGACGAGTAAATTATACTTAAGGTTTCATGTGCATGTCAGGGATGGCTGACGCAAAACTGTAGTTCCGAAGCTTTGCACGATCCGAAGCGCAGATGTTTCGAGTCGACGATCCGAAGCATGATTCAAAACACCTATGTCACGTGACTACGGATAAATGAAGCCAAAAATATATTTTACAATGTGTATCTTTGTTAATTGTTAATCTTTTGTTTAATATATATTAGTGGTGGGCATAGATTATTTTTTTAATCTAGATTAATCTCACTATGATCTAGAAATTAATCTAGATTAAAATGGCTCATTTGAATTCTGCTGCACCCCGGGACGTCCATCTCAGTCCCTGCGTCGCGCTGTCCTGCCAGATGTGTTCCTGACCCACGACTGACTGAGCTTGATCTTTTGTTGCATCGATCTGTGTTTTCCCTTGAGTATTGGATCAAAATAAACTTATTTTGCCTTGCATTTGCTTCCGTTCAGTTTATCATTACAGAACGATCTGACAAGCTATGGAAGCAGCAAGCGCAACATCGTTTAAAGTGTTTGTGGAGCATAGGATCGTCAGGATGGATCAGCAGTAGGAGAGCATTTCTTCCACCAGACGCACTGTCCAAGCGCTCGTGAGGCAGGTGTCCGGGCTCACCCAGCAGATCCAACTACTGAGCGCTCCCACTGTGCCGCCCACACCGGTCGTTCCCCCCAAGCAAGTAACCCTAGTGAGCCAGCAAAGAACATTATCACCTTAAACAGAGGTAAACATCTTAGCGCATCTAAATTTCGATAGAGTTTATACTTGCATGGTTCTCTTTGTGCTGCATATAAAAGGATGCGTGTCCTTCAGCTCCCTTGAGCTGAAGCATTAGCTGGGGTGTTCTCTCTCAGCTTCTCTGGTGATCGGGTCTCCGATATGCGGGAAGTTTGAAAGTTGCTTGGAAGCGTGTCGTTGTCGAGGATGTAGGAAAAGGAGATCATCTTCTCCAAGCTGAGAAAGCTTCTCAAGCGATATGATGGAGCGTGCTGCCGGGCCAAGTTGCGAAAGCAACCAGCTGGGTTGAGCTGCCCGAGCCGGGCCAAAGCCCCGTGGCTCGAGGATCTGCTGTGGTAACGATGACGGGATGAAGGATAAGAACTCGAGAGCTTGCGTTACTGTACTTTAAAGGTACATTAACATACGCCCATCTATCCTGAAATGGCCAATCATAGGTGGGAGTTTTAGGCGGGAGAAAACTTCCATTGTCTCCTGTTCATGACTTCATTTGCCTAATTTATGATGGTGTCAGAATTGATACATTTCTACCCAAAGGGTGGTAAACATAAGGTGATGCATTTTATAATCACATACTGTGCACCATTGGTTCAGGAAGATTGAGAGGAAAACCTGAAGCCAATGTATAAAGTTAATTAATATAAAGTTAATAAGTTATATTAACCTATTAAGTTAAAAAGTTAAATTAAATGTTGTTATTATTGGGTTAAAAGTTAATATAGTGTTATTATTGCTGTTACCCTGCTATGAACCCTGCCTCCACAGCAAACAGAACCGAACCGAACCGAACCATGGCTCCAAAACTGTGACATGAACCCAACCGTGGCATAGGTGTTTCGTTACACCCCTAATGGAGACTGGTTTCCATGAAAGAATGCATGGGCATTTGTGGAGCCATTTTTGAAGACATAAAAAAAGACACTTTGGGGGTGAATTTTCTGACATGAGGCCAATGACCCGTCCACATTTTTATGCTGTTGTAGTTCTTCAGGGGGTCTGTGGTGGCGGAGGTAATAGTAATGTCATCGTAGTCAGTGGCAGTAGAGCCATAAACTATACGTTCATTTTCGTTTGTAAATGGGACGGTATTGTATTCAGGCCGGATTTGATAGATAACTTTTCTGATTCGGTAGTAGTCCCAGTAGCCGGTAGGATATGTAATACCGTTGAGTTTGAAACTTAATCATAGGGCAATGCTTGTTGCATTGTTGAGGGTCATGTTGTCGTGTTTTATTCCAAGGTGAGAAGCTAAATTGGACAATCCACTTCGGTGAGATAAAATCCTTGTAAGTGATGGTGTTTCACCATAAATAATCCTATGGCTGAGGAGTTGAGTCACATTAAGAAAATAATCACCACGAGTACAGTGGCTTTTGCTGTTGTAGGGACGGAAGTGGGTGACTATTGGACTAAACATCTTCAAGGGTTCGTCAACATGAAGACAAAGAGAAGAATGAGTACGATCAAAAAATGGCTGACGCCGCGTACTCATCTTGAACAAAGCAGAGGAATTGATCTACAAAATGAGTGTAGTGGTTCTTGAAGAACTGACTCCAGCTGCAGTCCACTGTGAATCTCCCCCACATTTTTGAATGGGTTTTGTTTCACAATCCTCTCCAGGGTGCGGTTATCCCTATTGCTTGTACACTTTTTTATACCACATCTTTTCCTTCCCTTCACCTCTCTATTAATGTGCTTGGACACAGAGCTCTGTGAACAGCCAGCCTCTTTTGCAATGACCTTTTGTGTCTTGCCCTCCTTGTGCAAGGTGTCAATGGTCATCTTTTGGACAACTGTCGAGTCAGCAGTCTTCCCCATGATTGTGTAGCCTACAGAACTAGACTGAGAGACCATTTAAAGGCCTTTGCAGGTGTTTTGAGTTAATTAGCTGATTAGAGTGTGGCACCAGGTGTCTTCAATATTGAACCTTTTCACAATATTCAAATTTTCTGAGATACTGGATTTGTGATTTTCCTTAGTTGTCAGTTAAAAGCATCAACATTAAAATAAATAAATATTTGAAATATATCAGTCTGTGTGTAATGAATTAATATAATATACAAGTTTCATGTTTTGAATGGAATTAGTGAAATAAATCAACTTTTTGATGATATTCTAATTATATGACCAGCATCTGTATAGTTAAAGCCTAAAGTGTCTGTGTGTCAAATTTCTCTCTCTGATATATATATATATATATATATATATATATATATATATATATATATATATATATATTGTGACGAGCGTTCTAGGAGGAATCAGCGTCGCCTGGCAACCAACCCAAAACACCTGCACACCGCACCATCGGCTGATCGGTCACAGCTGCTCCCAATCAGCCGCAGCCACATAAGCGGCAGAGACTGAACACACAGACAGACTCTGGTCTCGAGCCGAATGAAGCGCTGGACTAACCTCTTTCTTTGTTCTCCTCAGAAAGCAGCGAGTGACCGACAGCCCATCACCGAGCACGTTTGGACACCCACTTTCCCACTGGATTGAGCACAGAAGAGCACTTAGAGCACCAGCCATCACGCACCGGCTTCACCTGTCTTTCCACTTGTTGTCACTGTAAATAAAACCACCCTCCTGGGCCTTTTCACCAACCCTGCCTTGTCGAGTGATTCCTCACCCCGTGACAGTGGTGGAGAATGCGGGCAGATTCGTGAGGAATCACCGACAAGGGCACCACCTCACCTCCTAATCCTGTGTTTTTTTTTTGTTTATGCACTGCAGTGTTGGGGAAGGCGGCGCTCGGTCCCACAATGGAGGATGTATTACAGCGCCGCGAAGTCAGCATCCGCCAACAACAAATCGTTGAACATCTGGCCACTCACCAGGGCAGGACAGAGGAGGAACTCTTCGCTGTCCGTGCTGCGGCCGCCCAACGTGTTCCGTTACGGATCCTCGCGCCCAAGCCATCCGCCTGCTGCCCAAGATGACGGCGGATGATGACGTAGAAGCCTTCCTGCAGGTCTTTGAAAACACCGCCCAACGAGAGGCATGGCCGAAGAGGATTGGGCCCGGCGCTGGCACCCTCCTCACCGGAGAAGCCTAACGGGCTTATTTCGCTGCCCTTGGCGACCGTCGAAAACTATATTGAAGTTAAGCGAGAAATTATAGCGAGGCTAGGCCTCTCACCGGTCGCGCCGCCCAGCAGTTCCACGACTGGGAATTCAAGCCCGGTGCCAGCCGGGCCCAAGCAGCCGAGCTCAGCCGCATCGCGCATCACTGGCTGATGGACGGGAACCCCACCGCCGGACAGGTAACGGAACGCGTGGTGATAGATCGCCTCCTCCGCGCTCTCCCTCGCGCCCATGGGCAAGCGGTTGGCAGGAACCCGACTACTACCCTGGAACTGGTGGAGGCGATCGAGCTGGCGGATGCTGTCCATCTCCGCGAGGCCGGGACCGACCGCCGCCTTCCCGGCGAATCATGCCGGGCGGCGCCGCTCGAAGGACTCCACGACCAGTCAGCAGGCCGACGGTTCCCCGCCGCGGGATGAGCCCATGCCCAGCGCTGAACCACCATCACCCCAGCAGCGTGGCTGGCAGGCTGTATCATCCACCAGCGTGGGCCATCGAGAGGCCCTGAAGCAAATGTGATGGTAGACGGAAACAGTTCCGGGCCCTGCTGGACTCAGGCAGTGGAGTCACCCTGCTGCAGTGCAGCGCGTTATACGCCTCGACGCGGCCAGACGAACTTCCTACCGATTACCTGTGTGCACGGAGACACTCGCCAAGTACCGCCCGTGAGTCACCATTTCATCGCCCCAAGGCACCTGGCCGGTGGAAGCTGGCCTGGTGAAGGACCTACCGGTGGCCGTACTGCTTGGGAGGATTGGCCTGGCATCGACCGCCTGCTCAACGCCGCGACTCAGCCTGCCAGCCCAGAGGAACCGTCGAAGACGGAGGCGGCCGCGTGGACCCCGCCGCCGACCGGCCCTGCTCGCCTCCGACAGCGGGAGAGATGGTGAGTCCCCCTCCCAACCGACTAATCTGTTTTATGATGTGTACCAACAGGCTGCGGGAGGGGGCTCGTTCGCCAAGGAACAGCGGGAGGACGATCGACTCAAGCACTGTTGGGCTCAGGTGCGAGTCCTGGAAGGAAAAGACGTCCTCCCACGGCCCCATCCTCTCCCGCATTTTGTCGCCGAGAATGGCCTGCTGTACCAGTCGCGCAGCGAAGGGGGGAGGAGAAGAAATTGCTGGTGGTACCCCGAGCCAAGACCGAAACCATCCTGGAGCTGGCGCACTCCCATCCCATGGCCGGACACCTCGGGGCAGCCAACACCACTCAGCGCATCCGAGACCGCTTCCTCTGGCCGGGCCTGGAGGCCGAGGTGAAGCGGTTCTGCCAAGCCTGCCCGACCTGCCAGGTCACGTCGCCCAGGACCCCTCCCCCCAGCCCATTGATACCGCTGCCCATCATCGAAGTGCCCTTCGAGCGGATTGGGATGGACATCGTGGGGCCGTTGCCAAAGTCTGCCCGAGGACATGAACACATCCTGGTCATCGTCGACTACGCCACCCGGTACCCGGAAGCAGTCCTGCGGAAGGCCACCGCGAAGGCTATCGCCCAGGAACTGTTTCTATTGGCCAGCCGGTCGGCCTCCCCTCGGAGATCCTGACTGACCAGGAACCCCGTTCATGTCCCGGCTAATGGCGGATCTATGCAGGCTGCTGCGGGTGAAGCAGTTGAGGACCACCGTCTACCACCCGCAGACGGATGGACTCAGAGAGATTCAACAAGACCCTCAAGCAGATGCTTAGACGAGTGGCAGCGGAGGATAAGCGGGATTGGGACCTCATGATTCCCTATGTGCTCTTTGGGATCCGCGAAGTTCCCCAGGCCTCAACTGGCTTCACCCCTTCGAGCTCCTGTTCGCCGCCAACCACGGGGCTTCTGGACGTCGCCAGGGAAGCGTGGGAGCAGCAGCCTGCACCGCATCGCACAGTGATCGAACACGTCAGACAGATGAGGGAACGGATCGACCGAGTGATGCCATTAGTCCGGGACCACCTCAGTAAGGCCCAGCAAGCGCAGCAACGCCAGTACGATCGGGCAGCCCAACCACGGGAATTCCAGCCGGGAGACCGCGTCATGGTCCTGGTCCCCAGCTCGGCCTGCAAGTTCCTGGCGTCCTGGAAAGGGCCCTATCACGGTGCTAGAACGGATTGGACCGGTCACGCATCGACTGAGGCACCCTGGACGACGGCAGACGGAGCAACTCTACCATGTTAACCTCCTGAAGAAGTGGGTGGGGACCGGGACCAGCTGGCGGCGTTGAGTCTCACCGATCCCGTGGTTGTGGACGTCAACCCCCAGCTCTCGGCTGCCCAGAAGACGGAGCTGCAGCACCTGGTCAGTCAGTTCCAGGATGTGTTCTCGCCCCAGCCCGGCAGACCAACGTGGTCCAACATGACATCAAGACGCACCCGGCGCCATCGCCAGGCAACGGCCCTACCGCATTCCGAAGCTCGCCGGCAGGCTATTGAGGAGGAAATACAACAAATGCTGAAGTTGGGGGTAATTGAACCATCCCGGAGTCCGTGGTCCAGCCCCATCGTGATGGTCCCGGCCGGATGGCACCTCCGCTTCTGCAACGACTTCCGCCGCCTGAACGAAGTCTCCGACCGACGGGTACCCCATGCCTCGGGTCGACGAGCTGCTGGACCGCCTCGGAAGGGCCCGGTACATCAGCACCCTCGACCTCACCAAGGGCTATTGGCAGGTACCGCTCTCGAGGAGCTAAACCGAAGACCGCCTTCTCGACGCCCAGCGGCCACTGGCAGTACCGGACCCTTCCTTTGGCCTACACGGGGCTCCCGCGGCGTCCAGAGGATGATGGACATCATCCTGCGGCCCCACCAGGCGCACGCAGCCGCCTACCTGGACGGCGTGGTGATCCACTCCGAGGCATGGGGAGAACATCTGGAGCGTCTGCGGAGGGTGCTTTCGGAGCTCCGGCGAGCGGGACTAACCGCCAACCCCCGCAAATGCCACCTAGCCTTCTCCGAAGCCAAGTACCTGGGTTTCCAAGTGGGCGAGGCCTCATCCGGCCCCAGGACAAGAAAGTGGAGACCATCCACTCGGCCCCGCGGCCCCGGACGAAGACCCAGGTACGAGCTTTCTTGGGGTTGGCGGGTTATTACCGATGTTTTATCCCCAACTTCTCCTCTTTAGCCGCCCCTCTGACAGACCTGACCAGGAAGGGGCAGCCGGAGAAAGTATGTTGGACCCCATCGCTGGAGGAGGCCTTTGCCCAGGTCAAAGCAGCGCTGACGTCGTCGCCCGTCCTCCGCTCCTGACTTTAGCTGCCCCTTCCTGCTGCAGACGGATGCCTCCGACACAGGACTGGGAGCCGCCCTGTCCCAAATCCAGGAAGGTGAGGAGCATCCGATCATCTACATCAGCAGGAAGCTGTCCCGGCCGAGAGGAAGTACGCGCCGTGGAGAAGGAGGCCCTGGCCATCAAGTGGGCAGTCCTGGAGCTCGGTACTACCTGCTAGGCCGCAAGTTCACCCTGGTCACGGACCACGCCCCTTACAATGGATGGCCCGCGCCAAGAACACCAACGCCAGGGTGACTCGCTGGTTCCTAGCGCTCCAGGACTTCCACTTTGAGGTGCGACATCGGGCCGGGGCCGCCAACGCGAACGCCGATGGCCTCTCACGGATCTGGACAGCTTATGCAGGTCTGTCAGGGGTCATTCCCCACCCTCCCATTACATCACCCTTGCTGTCTCCATTTGTTCACAGGACCAGAACGACGCTTAGGGGGGGGGAATGTGACGAGCGTTCTAGGAGGAATCAGCGTCGCCCTGGCAACCAACACAAAACACCTGCACACCGCACCATCGGCTGATCGGTCACAGCTGCTCCCAATCAGCCGCAGCCACATAAGCGGCAGAGACTGAACACACAGACAGACTCTGGTCTCGAGCCGAATGAAGCGCTGGACTAACCTCTCTCTTTGTTCTCCTCAGAAAGCAGCGAGTGACCGACAGCCCATCACCGGAGCACGTTTGGACACCCACTTTCCCACTGGATTGAGCACAGAAGAGCACTTAGAGCACCAGCCATCACGCACCGGCTTCACCTGTCTTTCCACTTGTTGTCACTGTAAATAAAACCACCCTCCTGGGCCTTTTCACCAACCCTGCCTTGTCGAGTGATTCCTCACCCCGTGACAATATATATATATATATATATATATATATATATATATATATATATATATATATATATATGTACACATTTATTTTAAAAAAATTTTACCTTTAAACTGTGGCATTTAATGCAGTATGGATATCAATATGATGTAATACACGAATAATGTACACATATATGAATTGCATAATACTGTATTTCCTGGAAATAATTAGTATTCTTCGCAGTCTTCAATAGTGTAGTAAAGCAAGATCTGGAACATTCCGGCAAAATTAATTGTGCATGTGATTGGACAGAAAGTGAGGCTTTGTTTGTCATTGGTCACATGATATCTGAAGCCGTGAATCCATCTGGCACTCCTGTTTAAGCTTGACACAAGCTCTGACGCCTCAGTTCAAGTCATTTCACTGATGTGCTGTTCAGCCATTGGAGAGAGCACACAGATGATCATCTCCATCCACACTTTATTTACTCTTGAAAAAGGCACTGTCTGTAAGTGTTATCTAAAGCAAGTTATGAATGTTCTTTGGTGTTTGTCATATATCATGGTGCTGTATTTGAAGATGTTAGATGCAGGACTATCATGCACAAGCACCTTTCACAGATTTTTGGATTTATACTGTAATTTGGGTATTTACAGTTAAGAATCTTTTATCTGTTTAATTGTTGTTTTCTGTGCAGTTTTACATCAGAACTGAAACAGCAGAACTAATGGATGACTCTGGGATAGTGGATGAACCGGAGAGTCACTGGAGTGGATCAATCTCAGGGAAAGGCTAGTATGTATGTATATATGTATAAAATAAGTATGAAGTACTTCATTAAGACACAAAAATGTGAATGCAATGTGTTATTGCTTTATTTATTATTATTATTATTTATTTGCTACATTAACTGTTAATGTGAACTGTTATTAACTTCCCATTGTGTCATTAAATGAATTTCAACAATACAATCAAATCATTCAAAACCTTGTGTGGTTTTAGAAGCAGCAGAGTGTGAAGGGGACTTTTATTTTGGTATAGTGGAGTGACGTCATAAGGCTGCGCTGCGCTCGTGCATCTGTTGTGATTCGACTGGAGAAAGGTTTGTGCTTTAAGCGTTTCAAGTGTTTAAAACGAATCAGAATTAAGGATGTATTATTAAATGTAACTTTTGATTTGATTTATTTAACATTAAACGTTGTGTGAGTAAAGTAATATAATAAACTCATGAGTAACAGAATGAGTGTCTCATTTCACTCTTTATCGTGAATCAGTTCAAACATGAATTCGGTCTCTGGCGAGTGACGAGAAAACCGGAGCTTAGACTCTCCCGAGTCAATTGAACCGATTGATTCACAACTAATGATTCAGTGATTTGAAGCGCTGCATTTCTATTTCTATCTCGATTTCTACAAATCGTTAAATAGTTAAACTCACGTACATATTAAGGTTCTGTATAATTGGCATTCTTTTATTAATTAGCTATGTTAGTTTTGAGTGATTTTTGTCTAATCAGGTCATTTAGGTACATCACTCTGACTAATGAATGGAGATATTATTTGGCAGAAATAGAATTCATGTCAATACAATATTCTTTAACAGAAATATTGCATTTGAATTTAAGACAGTTCAGTAATACTCAAAAGCAGACCATCATAATTCAACAACTGACCAACTGATAATATATTAGACTATTAGAATAAAGTTTTGCTTTGGTGCGTTATATTTATTATTTTAAATAAAAAAAAGAGTGAGAGAAGTTGTTTAAAAACCAAACATGGCGTCAAAAGGACTTATCTGTGAAAATTAGATAATTGAAAAAGTGTTTTGCTAATATCAAAACTACATCTAAGAAAATATATATATACTCAACAAGTTGTTTAAATAAATGGTTAGGGAAAATATTCAACAGAGTAAATATTTTTAATTAAAATAAATAAGTCTCCAAACAACATTTGTTTTTAGATCAACTTGATTTATTTAATGATAAATGCAGTAATCAATCGATTAGATCTGTTTTTGTTTAAATCTCTTCTCTTCCATCTCGTAGAGGAATCTAATGATTTAAATCCATTAACTCTCTCTGATTCTCTTACCAGTGACTGAACTAGAGCTGATTGAGACTCTCAGAGATTTCGTATTATATTTTTTCTGTTAATTATTCTCATCTTAAACAGGACACACAGGAAAGAGATGCACAAGACACACTATTATAAAGATGGAGTTCATTAAAGAGGAGACTGAAGACATGAAGACGCCGTTTATTAAAGAGGAGAGTGAAGACATGAAGACGCCGTTTATTAAAGAGGAGACTGAAGACATGAAGACGCCGTTTATTAAAGAGGAGAGTGAAGACATGAAGACGCCGTTTATTAAAGAGGAGAGTGAAGACATGAAGACGCGTTTATTAAAGAGGAGAGTGAAGACATAAATATGTTGTTTATTAAAGAGGAGAGTGAAGATGTGAAGATTGAAGAAACATTCAGAGTGAAAGATGAAGAAACTGAGGAACACACAGGTTGGTTTCATTCTCAAAGCTGAACTCACTCATTTGATCCTCATTCAAATCTCCAGCTCTACAGAAATGAATGATATTTTTGAAGTATGTATCCCAGTGTCCAATGATAATGTTAATTGGGTCAGCAGGGTCAGACAAAAACAGGCGGCGAAGAAAAGACACATTAACTGCAAAATAATTAAGAATTAAGGTGAAGAATTTAGTGTGAAATCATCAGGAACCCTGTAGTCTCCAGCACCACCATTTTCCAGAACTAAAACCTACCTGGAGTCTCCAGAAGTGTGAGGAGTCAGGATCTCAGAGACTTAAGTTAGGTAAAGAATTCTAAAAAAATTACCACATCTCAATAAAAATCAGAAGCTGAAGTGTTGTCAAATACATGAAGACTGGTTTACTATAGGCTTTATAGACAGATAGGTTGAGAGTGACCCGTATTTCACGAGTTCACACAAATTAAATAGAGTAAAGATTATGCGTATTTGGCGTGCTGTCTTGGGGAGGGCTCCAGGCTCGGAATTTTGTCCCGAGCCCAGAGTATCCTCCGAAAAGCAAAGAGCAGAGGACGGCCACCTGAAAACCCACCAAATACACTGAGAATTGAGAGCCCTGGATGCTTGACCAGGAGGGCCCTACTGGCTGGTGAATGTGGAGCAGCCTTAATTTAGAACGACCGATCACGAAGGCTCTCGTGACATTTGACGGAGACCATGGCTCACCGCATCAGATGGGAAAAGCACTTACAGCCGGAAAAAAATGGTGAGCAACTTGATTTAAACTGCCCAATTCAGCCAGAAGCTCACAGCGGCCTCACTGGCTGGTGAACTCACCAGATCAAGACTCGTGGCATCAGATGGGTAAGCCCTACCAAGATAAGATAAGGATTCACCAGAAGAGCTCTTGCAGCGTCCGAAAAGAGATCAAGACTCACGGTATCAGAACGAGTAAGCCTCGCTGGGTGGGAAAAAGAAAAAGATGGATAGTGGACCAGGAGGGCCCTCGTGGCATCTGACAGGAGATCAATACTCACTGAATCGGAGAGGGAAGCCTTGCCAGACGGAGAAAAAAAAGGATGGATGCTAACCGGGAGGGCTCTCACAGCATCCAACGGGAGATCAAGACTCATGGCATCGGATGGGTAAGCCTCACCAGACAGAAAAAAAGGAAAAGAAAGCCACTGGGTTCTCGCAGCATCCAACGGGAGATCAAGACTCACTGCATCAGATGGATAACCCTCACCACACAGGAAGGGGAAATATGGAAATGTTTTTTATTTCATGAAATAAGCGTTTGATGAGCTTTCCTGATGTGGATCCGGTTGGTCCTAATGTAGCTTTGGAAAGCGTCTGACGACCATCCTCAGAGAGCTTGGATCTGCTGATGGGAGAGGCCTTTTTTTGCTGCTGTTGTTGCTGGCCTTATGCAAAAAGAGTGAAATTTTGCGCTTATGTTCCTGATTGCTGGAGAACAGATTTGATATGTTTTTGGAACCAGAAACTTGTAATGGGTTTGTTGAAAGCATCTATGAAAAAGGCTTCGGAATGAGATTTAGCCTGAGATTTTCTAATTTGGAGGTATGCAAGAACAGTTTGGTATGGTTGGATTGGAGACGGGAAAATATAGAAAATATAAATGGCCTTTTTTAACTTGTCCTGTCTTGCTTCGTTTGATTAAGTATAATATGGTTTCGTCATCGAGTACTTATAGCTCTGAGTGGGGTGGACTTCAGGGTCGAATTTGGAAGTGATCACGGTATCTGAGCAATTAAGGAAACCGATAAAGGCTAAAATAAACATGGTGTCGAGTGTGCGGGCTGCATTGAGGGGCTGGTAACCTGAATGAAAGGTATAGATGCATTTTGTGAGAACATCTAGTGTTATGGGGTGTCTGCTGTCGGGGATGTGGGCTTTGATTGCTGAATCCCTTTGATTAGGAGGGTCTTAGTAAATTATTTATCTCTGGGGAGGGAGCACCACAAATCAATTTGTGGAAGAATTGGACGCCACTCAGGTAGCCTTTAATGGACCCAACTTGAAAGCCCTTAAAGTTGTTGAGATATGAGATTAATGAGGGAATTGAAAGGAGAGAAAAATCAGGGAACTGTAAGCTATACAAAAGGTGGAAAGATTTGAAACATCTCCACGCTGTCACATAGGACTGGATTGTTCTGGGGTAAACTGCTTGGAGGATGCTGTCGAGCGATGCGTCAAGGAGGGGTTTTAGCAGGTGGTTTATGGAAATATCAGTTCTGAATAATGAGGTACTGGAGTTGGGAAGGGATTCGCCTCTGGAGCCAATGTCCTAAATTTCTGAAACAAAAAACGAGACGGAGTCAGCTATTTGATTTTCGGACCCGGGGACGTGTTTTGCAATAATGATAAATTGATCACAAGCTGAGATCCAGATAAGACATCCTAAAAGGGGCATCAGAGCGAGTGAATGAGAGCAGCCTTTATTAATACAATGGACTGTTGCCATCCATTCTTTCCCCCACAGAAAAGCTGCTACTACGAGAGGGTAAAGTTCGAGGACTGTGGAAGTTTGTTATAGGAGTTTACGTTTAGAACAGTGGGAGTTATCTAGAAAGGTAGATGAGACGAGAATTATCCTATCAATTTTTTCTTTTGGCAGTGTAGCTTGGAAATGTATTGAATGCTGAGAAACTCGATGGATGTGGCGGGACCCATATTGTTTTCCTGGGCGATGGGAATTCAGAGTTCAGGAAAAAAGTTTAGGCGTGGTGAGGATATGTGCGGCTGGGATGGTGTGAGGAGGCGAGATGATAAGAAAATCGGTCTAGCAGGTGAGGAATGGCATAATTGTTTAACAAGATCATACAAACAGCTTCTGATAGCATGTCAAAAAAATTTGGGCTGCTTTTGCATCCAAACGTTAGGCGTACGTTGAAATAGAATTTCTCTTGCCAGCTAACCCCAAATAAGTGAATCTGGATGAATGGGCATCACTTTGAAAGCAGAATTTTTGAAAGCCACATACCCGACCTGGAATTTGAATTATATCGATTGCATGTTGTGGTATTTGAGAGAGAATTAGTTGCGAGAGATCAAGCTGTTTATGCTAAGAAACTTGTGCAGAGCTGAGAGGCGATTATGAGGCGTTTTTTTTACCCAACATTTTTTTTTGTAGCCACTCCGATGGAGCTAATAGGAAAAATTTACAAAAAAAAGAAAATCGTCAAAAGGGCCAATAATGAAACCTTTCTTGACTTCTTTTTTTTAATCAGGTTGGCTACGACTTGGGCTCAGCGAGCAGATTGGAGATTATTACAGATGGTGTTCTGGGAAAGTGGGCATTCATCGACGGGTATAAAGCTGTGTTCGATACTGGACATCAAATAATTTGTGAATTTGATGGAAAGACGAGGAATGTTCGCAGTAGTCGATAAGTAAATTATTTGTTTTTTTATTGAGCGATTTAAACACTATGCATACAAAGCGAGCATGGGCACCACCACAGAAGTTGCACATATTTAAGAATTTGCAACACTGTCTGATGCAGTTTCCTGTGTTAAAATTGTTGCAGGGCTGCTTGACTGCGAAGCGAGGGGGATCTCTTCTAAAATCATGGTTTGCTGTGGTGGTTGCAGATCGTGGCACATAGCTGGTAGATTTAGCTTGGGTTGTATCTGGGCAGGTTAATCTGAGGACATGATGTTGTGGAATGACCTGCAAACTGTGCACAAAATATTCCTGCAGCCTAAGAACACCCTGCTGTGGAGATCCCTATCGAGTGCGCCCCAGTAAGCACACTGATTCCACTGAGCGAGCCAATATGCAGAATGGGGTTGGAAGAGAGAGGAGCCGAGACTTGAAGGGGGAAAATTGATGGGAGCATGAGGAGGAAAAGGAGAATGCATAAGTGACATATAGGCTGTAGGTAGGGGCGGTCTTGCACTTGCTTGAGCTGCAGGCCACTGAAAAGGGGAGGTGTTAGTGAAAGTAAGATGGAACTGTTGGTAGTTTTGAGCTTGGTGTCAGGCGGTGGAGGAGTGGACCTGGGGCTGGCAAATTGCAGCAGAGGGTCCTGAGGGGAGTTGTTTTACCATCAGAAGACGACAACGACGACTGGGAAAGTGCGACATGGAAGCAAATGGGTGGACCAAGATGCTAAAAAACTGTCAACAAAAGGACGTAAATCTGCAGTATATACACACCTCTTATCGTTGATTAAATTGATTAACTTGATGTGCTCCACTTGTGTTTAATTAGGTTTAATTATGTGAATGCACTCCTTCCGATATTTGTCTCCATGTACACTTCAGCTTGTGATTCTTATTAGGTGGGGTAATTTTTTAGGATTCTTTACCTGGTTATTTCCAAATCCAGATCATTCTGCTCTAGATAAAACTTTGAACAACTTGGTCCAGGAGACTCTGGTGTATCTTCAGCTTGATTCTTTATTGAGAAGATGATGTGTGGAGCTGCAGTCATCGGAGCAAATTTCCGTCTTCATTTTGGGGTAAAAAGATGTACTCCTCAGTTATTTCAAAGGATATTGTTATGGATAGGATATAATGGCCCCCGATAAACTTCTGTGTTCTCCACACTCTAAACCACCCCCCACCCCCCCCCTTGATACTTTACATGTATAAATGTTTTGTTGTCGGTTGCTTTGTACCATTAAACTGGTGTTAATTTGAATTTGTCTCTTTTGCCTTAGACCTGATGGTGCTGAAAGAGGAGAGTGAAGTACTGAATGAAATAGAAGAGAAAGATCAATATAAGAATCATTATTTCATAACTGGAGAAAAAGCTTTTAGTTGCTCACAGGCTGAAAAGTCTTCCTCACAAAAAAGAGCTAAAAAGAAGGGAACTAGAAGTAATTTCACCTGCCAACAGTGTGGAAAAAGTTTCAACCGAAAAGAAAGTCTTAACCGGCATTTGAGAGTTCACACTGGAGAGAAGCCTTACGTGTGCCCTCAGTGTGGAATAAGTTTTGCTGAAAAAGGAAGCCTTAACCGGCACATGAGAATTCACACTGGAGAGAAGCCTTACACATGCCAACAGTGTGGAAAGAGTTTCAACCGGAAAGTAACCCTTAACAAGCACATGAGAGTTCATTCTGTAGAGAAGCCTTACACCTGCCCTCAGTGTGGAAGGCGTTACAATCACCATGGACAACTTAAAGTCCACTTAAGAATTCACACTGGAGAGAAGCATTGCATGTGCCCTCAGTGTGGAAAGACTATTGCTGAACAAGGAAGCCTTACCCGGCACATGAGAATTCACACTGGAGAGAAGCCGTTTACCTGCCAACAGTGTGGAAAAAGTTTTAGCCGGAAAGCAAGCCTTACCATGCACATGAGAATTCACACTGGGGAGAAGCCTTATGTGTGTCCTCAGTGTGGAAGGAGTTTCAAACAAAGTGGACATCTTAAAGTCCATGTAAGAACTCACACTGGAGAGAAGGCCTACACCTGCCAAAAGTGTGGGAAGAGTTTTGATCAACATGAAACCTTTAAAGACCACATGAGACTTCACACTGGAGAGAAACCCTACACATGTCCTCAGTGTGGGAAAAAATTCACAAAAAAAGCCCACTTTGTAGACCACATAAGGATTCACACTGGAGAGAAGCCGTTCACCTGCCAACAATGTGGGAAAAGTTTCAACCAAAAAGGAAGCCTTAACAAGCACATGAGAATTCACACTGGAGAGAAGCCGTTTACATGTGGGCACTGTGGGAAAGGTTTTAGGTATAAAATAGGCCTTGAGTTCCACATGACTATTCATGAATGAGAGAACTGGTTTTATCATCAGTGTGGAATGAATGATTATATAAAAAACACTATTCTTATATTTTTACATCACATTTCATTAGAGGGAATGTTCATTTCTATAATTTTTCACCATCCAAGGAGCTTTGAGTACTCTCTCCAGTCATAATATGGACTTACCCTTTCAGCCAGAGAATCGAGTAGCTTGTGAATGAAAATGAGTTCTGATAGAGGAGGCTATATTTTATGACATTCACAGTTGAATATGCATATCCGGCAATCCGCTTTAAGAGACAAGGTGTATTGCCAGATAAAATATGTAACCAAATGATAGTGATATATGATTTGTCTGATTTCTACTAGCAGTGTCTTTACTGTTTGCTTGTTAACTGTTAGCATGCATCGAGTCTTTGCTTCACACGTAAAATATTTCACCAATTTTCAAAAGTGCTCAGAATAGTTTTAACTAATCTTAATGAATGTAATTTCAGTTCTACTTTCTGAGTATGAATTATCAAATGTATTGAAAAGACAACAATATACAAGCACTGGAAAAGTTTTGCCACTATATCAACTGACTGGCTTCTCTCCTGCATGATTTCATGAGTCTCTTCAGACCTTATTGTACATGAATAATGAGCTTCTGATTGAGGCTGTGTGTGAACTCTTGAACTCCTTTCCACAAATTGAACATAGAAATAAAAACAAATAATAAGAATAAACATGTTTTTTCTTAGTTTTATTAAGTGTAACCAAAGTACTCAAAGTGCTAACAGAGCTCAGACCAGAGCTAAGAGGTGTTTACAGCTACACAGCCTAGCCTAAGATGGGTTTGATATTGGGGGACAGGCTACTATATGTCGCCTAATTTAGGGCTGTTCAATTCCTGGTCGTTTACGTTTTCGATTCTTGTTTTTTTAACGAAATTGATGGAAGAACCTAGTCCCGGCGTGACCGCAGGATACAAGGATGTAGAAAGTATCCTTCTCTGAAACTATTTCTAAAATGAAGATACATTTCAATAACTCTGATTTTAAGTTATGGTTGCTCCTGAAATGGCCCATATAGCCCAGCAGTAAATGCGATTTAATTAATAAAAAGTATAGCACATTATTCAAGGATGTGCATTTATTGCATGGTTAAAACTTTGTTTAATGAAGTACATTTGCACAGAATGTACGAAGCAAATTAAACACAAGTTGCGTTCGTTACTATAGGAACATTGGTCATTAATCTGTAGTCTAGGCGCATTTTCTTTCAGAATTATCATTGGATTATAGAAAATAAAAGAAAATAGAAAATTTAAATAAGACCCTCACCACATCTGCATTTGTAAGCAGTGCTCAAAACCTACCGTTGTGGACAACATAAACGTTTCACGATTTAAACTAAAATTATGGAGTTTTTTGTGTTCAAAATTTTGTAAACTTCTATAATGACAATAAACACCATTAACTAAAAGTAACTGATATTCTGGTCTAAAACTCCTCCCTGAACCTCCCACTGCCCTGTATCTTGCTCTCTCTCATTGACTGTCGGGCTTCGAATTTTCAGTCAGAACTAATTTCACACAGCAGGAGTTTGAATCGCTGACAGATCCAGATTTTAGCATGCCAAATATCTTGCGGGCGTCGGCGACTCATCTGTGATTCTCTCTGATTGTGTCTTTGATCATTCACACTGCGTGATTGTCACTCGCGTGCACAAGCACAGATGTTTTCTGGCATTTGTCTGTGATTTCGCAAAACCGGTCTGCGGGTCACAATCAGGGCTAAAATCGGGCAGTGTGAACTAGGCATTACTCGTCACATGATCAGTGAGCTGTGATTCCTGCTGCATTGTGTGTGACTCAGAGCATGTGAGCGAAGCTGAGCGACTCTTAGCTCAATATTCTGCTCAATCGCTCATGGCCAAAGCGAACGCTCCACTCCACTCCGCTCATGATACTCAAATTCGCTCAAATCCCGTAAGTAAAGTTGGGTTAGAAGAGGAAGTTAGCAGAACAACTAGCCTGACGTGGTCATACTCAATTCTAGTCAGATATTAGTCTGATACCGCTCCATTGGGCTGTGATTATTGGGGCGTGTTTCAACCCAACCAGGAAAGACCTCAATTGGATAGACCTACAACCAATCAAAGCAACGGAGTAAATGACGTATGTTGAGCGACGCATAGTAGTGGGGGGATCGGATCATTTTACGGACTCGGATCTTTGAAACTCATTCAGCAAAATGAACAAATCTTTTTCAAGTCATTTCGTTCATTTCTGCAGAATGAATAAATGTCACATCTAGTACTTATGCAAATGTTGATCACATTTGGAATAAAAAATAAATGATAAGCGAACGCAGCCAAGGCCAAACTTTAAGAAATGATTAATGAATTGCTTAGCTGGGTCTACAGGCTATGCTGTCTGTTAGTTCACCTCACCTCCGAATCCCAGTCATTCGTTCTCACAGCCCCATCGGCTGAGTGCAGAAGATCCTGTACAGAACCGATGGCCTGGAGCACATGCACGGTCAACACACAATGAACAAACCGCTCTCTGAGACAACTCGCTGTTCCCGAGTCATATTTAAGATTAGTTCAAAAAGAACGAATCGCTCATGAAAGACGCATCACTAACGCATAGCTTAGGGTGCATCTCAATCAGCTCCTAGTTCAGTAGTCAGGGCACTGATCAAGACAAAAGTCAAAGGGCTGACTCCCTGATCAGTGCCCTGACTACTGAACTAGGAGTTGATTGAGACACACCCTTAGTTGTCAACAGAACTCAACTGCATGCACGCTGGAAGTAGTAGAAGAATATGAGGTTAAAAGAGGTGGTGAATGTTTAAAGTGCCCTACAAGCTTCCTTACAATAGCCAGTGTCACTGAGGAAGCAGACCCTGGTGTACATCGAGCTGAAGTGTGTCCAGGTTGAAGCTCGTGTTCGGTACCCTATACCATCCTTTTTTCATATCTCGTGCATTGTCCCGCAAAATGACATGGACCCGTTGCTCATCTATTCCCCGTGTTCAGCATCTCCTCGATCGCTCTGATATTGTATTGTCATCAGTTTTGTGGTTCTCGTAACAGCATTCACTTTAAATAAAAGTGAAAAGTGACAAACAAACAAAAAATTCATTTTTTTTTTATTTTTGTATACTTTATTCTTACAGATTATACTATATTAAGCAATCAAAACAATATACTGTATTGGTTGTGCAAAACAAGCTACCCAGTTTCATTAATGGTTAGGCCTTTATTGACTTCACTATTGTAAGAAAATCATGAAATAGTATCTAGTTTTTTACACATTTGTGACTAATTAATTAATTATCATGTTTTTTTGCTATGCTGTCATGTTTTCTTTTAAATGAAAGGACATTAGAGACAATAGACAGGAAATCACTAGGAAACCCACGTGTCCCACCTCAACTCTGTCGACTCTTGTTTTAATATCCATATTTATTTAAATTCACTGTATTGTGGAGGAATTTCTGCAGGATGGTGATGCATGGCAGGGTTGCTGACCACAGATATCTGCAAGAAAACAACTATATGATCAGTTTCCTTTGATAATATTAAACAGTGCACCCATTGCTTAGTGCTTTACACACTTACAGTTCATATATAGTGACACAACATTGAAATAATACATTTTGTGGAATGTTTTTTTTGAGTACCACTCAAAGTCAAGTTTACTGGGGTTACAAGCTTCTCTTACCTCTGCGCTGTTAAGATCATGGAATTGATTGGACCTAAAACAACAGGGCTGTGGAGTTACAACTTGTGGAACAAACGGCACCTGTGAAGAAACACATGTAGAGTTTTATGCCACAAATGCAGTGACACTGGGAGATAGTTTGAGTATTAGAGGTTTACAGACATCAATATACTTCAAGTAGAGAAGAAAAAAGCTAAAGACAGAAATCCTTCTGAAATGTCCTAGTGTTGATGCTTTCATTTGGATATCTTAAAATAATTTCACAACTGAAAAACTACATTAAATGTTAATGTTGTTTGTTTTTAAAGCAGTTAAACTTGGAGGTTTTTGCTATTAGTAGAGATGTTGCTGCTGAACACTGTTGAGAGACTCAGGTAATTCATTCACACAAAGTTTGGGAACCCCTGACCCACATCACTCACCTGAGGAGAACAGCAGCAGGCGACTTTACAGGCAAATGCTGACAGACAGATGGAGATGATAAACTCAAGGATGGTGAATATGAGTGATACACTACTGATTCCCAAGAAGAGAGTCTGAGAGAGAGAATTCAACATTAGCACAAATAATAATGAGAAATAATTGATGATTAGCACTCAAACTGGGACACTGGCTAATGCAGTTCAGAATCTACCATCCTGGAGGTTCATATAGGAATACAACATATTAATGAGTTTACAATTAATGTATAATGCCTTCTTGAATTGTGAATGATCAGTAATCGTAAGAGATCTATAATCTACTTCTGAAATGTTGAAAAAAGACTGGACATATGAGTGCAGATTGACTTTTGACAAGTGTACTGACCACACAATGATCTTACTGTAATTACTAAATAAATGTGAATATAAAAGTTGGTGACATACCATATACTTTTCCTCAGTATAATAACAATCAGAATCGTTGCAGTAACTGTACGGCTCTAGTATCAAATCCAATGAAGTTATGATGATGGAAGTACCTGCAATTAAAGCACTGAAAATGTTCATCCCAAGTGAACCTTTCACCTATAGATAGAAAACAACAACATTAAATAGATTAATCAATTAATGAGAACATTAGCTTGTTAACATAGATGGAAAGATATGTGGAGTGTGATAAAACTACACTATTTGACATAGTAAATAAATAAAATATAGCAGCAATCATCAGGGTCCATGTGGATGATTAATAGATACATTTGATTTCTTTTCAAAAAGCTTTTTCATAAAAAGCAAAGTCCAGTCAATCTTCACAGATAGTTTTGGTTATAGCAACTAGAACTAGAAAACTAGAAATCCTCACCAAAACAAATATATATAATGTTTTACTATCCTAAGATATGCGATCATCAAATATATGGGGCGTATGTTGATGAATTGCATGTCATGGGTCAGTTTCTAGTGATTATTGAGTTATCACTTGCCACTTAAAATTTTCAGTGTCCAGAAGTAAGTTATTTTGTAGAATTTATTGTATAATATATGTGGCCTTCTAACCTTTTTAAACACCACCAGGATCGTGACTCTTTCAAGTTTGGGTTCTACATCAGTCACGGATGCCTATACACTTTTATGGCAGAAAAACAAAAGGAAGAAGAAATCTGTACAAACACACTATGGTGCTTGGACCCCTAAAAATAACCAGTGTTGTTTACGTACCAAACACAAACCGGAGGGTGAATTCTGATTGTTTTCTGCAGCAATGGAGAGTGAGCCTGAGATAATGTACTGAGAGCAGAGAGAGAGAGACAAAAGTCAAGACTTCTGCTGGAATATGTAACTTGTGTTATAAAAGATACTTAATTGTATAATTGTTTCTTACGAGGATAGATCCCCAGTAAGGAATACCACTAAAGACAAAGATGGATTCTGCATGAACTGTAGCCACGATTCCCAACAGGAGAATCAACAGACCGGTCATTATCTGGACAGTCTGTGAAGGACAAGAGAGGCTTTTATAGAGCAAGAATAGGATTGCATTTTGGTGGACACTGATTTGTGGATGAGCAAAAGTTGTCCAGTACTTCACATTCTTTCCTGTGACCGATACGCTATAAACATTTACGATTTTACTCTGCAAATGATAAACAAGATGATAAATGATAAATCTTATATTGTTGTCTTACAACATTGTCACCAAGGCATTAAGTTATATGTGTATATTCTTGTACTTTGCTTAGCTCACACTGACATACACACATAAAGATCAATGATTTGGGTTTATGCCCAATGTCTCACCCCAAGGGCTTTTGGTTGTCCTTTCAGAAACGGCTGAAGTCCATGAAGAGGTGAAACTCCCGCTGGATGCTGAACATAAACAGGCACAGGAACATCTGTCCCAGTTCCAGCTGTTGCTGGTGTTGGTGGTTGAAACTGGATGACAAGCGTCGAGGAGGTCACGGGTATGACAGTGTGGGACATGCTTGATTCAGAATCTGAAACTGACCTGTACAAAATCACAGTTGATTAAAACATGATTATAAAATAGATTATCTATGTATAATATTTATATATTATATAATTTATTATATATTTATTACTATAAAAGTGGTCTTCACAGGTTGAAAACCCTAGTAGTCAATAGTAGTTATTACCATTGGTTAAATTGTCATCAACTATAATAACTCTATTAGACGTTGAAAACAGAGAATATACTATATAACAAACTGACCCACGTCATTCACATTTAAGGCATTTAACTGATGCTCTTTTCTTAAGACACTTACAAAAGTGTCCTACCAACCAATATAGAGAACATTCATTCATTAAAACAAATAATAATTATATTAATAAAATGCAGCCATAACACAAAGATAGGCATCTGTATGAAGTTAGTCAGATAATCAGTGTAAGTGTATAATTAGTTGTTTTACCGGTAAAAAGTCTTCTCTTCGGTTGGTTCACTGCACTTTGCTCTGTAGTTCAGTCACTCTTCTGAGACGAGCCCATGTAAGTGTGATGTTATAAGAGCAACTGCTGATACGGTTTCCCAGAATGAAGGAGAAGCAGGAAACAGCTGGAGCTCAGGTGGTTAGGAGCTGCCCCTTTAGTAAGATAATAAACCATAAAAGACAATAATTAACTGAAGTACTCATACGTAAATGTTGTACTTCATAGCCAGTAATCTGGATTGGACCAGCAGATTAGCGTTATTACCTCGTCTGTTGCAGCTCTTCTGTCACAGTGCCTGTTCGTTCTCTAGCTGTTTATATTCACAGTGTTTGACACTCGATCAGCTGGACCGGTGGTTTGGTGTCTTCCCTTTTGATTGTAAATGTGCCGTGAGTAAAAACCTTGAATCAAAAACTTAAGGGGTATGCAATAGGCATTTAGCCACATAGCTATCACCAATCATTTCTGCAGTTTCCTGTGCTTATTTGGTTTTCTTAGGACCATGTGATATTTCAGTTTTTCTTTTTTAATAAATCTGCAAAAATGTCAACAATTCTGTGTTTTTCTGTCAATATGGGGTGCTGTGCGTACATTAATGAGAAAAAAAATAAACTTAAAGGATTTTAGCAAATGGCTGGAATATAACAAAGAGTGAAAATTTAAGGGGGTCTGAATACTTTCTGTACCCACTGTAGTACATATATAATATGCCAATAGGGGACCTCTGTATAAGGGAACAGGTCTATTTAGCTCAAATTAATGAATTAATTCATTCATAGGAATTTTGCTATTTCTGACCGAGCAAATGACTCATTCAGCCGGGCCGTATCTATCAACTCTGCAGCGGATATTAATTTCCACAGAATAGTGAAACACTTTTTAACAGCCAGGTAACTTAGATCAGCAGTTCAAGACATTAAAATTCGTAAGCACATAACACAAGAACACTTATCTTTAATTTACAAACAAAGCTTTATTGATTACTCTAACACGTAAAACTAGTATCTAACAAAAACAAACAAACACACATTCACAGCGTTGCAGAAAGGAGGAAAGAGTGAGTTTAAAGAGAGAGAAGGATGAAGTCCCAAGTTTCTAGCAGTATCTGCATTTATAACACATGACCTGAATGAACCACCGATCTTGACTTAACCCTCCTATCGTTGCTTAGGCGGGGTTATTCACTTTGATATCAATGCACCAGTTCAGTTCAGAATCTGGAGGTTACTTGCGTTTGTCTCGCGTGTCATCATTGAACGGGGATTCCCGGTCTAGGCTGGAGAGGGGTTTCCCGGTTCTTTGTGATTCGCGGAAGGCCTTGTCGTGTCTTTGATGGGCATCTTGGGAAGCCAATCACGTGGCGTGTTGGCTGCTGGATGAGAAGGTCTCGTGGCTGTTTAAAGTTGAAGCGCGCTCGCTGGAGATTCGTCGAGAGAAACTTTGCGGCGAAACTTAACTTAGAACACGAGACTCACGGAAAGAAAATAAACTTAAGAAAAAGAAAGGAAAGTGAGAGGAGAGGTCTGGATGGCTTGAATGAATTTAACTTAACTGGCACGCAACTGGGTGGAACTCTTCATGTTCTGATATTTTAAACTCAGATATCTGGCCATCCTCCTGGAGGAGTTCTGACCAATTAATTTTCATGTTTGGTTCGGAGGTGTCTTTTCCTCTACCCCAACCATAAATCAATCGTTATCTCTGTGGAGCAGATCAATGATGTCTCTGTACTTTGCTGCATTCATCTTTCCCTCAATCCTGTCTCCCAGTTCATGACAATGAAAAACACCCCCACAGCATGATGCTGCCACCACCATGCTTCACTGTAGGGATGGTATTGGCCAGGTGATGAGCGGTGCCTGGTTTCCTCTAGACATGACGTTTGCCATTCAGGCCAAAGTTCAAACTTTGTTTCATCAGATCAGAGAATTTTGTTTCTCATGGTCTGAGAGTCCGTCAGGTGCCTTTTGGCAAACTCCAGACGGGCTGTCATGTGTCTTGGTGGTTCCAAAGTTCTTCCATTTACAGATGATGGAGGCCACTGTGCTCATTGGGACCTTTAATGCTGCATTTTTTCCCCTTTTTATTTTTAATAAATTTGCAAAGATTTCAAACAAACTTCTTTCACGCTGACACCATGGGGTATTGTTTGTAGAATTTTGAGGAGGATAATTAATTGACTCCAGTACTAAGTCCGGTACCAGGAATACGCTCTGTAAATTATATCATGAGAGAAATAAAATAAAAATTTATGTAAAGTTATGTATCACACATTCAATGTAAATTTATTCTGTTGTAAATTGATGTTTTCTAACAAATTATTGAGTTACATATTTTCCTAACATTTTTACATTTTCAACAAAGTCCCATTGTCCACATATGTGGACCTCGAGTTTAGCGTGGCATAGTAAATCTTTAGTGTTTCAAAAATGTGTCGCATGCCATATTAATCATGCAAAACTATTATGCATAACCTAACAAGAATCAACAATTACATTTAATTTTATTTTTGTCTGGTGTGTCTGCCTAACTTTTCAGACGTTTTCTCCACCATCTTGAAATTTCTATGTAAAGTGTTTTTCTCTTCTGACACCACCACGTTTGTGTTCAACAGGTTAGAGTTACTTTTTAAAAAAAAAAGTATTATGGTGCACACAACCAAAAATGTGATGTCCATGTATGTAGACGCCAGCTTATTCAGTTTCCCACCCCATTCATCTACTGTAAGGAAAATAAATAAGAGAAGACACAATCACAATTAATTTTACACTACTTGTAACATATTGCAAAATATTAATTATTGATTGTGTGCATATTTTTTTGTTTGTTGAGTCTGTGGCCCTATATCGACAAAGCGTGGGGGCAACTCGATATTCTTTAAAGAGAATTTACTGTGCAATAATTAGGACAAATATTGATTATGGTGGCATAGTATACAGTTCAGCAGCCCTTCCTTACTAAAGAAAGAAAATGGAGTACAAACCCAGGCACTGAGAATAGCATGTGGAGCATTTAGCACATCTCCAATCGCTGCTTTACAGGTTGAAATGGCAGAATCGCCTTTAGAAATTAGGAACATTAAGCTGGAAATGGCGTATTGGTGCGCCGTAAAGGGACATATAGATGATCATCCGGTTAAAGATGTGTTAAAAAGTGTTGGGAACATGAAAATGCAAACTTAAATAGTTTTGGATGGACTGCTGATAAAGTTGCCAAAGATATTGGAATAGATGGTATAGCCATGAGCCATACAGTAATTAAATCAATTGTACCCCCTTGGCTGTACAGAATGCCTTTAGTGGATTTACAATTAAACATTATAAAGATTGAAAAGGATAGGTACTTACCTATGGATATAACAGTGGTAAATTATTTGAATCGAAATTATAACAACAGTGTTCAGATATTTACAGATGGGTCTAAAAATCCTCAATCTGGATATACAGCAGCAGCAGTTTATATACCTCATATTAAACAAAGTACTGTTAAAAGGCTGTCTAATGATACCTCAGTATTTACAACAGAACTCATAACAATATTCATAGCAATGATATGGGTGGAAGATAGTTATATGCTCTGATTCATTATCTGATTCAGTTTTGTGCAGCTTAAAAAGTGGAAAGTCAGATGCTAGACAAGACACCTTATAGGACATATTACAGATTTTGTACAGAATAAATCCACTTGATAGAAATATATCATTTTTGTGGGTACCAGCTCATGTAGGCATTGAGGGAAATGAGATAGTGGATAAGATGGCAAAGACTGGATTAAAAAAGGATGAAATTGACATAAAGATTCCATTAAGCAAAACTGAAGCGAAGTGCATTGTAAGGAAAGCTGTTATAAATATATGGCAAGACATCTGGAATAAGGAGTTAAAAGGAAGACATCTGTATAATATTCAGGAGAAAGTGGGGAGTGAAAGGAGAAAATATGGATCCAGAAGAGATGATACAATTATTTAGAGATTACGCATTGGGCATACCAGATTCAATTATTATTTACAGGCAAAAGTGAGACGGATGGGTGTATCCATTGTGGGGTGGCAGAAACCGTGGAGCATGTGCTTGTTCACTGTGAAGGATATAATAATGAACGGGCCCAACTTGTGGAAGAACTAAAGAAGCTAAATGTTCAATTAGCAATAAAAGATTTATTTCAGAGTGCACAGGTACAATCAAAAGTGTACCCTATATTATTTAAATTTTTAAGATACACGTTTGTTATACAGAATATAAGTGATTTATACAGGTTTTTTATTTTTATTTTATTTATTTTATTTTTAAATATAGATAGTAGTTTTTTTCCCATCATCCTAGGTATTCACACTCCATCCCAGTAGGTGGCAGAAATGCACCAAAAGCTGGTTTGCCAACCGCCATTAAACTCAAAAGAAGAAGAAGACTTTTATTTTGGAGGGTGTTGTGACGTCATAAGGATGAGCCGCGCTCCTGCATCTGTTGTGATTCTGCTGGAGAAAGGTTTGTGTTTTAAACTTTTAAAGTGTTTAAATCGATGCAAATTGTTCAGGCAATAGCTGGTAATGAGTCTGCTGACGAATTAGCAAAAAATACTTTAAAAGGGAAGAAATAGATTTTAATGTTCCTCTAAGTTAAGGTGAAGTTAAAACTATTATTAAGGAAAGTATTAGTAAAGAATGGCAAGAAAAATGGAATACTGATAATAAGGGAAGGCATTTATAAAGGTAAATACTCAAAGAAATATATGTGGTAGAAATAGGAAGGAAGAGGTAATAATTACTAGAATGAGACTTGGCCACACAGGGTTGAATGCTTCATTGTTCATAACAGGAATACATGAGTCTGGACTGTGGGGAAAAAGAAACAGTGGAGCATGTGATATATGAGTGTAAAAGGTATGATGAAGAAAGAAAGGAATTAATGTTATATTTAAACAAAAAAGGTAAGGTAAATAAGAATTTGGAATATCTATTAGGATATGATTTTAACAGAGATAGAGTAGGATACATGACATTAATAAAATACTTATATAATTCTGGGTTAAGTGACAGGATTTAAATATAGAACTCTAGTCTATTCTGGATCTTAGGAAACCACAAAATTAGACTGGAGGAGGTGAACACGCAGCACCAGGTGGGTCCTGGGAAGAAGGAATGGGATCGAGCATATATCATTTACATATAATGAGTATTTTAGATATATAGAAAAGATTTAAAACAGGAACAATTTGATAAATAAACTGCGACTGTATAACAGCAAAAGTAGGTGGCGATATGCACATAGTATGCAATGCGCCAGGAAACAGAAGAAGAAGAAGAAGAAACTGTTCAGGCAAAGTTTTAACAAAAAACGTTAAATAACTGTTTGATTATTGAACTTAACATTATAATGCGTTACCTAACATTAATATAAAATAGTTAATGTTATTAATTATTGTTATTTAGATAATAGATGTTATTTTGTGTGAGTAAAGCCCAGTCCATACATGAGAAAGATAAAAGATGCGTCTCATTTCTCTCTGTATATCGTCAATCAGTTGTCATGAACTCGGTCACTAGAGTAGAGCTGAGAGAAACTGAGCTTTTGAAACTCAACACAGGGTTTTCCTGGCTCAAAATGTTTAAGTATTTATTCTAGAGATCGACCGATATGGGTTTTTCTATAGCCGATGGCCGATATGTGCAGATGATTTTTAGGGTGGAGATTATGAAGTTTTCAGCTTCATTTGCATGCTTCAATGTCACACTAATAATAAGTGGATGCACAACATTTCTAAACTTAATTTATTGAACACTGACTTTAACCATCTCTCGAATCTTAATTTTGTGAACTGCACGGTATTAAAATAAAATATTTATCCAAAGTTAACCAAACAAATCAATAAACTGACCAAGTATTAATGATAAACATGGCCATAAATGCCATTCCCATTATATTAAATGCATCTATACACTAAAATGTGCATAGTAATGTATTTTTAGGACAATATGTAATGTAAAAAAAAATGTATAATAATGAGAGTAATAAAAAGTTTTTATTTCAAGTTTATACTCCTATCTCAAAAGATTATCCAGACAAAACTGTGTATGTTGTCAGAGAAATTCACTAATGCCTGGCTCACACTACAGGAGTTTTTAAATCCTATCCGATTGTAAAATCTGGTTGCAGCACACACTTCAGGAGAATCTTTGCAGATTTTCTTCCCTCAAATCTTAAACATGCTCACACTACAAGATTTGAAATTCGTGAAGCATCACACACTACAAAATGTTATTAAGATTATCGTGCCAGAGGAAGCGCGTCACATGATCAACGCAGCAGATCGGAAATCGGGAAAAATGGATACTGTAAACCGAAAACTTGCTCTATCAATAATGATCGTTTGTTGTGAAAAAAACATGCGGAAGAATAAACGAGTGTGGATGAGAAAATGGTTGGGGAGACGGGATCAACATGAACTATTAGTTCGTCATCGAGAAATTGAGGCAAAATTGACCTTATATGAGTATCATAGTGTGCTAGGATGTTAACCGTTATAATACCGCCTGCCTTGTTCAAAAGCGATAGTGTCACCTTTTACAGTGTAGATTTGTGCTGTAATATGAAAATACAATTGGTGCTAGTATAGTATGTATTATGAAATGTGTCTACTTATAAGAAACAATGGTTTGCAGTTTTCTCTCTCACACACACAGCACACGCATGCACACGCACATACACACGCACAAACAATCCCCTGTCTGTCTGTCTGTCTATCTATATAATTTTGTACAGTATATGGTTGAGAGAGGAGTGTGTGAGTGAGAGAGAGAGAGAGAGAGAGAGAGATGTATGTAGATGGTAAGGTACATTCCAACAGTTAATGTTTACATTTGCTACGTTTAAACCCGATGCGATTTCTCCCCAGCTCTTCTCTTTATGGGTGCGGTTATGGTACACCTTTGAAGAAACGTTATATAGACACTCATATTGTTTCCACATTTCAACAAGTCGCTCCTCCATCTCCGAGGTCCAACGAATCCGTGTTGTCGGTTTCGCGGTAGCCATTTCGAAATGTCCGTCACTTCCGCCTAGTCGTAGACTTGTTTCCTATTGGCTATTGTGACAGCACTGACGTTATTGCAATCTTGCTCATCCCGATAAATATCAAACATGATATGATCGGGGAGAGCACGATTTATGTGAGAGCAGATCGGATTTTAACTGTGAACGTCTCACATTACCAGATAATCTGCGCCAAACATCGGAACCGATCGAGGTCGAGGACAAGATTTTTTCTCCGAATCTCGGGAGGGGGAAATTGGATATAAATCGGCCTAAAACTCCTGAAGTGTGAGCTAGGCATTAAATATAATGTCCTCTACAGAGGCAAAACATCTATTCTGGGTCTCAGGAGGGTATTTCTTCCTGGCGCAGAGTGAATCCAGGATTTATGTTTATTCAATGGATTTTATAGACTGTATAGCCTCGAGTTTGGCAAGCCTGCATTAACTCAGCACTGAATAAAAACTCGGATCACGTTCAAGAGATCTGGCTAAATTACGCACCGCTGCAAACACACATAGTAAATAGACGGCGCTCTCCAGAGCGCGAACAAAAAATGTGCAAATCTACCCAATCTGTTTCGCCAGTATATTATTACAGTATCGACTGAGGGTGCTTCAGCCTTGTTTATACTTTCCGCGCACCTCTGATCAATGCGCTCGACCGCCCACTCCGCATTAATTTTTGCCACGCGCACCCTCGCTCGTGCGGATGCGTCGAGTTTAAGCAAGGCTAGCCTGTCTTACACTGTTCTGGGCTGCTCCAGGAGTGAGGACAGCTCTGTGTCTCTGAGCACGGTGCTGTCTGTGAGCAGGACGGAGTACCACGGTAGCCCTCGCGCTCAATCCCGCTGCAGTGTTTGTGAGAGCTGCTTTCTCCACCCCACGCTGAGTGAAATTCTCTGACTCCGATATATGAAAAGTAAAACAGAACTTATAACATTGGGGCTAATAGTTTAGCAAGCAAGCTGCTGATAGTTTTCTACAACAGTCCTAAAAGTTATCAGTTGAGGTCTCCTCTGTCAGGGCGCAGAGTTCGACCCCGCCCACACGCAGGGACGCTCCAACGCCTTCCTTGTCTGGGATGGTTATTCAGCTTCGCTGCCCCATCGCGGGTACGACTGTGGCTCGCATGACCCCGCTGGTCCAGTTTCTGGGGGCCTGGCTAGCGCTCCCCAGACTGTCCTGCTGGCTCGCTCGCACCATCAGGTTCGGCTATGCGATTCAATTCGCACAATCTCCTCCCTGGTTTCGGGGAGTCCGCTATACCATAGTGAGTGGCAATGCCCCTGCCATGCGTGCAGAGATTGACACCCTACTGGCGAAGGGTGCCATCGAGATCGTCCCTCCGGCTGAGATGAAGTCTGGCTTCTACAGCCCATTTTTCATTGTACCAAAGAAGAGCGGTAGGTTACGACCAATCTTGGACCTGCGCATCTTGAACTGAACCCTGCACAGGCTTCCATTCAAGATTTTGACAGCCAAACGCATTTTCGAATGTGTTCGTCCATGAGATTGGTTCGCAGCAATCGACCTGAAGGACACATACTTTCATGTCGCCAACCCAGGCACTCTTCCAAATCCTCTAGGTTCTCCTTCACACTGGTGGGCAAGACCTATACGCGTCCGCTTTGCATGCCATGGTCATCCTTCAGGTCAGGACACGTACTTTCATGTCGCCATTCTTCCTCGACACAGACCGTTTCTACAGTTTGCCTTCGAGGGGAAGGCATATCAGTATGCCGTTCTCCCATTGGGGCTAGCTCTGTCCCCTCGCGTCTTTATGAAGATCGTCAAGGCAGCCCTTGTGCAGCTCAGGCAATACGGGTTTCACATCCTGAATTATCATGACGACTGGCTCATTCTGGGCCACTCGCGAGAGCAGGTGTGCGAACACAGAGATCTGGTACTCCGCCACTTAGCCCGACTGGGTCTTCAGGTCAACTGGGAAAAGAGCAAACTCTCCCCAGTGCAGAGGATCTCTTGGTATGGAGATCGACTCTGTCGCCATGTTGGCGCAGCTTACGAGTGAGCGTGCGCAATCTCTGCTGACTTGCCTTCGCCTCATTGAGTTATTTCAGAGGCTCCTGGGGCATATGGCATCCGCAGCCACAGAAACGCCACTCGGATTGTTCCATATGAGACTGCTCCAGCATTGGCTTCGCGGCCGAGTCCTGAGGTAGGCATGGCAACGTGGCAGGGTACAAGTTACCCAGGCCTGCCGCCAGACCCTCACCCCGTGGAGGAACCTCAAGTTTCTACGGGCAGGCGTTCCCTTAGAACGAGTTTCCAGGCATGTTGTTGTTGCGACAGATGCCTCTGCCACGGACTGGGGTGCCATGTGCAATGGTCATGCTGCCGCGGACTCCTGGAAAGGACCCCAGCGCCTTTGGCATGTCAATTGCCTCGAGTTGCTGGCGTACGTCTTGCCTTGCACCGCTTTCGAGCCATGCTGAAGGACAAACACGTACTGGTCCGCTCAGACAACACTGTGACAGTAGTGTACATCAACCTGGTGGTCAACGGTGGTCTACGCTCCGCCGGATGTCACAACTCGCCCGCCACCTCTTGTTATGGAGTCAGAAGCATCTAAGGTCACTTCGAGCCATTTACATCCCGGGAGCCCTGAATCAGGCAGCTGACGAGCTGTCGTGACTTCAGCCTCTCCTGGGGGAATGGAGACTCAATCCCCAGACGATTCAGCTGATTTGGGAACAGTTTGGTGACGCACAGATAGATCTGTTTGCCTCCCACGACTCTTCCCACTGCCGCTGGTACTACTCTCTGACAGAGGGGACCCTTGGCACGGAGACATTAGCGCACATCTGGCCGCAGGGCCCACGCAAGTATGCATTTCCCCCAGTGAGCCTTCTCGCATAGCTACTGTGCAAGATCAGGGAGGACAAGGAGCAGGTCCTTATGGTCGCCCTGTACTGGCCCGGCCGGACTTGGTTCTCCTCATACTCCTTGCGACAGCACCTCCCTGGCCTATTCCCCTGAGGAAGTACCTCCTTTCTCAGGGAGGGGCACCATATGGCACCCGCGTCCTGACCTTTGGAACCTCGACATATGGCTCCTGGACCTCGTCCACAAGGCGGGCCTACGCGCTGAAGTGGGACCTCTTCGTCACCTGGCGCTCTTCTCACGGAGAAGACCCCATGAAATGCTCGGTCGGGTCCGTGCTTTCCTTCCTCCAGGAAGGGTTGGAGAGAAGGATGTCTCCCTCCACCCTGAAGGTCTATGTGGCAGCAATAGCGGCTTACCATGACCTGGTGGATTCTAAAATGGTTGGACAGCACGACCTGGTTCGCAGGTTCCTTAGAGGCGCCAGGAGGCTGAATCCACCTCGCCCGCTACAAGTACCCTCTTGGGACCTTGTAGTAGTTTTGTTAGCCCTGCGCAAAGCTCCCTTCGAGCCTCTGCAGTCAGTAGAGTTAAAGTTGCTGTCAATGAAGACCGCACTCTTGGTTGCTCTGGCCTCTATCAAGTGGGTGGGGGACCTGCAGGCATTTTCGGTTGACAAAGCGTGCCTGGAATTCGGACCTGCTAATTTTCACATGGTCCTGAGACCCCGGCCTAGATTTGTGCCCAAGGTTCCCACCACTCCCTTCAGGGACCAGGTGGTGAACATGCAACCACTGCCCTTGGAGGAGGCAGACCCAGCCTTGGCACTGCTCTGTCCAGTATGCGCCCTTTGTGCCTACGTAAGCAGGACTCTGTGCTTTAGGACCTCAGATCAGCTCTTTGTCTGTTACGGAGGGAAGCAGAAAGGGAAGGCTCTCTCCATGCAGAGGCTGTCCCATTGGATAGTGGACGCCATTGTCCTGGCTTACCAGGTTCCGGGCTTGCAGTGCCCCCTAAGGGTTAAGGCACAATCCAATAGGAGTGTAGCTTCCTCTTGGGCTTTAGCACATGGTGCCTTGCTAGCAGACATTTGTAGAGCTGCAGGAAAATACTCAGAATACTTAATACTTTTATAATCTGCGAGTAGAGCCCCTGTCCTCTCGTGTACCCGCCCAACTAACTGCCAGTAACTGGACGGGCTCAGGTGTCATCGCTTGCTGCGCCATTCCACTCCACGGACTGGATGCGTGCACTTTCCGCTTCTCAGTAGGCCCTGAGTTCCTCCAGAACTGCTGACGCCGGCACCAGAGAGCAGGCCAGTATGGTCCGGCCCTCGTGTCAGGCCAGGTGCCACATGTCCATGGTTCCCCCGTTAGGTAACCCCCACATGTGTATTCTCCACGGTAAGTCTACCTGAGCATGTGTCTTCCCTTGGTAAGACCCTTGCCACCCCTGGAGTATAACATTTTCCACCTGTGGCTGGTTTCTCCAGTTTCTTCCATATGTTACCCAGGTTGGGCCTTACGTGTATTCTTAAGTCCTTCCTACAGGTAGGCATTGTGTTGCATGTTCCCAAAGGGGTATGGTTCCCAGTGTACCTTGGTAGCTGGGCCGGCCCCTTACGTATATTTCCGAGGCAGGGAGCTCAGGTCACTCCAGGACGTTGGAAGACCGCCTACGTGGCATGATTAGATTGGGACCCCCTTTTCATCTGTACTGACGTAACTTGGAGTGTACTGACTGAAGTGGAACGTATTGGTTACGTAGGTAACCCTCGTTCCCTGAAGGAAGGGAACGGAGATGTTACGTCCCCATGCCACATCTGCTGTGTTTGCAGGAACGGCTGGGGCACTCAGCCTCGGCTCCTCAGCAGATAAACGTAATGCGAGATTGCAATGCAATGCCGTTTATACACACGTGGTGGGGCAGAGTTGCATTATGCAAATTCCCATTGGATCATTTTGATTGAGATCGAAGGCAGCTGGCTTCTAGCGAAACCACCATTTTGTCAGTACTGACGTGACATCTCCATTCCCTTCCTTCAGGGAATGAGGGTTACATAAGTAACCGAGACATTACGTTGTTAGGCGGCAGTTGCCATCAAAACACCCCTACTTCAAACTGCTTGACTAAAAACCCCCATGTCTTTCAAAACCATAAGACTTTATATATTTTAAATCTGATAAATTTCAGTCCCTTTATTAAAGGACTAGTTCACCCCAAAATGAAAATGTCCTAACCATTTACTCACCTCAATGCCAAGATATCAAAGCCTTACTTTCTTCAGTGAAAAATAAATTACGTTTTTGAGCAACCAACTGAGTTGGCATGAGTTTGGATGGCATTGGGGTGAGTAAATTATTAGGACATTTTCATTTTGGGGTGAACTAATCCTTTAAATATCTTCATGTGTCCAAGATTTTTCAAGATTATTAGTTTAGAATGACATAAAGGTAAAGGATACAGCACAAGTATTATTGACCCTTCCTGGAAGTGAAGCGTGTTCCAGGCTGTTGGATACAGCGTTGTGTTTGAGGTAAAACATTATATTAGTACAGCTTGATTTCTCACACAAACTGGTCGTTTTGTGTCTTAAGATATCAATGTGTCGTCATGAGCCACAGGGCTCTTTGTGCATGTTGTCTAAGCATGTTTTTTTTTTGCTCTCATAGAATCGTTACCCATCCACATGGTTATATTACTGATCCACAGCAAAGTTAAAAATCTTCATTTGCGCTCTACTGAAGAAACAAGGACATGTTGGATTCACTGGGGGTAAGCAGATAAACATCAAATTTTAATTTTTGGGTGAACTATCCCTTTAAGCTATGGAATGCTTTAAATGACTTTGTAGCAGCAAATCCTTTTATTAGACCGATTACTGAAGGATCATGAGCCAGTTGACAGAACTGGCCACCCTTGTAATTCTCTATGCAGGAAAAACCCTGTAACAGTCAACTGAATCAATCGCTACACAGAATGATTCACAGAGTTGACTCACTCGAGTCACCCCAAACACTGCGACTCCTGCTGGTCAAACAGTGTTAATGCAATGAGAACAAACAAGCATTTATAATGTCAACTTCAGCAAACCAACTGTTATTATTTTCATGGAAATGTAGTTTATTTAATCTATATTACAAATCATAAAGCTTATGTGTCTAAATACAAAACATACTATATAATATGTGGTCTTTTAATAATTTGTAGTATGTAGAGTGTTTTTATGGGCAGTAGTGATGGGAAGTTCGGTTCTTTTCCGGAACCGGTTCTTTCGGACAGTTCGTTTCAAAGAACCGGATCAAAAAACCGGTTCACCGGTTCTTTTACGCTCAAGCGTGATGACGTCATTTCTCTATGGCGTAATGACGTCAAGTCTATCGCGGCTGGATAAACAAACACTTTACACATTAAAATATATAAAGTCAGTAATCATAATATCAATCAGATAAAATATCATCATAATCTGTTAAGTTTATTACAATTACGTTTTACATCTAAAGCATCCAAACAGGCAGTGATGTGCAAAGGAGGATGTTTCACAGTTCTAAAATCAATAAATTAGTCTTCATCAGTGCAGAAACCATGATCCACTTACTATGTTTTGTAATTAAATAAATACGGTTCGCCAGATTTTCCCACATTCATGTCCTCAGAGTTGTTTCACAGCTCATATCAGTTGATGTTCGTTCGGTTCAGAGATGCCTGCAGTCAGTCAGTCGTTGACGCATGCTCAGTCAGTATCAGCTCATCGGTTCTCAAATCGGACATGTCCGAAATAAACAGTTCTCGGTTCAGTGTACTGGTGATTGAAAACCGCTGCAACCGGTTGCAACGATTCTTGACTCAAGAACGAAGCGAGAATGAAACTGAGATTCGAGAACGCGAGAGCGATTCAAAAGGAGTCTTAATTGCTTAGCTGTAGTTTGAGGCTACATCATTTTTATATTTAGCCTATATCACCTTGTTTAGAAATTAAATACACTGATCATGCAAATAATGGCTTTATGAAACAAATGTTTAGTTTTGTAGTTGTACAAACTAATGCAAATTTTTACTGTAATGCTTTTTAGACAACATTAATATAGAAATATATATTTGTATAACAATTTCTGAACATCAGATAGTTTGATCCATGTAGGCTACACATACAGTGTGTGTAAGTGCACTTTTTTATGTGTATTGTGAACACTTTAATATATTTTTATTAAAACATTGTTTATTTATTACAAACCCAATTTGTGAATGTGTCATCATTAACTATAATTACTGTAGGCCTACAGGTATTTCATAAATTATTATGATCCCTATAACACTTCCCGATGCTCAACAAAACTTAACATGCTTTTCTCTCTTGAAAAATTACACGCATGCTCAGTCAGTATCAGCTCGTCGGTTCTCAAATCGGACATGTCCGAAATAAACAGTTCTCGGTTCAGTGTACTGGTGATCCGATAACCGTTGCAACCGAGTCTTGACTCGAGAAGCGAGAACTGTGACAGGCCGTGCGTTCGTTCGTGTATGCGCTGCACGCATGCTCAGTTCTGTTAGCTGGCGTGCTCATCATAATCAATTCTCTCTTACAGTAGTTAATTATTGTTGGAGTAACTAAATAACTCTGGGATGTTGGTTTGTTTCAAGTCAGAGGGACAGTCAGACAGGTCAAAAAGTGAGTAACTTTATAAATTTGTGGATTAGTGCTGCGAACTGTTTGAGCGATTCAGTCCGATTTGGTGAACTGGTTCGACCGGTTCACTAAAAGAACCGGTTCAAAAGAACGATTCGTTCGCGAACCGGACATCACTAATGGGCAGTTTTATGAGAGTTTTTGTCCTTCACCAGTGACTGAACAAGAGCTGATTGAGACACTCAGAGATTTAGTTATGAGTGTTTTTAGTCTAATTAGATGATTTAAGTCCATTAACTCTCTCAGACTCTCATACCAGTGACTGAACTACTGAACTAGAGCTGACTGAGACTCTCAGAGATTTAGTTTTTATGTTTTACTGTTAATTATTCTCACCTTAAACAGGACAAACACACAGGACAACTCCTGCTGAATCGACTGAGATCCACGGGACACACTATTATAAAGATGGCATTTATTAAAGAGGAGATTGAAGACATAAAGATTGCATTTATTAAAGTGGAGAGTGAAGATATGAAGATTGAAGAAACATTGAGAGTGAAAGATGAAGAAACTGGGGAACACACAGGTTGGTTTCATTCTCAAAGCTGAATTCACTCATTTCATGCTCATTCAAAATTCCAGCTTTACAGAAATAATGATATTTTTGAAGAATGTCTTATCTCAGTGGTGTAAGAACATTATCGGGTCAAAATAACTCAAATGGAAAAGACTTGAATTACATATAAATTATTCAGAATTAATATTTAACACTTTATCAACTATTCATCCTGTGATTAATTGAAATTACAGTATTCTATCAATTCTGATCGTCATAACTGGCCAACGGCAATAATATCATAAAATTTACCTTCACTCTTTGTGAGTTTAGTTAACAAAATCTGCAATTTAAGGCAGTAAGTTGTAAGCACACAGCACAAGACAATTGTATATGTGAAAAAGGAAACAAGGGTTTCTTGAACTACTCTAAAATAAACTAACCTACTAAGACACACACATATACAGGTGATGGTCATATAATTAGAATATCATCAAAAAGTTGATTTATTTCACTAATTCCATTCAATAATTGAAACGTTTATATTATATTAATTCAATACACACAGATTGATATATTTCAAATGTTTATTTCTTTTAATTTTGATGACTATAACTGACAACTAAGGAAAAGCCTCGGCCCCATGGTCAAATCTCGGGCAGCTTGGGGACAGTTTCCAGAAAAGTATCTCAGAAAAGGTTCAATATTGAAGACACCTGGTTCCACACTCTAATCAGCTAATGAACTCAAAACACCTGCAAAGCCTTTAAATGGTCTCTCAGTCTAGTTCTGTAGGCTACACAATCATGGGGAAGACTGCTGACTTGACAGTTTCCAAAAGACGACCATTGACACCTTGCACAAGGAGGGCCAGACACAATAGGTCATTGCAAAAGAGGCTGGCTGTTCACAGAGCTCTGTGTCCAAGCACATTAATAGAGAGGCGAAGGGAAGGAAAAGATGTGGTATAAAAAAAGTGTACAAGCAATAGGGATAACCGCACCCTGGAGAGGATTGTGAAACAAAACCCATTCAAAAATGCAAAATTTACTTTCATCAGAGAACATAACTTTGGAGCACTCAGCAGCAGTCCAGTCCTTTTGTCTTTAGCCCAGGCGAGACGCTTCTGATGCTGTCTGTTGTTCAAGAGTGGCTTGACACAAGGAATGCGACAGCTGAAACCCATGTCTTACATACGTCTGTGCATACGTCTGTGTGTAGTGGTTCTTGAAGCACTAACTCCAGCTGCAGTCCACTTTGTGAATCTCCCACACATTTTTGAATAGGTTTTGTTTCAAAATCCTCTCCAAGGTACAGAACTAGACTGAGAGATCATTTAAAGACCTTTGCATGTGTTTTGAGTTAATTAGCTGACTAGATTGTGGCACCAGGTGTCTTCAATATTGAACCTTTTCACAATATTCTAATTTTCTGAGATACTGAATTTGGTATTTTCCTTAGTTGTCAGTTATAATAATCAAAATTTAAAGAAATGAACATTTTACATACTATTAGTCTGTGTATAATTAATGAATATAAGTTTCACTTTTTGAATAGAATTAGTGAAATAAATAAACTTTTGATATTCTAATTATTTGACCAGCACCTGTAGAAACAGCCATTTAATTGAGAGATTTATTTGTTCATTTTATTGGAGCCTTACACACATGCTGTAACGTTACTCTGAGCTGTGCATTCTTTTTAGTGATGACCGATATAATGGGAGTGGCTTGATGCGGCACAAGAGATGCCGATAACTTGATCTTGACCCTTAAGAAACTGTAATACAGTCACGTAAGAAAATGCTTGATTGAGTTAAAAATTAAATGACAACATTGAAATAAAAATGTAAAGGGTGTAGGCTGCAAATACAATAAAATCGTGAACAAAAAAAATTTGGAATAATGTTCATCAAAACAGTGCACATTTCATTTATCTATTATAGCTTCTATGTTGGTTTGGTCGTTTGATCGTTTCCTTATAAATCGGTCCAGACATTCCTGTTTTTTTCTATTTTTAATATGTCAAGATTTTTTTATTTGTCGAGCCAGGAGGCTTTAATTATATGATGACATTATGTTGCTGTCTTGACGCCAGCTAATCACTGCATTTCTGATCGTGGTTTCGAGTATCAATGCATCTGCCCTCTTCAGTTCAACACAAGAACGCACAGTTAAATAACTTAATCCAGATATTTTAATCCAATCTGCGAATTCGTTTGAAGAACCAAATTAGCCAGAGATCAGTTATCACGATTAAGACTCTGGCCCAGGAGACTGGTGTATCTTCAGCTGGATTCTTTTTTAAAAAGATGCTGTCTGGCACTGCAATCATCAGAGTCTGACCTACTTCAACTGGGGAAAATTTATTTTTCAGTCTTCTTTTAAGGGTAAAAAGAAGGTGGTCTATATCAATGTCCCCCCAAAAACTTCTGGGCCCTCCGAACTCTGTCCCATTTTCCCCCTGGTGCCATGCCCATAGGAATAGGATCTAGTTTTATGTTGTTTTTGATACTTTACATGTCTAAATGTTTTGTTGTGTGTCGCTTTGTACCATTAAACTGGTGTTAATTTGCATCTCTTTTCACCTTAGACCTGATGGTGCTGAAAGAGGAGAGTGAAGTACTGAATGAAATGGAGGAGAAAGATCAATTTAAGAATAATTATTTCATAACAGGAGAAAAAACGTTTAGTTGCTCACAGGCTGAAAAGACTTTGTCACGAAAAAAGGCTAAAAATAAGGGAACTAGGAGTAATTTCACCTGCCAACAGTGTGGAAACAGATTCACTCTAAAAAGAAACCTTGACAGGCACATGAGAATTCACACTGGAGAGAAGCCTCATACCTGCCAACAGTGTGGAAAGACATTTGCTGAAAAAGGAAGGCTTGACAGGCACATGAGAGTTCACACTGGAGAGAAACCTTACACCTGCCAACAGTGTGGAAAGAGTTTTACTGAAAAAGGAGGCCTTGAAGGCCACATAAGAACTCACACTGGAGACAAGCCTTACACCTGCCAACAGTGTGGAAAGAGTTTTACTCTAAAAAGAAACCTTGACAGGCACATGGGAATTCACACTGGAGAGAAGCCTTACACCTGCCAACAGTGTGGAAAGACTTTTGCTGAAAAAGGAAGCCTTGACAGTCATATGAGAGTTCACACTGGAGAGAAGCCTTACACATGCACTCAGTGTGGAAGAAGCTTCAACCTAAAAGGAACCTTCATAAACACATGCGAGTTCACACTGAAGATACATTTTTTTCCTGCCAACAGTGTGGAATAAGTTTCACTCAAAATGAAAGCTTTAAAAGACACATTGAAATTCATACTTTAGAGAAGCCTTACACCTGCCAACAGTGTGGAAAGAGTTTTGATCAAAAAGTAAACCTTAACAGACACATGAGACTTCACTCTGGACAGAAATCCTACACGTGCCCTCGGTGTGGAAAGAGTTTTGCTCAAAAAGTAAACCTTAACAGACACATGAGACTTTACTGTGGAGAGCAACTCTACACCTGCCCTCAGTGTGGAAAGGGTTTCACTCTAAAACAACACTTTGAAGACCACATAAGAATCCACACTGGAGAGAAGCCGTTCTCCTGCCAACAATGTGGAGGAAGTTTCAGCCGAAAAGAAAGCCTTAACCGGCACATGAGAGTTCATACTGGAGAGAAGCCGTTTACATGTGGTCAGTGTGGGAAAAGTTTTAGGTATAAAAATGTGCTGGAGAACCACATGAGTATTCACACATGAGAAAACTGTTTTTATATGTCATCAGTGTGGAATGATTTTCACAGACAGAAAACCCCTCATGTTTGAGAGACTGTATAATGTGCAGATTATCGTTACAGTATTAAATCAACATAGAGGGCTGAATTCCCAAATAATGTCCAGTGACTGAGAGGAGTAAAGAAGCCAGAGTCAGAATTAGACGGTCAATTAGCCAAATGAAGTCAATAGAAGTATAAATCTGTATCAACTAAAATACATAAAACTGTTGGCCTGCTCAAAATAATATAACAAACAGGCTTTTTGATTAAAAAGATACAGAGACATGGAGATCTGGCAAAAGCAGCTTATCCCCAGTCGGGCCAGGGCTTTCAACAGGCTGTCCTGTTGCCCTGAGCTCAAAATCACAGTGTGTTTTGTGCTGTCATGTGATTACAAATAAACAGAAATAGATTAAGAACGTGTCCTTCCTCTTTTGTGAATTATTGGTAAAGCCACTTTTTTCTGTGTGATTACTGTGCAACGACACACATTAATTATCAATGCATCATTTTTATTGTGAAATTGACACTGAGCTAATCCGTGTCCTCACAAAAGCTGTTGATGAGCTAGGCCTGGGCTGGGCCTCGTCTGAAGAGCCTGTACGCTGCTGCCTCGATGAGTGGTATCCGCCGGGGCACCAGCAGGCCCCTCAGCAGAGAGCTGCACCATTCTTTCCCAAGGTGCATGGCACACGCCCTACTCTGCTTGTCTCCGCTCATCCACTTCACACGCGCTTTCTCCTTAGACGGCGCTGTCGAAAAGGGCTATGAAATCACGGGTTCCTCCCCAAGTGTGGCATTCAGGCCAGCTTTGGATAAAGGTGGGCAGCAGCTGCATCAAACCCTCGGCCACATGGTCAAATCTCAGGCAGCTTGGGGACAGTTTCCAGAAAAATGGTGGTCACCATGGATGCCTCCAACACAGGTTGGGGCACTTTGTGCGAGGGCGAACCGGCCTTCGGCTCATGGTCGAGCATAGAGTCACGGTTACACATCAACGGCCTAGAAATGTTGGCAGTAGGGCTCAAGACCTTTCTAGCACGTCTTTTGGGTCATCATGTCCTAGTCCTTACGGACAACACGACCGATGGTTTCTTGCAAACAGGGTTTCTGCAGGTTTCACCAGGTCAAATTTAAGACTTTTTAAGAGCATAATGAATGAAATTTAAGACCTATATCACGCAATAAAATGTACAAAAAAATGCAGAATCACAAAATAGCTTACAAAGTAAATTAATGTGTTCAAATTGAACAAAGTTTCAGTAAACTTGCACTTCCCCACCAGGATTTCACAGTATATATATTTTATATGATCAAAATGACTTTAGTAGTAAGATAATATAAAAAAAACTATAAAGCTTGTTCAAATCTTTGAAAAATGTTTATATTGTCTCATTAAAATATTATAATTAAATAATACACTTAAAATAAAACATATGACATCCTCCACAGTAAAGCACAGATCCAATACTGACACGCGTCCCAAACTTACTAACTCAAGACATAACCGACAATATGGACTTAGTCATAGGCATAATAGAGTGCCGAAGTTATGACGTCACTTTGTAGGCCAAAACGCGGAAGAGAGTGAGCATTTTAGCTCTTCCGGTTCCCTCGCCCTAAAGTCTATGTGTCTATGTGATGGTCTGGGGTGCCATGTCAGCTGCTGGTGTTGGTCCACTGTGTTTTATCAAGAGTAGGATCAATGCAGCTAGCTATCAGGAGATTTTGGAGCACTTCATGCTTCCATCTGCTGAAAAGCTTTATGGAGATGAAGATTTCGTTTTTCAGCACGACCTGGCACCTGCTCACAGTGCCAAAACCACTGGTAAATGGTTTACTGACCATGGTATTACTGTGCTCAATTGGCCTGCCAACTCTCCTGACCTGAACCCCATAGAGAATCTGTGGGATATTGTGAAGAGAAAGTTGAGAGACGCAAGACACAACACTCTGGATGAGCTTAAGGCCGCTATCGAAGCATCCTGGGCCTCCATAACACCTCAGCAGTGCCACAGGCTGATTGCCTCCATGCCGCCGCATTGAAGAAGTCATTTCTGCAAAAGGATTCCCCACCAAGTATTGAGTGCATAACTGAACATAATTATTTGAAGGTTGACTTTTTTTGTATTAAAAACTCTTTTCTTTTATTGGTCGGATGAAATATGCTAATTTTTTGAGATAGGAATTTGGGGTTTTCATGAGCTGTATGCCAAAATCATCAGTATTAAAACAATAAAAGACCTGAAATATTTCAGTTGGTGTGCAATGAATCTAAAATATATGAAAGTTTAATTTTTATCATTACATTATGGAAAATAATGAACTTTTATCACAATATGCTAATTTTTTTAGAAGAACCTGTATATGAATTGCATAATACTGTATTTTCCGGAAATAATTAGTATTCTTCGCAGTCTTCAATAGTGTAGTAAAGCAAGATCTGGAACATTCCGGCAAAATTAATTGTGCATGTGATTGGACAGAAAGTGAGGCTTTGTTTGTCATTGGTCACATGATATCTGAAGCCGTGAATCCATCTGGCACTCCTGTTTAAGCTTGACACAAGCTCTGACGCCTCAGTTCAAGTCATTTCACTGATGTGCTGTTCAGCCATTGGAGAGAGCACACAGATGATCATCTCCATCCACACTTTATTTACTCTTGAAAAAGGCACTGTCAAGTGTTATCTAAAGCAAGTTATGAATGTTCTTTGGTGTTTGTCATATATCATGGTGCTGTATTTGAAGATGTTAGATGCAGGACTATCATGCACAAGCACCTTTCACAGCTTTTTGGATTTATACTGTAATTTGTGTATTTACAGTTAAGAATCTTTTATCTGTTTAATTGTTGTTTTTTGTGCAGTTTTACATCAGAACTGAAACTGCAGAACTAATGGATGACTCTGGGATAGTGGATGAACCGGAGAGTCACTGGAGTGGATCAATCTCAGGGAAAGGCTAGTATGTATGTATATATGTATAAAATAAGTATGAAGTACTTCATTAAGACACAAAAATTTGAATGCAATGTGTTATTGCTTTATTTATTATTATTATTTATTTGCTACTTTAACTGTTAATGTGAACTGTTATTAACTTCCCATTGTGTCATTAAATGAATTTCAACAATACAATCAAATCATTCAAAACCTTGTGTGGTTTTAGAAGCAACAGAGTGTGAAGGGGACTTTTATTTTGGTATAGTGGAGTGACGTCATAAGGCTGCGCTGCCCTCGTGCATCTGTTGTGATTCGGCTGGAGAAAGGTTTGTGCTTTAAGCGTTTCAAGTGTTTAAAACGAATCAGAATTAAGGATGTATTATTAAATGTAACTTTTGATTTGATTTATTTAACATTAAACGTTGTGTGAGTAAAGTAATATAATAAACTCATGAGTAACAGAAGGAGTGTCTCATTTCACTCTTTATCGTGAATCAGTTCAAACATGAATTCGGTCTCTGGCGAGTGACGAGAGAACCGGAGCTTAGACTCTCCGAGTCAATTGAACCGATTGATTCACAACTAATGATTCAGTGATTTGAAGCGCTGCATTTCTATTTCTATCTTGATTTCTACAAATTGTTAAATAGTTAAACTCACTAACATATTAAGGTTCTGTATAATTGGCATTCTTTTATTAATTAGCTATGTTAGTTTTGAGAGATTTTTATCTAATCAGGTCATTTAGGTCCATCACTCTGACTGATGAATGGAGATATTATTTGGCAGAAATAGAATTCATGTCAATACAATATTCTTTAACAGAAATATTGCATTTGAATTTAAGACAGTTCAGTAATACTCAAAAGCAGACCATCATAATTCAACAACTGACCAACTGATAATATATTAGACTATTAGAATAAAGTTTTTCTTAGGTGCGTTATATTTATTATTTTTAATAAAAAAAAGAGTGAGAGAAGTTGTTTTAAAACCAAACATTGGCGTCAAAAGGACTTATCTGCGAAAATTATATAATCGAGAAAGTGTTTTGTTAATATCAAAACTACATCTAAGGAAAAAAATATATACATCAACAAGTTGTTTAAATTAATGGTTAGGGAAAATATTCAACAGAGTAATTACTTTTAATTAAAATAAATAAGTCTCCAAACAACATTTGTTTTTAGATCAACTTGATTTATTTAATGATAAATGCAGTAATCAATCGATTAGATCTGTTTTTGTTTAAATCTCTTCTCTTCCATCTCGTAGAGGAATCTGATTATTTAAATCCATTAACTCTCTCTGATTCTTTTACCAGTGACTGAACTAGAGCTGACTGAGACTCTCAGAGATTTCGTTTTATATTTTTTCTGTTAATTATTCTCATCTTAAACAGGACAAAAAGAAAAACTCCTGGTGAAGCGACTGAGATCCACAAGACACACTATTATGAAAATGGAGTTCATTAAAGAGGAGAGTGAAGACATAAATATGTTGTTTATTAAAGAGGAGAGTGAAGATGTGAAGATTGAGGAAACATTCAGTGTGAAAAATGAAGAAACTGAGGAACGAACAGGTTGGTTTCATTCTCAAAGCTGAACTCACTCATTTGATCCTCATTCAAATCTCCAGCTCTACAGAAATTAATGATATTTTTGAAGTATGTATCCCAGTGTCCAATGATAATGTTAATTGGGTCAGCAGGGTCAGACAAAAACAGGCGGCGAAGAAAAGACACATTAACTGCAAAAGAATTAAGAATTAAGGTGAAGAATTTAGTGTGAAATCATCAGGAACCCTTTAGTCTCCAACACCACCATTTTCCAGAACTGCAACCTAGCTGGAGTCTCCAGAAGTGTGAGGAGTCAGGATCTCAGAGACTTAAGTTAGGTAAAGAATTCAACAAAAAAAAATTACCACATCTCAATAAAAATCAGAAGCTGAAGTGTTGTCAAATACATGAAGACTGGTTCCCTATCTGGGAACTCGAGCTGCGTCGAAACGCTGTGAGAACGCCTCTGCGTGATTGCGTCATGAAGCGCGTGTAGAACCAGTCCAATCAGGAGATCGAACGTCATCGGCTGGGTGACGTCATCGACCGGAAACTATAAAGCCTCCGTGAACACAAACAGGAACTAGCTTCTGTGCCTTCAGTAAGCGATCTGTCTGTCTATTTGGTGTTTTTGTCTGTCTATAAGAGAGAATTTTCCACCTTTGTTAAATTTATAAAAGCAAAAAGAGAAAATAGGAGATTATGGCGAGTGATCAGTTCACGAGGTGTGTTCATCCCTGCCCTCGATACATCACGAGTGGGGATACACATTCTCTGTGTGTGGTCTGTTTGGGAGAGTGCTTCGGCTAGTGTTCCCCGCGGCTCGGGTCCCTCTGCTGCCGAGGCAGAGCGGCGGCTTCAGTCGTGGGGTTCACAGATGGACCTTGCAGAGGGGTTTGAGACGGGCCCTGCCTTATCTCAGCCCTCACCTGCACCGTCCAGCGCCTCGTCTCGGGGTGCTCCAACTATCCAGCTCTGAGGAGGTGGACGTTGAGAGCATCGCGACTGAAGACGCTCCACTTCAGCCACCTGCCAGTGAGGAGCTTATTGAGGTGCTCACGAGAGCGGTGGCCAGGTTGAATATTGACTGCCCAGCAGAAAGATCAGAATCTCATCGTAGACATAAGAGTAAATTAGATGAGCGAATCTTGCCCTCTCGTGCAGCTGAGCCTCAATGTCGGGGCCTGCCGTTCTTCCCCGACCTGCACACCAAGGTGTCTAGGTCGTGGAGGAAGCCGGCTTCATATAGAGTATTCAGCCCACAAACGTCCACCTACAGTAACATCGTAGGGCTGAAACAGCACGGGTAAAGCATACTCGGCGGCAGGTCAGGCCGCGGCGTGTCTGCATACGATGGCTATTATGCAGGCGTACCAGGCCGACCTGCTGAGGGATTTGGATGGTAGAGATGAGGTGGGGGGAGATTTAATAACTGAGTTGAGACACTCCGCCGATCTTGCTTTCCGGGCCACCAAGGAGACGGCCAGATGTGTGGGCCGCTCTATGGCCACGGAGAGGCATTTATGGTTGAACCCCACCGAGATTAAGGAGAGGGAGAAGAGCTTTCTGCTCGATGCGCCGCTGTCCCCTGCGGGCCTCTTCGGTGACGCGGTACAATCGGTCACCGAGAGGTTCCAGGAGTCAAAGAAACAGGCAGCGGCGCTAAAACAGTTCCTCCCTCTCCCAGGGGCTGCTGCAGAAAAACAGCAGCCCCAAGATAAGCCGAGTACTAGCTCCTCACATAGGGCACAACAGAGGCAGAGCGCCGCTACCCGTGCTCCTCCGCAAAGAGATTGGGAGGCGGGGCGGCGCTCTCAGACGAGGCCTTCGAGGGGTAAGGCTGATCTGAGGACAGTCCTTATTGCCAAGAAGGCCTCGTCAAAGCGTCCCTGACGCCAGAAGGGTCAGGACGCTGAGGGTGGTCCCCTCCGCAGGAAGGCGGTGTTTACCTCAGTGCACGGTACCCGTCTCCCTGCGGCGCCCTCTGGGGGCCAAGCTGCCAACCCTGCCGCTATGTCGGGGCGCAGATGGTCCCCGCGGGCCACCCGAGCAGTCAAGTCAGTAGTTCCCTGCCGGTTCGCCGCTTCAGGGCACTGCACTTGTTGCTCGAAGTACACCAGAGGCCAGCCTCGAGAGGCTGGTTCTCTTAGTAGATTTGATTTTCTAGACGAATGGAAACGTCTGTCGAATATATCTCGTTGGGTCCTGCAATTAATAGAAAGCGGGTTAGCGATTCAGTTCAAAAGGCGGCCACCTCCTTTCAGCGGTGTCCTACCCACAGAGGTGGGCCCGGAGCAGGCTCTGGTAATGGCACAGGAAGTAGAGACACTCCTGCGAAAGGGGGCTATAGAAAGGGTTCCTCCTCCCAGCAGGGAGTCAGGCTTTTACAGCCGTTACTTCATAGTACCGAAGAAGGATGGGGGGGTTGCGCCTGATTTTAGATCTGCGTCTATTAAATCGCTCTGTGGCGAAGCTCAAGTTCAAGATGCTTACACTCAGACAGATCGTGTCTCTGACCATAGACCTCAAAGACGCATATTTTCATATCTCCATCCTTCCACATCACAGGAAGTTTCTGAGGTTTGCCTTCGGGGGAGAGGCAAACCAATATCGAGTACTTCCCTTTGGTGTAGCACTGTCACCCCGCACCTTCACCAAGTGTGTGGATGCAGCTCTGGCGCCATTGCGTCTGCAGGGCATCCGCATACTCAATTATATCGACGATTGGTTGATTTTAGCTCACTCCGAGCAGATGGCGGTTCAGCATCGAGATGCTGTTCTCGCACATGTCGAGGTTGGGGTTGAGACTGAACGCAAAGAAAAGTGTGCTTTCTCCGGCTCAGAGGACCACCTTTCTAGGCGTGAAGTGGGATTCGGTAATTATGCGGGCGCAATTATCGCCGACACGCATAGCATCGATCCTCACAGCAGTAAAAGAACTGAAGCTAGACCGTGCGGTCACTGTAAAGCAGTTTCAGAAACTGTTAGGCCTCATGGCGGCTGCGTCCAACGTGATACCTTTTGGCCTGCTGAACATGAGGCCATTACAGTGGTGGCTCAGAACAAGAGGATTCTCCCCGAGGGGAAATCCACTCCGCACGATCAAAGTCACGCGGCGATGCCTTCGTGCTCTGGTCATGTGGAAAGATCCCGGGTTTCTGGCCCAGGGACCTGTGTTGGGGGCTCAGTTTCGTCGCGTCACGCTAACGACAGATGCTTCCCTCACGGGATGGGGGGCGACCATGAGTGGTCGCTCGTCCCAGGGTCTATGGCAGGAACATCAGCGGCTATGGCACATAAATCGGCTAGAGATGCTGGCTGTGTTTCTTGCATTGAAACAGTTCCTGCCCGACCTCAGGGGCCACCATGTATTAGTCAGGACAGACAACACATCGGTGGTCGCCTATATAAACCATCAGGGGGGTCTGAGGTCCCGCCCCTTATACAAGTTGGCACGTCAGATCCTCCTGTGGGCCCAAGGGAAACTGCGTTCCATCAGGGCAGTTTACATCCCGGGGGTCCTGAATCAGGAAGCAAACATCCTGTCGAGGCAGGGGCCGGGGCCCGGGGAATGGAGACTCCACCCCGAGGCGGTGGAGATCCTATGGCAAAGATTAGCAGAAGTAGATCTGTTTGCTTCGGCAGAGAATTCCCACTGTCCTCAGTGGTTTTCTCTGTCACATCCAGCCCCGCTGTATGTACAGGATACAGGTACAGGAGTGGCCGAGGCTGCCCCTGTACGCATTTCCCCTGATTGCTCTGCTTCCGGGAGTTCTGGAGGCGTGCGCGATGCGGAGTCCGTGTGTTAGTAGTGGCTCCGTGCTGGCCGACCAGAGTCTGGTTCTCGGACCTAATATCTCTCCTGGAAGGCTCTCCCATGGAGTTTCCGACCAGGAGGGATCTCCTCTCTCAAGCGGGCGGGAGATTCCTGCATCCCCGCCCGGAGTTATGGAAACTGTGGGCCTGGCCTCTGAGGGGGCTAGGCTCCTAGAAGAGGGTCTCTCGACTGAGGTCGTGGAGACCATTCTTCACTCCAGAGCTCCATCCACGAGGAAACTGTACGCTCTGAAATGGAGATTGTTCTCAGTATGGTGCAGAGAACGCCAGTTGGACCCAGTTAACTGCCCGGTTGGTACAGTGCTGGAGTTCCTGCAGGCTAGATTCTCGGCAGGGTTGACCCCCTCCACAATAAAGGTGTACGCAGCGGCCTTAGCTGCTTTCCACACTCCTTTGGGTGGAGTGTCTTTGGGAAGACCCCGTTAGTTACACGTTTCCTCCGTGGCACTTTAAGGTTGAGGCTGGTGGTACATTCGAGGGTCCCGACCTGGGATTTGGCCATTGTTTTGCGGGGCCTCTCCGAGGCTCCATTTGAACCAATTGAGGAAGTGTCAGAGAAATTCCTGACTCTGAAGACCATATTTTTACTGGCCATTTCGTCCCTCAAAAGAATTGGGGACATTCAGTTCCTGTCGGTGGTGCCCTCATGTTTAGAGTTTGCGCCTGGCATGGTAAAGGCTTTCCTTCACTCCAAACCAGGTTATATCCCCAAGGTTCCTACGAGCCCAAGGGGTCCTATCACTCTGCAAGCCTTCTGTCCTCCTCCTTTCGTGACGTCAGACCAGGAAAAGTTAAATCTGCTTTGCCGGTTAGGGCGCTTGACTATGTCCACTGAGCTGCCCTGTGGAGAAAGACTGACCAACTATTTGTCTGTTTGGAGCCCCAAGGAAAGGGCACCAGTGTCTAAGCAGAGAATGAGCAAGTGGCTGGTCGAGGCCATCTCGCTTGCTTATGAAGCGGTCGGACAGCCGTCTCCTCTGGATGTCCGGGCGCATTCTACTAGGGGTATGGCTGCTTCTAAAGCACTTCTGTCGGGGGCTTCCCTCCAGGACATTTGTAACGCGGCGGGTTGGTCCTCGCCGCTGACTTTCGTAGATTCTCGAACTTGATGTAGCATCTACAGTTGGGGCACGGGTGTTGTCGTAGTCGTGTGCGCTTCGGTTTCACACATACGAGCACTTGGTCCTATGGCAATGTGGGAATAAGCGTTCTCACAGCGTTTCGACGCAGCTCGAGTTCCCAGATAGGGAACGTCTCGGTTATGTATGTAACCCTAGTTCCCTGAGGGGAACGAGACGCTGCGTCGCTCGGCCATACTCCCGGCATGCCCGTGATCATTTACTTCAGGCTGTTTCAGAAGCTAGTTCCTGTTTGTTTTCACGGAGGCTTTATAGTTTCCGGTCGATGACGTCACCCAGCCGATGACGTTCGATCTCCTGATTGGACTGGTTCTACACGCGCTTCATGACGCAATCACGCAGAGGCGTTCTCACAGCGTTTCAACACAGCGTCTCGTTCCCCTCAGGGAACTAGGGTTACATACAGGAGTGCAGAATTATTAGGTAAATGAGTATTTTGACCACATCATCCTCGTTATGCATGTTGTCTTACTCCAAGCTGTATAGGCTGGAAAGCCTACTACCAATTAAGCATATTAGGTGATGTGCATCTCTGTAATGAGAAGGGGTGTGGTCTAATGATATCAACACCCTATATCAGGTGTGCATAATTATTAGGCAACTTCCTTTCCTTTGGCAAAATGGGTCAAAAGAAGGACTTGACAGGCTCAGAAAAGTCAAAAATAGTGAGATATATTGCAGAGGGATGCAGCAGTCTTAAAATAGCCAAGCTTCTGAAGCGTGATCATCGAACAATCAAGCGTTTCATTCAAAATAGTCAAAAGGGTCGCAAGAAGCGTGTGGAAAAACCAAGGCGCAAAATAACTGCCCGTGAACTGAGAAAAGTCAAGCGTGCAGCTGCCAAGATGCCACTTGCCACCAGTTTGGCCATATTTCAGAGCTGCAACATCACTGGAGTGCCCAAAAGCACAAGGTGTGCAATACTCAGAGACATGGCCAAGGTAAGAAAGGCAGAAAGTCGACCACCACTGAACAAGACACACAAGCTGAAACGCCAAGACTGGGCCAAGAAATATCTCAAGACTGATTTTTCTAAGGTTTTATGGACTGATGAAATGAGAGTGATGGGCCAGATGGATGGGCCCGTGGCTGGATTGGTAAAGGGCAGAGAGCTCCAGTCCAACTCAGACGCCAGCAAGGTGGAGGTGGAGTACTGGTTTGGGCTGGTATCATTAAAGATGAGCTTGTGGGGCCTTTTCGGGTTGAGGATAGAGTCAAGCTCAACTCCCAGTCCTACTGCCAGTTTCTGGAAGACACCTTCTTCAAGCAGTGGTACAGGAAGAAGTCTGCATCCTTCAAGAAAAACATGATTTTCATGCAGGACAATGCTCCATCACACGCGTCCAAGTACTCCACAGCGTGGCAACGGTATAAAAGAAGAAAATCTAATGATATGGCCTCCTTGTTCACCTGATCTGAACCCCATTGAGAACCTGTGGTCCATCATCAAATGTGCGATTTACAAACAGGGAAAACAGTACACCTCTCTGAACAGTGTCTGGGAGGCTGTGGTTGCTGCTGCACGCAATGTTGATGGTGAACAGATCAAAACACTGACAGAATCCATGGATGGCAGGCTTTTGAGTGTCCTTGCAAAGAAAGGTGGCTATATTAGTCACTGATTTGTTTTTGTTTGGTTTTTGAATGTCAGAAATGTATATTTGTTAATGTTGAGATGTTATATTGGTTTCACTGGTAAAAATAAATAATTGAAATGGGTATAAATTTGTTTTTTGTTAAGTTGCCTAATAATTATGCACACCTGATATAGGGTGCTGATGTCATTAGACCACACCCCTTCTCATTACAGAGATGCACATCACCTAATATGCTTAATTGGTAGTAGGCTTTCCAGCCTATACAGCTTGGAGTAAGACAACATGCATAACGAGGATGATGTGGTCAAAATACTCATTTGCCTAATAATTCTGCACTCCCTGTACGTAACCGAGACGTTTTCTATAGGCTTTATAGACGGATAGGTTGAGAGTGACCCGTAGTTCACGAGTTCAAACATCACACAAATTAAATAGAGTAAAGATTATGCGTATTTGGCGTGCTGTCTGGGGGAGGGCTCCAGGCTCAGAATTTTTTGTCCCGAGCCCAGAGTATCCTCCGAAAAGCAAAGAGCAGAGGACGGCCACCTGAAAACCCACCAAATACACTGAGAATTGAGAACCCTGGATGCTTGACCAGGAGGGCCCTACTGGCTGGTGAATGTGGAGCAGCCTTAATTTAGAACGACCGATCGCTCTCGTGACATTTGACGGGAGACCAAGGCTCACTGCATCAGATGGGAAAAGCACTAACAGCCGGAAAAAAATGGTGAGCAACATGATTTAAACTGCCCAATTCAGCCAGAAGCTCACAGCGACCTCACTGGCTGGTGAACTGCAGGCCCATGTAGTTTGGAATGGCCGAATGGGAAGGCTCAAGCCGCATATGACGGGAGATCAAGACTCGTGGCATCAGATGGGTAAGCCCTACCATGATAAGATAAGCATTCACCAGAAGAGCTCTTGCAGTGTCCGAAAGGAGATCAAGACTCACAGTATCAGAACGAGTAAGCCTCGCTGGGTGGGAAAAAGAAAAAGATGGAGAAGTGGACCAGGAGCCCTCGTGGCATCTGACAGGAGATCAATACTCACTGCATCGGAGAGGGAAGCCTTGCCAGACGGAGAAAAAAAAGGATGGATGCTAACCGGGAGGGCTTTCACAGCATCCAACGGGAGATCAAGACTCACTGCATTAGATGGATAAGCCTCACCAGACAGGAAGGGGAAAATATGGAAAGGTTTTTTATTTCATGAAATAAACGTTTGATGAGCTTTCCTGATGTGGATCCAGTTGGTCCTAATGTAGCTTTGGAAAGTGTCTGACGACCATCCTCAGAGAGCTTGGATCTGCTGTGGGAGAGGCCTTTTTTTTGCTGCTGTTGTTGCTGGCCCTATGCAAAAGGAGTGACTTGAAAATGTTTGCGCTTATGTTCCTGATTGCTGGAGAACAGATCTGAGATGTTTTTGAAACCAGAAACTTGTAATGGGTTTGTTGAAGGCATCTATGAAAAGGGCTTCGGAATGAGATTTAGCCTGAGATTTTCTAATTTGGAGGTATGCAAGAACAGTTTGGTATGGTTGGATTGGAGATGGGATGTTGAAAATATAGAAAATATAAATGGCCTTTTTTAACTTATTCTGTCTTGCTTCGTTTGATTAAGTATGATATGGTTTTGTCATCGAGTACTTATAGCTCTGAGTGGGGTGGACTTCAGACTTTTAGATTTTCGTGTTTTGCAATAATGATCAATAAGCAATAAGCTGAGATCCAGACATCCTAAAAGGGGCATCAGAGCGAGTGAATGAGAGCAGCCTTTATTAAAGGAACACTCCACTTTTTTTGAAAATAGGCTCATTTTCCAAGTCCCCTAGAGTTGATGTATCAATGATGTATGCTAACCTATGCTAAAAGTGCTACTGCCAGATACAAAGATCGGCTGAATGGATTCAAAAACGGTAAAACTCAACTATTTAACTCTAGGGGACTTGGAAAATGAGCCTATTTTCAAAAAAAGTGGAGCGCGAGCTCGGCTATGATTGCCAGATATTCATTCAGGTTTCATGAATTTTTGATTGCTTTTTCCCGTTTCACGGATATAATTTGTTCAGACTTCCTCCACCTGCACCATGAGGTGCATGGTGCCTGTGGGGAAGTCTGAACAAATTATATCCGTGAAATGGGAAAAAGCGATCAAAAATTCTGAAAAAGAAAGCAAGTGGGGTGAATGTGGGTTGTTTTTATTAAAGTGACAGAAAAGTCCCCACAGTCCATTTGATGGTTTGCCTGGGAGTTTTAAGCCACTCGAGGTGGCTCAGAGGAAACCTTGTTAGATGGGACATGCATTGTGTTGCTGTGAAGAGAGAAAACAGATTTAATATGCAGAATGGGGTTGGAAGAGAGAGGAGCCGGGACTTACAAGGGGCTTGAAGGGGGAAATTGATGGGAGCATGAGGAGGAAAAGGAGAATGCATAAGTGACATATAGGCTGTAGGTAGGGGCGGTCTTGCACTTGCTTGAGCTGCAGGCCACTGAAAAGGGGAGGTGTTAATGAAAGTAAGATGGAACTGTTGGTAGTTTTGAGCTTGAAAGTGACAGGCGGTGGAGGAGTGGACCTGGGGCTGGCAATTTGCAGCAGAGGGTCCTGAGGGGAGTTGTTTTACCATCAGAAGACGACAACGACGACTGGAAAAGTGCGACATGGAAGCAAATGGGCGTACCAAGATGCTAAAAAACTGTCAACAAAAGGAGGTAAATCTGCAGTATATACACAGCTCTTATCGTTGATTAAATGTATTAACTTGATGTGCTCAACTCGTGTTTAATTAGGTTTAATTATCTGAATTCGCTCCTCCCGATATTTGTTAATAAAACATCACAAATTGATCTTCATGTATTTTACAACACTTCAGCTTGTGATTCTTATTAGGTGGGGGTCATTTTTTAGGATTCTTTACCTGGTTATTTCCAAATCCAGATCATTCTGATCTAGATTAAACTTTTTGAACAACTTGGTCCAGGAGACTCTGGTGTATCTTCAGCTGGATTCTTTATTGAGAAGATGATGTGTGGAGGTGCAGTCATCGGAGCAAATTTCCATCTTCATTTTGGGGTAAAAAGATGTGCTTCTCAGTTATTTCGAAGGACATTGTTATGGATAGGATATAATGGCCCCCAATAAACTTCTGGGTTCTCCACACTCTAACCCCATCCCCCATCCCCTTTGATACTTTACATGTATAAATGTTTTGTTGTCCTATGCTTTGTACCATTAAACTGGTGTTCATTTGAATTTGTCTCTTTTTGCCTTAGACCTGATGGTGCTGAAAGAGGAGAGTGAAGTACTGAATGAAATAGAAGAGAAAGATCAATATAAGAATCATTATTTCATAACTGGAGAAAAAACTTTTAGTTGCTCACAGGCTGAAAAGTCTTCCTCACAAAAAAGAGCTAAAAAGAAGGGAACTAGAGGTAATTTCACCTGCCAACAGTGTGGAAAAAGTTTCAACCGAAAAGGAAGTCTTAACCGGCATTTGAGAGTTCACACTGGAGAGAAGCCTTACGTGTGCCCTCAGTGTGGAAAGAGTTTTGCTGAAAATGGAAGCCTTAACCGGCACATGAGAATTCACACTGGAGAGAAGCCTTACACATGCCAACAGTGTGGAAAGAGTTTCAACCGGAAAGTAACCCTTAACAAGCACATGAGAGTTCATTCTGTAGAGAAGCCTTATGTGTGCCCACATTGTGGAAGGAGTTACAATCAACATGGACAACTTAAAGTCCACTTAAGAATTCACACTGGAGAGAAGCATTGCATGTGCCCTCAGTGTGGAAAGACTATTGCTGAACAAGGAAGCCTTACCCGGCACATGAGAATTCACACTGGAGAGAAGCCGTTTACCTGCCAACAGTGTGGAAAAAGTTTTACCCTGAAAGGAAGCCTTAACATGCACATGAGAATTCACACTGGGGAGAAGCCTTACGTGTGTCCTCAGTGTGGAAGGAGTTTCAAACAAAGTGGACATCTTAAAGTCCATGTAAGAATTCACACTGGAGAGAAGGCCTACACCTGCCAACAGTGTGGGAAGAGTTTTGATCAACATGAAACATTTAAAGACCACATGAGACTTCACACTGGAGAGAAACCCTACATATGCCCTCAGTGTGGAAAGAGTTTCACAAAAAAAAAAACTTTGTAGACCACATAAGGATTCACACTGGAGAGAAGCCATTCACCTGCCAACAGTGTGGGAAAAGTTTCAACCAAAAAGGAAGCCTTAACAAGCACATGAGAATTCACACTGGAGAGAAGCCATTTACATGTGGGCACTGTGGGAAAGGTTTTAGGTATAAAATAGCCCTTGAGTGCCACATGAGTATTCACACATGAGAAAAGAACTGGTTTTGTCATCAGTGTGGAATGAATTTCACAGACAGGAAACGCCTCATGTTTGAGAGACTGATAATAAAAAACTATTCTTATATTTTTACATCACATTTCATCAGGAGGAATGATCCTTTCTATAATTTTTCACCATCCAAGGAGCTTTGAGCGCTCTCTCCAGTCTTACAGTTTTTCTCAAATGCTAAAACACATTTCACAAACGTTTCCTCCATGTTCCCCATTGTCTAATATAATAGTCCCCCCCATTGGCCAGGAACCTCAGTGATGGCTCTTTGGCCAATAGACATGTGCCGGTATACGGTAATACGTTATACCGCAATAATGAACATGCACAATATTGTTACCGTGGGCACTTCAAAATACCGTGAATAATTATTTCTTACGAATTATTCAGAAATGTTAGAATGCTTTACCCATCAACCGTTTAAAAATGAAGAACATCTCAAAGAGGAATGCGCACTGATGTAAACAAACCGTGCATGAGCCGAGCACATGGCGGAATGATGCGCTGAAGTGCACATTCACTCTCTGACAGCAGAGGGCGCTGACGGAACTGCAGCCATTTCCCCGGTAACCCTCGTAAACAAAACGATACGGTGCTCATCACGTAACCAAACACTTAATACTTAAAAGACTTAAAAAAAAAAACAACCTTAAAGCTATTCATTTTCAAACTTATTTTTAAACGTTTTATATTAAAATTACATGCCCTAGATATTGTTTGAATATGTTCTGATTGTTTAGTCACACACTTTACAATAAGGCTCTATTATTATTTAACATTAGTTCATTCATTAACAAACTGACAATGAAAAATACTTCTGAAGCATTTATTAATCTTAGTTAAATGTAAATTTCAGCAAAATAATAACACATCATTAAAATCAAAAGTTGTAAATATTATTTAATGGACCTGAGCTAACATTAACATTTTTTTTTTTAACTAACATTATCAAAGAATAATAACTGTAAACATTTTGCTATTCGCTCTTTGTTAATGTTAATGCATGAACTTGTGAGACCTCATTGTAAGGCGTTACCTATTTGTTTACTTTATACATTTTTGTGTATTGCTTTATTGTATTTAAATGTTTGGTTATTTTTGTTATAAGAAAGTTATTAAACCTGTTATAGTATGACAACACTTTTTTTGCAAGGAATTTCATATCGTGATAATACCGTATACCGTGATAAAAGCTTCAGCAATTAACCGCAACATGAAAATGTGATACCGGCACATGCCTATTGGCCAATGATGTTACGGCCTCTTTGCCTTCGTTTCTGCAGGTTGAAGCCAGCCTCATCCAGGAAGAGGTACTCATGGGGTCTGGCCATCGCGTCCAACTGTAATATCCTCTGTGAAAATGTGAAAGTGCCACAGGTGTTCAGAACAACAGTCAATCTGGTAGCACAGTATTGTCCAGAAGTAATGTAGGCCACTGAGCAACACCGTATGTCCACTAACTGTACTGTGAACATGGATGTATACTTACTTGCACATCCTCGTAACGTAGGTCTTTGTGTCGCGCAGAGTTGTGCTCAAAGGGAACCTTATAGACCTGTTTCATCCGCATCGTTTGGCGCCGGAGAACTCAGTCTATTGTGGCCGAGCTGACATCATCAATGCTCTCAAACTTGACATTATCGGCAATGACTTTGTCTCTGATCTCCCGGAGTCTGATAAGGTTGTTCTCACAAACCATATCCACAATGAGGGTTTCTTGTGCCGCTGTAAATATGGAAACCCTCCCACCGCTGTGGCATTCTTTCAACTCTAAAGAAATAAAACATGTGTTGTCAATTGACATGTTTTACAATACATTAACAACTGATCTGAAACCAATAGACTACTCTCACAGGCTTGTAAAATTGTATTGTGAAAAAGAAAGCAATAGAGTACAATACCTGTCGTGTTGTCTGAATGCCCTGATAATGGTGGCCACGGTGAACCTACTCAGGTTTGGACGGACTCTTAGTCCTGCTTCAGCCATTGTCATGCCATGGTCAATGACTGTTGCTCGCATCTCATCCGTAATGATGGTGCGAGTCCCTCCTGGACCTTCTCCTCTCCCTTGTTGGCCTGCTCCTCTTCTTCCATGGCCAGCTCTTCTCCCTCCTCTGACTCGAATTCCTCTTCCCCTGACTCTCCCTTCATTCTTCAGCTAACTGTGCACCCTGAACTTGCTTTTATACATGTGGTCACAGCATTAGCAACAAGTGTCTTCAATTTTGAGTCTTTGGTGTAATGGATGACGCCAGGTGTGTTCATTGTGTTCAAATATTGCTGACTGTGGCAAGCATTTTGCATCACACGAGCTTTCATTTGAGAATATGAGCAGAGTACTTTTGCAACTTGTGTTTTAGCAAGGAGAAATGTGTTAAGATTTATGAGAACGGAGGACTGTGTTTTGTGAACTGTCTTCATGTGAAATGCGTTTATGATATTGGAAAATGATGGCTGGATTTAGTAAATGTGTTTAGACAACTGGTCATTTGTTTTAGAGCAGGGGTGTCCAATCCTGCTCCTGGAGGGCCACTGTCCTGCAGAGTTTAGCTCCAACCCCAATTAAACACACCTGTACCAGCTAATCAAGGTCTTATTAGGCATACTAGAAACTTCCAAACAGGTGTGTTGAGGCAAGCTGGAGCTAAATTCTGCAGGGCAGTGGCCCTCCAGGACCGACTTTGGACACCCCTGTTTTAGAGGATTGGCTTTTGTGTTTTAGCATTTGAGAAAAACTGTAATATGGACTTATCCTTTAAGCCAGAGAATCGAGTAGCTCGTGAATGAAAATGACTTATGATAGAGGAGGCTATATTTTATGACATGCACAGCTAAATATGCATGTCAGGCAATCCGCTTTAAGAGACAAGGTGTATTTCCAGATAAAATATGTAACCAAATAAATACATGATAGTGATATATGATTTGTCTGATTTCTACTAGCAGTGTCTTTACTGTTTGCTTGTTAACGGTTAGGATGCATCGAGTCTTTGCATCACGTAAAATATTTCACCATCTTCTAGGGTGATCAGAATAGTTTTAGCTGATCTTAATGAATGTAATTTCAGTTCTACTTTCTGAGTATGAATTATCAAATGTATTGAAAAGACAACAATATACAAGCACTGGAAAAGTTTTGCCACAATTTCAACTGACTGGCTTCTCTCCTGCATGATTTCATGAGTCTCTTCAGACCTTATTGTACATGAATAATGAGCTTCTGATTGAGGCTGTGTGTGAATTCTTGAAGTCCTTTCCACAAATTGAACGTAGAAATAAAAACAAATAATAAGAATAAACATGTTTTTTCTTAGTCTTATTAAGTGTAACCAATCTACTCAAAGTGCTAACAGAGCTCAGACCAGAGCTAAGAGGTGGTTACAGCTACACAGCCTAGCCTAATATTGGTTTGATATTGGGAGACAGGCTATTATATGTACCCTAATTTAGGGCTATTCCGATTCCAGTTCCTGGTTCCGGAATCGATGGATTCGATTCCAAGAATCGATTCCGCAGTGTCATTTATGATTCTTGTTTTTTTAACAAAATGGATGGAGGAACCTAGTCCCGGAGTGACCGCAGGATACAAGGATGTAGAAAGTATCCTTCTTTGAAACTTTATTTGTAAAATTAAGATACATTTCAATAACTGTTTGATTTTAAATTATGGATGCTCCTGAAATGGCCCATATAGCCCAGCAGTAAATGCGGTTTAATAAATAAAAAGTATAGCACATTATTCAAGGACGTGCATTTATTGCATGGTTAAAACTATGTTTACTGAAGTGCTTTTGCACAGAATGTACGAAGCAAATTAAACACAAATTGCGTTCGTTACTATAGCAACATTGGTCATTAATCTGTAGTCTAGGCGCATTTTCTTTCAGAATTATCATTGGATTATTGAAAATAAAAGAAAATAGAAAATTTAAATAAGACCCTCACCACATCTGCGTCTGTAAGCAGTGCTCAAAACCTACCGTTGTGGACAACATAACCGTTTCACGATTGAAACTAAAATTATGGAGTTTTTGTGTGCAAAATGTAGTAAACTTGTCCAGGATCACAGAAGGAAATAATGACAATAAACTCCATTAACCCAAGTGAATGAAACGTAGGCTAATTATCAGCGATATGCATTCACATATGGCGTTATGTAAATGTTTCAGCATGGCATACCATAAAAATGAGTTGTTAGAATAACGTTCTAGTGATGTCATTACGCAATGACGCAAAAGAACCGCTTCATTGTTTTATTTTTAACTGGCTATTTGTAGGGCTGGGCGATATGGCCTTTTATAAATACCGCAATATTTTTAGGCCATTTCACGATACACAATATATATCTCGATATTTTGCCTTAGCCTTGAATTAAAACTTTGATGAATACAATCAAAAACAAAAACATTCTTGTTCAAACTGGATTAATATATGCTAATTTTAAACTTTCATGCAAAAAAGGGTGGCATGTATGTCCCCCGTCCGCCTGGTCCGTCCCCGTCCGCCCTGGTACGTCCCCGTCCCCTGGTCCGTCCCCCGTGCCGCCCTGGTCCGTCCCCGTGCCGCCCTGTTCCGTCCCCGTGCCGCCCTGGTCCGTCCCCGTGCCGCCCTGGTCTCCCCGTGCCGCCCTGGTCCGTCCCCGTGCCGCCCTGGTCCGTCCCCTCCCGTGCCGCCCTGGTCCGTCCCCTCCCGTGCCGCCCTGGTCCGTCCCCTCCCGTGCCGCCCTGGTCCGTCCCCTCCGTGCCGCCCTGGTCCGTCCCCTCCCGTGCCGCCCTGGTCCGTCCCCTCCCGTGCCGCCCTGGTCCGTCCCCTCCCGTGCCGCCCTGGTCCGTCCCTCGGTGGCTCAGGGTCCGCGGAAAGCGGGACCGCCCGGCTCAGGGTCCGCCCGGAAGCAGGACCGCCCGGCTCAGGGTCAGCCGGCTCAGGGTCCGTCGGCACAGGGTCCTCGAACTGGGATCACCGGAACAGGGATCACCGGGACTGGGACCGGGACCACCGGGACAGGGACCACCGAACACGATCCACGGAACCGGGACCACGGCACACGATCCACCGGCACAGGGACCACGGCACGATCCACGGAACAGGGACCGCCAGAACACGATCCACCGGCACAGGGACCTCCGGAACAGTCACAGAGCGTGCTTTCCCTCTTCTCCTCCGCTTACGGACCACGGGGACCCGATCCACCGGAACAGGATCCACCGGAATGGGGGCCACGGGCGTGGACCACTGGAAGTGGGTCCACCAGAGCTGAGACCACTGGGGTGGAGGCCACCAGAGCAGGGACCATCAGGGCAGGGAACATCTCCCTGGCCGCTCTCTCCTGCTGGTGAGCGATGCCCTCCACCATTGCCTCAAAGGAACAGTGGTCAAAGGCCCTCCTGAGTCCCCAGTCCAGGGGCTCATCTAGACTATAATTAAAAAGGTCCTTGAGGGCCGAGTCCTCTAGTTTGAGCCCCTGGGCCGTCTCCAGGAACTTCCTGGCGAACTTCCTGACCTCTCTCCCCTCCTGACTGAGGAGTTGGAGGACTCGAAACCGGAGAATCCTCTCATATTGAGAACAGGTGGTCAGGTACTCCGGAATCGAGTCCTCTCTCTGCTGAATCCTCGACATGGTCGGATCCTTCTGTCACGTTTACACAAAGGAAAACTGGTGCGAGGATTCAAGTGCAGATGAAAAAGGATTTATTAACAAAAACAAAACATAAACACAAAACAAAAACCCACGAGGGGGAAAAAACACATAATAAGAAACAAAAGACAACTTACAAAAACCAACAAAGATCATGGGGAACTGGGAGACGTAGACATTACAAGGATCCGACAAAGACTGACAAACACAAGGGCTATATAAAGGGGAGAAATCAAGCTGGGAATGAGGTGGCACAGGTGGGGCAAATGAAACCAATAATCAGATAACAAGGGGGAGGGATCAAACAATGACAGAGGCACATGGCCACACTAAAAAAACCCACATGTGCACACAAGACAGGACAGGCATGTGACATGGAGTGGGTCAGAAATGAATTTGACCACTTCATTAAGTTTTGTTTTGTAGAAAGTGTTTCTTTAAAGTGAATTTCATTTTGTATAAATTGTATCTTAATTTTAATCAATGTTTCATCAGCCAATTGCCTGGATTTAATAAATAATAAGCAAATATAGCAGACATTATAATCGTGATATTATAATCGTGACATGGAGGCGCCAGGGCGATCACTGCAGAACTGGACGTATGTTGAGCGACGCATAGTAGTGGGAAGTTCGGATCATTTTGAGGACTCAGATCTTTGAATCTCGTTCAACAAAACGAACAAATCTTTTTTCAAGTCATTTCGTTCATTTCAGCAGAATATAATTCAAATGTCACATGTTATTCCCCAACAGATCTAGTACTTATGCAAACGTTGATCACATTTGGAATAAAAAATAATTATAAGCTAATGCAGCCAAGGCCAAACTTTAAGAAATTATTCATGAATAGCTGAGCTGGGTCTTCAGGTTATGCAGTCTGTTAGTTCACCTCACCTCCGAATCCCAGTCGCTCTTTCTTTTGTCCTCACATTTAATCACGTCTGTTTCCTAGAAAGATTAGTAACGTTACACCTCTCCTGTCTTTGGGTTTGAGTCGTTAGTTCCGTCATCAATGTCTGATCTGGGCCGTGACAGCCCTATAAGCAATGCATTCAGTCCTGAAAACAGAACAGATTAGTTCACCTCTCTAGTCTTCGGGTTCGAGTCATTCGTTCTCACAGCCCCATCGGCTGAGTGCAGAAGATCCTGTACAGATCCAATGGCCTATAGCGCATGCACTGTCAACACAAAATGAACAAACCGCTCTCTGAGACAACTCGCTGTTCCCGAGTCATATTTAAGATTAGTTCAAAAAGAACGACGCATCACTAACGCATAACTTAGGTTGCGTCTCAATCAGCTCCTAGTTCAGTAGTCAGGGCACTGATCAAGACATAAGTCAATGGGCTGACTTCCTGATCAGTGCCCTGACTACTGAACTAAGGAGCTGATTGAGACGCACCCTTAGTTGTCAACCGAACTCAAAAGTAGTAGAAGAAGATGAGGGTAAACGAGGTGGTGAATGTTTAAAATGCCCTACAAGCTTCCTCACAATAGCCAGTGTCACTGAGGAAGCAGACCCTGGTGTACATCCAGCTGAAGTGTGTCCACGTGAAAGCCCGTGTTGGGTACCCTATACCATCCTTTGCTTTGTTTCATATCTTAATTTGTCCCGCAAAATGACATGGACTCGTTGCTCGTCTATTCCCCGTGTTCAGCATCTCCTCGATCGCTCTGCTGTACGAGACCCACAAAATAATGACAATGCAATATTATTCACGTTAAATAAAGGTAAAAGGTGACAAACAAACACATTTTTTATACTTTATTCTTACAGATTATACTATATTAAGCAATCAAAACAATAAACTGCATTACTGTACTAGTTGTGCAAAACAAGCTACCCAGTTTCATTAATGGTTAGGCCTTTCTTGACTTCACTAAAGTAAGAAAATAATGAAATAGTATCTAATCTTTAAGTTTTTTACACATTTGTGACTTGTGTAGTTATTAATTAATTATCAAGTTTTTTTGCTTTCCTGTTATGTTTTCTTTTTAATGAAAGAACATTAGAGACAATGGACAGGAAATCACTAGGAAACCCACGTGTCCCACCTCAACTCTGTCGACTCTTGTTTTAATATCCATATTTATTTAAATTCACTGTATTGTGGAGGAATTTCTGCAGGATGGTGATGCATGGAAGGGTTGCTGACCACAGATATCTGCAAGAAAAAAACTATATGATCAGTTTCCTTTGATAATATTAAACAATTAATGCACCCATTGTTTAGTGCTTTATACACTTACAGTTCAAATATAGTGACATTACATTCAAATACTACATTGTTTTGTGGAATGTTTTTTAGAGTACCACTCAAAGTCCAATTAAACTGGGGTTACAAGCTTCTCTTACCTCTGCGCTGTTAAGATCATGGAATTGATTGGACCTAAAACAACAGGGCTGTGGAGTTACAACTTGTGGAACAAACGGCACCTGTGAAGAAACACATGTAGAGTTTTATGCCACAAATGCAGTGACACTGGGAGATAGTTTTGAGTATTACAGGTTTACAGACATCAATATACTTCAAGTAGAGAAGAAAAAAGCTAAAGACAGAAATCCTTCTGAAATGTCCTAGTGTGGATGCCTTCATTTGGATATCTTAAAATAATTTCACAACTGAAAAACTACATTAGATGTTAATCTTGTTTGTTTTTAAAGCAGTTAAACATGTTGTGTTTTTTGTGCTATTAGTACAGACGCTGCTGCTGAACTATGGAAGCTTATGTGTAGCAGAATTCAATTTGCAATGCAATATGCAAAATGGCAATGTATTTCACTATTCAAAATTACATTTTCCATTACATGTGTGCCAAATTGGTGCAAAATGAAAATTATTATATAATTTACTTTTGCTATTTCAATAAGTAAATTTTAAATGTAAATTACATATTCATTTTGAATGCTTTATACATTGCAAAATGAAAATGTATTACTCAAATTGATTTGGTATGTGTCTATGTCCAAGCCATAACATATAAATGTTATTTGTTCTAAATGCATTTTACACTCACTTTTAGGAAGCTTAGGATTGCATTTTCATCATAATGCCATGTGATATTTGTAGCAAAATTCAGTGTGGATTTCAAAATGCATTCAGAGCCAAAGATATAGCAAAATGGTAGCAAAATTGTGATTTAAATGACTTTTTAATACATTGACACTCACTCTTTTTCCGAGGTTTGATCAATGCATTTTAATGAATGCCACATGTCGATTAATTCAGTCGATGTGGATTTGAAAATGCATTCAGAGCTGATCACGCCCACCCTCCGTCAATCAATGTGTCAGGTGGGGCCGCGACGGAGTAGCGTGGAAGCGGCTACACACTGCAAGCGTCCGTTTTTATTTCGGCTCTAATGTTAACAGGTTAGAGCATGAACACTGTCTGCGTGACACGTGCGGCTAGAAATAGAACCAACGCCTATTTTTCACGCGACACACAAACGCGTTTCAGGCAAAATTTAATAGAAAAAGATGGATGTCTTTTTGACTCAAACACATAGCTAACAAATGACATTTTGATGTTTGAAAGTCTCTAGGTTTTGACATGAATGCAGATATAACTGTAATTTAAATAAATAATAATAATTATCGATTTTCAATACATGTCAATACAGAACGGAAAATCTGTAGCCTATTTTGCCATCAATACCATAGATATGTATGGTCAATACTGCCAACATTGTCTTTGCTGTATCAGTAGGCTATATATTTAAGTCAAATCCTAGAGATTTTCAAACATCAAAATGTAATTTTGTTAGCTATGTGTTTGAGTCAAAAAGACATCCATCTTTTTCTATTCAATTCTGCCTGAAACGCTTCCAACGCGTTTGCGTGTCGCGTGAAAAATAGGCGTTGGTTCTATTTCTAGCCGCACGTGTCACGCAGACAGTGTGCATGCTCTAACCTGTTAACATGAGAGCCGAAATAAAAACGGACACGCCACGCAGCTGAGATGCTCACGCCACGCTTGCAGTGTGTAGCCGCTCCACGCTTACCTGTCGTGCCCCGCCTTGACACATTGATTGATGGAGGGTGGGCGTGATCAGCTCTGAATGCATTTTCAAATCCACATCGACTGAATTAATCGACGTGTGGCATTCATTAAAATGCCTTTTTCAAACCTCTCAAGAGTGAGTGTCAATGTATTAAAAAGTCATTTAAATCACAATTTTGCTATATCTTTGGCTCAGAATGCATTTTGAAATCCACACTGAATTTTGCTACAAATATCACATGGCATTATGATGAAAATGCAATCCTAAGTTTCTAACGTGAGTGTAAAATGGCAAAAGTAAATTATATAATTTAATTTTTATTTGCACCAACTTGGCACATATGTAATGGAAAATGTAATTTTAAATAGGGAAATACATTGGTCATTTTGCATATTGCATTGCAAATTGAATTCTGCTACACATAAGCTTCCATACTGAACACTGTTGAGAGACTCAGGTAATTCATACACACAAAGTTTGGTAACCCCTGACTTTACACATCACTCACCTGAGGAGAACAGCAGCAGGCGACTTTACAGGCAAATGCTGACAGACAGATGGAGATGATAAACTCAAGGATGGTGAATATGAGTGATACACTACTGATTCCCAAGAAGAGAGTCTGAGAGAGAGAATTCAACATTAGCACAAATAATAATGAGAAATAATTACTTGAACACTGGCTGCTCAGCAGTTCCTTCCACCACTGAGGTTCATATAGGAATACAACATATCTATAGGTCAAACAGGACTGAGTTTACAATCAATGTATAATGCCTTCTTGAATTGTGAATTATCAGTAATAGTAAGAGATCTATAAACAACTTCTGAATTGGTGGACATATGAGTGCAGATTGACTTTAGACAAGTGTACTGACCACACAATGATCTTGTAATTACTAAATAAATGTGAATATAAAAGTTGGTGACATACCATATACTTTTCCTCAGTATAATAACAATCAGAATTGTTGCAGTAACTGTACAGCTCTACAATCAAATCCCCTGAAGTTATGATGATAAAGGAAATGCCTGCAATTAAAGCACTGAAAATGTTCATCCCAAGTGAACCTTTCACCTACAGGTAGAAAACAACATCAAATAGATTAATAAATTAATGAGATTAGTTTGTTAACATAGATTGAAAGGTATATGGAGAGTGATAAAAGTACACCATTTGACATATTAAATAAATAAAATATAGCAGCATGCAGCAATCATCAGGGTCCATGTGGATGATTAAGAGATATGATTGATTTTCTTTTCAAAAAGCTTTTTCATAAAAGTCCAGTCAATCTTCACTGATAGTATATATATATATATATATATATATATATATATATATATATATATATATATATATATATATATATATATATATATATATATATATATATATATAACAAAACAAGTATATATATATATATATATAAAGGGGTGGCACAGTACATGAAAAAAACCCGAACCGTTCGGTTCGCTTGTCTCGGTTTGACGCATGCGCAAAGTAGCCTCGTGCACGTGTGTTACCTCAGACAGTGGGTGTCCTTTCTGAGCGAAATAGAAGATTTAAAAGAATTCAAAGACAGTAAAAGTGGAGTGCTGCAGGTGCTGTCATGTGTAAAAATGGTAAGCGGGAGAGATAAGGAAGGCTGTCCGGAGTTGGAAGATGTGTCGTATAATGCCAGCTTCACACCACACGCGCAATCAGTACGTTAGCGAGAAGGGTCTGACTGCAGAGACGCAGTTTTACCCAAACTACAGTTTTGCCCGCACACGCGCATTTCGTCGTGAGACTTTTATGTTGTGCATGTTATGGTGTTTTGTTGATTTGTCCTACTTTGTCAGATTTTGCTACCTCCCATTTAAACAGTAGGTAGCACAATTCAACAGCAAAAAATGCTACCTATTAGATTGTGCTACCACCACAACATCATATTCATGTGGCTTTAACATCCATACCCACCCCTACCCTAACCCTACCCTTAAACAGATGCAAAAATAAATAAATAACAGCAGGAGCAACAATAACCATTAGATAGTTGTAGGACAGAACAGTCGCCAAGATTTAAAAATTAAATGTGATAGAACGGACAAAAGTACTGTAGTGAAACTGCGGATGCGTGGACAAAACTGCTGAGGTGAAACGGTGGCTCTGCAGACAGATATTATTGGAGAAAGCAGGGCAGAAGTGAGCCGTGCGCGTGCCCGTTGTGCAGCCATTCACACTGGCAGTGTTCGTCTCGAGTAGAGGCTGACATTTTTTCGGGAATCCCACGGGTCACGGGATTCCTGTGGGATTCCTGCAGGATGGGAGTCATCTTTGCTATTAATCACGGGATTTGGACGGTACAGGATAAATGGTTAACGGGAGCAGACAGGAGCGGGAATCAACCAATAGCAAAGACGACAAAAAAAGAAAAAAGTAAATGCACCATTTTGTAGTTTCCTTTTAATACGCCTACAATGTAACGCAATTAAAAAATAACTACATGACCCAGCCGTCCCAGAAGCCATCAGTGCTTTTTGTCACGGCTTCCGGCCGGAATTCAAAGAGCAGTGATGGAGGGAGCTAACAGCCGCGGAGAAGTGGCAAAAAATAATTTACAGCGCAAAGTCAGAAGTAAGGACATGTCTATTAAGTTCACAAAACTGGTCGGAAAGTCTGAAATATTAATTAAGTTTATGAGAGTAGAATGTGACGGTGATAGCACAATGTACGCTGCTTGTAAGACATGCTTAGTCTTAGTCAATACGCAAGTGATTCAGGGACGAGCGGTCTGAAGAGGCACACTTGCAACGCAAATTCGGGAAAGAATCAGCCAAGCATCGCTTCGTTCATCAAGCGAAAATTGCCGTCAGGTGTCAAGTCTCGTTTGACCGACAAAATTGCTCTCATGTGCAACCAAGAACTCAGACCCTTTGTTGTGGTAGAGGGGAAAGGCTTTACCAACGTAGCACAGGAGCTGCTCGACATTGGAGCCAAATATGGAAGTAACGTGCAGGTGGAAGACACGTAGAAGGGGAGTATGAGAAAATAAAACTGCTGGTCATGGTGCTGCAATACATGAGTGACACTAAGTTGACACGTTTCCAGTGTCTTCTTGACTTCTGGCGGGAGATGTCAGGTGGGCTCGTACCAGTTGCCAAGAGTCTGCTAGCTATCCCCGCAACAAGTACTCCTTCTGAGCGTAGCTTCAGTGTTGCGGGAAAACTGATAGAGGAGGCGTTCTACCCTCAATCCAGAAAATGTAGATGCACCTTTGTTCCTACACAGCAACATATAACTAAGATGGACTCATTATGCAAGAGCATAATTGATGAAAATCGTTAACATGTAATTAAAAAAATATATAAATGTAAACTATATGCAGCTTTATGTGCTGTTTGTTACAAATAGGTGACACGGATAACAGAGGCAGGTGAAAGCAGAGTTTATTTGCTGAACCAGGATGTGAGCAGATGAGGTGAGAGTCAGAATGGGTGTTCAGGTGAATGCTGGATATGGAGGTGATACGATACGTTTTCTTGATTGTAGAACAACGGGACACTGGATCGAAGGAGACGAGGACCAGGAGACAGGACGAGACGAGGAGACACTCAGGAGACAAAGGAGATCAGGTAAGTAGGCAGGTGAGTCCGAGGAAGCAAGCATGAGTAGTAGCATGTGCAAACGATACCGGACAGTGACTGAGTGAGTGTGGGGCTTAAGTGGAGGTGGTGATAGCTGATGATGACGTGCAGTGTGTGTGCTCAGTACTCAGGTGATTGGGATCGTTGTGGTTGTGAGAGGGTGGAGCCTGGCGTGCTTGTAACATTACCCCCTCCACAGCCATCTCCTGAGGGCCGCGGACCCGGCGCTGTGGTGGTCGACCTCTTCCCGAGGTGCCGGTCGATCAGAGCGGGTAGTGAACGTCTCCAGCAGATTCGGGTCAAGGATGTCATGCCTGGGTACCCAAGATCGTTCTTCTGGGCCGTACCCCTCCCAGTCCACTAGTTACTGGAGTTGACCACCACGACGCCGGGAGTCCAAGATGTCCTGGACCTGGTATGCTGCGCCATCGTCAACGAGGAGTGGAGGAGGCTCGAGGTAACGCCAGGCTCTGGGGAAAAAGAAACAGAAGGGTAGTGAGGCTTGAGGAGAGACACGTGGAAAGTGGGGTGAATCCGGTACTGAGGGGGTAATTGGAGTTTGTACGTCACCAGATTGATCTGCTGCAGGATGTTGAAGGGGCCAATGAACCTGGGACTCAACTTCTTACACTGCAGACGCAGTCTGATGTCCCGGGTGGACAGCCAGACCTTCTGCCCCACCTGGAACGTCGGTGCGTTGGAGCGGTGAAGGTCGGCTGTCAACCTGCGTCTGCAGAGGGCCCGTTGGAGTTGATGGTGGGCTGAGTCCCAGACCCTCTCACTCTCCCGGAACCAGTAATCCACCGCAGGGACGTTGGAGGTTCCCCAGACCAGGGGAAGCGGGGAGGCTGGTAGCCGAGTACGCACTGGAATGGGGTCAGGCCGGTAGTGGTTGTCGAAGGGAGTTCTGTGCGTACTCAGCCCATCCAAGGAACTGGTTCCAGGAGTCCTGGTGGCCGTGACAGAAGCTATGGAGGAAACGGCCAATCTCCTGGATCTTTCTTTCCGTCTGCCCGTTCGTCTGGGGATGGTATCCGGATGTGAGGCTTACGGTCACACCTAGGAGTGCCATAATACCGGAAGACGTGGTTAAACATGGCTTCCGCAGTCTCCAGGGCTGTGGGTAGTCCTCGTAGTGGGAGTAGTCGGCAGGACTTCGAGAAGCGATCCACCACCACGAGGATACAGGTACAGTTCTCTGAATTGGTTAAGTCTGTAATGAAGTCTACCCCTAGGTGTGACCACGGACGGTTGGGAACGGGCAGAGGCAGGAGTTTCCCGGCTGGCAGGTGTCGAGGGCTTTTAGCCATGGCGCATTCTCGGCATCCCGCGTACCTTCTGACATCAGCTGGCATGTGTGGCCACCAGAAGCGCTGACGTAGCAGCAAGAGGGTTTCATTGACCCCAGGGTGACCAGTGCCCAGTGATGTGTGCAAGGAGTGAATGAGAGGGATGCGTTGTGCTCGTGTGATGTACTGCAAGCCCGGAGGACAGCCCGGCGGCACGGTGGTGGAAGCATTGGTAGAGGGCAAGGTCTCTTCCGACCATGTGATGGGACTGAGGAAGAGCTTCGTGGGGAGAATGGGTTCCTCTTCCTCCTCGGAACGTTCCTCGGGCCGTGGATGCGGGAAATGGCATCCGCCTTGATGTTCTTGGCCCCGGGCCGGTAGGAAATGTTAAAGTCGAACCTCGTGAAGAAGAGTGCCCAGCGAGCCTGTCGGGGGTTGAGTCGCCTCGCCTCGCGGAGATACCCCAGATTCTTATGGTCAGTGAGGACCAGGAACGGATGTTTGGCGCCCTCTAACCAGTGCCTCCACTCCTCCAGTGCGAGCTTGATGGCGAGGAGCTCTCGGTAGCCGATGTCGTAGTTGCTCTCCGCTGGGCTGAGCTTGCGGGAGAAGAAGGCACATGGATGGAGACGGCTGGGGTTCCCCTGCTGCCGAGATAGGACCCCACCCACCCCGGTGGTGGAGGCGTCAACTTCCACGACGAATGGGATCACGGGATCGGGATGGACCAAGAGGGGAGCTGTCGTGAAGGCATCCTTCAGGGTCTGGAAGGCTTGGGTGGCGGATGGGGTCCAGGACAGAGACTTGGGCTTGTTGCGGATAAGGCTGGTGAGGGGACTGGCGATGGAGCTGTAATTCTGGATGAAGCATCGGTAGAAATTGGAGAAACCTAGGAATCGTTGCAGTTCTTTCACAGTTGATGGGGTTGGCCAGGACCGGATGGCTTCCACCTTCCCTCGTCCATCCGGATGCCACTGTGATCGATGATGTAACCGAGGATATGCACTGAGGGCTGATGGAAGGAGCATTTCTCGGCCTTGAGGTAGAGCTGATATTTCCTCAGGTGTTGTAGGACCTCCATAGCGTGGCCGGCGATGGTCGGCCATGCTCCGGGAGTAGATCAAGATGTCATCAATGTAGACCAGCACATACCTGTGGAGACACTCCCGGAGCACCTCATGTATGAAGTCCTGGAATACGGAGGGCGTTGGCGAGTCCATATGGCATCACGAGGTACTCGTAGTGAACTGTGGGCGTGACAAAGGCGGTCTTCCACTCGAGGTTATACGCGCTGCGGAGGTCCAACTTCGTGAACACAGTGGCACCACGGAGATGTTCCAGGGCAGCTGGGACGAGAGGAAGGGGATAACGAAATTTGACAGTGATGTTGTTCAGGGAGAGCGCCTCCGTCCTTCTTTGCCACGAAGAAAAAACTCGAAGCAGCAGGGGAGGTGGATGGACAGATGTAGCCTTGCTCCAGCGCCTCCTTGATGTAATCCTCCATGGCCTTCTCCTCCGGAAGGGAAAGGGGATAGATTTTTCCCCTGGGCACTGGTTCACCTGGCAGCAGATCGATGGCGCAGTCCCATGGCCGATGGGGAGGCAGCTTGGAAGCCCGTTGGGAACAGAAGACGTCTCTGAAGGGGGCATAACAGGCGGGGACATCCACTGATCGTCTCTCTACCGGACCCTCGATGGACGTGGCAGTGAAAATCCACTCCTGTGTCATCCTCTAGTCTCGAGCAGCTGAACCGTGGCTCGTGTATTGCAAATACAGACGAATATCGTCCATTCTGTCACTTTTCCGGTGTTCTCCTCCGACCCCTGTCTGTCTCGTGCTTTGATTTATGATGGGCAGCATATCTGCTGCAAATGCGAACGTGTTCCCCTCTGTCCCATGCATATAACATGTTGTAAGTAGTTCACATGATAAATGTAACATAAGTTAGGATATGCTTCTAGTTTTAATAATTTAAACAGGCCTTTGAAGTTTGAGCAAAAAGCTGCTCATGCTGAATTAAAGCCACAGTGCATTGTTCTGATCACAATTAAGTTACGCCAATGTGTCGGACTCTGTAGACAGCGTAAGCAGGAGACAGCCAATTAGGAAACAACTTCTATGTGATATAACAATTTTATTTAAATACTGTATCCTGAATTGTGGATAATTAAGCTATGTATCACATGCTGAAGTACATTTCTGGAGTGTTAACGATTAAAAGAAAATACAACAACAAGAACCGTACCAAACCCGAAACCGTGACCCTAAAACTGTGATACGAACCGAACCGTGGGTTTTGTGAACCGTGCCAGTCCCTATTATATATATAGAATTTTTTACTATCCTAAGATAGCCTATGCGATCATCAAATGTATTGGGTGAATGTGGACTCGTGTTAAACACTGAAATTCAGATGAATTGCATGTCATGGGTCAATTTATAGTAATTATTGAGTTATCACTTGAGGCTCAATTTCCGGTGTCCAGAAGTAAGTCTTAAGGTCCTTTTTAATTATTTATTGTATAATATATGTGGCCTTCTAACCTTTTTAAACACCACCAGGATCGTGACTCTTTCAAGTTTGGGTTCTACATCAATAACAGTCACGGATGCCTATACACTTTTATGGCAGAAAAACAAAAGGAAGAAGAAATCTGTACAAACACACTATGGTGCTTGGATCCCTAAAATAACCAGTGTTTTGTACATACCAAACACAAACCGGAGGGTGAATTCTGATTGTTTTCTGCAGCAATGGAGAGTGAGCCTGAGATAATGTACTGAGAGCAGAGAGAGAGAGACAAAAGTCAAGACTGCTGGAATATGTAACTTGTGTTATAGAAGACCTGACACTTAATTGTATAATTGTTTCTTACGATGATAGATCCCCAGTAAGGAATACCACTAAAGACAAAGACTGATTCTGCATGAACTGTAGACACGATTCCCAACAGGAGAATCAACAGACCGATCATTATCTGGACAGACTGTGAAGGACAAGAGAGGCTTTTATAGAGCAAGAATAGGATTGCATTTTGGTGAACAGTATAACATGAACAATATACATTAATAACAGTTGTAGGTATGGATTTATTATTGTACTACTAAAATATCTAGACACTCTCATTGCATGAATTCACACACTGATTTGCAGATTTGTCCAGTACTTCACATTCTTTCCTGTGACCGATACACTATAAACTATTTTTACGATTTTACTCTGCAAGTGATAAACACGATGATACATTTATTATATTGCTGTCTTCCAGCATTGTCACCAAGGCATTAAGTTATATGTGTATATTCTTGTACTTTGCTTAGCTCACACTGACATACACACATAAAGATCAATGATTTGGGTTTATGCCCAATGTCTCACCCCAATGGCTTTTGGTTGTCCTGTCAGAAACGGCTGAAGTCCATGAAGAGGTGAAACTCCCGCTGGATGCTGAACATAAACAGGCACAGGAACATCTGTCCCAGTTCCAGCTGTTGCTGGTGTTGGTGGTTGAAACTGGATGACAAGCGTCGAGGAGGTCACGGGTATGACAGTGTGGGACATGCTTGATTACAATCTGACACTGACCTGTACAAAATCATAATAAATCAAGATTAGATAAGATTATAAAATAGATTGTCTATGTAAACAAACTTTCCCATTTATCCCTTAAAATATGATCAATTATATTTATTATTATAAACGTGGTCTTCACAGGTTGAAAACCCTATGAATGCAGTTATGTCAATAGTAGTTATTACCATTGGTCAAATTATTGCCATCAATTAGAATAACACTATTAGACGTTGAAAACAGAGAATATACTATATAACAAACTGACCCACGTCATTCACATTTAAGGCATTTAACTGATGCTCTTTTCCAAAGACACTTACAAAAGTGCCCTACCAACCAATATAGAGGAAATTCATTCATTAAAGGTAGGGTAGGTAAGGGTAGGTTTTTTTTCCAAATTTGTTTAAACTTTCTTTATATATAAATACATAATTAAAATGTACGTACTCTGAAAAAGAAAGTATAAAAATTGAGTGTCTGTAGACCTCTCACTGTTTTAAAGACGGCTCATTATTTCCATTCACTCCACCTTCTCCCTTCTGGGCTCTTTCCAAAGCCACGCCCCCAAAACACATGAACGCGCTCCGCCGACCAATCAGCTGGAAGAGCATTATTTACTTGAGACAAGCGGTGGAAGAGGGAGCAGAGTGCATGTAGTGACATCATGTCAGAATCACATCTAACTTTATCAGTATGAATATAAACTAATAAGATGTCTTTTAGTACTCACTATCAAGCTAGAATACCGATACTGGTAAAGTTTAAAATATATTTGTTTGATTCGGTAACGAGCTAGTTATATTTATAAGGCAAAGCTAAAAATGGGTAACATTGATACATGTTTTTCCAATAACATCAGTTATACTGTGATGAAGATGAATTTCGTGTAAGATTCATAACATATACGGTGTGTTGCATGTAAGAGTTTCCATGATGCATTGCTGACTCTGATGAGGACTACACTCCGGAGACAAGTACCGCATCGTCGGCTCGAGGACAAGGCCGGGTCGAGGGCAAAGCAAAGGAGGTCGTGCAAGAGCGCGGGCAACTAGTGTCCGAGGAAGTAGAGGTGCGCATGTGGGCAGATCCTGTAGCAAAAGGGGTGGTAGCCATGGTAGCGAGAGAGAGTGACAGTCGCACAAGCCAATCACTTGATTCGTCCCGAATGAAAATAATGAGCGGTGTTTATTGCAGATTAAAAAGTCTAGAGTCACTCTCTTTTATACTCTCTTTTTCAGACTACTTACATTTTAATTATGTATTGACATATAAAGAAAGTTTAAACAAATTTGGACAAAAGTGTTTTAGATAATTCTTACCTACCCTACCTTTAATACAAATAATAAATATATTAATAAAATGCAGACATAACACAAAGATAGGCATCTGTATAAGTTAGTCAGATAATCAGTGTAAGTGTATAATTAGTTGTTTTACCGGTAAAAAGGTCTTCTCTTCGGTTGGTTCACTGCACTTTGCTCTGTAGTTCAGTCACTCTTCTGAGACGAGCCCATGTAAGTGTGATGTTATAAGAGCAACTGCTGATACGGTTTCCCAGAATGAAGGAGAAGCAGGAAACAGCTGGAGCTCAGGTGGTTAGGAGCTGCCCCTTTAGTAAGATAATAAACCATAAAAGACAATAATTAATTGAAGTACTCATAAATGTGTTTATGTTTTACTGCATAGCAAGTAATCTGGATTGGACCAGCAGATTAGCATTATTACTTCATCTGTTGCAGCTCTTCTGTCACCGCACAGTGCTTGTTCGTTCTCTTGCTGTTTACACTCACCTAAAGGATTATTAGGAACACCTGTTCAATTTCTCATTAATGCAATTATCTAATCAACCAATTACATGGCAGTTGCTTCAATGCATTTAGGGGTGTGGTCCTGGTCAAGACAATCTCCTGAACTCCAAACTGAATGTCCGAATGGGAAAGAAAGGTGATTTAAGCAATTTGGAGCGTGGCATGGTTGTTGGTGCCAGACGGGCCGGTCTGAGTATTTCACAATCTGCTCAGTTACTGGGATTTTCACGCACAACCATTTCTAGGGTTTACAAAGAAAGAAAAGAAAATGACTTGTTGATGCTAGAGGTCAGAGGAGAATGGGCCGACTGATTCAAGCTGATAGAAGAGCAACTTTGACTGAAATAACCACTCGTTACAACCGAGGTATGCAGCAAAGCATTTGTGAAGCCACAACACGCACAACCTTGAGGCGGATGGGCTACAACAGCAGAAGACCCCACCGGGTACCACTCATCTCCACTACAAATTGGAAAAAGAGGCTACAATTTGCACGAGCTCACCAAAATTGGACAATTGAAGACTGGAAAAATGTTGCCTGGTCTGATGAGTCTCGATTTCTGTTGAGACATTCAGATGGTAGAGTCAGGATTTGGCGTAAACAGAACGAGAACATGGATCCATCATGCCTTGTTACCACTGTGCAGGCTGGTGGCGGTGGTGTAATGGTGTGGGGGATGTTTTCTTGGCACACGTTTTCTAGGCCCCTTAGTGCCAATTGGGCATTGTTTAAATGCCACGGCCTACCTGAGCATTGTTTCTGACCATGTCCATCCCTTTATGACCACCATGTACCCATCCTCTGATGGCTACTTCCAGCAGGATAATGCACCATGTCACAAAGCTCCAATCATTTCAAATTGGTTTCTTGAACATGACAATGAGTTCACTGTACTAAAATGGCCCCCACAGTCACCAGATCTCAACCCAATTGAGCATCTTTGGGATGTGGTGGAACGGAGCCGTGCCCTGGATGTGCATCCCACAAATCTCCATCAACTGCAAGATGCTATCCTATCAATATGGGCCAACATTTCTAAAGAATGCTTTCAGCACCTTGTTGAATCAATGCCACGTAGAATTAAGGCAGTTCTGAAGGCAAACGGGGGTCAAACACAGTATTAGTATGGTGTTCCTAATAATCCTTTAGGTGAGTGTATAATCACAGGTTTGGGCCTGTGGCGCGGTGTCTTCACTTTTGATTGTAAATGTGCGTGAGTAAAAACCTTGAATCAAAGACTTAAGCGGCATGCAATAGGTGTTTAGCCACATAGCTGCCACCAATCATTTCTGCAGTTTCTTGTGCTCATTGATTTTCAAGTGAATTAATTTTGTTTTGTTCAATATATTCCTTTCTCATTTTGATTTGAGCTTGCTTTGAGAATGCTATATATTTAAACACATTTCTTTTTTTTCTTATTTGTGATTTGACCAATCAGAATCAAATATTCCACAGAACTGTGTAATAAGAATATTATATATCTTAACACTATTTCATCCTCTGTAAATAAGCAGGTAAAAAGACTTCAATTTGTAATTTTCTCGCCTTTATATTCTGATTACATTGAACATATTATTGATACATTCTGTGAACTGTATTATAAACTTGTATATTATAAACATGTCATATCTGTATCCTTTGCATTAAGACCCAAGCTTTGGTTTGGCTTGCAGGATCTCTCCAGAGATGTTCGATTGGGTTCAAGTCTGGGCTCTGGCTGGGCCAATCAAGTACATTTACAGAGTTTGCCACTCCTTTTATCTTGGCTGTGTGCTTAGGGCGTCGCTGTCCTGTTGGAAGATGAACCTTCGCCCCGGTCTGAGGTCCAGAGCGCTCTGGAGTGTCTCTGTACATTTCTGCATTCATCTTTCTCTCGATCCTGACCAGTCGTCCTGTCCCTGCAGCTGAAAGTTCAATCTTTGTTTCATCAGACCAGAGAATTTTGTTTTTTTCATGGCCTGAGAGTCCTTTAGGTGCCTTTTGGCAAACTCAAGACGGGCTGTCATGTGTCTTGGTGGTTCCAAAGTTCTTCCATTTACAGATGATGGAGGCCACTGTGCTCATTGGGACCTTCAATGTTGCAATTATTTTTATTTATATTTCGTTTTTTATTTTTAATAAATTTGCAAAGATTTCAGACAAACTTATTTCACGCTGTTACTATGGGGTATTGTTTGTAGAACTTTGAGGAAAACATTTAATTGAAGTCCAGTACCAGGAATATGCTCTGGAAATTTTATCATGTAAAGTTATTTATCACACATGCGATATCAATTTATTCGGTTGTAAACTTGTTGTTTTCTAACCAATTCTTCACAAACTATGTTTTCACAGTAAAAAAAATTCCTAACACTTTTACATTTTCAACAGAGTCCCATTGTCCACATATATGGACCTCGACTTTAGCGGTGTAGTAAATCTTTAGTGTTTAAAAAATGTGTCAAATTTGCATGCCATATTAATCATACAACACTATTATGCATAACCTAACAAGAATCAACAATGAAATTTGATAGATTTTTTTTTACCTAGTGGACGTTTTGGTCTGGTGTGGCTGCCAGACTTTTCAGATGTTTTCTATGTAAAGTGTTTTTCTCTTCTGACACCACCAGATGGCAGTGTAAGTGTCCATGTTTGTGTAGAACAGGTTAGACTTACACAGAGTTAAGTATTATGGTGCACACAACCAAAAATGTGATGTCCATGTATGTTGATGCCAGGATGTAGAGGAATAATGAGAAGAAGAAAAAAATTGACGTTAGAAACTGCAGTTTTTGTCCTTGTTAGTATGCTCTTTATTCAGTTTTCCACCCCATTCATCTACTATAAGGAAAATAAATCAGAGAAGACACAATCACAAATAATTTGACGCTATTTGTAACATATTGCTAAATGTTAATTATTGATTGTTGATTTGTTTGTTGAGTCTGTGGCCCTAAAAAGGTTTAATTATATTGACAAACGTTTATTATTTTTGCTCTTTAGAAAAATCGCAACAAACAAATATGGGTCTGTCATTGAAAAAAGTTCCCAACCCTGTAAATCAGAGGTCTTCAACCCTTCTCCTGCGGACCCACTGCCCTGCAGAGTTTAGCTCCAACCCTAATTAAAGACAGCTAGGTGAAGCTAATCAAGCTCTTCAGGATCACTTGTTGAAAATACACTGGCAGTTGTGCTGAAGCAGGTTGGAAATAAACTTTGCAGGACAGTGGGTCCCCAGGAGCAGGGTTGAAGACCTCTGCTGTAAGTGGTTTCTTCACACAGAACATAATCTCACAAATTAGATTTGGTTAAAACTCTTTCTTTTGTGATTAATTTTAGTACATCAATGACCAACACGTGTTTAAATATGTATTTCAACAAGAATTCAACTCATATGTGTTTTATTGTTTGTATGTGAATGTGTACACATCTGTGACTTGAGCATGTGAGTAGGACTTTTATTTTGGAGTGGTGTTGTGACGTCATAAGGCTGCGCCGCGCTCGTGCATTTGTTATGATTCTGCAGAAGAAAGGTTTGTAAATTAAGCTTTTAAAGTGTTTAAATCAACGCAAACTGTTAAGGCAATGTTATCGTTTTAGCAAGAACTGTTAAAATAATGTTTGATTATTGAACTTTACATTATAATGCGTTATCTAACATTAATAGATGTTATTTTGTGCCCAATCCATACATGAGAAACATAAAAGATGCTTCTCATTTCTCTCTGTATATCGTCAATCAGTTTATCATAAACATGAACCCGGTCACTAGAGTAGAGCTGAGAGAAACTGAGCTTTTGAAACTCAGCACAGTGTTTCCTGGCTCAAAATGTTGAAGTATTTATTCAAGTAAAACAAACAACATTGTGGCCAAAGAAAAGGGTTTCAATGTATCATTCATATATTTCTACATCACTATAGATTGAATATCTACGTCTGTTTGTGGAACTAATAATTACTCTTACTTGTTTAACGCAATCCAGAATCACAATCTAAAGCGATATTTATATATAATCATAAGCTGGGCCGTTACTGTTATACAGTGACTATTCTGTCTCTATAATTTACTTATTTTCTATAAAATGAGTCACATATTTATATAAAAAAGGCTTAAATTGCATTTTTAGGTCTTCTTTATCACTTAAACAGATATAATAGACATTAAAAATACAATTTTGTATTTACACATCTTTTTATTGATATATTCAATCATATCTTGTCCTCGTGCAACTTCCACAAGAACTATAAAAAATGATAATCTCAAACTGTATTTAGATTGTCATAGAGTAGGCTAAACTGCCTCTAATCATACATCATGTGAAACTATATTTATTTATTTCTTCTTCATTACAATTTTCTTCATTTACTGTGTCCCTGAATTCATCTTCCACCCTGTTAGTAAGTACCTTCTCAATTGTACAAACATAAATAAGCTTCAACTCTCACTCCTAATTTTTTTATATATTTTTTTTATGTTATCCTGCTTGTCCCACTCTTAAAGCTCCACCCTATCAGACTATGTTATGAAGAATGATTGTCCGTCATAAATATGTCTGACATAGTTATAAAAGTTCTGTTTATCTGTAGAAGGTTAACTAGATAAGCACTCAAAGAACTACAGCTAACTTAGCTTAAAATGTTTCACCCTGATAGATTCCAGGTCTATAAACATAACAGGGTGGATATTTTAATAGAATAAATTGTATTTTGTGTATATTACAAATTCTATATACATGTAGATTTAAATATTATATGAAACAATATTATATAGGTGCAGTTCCACACATTACTCATCCACTGTTATGGCGTTCCATCCTGATAGTAATTTTTAAATAATATTTTGACAGCAACGTTATATGTTTTGCATATTTATGTCTTATTTTTTCTCTGTGATATACAGTATATGTTACAGCTCAGACAACATATTTATCAATTATAGTAGTGGTTTATGTAACTTCAAATGTTTCCTGTAAAATGACAACAAAATTGTGTATTTAGACCACAGTATGTGGGCATGGGACACTTTTAAATTTGGGGAGGCCAAATCCAGGCAGAAATCTTTATTGCGCAAAAACCTATGATAATATGAAGCGCTTCAAAAAATGCTTACGCGTATCTGAAATGCATAATGATGTGCTTAAATAGTGCTGGGCGGTATACCGGTTCATACCGAATACCGGTATTTATTTTTGTTATGATATGAATTTTGACTATACCGCAGGGTTGCTACGGGGTTTGGAAAAGTATGGAATTTGATTTGAGTAAATTCCAGGTCTGGAAAAGTATGGAAAAAATAAATCAGAGTTTGGAAAAATATTGATGTTTCCAGACTATTGTCCCTATTTCGTTTTCTAAATATAAAATTAAGAATTTCTAAATGTATATAATGAATTTATAATATATACAATTTTTTTTTTAATGGCGTTTGGATCAGGCTGTCAGCGCTGCCGATCATTTTTACACTTGATCTACTGGAGCTTAGGTCTGCAGTGATTGGTCCTTCCCTTTCAGTCAGTACACTCCGAGTTACGTCAGTACTGATGAAATGGGGGTTTCGCTAGAAGCCAGCTGCCTTCCATCTCAATCAAAACGATCCAATGGCATGAAAATACCATGGGTCTGCGGAATTTGCATAATGCAACTCTGCCCCACCAAGTGGGTATAAACGGCGTTGCATTGCAATCTCGCATTACGTTTCTGCTTTGGAGCCGAGTGCTACTTGCCTTCCTGAGCGATCTTCTCTTCAAGACGAGTGTCTCCCCAGAGTGTTGGTGTATGGCGTGTTCCAGCGAGATCCGCATTCCTGTCGATCTGTGCAGGTCTGCGTGTTCTCCCTGGGCGTCTCAGCACTCTACCTGAGTAAAACTCCTCTCTAAAAGAGCTGCACGCGGCGCGTCTTTTTAAAGATGTCTCGCCCGTGCTCCGTTTCTGGGTGCGATCGGCGGGTTAGTCCGCCTGACGGGCACGATCGCTGTTTGGCGTGTTTAGGCCTCGCACACGCCGAGCGGGCGTTCGTGGATGAGTCATGTTTTCACTGCAGGAACATGACCGTCGCATTACTGCGATCAAGACTCCGTGACCTCCGTGCTGGAGTGAGAGTCCCTTCTACTACACCCCAGTCTACTGTCTCCACGAGAGGCAGTACTTTGGCTGGTGGTCAGGGTGATCTGAGGGTGACTGTGTGAAACAACCTGAAGAACATTCCTCGGGCCACACCCCCTCTAGCACAATGCAACCCGTGGTGTTACCAGATGAGGGCGATGTTGTTTCCCGTCATAGGCCCAGCGTCACATTTGGAGCGCCGGCAGACGACTCCATGTCTATTGCCGCATCACAAGGCGGGCTGGATTCCTCTGGAGATAAGGATTGGGCTGTGCTGCCTCCCTTGGGATTGCCAGCATTGCCCGAGTCTGATCCAGAGCTTACGGCCATGCTTGCCCAGGCAGCTGAGAGCATCGGGCATGAGCGAAACCCTCCGCCATGTCCCGAGCGCTCGAGGCTGGGTTATTGGTTTCTGGGGGCGGCCATTGCACACGACAGCCCCTAGTCCCATTCTTCCTGGAAGAGGTGTCGAGGTCGTGAAGGTCCCCACTGACTTACCGTGATCGCTCGACAGCCTCTTCTGCTTTCACAGCGCTAGATAGCGGCACGGCCAAGAGGTACACCGGGGTTAATGAAAAAAATAAAAAATAAATAAAACAGCCAAACGACCATACAGTCTAGATAAAAGCCTCTTTAAATAGAAGAGTTTTCAACTGTGTTTTTAAGTTTTCCACTGAGTCCAGGCAGCGTAAGGAAGAAGACAATGCATTCCACAGCCTAGGTGCCACAGCTTGAAATGAACGGTCCCCTCTAGTTTTAAAGTGTGTGTGGGGGGCAACTAAAAATCTTTGACCTGTTGATCTTAGACTATGTGAAGACGTGCGCAGCTGTATCAGGTCAGAGATGTAACAAGGCGCCTGTCCTTGTAGGGCTCTAAAAGTAAGAACCAAAATTTTAAAATGCATTCTAAATTTCACTGGTAACCAATGAAGTGAAGCTAAGATCGATGTAATGTGTACTCTTTTACTGGTGTTGGTTAAAAGCCTTGCTGCAGAATTCTGGACAGTCTGAAGGTGACAAAAATCTTTCTTATTTAAACAAATAAAAAGACTGTTACAATAGTCTAAACAGGATGAAATAAAAGCGTGAATGATCATCTCCAATTCGGCCTTTGACACCAAGGCTCTTATTTTCGAAATGTTCTCTGAATTGGTTAAGTCTGTAATGAAGTCTACCCCTAGGTGTGACCACGGACGGTTGGGAACGGGCAGAGGTAGGAGTTTCCCGGCTGGCAGGTGTCGAGGGCTTTTAGCCATGGCGCATTCCCGGCATCCCCGCACGTACCTTCGAAATGTTCCTTAATTGAAAGAAACCGGTTTTAATAAGTTGATTCGAGTGTTTCTCCAAGGACATGGCCGAATAAAAAAAAACACCTACCAGGACCAGGAGGATGGTAAATTACCACACAATAAAACATTTTAATCATCTGTGACTCAAATGAAGAGAAGGTTCCGGAGTTAATTACTCTGCATAAGAATTTGTCACAATACACAGCAGCAAGGCCGCCGCCTCGGAGTGCCATTCGAGGTGTCCCAATCACAGAGCAGCCTGCAGGGCAGAGCTCATTTAAATGTACAGCTTTGTTATCCTTATCCAGTGAGCCTTCTCGCACAGCTACAGGACAAGGAGCAGGTCCTTATGGTCGCCCCGTACTGGCCCGGCCGGACCTGGTTCTCCTGGCCTATTCCCCTGAGAAAGTACCTCCTTTCTCAGGGAGGGGGCACCATATAGCGGCCACGTTCCGACCTGTGGAACCTCCACATGTGGCTCCTGGACGGGACGCGGCAGGTTTGAGTATGGCTACCATCACTTCCGCTAGGGCCTCGTCCACAAGGCTGGCCTACGCGCTGAAGTGGGACCTCTTCGTCACCTGGTGCTCTTCTCACAAGAAATGCTCGATCAGGTCCGTGCTCTCCTTCCTCCAGGAAGGGTTGGAGAGAAGGCTGTCTCCCTCCACACTGAAGGTCTATGTGGCAGCAATGACGGCTCACCATGACCTGGTGGACTCTAAAACGGTTGGACAGCACGGCCTGGTCCGCAGGTTCCTTAGAGGCGCCCGGAGCCTGAATCCACCTCGCCCGCTACAAGTATCCTCTTGGGACCTCGCAGTAGTTTTGTCAGCCCTGCGCAAGGCTCCCTTCGAGCCTCTGCAGTCAGTAGAGTTAAAGTTTCTGTCAATGAAGACAGAACTCCTGGTTGCTCTGGCCTCTATCAAGAGTGTGGGGGACCTGCAGGCATTTATGGTTGACAAAGCGTGCCTGGAATTCGGGCCTCACGTGATCCTGAGATCCCGGCCTGGATATGTGCCCAAGGTTCCCACCACTCCCTTCAGGGACCAGGTGGACAACATGCAAGCGCTGCCCTTGGAGGAGCCAGACCCAGCCTTGGCACTGCTCTATCTAGTACGCGCCCTTTGCGCATACGTAGGCAGGACTCGGTGCTTTAGGACCACAGATCAGCTCTTTGTCTGTTACGGAGGGAAGCAGAAAGGGAAGGCTCTCTCCAAGCAGAGGCTGTCCCATTGGATAGTGGACACCATTGTCCTGGCTTACCAGGTTCAGGGCTGGCCGTGCCCCCTGTGGGTTAAGGCACACTCCAATAGACATTTGTAGAGCTGCAGGCTGGGAATACTTTAGCAAGTATTTACACCGAATACTTTAACAAGATTTTATAATCTGCGGGTGGAGCCTCTGTCCTCTCGTGTACTTGCCCCAAAGGGCCAGTAACTGGACTGGCTCAGGTGTCATCACTTGCTGCTCCATTCCTCTCCACGGACTGGATGCATGCACTTTCCGCTCAGGTGAGGCCCTTCTCAGTAGGCCCTGAGTTCCTCCAGCACTGCTGATGCCGGCACCAGAGAGCAGGCCCGTACAGTCCGGTGCCCCATGTGCATGGTTCCCCCGTTGGGCAACCCCCACATGTATATTCTCCATGGTAAGACTCCCTGAGTGTGTGTCTTCCCTTGGCAAGACCCTTGCCACCCCTGGTGGATAACAATTTCTATCTGTGGCTGGTTTCTCCAGGTTCTTCCATATGTAACCCAGGTTGGGCCATACCTGTATTCTTAAATCCTCCCTATGGGTAGGCATTGTGTTGCATGTTTCCAAAGGGGATATGCTTCCCAGTGTACCTTGGTAGCTGGGCCGGCCCCTCGCGTATATTCCGAGGCAGGGAGCTCAGGTCACTCCAGGATGCTGGAAGACAGCCTACGTGGCGTGGTTATATTGGGGCCCCCTTTTCATCAGTACTGACGTAACTCGAAGTGTACTGACTGAAATGGAACGTCTCGGTTACGTATGTAACCCTCATTCCATGAAGGAAGGGAACGGAGATGTTACGTCCCCATGCCACATCTGCTGTGTCTGCTGGAATGGCCGGGGCGCTCCGCCAGCAGACAAACGTAATGCGAGATTGCAATGCAATGCCGTTTATACACACATGGTGGGGCGGAGTTGCATTATACAAATTCCGCAGACCCATGGCATTTTCATGCCATTGGATCGTTTTGATTGAGATCGAAGGCAGCTGGCTTCTAGCGAAACCCCCCCCCATTTCGTCAGTACTGACGTAACGTCTCTGTTCCCTTCCTTCAGGGAACGAGGGTTACATCCGTAACCAAGACATTACGTTGTTAGGCGGCAGTTGCCACCTAAAATCTCTATTTATCTCGAAATATAGATTTCAGTCCCTTTATTAAAGGACTAGTTCACCCCAAAATGAAAATGTCCTAATCATTTACTCACCTCAATGCCAAGATATCAAAGCCTTACTTTCTTAAGTGAAAAATAAATTACGTTTTTGAGCAACCAACTGAGTTGGCATGAGTTTGGATGGCATTGGGATGAGTAAATGATTAGGACATTTTCATTTTGGGGTGAACTAATCCTTTAAATATCTTTATGTGTCCAAGATTTCCAAGATTAACAAAAGTCTTATTAGTTTAGAATGACATGAGGGTAAAGTATCCAGCACGAGTATTATTGACTTTACCGGAAGTGAAGCGTGTTCCAGGCTGCTGGATATAGCATTGTGTTTGAGGTAAAAAAATTATATATATACGGCTCGATTTCTCACACAAACTGATTGTTTTGTGTCTTAACATATCAATCTGTCGTCATGAGCCACAGGGCTCTTTGTGCATGTTGTCTAAGCATGTTTTTGTTTTGCTCTCATAGAATGGTTACCCATCAACATGATTATATGACTGGACCACAGCAAAGTTAAAAATCTTAATTTGTGTTCTATTAAAAAAACAAAGACACCTACATGTTGGATGCACTGGGGGTAAGCAGATAAACATAAATTTTTCATTTTTGGGTGAACTATCCCTTTAAACTATGGGATGCTTTTAGATGACTTTGTAGCAGCAAATCCCTATATTAGACCGATTACTGTGATATATATATATATTAGTGGTGGGCATAGATAATTTTTTTTAATCTAGATTAATCTCACTGTGATCTTGAAATTAATCTAGATTAAAATGGCTCATTTGAATTCTGCTGAAGGCATTCAGAATATGTGTGCTACCCACACACTTGGTTCGATTGCCTGGACCGAACCCGAGTTCGATTGCTCCCCCTTCCCCCTGCTGGAACGTGTTCATATTATATTATTTGGGTCCGAAACCGGGGTGCTAACCCTGTTACTTGGTAACGACGTCGAGCGAGAAGGTGGCAAAATGAATAGCGTTGTTTACCTAACTTTTATGTTTTTGAACCGTTGATTTAGTTACCAAAGCTTCAGTAGGTAATGGCACTTGCCTCTATCTGCTGCGACTGCAACTTACTACAAATACTCTAAAGAACGCTGAAGACGAGCAGAAATGAGATTTACAGCTCTCTGCTTACAGTACTTCAGTCACGCTCGTCAGGACTCGAGTACGGTTCGCGGGTGCGCACCCGAGTTCGGAAGACAGCTTTCACGATTGATGTGATCATTTTACAGCATACACGCAGGTTCGAAGACTCGTTCTCGCCTACAGTGCAATTCGACTAGGTAGCTATACATCCGCGCTAAAATATCACGGTGAAAGTCATCATAGCTTGCGTAGTGTAGACCCAGCTCCCAACCCAACTTTGAGAATAGATTAACGGCGATATTGTTTTTATCGCCCGATAAGATTCTCACGTTAACGGCCCACATCACGTCAGGTCAAATCCAAGCATTTGAGTTTTGTCAACAGATGGAGTCACAAAATTTGACCCAACTGGCCACCCTTGTAATTCTCTATGCAGGAAAAACCCTGCAATAGTCAACTGAATCAATCGCTACACAGATTGATTCACTGAGTCGACTCACTTGAGTCACCCCAAACACTGACGACTCCTGCTGGTCAAACAGTGTTAATGCAATGAGAACAAACAAGCATTTATAATGACAACTTCTGCAAACTGTTAATATTTTCATGGAAATGTAGTTTATTTAATCTATATTACAAATCATAAAGCATAAGTGTCTAAATACAAAACATACTATATAATATAATTTGTAGTGTGTAGAGTGTTTTTATGGGCAGTTTTATGAGAGTTTTTGTCCTTCACCAGTAACTGAACAAGAGCTGATTGAGACACTCAGAGATTTAGTTATGAGTGTTTTTAGTCTAATCGGATGATTTAAGTCCATTAACTCTCTCAGACTCTCATACCAGTGACTGAACTACTGAACTAGAGCTGACTGAGACTCTCAGAGATTTAGTTTTTGTTTTACTGTTAATTATTCTCACCTTAAACAGGACAAACGCACAGGAAAACTCCTGCTAAAGCGACTGAGATCCACGAGACACACTATTATAAAGATGGCATTTATTAAAGAGGAGATTGAAGACATAAAGATTGCATTTATTAAAGTGGAGAGTGAAGATTTGAAGATTGAAGAAACATTGAGAGTGAAAGATGAAGAAACTGAGGAACACACAGGTTGGTTTCATTCTCAAAGCTGAACTCACTCATTTCATCATCATTCAAATCTCCAGCTTTACAGAAATAATGTAAACAAAATGTAGACAAAATAACTCAAATGGAAAATAATTGAATTACATATAAATGATTCAGAATTAATATTTTACACTATCAACTATTCGTCCTGCGATTCATTGAAATTACAGCATTCTATCAATTCTGATTGCCATTACTCCGTGGCCAACGGCAATAATATCATTACATTTATCTTCACTCTTTGTGAGCTTAGGTAACAAAATCTGCAGTTTAAGGCAGTAACTTGTAAGCACACAGCACAAGACAATTGTATATGTGAAAAAGGAAACAAGGGTTTATTGAACTACTCTAAAATAAACTAACCTACTAAGACACACACATATACAGGTGATGGTCATATAATTGGAATATCATCAAAAAGTTTATTTATTTCACTATTTCCATTCAAAAAGTGAAACTTGTATATTATATTAATTCAATAAACAAAGACTGATATATTTCAAATGTTTAATTATTTTAATTTTGATGACTGACAACTAAGGAAAATCCCAAATTCAGTATCTCAGAAAATTAGAATATTGTGAAAAGGTTCAATATTGAAGACACCTGGTGCCACAATCTAATCAGCAAATTAGCTCAAAACACCTACAAAGTCCTTTAAATGGTCTCTCAGTCTAGTTCTTTAGGCTACACTATCATGGGGAAGACTGCTGACTTGACAGTTGTCCAAAACACGACCATTGACACCTTGCACAAGGAGGGTAAGACACAAAAGGTCATTGCAAAAGAGGCTGGCTGTTTACAGAGCTCTGTGTCCAAGCACATTAATAGAGAGGCGAAGGGAACGAAAAGATGTGGTAGAAAAAAAGTGTACAAGTAATAGGGATAACCGCACCCTGGAGAGGATTGTGAAACAAAACTCATTAAAAAATGCAAAATTTACATTCACCAGAGAACATAACTTTGGAGCACTCAGCAGCAGTCCAGTCCTTTTTGTCTTTACCCCAGGCGAGGCGCTGTCTGTTGTTCAAGAGTGGCTTGACACAAGGAATGCGACAGCTGAAACCCATGTCTTGCATACGTCTGTGCGTAGTGGTTCTTGAAGCTCTGACTCCAGCTGCAGTCCACTCTTTGTGAATCTCCCCCACATTTTTGAATAAGTTTTTTCACAATCCTCTCCAGGATACAGAACTAGACTGAGAGACCATTTAAAGGCCTTTGCAGGTGTTTTGAGTTAATTAGCTGATTAGATTGTTGCACCAGGTGTCTTTAATATTGAACCTTTTCACAATATTCAAATATTCTGAGATACTGAATTTGGGATTTTCCTTAGTTGTCAGTTATAATAATCAAAATTAAAAGAAATAAACATTTGACATACTATTAGTCTGTGTGTAATGAATGAATATAATATACAAATTTCACTTTTTGAATAGAATTAGTGAAATAAATCTTTTATAAATAAATCAACTTTTTGATGATATTCTAATTATTTGACCAGCACCTGTAGAAACAGCCATTTGATTGAGAGATTTATTTGTTCATTTTATTGGGAGTATTACACACATGCTGTAATGTTACTCTGAGCCGTGCATTAATTTTAGTGATGACAGATATAATGGGGAGTGGCTTGATGCAGCACAAGGGATGCCGATAACTTGGTCTTGACCCTTAAGAAACTTTAATACTGTAACATAAGAAAATGCTTAATTTTATAAAAAATTAAATTACAACATTGAATTAAAAATAAAGTAAAGGGTGTAGGCTGCAAATGCTATAAAATCGTGAACATAAATTTTTTTGAATAATACAGGTCCTAAAAAAATTAGCATATTGTGATAAAGTTCATTATTTTCCAAAATGTAATGATAAAAATTTAACTTTCATATATTTTAGATTCATTGCACACCAACTGAAATATTTCAGGTCTTTTATTGTTTTAATACTGATGATTTTGGCATACAGCTCATGAAAACCCCAAATTCCTATCTCAAAAAATGTGCATATCATGAAAAGGTTCTCTAAACGAGCTATTAACCTAATCATCTGAATCAACTAATTAACTCTAAACACCTGCAAAAGATTCCTGAGGCTTTTAAAAACTCCCAGCCTGGTTCATTACTCAAAACCACAATCATGGGTAAGACTGCCGACCTGACTGCTGTCCAGAAGGCCATCATTGACACCCTCAAGCGAGAGGGTAAGACACAGAAAGACATTTCTGAACGAATAGGCTGTTCCCAGAGTGCTGTATCAAGGCACCTCAGTGGGAAGTCTGTGGGAAGGAAAAAGTGTGGCAAAAAACGCTGCACAACGAGAAGAGGTGACCGGACCCTGAGGAAGATTGTGAAGAAGGACCGATTCCAGACCTTGGGGGACCTGCGGAAGCAGTGGACTGAGTCTGGAGTAGAAACATCCAGAGCCACCGTGCACAGGCGTGTGCAGGAAATGGGCTACAGGTGCCATTCCCAGGTCAAGCCACTTTTGAACCAGAAACAGCGGCAGAAGCGCCTGACCTGGGGAAGCCGAGAGAAGCAGCACTGGATTGTCGCTCAAATTTTGCATGTCATTCGGAAATCAAGGTGCCAGAGTCTGGAGGAAGACTGGGGAGAAGGAAATGCCAAAATGCCTGAAGTCCAGTGTCAAGTACCCACAGTCAGTGATGGTCTGGGGTGCCATGTCAGATGCTGGTGTTGGTCCACTGTGTTTTATCAAGGGCAGGGTCAATGCAGCTAGTTATCAGGAGATTTTGGAGCACTTCATGCTTCCATCTGCTGAAAAGCTTTATGGAGATGAAGATTTCGTTTTTCAGCACGACCTGGCACCTGCTCACAGTGCCAAAACCACTGGTAAATGGTTTACTGACCATGGTATTACTGTGCTCAATTGGCCTGCCAACTCTCCTGACCTGAACCCCATAGAGAATCTGTGGGATATTGTGAAGAGAAAGTTGAGAGACGCAAGACCCAACACTCTGGATGAGCTTAAGGCCGCTATCTAAGCATCCTGGGCCTCCATAACACCTCAGCAGTGCCACAGGCTGATTGCCTCCATGCCACGCCGCATTGAAGCAGTCATTTCTGCAAAAGGATTCCCCACCAAGTATTGAGTGCATAACTGAACATAATTATTTGAAGGTTGACTTTTGTTAGTGTTAAAAATACTTTTCTTTTATTGGTCGGATGAAATATGCAAATTTTTTTAGATAGGAATTTTGGGTTTTCATGAGCTGTATGCCAAAATCATCAGTATTAAAACAATAAAAGACCTGAAATATTTCAGTTGGTGTGCAATGAAACTAAAATATATGAAAGTTAAATTTTTATCATTACATTATGGAAAATAATTAACTTTATCACAATATGCAAATTTTTTTAAAAGGACCTGTATCAATCAAAACAGTGCACATTTCATTGATCTATTATAGCTTCTATGTTGGTTTGGTCATTTGACCGTTTCCTTATAAAGGTCCAGACATTCCGGTTTTTATTTTATTTGTCGAGTCAGGAGGCTTTAATTATATGATGTCATTACGTTGCTGTCTTGATGCCAGCTAATAGCTGCATTTCTTGTCGTGGTTTCGAGTATCAATGCATCTGCCCTCTTCAGTTCAACACAAGAACACAGTTAAATAACTTAATCCAGATATTTTAATCCAATCCACAAATTTGTTTGAAGAACCAAATTAGCCAGAGATCAGTTATCACGGTTAAGACTCTGGCCCAGGAGACTGGTGTATCTTCAGCTGGATTCTTTATTAAAATTATGCTGTGTGGCGCTGCAATCGTCAAAGTCTGACGTACTTCAATTGGGGCAAATTTCTTTTTCAGTCTTCATTTAACGGTAAAAAGAAGGTGTTCTATATCAATGTCCCCCAAAAAACTTCTGGGCCCTTCGAACTCTGTCCCATTTTCCCCCTGGTGCCATGCCCATAGGAATAGGATCTAGTTTTATGTTGGTTTTACATTTACATTACATTTACATTTAGTCATTTAGCAGACGCTTTTATCCAAAGCGACTTACAAGTGAGAGTAATAGAAGCAACCAACACTAGTCAAGGGCAACAATATGCAAGCGCTGTAACAAGTCTCACGAAACACAAAACACAGGACAGGTTTTTTTTTTTTTTAAATAACAAACAGTAACGAATAGAGTGATAAGTGCTATTCTTTATTGGTCAAGTGCTGCTGGAAAAGAAGTGTCTTGAGATGTTTTTTGAAAATGGCTACAGACTCGGCTGCTCGAACTGAGACAGGCAGGTCATTCCACCAGGTGGGAACGGTCCAGGAAAAGGTCCTAGTGAGGGATTTCATGCCTCTTTGAGATGGCACCACTAGGCGTCGTTCACTTGCAGAGCAAGCTTCTGGAGGGTGTGTAAGTCTGAGCAAGTGAGTTTAGGTATACTGGTGCAGAGCCTGCGGTTGCTTTGTAGGCGAGCACCAGAGCCTTGAATTTGATTCGCGCAGCTATCGGCAGCCAGTGAAGACTGATGAAGAGAGGCGTGACATGAGCTCTCTTCGGCTCGTTGAAGACCACTCTCGCCGCTGCGTTCTGGATCAGCTGCAAGGGTTTAACAGTGGATGCTGGAAGGCCCGCTAGAAGAGAATTACAGTAGTCCAGTCTGGAGAGTACAAGAGCTTGGACCAGGAGTTGAGTGGCCTGCTCTGATAGGAAGGGTCTAATCTTCCTAATGTTGTATAGCGCAAATCTGCAGGACCGGGTTGTTGCAGTAATGTGGTCAGTGAATTTAAGCTGATCATCAATCACAACTCCAAGGTTCCTGGCAGTCCCGGATGGAGTTATGGTTGATGAACCGAGCTGAATGGAGAGAGTATGTCGAAGTGCTGGGTTGGCTGAGACCACAAGCAGTTCTGTCTTTGCCAGATTGAGTTGAAGGTGTTGTTCCTTCATCCAGGCAGAAATGTCTGTCAGGCAGGTAGCGATCCGAACCCCAACTGTGGGATCATCTGGTTGAAATGAGAAGTAGAGTTGAGTGTCATCAGCATAGCAGTGATAGGAAAAGCCATGTTTCTTGATGACAGATCCTAGAGATGACATGTAGATGGAGAAGAGAAGTGGTCCAAGCACTGAGCCCTGAGGAACTCCAGTAGCAATATGATGTGACTTAGACACTTCACCTCTCCATGACACCCTGAAGGACCTACCTGAGAGGTAAGACTTGAACCACTGGAGAGCAGTTCCTGAGATCCCCATCTTCATGAGTGTTGACAGGAGGATTTGGTGGTTAACTGTGTCAAAAGCAGCAGACAGATCCAGCAGGATAAGTACTGAGGATTTGGAAGCTGCTTTTGCCTGTCTCAGTGCTTCAGTAACCGAGAGCAGGGCAGTCTCAGTTGAGTGGCCGCTTTTGAATCCAGATTGGTTGTTGTCCAGGAGGTTGTTCTGTGCAAGAAACATAGAGAGTTGGTTGAACACTACTCTCTCAAGTGTCTTAGCAATAAAAGGCAGAAGGGACACCGGTCTGTAGTTTTCTAAAAGTGCTGGGTTCAGAGAGGGTTTCTTAAGCAGTGGGGTTACCTGAGCCTGCTTGAATGCTGTGGGGAAAGTCCCGGTGTGAAGAGAGGTGTTGACGATGTGGGTGAGTGCAGGAGTAATTGACGAAGTAATGGCCTGAAGCAGGTGAGTGGGGATAGGATCAAGCGGACAAGTAGTGGGGTGTTTGGAAAGGATGAGTTTGGAGACTTCTGTTTCAGAGAGCAGAGAGAAAGAGGGTAGCGTGTGTGTGAAGGTTGATGAGATGTGTATGTCAGTTTGTGGTGCGGAGAATTGGCTGCTAATGGAGGATGTTTTGATGCTTTACATGTCTAAATGTTTTGTTGTGTGTCGCTTTGTACCATTAAACTGGTGTTTATTTGCATTCTCTTTTCATCTTAGACCTGATGGTGCTGAACGAGGAAAGTGAAGTACTGAATGAAATATAGGAGAAAGATACATTTAAGAATAATTATTTTATAGCAGGAGAAAAAAAGTTTAGTTGCTCACAGGCTGAAAAGACTTTGTCACGAAAAAAGGCTAAAAATAAGGGAACTAGAAATAGATTCATCTGCCAACAGTGTGGAAACAGATTCACTCTAAAAAGAAACCTTGACAGGCACATTGCAATTCATACTTTAGAGAAGCCTTACACCTGACAACAGTGTGGAAAGAGTTTTGATCAAAAAGTAAACCTTAACAGACACATGAGACTTTACTGTTGAGAGCAACTCTACACCTGCCCTCAGTGTGGAGAGGGTTTCACTCTAAAACAACACTTTGTAGACCACAAAAGATTTCACACTGGAGAGATGCCGTTCTCCTGCCAACAATGTGGAAATAGTTTCAACCGAAAAGGAAGCCTTAACCGGCACATGAGAGTTCACACTGGAGAGAAGCCGTTTACATGTGGTCAGTGTGGGAAAAGTTTTAGGTATAAAAATGTGCTGGAGAACCACATGAGTATTCACACATGAGAAAACTGTTTTTTTATGTCATCAGTCTGGAATGATTTTCACAGACAGAAAACCCCTCATGTTTGAGAGACTGTATAATGTGCAGATTATCGTTACAGTATTAAATCAACATAGAGGGCTGAATTCCCAAATAATGTCCAGTGACTGAGAGGAGTAAAGAAGCCAGAGTCAGAATTAGACTGTCGATTAGCCAAATGAAGTCAACAGAAGTATAAATCTGTATCAACTAAAATACATAAAACTGTTGGCCTGCTCAAAATAATAAACAAAAAAATATTTAACAAACAGGATTTTTGATTTAAAAGATACAGAGACATAGAGATCTGGCAAAAGCAGCTTATCCCCAGTCGGGCCAGGGCTTTCAACAGGCTGTCCTGTTGCCCTGATAGCCTCTGTCCTGTAGCCCTGAGCTCAAAATCACAGTGTGTTTTGTGCTGTCATGTGATTACAAATAAACAGAAATAGAATAAGAACGTGTCCTTCCTCTTTTGTGAATTATTTGCAAAGCCACTTTTTCTGTGTGATTACTGTGCAATGACACACATTAATTATCAATGCATAATTTTTATTGTGAAATTGACACTGAGCTAATCCATGTCCTCACAAAAGCTGTTGATGAGCTAGGCCTGGGCTGGGCCTCGTCTGAAGAGCCTGTACGCTGCTGCCTCGATGAGTGGTATCCGCCGGGGCACCAGCAGGCCCCTCAGCAGAGAGCTGCACCATTCTTTCCCAAGGTGCACGAGTAGCTGGCGAAGTCACGGTACGCACCCTACTCTGCTTGTCTCCGCTCATCCACTTCACACGCGCTTTCTCCCATTGACGGCGCTGTCGAAAAGGGCTATGAGACGCTTCCTCCGCACAAGGAAATGGTAGCGGCGCACCTCTGCCCGCCCTCTGCGATAGGCTAGAAGCCTAAGAACGCTCACCCTTCCAAGCCTTGCCGTACAACATCAGCCTTGGCAAATAGGGCTTACGCTTAAGCATCCCAGGCAATGTGACATTTCTTGCTGAAACAAGCCAGTTCTTACTCCTCAGCTTGGGTTGGGGCGCTTTGTGTGAGGGCGAACCAGCCTTCGGCTCATGGTGGAGCATGGAGTCACGGTTACACATCAACGGCCTAGAAATGTTGGCATTAGGGCTCAAGACCTTTCTAGCACGTCTTTTGGGTCATCATGTCCTAGTCCTTACGGACAACACGACCGATGGTATCTTGCAAACAGGGTTTCTGCAGGTTTCACCAGGTCAAATTTAAGATTTTTTAAGAGCATTATGAATGATATTTAAGACCTATATCACGCAATAAAATGAAGTTCACAAAATTGTTTACAAAGCAAATTAATCACATCCCACCATTAATCACATTAATCGATCCCACCAGGATTTCACAGTATATATATATTTTTATGATCAAAATGACTTTGGTGGTAACATAATATTAATAAACGTATAAAGCTTGAACAAATCTTTGATAAATGTCTCATTAAAATGTTATAATTAAATATAACATCTAAAATAATAAAACATATGACATCCTCCACAGTAAAGCATAGATCCAATACTGACACGCGTCCCAAACTTACTAACTCAAGACATAACCGACAATATGGACTTAGTCATAGGCATAATAGAGTGCCGAAGTTATGACGTCACTTTGTAGGCCAAAACGCGGAAGTGAGTTAGCATTTTAGCTCTTCCGGTTCCCTCGCTCTAAAGTCTATGGGTTTTTTTAATGGGTTTTTGCTAAATCGCCTGAAATAAGGTCTGTGGTTAACAAAGCCTCTAAATATTTTCACGTTTTGATCTATGACATAAAACACACTAGTTATAACCTGCTTGTGGTTTTTTTAAACTTTGTGTCTTAACAACGGTGGTTGCTAACAAGTTGTTAAAAGGGACTACCTCCTTTGGCGGGGACTTTAGACGTCATTGTGACAAACAGGAAATCTCTCACTAGCCCGCGTTTCAGCCTCGCGTATTAAGAAGTTTACCTTTCAGTTAATATACATAACGTCATATATTTAGTCCTTTCAAATTGTAGTTTTTCCAAATATTGTTGTACACAGAATTCTGATATTAGGTAACCGATTACCAGTTCTTTATTTCTGTGGAGAGACTGTAGTTCGACAGTGCAGTTTTGGCAATTAGTATATAGTTTGTTTTCAGTTTACTTATTTTATGAAAATAAAGATGTTAACAGAGAACACGCTGAAATGCGTAGCCTGAATGCACTGTAAGTCGCCTGTCTGACACAGCAAAAATTAAATGTTAAACTATTGTATACTACTTGTATACTATTGTAACTACACTCCAGTCAGCTCACAGTAATGTGAATGTGAGATAACATTTACGACACTGGCTCTCACATTGGGGCTTGTGGATTATTAGGTAAAAATATATAGAAAATGTGAAGAAAATTAGTATATATGGTTTAAATATATTATAATAAGCATTTGATGATGCTTTTGGACAATTCTCTTTAAATTCAACATATATAATTATATACAACTATTATATTAAATGTTTGGAATTTAACTGTGTTATGCTTGTTCAGAGAATGTTTGTATAGTTATCTTAAATGCATAGAACACTATTATAACTCTCTATCTCTCCCTAGTTTTACTTACAGAGACTCGATAAACCTTGTCCTCATGCTGGCCCTTACAATACCGGCAATATTTCTCATGAAAAAGTGGATAAGTGTTCATACACAGCGCAGCTTGGGCCGCCGCACACACGTACGGCAGCAAAGATCCGAGATTACACTGGAATGAGATACTAGTTCCTTCCATATCGGCCTAGAAAACCATCCAGGTGCTAATTTTATTTGCCATGTTTACATTCAAAGGTTAAACATGTCAAGTGCTGAGAATTCAGTAGGCCAAAAATGTAATATGATTGTTTCATTTTCACAAACTATTATAATAAAGATTAATTTTGATTATTCTACTGCTGACATTAATATTATTCTATATTATATTTAGAGTTATTGAAATGGTAAATGCATAGTAAATATATACTATAGTAAAACCATTCTTCATTTTGTAGTTGGATATGTTCATTTTTGCAGTTATGGTTTTCTTCTACAAACTATCATGGTTCCCTTACGTCTCCGTTCCCTCCTTCAGGGAACGAGGGTTACATACGTAACCGAGACGTTTTTGTAGTAAAGCCATAGTAACTACAAAATGAACTATGGTTTTACTACAGTATAACCATGATAGTTTGTAGAAGAACTGCAACTGCAAAAATGAACCATGGTTTTACTACAAAACCATGGTTAAACCAAAGTTATTGTAGTAAAACCATAGTTAATTTGTGGTTACTATGGCTTTATTGCAAATACCATAGTTGAACTAAGATTCATTTTGTAGTTACTATGGTTTTACGACAAAAACCACAGTTAGACCATGGTTAGTAAAAAAAAAACATGGTTAATTTGTAGTTACTATGGTTTTACTACAAAAACCACGGTGAAACTGACATTTACTACATTGACATCTAAATTTAACTTTAACTTTATACTTTTCAAATTTTCTTTCTGCACCATTTAGACAAAGCAACTCTGCTTTGCCTGGCAATTCAGCCACGGTAGGCATATTAAGGCAATGTGTCATTTTAACAAGTGACTGAACTTTACTACACTCTCACATCTATATTTTTTTTCTGAATTTCTCAGACAAAACAGCCCAACTTTACACTAGGCAAAACAGCCCCACTCTGAGCCAGGCAAAACAGCCAGCACGGTAATATGTAATTAACTAACATTCTCCTGAGATTTAAGCTATTTTAAACCCCATTTACAAAAGGAACCAGTTAATCTAGACTTTTTGATGCACCCTTCTCTATTTAAAATACAGGTATGGGAAAACAAAACCAATCCAGCTACCCAATCATTTCAAGGATGCATCCATAATGTATCCTCTCTAAAACGAGGGGCAAAGTGCCCATATTTCGAAGCCCAATTCCAGGACAAAAGCAAGATTCGTAGAGTTGTGATATTCAAACCAGAGCTGCACAGTCAGTTTGAGTTCATTAAAAAAGAGGTGATTCTCTGATTCACTAAAATGTGTGCATAACTTTATTTTTATTAAACATACATTTTCTTTCTATAAACAGGACACCAGTAAATCTAGATGACATTTGTTTGACCCAGTCATGAGTGAAGGGATCCCAAGATGTGCTGTTTAATTACAAATCATCTGTAACAGGTCTCAGTGAATTAGATTACTACAATTCTACCATTTCATCAACTGACCAAGTACTTACCCTCTGTGGTGTACTTCAAATTGAGAGTCAATAGCAGAGGGTCAGTACTAAAGCTATATTTATATGCTTTAACCTCTACCACTCAACTCTAAATTCCACATCCTTCAAATGCTTTAAGTTCTCCATCTACACTGCTGTAAAAATGTGAAATTATACGATTTTTTGCAACAAAGATCAAATTGCAAACAAGTATATTTGGCAGCATATGTAGCCTAAACAAAATAAGATTATAAAAAGAGTTTAAATTTAGAATTTATATGGTCTAATCAAACAAAAATGAAGGACACATAAGAATACAATTGTGAAGGTCATCACGTACAAGACTTATTATCTGATAGACATGAAAACACTCACTTTGTTACTTGTTATTTTTTAACAGAATTTAATTGAATATGTATGACAGTTTAAAATATGAATTTGTTTAAATTGTTTATATGTCTCATTGTACCATGTTGAAGTTAATCTAATGTTTTGTGCAACTTCCCCTTACTCTTTTGCTCTACTTGGTGTACTAATCTACATATTGTATGTAACAATCTGCTTAACCAATAAATGTAATTGTAAAACTTCACTAACTGCATTCCTTGTGTTTGTTTCAAAATATTATTTCATCTTAACTGCCAATGCTAGAAACAATCCCCTCCACTAACCATATAACATTCATACACATTTCATAATACTGCCCTTTCTTTCTCAAAGTTCTTGAATTCTGCTTACTGACTTTAACCTCAACACTGCAGAAAAAAACACCAACGGGCAATTTCTTTACTAAATTACCTTTTCATTTTGCTGTTAATTATAAACCATCATTTGACGTGGCTGTACAGATGTAGCTAAACCATTTCCTGTTCTAATTTTGTGACCCCCATCGCCAAATCTGCCATTTTGTCCGACAGCAGTCAGGAGAGTTATAGTAGATTAACATCGGTGGACTGGTGAAAAACGGTGTACACTGACACATTTCGAAGGTTGAAACTACATTTCTTTTAGTGTTTATCAATGAACTAGAAAGAAGAGATGATCGGTTCACAAGTAGCTTTAACTGAGGCGCTACAGAGATCACGACACATTAAAGAGCCACACAAAACAGTATTTATTGTTTACATTTCTTAAATTACTAAATTTGAAAGTTGAAACTTTGTTTCATGGTCTATGGTCTATTAGTTGCTGTAATTTATAATATCTTCAGTATTACTCAGAAGTCTAGTTTCAAATATAATTCCTTTGAAGTTTTGATGCTTTATGTAACATTGTGTAGTGTAAATGATAAATCCCGTTTGACATTTGTGTTGGCTACTGTATACAGGCCACCAGGGCACAATACAGACTTTATCAAAGAATTTGCTGATTTTCTATCAGAGCTAGTTCTGGCCGTAGATAAATTACTAATTGTTGGAGATTTTAATATCCATGTTGACAATGAAAAAGACTCATTGGGATTGGCATTTAAAGACATTCTAAACTCTATTGGAGTTAGACAACACGTATCTGGACCCACTCATCGCCTTAATCATACTTTAGACCTAATATTGTCACATGGAATAAATGTTGATACCGTTGAAATTCTGCAGCAGAGCGACGACATCTCAGATCATTATCTAGTCTCATGTATACTTAATTTAGCTAAAGCTACAAAGCCGTCCACCCGTTTAAAAAATGGCGAGACTATCACCGCTGCGACTAAAGATTGCTTTTTAAAAAATCTTCCTCATCAGTTTCATCTCCTCAGCATTCCAGATAGCTTAGAGGAACTCGATGTTGCAACAGAAACTATTGACTCTCTCTTTTCCAGCACTTTAGACACAGTTGTTTCTCGCGCTAAAGAAGATTAAAGAAAATAGTCCAATGCCGTGGTACAACGAGCACACCCGGCCCTTAAAACAGCAGCCAGAAAAATGGAGCTGCTGAAGAAAACAAAACTAGAGGTCTTTCGTAATTGTGGAAAGAACGTATGATCACATACAGAAAGGCCGTAAAACTGCTAGATCTGCTTATTTCGACTCTCTTAAAAGAAAACAAACACAAACCTAGGTATTTATTCGATACAGTGGCTAAACTAACCAAGAATTAAGCTTCAACTTCTGATGTTTGTAAACAGCACAGCAGTAATGACTTTATGAACTTCTTTACGTGTAAGATTGACAATATTAGGAAGAAAATTATAACCATGCAGCCGTGTACTACAGTATCACATCAGACAGAGCATCGTAGTGTCACTGATGAAAAATTACACTCATTTACTGCTATAGGACAGGAAGACACACACACACTCATTCACTGCTATACGAGAGGAAGAATTGGCTAAACTCTTTAATTCATCTAAATCAACAACATGTATGCTCGACCCTATACCCACTAGGCTATTAAAAGAGATGCTACCAGAGGTCATGGATCCTCTTCTTAATATCATTAATTCATCTTTGTCATTAGGATATGTACCGAAACTTTTAAGTTGGCTATTATTAAACCACTTATTAAAAAACGCAACTTGATCCTACAGAATTAGTCAGTTATAGGCCAATCTCAAATCTACCCTTTCTGTCTAAAATACTTGAAAAGGCCGTGTCTTTACAATTATGTTCCTTTTTAGAAAAAAATGGTAACTGTGAGGATTTCCAGTCAGGATTTAGACCGTATCATAGTACTGAGACTGCTCTCATCAGAGTTACAAATGATTTACTCTTATCATCCGATCATGCTTGTATCTCTTTGTTAGTGTTACTCGATCTTAGCACTGCATTCGACACTATCGATCACAATATTCTTTTGAATAGACTCGAAAATTATGTAGGCATTAGTGGAACTGCATTGGCATGGTTTAAATCATACCTATCTGACTGTTATCAGTTTGTAGCAGTAAATGAAGAGACGTCACACCGATTACAAGTTCAGTATGGAGTACCGCAGGGCTCAGTGCTAGGCCATTGCTCTTCACTCTGTACATGCTACCACTGGGAGATATCATTAGGAAGCATGGCGTTAGTTTTCATTGTTATGCTGATGATACTCAGCTCTATATTTCTTCACACCCTGAAGAAACTAACAATTCACAAGATTAACGGAATGTAAAGATGATATAAAAAAATTGGATGATCAGTAATTTCCTGCAACTTAATTCAGATAAAACAGAATTTTTAATCATTGGACAAAAAAGCTCCACAAGTAGTGCCCTAGAATACTGTCTAACCCTCGATGGCTGCTCTGTCAAGTCCTCGTCACAGTTAGGAACCTGGGTGTGCTCTTTGATACCAATCTTTCGTTTGAAAGCCACGTTTCTAGCATCTGTAAAACTGCATTTTACCATCTTAAAAATATATCTATATTATGGCACATGCTCTCAATGCAAAATGCTGAACAGTTAATACATGCGTTCATGACCTCAAGGCTGGATTATTGTAATGCTCTACTGGGTGGTTGCCCTGCTCGCTTAATAAACAGACTCCAGCTGGTCCAAAGCAGCAGCTCGAGTTCTTACTAGAACCTGTGGCCTGTTGCACAAAGCTGGTTTCAGTTGCTACCCAGGTAAGTTTGAGATTAGTTTGAGCAAACTCTGGTTTTTCGGGCTCAAGAAGGTGGATTGGTTTTTAGCAGTGTTAATCACCATGGTAACTTACACTACACAGCTAACCTGCTCTGGAGCAGGTTTTATTCTGGGTTAGAGATCACAAACTCAAACTGGACCAATCAGCTGCAAGTAAAACTCACACCACCTGTATCTCTCAAATTAAAAGTAGTTTATAGTGAAAAACTTTAGAGACAAAATTGCTCATCTTTTGGTGCAAATTATTTATTATACTTATAATATATGAATTATAATTACTTTTAATTCACATAATATATTCATATAATTATATTATATTGACAAGTAGCCAAATATTAATATAAATATAAAACATGCATTCACAATTCTTTTAAACAACGTGTATTTATTTGAGCTCTTTGTGAACCTATAATTATTAGGCATATTTCTTTGTTTGACATCATGCATTGATATAGTCAGATATTCTTTCAGCTGCCTTCTTAAATTGACGCTGCAGCACAAGTGTTTATTCCTGCTTTAAACACATTTAATTTCATGATAATTTTCAGAACGATCTCTCAATCTTCAGAAGAGAAGTGAATCGAACAGACACTGTGATTGGCTGTTTGACGCATGTGTCACGCTTTCAGGTGCACGCGCTTCAGAGTTAATCACAAACTCTGGATTGAACCTGAGTTGACAGAGAAAGTTTATACCAAGCTTTGAGAAACAATTGAACTTGATCTAAACCAGGTTGGATTTATCTGGATTTGTCAACTCTAAACCTACTCTGAAACTCTGAGTTTGTTCAGCTAGCTTCATGCAACAGGGCTCAGGAAGTATGAACACATTAGGTTCTGTCAACACTGCACTGGCTCCTATTAAACATCGCATACATTTTAAAATCTTGCTTATTACTTACAAAGCACTAAATGGTTTATCTCCCCAGTACTTTGAGTGAGCTCTTAACACATTATACTCCATCACGTCTACTGAGCTCTCTAAACTCTGACAAGCTGATAATACCTAGAATATCAAAATCAACTGCAGGCGCTCGATTCCTTTTCCTATTTAGCACCTGAACTCTGGAACAGTCTTCCTAGCATTGTCAGACACACTCTGTCAATCTAGACTAAAAATACATCTCTTTTCTATGGCATACACATAAAACACTTTCTCAATTAAATGATTATTAGGCTGCATTATCTAGGTCAGCCAGAACCGGGAACACTTCCCATAACACCTGATGTACTCGTTACATCATCAGAAGAATGGCATCTATGCTAATGTTAGTATCTTTGTTTTATCCCGAGGACTGTACATGTCGTTTATCAAGCTGCTTTGAAACTACATGTATTGTGAAAAGCGCTATACAAATAAATTTAATTAGAATTCCATGAATCTCATTGTAACAGGGAACCGGGCAAACATTTTAAAGACTTTAATAAATAAATAAACAAACCGAAAGTAAACCGCTGGCAGCCCCTCATGGACGGCTGCCACGCACACACATAATAAACCATCAACAAAACACAACAATAGCTGTGTCCCAATTCAGGGGCTGCATCCTTGGAAGGCCGCAAGCCAGCATGACGAAGGCTGTCCCAATTCAAAGGTGCCTTCAAATGAGGCCTTCCGCCAGTGTTGCCAAGTCCACGGTTTTCCCGCGGAATCGGGCTACTTTTAAGTTGCCGCAACTAATAAAAAATTCCGCGGGTTGAATTCAACAACCGTAAGTACGATTTCGGCGCTCCAACACCCCTAAAAGCTCAAATCCATTGTATAATTCGCCGCTGGAGAAAATCGCATTGGGAGTTTTGGACTACTTTTGTTGCAGAGACCTGACAACCCTACCTACCGTCCTTCTCTCCGGGCCGTGAACGAGAGAACCAGAGCAAGTGGATCCTTCGCAGCCTAGCCTATCCCACGGCCGAGGAATACACTTATAAACATAAGTATTATGTTTTAATTTACTCAAATAACCAACGAAACATGTTAAAAGCCAGGGGTCTTTATTTCTTAAACCATGAACTTGACCCCTGTGTTACCACTGCGCCGCTTCATTCGTTAGGTGATCTGTGTAATATTTTGTTTTAATATTTCTGCAGGTAACTTAGCAGACAGCTTTATTAATATGAGGGCAGCAAATAAGTATTTATTTACCGGGCCGAGAACCTCGGCCAGTGTGTATTGGAGTTAACAACCCATTTGTAGTTTTCCACTAGGTTCTCGTGTATTAAAGCCCACATCCTATTCAAAGCCCACAACAAAAACACAACCAGTAGATAAGGCAATAGTATGTCATAGAAACTGTGTTTACAAATGTTGTAACCAAATTTGCGTATATGATTTTTGGAGTATTTTGCACTGCATCATTTTTTATTTTTTTTCTTAAGATTGCACCCCTTCCTTGCAGGTAAAAATAAAAATACAAAGTAGTGTTATGCAAGTTATGTGTTTATTGTTTGTTGTTAACAGGCATGTTTATTTTCTCTGCCTTAGGATTGCAATTGTCCTGGGACATGTGAGGGAGTGGGAAACTTGGCCATGGTTTGTCCTCATGGATGAGGTGTTGGGACAGGCATTCTAACAAACCCCCGTCCTCATTGCCTCCATCCCTGAGGACACACCAGGGCCAAGTTCAGTAATCATACTTGTTATGCAAGTTTTATTTTGTAAATGAAATAAATAATTCTGTACATTTATTTTCATCATGTCAATGAATTTGTGAAAGAAACAAATTGTCGGACACATTTTTATTTACAGTACTTTTTACAACTATTTACACAAAATAACATTTTATATTGACGGTACATAAAACCGATTGGAAGAAAACGTTTTTCTGTAGACTTTTATTGAGCTGGGCAGGGAGACCCTAATAAAGCCTCTGCCAACGGGACATCATCTGGGATCAGTGCATATTTCCACAGTCTACCAAAAGGTTTGCAGTGCTGACTCCGTCGATGGCTGTTGCTAAGATGTTCTCAGAAAGAGGGAAGAATAAATTAAATTAACTCACGTCCTCAAAAATCAAACCATAAAATATTTTAACATGCAATAACTGTTCTATGAGCTGAACTCTGCAGGACCAACTATCCCTGATCTAGAACACATATTTTTAGTGTATTTTATTTTTAGATTCTATCCTATAATGTTCATATTAAAAAAAAAGAAGAAGAAGAAGAAAAACCTGCTAATATCAAAATCTAATCCATGTGTAAAAGGTACTTCACATTATTCTTTACAGAGTAAGTGTATTACGTTACATTATTTGGGATGTTTAACAACTGTGAGAGCTGCTGTTGAAGAGCGGCAGTAACATTTCCTAAATATGTTAATCTCGGTCCTTTTATTAAACTATACAAAATCTCATGTTGGTAACATTAGTCAACATTTGAACCTTTATTGCATTTTTATTTTATTTTTATCATTAGATTACTGGAGTAAATTGAAACCCAATACTTAAATTTAAAAGTGTAATCTGGTAATTTCTCTTAAAAATCTGACGCCGCAGAGCGCAATTAATTCTGGGGTAGGCAAGGCTGCCGAAGCATTCATCCGGGTATCCTTCATTTCACGGGAAAAGAAGGACGCATTTGCAGGCCGTATCTTGAAGGACCTTTGAAGGACCTTTGAATTGGGACAGCCTTCGTTACGCTGCGGTGACACAATCCGCTGTACCTTCCACTGTAAACAAGTCTCGGTGTGTCCATTGAAGTCCGCGTCGGCTGCGCACTTTCAAAAGACACAGTCTTCAAAGGATGCAGCCCCTGAATTGGGACACAGCTATAAAGTCCAGGCCTGATCTCGTCCTTCACTGGTGTCGCCAGACTTATATGCCTCCGAGCTCCTCATGAGAGGACACGAGACACAGGTGATGCTCATTCTCAACGCCCCCTCCCACGCCTCTCGCTCGTCTACCTCGCCACACTCATTAAATCACTTTTTCATCTCTGCCTTTTAGGGACACATACCCTCCCTGAGTAAAAAGATCATCTTCATCCCCAGTCATAGCAACAGAGCAAGGACTGAGGATCTCCTCAGCATGGATTTTCAGAGATGTGAACTTCTTGGAGGTAGCGATTTTCATTTGTCCTCCTTTTGTCTCATAGGTGTGTCATTGGTAGAGGGCAGCAGTATGTGCTGACGGAGGAGCAGAACTTGCACCCCGACTGAGCCTGGTTTCTCCAAAGGTTTTCTTCTCCATTCTGTCACTGAAGGAGTTTTGGTTCCTTGCATCTGTCACCTTTGGCTTTTGGCTTGCTCAGTTGGGGACACCTAAATTTAAACTATATTACCCATCTGCCCGCATTGACACTGTATGATCATTGAAATCAGCTGGATAACATCTGGTTTTCACCAGAGCGGCTGTACAAATTCTGTTGCGTTATTTTCCTTTTAACACTGTGAAGCTGCTTTGAAACAATTGGACTTGTTAAAAGCACTATATAAATAAAGATGACTTGATTTATAAAATAAAAAATAAAAAAATGCTTGCTGTTCTCACAGATGTTGTTTATTTGGTTATTGAGAGAAGAAAGCATGCAACACGTATTAACATATTAATCTAAACTCTGCTGTCAGCCGTGTGGACGGCGTCAGATGTTCTGGTCAAGCACTTCGAACTTTGCTTTAACCTAAACAAAGAACAAAAAATTACTTTATGAGTGTATTGGGGCCTTAAGGCTGTCTTCAGTGTGAATTCTCAAGTGCTTGTTAAGAATTTCTTTTCGGGTGAAACTCTTTCCACACTGTTGGCAGGTGAACGGCTTCTCTCCAGTGTGACTTCTCATGTGACTTCTCACGTGTGCTTTCTGACCAAAACTCATTCCACACTGTTGGCAAGTGTAAGGCTTCTCGCCTGTGTGAGTTCTCATGTGGACGACAAGGCTTTTTTTTTGATTGAAACTTACTCCACACTGTTGGCAGGTGTAAGGGCTCTCTCCTGTGTGAACTCTCATGTGGACGTTCAGGTTTCCTTTTACAGTGAAACTCTTTCCACACTGAGGGCAGGTGTAAGGCTTTTCTCCTGTGTGCATTCTCATATGGACTCTAAGGTTTCCTTGTTGATTGAAACTTACTCCACACTGTTGGCAGGTGTAAGGCTTTTCTCCAGTGTGCATTCTCATATGGACTCTAAGGCTTCCTTTTTGAGTGAAACTTACTCCACATTGTTGACAGGGGTGACGCTTCCTTCTAGTGTGAACTCTCATGTGGACTTTAAGGTTCCCAGGCTTTTTAAAATGCTTTCTACACAGAGGGCAGGTGAAATCACCTGTAGTCCCTCTCTTTCGAGCCCTTTTTTTTGAGGAAGTTTTTCCAGTCTGTGAGCAACTCAAAGTTTTTTTTTCAGTTTTCAAATTATGTTGTGTCTTGTACTGATCTTTCTTTTCCATTTCATTCAGATCTTGACTCTCCCCTTTCAACGGCATCAGGTCTAAGGCAAAAAAGACATAAAAGTTAATCCCACATAAAATGTTTAATGCCACAAAGCAACAGACATCAAAACATTTCGACACTTAAAACATAGATACACACGGAGCGTTTGAATGCAGTCGTCTATCAGCCTACCGGGCCGCTGGTCGATTGTGCTTTCTAACGCTCCCGCTTTCAAAACACTGTCAAACACTTCCGTGTGCTTTCAAGCGCTGCCGTGCGTTGATCATTGTAGCCAATCACAGGCATATCCGATGAGACCGTGAGCACAATGGCCAGTCAGAGGTGTTTACAATTACAGCTCAACAGCGCTCAAAGCGGCATATTTTTAAAACTTCAGTACCGAGTTGGTATGGAGGTATTCGTTGGTATTCACAAACATGTTATAAATATACATCAATGACGCTTTTCTCAGAGTGCTTGCACAGATACACACAGAGCGTTTGAATGCAGGCGTCTATCAGCCTACCGATCCGCTGGTCGATGCCTGCTTGTGCTTTCAAACGCTCCCCTGCTTTCAAGCGCTGCCGTGCGTTGATCAATGTAGCCAATCATAGGCACATCCGATGAGAACGCGAGCACAATGGCCAGTCAGAGGCGTTTACAATTACTTTTGACAACACTATTCGTGTGTAGCCAATCGGTATATTTTGTGAAACGTTGATGTCATCACACCACGTCCCAAACGCGGAAGACTAGATCGGGATACAGCTACGGGCACAGTGCATGCGCACATCAATATTGCGTCATTTAATTACTGTACTTGCATTATTGTAAGGGTAGGTTTAGGGTTGGTGTAGGTGTTAATAAAACACAATCTGGAAAAAAATCAAATTTATTTATTGTTATTTTATTGTGTGATTTTGCCTCACCTTCTACCATTGCGGTACCCCTTCTAGCCACAACTCTTCCTCTCTGTTTTTAGTGTATTTCTGTGGCAGAATTACAGCGCCACACACTGGTCTGGCATGTATATTACATACTTTTGAGTCGGTTTCGGTGCTCTCGTATGTACACAGATATTTCTTGAAACATGGGGGGGGGGGATCGGATTGGGAAAGCTCTGGCTTCGTGTGGACAGACCGTGTTGTCACTGCAGAAAATGGGAAGAATTTTAGCTATAGGAACACCTTTTAATGGGACTAAATTAGCTTATATTGCCGCCAATAGTTACAAGAACTATGAAAACAGCACTTGCAGTTTTTAAAGAGTGTAAAAGACTTAAAATAAGAAATGCAACAAGCAATCGGCACAATGAGTTTGACCAAAATAAAGAATGTAAAAATGTAATAAAATGCAAATACTCATTACAATTAATCACACAACTGGTGTGTTCATTTCAGGAGAATATGGTGACAACTGACATATGACACACAAAACCAACAAAATTAAACGTAAGCCAGCAGATCATGACAGTGCTCAGACCAAAGCAAAATAGCGACAGACACATCATAGAGAACCGAAATCATGGCATTTTGGAACCAATGTGGATATTTAGTCAGCCACCAATTGTGAAATTTCTCCCACTTAAAAAGAGGAGAGAGGCCTGTAATTTGCATCATAGGTACACCCACTATGAGAGACAGAATGAGAGAAAAAAATCATTATTTATCAGAATCTCTGATTTTTAAAGAATTTAACTACAAATTATGGTGGAAAATAAGTATTTGGTCAATAACAAAAGTTTTGAGATTAACTTTTGTTATTGACCAAATACTTATTTTCCACCATAATTTGCATACGTTGTTATACACTCACCTAAAGGATTATTAGGAACACCTGTTCAATTTCTCATTAATGCAATTATCTAATCAACCAATCACATGGCAGTTGCTTCAATGCATTTAGGGGTGTGGTCCTGGTCAAGACAATCTCCTGAACTCCAAACTGAATGTCAGAATGGGAAAGAAAGGGGATTTAAGCAATTTTGAGCGTGGCATGGTTGTTGGTGCCAAATGGTCCGGTCTGATTATTTCACAAACAAAGGCGAAAATGCCTTGTTGATGCTAGAGGTCAGAGGAGAATGGGCCGACTGATTCAAGCTGATAGAAGAGCAACTTTGACTGAAATAACCACTCGTTACAACTGAGGTTTGCAGCAAAGCATTTGTGAAGCCACAACACGCACAACCTTGAGGCGGATGGGCTACAACAGCAGAAGACCCCACCGGGTACCACTCATCTCCACTACAAACAGAAATTCGAGGCTACAATTTGCGCAAGCTCACCAAACTGGACAGTTAAAAAATGTTGCCTGGTCTGATGAGTCTCGATTTCTGTTGAGACATTCAGATGGTAGAGTCAGAATTTGGCATTAACAGAATGAGAACATGGATCCATCATGCCTCGTTACCACTGTGCAGGCTGGTGGTGGTGGTGTAATGGTGTGGGGTATGTTTTTTTGGCACACTTTAGGCCCCTTAGTGCCAATTGGGCATCGTTTAAATGCCACGGCCTACCTGAGCATTGTTTCTGACCATGTCCGTCCCTTTATGACCACCATGTACCCATCCTCTGATGGCTACTTCCAGCAGGATAATGCACCATGTCACAAAGCTCGAATCATTTCAAATTGGTTTCTTGAACATTACAATGAGTTCACTGTACTAAAATGGCCCCCACAGTCACCAGATCTCAACCCAATAGAGCATCTTTGGGATGTGGTGGAACGGGAGCTTCGTGCCCTGGATGTGCATCCCACAAATCTCCATCAACTGCAAGATGCTATCCTATCAATATGAGCCAACATTTCTAAAGAATGCTTTCAGCACCTTGTTGAATCAATGCCACGTAGAATTAAGGCAGTTCTGAAGGCAAAAGGGGGTCATACACAGTATTAGTATGGTGTTCCTAATTATCCTTTAGGTGAGTGTATACCCTTTGTTGACAATGACAGAGGTCAAAAGTCTCCACAAGGTTTTTACACACTGTTGTTGGTAGTCTGGCCCATCCCTACATGCAGATCTCCTCTAGAGCAGTGATGTTTTGGGGCTGTCCCTGGGCAACACAGATTTTCAACTCCCTCAAAAGATTTTCTATGGCGTTGAGATCTGGAGACAGGCTAGGACACTCCAGGACCTTAAAATGCTTCTTACGGAGGCACTCCTTTGTTCCCCGGCGGTGTGTTTGGGATTATTGTCATGCTGAAAGACCCAGCCAGGTTTCATCTTCAATGCCTTTGCTGATGGAAGGAGGTTTTTACTCAAAATTTCACGATACATTGCCCCATTAATTCTTTCCTTTACACGGATCAGTCGTCCTGGTCCCTTTGCAGAAAAACAGCCCCAAAGCATGTTTCCACCCCATGCTTCCCAGTACGTATGGTGTTCTTTGGATGTAACCCAGCATTCTTTCTCCTCCAAACACGACAAGTTTTTACCAAAATGTTATATTTAAGTTTCATCTGACCATATGACATTCTCCCAATCCTCTTCTGGATCATCCAAATGCTCTCTAGCAAACTTCTGACGGGCCCGGACATGTACTGGCTTAAGCAGGGGGAGTCCCTGGTGGCGTAGTGTGTTACTGATGGTAGCCTTTGTTACTTTGGTCCCAGCTCTCTGCAGGTCATTCACTAGGGCCCCCGTGGGGTTCTGGGATTTTTGCTCACCGTTCTTGTGATCATGGGGTGAGATATTGCGTGGAGCCCGAGATCAAGGGAGATTATCAGTGGTCTTGTATGTCTTCCATTTTCTAATAATTACTCACACAGTTGATTTCTTCACACCAAGCAGCTTACCTATTGCAGATTCAGTCTTCCCAGCCTGGTGCAGGTCTACAATTTTGTTTCTGGTGTCCTTTGACAGCTCTTTGGTCTTGGCCATAGTGGAGTTTGTAGTCTGACTGTTTGAGGTTGTGGACAGGTGTCTTTTATACCGATAACGAGTTCCAACAGGTGCCATTAATACAAGTAACCAGTGAGGAGGAGCCTCTTAAACGAAGTTATTACAGGTCTGTGAGAGCTTGTTTGTAGGTGACAAATACTCATTTTCCACCATAATTTGCTAATAAATTCTTTAAAAATCAGACCTGATTTTCTGGATTTTTTTTTCTCATTACAAAAAAATTACAGGCCTCTCATCTTTTTAAGTGGGAAAACTTGCACAATTGGTGGCTGACTAAATACTTTTTTGCCCCACTGTATGTAAGGCTATACAGCCATCTAGTGCTTACACCTTGATATTGCAGATGATAAATGGTGCATATTTAATAGGTAAATATTTTATTTTTAAATAAAAAATAGGAAAATATTATTGACATTCTTCAAAATATCATTTTTTCTATAGAGCTGGATATTTTAATAAGGACCAAATTACTGAGTTCAGCTGAGAACGAAACCAACCTGTTTGTGTCTCAGTTTCTTCATGTTTCACTCTCAATGTTTCTTCAATCTCCACGTCTACATTCTCCTCTTTCTCTCTTTGTTCCTCAGTTTCTTCTTGTTTCACTCTGAATACTTCTTCTATCTTGATGTCTTCACTCTCCTCTTTAATAAACGCCATCTTTATAACAGCGTCACATGGATCTCAGTCGCTTCACCAGGAGTTTGTCCTGTTTAAGATGAGAATGATTCACAGAATGAAAAACACATCAAAACTAAATCTCTCCTAGTTCAGTAGTTCAGCGCACTAGTAAGGGAGTCGGTCAGAGTAACCATTTTAAAAACTTTTTTATTAATTGTTTTAAAATTACAGAATTCAACTAGATGCACTGATGTATCGGCCAATAAAAGCCATTATCAGCCTGCTGATTGTTTAAAATCTCATTTAGTCAAAACTGAAATTTCCTTTTTCATGATAACTCAGGTCTAGGGGCTGTGTAACTACCATATAAGTTTCAAAACAGTCAATCCACAGCCAAATGCATTGAAGCAAGCATTGAAGCAGGAGGTATTGGTGCAGCCTCACCACAAGTAGGGTTTAAGTTAACCTCATGAAATCTTTAACATGTGAAAGTAAGCAACTGATCGATGGAAAGAACTTAATTATAGTTACATGTTTTCTAAAGAAATAAACTGATAAAAAAATCAAAGGCTGTTTGTGTGGTGTGGCTTTTGTGTTCATGGTTAAGTGCTAGTCTAATTTCAACATGCAGTTATGCGAGACGTTTGCTAGCCATGGTCTTGAACACTAAATTGTGTGCAGCCCACAATACAATAACTGTCCTGGTTGAAGTGCAGCATTAATGCAATTGGTCAAATCGGTGTTGTTTTGAGCAAATTAATTGTATTCCTGCTAAACATTTTTTTAAATCAAGCGTTCCAGAGCGAAAATGTTGCCTATAAAGAGTGTTGCGTGCCACAAGAAGTAATTAGGTGGGGGTTTTTTGATCACTTTTACTCGGGACATGCTAGCTGGCAACATAGGATTCCATTCATTATGCTAAGCTAAGCTAGCGGCGACCCTGCCAAAATAAAACAATGCATGCATATCTAAATGGAGGAAAGAAGTTAAATAAGAGTGTTCCTTTATATAAAGTAGTAATTGATTTTGTCAAAGCGTCTGTCTTGGTATGACGAAATAAAAAACTCAAACATGGCACTGGTAAATAAATATTTTAAAGGCCTAAATACAACTTATTAATATGCAAAACTATTTTATTTTAAACAGTTGGGGAAAATAAAGCTCACTCCACTGACTGAAAGCACGCCGGCTGTGTTTAATATATGCAAGTTTGTCATTGTACTGTTTTGTTGAATTTTTCATTAAAAATAATGATGAGCCCACCAAGCAAATGCAGCCCCTGAATTACAATTCTAATGCGAAAGTAAAATGTGCATGGCTGCACGGGCATTAATGAGCCAGTTCATTCATATATATGCAATATCGGTCCAAAATTAGCTGAAAAATATCTGCATATCGGCAAAAAAATCCAATATCGTGCATCCCTAAATTGAATGATTTCGGTTTCAGTTCATTTGAACTCTTAGACATTTATATCTCAAATCTAATGTGTATTCTGTGAACAATGTTAAATGACACTCTTTTGTTTTATTTGTTACACAATACCCACTGAGAAATCCACACTCAAATGAGGGAAACATATTAATAATCAATTCATCACTGCATTTATCATTAAATGTTTGGAGACTTATTTTTTTATTTTTTTTAAACGTGTCTGTGTGGAATATTGTCCATAACCATTTATTAAACAACTTGGTGTTTGTTTTTTTCATAGATGCAGTCCTTTTGATGTGCAGTTTGGTTCTCACTCCTTTTTTAAAACAAATAATAATCGTATCACACACTAAAAGAGTCTAATATATTATTGGTTGGTCAGTTGTTGAATTGTGATGGTCAGGTTTTGAGATTTACTGAACTATGTCTTAAATTTAAGTCAGTGTCATATGATTCACAATAAAGAGCAAAATGAGGAGCTCCTTCTGTTACTCATGCGTTTATTATGTTGCTTTACTCACACAACCCTGATGAATGTTAGACAGATAAATGAATGTAATGTTACACTTATAATTCTGAGTCACTTCAAACGTTTAAAACACAAACCTTTCTCCAGCCGAATCACATCAGAACAGATGCAGGAGCGCGGCGCAGCCTTATGACGTCACACTCGAATACCAAAATAAAAGTCCTGTTCACACGCAGCAGCGTCTAAAATCTCAAACGTGCATAGACATTTATGAAAAAAAAATATGTTAAAAAGTTCACAAAATTCTGAGTTGACTGTAATGGTGCGATATATTTAATAACACAATGGTAAGTTAATAAAACAGTTCAAGCGGTAAAAAATAAAATTGTCTTATTGAGGTACTTCTTATTACTTATTTTCAATTTAGACTCACATCTACAGGCTCAGTAGTTGTGTTCATTGTCCCATCATCCAGACGGTTCAGTCACTAGCCTTTCCCTGAGGTTTATGACAATGACATATTTCTTTAGGCCCATGTGCTCTCCTTTGTGACAGTATCAAATACAGGAATAACATAACCAGTAAAAGAGAGAATATAAAACAAAATACAGGACTCAACGTTAAGTCATGTGCTTGTCTGGATTTCTGTAAGTATAATTTACTGTGAAGCAATATTCTAGTGTTCTGTCAGGTTTATTTAAATCTGCATGTTTGTGATATTTACCCCGAGGGCATTTGTTTTCCTTCATAAAGGGCATTTTACCCCTAATCTTATTAAATGTATGCTTTCATCTTTCATTTAAAATTCGTACATTTGATCAATGAATTAGAATAATAAGACAATGTTGGGCTGTTCCCACATGAAAAAATACTATAGTATATTATAGTAAAATTACTCTAGTAAATACTATAGTGTTTTTGAACCGCACTATAGTAAATATACTACAGTAAATTAACAAAGTGTAGTAAATACTATAATATACTACAATTTACTGTAGTATGTTTCAAAAACACTATAGTATTTACTAGAGTAATTTTACTGTAATTTTACTATAATATACTATGGTATTTTTTCATGTGGGTAATTTACACTGAAAAATTACAACTGCATTAAATAATGTTATGAGACCCTTTCAGTTATTTTTAAAGATTCAAATAAGAAATGTTGGGGAGGGGAAATTATACTTTAAATGTGAAATGCAACCGCCTACTGGCGGCGAGTGACCATCTTAATCAGCAAGTCATTCAGTCAAACGGCGGTTTCATTCAAGAACGAGGCGAGTGTTTATGAACGGGTCATTTCTCAATACCAAGTACAGCGTTCCTGATAGCATCACTCAGACATCAGAGCCGGAAGGCCATCGACTGGATCCCACAACTCCAAAAACATCCCATCACATTTTTATAAATAAACCACAGATTTCAGCTTTAAACAACTACCCAAATAACTCTTACAACTATTTTGTGACACAATAAAATTACGTGGGTTTTCTCATGCAACTTTGACACTTGTTGGTTGGTGCGAGATGCATTCTGGGATACCTGAGTTGTAGAAAATCCAGGGTCATGTGACCTGCAACCAACACGACGAACACTGTGGTCCAGGACTCAGAGCAGTTAACTGAAACAGTAGATAAACAACGTTAATCTGTTGATTTCCTGATATTATTCAATCTCCATGTGCGATTACATGAAACGCCTCGGAGTTTCTGTTTTTAGCCCGTCTCTCCTGGGATGATTTCTGATTGGACGGTCTGTCTTTCAAACTTAGAGAAAGTCCTCATTGGCTTAATATATGACTTTACACAATATAAATAAAAAAAACATAATACATGGACAAATGAACATTTCTTAATATGAATTTTTTCCTAAATATGTATGTTACACAGCGTTTTTAATCATTTATAAATCATTTTGAAAATATTCCCGTCTGTGCAAGAAAAACAAGGAGCAAAAGAAAAATCGTTGTCCCTTTAACACTGAGATGAATGTTAAAATGTGGCTAAACATTGTTGCCCTCCCAACTGTAATATGTGAATGTAGAGTTGACAGACAAACATTTATCATACACAAATCAACAATGGTGGTACATTTTTAAATCAAAAGATCCATGTTGCAATGCTTACTGGGCATCATTCTTGAGTTTTGGACTACTCTGGTACCCAGCATGCACTGCAGCATGAGTCTTTTGTCACTATTGATGAGTTTGTTAGGCTGAATTTTGATGTCTGTTCCAAAGTTCCCTTGCTAAATAATGTTCAGAGACGTATCTCACCACAACTCATTTGATTAAGAACCGCTCCTCTGTTAACCTCATGATTACTTCATGCAGCTGGTTCCTTCTGTAAAAAATGCTCTTCTTACTTAGTAATTTTTTCTTGTTTCCAGTCCAAATATCTAAACATTCTCAAATCAAGATGCTTTTACTAGATTAGTAAAATGACATGAGATATTTGTTCTTGTTTTCTTGAAAATAACTAGCCTGGATGCCAGCCGAATTTAGCCTCGCCCACACATTTTTTTGCTCAGGCAATTCGGTCTGGACTCGCTCCATAGAGGAGTTATTATGCCTGAACAGAAACTGTTCGGACCAATGAAATCATCAGGGCGGGCTTTAGACGATGATGGACAGATGATCAACAGTAACGTAATCATCCACGTCATCAAAGGCGCTTTTTGCTCTTATCCTAAACGGAGAACTTGTTCGTATATGCATTCACCTTCACTATTTCTCTCAGAAACGATGATCGTGTTGGGAAGTACTCCGTGTATCCTTACATTCTTTTATTACAATACTGGCAAAGATCGTTTACACTCATCTTTTTCTTGTAACGTTACTTAATCCAGCGCGCGTGCAGACAGGGTTGCCAAGTTTTTTTGCAATGTCGCGCACAATTGCTACTCAAAACTATAGCCCAAAACAATAACTTTCTGGGGGGTTCTCCGGAAAAAAATGGCGTTTGGTTGGCAAAATATGTTATTTTGGCAAGGTTGCCTGCTAAAATTCGCATTCCTGGGTTTATATAATCACATAATTGGGGTCGCTTCAACCGGACATGGAGAAAAACACGGACTTGGCAACACAGTGCAGTCGAGTTCTGCTGACATTTGATAACTAACGTCACGCCGCCGCTCCGTTGCTCTGATTGGTTGTAGGTCTATCTAATTGAGGTCTTTCCTGGCTCGGTTGAAACACGCCCCATAATCAAAGCCCAATGGAGCGGTACCAGACTCATATTCTGACTAGAATTGAGTATGACCACGCCAGGCTAGAAAATAACTAAATAATGAAGTGAGTTTTTGCTTAAAACAAGCAAAATGATCTGCCAATGGGGTGAGAAAAATAATCTTGTTTCTGATTGGGACAGGAGCAAGAAACAAGATTTCAATCAGAAATAAGATTAGCAGTATCAGTTCATATGTATATAGCCTACGGAATAAGGACAATTAAGTCACCTAGTGGGTGATGGCATTACAAATAAAAAAATCCAGCCACAATATGACTCTAATTTGCCTCTTTGCATTGGAATTCTCTATTTTAACCTTAATTACTACACTAATTGTAATATAAATAATAAGTGGTCATTAATGGACCATAATTATTGCACAAATAGTGTTTAGTACCAAAAGATCTCCTCAAAATATGCCATAAATATTATTGAACTAAAACATAAAACATTTATTTACTGAAAAATAGTTAAGGTGTATGGTCAATGTATATGAGTGTGACCAATTAAACACACACACACACAATGTTGCACCTCCATCACTCTCCATAATAAACTGATACTGTACATGTGGTCGACGTAATAATCAATGCAGTCTATCCTGTAACGGCTGCAAACACCTGCACAGTGAAGCTCGTGATCCATGTGACCGTGCGCACCGCCGGGAGATCATGTCACGGCTCTGGCTTCAACTGTTATCCCACATTAAGTGCGCCAGAATTTCGTATTAAAACTTTAAAAATGTAAAAGCTTAGACTTTGTTTCATATCAAAATCGGACACTGAGTGCACAGGAAGGCCTGCCGCTTTTGCATAGTTTCTGCTTGCTGGTTAATAATTATATGAAATGTAGCGAACTAAATAAATGTAAAATCTTTACACAGATATGTATTAAGTTCTTGAATTAATTTCCATCACACATTTACAAATGTTGTTACATGTATGGATCGCTGAATCTGCATTAGCGAGTCGTCACGCTGCTTTGAATATGCCTGTGGTATTTTGGAGACCTTCCTGGCAGGTTAAGATTCATAAATATCTTTTTTTTGGAGGATTTTCTGTTTAGCCAATTGTGGTGGGCTTTAATCCACCAATCAAAACGCTCCTCAAGAAGCTCAATGACGGGCCTGTACTGTGCAATGCAGTGGATTCAAGATGGCTGCCGGAGACAACACTCGAGAGGATTCAGGTTATTAGATATTTAGAGGATCATTATTCTATGTTTATGAAAATATACACTGATGCATCAAAAACAGATAATAATAATAGAGTAGGAGCAGCGTTCATTATACCAGGATGAAATGTGATGTTAAATACAGAGTTAGTGATCATTTATCAGTGTTTACAGGAGAATTGTTGGCTATTCTTTTAGCACTTGAATGGACAGAAAATAATAAGCAAAACAAAGTGTTAATAGGGTCAGATTCAAGAAGTGTGCTGACATCTTTCAAAAATATGCAGTCAGAAGCAAGACAGGACATCATGTTGGAAATAGCCCAAACTATTCACAGAATCAATAAAGTCTGAGCGATAGTGAAACTCATCTGGATTCCAGCCCATATAGGAGTAGACGGAAATGAACTGGCTGAATAAATATCCAAATACAAAAAATAAATAAGTAATGTGAGCAGTTTAACAGTATAGAGTCAATAGAACATGTAATTATTAATTGTCCTGGGTACAAGCAGGAAAGGATTATTCTGAAAGATAGATTATTCATGTGGGATATAAAGCAATATTTTTTTAATTGGAAAAAACTGGGTTTATTAGTTGGCAAAGTGTGAAAGTTGTTTGCTGGATTAGTGACTCGCATTCAGGTGTAACACCGTATCGACACCGGACACGAGTGGTATCGGGAAACCCGGCCACTTTATTGGTTTTATGTACTACAGTTTCTGCATTCGATAGAAAAATCTGCCATGTTACATGCTGATAGAATCAATAGTAATTATAATGAATGTTGCAAAAAGATGAAGTCAAACAAATGATATTGTGTTCAAAACAATATATAGTGTGATCTAAAAATATGGTATGATTAACAGTGTCAGAGCATGATTTAAAGCTGATCAAACTAGAGGGAACAGAAACATTTTGTACAATTGTTAATGCATCTACATTTATATTGCTTAATTTATCATTAAATGAATTCACTTTATGCTTATTTGTAGCATCACCAGCTATACTGAGTGACCTGGGAGATTCCAGAAGAAACCCTTGTCCTAGAAGTCGTGCTGAATATCCAGTGGCACATACGTGTGTTTCATCATATGCCAGGGTTGGCATATTCTGAGATTGATCGTTTGCTGAGCCTGGTGTCAATACAAGCTTTTCTTGACTAACAAGGAAGTTTTCAGCTCTGAAACTTACAGGATATTCTTATATCATAATGAGCTGATTTCTCAATTCATCACACCTCTCCACATACTGAACATTTGAAAGATATATGTCTATCCCAAAACAATAAGTGTTGCAGTGGGTCAATCATTGGTTTCTGCTACGTCAGGGTCAGTTAATGGAAGGTCTAGCTCTGGAAAGTTGACTCCCTGTTTTGGCTCTTCACGGAATCCACTGTTTTCCCATTCAATGGCTGCCATGACATCATTCTGAAAAACAAAAATATTTCACATAAACATTGGTACAACAAATGACAAAATGATCTCATACTAAACTTGACCACTACAGAGTGGGCTGTCAGCATTGATGCCACATCAAACAAAGGTCATTCATTATTTAAAATGAACTGCCCTATTAACTGTCTGCAAGTGTCATTAGCAAGAATATATAATGACAGATTACAAAGAGGTGACTGGCTTGGTGATATGATTTTAACTTGGCTGCATAAAGCAGAGTGGTTTATTTGGAAGAACTTTTAACTGATATGATTTTATTTGATACTGATTAAAGTCTAGCGGAGTAGTTAACAGTGTTGCACAAGTTACTTCCAAACTGGAATACATTGTAGATTACTTGTTACTTTTATTTAAAGGGTAACTAAACCCCTGTTCACAGCCTAACTCCACCCACTGGCAATATTTGAAAAATGCTGGAAAAGTTGGCAGAGCCCAGCGGAGACAGAGGGGCGAACCGAGGGCGGGGCTGAGCGGGGACGTGCACCTGAGACCCCGCAGAGACGGATTGATTAACAGCTGTCAGACTCGGAAAGATTGAGAATGACTGGAGTGACACCAGTAGTTTTGCAACAGAGCGGTCATTTGAAGTAGAGGACTTTTCTCCGCCGTCTTCACCTGAAGTGGAGGAGGGTGAGTTGTCTGTAAACACAGGGCCAGAGCGTCGATTCGAGCCGCTGCCTCAAACTGCGTTAGCTCGATGCCAACGATACTAGCAAAACCGCAGCGCAAGAGAGCAGTGTCTGAGTGGTAAAACATTAGCATTATTGATAGTATACTTGCGGTCATCCAGGCCAAGAGCACGCAACCACTGACGCCAATTTCCACGTCTGCAGTCCAGCACTGCTGTTGCAACCAGCAACACTACACCTACATACCATCCTAACTAACCACTGTACTAAATACAGATAAGACTAATGCTAAAAATATCTTTACTGATGCAATACTATGCGAACTATGCTTCTAACAATAATACACTAACGACCAGTGTTGGGCAAGTTACTGAAAATAAGTAATTAGTTACAGTTTCTAGTTACTTCTTTTTAAAAGTAATTGAATTACTTTACCAATTACTGTATATCAGAAGTATTTAGTTATGGTGTGTAGTGTCCACCAACAGCTGCAGCAGCTTGGAGAGTAATGGCCTTTTATACCTGCTCACTTCATTCATTTTCTCTGACCAGATATCTATCCGCTTGTGAAAAGACTAGAAATATCTGGTTGTGTAAACCACCTATGGAGCTACATTTTACTCCTGGCAAATTGTTAAAAAATAAACGTGTGGGAGCGTGTTACCTATATATATTCAGATATGACGCGCTACTGCAACACTCGTCGCCGCAGATGAGTAAAGCAAGAACACACGCAAACGACCGCAAGGTAAACTGAAAGTCTTAGATGCTCAAAAACACAATCAACTTTATTAAAACTAATGAGACAATTATCTTACCGGTGCTTAGGTCGTGTAAGTAGTGGAATTACAGTAACGCGTTACTCCCAACACTGCTAACGACTATGCTAATAAATTAACTAAACTAGGTTACACTAAATAATCTAAATAACTATATAAACAGCTATGCTAACTAGATTCTAATATACGATATCCTGATTATTTTCAATACTCAAATTCCAACTCCTGACTCTACAGTGGTTTTGACGGAACAAGATGTTTTAGGAGCTTGTGCCAGGGGCGTGGTGAGCTCGTGCCAGGGGCGTGGTGAGCTCGTGCCAGGAGCGTGGTGAGCTCGTGCCAGGGGCGCGGTGAGCTTGTGCCAGGGGCGTGGTGAGCTCGTGACAGGGGCGCGGGGAGCTCGTGCCAGGGGCGCGGGGAGCTCGTGACAGGGGCGGGGAGCTCGTGCCAGGGGCGCGGTGAGCTCGTGCCAGGGGCGCGGTGAGCTCGTGCCAGGGCGCGGTGAGCTCGTGCCAGGGGCGCGGTGAGCTCGTGCCAGGGGCGCGGGGAGCTCGTGACAGGGCGCGCGTGAGCTCGTGCCAGGGGCGCGTGAGCTCGTGCCAGGGGCGCGGTGAGCTCGTGCCAGGGGCGCGTGAGCTCGTGCCAGGGGCGCGTGAGCTCGTGCCAGGGGCGCGGTGAGCTCGTGCCAGGGGCGCGGGAGCTCGTGCCAGGGGCGGGAGCTCGTGCCAGGGGCGCGGGAGCTCGTGCCAGGGCGCGGTGAGCCCGTGCCAGGGCGCGGGAGCTCGTGCCAGGGCGCGGGGAACTTCGTGCCAGGGCGCGGGAGCTCGTGCCAGGGGCGCGGGAACTCGTGCCAGGGGCGCGGGAGCTCGTGCCAGGGGCGCGGGAACTCGTGTCAGGGGCGCGTGAGCCCGTGCCAGGGCGCGGTGAGCCCGTGCCAGGGGCGCGGTGAGCCCGTGCCAGGGGCGCGGGAGCTCGTGCCAGGGGCGCGGGAAACTCGTGCCAGGGGCACGGTGAGCCCGTGCCAGGGGCGCGGGAGCTCGTGCCAGGGGCGCGGTGAGCTCGTGCCAGGGGCGCGGTGAGCTCGTGCCAGGGGCGCGGGAGCTCGTGCCAGGGGCGGGGTGAGCTCGTGCCAGGGGCGCGGTGAGCTCGTGCCAGGGGCGCGGGAGCTCGTGCCAGTGGCGCGGGAGCTCGTGCCAGGGCGCGGGAGCTCGTGCCAGGGCGCGGGAGCTCGTGCCAGGGCGCGGGAACTCGTGCCAGGGGCGCGGTGAGCCCGTGCCAGGGGCGCGGGAGCTTGTGCCAGGGGCGCGGGAACTCGTGCCAGGGGCGCGGGAACTCGTGCCAGGGGCGCCGTGAGCCCGTGCCAGGGCGCGGTGAGCCCGTGCCAGGGGCGCGGGAGCTCGTGCCAGGGCGCGGGAGCTCGTGCCAGCGCGGGAGCTCGTGCCAGGGGCGCGGGAGCTCGTGCCAGGGGCGGGGTGAGCTCGTGCCAGGGGCGTGGTGAGCTCGTGCCAGGGGCGTGGTGAGCTCGTGCCAGGGCGTGGTGAGCTCGTGCCAGGGGCGTGGTTAGCTCGTGCCAGGGGCGTGGTGAGCTCGTGCCAGGGGCGTGGTAGTGAGCCGTTGGAGGAACCATCCTACGTCACGATGCACCACAATGTCCAATAGGAAAATTCAACTGCAGTAGCCACCGCTCAGTTTTACACCATATTTTATAGAATTAAAACACTTTATACTCAAATGTCAAAACTCTTACTTGAATCAATGAACAGCACTAATAAAGCCCCAGTCTTGCAGATCATCAACTAAAAAAAGTTGTTCTAGGGTTTAGTTACCCTTTAAAAGCAGAGGTGGGTAGTAACAAATTACATTTACTTGAGTAATTTTGAGTAACTTGTACTTTTAGAGTATATGTAAAAATGGGTACTTTTACTTCATTACATTCGGTGGCGTTCCTCCGCCACTGTCAAATGGTAATAAATAATTCATATTTAATATATTTTTAAAATAAGTTAATATGACGTTCGCAAATCTCGCGAGACATTGGAGAGGCTGCTTCGCGAGAGGTGGCTATGCATAACCCGCTTGAATTAGCGCACGTTTAGTCAGAAGACGATGGCCGAAGCAGAGGAAGGTGTGTGTGATCTACGGGAGGCAGATCACCCGTGGCCTCAAGTTCAGTCTATGTTTTCAAACTGTCAAAAAATAAAATAGTTTTATAATGCGATGCATGCTGTGTGCACCAAAACGAACTGAGATCTCAGCATACAAGAATTCCAGCTCCAACCTGAAAAAAACATGTAGCGGTAAGTGTCACACTGATGCCTATATTTGAACTCTATTAATGGTAATTTGGTTCCCTTATTGTAGTACTATTTCACACAGCGTCCGAGTGTTTTCCTCATATGCGCTCTTGTGCAAGCAATGACAGATAGTTTGAACCTTCAACACACTGAACAGACCTCTCTGAAGTGTAGAAAACGCATACAAATAAAACCACGATTGTGTTTTATTCTTACCCAGAGAACGCATACTTCCCACATGAAAAATACTATAGTATATTATAGTAAAATGACTAGTAAATACTAGTAAGTGTTTTTGAACCACACTATAGTAAATATACTACAGTATTTAAACAGTGTATTAAATACTATAATATACTGTAGGATCTTTACGGTTCAAAAACACTATACTATTTACTAGAGTCATTTTACTATAATATACTACAATATACTATAGTATTTTTTCATGTGGGTTATTATAAAAATATAAGAACAAAGTATGTTTTAAAAGTAAGAGCTCTGGTTAGCCCAGCACTGTTTAACCACACACACGTTACAGATCTAGTGTGTAGATCAAACTCACAAAGGCGAAGAAGAACTTGGACCAGGAACTTAAATAGACAATATCCTCAGGAACAGACCAGTATACATGAACGAGAACCGACAAACACTGAGGGATATTAAATACACAGGGGCAAATGAGGTAACTGACAAGACTTTACAGGTGATAGACATTACTAATAAACAGGACACAGGAAAAGTGAACAAAGGAACAAACTAAATGACAAGCAAAACAGACTAGACATGTAACAATTTGTATGTTCAGTAATTGCACTTTAATGACATAAAAAAGTGAATATATATATATATTAAGGATGTCATTCAACGTTTGAAAATCGATTGCACATTCGATCGGACTAACCAACACAAGTTTAGAAAACTAACATAGGGAATAGACTTTAACCAAATATCTACACTATTATTTTTAAACGAATTAAACAAATAAAAAAGGTATTATTTATGTTGAATTTTGTTTTTAAAACTTACATGAGGTCATATTGTGACAATTGCTGTGTGCGTAGAAAGAATAAGCAGTATTACGCTATTTCCGCCTTTCTGAATATCCCGTTCATTTCTGAAGCTCTTTCCGCTCAGCGCCGTGCGCTCAACCCGAAATGCCCTGTGACCTGCTGGATCAAATATAGGTCCATCTGAAATAAATGACTTTAGCGCTGCCCCAACTAAAGCTTTTTTTCTAGTAGTTGTTCATTTAAGCCGTTGTTCATGCGACGCCAGCGCCTTCATGTCATTGTATGCTCTATTTTCTTTTATTTATGAAATCAATCTAATTAGTCGATAAAACAATTGATTAAAATTAAGATACAATTTTTATATAACGAAATTCACTTTGAATAAATGGTCAAAATAATTTCTGACCCCCTTATTTCCCATCTTATGTGTCCTGTTCATTTTCATATTCAAGGTAGGCTAAATCAAATTTAAAAATAACTGTGGCGGAGGGGGCGTGGTTCTAAAGCTGCAGCGGGAGAAAGAGAGCGGAGCAGAGCGGTCGGTAAGTAGGTCAAGCAGATGATAACACCTGTCTCTGATTACAGTAATTGGAGAGAGCGCTTATAAGCCGCTGCCGGGAGAGAGTGAGAGAGAGAGAATTGGACTGGGACTACACGCACGCTGCTGGGAGCGAACAAGAGAAACTGCTATTGCTGAGAACTGAACGGGCGACCCATATCGTGGAACTTGAGTGTACGAGCCACTACGGTGTGCCGGTGTGAAACGGGGCGACCCATATCGTGGATTTTGAGTGTATACGCCAGAGAGCGTTGTGTGTGCGTGAGAAAATAAAAGTGTGTAAGTCCCAGTCAAGCCGACTCGCCTTCTTCCTTCCACCCACAACGAACCTCGTTACACTGGTGCCGAAACCCGGGAAGGGAGAAGACCGCCGCCGCCATGTCATCTCCGCCGAAGACGCCGCTTGGGACATCGCCCAATCGCCGCCGGTCTTCACCAGGAACACCATCAGGATCTGCTGGCCGTGAGGAGGAGCAACAGCGACGCTGGCTCTCCTCACGCCCAGCATGAAGACCGCGAGCTGTTCCGGGGCTGGATAGACCGGGAGATCCGGGCCATTCCCAGAGACCGACCACCGACTCAGCCGCGGCCGCCCCGCTGTCGAAGATGGGGCCTCAGGATGATCCTGAGGCCTTCAGAACTCTTCGAGAGGGCGGCCGGGTTCGGAATGGCCCAAAGCGGACTGGCCGATGCGGCTACTTCCACTGCTGTCAGGAGAAGCTCAGGTAGCCGCACACCACCAATTGCCAGTCCAGAATCTCCTGGTCTACGACGATCTAAAGCGCGCCATTCTAGCGACCATTCGTGTTTGCGCACCAGCCCGGGACTCCTGCCGCAAGTGGCTGATGGCCGACGGAAGCGGCGCCGAGGAGATCATCGACCGCGGTGGCACTGGAACAGTTCGTGGCAAGGCTGCCAAAGAAGACTGCCCAGTGGGTCCAGTGCCACCGCCCGACGCCGCTGGACCAGGCCATCCAACTGGCGGAGGACGAGATGGTGGCGTGCCGAGTCGGCGAACCCTACCATCAGCATCTCTCTCTCACTCTCTCTCTTCTCCTTCCCCTCCCAGTCTCTCTCAAAACCTGTCCCGCTTCCTAGGTACCGCGGGGGTGCCTCCCAGGCCGGCCCCAAGATGGAGGATGGGTGGGTCAGGAGAACCACCCGCAACCACCCAGTCAGCGCCGAGGGAGGAGGAGCTCCAGACCCGACACCGCTGGCGGGCCGCCCGCGATATCTCCACGCCAATTCCCCCGGCCTGCTTCCAGCCACTAGGGCGGCGGGAAGCCTGGGCCGGCGTGTTGGCGTTAGGGGACCCTGGACACTTTATAGAGCAGTGTCCGGTGATGGAGGTGGGGACGCTGGTCAGGGTCCCGACGCGCACACGCTGCCCCGATCAAGCTGGACGGTACCAAATACCCGTGAGTATCAAGGGTGCATATCAGGCTCTGGTGGATTCAGGTTGTAACCAGACCTCCGTACACCAAAGCCTGATTCAGCCCGGGGCATGGGATAAGCGCCGCATGGTTATGGTGAGGTGTGTGCACGGGGAGGTGAGAGAATACCCGTTAGTGCCAATGGATTTTCTATTCAGGGGAAAAAACCATAGAGTTGAGGTGGCAGTTAACCAGCACCTCCGGCACCCACTGATTTTGGGGACAAATTGGCCAGGTTTTAATGAATTATTGGGATGTTTGTGTGTGGGTGCCTCTTGGGGAAAAAAGAGAAAGGGAAGGTGGCGGTTGCACAGGCGGGGGAGGTGGAACCGGGACCACTGGGCACTGATCCGGGGGAACTGAGCGCTCCGGAAACGCCAGTGTTTTCGGAACGCGATGACTTTCCCCTGGAACAGTCCCAGGATGAAACGCTCAAAAATGCGTTCAAACATGTTTGTGCCATTGACGACCATCCCCTCCGTCCTGATCAACCGCTCACTTTTCTTTATTTTTCTCTGATAAAGGACCGGTTGTATAGGGTGACCCAAGATGCCCAAACAAAGCAGACTACAACCCAGTTGTTAATTCCTAAAAGCCGTCGGAAATGCTTTTCCAGGCGGCTCATCACAATCCTATGGCCGGGCATTTAGGGCAAATAGCGACACTAAACCTCCTCATGGCCTGGTTCTTTTGGCCGGGCATTCACGAATGTACGCCGGTGGTGTGCGAGTTGTCGTGAATGTCAGTTGGTAAATCCACCGGCCCAACCAAAAGCACCATTGTGCCCCCTCCCGCTTGATGCAGGTCCCCTTCGAAAGAATTGGGATGGACCTCATCGGGCCATTAGAGCGGTCAGCCCACGGACATCGCTTTGCATTAGTCCTAGTGGATTATGCAACGCGATATCCGGAGGCAGTGCCACTGCGTAACATTTCGCGAAAAGTGTTGCGAGTGCACTGTTCTCCTAATCTCCCGGTGGGAATCCCGAAAGAGATTCTCACCGATCAAGACACGGCGTTCATGTCATGGACAATCCGCGAACTTTACGAATTATTGGGCATTAAATCTATTCGACCAGCCGCCTATCACCCACAAACAGACGGGCTGGTAGAAAGATTTAATCGCACGTTGAAAACAATGATTCGTAAATTGCTCACGAAGACGCCAAAAATTGGGACAAATGGCTAGAACCTCTCTTGTTCGCTGTCCGCGAGGTCCCCAAGCCTCCACGGGTTTTCCCCTTCGAGCTTCTCTATGGCCGCCAGCCCCGAGGGGTTTTGGATGTCATTAGGGAAGCTTGGGAGGACGGACCATCCGCTAGTAAAACGAAATTCAGTTTCGGTCCGACAGGGACGGGCACGCCAGATATACCATCTCAATTTATTAAAAATGGGTTGAGGCCGAGGCTGTGATGCTGGCGACGGTAGTGAGTGGAGAGGATGATCTCGGACCAGAGGCGGTTCAAAAGTCACAATCTCCCGCTCTGGTCCCGGGAGATCACCTCTCACCCTCCCAGCTCATAGACCTCAAACAATTACAGACGGAGTTCGCCGACGTGTTCTCGCCCCTACCGGGTCGGACAGACCTCATCCAACACCACGTTGAGACGAGCCGGGCGTTATGCACGCAGCCGACCATGTAGGTTGCCTGAACACAAGAAAGAAGTGGTTCAGGCCGAATTAGAGGCAATGTTAGAGATGGGGTAATAGAAGAATCCAACAGTGACTGGGCGAGCCCGATCGCTTTTGGTACCAAAACCTGACGGCTCGGTCCGGTTCTGCGTGGATTACAGAAAAGTCAACGCGTGTCGAAATTTGATGCATATCCCATGCCACGGATTGACGAATTGCTTGATCGGCTGGGTACTGCTCGCTTTTATTCGACACTGGACTTGACAAAGGGTTACTGGCAGATCCCCTTGTCTCCAGTAACCAAAGAAAAAACGCTTTTACCACGCCGCTTTGGATTGCACCAATTCGCTACGCTTCTTTCGGGCTGTTCGGGCACCGCGACTTTTCAGCGCCTGATGGACCGAATCCTTCGCCGCATGCTGCATATGCCGTTGCTTATCTCGATGATATCATCATTTATAGTGGGGACTGGCAGCGCCATATGCAGCATTTGCGAGCAGTCCTCAGGTCGCTGAGAAGGGCGGGCTCACGGCCCACCCGAAGAAGTGTGCAATTGGGCGGTGGAAGTAAGATATCTGGGCTTCCACTTGGGTCATGGGCAGGTGCGCCCCAAATTAATAAGATCGCAGCGGTTGCGGCCTGCCCAAGACCCAAGACCAAAAGGAGGTTAGACAGTTCCTGGGGCTGGCGGGATATTATAGGAGGTTTGTACCTAATTATTCGGACCTCGCCAGCCCGCTGACTGATCTAACTAAAAAGGAAGAGCCAGATACAGTTCGGTGGACGGAGCAGTGCCAGCAGGCTTTACCCAGTTAAAGGCTGCCCTGTGTGGTGGACCGCCTTACAGGCTCCTAACTTTTCTCTCCCATTCTTGCTGCAGACGGACGGGGACAGGGGTTGGGCGCAGTCCTGGCCCAGGAGGTGGAGGGTGAGGAGCGGCCGGTGCTGTACATCAGTCGAAAGCTCTCTAAGAGAGAGACGATGTACAGCACCATAGAGAAGGAGTGTTTGGCCATCAGGTGGGCCGCCCTCACCCTTCGCTATTACCTCCTGGGGCGGAGTTCACCCTCTGTTCGGATCACGCCCCCTTGCAGTGGTTCCACCCCATGAAGGATACCAACGCGCCGGATCACCCGTTGGTATCTAGCTTACAGCCGCTTTAAGTTCAAGGTGGTCCACAGGCCGGGTGCTCAGATGGCTGCGGCTGACTTCCTCTCCCGAAGGAGGGGGAGGCTGCAGGCCGGATGGCTCTCGCCCTGAGTCGGGCGGTGGGGGTATGTGGCGGAGGGGGCGTGGTTCTGGCGAAAGCTGCAGCGGGAGAAAGAGAGCGGAGCAGAGCGGTCGGTAAGTAGGTCAAGCAGATGATTACAGTAATTGGTGTGGAGAGAGCGCTTATAAGCCGCTGCCGGGAGAGAGTGAGAGAGAGAGAATTGGACTGGGACTACACGCACGCTGCTGAGAGTGAACGAGAGAAACTGCTATTGCTGAGAACTGAACGGGCGACCCATATCGTGGAACTTGAGTGTCACGAGCCACTACGGTGTGCCGGTGTGAAACGGGGCGACCCATATCGTGGATTTTGAGTGTATACGCCAGAGAGCGCTTGTGTGTGCGTGAGAAAATAAAAGTGTGTAAGTCCCAGTCAAGCCGACCCGTCTTCTTCCTTCCACCCACAACGAACCTCGTTACAATAACATTTAACATTTTTAATGAATTAAATATATTTATATTTAACAAATAAAACTAAATATGTGTTTTAATGGCTACAACAAGTAGCCAATAGTAGGCTCCAGTCCAGAAAAAGTTCCTGTCGGAGCGGATTTGAGCGGTTCATGAGTGGAGCTCCGCACATGCTCTGCTGAGGTTTGCAGGGTTTTTGTTAAAGCTTCACTGTGTGATATTTTCCCCCATCTAGCGGTGAAAAGGTGTATGACCATCCAGTGAATATTAGTTTCTGTTCCTCAATTCCGATTTCGCTTTTAACTCCTACGGTGGCTGATTTAGTCCAAGATTAATACGGCTTCCAGTTCGATCAAGTAATGAGGTTACTTTAGAAAACTATTAAAATTTGCAGTTATTTAATTTGTCAGTTAACATGTAGGTTATGACATCTATGTAAAATAAATAATAGTTTACGTTATTATTTTTTACCATTTCATTGCTAACATCAGCGATCAGGTTCCCAGACGAATGCAAGCTAATCTTAGTAAAGTAACTTTTATCGGTGCTATCGTTATTCTGTATATTGTACGACATCACTCGCGTAAAGCAAAGTTTACATTGTAGGCTATATCAGTCTCAAGCAATCCCCTCTTCACATTCGACACGGTGCCATCGAGTGTTAAACGCCAAAGGCGAAGCTTGAATTTACGGAATGTCCTCTTTGGCTACTGTACTTTCAAGATGGAGGGGCAACATGGCGACGCAGATTCGAACCCCTCACCCGTGTATTTTACAACACGATCTCATGACATTGTGTATCAATAGTACGAGTGTGCAATCTCAGAGAATGTATACGCTAAAACTCATTTTGGCGCAGTATATGGTACGCTGCTTTTGGCATATGATACGCACTTTATGGCGTGTATATGAAACGCTTTGGGTAGGGTGAGGGTGGGGGTGTGGGGGTTCGTACATATAATACGCCATAAAATGAGTTTTGTCAGATACATTCTACGAGATTGCACACTGCATACTATTGATACGCATTTTCGTGAGATCTGGCTCAGATTTTCAATGGCATATTATACACTTACGAGAATACTTTATTATTTGAAAGAAGTAAATATACATTAATGAGCACATATATTTTTGAAAGAACTAATTGTTTTTAAGCTAAGAATAAACTAAAAAGTTACACAGTGTAGCTTTAATTTTATTTCCTGTCGCTGTGCAGGCTCTTTTGTTGTAGGCTATAGAACTGTGTAAACGCTCAATAACCCTTTTATTTAAAGGTTTAATGTAGGCCATAGTCAATTGCATTACGATTGCAAGAAAAATCAACCATGTCAAAAATGCGTGTGTGTGTGTGTGTGTGTGTGTGTGTGTGTGTGTGCTGTTATGGCAGTCCACTCCAGAATGTTGTACTCCTGTTTGTCATTGTGCACGAAACTTCACGGCAATAAATCATCAGAAATATTGCCGACTTGTGCGTATCAAACGCCCTCTTTACTTTCATCCTAATGCCCGTTAGTTGTCCGTGGATTGGCGGATATTTAGCATTGAAAATGAAAACTTTATTTAAAATCGATTTTAGAATCGATTCAATGAACACTTATGTCTCAAAAATAGAACAGGAATTTAAAAAAATGACAGCCCTAATACTGTATATATGCACATTCATAATACATAACATGCTACTATTTATGCAAAGTGCCTGTGGATACATAATTACCAATTAATTGGGAATTCAAGTGTAAATAAAACCAAATGTAACCAAATATGTATATATTGTTATTACATCAGAGGATTAACTCAAACAAGCTGAAGGTTTATGAGGAACTAATCAAGTCAAGAAAACAGGGATCAGACTCCGTCACGGTTGATGAACCTCATTCAAAAAATAATCCAAAGATCATGAGTGTTTTTTCTAGCCCTGCAACGAAGCTAACACAGACACTGATCGACAAGCTATTGATACATCTAGTCTGTGAAGGAAACCAGCCATTTTCTACTGTAGAGTTACCCTCATTTAAGAAAATGATAGAACCCTTGCACCCTCAGTGCACAGTCATGACAAGAAAAACACTGCGTCTTAAAGTGCAGGATGCATTTGAGAATATGAAGAGTGCACTTATCCGAAAACGAAACAATGCTGAGTACGTAGCTACAACTGCAGACTGCTGGTCAGCCAGGCAACGCAGTTTCTTGGGGGTGCCCTGCCACTGGATAGACAGTACATCTTTCGAGAGATGTTCAGCAGCCTTGGCTTGCAGACGGATGACAGGATCACACACATTCGATGTATTTGCTGCAGCTTTAGAGGAAATACATGTAGAGTACAAAATCAGAGGGAAAATTACAGATAGTGGCTCAAACTTTCTGAAGGCCTTTCGAATATATGGGGAGGAGAAAGAAGATGATGCACAGGAGGATGGAGACTTCAGACTTGATGATGAATCTGACAAAAGTGAATCGGAGAGTGAGTACTCAGAGCTTTCTGATATTTTAGATGGGGACTGTGGCGTGGAATACCAACTTCCCAGACATCAAAATGCCCATGCCATCTACTTAATCTTGTTGCTACTGTTGATGCTTCAGCAGCAGAAGCTGGAAGTGATGCATATAAGAGACTTTCACGGTCAGCTTTTGCCTGGAACAAATCCAGCAGATCAACCTTGGCTTTTGAAACTGCGAAACCAGAGTGCAAACTGCCGTTTCTGCCACCCAATCAGACCCGATGGAACTCACTAACTTAACATTTTTGTGTTTTATGGTATAGGCTCAATACAGCTGAATTGGGATTTTTGGCTGAGTACGCTATTGTAATGATATTGTAAGGAATCCTCAAACGCTTTGGGGAGACCATCAAGAAGCCAGAGCTTATTTCTGCATCTATACTGCTTCCAAAACTTAGAACTGCCTGGACAACAGACCAGAGCATCTTGACAACAGGTAATGCATCTCTTAATTCATGTGTCAATGCAAATGATAATTATTTGACCTTGAGAGAAAGCCTGCCCTCTGTTTGTTTTATTAGTGGTGAGTTACAGTTTAATAAGTAATAAGGTCTGGACTGGTAGTGTGACTAATGTGAAAATATGTGAAATATATTGTAATACCGTAATTCCTCAAATAAAAGCCTGTATTCAATTAATCATCGGGCCTCTGAGAGTGGCTGGAGGCGTGGTCAGCACGAACAAATAAAGGCCGGTCTCAAATTAAGCCCGGGGAAAAATGTGTGGATAATTTCCTAAATGCCTTTCATTTAATGTGCATATATGGTAATGTACAGTAGGGTTGTGCCGTGACGGCTGACCGACGTCACGATGGAGAGGATTGCTCTGTAAATTAAATTTATAATATGCAAATATGCCATTTTAAATAGGCTACTGTAGTCCATGAGAGATGTGACGTCTGTGGAAAACCATGTCAGGCATGCTACACAAATATTGATCTTCACAATATTAGCCTCTCATCTTTTTATATGTCTTACTCTGCATTTAACTAAAAATATTTTATTTTGTACAAGAAAACAGCAAAGGCTTCAAAATAAACTATGTTGTTGAAATAATGTCAAGTGGTCATATGAACTACACCTAATATCTTCTTATTGAGAAAAGTTTGTGCAACCTATTGGAAGCGCGGATGAGTAATTAATTGGGTCAGTAACGAAAATAACGAAATTATAGTTTTTTAAGTATAAAAAAATATGTAAAGAGACAGACTATTAAAATAAAAAGTGCTTAAAAGTGCACAACTCTTCTTAAGTGAAAAGAAGCTTTTTCCCTCACGTGCAACCGATATATAGAAAGCGCGGTTAGTAAGATAACGAAATTATAGTTTTTTAAAGTCGAAAATAACATTTATGTAAAGAGATATATTAAAATAAAAAGTGCTCTTCTTAAGTGGAAGATTTTTTTTCCCTCACGTGCAACCGACATTAGTTGGGTTAGTAAGCTAAAATAACCTCACGTGCAAACTTTATAGCAATTAAGCGCGGAATCAACATTTTACATTTTTCAAACGATGGTTACCGATTAGGCTACCGTAATTCTGACCCAAATTGCTTTGTCGCCTTTCTGGCTTTACAATACCCTAATAAAAGCCTGCTTCAAATAAAAGCCTGTTCCCTTCTGCAGTTCAGGTAAATAAAGGCCCCGGGCATACCGTTGTCAATTACGGTATGTAGGGTTATGCAGGTAAAGTGTATATATGTATGTTGGCACACACTGTAAACCCAGATGTTGTCATTAATAAAGATATCAAGTTACAATAACTTGACAATACTTAATATACCAAGTTTTGGCATCCAAACTTAAACAGGTGTGTTTAACTTACTCATTTGGCAGCAAAAATCTGTTTAATTAATAGTTTAAGTGCTATGAGTGCACAACTTTAATTTATTTAAATTATTCACTATCTATCTGTTTAAAATGATTGGTCGTTCTTGAAATTCTGCCTTGACAACCGCGCTGATTGGTCGATTTAAGTTTTTCCGTGCTGCTGAATTTGCTGACACACAGAGTGGCAGAACCATCTTGAGATTGAGTGAAGAAAACTAAAGTTAAATTGGTAAGTAGATATTTATATTTTAAACTATCATATAAGTTTGTCTTATTGGCTTTACACGTTTTATTCGAATGTTATTATTATTTTCCGTTTTTACTCCGACAGCGACACAAGTAACGCATTGGCTGTAAAGCAGGCGGAAGAGATTCAGTAGTGAAAGACTCGCAACGTTACGCTGGTAGGTAGGTTACTGGTAAAATATACGTGTACATTTTGCTTGGTAGCCTTTAAAATGTTTAATGTTATTTTTTGTAGAGTATTTCTAGTTATAAACGCACTTGAGTTTCTAACTTTCTATACGAACATTTGAATTTCCGCTGTATGTTTTGTTTTCTCCCCAGCGGCACTAGCAGGCAAGACGGATCATGAAGCAGGAGAGGAGGGAGAGAGAGTCGATGATAAAGGCCAATGGATTACACTGGTAAGTTAATGTGTAACACGCCTGTACATTTTGGTTTATTGTCTGTAAAAACATATTTTATACGGATGGACAAGGTATAAATGCGTTTAAGTTAATATCAAGTTTCTGTGATAACTTCGAGCAGTCGCCAACCGGCAAACTAAGCCAATGTTTCACAGACGTTGCTAATTTACAATAAACATACTATTGTGGCTCTAAATTCGAGTTAATTTACTCCCAGGCTCCTGAAATTTCCCCTTGTGTACGTTGTTTTGTGAAATCTTTTGGTGAAAAATTGGGTTACTATGTGATTTACTGACGTTATCTTTTAAATAATTTGGCCAGTCATGTTGACTTAAAAACTGCAGACCATTTCCCGCCTAAAGAGGGGAACAATGCGAGGCTAAAATTAACGAAATTGTGACACATTTACAGAAATAAGCCTATATTTTTAATTATTAGTTCTGTTGATGTAACGTGTCCCTGGTGCATAACATTAGTTGTTTTTTTTAATAGATTTTATTAAATGTATTCAATTGTCTCTATGGATTTTTCTACTTTTTAAAATAAAATAAAAAAGTTAACATTATCAGAGCTGTGTGTATGTCCCTGTGAGATTTGTAGACTTTTATATTTATATGATTTTCACTGTAGGGTAACATATTTGGGGCAGTACCCTGAATGGAAAACCTTTGCACTATATCCTCACCTAAATAGTGTATATTAGTACCTTAGAATAGGAATACACATCCAGGAATGTACAGAAAGTGCTTAATGTATTTTTATAAACCTATAAATATGTTAAAAAGGTATAAAGGTGTTTCTTTGAGGGCACTTTCCCAGTGACAATCTGTTAGGTTAGTTCACCCAAAAATAAAAATTCTGTCATTAATTATTTTATGGGATTGTTTCACACCCATAAGACCTTTGTTTATCTTCGGAACACAAATTAAGATATTTTTCATAAAATCCAATGGCTCAGTGAGGCCTGCATCTCCAGCAAGACAATTAACACTTGCATTGCCCAGAAAGCTACTAAAGACATGTTTACTGTGACTATGGTGGTTCAACCTGAATATTATAAAGCAAAGAGAATACTTTTCGTTTATCAAAAATAATAAAATAACAACTTAATTAAACAATATTCGAGCATGAATTATACTGCCAAATTCACGTGAACCATTGAAATTTAGAAACACTTGCCACGTTATGAAGCCTCGCTTACTAAAATCACTTGACTTTAATGTTCAACCACTGAATCGAAACACAATAAAACCCAAAACGCAGTGCCTGGGCACGGTTCGATTAGCTGGCCCCGCCCACTTGGAAGAGGTGGGCCAGAGCACGGTTTGGTTTGGCTCGAGCAATATTACGATGGCAAACAACTTTATTACTGCTTTGATAGTACACTTTTCAATTCATGTACAATTAATTAACACAGTTAATTCGAGTGTATTTGGGTTCTCACCTTATTGAAGAACAGGAATTGTAGTTTGCGAATAAAGCTGCAAAATACCTCCATTAACGCCAGCGCCTTCATAATTTGTAATAATCCTCTGATACATGCAAGTGAAAATTGCTACGCATAAATTCTAAATCTATTTGGCAATATTTTAGAGAGAGTGCAAGAACGTTAAAGGGTTAGTTCACCCCAAAAAAGATTCTGTCATTAATTACTACCCTCATGTCGCTCGACACCTGTAAGACCTCCGCTCATTTTAGGAACACAAATTAAGATATTTTAGTTGAAATCTGATGGCTCAGAAAGGCGTCCATTGGCACAATGCACTGTACACTCTCAAGACCCATAAAAGCTACTAAAGATGTTGTTACAAAATCTCACTACAGTGGTTCTACAATAACTTTATGAAGCGATGAGAGAACTTAAATAATGACTTGTATAGTGATGACCGATTTCAAAACACACTGCATCATGAAGCGTTATGAATCAGTGAGTCGATTCAGCGGTTTGGATCGCCAAAGTCACGTGATTTCAGCAGTTTGACACGTGATCTAAATCATGAATCGACTCACTGATTCATAACGCTCAAGCTTCATGATACCGCTTTGAAATCGGTCATCACTATATAAGTCGTTATTTAGGTTTTTATTACGCACAAACTATTATTGTCGCTTTATAAAGTTATTGTAGAACCACTGTAGTGAGATGGACTTTGTAACAACGTCTTTAGTACCTTTATGGGTCTTGAGAGTGTACAGTGCATTGTGCCAATGGAGGCCTTTCTGAGCCATCGGATTTCAACTAAAATATCTTCATTTGTGTCTGAAGATGAAGGTCTGACGGGTGTCCAATGACATGAGGGGACGCCATTAATGACAGAATTTTCCTTTTGGGTGAACTAACCTTTAAGTGCAATGTGAGTCCGCGGGCCAGTGGGGAGGGGGGACAATCACACTTGGCCTCGGTTCAAGGCAACTGTGCCTAGTGTAAGTACACCCTTTCTCATCCTCAGATCACATTAAATAAAGAAGTTTTTAGCTGAAACTGTTGTCTTGGGTGATATATAACGGGTTCATATAACGCAAGTCAATGGTAACCATCCCTTCGAGAGTCAAAAACAACAACATACAATCAAAACGCAATAAATAATCGTGGCTCCTGACAATACATTGGGATGTTTTGAAGCAAAACGATTGGTCTATGCAAGAAACAGAACCGAACTTACAATATTGTTACCTTTAATCCACAGCCTCTGGAAACTGTCTTGAAGGCATTCACAACAGTCTGAAGCACTGTCTTGAAGGGATAGTTCACCCAGATGTTTATCTGCTTACCCCCAGGGCATTCAAGATGTAGGTGATTTTGTTTCTTCAGTAGAACACAAATTAAGATTTTTAACTCAAACCGCTGCCGCCTGTCAGTCGTATAATGCATGTAAATGGTAACAATCTATGAGAGGAAAAAACTTGCACTGACAAATCCAAATTAAACCCCGCGCCTCGTGACGACACATTGATGACTTAAGACACGAAACGATTGGTTTGTGCAAGAAACTGAACAGTATTTGTATAATTGCTTGCCTCTAATAAACCACTTTGTCTAACTGCCTTACGCCAGGCATCCGGTGCATGATGTGTGTACGCACTCAGGCGTAGTTTAAAGGATTAGTCCTGATAATTAAAAAATTTCCTGATGATTCACTCACCTGCATATAATGCCAAGAAGTTAATGTCTTTCTTTCTTCGTCAAAAGTAATTGAGGTTTTTGATGAGAATTCCAGGATTATTCTCTATATAGTGGACTTCATGCTCTCTCCAAATGGTTGAAGGTCAAAATTACAGTTTCAGTGCAGCTTCAAAGGGCTTTAAACGATACCAGGCAAGGACTAAGGGTCTTATCAATAAAATAAAATAAAATACAAATGTATATGCTTTATAAACACAAATGATCGCTTGCACGCGTCGTCCACTTTCCGTATTCAAAAGCTTACGCTCTGTCCTACCATTCCCGATTCTACTTATGAAAAAAATGGAAGTGGCGCCGCGTTTGTTCCGTAAGTTTAATAGGGAAGGCCTATGCCGGATGCCGTGCGCAAGACAGTTGGACATAGTGGTGTATTAGAGGTAAAAAATTATATAAATACTGTTCGGTTTTTCGCACAAACCGATCGTTTTGTGTCTTAAGTCATTCATGGCTTCAATAGGTCAGTGCATGTTTTTGTGACACTTACAGATTGTGTTACCATTGACATGCATTATACGACTGACAGACTGCAACGGTTTGAGTTAAAAATCATCATTTGTGTTCTACTTAAAGCTACACTGTGTGATATTTTCCCCCATCTAGCGGTGAAAAGGTATATGACCATCCATTAAATATTAGTTTCTGTTCCTTCCAATTCCGATTTCGTTTTAACTCCTACGGTGGCCAACTTAGTCCAAAATTAACATGGCTTCCAGTTCAATCCAGCAATTCTCTTCACATTCGACACGGTGCCATCAAGTGTTAAAACGCGAAAGGCGAAGCTTGAATTTACGGGTATGTCCTCTTTGGCTAATGTACTTTCAAGATGGAGGGGCAACATGGCGACCCCCATTCGAACCCCTTACCCGTATGTATTTTCAATGGCATATTATAAACTTACGAGAATACTTTATTACTTGAAAGAAGTAAATATACATTAATGAGCACATATATTTTTGAAAGAACTAAGTGTTTTTAGCTAAGAATAAACTAAAAAAGTTACACAGTGTAGCTTTAAGAAACAAATCACCTATATCTTGGATGCCCTGGTGGTAAGCAGATAAACATCAAATGTTCCTTTTGGGTCAACTATCCCTTTAATGATTATCAAACGTTGGGAATCTATGAAAAGTCAATGTTCCCTATTTGAGATCATGCACATAAACTAGGGCTGTGCAATTAATCGCAATCGCAAAACAATCGCGATTTGAGCACATGCGATTTCTAAATATAAGGCTGCGATTTTATTTATTCATATTTTAATTCAGAATACTACAACGCTCGTGCGCATGTTTAAGATGTTACCCAATCAGAGCTCCTCAGCGCACCTCAGTTCTCTCACTGCAGCGGACACAGCATGATAAATATGGTGGTGAGTGAATTAGGCTATTAATGAATGATATGCACCATGCGTTCGGAGCTTTTATACGCGCTAAGTTCCTGTACGAACTGAAAAGACAGATTATCAGCACAACATGGCTGAAGCCCGGTTTATTAGTGGCGCGCAAATCAACGTTGCGTCTCTGACAACGCGCGCGCCCTGAAGGCAGACCTCTTTTCACGTGAGGATTGCGCGCGGAGAGCAGTGCTGAAACGCAGTGTCAATGCTGTCCTGTGACTAAAGTAGCTTAGAAACTCAACTCAACCGTTATAGGCATATATTTGAATACCTTTGAAGTACACTTCATAATGAATAGACGTCATGAGTAATTCACACACACAATCTCTCTCTCTCTTTAATGCATTCAAATAAATGTAATGTAGGCCTACTGTGCTAATTTATCTGTAGCCTATCTGATGTTAAACAAGCAGAAATCTGGCCCATAGACAATAACTGCTGAAAGTCAACCGTTTCCTTCAAGTATTTTAAAATCACAAAGAAATTCACTTTTTGCATTTTTTGGAAAAATTCCAACTTTAATAGTTGAAAATATTTAAAAAACCTTGAATTGAAAACCTTATGAGGGCAAAAATGGAAAGCAAAGTAGTAAACGTATTCAAGTTCAATTGCAAGAGAGTATAGCCTAAAAAAAAAGAAAACCCCTTCACACACACACATGCACCCTTGTCTCTCTCTCGCGCCAGTCAGACCAATCACAGCAATGCATCACATAAGCTTAAACTTTTATGTAGCCACGCAACAATAATTTCAGCATGCGTTCACTGTATACACCGGGACGTGATGTTGTGACGCGATTTTTCGAACGGATGCTTCACCTAAAATGCACCACAATGCAAGTGATGCAAGCCGCAGTGTTCTATTGAAAATTAATGTATGTATTTCTGCCCAAACTGCAATGAAGCCTCGTGTGCACACACACACACACACACACACACACACACACACACACACACACACACACACACACACACACACACACACACACAAACGTTGCTAGGTTACCATAGCAAATAGGCTCACCCCAGAAATTATATATTATTTGTTAGTAGCCTAATGGTAAATGCTGCAGTTGTAGAAATCTACATAAGATATTTACTTTGATGTCAGGGCTAGATTACAGCATGAAACATGTTGTGCATATTAATAAACTAAATTGCTTTTCCTCTTCATTTTTGTTATGCATTATTTGTTTTTGGTTGTTAAAAAAAGCTAGATTAATCGATTACAAAAGAATCGATAGCTGCAGCCCTACACCTACATCTTAGGATGGCCTGAGGATGAGTAAATTAACTGCAATTTTTCATTTTTGGGTGAACTTTCCTTTTAATAGACAAATGTGGACCAAAAGACATTATCATTTGATAACTAAAAATCTTATTATAATTTTTAACCTTTTACAGTTTGTAACTTTAAATATGTAGTGTACTGACCTTTTGTCAATTTTATGTTATAGGTGACCTGAGAGAAGAAAATGTGGAATTGTAAATACTGCATTTTTAATTCTGAAAAAAGAGGAGAAATTCTTAAACACTATCGTCTGAAGCATGGAGGCCATACAAAGATTGTCCCTTTTCCATGCCCACACCAGGACTGTCTTTGCACATTTAAATCCATCAGTAATTTGCAAGTGCATCTTTCTAAAATCCATGCTAAAGAACACAGTGAACATGCGAGTAAAGTACCACCACTTGTATTTAAGTGTCAGCATTGCAGTTTTCTGAACCTTGCACAGAAACAGATTTTCTAAGACACTTGCGTAGTAGACATTTGAGAGCAAATGAGAACATCCATTGTCCCTACAGAGGTTGCACATTTCAGACTCGTGTTTATGCAACATTCAATTCGCATAAAAGTAAGACGCATAGTGAAAATGACAGGAGGATGCTGAAGCCAGAAATAATTTCTGGTAATAGTGAGGGGAATGACAATGATGAAATCGAACCGGTTTCTTTGGATGAAGTTGAAATTGAGGACAGTGAAGATCAGTTAAATGAGGAATCCTCAGATTTTGTGATTCAATTAGAGCACAATTTGGCTGGTATTTTTTTGAAGATGCAAAGCATTCTTCATATTCCAGCAAGTTCTGTTCAAAATATCATACAAGAATTAACTGAAATTCATAAGCTGTCTTTCCCATTGGTGCTTAAGTCAGTCTCAACTGTCCTGAGTAAACATTATCCAGATGTTGATGATTCCCTTGTTACAGAAGTGGTAAACGCAGTTTCAGAGAGCAATGTATTTTCAAGGTGCTGCGACACAGGCGGGGTGTTTGTCGACAATCAAAAAAAGGAACTCATTTGTGTTGAATGAATTTCCAGTGGTTATGCCTGTGGAATACATGCTTCCTGGGGGAGAGAAACCATATGTGTATGTACCAATCCAGCCTGCTTTACAAGCAATGCTCAATAAGCCAGACATTTTGGATAAAGCACTTACAGTGCAAGAATGTGTATCAAATGGGTACACTTCTTACCGTGATGGCTACTATTTTAAAGAGAACAGTCTTCTCAACGGCGATGAATTTAAAATAGCTCTTGGACTCTATATTGATGATTTTGAGGTGGCCAATCCATTAGGAACATCCAGAGGCAAACACAAAATGTGTGCAGTGTACTGGGTGTTGGCAAACATAGCTAAGTACAGGTCAACTCTTCACTCCATCCAACTTGCTCTTCTCTGTAATACTAGCACAGTAAAGGTGTATGGCTACAAAACAATTATGCAGCCACTTCTGAGAGACCTTGTCCATCTAGAGCAAACTGGGTTGTACATTGATCAGTTAGGTGCTACTGTGAAAGGCACAGTCTTGTATGTTTCAGCTGACAATCTTGGTGCACATTCTCTTGCAGGTTTTTTTGAGAGTTTTACTGTGGAGAGATTCTGCCGATTTTGCATGGCTTCGAGAAATGAGACGCAGCACACTGAAGTTGGTACAGGAAACTTTGAACCACGGACTGTGGATATGCACAACAGGCACATTGAGGAGGTAAAGCAAGATCCCTCTTTGAGTAAATTGTATGGGGTGAAGGGAAGTTGCCCACTAACTGATGCTTTGCAGCATTTTCATGCAGTAACTGGCTACCCACCGGACATTTTGCATGACCTTTTCGAAGGTGTTGTGCCTGTTGAACTCTGTCTCTGCCTGTCAGATATGATAGAGAAGAAATACTTCTCTCTTGATTCAGTTAACCATGCCATCAAGACTTTTGGCTACACTTTTTCTGACAAAACCAACCAACCACAGCCTATTCCAAAGGGTTTCGCAAGTAAAGGATCAATTGGTGGCAATGGCCACGAGAATTGGACTTTACTTAGGTTGCTACCGCTTATCGTTGGTGATAATGTCCCAGAGGGAGAGAGCTCATGGGAAATTCTGATGCTGCTTAAGGACATAGTTGAATTGGCTGTTGCTTCGAAACATACAGACGAGTCCATTCATGACTTGGGTTGTAAAATAGCAGAACACCGAGAATTGTTGCAGTCGACATTTCCTGATTTCAGACTTAAACCAAAGCACCATTTCATGGAGCATTATCCCCAGCTTATTAAAGCATTTGGCCCACTCTCTGATGTTTGGACATTGCGCTTTGAAGGCAAACATAAATTTTTCAAAAGGTAATTCGTGAATCTCAAAATTTCAAAAATGTGGCACTAACATTGGCTGTCAAACATCAGAGAATGATGGCATACTATCTTGATTCGAGTTCATTTTTCAGGCCCTCAGTTGAAATGGAGAAAGTTAAAACTGCAATGGTTGCTTCATTTCCTGGCCACGTTCAACAGGAGTTTCATCAAATAGCACCTCAGCTGAATACTGTGCTTGTTGCATCATCTGTGATGGTAGAAGGAATCAAATACAGTGCAGATATGGTGATCTCTGCTGGTTCGTGCTCTGGTCTTCCAGAATTTCAGCAAATATCACAGATTGTAGCGGTCAACTCAGAGATTTTGTTTGTCTGTAAAAAAATGTCAGCATGGTACACTGAGCATCTTCGGTCGTATGAACTTTGCAGCAGCCATTTCTCAACTCTCTGTGTGGTTAAGGTGTCAGAGCTTAATGAGGTTTCTCCCCTTTCGGGTTACATTGTCAAGGGTAGGATGCTGGTGACACTTAAACGTTTTATTTTTTGCTGAGTACGTTGCTGTAATGTTTGATGAGTCCAAGTAATACATTTACTTTTATTATTATTATTATTTATTTATTTTTACCTCTTTTCACAGTAGTCAGATTACTTCCAGTTCCAGTGGAGTATTGCAGTTGTCTGAAGACAGTGACCAAACTTCATGGTATTTATGGTCATGCCAACACATTTAAATTTGTTGCAAGATAATTTTATTGACTTTGATTATTGATTAGCATGTTCACATTTGCTGTCCAGATGGGTTCTCATGAGAAGATGCTCTTGAGAGTTATCCTATGTGAAGGGGATATAAGGAAAATCACCCTTGTAAAGAAACCAGGTTCAATTGATGACTTGGTTGCATCACTAAAAGAAAGTTTAAAGGTTGATTTCAATTTTTCTCTTCAGTATGAAGATGAAGACTTTGACAATGCACTTTGCAATTTATCGGACATTTCAGCACTTAAAGACAGGGCAACAGTGAAAATAATTCCTGTACTCGAACTTACACCAGTTGATGTGGTGGAAACGCCTAATGACTCAGCAAGCACAGCAAACACAGAAATTCCCTTTACTCTACCTCAGGAGAGACAGAAGCACTGGCCAAATGACTTTGTTGTTCCTAGCTTTTCAGTTGATGTTGAATATCGTCATGCAGGGCAACTTGAAATACCGCAACGATGGCACTTTCCTCAAACCGTCTAGGACCTTAAACATCAAATCCTTGAAAAATTGGCTGAAAGCATTTTTGCATTTAAAGCCTATCCAGATGATAAAGATTATGAACAAGTAGCATCCTCCTTGTAAAACAGCATCCATGTCTGCAGGAAAGTGGTTCACGATCTGGCTGGGGAGGCTGGAAAACAGCCTAAAATTCAAAATGGGGAATTATAGAACCAAAATGCGAAAGTTGGGTGTTCCTGATGTAACAGCAAATGCAGGAAAGCGTGGTACTAACAACCCAGAAGGAGAGCCATCACGGAAAAACATAAAAACCCAAGAAATGTGAACTGAATTTCCTACCCAACTATCCTGAAGGACATGATGATGCCAGCCTTGAGAGTGCTCGTAGAAGAACTGGAAGAAGAAATGAAGAAGAGAGCACCCAGTGCTTCTGTATTGTCACAAAAATGGACTTGACGCTATGCGTTAAGGCGCAAAGAGATGGTGATGTCAGCGCCTGCGATCACCGATGTACTTGACCGCTGGCCAGCTCTTTTCCGTGAGGCACAGGTAATTTCCTATTTATTTGTTTTGTTAGTGTCATGTAATAATTTGCTTTAACTCTTTTATGAGAAGGCTTATGAATACTTAAGTTATTATGAGAAAGCAGCCCTTAAACGAAGTCTCAATGAAGGTGGAGAAGGTGTAAAAAAATACCTTGGAGCTATTCCAGATTTTTCCTTTTTCAGCACAACTGAAAAAGCACATCTGAGCTCTTTAGGTCTGTTCTATACAATAACAATTATAACATCAGATTCATCCATCAAAGAAGTTACAAAAATGTTATAACCTAAAATGAAAATGTTCATTTATTCAAGAGTAGTTCACCCAAAAATGAATATTTGCTCATCCTCAGAATTGTTTTTATTGTGTATATATTACAACATCAAAAATATGTTTAGTCAATGGTAACCATCCCTTTGGGATTAAAAATACAAGCAAAACAAAATTAATTTTTGTGGCTCCTGATGATATATTGGTGTCTTATGAAATGAAATGATTGGTCTATGAAAGAAACTGAACAGTATTTACAACATTATTACCTTTAATCCACAGCCTCTGCAAACAGTACTGATCATGTTCAAAACAGTCTGGTGTGTGATCGTAATAATGTATATAAAACCTGTATATATAAAAAGTAAGATTAGTGCATGATATCAAATAGAGAACATTGACTTTTCACAGATTCCCAACGTTTGATATATCATTAACATAGTGCTTTAGACTGTTGTGAATGCGTTTGCAGAGGCTGTGGATTAAAGGTAACAATGTTGTAAATACTAATTGTTTTGCTGTATGTTTTTTTATTCTTAAAGGGATGGTTACCATTGACTTGCATTTATATTGATTACTGAAGACCACAGTTTCATTTAAAAATACAAAAACTTTAGTGTCATACTAAATAAATAAAAAAGTCACCTACATCTTGGATGATGTGACCGTAAATCAACAGCAAAATTGTATTTTTGGGTGAACTATCCCTTTGACTATATAATGTGAATTTTCATTTTAGGTCAACACATTTTTGACTGGGATGAATCTAATATTATTTTTAAAATGATTTTTCTTTCCAGATCTACATGGAGTTTAACAGGATTGCTGGTAAAAACCTGAAAAAGGAATTTTACGAGACCCTTGATCGACATAGTACATGCCTCTTGGACATTTTCAGAGCCAAAAAGGGAGTTGCTGGTCAGCTCTTGATGAACCTTCTGAAGCAAACAAAGGTTTGTTAAAAATCCAAATATCATAGATATATAAATGTATTACAATAAAGTACATTTATCAAAGGGTTAGTTCACCCAAAATGAAAATTGTCATTTATTCCTCACCCTCATGCCGTTCCACACCCGTAAGACCTCTGTTCATCTTCGAACACAAAAATTAAGATATTTGTGTTGAAATCCGAAGGCTCAGTGAGGCCTGCATAGTCAGCAATGACATTTCCTCTCTCAAGATCCATTAATGTACTAAAACCATATTTAAACCAGTTCATGTGAGTACAGTGGTTCAATATTAATATTATAAAGTGACAAGAATAAATAAAAATAAATAATGACATATTAGTGATAATCGATTTCAAAACACTGCTTCATGAAGCTCGAGCGTTATGAATCAGTGTTTTGAAATCACCATCACTATATATGTCGTTATTTATTTTATTTTTTGTCGACTCAAAATATTCTCGTCACTTTATAATATTAATATTGAATCACTGTACTCATGAACTGATTTAAATATATATCTTAATTTTTTGTGTTCAAGAACAACGGAGGTCTTTGGTTTGGAACTGCATGAGGGTGACGAATAAATTACATTATTTTCATTTTTGAGGAACTAACCCTTTAAACCTGTATAATCTGCTATATACAGACTTCATAGTTGATCTGTTGTGCTCAACTATTTGAATGCTGTTAGGAATATGTATGTATGTATGATTAATAACAAGTGGTTGGATGTAATAAAATTGTTTTATAAATTCCACTCAAGTTGTCAGAGCCAACTGAGGTCCGAACTTTAGTGCTTCAAGGACTACCTCGTGTTTGGAGATGACTCTGCTTTCTTTAAGACATGTTTGGTAAGTGTTCCAAGTAGAAAATAATGTTCAAAAGACATTCACACTGTCTCACACATACACCTTCACACTCTCTATCATTCACACTCACTGTATCAATTTTAATCTAAAGGGTTAGTTCACCCAAAAATGAGAATTATGTCATTAATTACTCACCCTCATGTCGTTCCACACCCATAAGACCTTTGTTCATCTTTGGAACACAAAAATATATTTTTAATGAAATCCAAGAGGTTTTCGTCCCTCCAAATCGATCCAACACTACTATCACTTCCTTGTCTATAAAGGCAAGAAAGACATAATTAAACAGATAGTTCACCCAAAAATCTGATACTGTATACATTTCTTTGTACTGCTGAATGCAAAGATATTTATAAAAAATTTTGTAACCAGGCCGCTTTGGGCCACCACTGACTTCCATAATAGGAAAAAAAATACTATAGAAGTTAGTGGTGGCCCAAAGCGGCCTGGTTACAAACTTTTTTCTAAATATCTTCCTTTGCAATACAAAGAAATGTATACAGTATTAGATTTTTGGGTGAACAAAGGTGGATATGGAACGACATACGGGTGAGTAATAAGTTGAAGCCCTTAAGTTGAAGTTGCACCATTTGAAATGTACAGTACTGTGCAAAAGTCTTAGGCACGTTAGTATTTTTACCCCAAAATGGTTTTAAGCCAGTTATTTATAACTTTTATAATAGTGTGTCAGTAGGTTATATCAGTTTACATTTTCAAACATTAATTTTGCCATTAATTGTAGTAATCCATTCCAGTGAGATTTTTGTATGCAGAAGAAGTCTGACAAAAGAGTTATGATCCACACAGAGATCTGATCTCACCATCATCGAGTCCGTCTGGGATTACATGAAGAAACAGAAAAAACTGAGACTAAATCCAGAAGAACTGTGGCAGTGTCTCCAAGACTCCAAGACCTTCCTGCAAAGCTCCCTGAAAACTATGAGCAAGTGTCCCAAAACAAAAGCTGTTTTCAACGCAAAGGGTGGTCACACAAACACTGATTTGATTTAGTTAATAGAAGTTAATTGATCAAAAATTAACAGTCTACTTATGACATTATTTTTGAAAGTTTCCTGACTTTACAGCATTTTTACACAAGTGTCTAAGTACTGTAGCTTTGCAGGAAGGTTTCTTCAAGCGCCTTGGAGACACTGCCGCAGTTCTTCTGGATTTAGTCTCAGTTTTTTCTGTTTCTTCATGTAATCCCAGACGGACTCGATGATGGTGGGATCAGATCTCCATGTGGATCATAGCTCTGTTGTCAGACTCCTTCTGCATACAAAAATGGAATGGATTATTACAAATAATGGCTAAATTAATGTTTGAAAATGTAAACGGATATAACCTACTGACACACTATTATAAAAGTTTTAAATAACTGGCTTAAAACCATTTTTGGGGTGAAAATACTAACATGCCTAAGACTTTTGCACAGTACTGTACATAATCTTGCATGCATGAGAATTTATGTTTTATTAATTAATTAGTTTTATTCATCTACACTAGATGTCCGATGATCGCTGTGAATCTTGACATGCCAGTGGGGATTGTAATAGTTGAGGATGGGATGACTCTTCAGCCCTCAACTCTCTGCATTTGTCTCCCTCCTCATTTGGGATCGTAATTGAGGGAAAAGTGGTGATGGACAATCTACACAACCTTCCTGAATCAATGTGCCTTCTATTTGGACTAATTTATGCATTACACTTGAATTACCCAAAGTCGCTGAAGTACACATTTGAATTCATTCAACGCATTGTCCTTTCCATGGGGCAGAAAGACCTGCAGCCTAAAATACAATCCTTGGCTAATCAGCTGTTTGGTTAAAAAGGAGAAACAGGATCAGCACATGCATTTTCAAAACTCTTTTTTTTTAATGCTGTTAAGATACACCATTGAGGTCTAACTGGCCTTTCTGTTTTGTGCTTTTCCTGTCCGGTAAGAAGCAAGTAAGACTTTAACCACCACAGGATCAACGCCTTTTTTTTGTCTCAAGATTCTGTAAAATGATCACAAACTTCCCTTACAAAACACTGTGGCAGTACCAGATTATTACCATGGTATTGACACATTTCAAGGAACTGGCACATAGTTTACAGTTTTGTTGTTCATGTGTCTTTTAAAAATATGACTTAATGTGAGCTTACTGTTTAAAATGAGCTTACTGTTTTGTTGTTCATGTGTCTTAAAAGTGTGATCTTACTTTTAAAAATAACTTATGTTTTTCTTTTTTTTTAATGTGAACTTAAAAATTAAAGCTTACTATAAAAATTGTGAGCTTACGATTTTGTTAGTCTGTTTAAAATGTGAGCTTACTGTTAATAACTAGAAGACTACTGTTTAAAATGTGAGCTTTTACTGTTAAAAATGAGCTTGTGATTTTGTTTGTCTTTTTAAAATGAGCTTTTACTGTTAAAAATGAGTTTTTATTGTTAAAAATTAGCTTATGATTTTGTCTTTTAAAATGTGAGCTTTTACTGTTAAAAATGAGCTTATGATTTTTTTTTGTCTTTTGAAAATGAGCTTCCTGTTAAAAATTACGAGCTTATGGTTTTGTTTGTCTTAACAATGACTTAAAAGCTTACTGTTATGAGCAATGCTACCATTAATTATATGTAGTATAAACCTAAATATAAAGTGTAAAAATATAAAAGTATAAAATAAAGTGGTTGTTGTGAAAACAATACTTGTTTTAGTGATTTAATGATCAATTTCATTACTCAAATGAACTGAGGGAATCCTTTCCTCAAATCATTTGAGTTTAGTCTGTTTGCCTTTTAAGTTATCTGTACTTAAACATTTAAGTTATCTGTACTTAAACATTTAAGTTATCTGTACTTAAACATTTAAGTTATCTTCACTTAAACATTTGAGTTATCTTCACTTAAACATTTGAGTTATCTTCACTTAAACATTTGAGTTACCTGTACTTAAACATTTAAGTTAATTCAATGAAGAGACCACATTAGGTCAACTCAATTAAACTGAGTTGTCAGTTTCCCCATTACTCAAATGAATTGAGGGAATCACTTTCCTCAATTCATTTGAGTAGTCTCAACTTATTAGGGTTTACAGTGCAGGTCTAGACTACATAAAAGATCAACTGGAGGTCACATGGGAAATGAAACTCTCTCCTACAGCAGTCCTTCAGATGAAGAGGACTTCTTCGGATCCATGAAAACGGGACACTCAGAAACAGGAGAGCTGGAGAGGTACCTTTCATCAACTGGAGGTATGGATCTGTTACACTCCTTTCCACAAGTCAAGAAGTTATCTCTAAAACACAGCCATCCCAGCATCTGCAGCCTGTGAGAGACTTTTTAGTCATTTACTCCTGCTTACAGATAAAAGATCAAGACTGCTGTGTACATTTCCTGAAAGCCAATTACTGTTGAATTTCAACAGTAAAATTCTGTAAAAACTGTTTGTACAATTAAGAACCTGACCAAATAAACATTTGCATACTGAAACGCAAATACAGATAAACACAAGTTCATAAAAAAAAATAATAACACTCTACACACACACACACACACCTCTTTTGTTCTCTGTTAGCTTGTTTGAAATCAGATGCTGACAAGTTTGTTTTGTGAACGTGAAAATAAAGAGAAAAACATCTGGGTGTGTTTAAGATTTTATTGCAGATGACACAATGTGACACATACTAATGTGATGTTAATGTACCCATCACAGGACTGAGATAGGCTGCTTCACTTCAACCTAGGTTTTACATATATAAGCAGAACAATGAGACTTCCCAGGGGAGGTGTGTGAAAGCTCTCCAAGTACTCTGAAATTCAGGGTTTTCGCTTATCAATCAGATTGGAAGTAACTAGTAACTAACTACTTGTGTAGTTTTTTCATCAAACACATTCTTACTCTTACTCAAGTAACCATTACGATTGTTACTTTTACGATAAGTACTTTTTGCTACTCTACCCAACTCTGTTTAAAAGTAATTCTTTACAATATTACTGTCTGAGAATTGTAATGCGTAACATTACTCCTGTATTACCTTTGAGTTACTTTCACCAAAATAACTACAGAAGTAGAACTTACCATCCTAAAATGACCAAATGTACTAAAGAGCATTTCACATCCAGTAGAGGCGATGAAATTGAAGGGTACCCAGTGCCTCCTCAAAAAACTAGATGAGAAAATAATCGATATTGCACACCAATAAAATCAATAAAGCAACATGGTAAAAATATGAAAATGACTTGATTTTACTTTCAATTCCTTTTACATTCTCCAAGGTATCACATGACTCCATGTAGGACGTTTCTGTACATAAATGTAAGCACTGTGGCAGTAGTAATGCAATATTTAGAAAATGTACTCTTGTACTCTAGATACTCAAGTACTTTTAAAATCAAGTACTTCAGTACTTTTACTTAAGTAGACGTCTGACTATAGTACTTTTACTTGTACTTGAGTCAAATTTAGCAAGGGGTATCTGTACTTTTACTCAAGTAATGAAGCTGTGTACTCTGTCCGCCTCTGATCACATTATATCTAAACAAAATGTATTTAACAACAATACAAAATCAATTCAAATACTGAAACAGCCCTATAATTTACTGTCTTAGCCACATAAGAATTATATTTTTATGTTAATCAGAGTTTTTTGTACTAACCAGCCGCAACAGCGATTCACAGCGATTCTATTTTATACAGTTTTTATTTCTGCAGCATTGTGGCTGGAACAACATACAAAGTATGACAAATGCAGATTACGTGCTTTATTTAATGTAAAAAGAATTTAAAGTGAGTTTGAATATCATTTTTGCGACCTTTTATAGACATAGCCTTACTGAAAGCAACAATGGATAATTCACCTCAGATCTTGAAAATAAATGAAACAAAACAACTATGTTCAAACTGTCAACTCAAGGTAAGCAAACAAGTGTACTGTATGATTAAACAAATTGTTTCAGTAACGCAGTATGCATTTTTAATCATGCTAAAATGGTGTAAGATTTTTAATTTTGTTGTGAAAGCAGTCAGTTGCAGAGAGAGCCCACCCACACGCTCTTCTGATTGGCTGTGATTTTTGATTGATTGATTGATCTCGGGTCGAGTCTAGTTTGCCGCTGAAAACCTTGTCACATCGCGCCTAGTTAGGACACGGCATTAGACTCAGGCTGTTTAAATTAGCTTTTTTTTTTTTTACTAACGAGTGGCTTCATGAGCTGTTTATTTTCCCCGCTCGTCTGAATGCCAGGGTATGCCATACGTAAACACCGCCCCTGCAATCACATACCTACTATGGTAAGGCCTATGGGTGGAGAATTGCTAATTCGCATATGCTTTGCATTGACGACTTGAACAAGGTAACGGACGGTTTCGTTTTTTAAGTAAAAAATTGAAACACCAAATTCAACTGTGTGGAAATATTTCCAGCCTGTTGAATAACAAACAAAAGTTTGTTGTGAACTGTTTAAACGTTGTTTAAAGTTGAACAATTCAACGTCATGTTTGTGGAAACACATGGAAGCTTTTCATCGAACAGCTGAGGAAGGCGGCCTACATGAGGCAAGCACCACGTTTCCCTGTAGAGTCCCAAATAAATCATTAATTAAGAAATAACATGTCATTCAGTTGACCATGTGCTGAAATGTTATGTTTGTTAGGGAGCGGAGTCGGTAAATTCTCCTCCTCCAGCAAGGCATCAGGTTAACATACACCAGTATGCCATTAAGGATCCTTAGCTATGTGAGTTTTTATGTAAATTAGGGATGAGATATGAATTGACCGCTTGCACAACTGGTTCTGGTTGGGTTGGAGTTCAACTACAGGTACATGCAGAGATTTATTCTTGTGAAGGCAGATTATTTTGCTATTTAGGGTTGTCAGTGTCAGTTGATATGATTAATAGCATAAAAGGCTTTAGTAATTTCAGGCTTTAGTACCAAATAATATTCATGTGACACAGTTAAATTGGTAAAATTATACAATTGGTGTTAACTGTGAAAATGACTTTCTCTTGTAGCTAACAGTGTGCCAAAGAACAAGCTCCTTAAAATGCTGGTCAAAGACATGCAGCTTTACAGCACTGTCAGCGATGAAGGTTTCAGAGAATTCGTTAATGCGTTAGATCCTAGATATCAACTCACATCGAGATCAACACTTATTAGGAAACTTAAAGAAAAGTATGACATTACCAAGACCTCTTTGAAAAAGAAGATGGAGGTATGCATCATCCATGAATTTGTTGTAATACATTTCAAGTTTGAGATTTCAAGCTTATTTTAAAGTAATAGTTCACTCAGATTATCCCATCATTTACTCTCCCTCAAGCCATCCTAGGTGTATATAATTTTCTTCTTTCCACCAAACAGAGTTATATTAAATAAAATCCTGGCTCTTCCAAGCTTTATTTGTAATGGCATTGAATAGCACCGAGATTTTTCACTTTGCATTGAGATTAAATTACTATCTCCTCTCTCGTTTTTACTTTTTGCTATGGTATGTTTACTACTTTAATACTTTAGTACAATTACTTTTTTACTTTTATTTAAGTATATTTTTGTCCAGATACTTGTACTTTCAATTAAGTAAAAATTTCAATCAGTATCTGTACTTTGACTTATATTTTGAGAATAATTAGGTAATTATATATATAATTTAAACACTGTTTGAGCGCAGTACCAGATTTTGCCCATTATATTTGTTGGACTCGGCATCAATTTCTCGAGTCCGCGTGTTCGTTGAATGAGGAGAGCAGGAACAAAATATAGTTTAACTCTTTTAATTATTAAGTAAGTCAGATGAAGATAGCATACAGAGCTCTGGGTCACAGCTGGCCCTGATTTACACAATCCTATGCAAGGTTTGTCCAGGCAGTCTGCGACAAACTTGCCTTTCCCTGACCCAATATTTATACACAAAGAATACATAAGTTGTCTTTATTTGGGAGTCAGATGATTTTCTGGTCAGCTGTCCTCCTTTTTTAACATCACCCCTCCAATTTCCTAGACACAAGACTGCTTCTTTGTTAACACACACAAAAGCACTCTAAGAGCACAGCAAAATGCATAGCAAAACACTTTCTCATATGGATCTGTTATACCTACCACAACCTCTGGCTGTTGCTCTGGTGACTCTTATGTCCAACAGAAAGTACCATTTCATTTCATAAGCTAACATTATCTTAAATTTACTATTGTTAATGATTAATTTCTACAAGCGTTGTTAGCAATAATGCACAAACAAATATTTATTATCAACATATTCCAGCAAAGCTCCACTGGTACAAACAGTGGATGGATTTACATTAACTCATTTTGCAGACGCTTTTATCCGGCGACTTACAACTGAGGAATACAGATTTGTGATTTCCAGTAGAGTTTTTCTCTCTCAAAGGTTACAAGCACACACACAAACATCATTACACACATGCAAAACTTTTGAACAAAATTTGTGTATACTGTCTCATTTTTAATGCATCTCTACCTCACACACTGTCCTGTTTAGGTATGTGTGGCCATCATATATTGATTCAAAATGTATTTTAAGGACTAATGTAAAAATATGTTTATGGTAATATATTTTTTCCACAGATGGATCGATGGGTGCCAATGATGCAGTGGAAAACTGTGAGGATGATCACATCCACATGCCCCTAATCTGTGATGCAGAAACTCAATGGGAGGATCCATCTGTTTCTGAGCACAACTACGCTGCAAAATACTCAACCTGAAGCCACCTACATCTGATATAGGAACACAATGCATTGAGCCAGCACCATTGTACATAAGTCTGCTGAGAAACAACCGCCTTTGTCAGCTCTACACATTGTTGACATTGGATGCATTCCAGTCAGTTGCTGAGCACCTTCTTGATGAAAGGTTTGGTGTTTCTCAGTCCGTAGTAAGCAAGGTGATTCCGTGTTGGCTTGACATCTTAGAGGATAACATGAGATGTTACATACCATGGCTTCCCTGGGAGACAATCCACACAACAATGCCTCAGTGTTTCAGAGAACAGTTCCCAAATACAACATGTGTGATCGATTGTTCAGAGACACCCCTTTAAAAGACACGCAACCTTGACTCGAGAGGTGAGTCCTACAGCCATTACTACGGCCAGAACACCATCAAATACCTGGTCTCCATGTGGCCTGATCATGTTCATCTCACTAGCATATGGAGGAAAGTACAGTGATAAATTCATAACTGCAAATTCAGGGTTCCTGGAATACCTTCGTCCAGGCGGTGAAGTAATGGCAGACAGAGGCTTCACCATTACTGATCTCCTCTATGAAAAGAAGGTAAAACTTGTCATTCCAACATTCACCAAGAGAGGCAACTCTCTGAAGAAGACACCACCAACACTAGGCGCATCCCCAAGGTATGTGTCCACGTTGAGCTGGTCATATGCCGACTGAAAAACTTCAGTATCCTTTCTCAAACAGTTCCAATTAACCTCACCCCTAAAATTTGGAGAATTTGTGCAGTCCTGTGTAACTTTCAAAGCGGTGATTTGTAGATTTGTAGGTCCATTCCACGTCAATACATTTTGCTGTGTTTTTACTATTACTTAAACTAATCAGTGTAAATAATGTAAGTAGATATGTTTATGAACTTTACAATGTGGCCAGATGTTAACTGTCAGTAATTTTCTTAGAAAACCATAAAATGTGAGCTCTGTAGATTCCTCGATTTTTAATTGTATAATTAAGTTATCTGATTTGAAGGAAAACATTTTCAAATGAATTCCATCTTGGTTTATTACATATGAAAATTAAATGGTGAAATATTACCTCTACATGAAGGTCAGTAGAAGGCGTCTTTGGCCTCCTGAAAACAACAAACACTTCTTACAACTGATTTTTATACAACTTTTAAATAACAAATTATTTATTTTCCATAACACAAATCACAAAGTTATCTCTTTAACACAACTAATTTAAGACAGTTCCAGTCTTAACCTACACCCTCTACATCCCATCCCAGTTATCTATTATCCAATCCTTAACCCTAATTATTCTCATACCTGCTTATTTGCAAAGCTGCAAGTATCTTGTGGAAAACAACAGGAGGCCTGAAACTCATCTGACACATGAGGGAGCTTATACAGGGTTTTTCCTACATTGAAAATGAGACGAGAGAATTATGAATTTTATTTCTGGAAAAATTCCTCCGATGACGTAAAAATCGTCATTTTGCGTCATCGGAGGAGTTTTTGTCCAGAGGCTGAAGACTACAGCCAGCAGGAGGCGCTATTCCCACATGTTTTCAACATCACACTCACAGCACTCGGGCTCGGGAGCTGCGGAGATTCATGTAACCGGAGCGGTGGAGACCAAAGAGAGTGTTTCAACTTTTAAAATGAACTTCCTATGAAAGTTAAGCTTCCAAAGACATGAACTGTAGACGCGCCAGACTGATCACGCACTGTGAATGCGGTCGTGAATCCCGCGATTACCTCCGCTCATGTGATGAATGTAATCCGATCCTGCTGCGTTTGTGCCGTGACACTCAATCGGCTCACTCGCATTATATCGAACAGACACATTCAGTTTTTAATTGTAGTGTCTCTAACTGAACTGATTTTATGAAAATGAACGTGTTGGGTAAGTGATCCAGTAATCCAGTAGCCGACTAGCCGTGCCTAGTGTAGGGCAGTGAAGCAGTGCATTCTGGGAATTGTTGTCTTTCATCCCCATGAGACAAAAATACATTTTCTGTGTTTTCTCAGTCTAGAAGGCACCAAATTAAACAATAATTTCACATTTCTACTACATTAATGACCCAGTTTAAATACAGATTCATCTTCCCAGCGCTGAAGTACCCCTTTAAGTGAAATATTCATATTATCCTATTGTCACAACTTTGCTCGATCTCATGCTGTAAAATCACAGTTCTACTTTAATGAATAATACAAAACCACCCACTTCATCAGATATCAGACTCAGAGATCAGTGAATCAGGTGACTAATAAAATTATGATTTTCATCATCAATACATAATGACAAGTTTAGGTAACACTTTACTTGAAGGGGTGTGCATAAGACTGACATGACACATGTCATGAGTTTTTATGCTTGTTTATGACAACTGTCATTAAGTTTCATTCGCTCAATTATGTCATTTTTAATGCAAAGATGACATTGTTTGCGATGTCTTTAAGACAACTTGAATCATAACCTGTCAGTGTGTTGTCATGACAACTTGACATTACCAAGACAACATAACCTGTCATAAACATGACATAGCAGATTAATTATCAAACTTAAGAAACTACTTAGAATGTCATGAATTGTGTTATGACCACGTTTTTTTTTCAGGTTTACAAATTGAACTTCAAAATGTCTTTAACTGTTAATACTTTGTCAAATTATTTAATAACAGTATCATGAACATTTTTTAAAGAGATTTACATGTTTAAATATTCTAATAAGGTCTATTTTGATGAATTGGGCTAGTCTAAACAGATCTCAAAGGCGTAGATGGAAGAACGGTCAATAGTTTCTTGCTGATGTAATCATTTGGTGTGAGTTAAACAGTTATATTTAATACGCAGTTATTATGTGGCGATGTTAACTTCTAGTTCGAGAGACAAATATTATTTCACACAGCATTACTGTCGCAGTATGTTTATCATTACTGTGAGACCTTTTAAAACCAGCTATATTGTGCACATACATCCAGTTAAGTAAAATATTTTGATGTGTCTGTTGCATTTTGTTAAGATATTTTAAATAATTTGACAGAGTAATACCACTTAACATTTTAATGACAAGTTCAACTTTTACCACTGCAGCAAAATATTAATGACACCGTATTAATACTTAATGACAGTAGTTTCTTAAGTTTGATCATTAATCTGCTATGTCATGTTTATGACTGTCAAGTTGTCATGACAAAGACACTAACAGGTTATGATGTGTTGGTTTATGTCAAGTTGTCATAAAGACATTGCAAACAATGTCAATAATTGAGTGAATGACACTTAATGACAGTTGTCATAAACATGCATAAAAACTCCTTCATATTCATGACATGTGTCATGTCACTTTTATGCTCACCCCTTCAAGTAAAATGTTACCCAAGTTGGTTAGTTTGCGTATTTAAAACTATTTAATTCAAATGGATGGAAAATTTGAATGTAGTTCAAATACATAAAACTTACATTTTAAGTGTATTCACTTACTCCACTGAGAAAGAGATTTGACAAGATACTTAGCCTTCAGATGCTCAGCAGCTGTGTATATATCACAAACACGTTGATACACATTTATAACATATGTTAACAACACAACGTTGCATGAAATTGTCTTGAATATTTGCTTTTAAAAAGACGAAATCAACCTTGCTGTGTAACATTACACAACCCACTTTGTGTCACTATGTAAATATTGGTAGGCCTCAGTACTTTCAATCATTTTTCATAGCTTCTCCATCAACTGCTTCTGACTGGACACTCCTTCAAATCGGGTAGATTTTCGCGTTTGGCGAGTAAATCTCAAGGCTATCCCACACTGGGGGGTTAATGTTCATACCAATGATAGTAATATTTCATACATTTCTCTCATTTTTATCAGTATATAGATTTTTTTATTATACATCTCAAATTTTGCTCTAGACTGGTAGATGAAAAATTGCTCTAGGCAATTTTTCATGTTTGTATTCAACATAATAGGCCTACCTTATTATCTCAATTAAATGTACTGAAATTAATGTATATTATCACAAAAAAAGGCTGTTTATTATTTTGACCGGTAAAAAAAAAAATGCTTGGCTGGTGGATTTTTTTCATCTACCAGTCCCCGTGGCAGGTGAGCCACAAAGTTAATTTCTGACCTAATTATGTTTTGTTAGATGAGCTTGCTGAAGTATTTTAAAAGAAAGAAGAAAGATGGAGAAGATAAGAATTTGCACACATTTGCACATATTCTACCTCAGACTCATCTTTTTTTTTTTACAGGCTAGAAGGGCAGAGGTCAAAGAGGCAGTGACTCTGGTCAGCCACAATATCCCATTAGCCTTTGCAGATCACCTCAGCCCGCTATTCAAAGAATGCTTTCCTGATTCTAAAATTGCCAAGAAATTTTGTTCAAGAACAAAAACATCAGCCATCATCAACAAGGCAATAAGTCCTTATTTGCTGAACGAGCTGGTGAGCAACATGAGGAGTAAACCATTTAGTCTGTTGACAGATGGGTCCAATGATACAGGTGACCTTTTTATTATTTCCCTCTCCCATTAGGCTTTTACATGGTGCTTGAATCCAACTTCTAATCAGTCCAACATAGAACAGGTATAGAGAATGACAAGTTGTGCATTGCTTGAACTGCTCCTTTACTGTTACTGTTTACTGACAATGACAATGGCAGGTTCAGTTATTATCTGATTTCCTTTCTTAAGGAAAGGAAAAGATGAACCCTTTGACTGTCAAAATCTGGGAGACCAATGGGGTTGCCCATAGATTTTTAGATATGGGAATAACAACTGGAGAAGGCTGTGGCACTGCGGCAACCATATTCAGCAAGATGGACTCTGTGTTGAAAGGGCACAGTATACCATGGCAGAATTGCTTTGCTCTTTCTGTGGACAATGCCAGTGTCAACATGGGAGACAGAAACTCTATCAAGTCAAGGGTGATGAAAGAAAACCCTTCAGTGTTCATCCTAGGTTGCCCATGCCACATAGTGCACAACAATGCCTCTGCTGCTGGTGCCGTGTACAGTGAGGTAAATTGCTCAGTTAGTCTAGTCATAGCATTATAAAGATTATGTAGTTCAAGCTCAAATAAGAAACTGTCACGAATCACAGAGGCAGGATTCAAGTGCAAGTAACTCTGTCTTTATTGACACAAAAGTCACTGGAAGACAAAACTCAGAACGGTACGAAATCCGGATGAGACGGAGCCGTGAGAGATTTCCCTTGGCAGCACGGGAAGGCTGTGGGCAGCAGAGACTCGGGAGATCGGCGAGGGAAATCCGGAAAGGGATCCACAAACACCAGGGAGACAGGACTGCAACCGACGGGAAGACACACACAGGGAAACATCCAACAACGCTCTGACAAAGACAAGGGAGAAACAGAGAGACTAAATAGGGTGAAGGTGATGAGTTGCAGCTGGCACTGACGACCAGCCACAGGTGCGTGATGAGCCTATCCCAGGCTCCGCCCCAACCAACATCCAACACGCACCCAAGAGTGAGACAGGGAATCCATGAACCGTGACAGTACCCCTCCCCTAGGAGCGCCCTTGACGCTCCCAGCCGACCTTACCTGTTGATTGTAATCATCAATAAGGAGTGATCCAGAATGTCTCTAGCAGGAACCCAACTTCTCTCCTCCGGACCGTAACCTTCCCAGTCCACCAAGTACTGGAAACCGCGCCCCTCCGCTAGAATCCAGAATGCGATTAACCGAATACGTTGGTTCCCCATCTACGAAGTCGCGGTGGGGAACCGGGACTGGCGGATTAAGGTGGGACCAAAAACAGGCTTAATTTTGGATATATGAAAGGCGGGATGAATTCTCCTGTACGCGGAGGAAGTTTGAGGCGAACTGTCACCGGACTAATGATCTTGGTGACAGTAAACGGGCGATGAATTTGGGAGCAAGTTTATTAGATACGGAGCGGAGCGGAATGTTCTTGGTAGAAAGCCACACTTTTTGACCCACGACGTAAACGGGAGGCTTAGACCGGTGGCGATCGGCTTTAGCCTTGGTGCGCGCTCCCACCTGGAGCAGAGTCTCAGGGGCTCTGGTCCATGTGCGATGACACCTCTGGATAAACGCGTGAACAGAGGGGACCGCAACCTCGGAATCCAGACTAGGAAAAATGGGTGGCTGGTAACCTAGACTACACTCAAATGGCGAAAGGCCCGTGGATGACACTGGTAACGAGTTATGAGCGTACTCAACCATAGAAAGTTGTTGACTCCAGGATGAAGGATTCTTGGAGACCAAACATCGCAACACCCTTTCCAGATCCTGGTTGGCTCTCTCGGTCTGACCGTTGCTTTGGGGATGATAACCCGAAGACAGACTAACCGTTGCTCCTAGTAACTTACAAAACTCCTGCCAGAATTTGGACACGACTTGGGAACCTCTGTCGGAGACCACGTCCATCGGGAGGCCATGTAACCGAAAGACGTGATCTACGACAGATACCGCTGTCTCCTTGGCTGATGGTAATTTGGGCAAGGGAATGAAATGTGCTGCCTTCGAGAATCGGTCCACCACGGTCAAAACGACCGTCATGCCATTAGAGGGCGGGAGGGCGGTAATAAAATCTAGCGCTATGTGGGACCAAGGTCTCGAAGGAACAGACAACGGTTGAAGTAGCCCATGAGGAGGTTGGTTAGATGTCTTACCAACCGCACAAACCGAGCAAGCCAAAACAAAACTGCGAATGTCGTGAGCCATTAGTGGCCACCAGAATCGTTGCTTTATTAAACTACTAGTGCGGTTTTCTCCTGGATGACACGCAATGTTGGAACAATGACCCCATTGGAGGACCTCGGATCTTAACTCCTCCGGCACGAACAAACGACTCGGTGGGCCGCCGGGCGGAGGCGTAACCTCTTCTAAGGCCACTTTGACCTTCGATTCGATCTCCCATGTGAGTGTGGAGATAACTATCTTCTCTGGCAAAATACACTCGGGAGTAACCGGGCGTTCGGAAGCATCAAAAATACGAGATAAAGAGTCGGGTTTGATGTTCTTGGACCCGGGGCGGTACGATAGAACAAAGTCAAAACGTCCGAAAAAAAGTGCCCACCGAGCCTGCCTGGGGTTGAGTCTTTTGGCAGATCTAATATATTCAAGGTTCTTATGATCCGTCCATACAAAAAGGTACCCCGACCCCTCAAGCCAATGACGCCACTCCTCCAACGCTAACTTGACGGCCAACAACTCTCTGTTACCAATGTCATAATTACGTCGGCAGGTGAAAGACGATGAGACAAAAACGCGCACGGGTGCATCTTGTCATCTGAGGAAGAGCGCTGTGAAAGAACTGCTCCTACCCCCACCTCTGACGCGTCGACCTCTACCACGAACTGACGTGTGGGATCAGGGCAACTAGGATGGGAGCCGATGGAGCACGGCGACTTTTCAGTTTGGCGAATACAGCCTCAGCTGTATCGGACCACCTGAACGTCGTTCTGGGAGAGGTCAAGGCAGTCAGAGGTGCGGCTAGCTGGCTGAAATTGCGAATAAATCGCCGATAGAAATTGGCAAACCCAGAAACCTCTGTAGGGCCTTACGGGAATCTGGGCTTGGCCAATCCATCACAGCCTTAACTTTGTCAGGATCCATGCGCATTCCCTCCGATGACACGATGTACCTAAAAAGGAACAGACTGTGCATGAAACGCGCATTTCTCCGCCTTGACAAAAAGCCCATTCTCTAGCAACCTCTGAAGCACTCGTCTGACGTGTTGAACATGTTCCTGGAGAGACGAAGAAAAAATCAAAATGTCATCCAGGTAGACATATATGAATTGGTCAACCATGTCTCTCAACACATCATTGACGAGTGCCTGGAAAACCGCTGGGGAGTTGGAAAGCCCGAATGGCATCACCAAATATTCAAAATGCCCCCTTGGGGTGTTAAATGCGGTTTTCCATTCATCCCCTCCTAATGCGAACCAAATTATAAGCGTAAGTCCAACTCGTGAAGATAGATGCTCCTGCAACCTCTCAAAGCTGAAGACATCAACGGTAAAGGATAGGTATTCTTTACCGTGATGTCATTCAGCCCTCGGTAATCTATACAAGGTCGCAGAGAACCATCCTTCTTCCCCAAAAGAAGAACCCCGCCCCGCTGGAGAAGAGGAAGGGCGGATGAATTTGGAGGCTAGAGAATCAGAAATATATTTCTCCATGGCCTCCTCTCTGGAAAGAGAGTAAAGCTTGCCCTTAGGCGGAGACTTACCTGGGAGTAAATCTATAGCACAGTCATAGGGACGATGCGGAGGAAGAGAAGCAGCACGGGACTTACTGAACACTTCCTTCAGGTCGAGGTACTCCAGAGGCACGTTAGACAGATTCACTGCCTCACTCTGAAAAACAGAACGAGACACAGACGAACAAGCAGACATAAGACAAGACTCATAACACTTATTACTCCAAGCAGACACAGAATTGTGTCCCCAGTCAACCCTTGGATTGTGTAACTCCAGCCAAGGGTGACCGAGGACAACGGGAGCCAAAGGAGTCCAGGATGAAAAGGAAATGAGTTCAGTGTGGTTGCCTGAAGTGATGAGTGTGAGTGGTTTAGTGGTGAAGGAAATGTCAGGGAGTACTTGTCCATTGAGTGCGTTGACAGAAATGGTGTTCTTGAGTGCAATGGTGGGTATGCCGAGCTTGAGTGCCAGGGCAGAGTCAAGAAAGTTACCTTCCGCTCCCGAGTCGAGAAGCGCTTGCCCGGAGAAATCCTGGGCTGCCCACAGCAGTCTCACCGGAAGGAGAGTGGAGGATGAGGTCTTTTCCATGGAGATCCCGCCCGACAGTAGCCTTCTCTTTACCGCGGGCGTGGTCTTTTACCGGGCAGGAGTCTAGCAGGTGTCCAACCCCGCCGCAGTATAGGCAAAGACCACGGGATCTCCGTCTCGCTCTCTCCTCCCGGGAGAGCCGAGCTCGACCCACCTACATGGGCTCCGGATCGAAAGTGTAGCTGACCGCATCCGCAGCGCTGGCCTGAGGGCATTCGACACTCCGTGCTGTAGTTCCATCCTGGATCTCAGCCGACCAGACGAAGGCCCACCTCAGCGCGAGTTCGATGAGACCGTCAATCCTTTCTGGTAGCTCGATCGTGAAGATCTCTTTCTGGATGCGGTCAGCTAGCCCATGCAGAAACATGTCCCACTGTGCCTCCTCGTTCCATTTGCACTCGGCGCCAGGGTGCGGAACTCGATGGAATAGTCCGAGACCGAGCGGTTACCTTGACGAAGGTCAGCGAGTTGACGTGCCGCCTCTCTACCTGCCACCGCCCAGTCAAACACCCTCTTCATCTCTGCCGATAGCATCTGGAACGAGGAACAGCAAGGATGTTGATTCTCCCACACCGCCGTCCCCCACAATGCCGCTCGTCCGGAGAGAAGGGTGAGGACAAACGCCACCTTGGATCTCTCTGTGTTGAAAGTCTGAGGTTGTAGAGTGAAAAACAGGGAACATTTTGTCAGAAAAGCTCTACAGTAATTACTCTCACCGGCATAACACTCTGGTGTGGGTAGGCGTGGTTCTAGTTGCCGGTGTGGATGGTGTGGGAGGACTCGGCGGTGGGTTGGGCACAGCGGGACTGGCGAGTTGTTGCATCTGTTGGGTCAGCTCGGACACCCGTGCCACCAAGGTCTGAACTGCCTGTCCTGTGGCAGTTAAGTTCGCCTCCTGCTGGTTCATTCTAGCATTGCTGCTGGTCAGGAAGGCGTTGATATCGGAAGCACTTGCTGAATCCATGGTTGGTCAGAGCGTTCTGTCACGAATCACAGAGGCAGGATTCAAGTGCAAGTAACTCTGTCTTTATTGACACAAAAGTCACTGGAAGACAAAACTCAGAACGGTACGAAATCCGGATGAGACGGAGCCGTGAGAGATTTCCCTTGGCAGCACGGGAAGGCTGTGGGCAGCAGAGACTCGGGAGATCGGCGAGGGAAATCCGGAAAGGGATCCACAAACACCAGGGAGACAGGACTGCAACCGACGGGAAGACACACACAGGGAAACATCCAACAACGCTCTGACAAAGACAAGGGAGAAACAGAGAGACTAAATAGGGTGAAGGTGATGAGTTGCAGCTGGCACTGACGACCAGCCACAGGTGCGTGATGAGCCAATCCCAGGCTCCGCCCCAACCAACATGCAACACGCACCCAAGAGTGAGACAGGGAATCCATGAACCGTGACAGAAACCACATAATGTCACATAATGTCACTTTCTATTACATGAAAGAAAATGTTAATCTGGTGTTCCTTAGGAAACCCATTTGCGTTAGCATTCTTTCTTTAAAAAGAAAATAAATCTTTCCAGATCACAGGGTTCGGTGTTGAGGACCTGGCAGTAGATGTAGGCTTTTGGATCAAGGCTAGCACCAAACGCAAGAACATATTGGATGGTAATTCACCCATTTCAATTCTCAAGATATAGTTTGCATACAGATATAGTAATACATTGTTTTTTTCTCTTAAATCATTGCACTGCTTGATTGCTTATATATTTTTTTTTCATCATCACAGAGTTCTGTACCTTTTGTGACACAAGCTACATGGAGACACTGCTGCATGTGAGCACAAGATGGCTTAGTTTGGAGATGGTGGTCAGTCGGATTCCACGTCTTTATAATGCACTCAGGAGTTATTTTGGAAGCATCCGTAAGTACATGTTACGGAGTGACTTTACACAAGTGGAATGAAAGTGGTGGAAATAGTTCCGCCCGGACCGATTTCAGTGCATCACCGGGTCGGTTCCGGTTGACTCCGGGCAAGGAAATCTAACGAGATACGTATCAGGTGTGCGAGGAGGATGTGGTGATCAAAGATTGGGCCATTGAGAAAGGGGAAGACCTATAAAAAGGACATTGGAGAAACAGGAAGGGCAGAGAAGTTTTGTTCCGGGTGTTCACCGCGAGGGTGACGCAGGTAACGGGTGCGGGGATGAGAACGTTGGTCTGGACTTGCAGGCTGGGTGGAAGAAGAAGGAGAGTCATGTTTGAAACACTGAGGAGATAGGTGCTAAGCCCTTTGTGTACGTTGTGCTTTCATGATTGTGTGGTGTTTAGAAGGAATACTGGATGTTTGGAGGATACAACGAACGGATCGAATCGGAGGCAAAAGAAGAAGGAGAGCGACGCTAATCTGGTGGGGTAATGCTTTTGAACATTTGGCATGTTATGAGAGGAGAAGCATGGATAGTTAAAGGAGCAGTCCGACACTTTAAGATATTTCCTTGTTTGTATATTGCCACCCATATTGGCTTACCAAAGCTACTATGACTTCTTAACAAAAGCCGAGATCCTCAGATTCAACGAAACGTTTGCCCATCACCCAGTCTGCTTGTACCCGTGTTTTCTTGCTGGAGGTAGCAAGAAGGAGTCCCCGGTTCGTGGCCTCAATACCCTCTGTGTCTGTCCCACACCTAGTCCTGCACAATTAGCCAGGACTCGGAGCCCGGGCTGGAAACGTACTGCTGGCCTTATATCACTGTGAGTGTGTGGAGTGCGGTGGGTGATTTCTTTGAGTGTGTGCACCAGGAAAATTGCAGTGCATTGCTAATGTTTGTCAGTGATCGTGTTCTAGGCCGAGGAAAGAGCCCTGCCTGAGAAGAGCCGAGTGTTGGTGTTGGACAGCTCTTCAACACATGTCCATGACTGGGGGACTGTTCTACCTTCCTTATCGAATGGTGGGGTGCTGTGGCCGTGGAAGTAAGAGCGGGCTTCGGTTTGTATCTACCTACTGCCGCTGGGGAATTCTCCGGTTACCCTCAAGTATAACCATTCTATTGTTGAGTGTTTCTAGATGCCAGTTCATGCTCTGATGCTCCGCTCAGCTGTTTGAGAGGAGACGGAGATTGGATGTACCTGCCTCCCTCCACCAGTAAGCCGAAAGTTAAAAGCCTCCCTCTTGGCCTGCATATCGCCGTGTCTCCTCTCGCTGTTACCAGCTCCTGGTCTGTATGTTTGCTTCCTGTATGTCAAAGAGCTAAAGCTCTGTACCGTCACCTTTTTGACAGTGAAAAGCTAAGAGCCTTGTCTTCTCCAGCCACCTGGACACCAAAGAGCATCCACACGTCTATCTGTAAGTCGAGCCCTGTGTACTCACCTGTATACTCCCTTGTATGCCTAAAAGCTAAAGCCCTTTGTACTCGCCTGTATACCCACCCGTACGCCTAGAAGCTAAAGCCCTTTGTACTCGCCTGTATACCCACCCGTACGCCTAGAAGCTAAAGCCCTTTGTACTCACCTGTATACCCACCCGTACGCCTAGAAGCTAAAGCCCTGTGTACTCACCTGTATACCCACCCGTACGCCTAGAAGCTAAAGCCCTTTGTACTCGCCTGTATACCCACCCGCGCCTAGAAGCTAAAGCTCTGTGTACTCACCTGTATACCCACCCGCACGCCTAGAAGCTAAAGCCCTTTGTACTCGCCTGTATACCCACCCATACGCCTAGAAGCTAAAGCCCTTTGTACTCGCCTGTATACCCACCCGTACGCCTAGAAGCTAAAGCCCTTTGTACTCGCCTGTATACCCACCCATACGCCTAGAAGCTAAAGCCCTTTGTACTCGCCTGTATACCCACCCGTACGCCTAGAAGCTAAAGCCCTTTGTACTCACCTGTATACCCACCCGTACGCCTAGAAGCTAAAGCCCTGTGTACTCACCTGTATACCCACCCATACGCCTAGAAGCTAAAGCCCTTTGTACTCGCCTGTATACCCACCCGTACGCCTAGAAGCTAAAGCCCTTTGTACTCACCTGTATACCCACCCGTACGCCTAGAAGCTAAAGCCCTGTGTACTCACCTGTATACCCACCCGTACGCCTAGAAGCTAAAGCCCTGTGTACTCACCTGTATACCCACCCGTACGCCTAGAAGCTAAAGCCCTGTGTACTCGCCTGTATACCCACCTGTATGCCTAAAAGGCTAAAGCCCTGTGTACTCCCCTGTACGCCCAAAAGCTAAAGCTCTGAGTCCTCACCTCTATACCCACTTGTACGCCTAAAGGCTAAAGCCCTTTGTACTCACCTGTATACCCACCTGTATGCCTAAAAGGCTAAAGCCCAGTGTACTCACCTGTATACCCACCTTTATGCCCAAAAGCTGAAGCCCTGTGTACTCACCTGTATACCTACCTGTACGGCCACCTGTAAGTCGAAGAGACCTGGTTCAGAGCATCCACCTGCGAGCCGAAAAGACCAAGTTCAGAGTACCTACCTGTGAGTCGACGAGGCCAAGTTCTGAATACCTACCTGCACGGCCAGAAGTTGACGCCGGTGTCCTGAGCCGCTCACTACACCCTCCAGCTGCAGAAGTTTTTATTAGTTATCACCTTCCCTTTCCCTTTTTAATTTAAAATAAAGTATTGTTATAATTTTGGGCTCTTCGTCTGTCTGTTTGTTCGTGCATTTTGGGAACTCCTCGGGGTGGATTTAGAGGGAGGAGCATGACCCACGGTATTGGTGGTCCGCTCTGACCTGTGACATATAAGCCTAGCTTAGATGATTTTGAAAAATATTTGATGAATGATATTTCCATCTAATGTTACAATGTATCCTTTTCTTTGCAAAAATGTTTTTGGTTTGTCACAAGTTGACTGTTGCAAGGAATATAAGACTGTTTCAAATCATTATTATTTTTTTGGATGTGCCTATTCTTTAAATCCACAGATGAGAAGCAAGCCAAGTGTGTCAGGCTGCGTGAAGTGTTTCAGGACCCAATGACTGAGATCCATCTCCTATTCTACCAGTCGACACTGATAATATTTACACATTTCAACCTGCTCTTCCAGCGGCAAGACCCTTGTGTCTTTCTCCTTCATGAACAAGTACATAAGCCTTATTGTTGCATTTAGTTTGTTATTTGTAGTTGCACTCTCAAATATATTCAAAGTTATTTGTCTACTCTACTATTAACTATTTTAGAGTTATTTAGCCCTGTGCTTTAAGAAGTTGTGCAAATAGGGCTAATTGTCAAGGGGGTGTATTTTTTAAGGTGTTTTTTCGATAACCTAAGACTTTAACTTTTGTTTGTGCATTCAAGATCAGGTTTCTCATCAAGAAACTCCTGTCCAAGTTCTTGAAACAGGAGCTTTCAGGGGGGTCAATGTGGACACAGTGGACCTCAGGGATGAGGAGAGCTAACTGCCAGGTGAATATTAGGAGTAACAAAAACAAAGGTTTTATATAAAATGTGCATCGAATGCAGGTCTTCTGTTACTCTAAGCACTAAATTATCCATACATACCTTTTAGATTCTCAGCTTGGTGTTGGCTTCACAACAAGGACAACATTAAACCGCCTTGTGGAAGCAGGTGATATCTCCAAGGACTAAAAAGTTCCATGTTGCAGCCAGGAGCTTTTTTGTCAAAGCAGTCGAGTATGCCACAGCTAAGCTCCCACTACATGACCCTGTGCTGGAGCATTCAAGATTTGTTGACTTCAGACAAAAAATGGATAGCTTGGATGATGTGCTCTACTTTGTTCATAGGTATGTATACAACTATCTGGGCTGTAGAGTGATATTGGTTTATTCTGTTTCTGTTGCAAAGACACTTTTCTCAAAGCAATATATCTCTATTTAGATTCAACCATCTCCTGCCCAACAACCAACCAAGGGAGCAGGACCAGCTAAATGATGAGTTCCTTGAGTATCAAATGATGGAGGAGGATGATATCCCAGCATCCATCTGGGGAGAAGCAGTCATCCGGACAAAAGAGGATGGGGAGTACCACAGGATGGACCGTCTATGGGATACCTCGGAAGCCTGACAAATCGGGAGGTGGCATTTTAAAATTCCCCAAATTATCAAAGGTTGCCCAGATTGTGTTGAGCCTGCCACACTCAAATGCGGATGCTGAGCGAACCTTTTTGGTTATGAGCCTAAACAAGACTGACACTAGGAATAGACTGTCACTTGATGGCACCCTGTCATCAATCATGACAATGAAAATGAGCAGCCTTGAACCCTGCTTCAGATACGAACCTCCTGCAGAGGTAGTGAAGCAGGCCAAAACTGCCACTGTAGCATACAACCGACAGAATTTGTGAATCTTGTGTACTGTGGTTTTCTGGGCAAGTGGAGTAACTATTATGTGTCCCTTTTGTGTGGATATTTCTTATTGTTCTGATGTTGTTGTTTTTCATTTGATCAAATCACCTTTATTTTGTTCACCTTTATCTTTATCTTTATTTTTTTTATAGTACAATCAATAAAAAATTAATTGTACATTTTGAAAAAGCGTTTCCATTATATTCATGTTTTTTGTGCATAAATCAGGGTTTATACTAAGTAAACAAGGACTGACATTGAATTTTTTTTTATTAGGGTTTTTAAACATTTTCTCCAAGCACACGCACAAACTGAGTCTCACTCCAGCCAAAGTCCCATAGTTGGCAACCCTGCGGATGTGCGGTGTCAGTTTAGCGGAAGTCAGATGACAAAGAGGAATAAGGTGAATAAACACAAGTCATTAAAATGTTTAAATCAAAACACTAATGGAATGCGTTCTATTAATGACATCACAGCACTGGAGGCTTCAGAGGCGTTCTGTTAATGACATCACAGCACTGGAGGCTTCAGAGGCGTTCTATTAATGACATCACAGCACTGGAGGCTTCAGAGGCGTTCTGTTCTTCTCACTCAGATCTCACCTTTCACTCGATGCCTTGGTTTCTGATCAGTGTGCGGTTTTGAGTACGACTTCCTGTCAGCATCTGATTGTAAATCTGCATGTTCATTGCTCAGCGTGCACTTCTATATCCGTCTTGATCTGTGTTCATTTCCAGATCGTGGAATTGCACACCACAGCCTCTAATCTGTGTATGGTTCCAGATCATATAATTTTACTTGGTTTTAGGATTTTGGATCAACGTACCATTTTAGATCAGAAAATGTATAGCAGTAAATCCCGCGTGCTCGTGCCCCTGCCATGTGTCAGTCCTGCCCTGACTGTGTGTGCATGGACCGGCCGAGACTGAAGACACAACCACCGCCTCAGAGGAGGGTAAGAAGCCCATCAATGTGTTCATTATTAATATTCAGCCTGCGTTCATATGTTGAGCATAGTGTTAAGGTGCTTTCTTATTCTTATACTATGGTCTGTCTGAATACTAGACACTGATTGGCTGGAAGATTAACAATAAAACCGTTTAATGCAAAGTCAGTTTAAGACCTGCACACATATAGACACACATCCAATTTTCTCTCAACTGTTTACGTTCACTTTAGACATAACTGTGTTTGTGTAAACCTTGTGTGTATTAGCACAGTAACAGTCCAGTAATCAGGCGCTGTTTGACAGGCGTTCAGTGTGTGTACACGCTCAGAAAAGGTGCATGTTTGAACAGCTGTGCATTAGACGATTTTATTGCACCACCTCTTCACGTTGGGAGATTCTTTGCCTCCCAATCGAGCAGTAAAATAGTTTAATGCACAGCTAGCTGTGGATTATCTCTTCTTTATCATCAACAGGAGCTGGCTCGCCTGAACACCATTACTATCAGAGAAAAGGCCCCGATCTCCAGCCGACCGCAGTCTGTCCAGCTTCCTCCTATCTTTGGCAGAGGTGAGCAAGCTCAAACCGGTTTGCTACACATATCACTTGAGTATGAAGTAGACATGAGTTCCTTCATATTGCCATGAAATAAATGTGATGTCTTATGCAGGTCTGTGTCCACACCCACCCGCTCAGAGGAAGACTTCAGATGAATACGGGGTCTGTGCTGTCCAACACAAGGCTGAGCGGTCCGGGAAAGAGGACCGCACCCGTGTGCCATCTGAGCTGAAGAACACTGAGAACATCAGCCACACCTCCTTCAAAGGCACTGAGAGAGCCCATCAATCCTTTGACAAGGCCAGAATGCAGAGAACGCTTGCAGAGAAGGTGACCGAGCACCGCACTGAGCGTGACCTAGCCAAAGGCCGCAGATACGGCTTCCTGGAGGCTCGGAGGTCAGATGTGTGTCTGCATCACGAGCGGGAAATGTGGGATATGGAGAAAGCTCTCACTCGACAGAGAGCCAAGCGGGAACAGGAAGTCCAGCAAGCGCGTCAGAAACACGCCCAGTTCCTGGAAGAGAAGAAGAAGAGGATCCAGGAGCAAGAGATGGTTGGCTGTTTCAGCCGACAGCACATCTCTATAGCAAGGACTGCGCTCAGATACAACCAGCAATAGATGCCTCAGAGATCACACAGCTGACAGTGAGAGCTCCCCATCAGGGTGGACAACAGCAGCTTTGACAGCGCGTTCATCCTTCCTCCTGGGTTTCATCCCCAATATAATAATGTTTAAAGTTCAGGAAGAAGAAGGCAGGACCCACGAACATTCAACATAATACTTTAATCATAAAATCTTCTTGCAAATCAAAACCGAGCATGCCCTGATTGCTTTAAGCTTCTCATCAGTGCTGGGACTAGTAAACTAAATGCGCTGGATTGAGAAGGGCACATACATAACCATACAAAAACAGAATTATATCCATTAAAATTGTATATACATATATAAAAACATACATTTATTTAAATTCTCTATTAAATCATTGCAGTAATAAAATAAAAATCGCATTGTCATTTGTTTCTGTATGTATTTTATTCACACAACACATTATTAAAATTAAACATGGTGTAAAGATCATACACATTAATAAATTTAATCTAAAATAATTATATTTTTCATGGTAAACATATTAATATCCAAAGACTTATTAAATATTTATGAAAAAAACATCAGTTAAACATATCACTGTCACAAGATGAAGATGAGGATTATGACTGAGAGTTTCAAAATACAAAGTCATAAACAATACACAAAATTGTACATTAATGAAAACAAACTCAGGTGCATGATCACGCCAGCTTTGTCTGCTATATTTGCTTATTATTAAATAAGAAGCAAATATATTAAAAACATTGATTAAAATTAAGAAATTCTCAAATTCATATCAGTATGAAACAAAATATGTTTTACTGATACTATATTTATATAGCATCTGAGAAGAAAAAAGCTATTGATATTTTAAAATAAACACTTCATAATCTGTTCAAAACAGGCCAAATAAATCTTGTCTAAACAGTCTTGCTGTTACAGAAGACCTCGTGAGCATGGATCCAGCAGTACTTCTCTCCGTCTATGCCAAGGAACTCACACACTCGAGGACCACATCATAGACTTTCTGAACATTGCAAACTTGACCAACCTCCCGGACTTTATGTTGATTTAATTTTTTGCCATGGACTCAACAAAGAGTCACAAACCAAACTCGTCCATGATGGTCCTCGAGGGTCCCTGAGTGAGTTCCTTGATTATGCCCTTTATGGTGTAATAGAGGAGGATCATGACATTTCCACCACATCTGCCAGGCCTGTGTCTTCGGACAAGATGGCCGCAGAGCCTGTGTCCTCGGACAAGATGGCCGTCGAGCCTGTGTCTTTGGACAAGATGGCCATCAGTCCAGAGTCTCGTGTCGTCTCAACAGAAGAGGTGACCGGACTCTGAGGAAGATTGTGGAGAAGGACTATCCTTGGGGGACCTGCGGAAGCAGTGGACTGAGTCTGGAGTAGAAACATCCAGAGCCACCGTGCACAGGCGTGTGCAGGAAATGGGCTACAGGTGCCGCATTCCCCAAGTCAAGCCACTTTTGAACCAGAAACAGCGGCAGAAGCGCCTGACCTGGGCTACAGAGAAGCAGCACTGGACTGTCGCTCAATTTTTGCATGTCATTCGGAAATCAAGGTGCCAGAGTCTGGAGGAAGTCTGGGGAGAAGGAAATGCCAAAATGCCTGAAGTCCAGTGTCAAGTACCCACGGTCAGTGATGGTCTGGGGTGCCATGTCAGCTGCTGGTGTTGGTCCACTGTGTTTTATCAAGGGCAGGGTCAATGCAGCTAGCTATCAGGAGATTTTGGAGCACTTCATGCTTCCATCTGCTGAAAAGCTTTATGGAGATGAAGATTTCGTTTTTCAGCACGACCTGGCACCTGCTCACAGTGCCAAAACCACTGGTAAATGGTTTACTGACCATGGTATTACTGTGCTCAATTGGCCTGCCAACTCTCCTGACCTGAACCCCATAGAGAATCTGTGGGATATTGTGAAGAGAAAGTTGAGAGACGCAAGACCCAACACTCTGGATGAGCTTAAGGCCGCTATCGAAGCATCCTGGGCCTCCATAACACCTCAGCAGTGCCACAGGCTGATTTACCAGTATTGGTATTCTAGCTTCATATTGAGTACTAAAAGACATCTTATTTGTTTATATTCATAATGATCAAGTTAGATTTTTTTATTACATGTGATTCTTCTGACTGACATGATGTCACTACATGCACTCCGCTCCTTCTTCTCCGCTCGTCTCAGGTGAATAATGCTCTTCCAGCTGATTGGTCGGCGGAGCGCGTTCATGTGTTTTGGGGGCGTGGCTTTGGAAAGAGTCCAGAATGGAGAAGGTGGAGTGAATGGAAATAATGAGCTGTCTTTAAAACAGTCGTGAGAGGTCTACAGACACTCAATTTTTATACTTTCTTTTTCAGAGTACTTACATTTTAATCATGTATTGATATATAAAGAAAGTTTTAAAAATAGAAAAAAAGTTTTTTAACCAATTCTTACCTACCCTACCTTTAAGTGAGAATCCCAACTGTCACAAAAAACAACCAAATCGTCTAAATAGACAGCACAACCCTCAAGACCCACAATTACTCGGTTCATGAGGTATTGAAAAGTCACCAGAGCATTTCGCTGGCCAAAACACATGACCTGGTCAGAATATAGCCCTGCTGGGGTAACAAAAGATGATATTTCTTGCGCTCTCTTGGTTAAAGGCACTTGCCAATAGCCTTTCAGCAAGTCAAACTTACTGACAAACTTAGCTGACCCGACCTGGTCTACGCAGTCTTCGACGCGGGGCAAAGGAAAGCTATTGACTTCACCAAAGTCTGTACAAAATCGCTTACAGTACCGTCTGACTTTCCAACTAAAACACACCGGGATGCCCAATCAGAGTATGAAGGAACTGAAATATTGTGGTCCTGCATATACATTTAATTTCCCTCTTCATCTCTTCTCATTTTTCAGGTGCAACACGATAAAAATGCTATTTAACATGCTTCACATCCCCCCACATCAATGTCATGTTCCACCCAATCAGTACAAGACGGAGCATCAAATAGTTCAGGAAAACTACATAATAAATCACATAACTTCTGGCATCTTACAGGAGATAAATGACAGAGAGTAAACTCTAAGTTCTGCAAAAACTCTGAATTATTCAATAGACCACGCAATCATCAAGGTCTCCTCTTCCTGACCCACTAAACTCACATTACACCCACTGATGGAAACGTCCGAAAGTGCCGGATGCAAAGATGTCACATTTTCCACAGGGTTGGTCATTTCCATAATAGGTTTTTAAAACATTTACATGGCACCATTTAACTGACTTCCGCAATGGTATTGCAACGTCATAATTTTATCAGTCAGTTTATGCTGTACAAAAATTGGGCCATCAAATTTAGCTCCAGTTCACGTGCAATGCAAGTGATCACGCTGGAGCCTTCGTGTCATGATTATATTTTCTTCTATATTTGCTTCTTATTTATTAAAAGGCACCTATTATGCAAAATTCACTTTTATAAGGTGTTTGAACATAAATGTGTGTTGGCAGTGTGTGTACACAGCCACCCTATAATGGTAAAAATCCACCCACTCATTTTTTTTCCCCCATAAATCATAAGCAGTGTCTCAACACAAGCTGTTTCCAGATTCTTACAGATGTGACATCACACTACAGAGGCCCCGCCCACACATGTTGATGGACACTGACATAATAGCACAGACCCCTCCCTCAGAGAGCTGAGCTGTACACAGTCCGCCAGAGCATTAACAGCAGCATTCACGTAAGAGATGTGTTCTTATTAAAGCTACTGAAGTTCAGTCAGTCAAGAGCAGTGAGGGAACTTCTGTTTATCTTCTGTTGTTTGATAGAGAACTAGTCTAGTTTAATGACTACTCATGGATTTGCTGACATCAGCTCTGTGAGCATGCGACAGGAGCATGTGTGTGTGTTTAAGTTGAGAGCGATAAGGCTTTAAAACGCACGCAGATGGTAATATTTCATGATGATGATGAAGAACAATGTCACATGAACGTGTCTGCGATAGAGATGATCATTAAAACACACAGATATCATGTTTCAGTTTTCATTCCATGTTCACTGCTGTGAATGAGATGTCTAGGCTCCGCCCTCTCGGGTGGGGAGCAGCAGCTCATTTGCATTAAAGGAGCCACGCACAGAACAGCTCATTTTTCTTCAACCCCAAAATTGCCATTTTCAAAATGGTATATTAAATGATCTGTTAAGAATTTTGATCTGAAATTGATTTTGACCTGAGACTTATATTACATCTTGTAAAAAGGGGCATAATAGGTGCCCTTTAAATCCAGGCAACTGGTTGATGAAACATTGATTAAAATTAAGATATAATTTATACAAAACATTCAGCTCATAGAAAGGGTTTCTACAAAACAAAACTTAATATAGTGGTCAAAATCATGTCTGACCCACTCCACCTAGAAATGATCATTCTTACTAAGGAAATGTCATGTAAACATAAGATTTTTTTTTTGCCTTCAGACTAAAGCCCCAGAGTAAAATTTACGAAACTCTTGTACTGTATGATTACTGTGCAATCCAGACACAACTAATTATCACTGTATCACTTTTTATTGTAAATCTGTGGTAAAACGATGCTTGTGTTTTAAATCAAATAAAAAACGAAAAGGGAAACATTTAGCAAATTTTTTTCGTTTTGCATTCTTAATTCATAAAATTTATTTCAAACTTAATTTTACATTTACATTTATGCATTTAGCAGACGCTTTTATCCAAAGCGACTTACAATTGAGGAGTACAGGAAGCGATCGGTCATGAATAGGCAAAGAAATGCAAAAAAGTGCCATAAATACCAAGTTTTGGACATTACATAGAGTAACCTTAAGCTAGACTAGGGAGGGAATAAAAGAGAAATACATTGAATCTAATTCTTGACTCTGGCTTCTTTACTCCACTTGAGTCACTGGATATTAATTGGGAATTCAGCCCTCTAAAGCTGGGCATACACTGTGCGATTTTCGTCCGATTTTGAGCAGAATTCTGACTTGTGCGTATTTGGGGTCGGGCCGATTTTCAGCTTTATCGTGCGTCATTTGTCGCGAGGTGTTCGTGCAGTGTACAGGGGGAAACGAGAGGCGACAAACATCTCCCGATCGGATGGTCGGATGAATTTCTGGCGTGTCAGTAATTCTGATCGCCCCTCCTGAGGATATCGCACACCTGAAGCAGAGCTACGAACTGATTGCCCCATTTCCCCTCACTGCGCCTGCGCGAAAGCATAAGTTTAACCATTTCATCTGTAATGCAGCAAGAAAGAAAACAAAAAGAGGGAGATCTTTAAGTTCTGTAGGCAGCTATCAAACATCAGAAATTTAGCAAACTGTTGCTCCACCAGTTCGTGTCTTCCAAACCAACGTATAGCCTATCTAGCGTCTCTTTTAATCATTTAGCAACTTGATCATTAATTTACTTGTTTTACTTTCACACTTTATTTATTTATTTACTGCCATTATTTAATATTTACTTAATTATGATCGCGGAAATGTGAACCGTTTCCATCATTTGACACAAAATGTCATGTCACATTATTGTTGTTTTTTTCTTCCCCTTTTAAATCATGAAGGAGTCAGTGGATATCACGCAATGTGAAAACTTAAATGTGCAAACGCAATGTGTGCGAAAGTCGGTGAAGTCTCAAACCCAAATATTCACTACAGAAAGTGAAAGTAAAATCTGACGAGACAATGAGAGATAATGGCTACTTTAACATATGCTGATAACGTCGTAGCCTGTCTTAATTTATTTTCTTATTATTTATCTTAAGATAGTTGTTTTTGAAATTGCTTTTACTTTTCATTGAGACTGATATTATCTATAAATAACCCATAATTCCTGGACTAAATGTTTTTAAATAATGAGTAGGCCTAAAATAATCTATCTAATCTTTTATTATGCAGCGATGCGTTATGAAATTGTTGCGGAAGCAAATTAAATTTAATATCAATTTAATAATAAAAGTAGGCCTACTTTTATTAATAAATAGATATTGCATTTAATTAATATTTTTATACATTTAATTAATATTTTTATACATGCATTGGAAACGCTAAATCCTCTTGATAGCGTTAGCTGATGCATTTGATAGACTTGATCTATAATAGCCCATGGTCTGTCATTGCAACACAGAGGTTTATCGCGCATATTCACTCGTACAGTGTGAGCAGACAAGTCGCGCTCAACGATCGGACCGCACAGTGTGAGCACATAAACCGTGAGCTTTGGCTTTAGATCGCATGCAATCTACTCGTACAGTGTGAGTAGGTAACCTTTCTGAAATCGCACAGTGTATGCCCGCCTTAAGGTGATTTAGCACCATAACAATAATCAGCACATTATACAGTCTCTCAAACATGAGGCGTTTCCTGTCTGTGGAATTCATTCCACACTGATGACAAAACCAGTTTTCTCATTCATGAATCCTCATGTGGTACTTAAGGGCTATTTTATACCTAAAACTTTTCCCACAGTGCCCACATGTAAGCGGCTTCTCTCCAGTGTGAACTCTCATGTGTCGGTTAAGGCTTCCTTTTCGGTTAAAACTTTTCCCACACTGTTGGCAGGAGAACGGCTTCTCTCCAGTGTGAACCCTTATGTGGTCTTCAAAGTGTTGTTTTAGAGTGAAACACTTTCCACACTGAGGGCAGGTGTAGGTTGCTTCCCAGAGTGAAGTCTCATGTGTCTGTTAAGGCTAACTTTTTGAGCAAAACACTTTCCACACTGTTTGCAGGTGTAAGACTTCTCTAAAGTATGAAATCTAATGTGTCTGTTAAAGCTTTCTTTTTGAGTGAAACTTATTCCACACTGTTGGCAGGCATAAAGGCTCTCTCCAGTGTGAATTCTCATGTGGAAATTAAGGTTTCCTTTTCGGTTGAAACTTATTCCACAATGGTGGCAGGTGTAAGGTTTCTCTCCAGTATGAATGCTCATGTGCCTGTTAAGGATTCCTTTTGCAGCAAAATTCTTGCCACACCGCAGACATGTATAAGGTTTCTCTCCAGTGTGAATACTCATGTGCCGGTTAAGGCTTCCTTTTTCAGCAAAAGTCTTTCCACACTGTTGGCATGTGTAAGGTTTCTCTCCAGTATGAGTTTTCATGTGCTTTTTAAGGCTTCCTTTTAGAGCGAATCTGTTTCCACACTGTTGGCAGATGAAAGGGCACTCTCCAGTGTGAACTCTCATGTGGACTTTAAGGTTTCCTTTAGTACTGAAACTCCTTCCACACTGAGGGCACATGTAAGGCTTCTCTCCAGTGTGAACTCGCATGTGTCTTTTAAGGCTTACTCCTGGAGAGAAACTCTTTCCACAGTGTTGGCAGGTACAAGGCTTCTCTCCATTGTGAATTCTCATGTGCCTGTTAAGGCTTCTTTTTAGAGTGAATCTGTTTCCACATTGATGACAGATGAAAGGTTTCTCTCCTGTGTGAATTCTCATGTGGACTTTAAGCTTTTCATGTTGGTTGAAACACTTTCCACACTGTTGGCAGGGAAAATTACTTCTAGTTCCCTTCTTTTTAGCTCTTTTTCGTGATGAAGTCTTTCCAGCCTGTAAGCAAGTAAAAGTTTTTTCTCCAGTTATGAAATAATGATTCTTATACTGATCTTTCTCTTCCATTTCATTCAGTTCTTCACTCTCCTCTTTCAGCACCATCAGGTCTAAGGAAAAAAGAGACAAATTCAAATGAACACCAGTTTAATGGTACAAAGCAACAGACAACAAAACATTTAGACATGTAAAGCATCAAAACAAACATACAACTAGATCCTATTCCTAGGGGTGCAGAGGGCCCAGAAGTTTATCGGGGGACTTTGATTTCCTGTCCACAACACCTAAATGAAGACTAAAAAAATGTGCTCTAATACCATACATCACACTTTGATGCCTGCAGTGCCATACAGCATCTTCTCAATAAAGAATCCAGCTGAAGATCTCAGGTGATGCAGCATGGCCTGTCCAACTCACCCTCAGTCTTCCAAAGCTATATGAATGATGTGTTCTGGGAGTACCTTCATTGCTTCGTTATTGTCTATATTGACGACATCCTCATCTACTCCTGAAAATAGGCCGAACATCGCCAACACGTGACGCAGGTCCTCCAGAAGCTGAGAGAGAACCACCTGTACCTCAAGTTGGAGAAATGAGAGTTCCACACACCATCTGTCCAGTTCCTTGGATACATCATTGACCACCGAGGTATCCAAATGGACCAGAGGAAGGTGGATGCCCTCCACAACTGGCCCCAACCTGTCACTGTCAAGAAACTCCAACGTTTCCTGGGATTCGCCAACATTTACTGCCGATTCATCCAGAATTATAGTCTACTCACCTTACCTCTAACCTCACGCCTCCAAAACCGGCCCAAGTCTCAGTCCTGGAACCCTCCCAACAAAGCCTTCCAACATCTCAAAGAGGCATTCACAACTGCTCCGATCCTGGTCCATCTGAATCCTAAACTCCCTTTCAAATCGATGCATCCACTACTGGGATTGGACAGTGTTGACCTTGAGGCAGGGTGAGCCTCCTCGACTCCATCCACGTGCCTTCTACTCCAAGAAGCTGTCCCCGGCGGAGCAGAACTACGACGTCAGAAATCGTCAGTTCCTCATAATCAAGCTTGCCCTTGGAGGAATATAGACATTGGCTGGAGGGGGCTAAACTCCCTTTGAAGTGGTCAAGGATCACCCGAACCTGAAATACCTCAGAGACGCCAAAAGACTCAATCCTAGATTAGCGCGTTGGGCTCTATTCTTCACACAATTTGACTTTACCATTACCTACCAACCCGGTACAAAGAACTGCAAAGCGGATACCCTATTCAATCTGTATCATCCTGAACCTGACTCCAATCCTCCTGAATCCCTCCAGCCATGGTGGTTACTCCTATCCAGTGTAGAGATACCATTTTTCCCTTCCCGATTCCGATACTGACTACTGATCCGATACCTGGGTGTGTATCTGTATATACAGCTGTATATACTACTAGCCCTGTATGAATTCCTAGAATTTTTTTATGGTGTGCTTCAGACTTATCCCTTAATAAAACATGAACAAATACATACAGTAAACTACTGTATTTATTACAGCATTTTTATCATCTGACATACATTTTACAGTAATATTATTTATTTAAGAGAAAAATAACTTCAAAAGCAGCCACAAATCTAACACCGCAAACTGAACAAGGTATTTTAGTATTACAATATAACTGAATAAAAAACTAGGAATATAAATCTAGGAATACAAAAAATATATTTATATTAATTCAAAAACAATCTCTTTACAACAAAACAAGTGAAAAATAAGCAACCATCTGGGCATTATTATTATTAGTAGAGACTTATTACTATTACATAGAGACGTAGCTAAATCTACTGTAAACTACAACAGTAGCCTAATATATTCTGTCAATTTCTAAATGTGAAATCAAACTTTTTGACGGGTCTATCGCAGACCTTTGAGAGTCTGTTTATATGACAGTTTTCTCAAATGAAACGGTAAATTTTCATTAAGTGACGGTTTATATATATCATATAGTGACACATGGCAGAGACTACAGTCTAGAGCCCAGCACTTAGATTAACAAGGAAGTGACTGAACTTAGCTGCGGCTGCATTTCTTCTTCGCTGCTGTATACAGTGGTTGCCTGTGGCAACACAGCACAACTTCCTGTGCTTTCAATGCATTCTGAGCAGCGAAAAAAAGCCATGCAGCGGTTAGGCGCTAAGCTCACGGTCATAATAGGGTCTTGTTTAAGAAAATGGTATCGGATCAGTATATGGGTTCAAGTATTTGCCGATACCGATGCCAGAATTTGTTGTGGTATCGGTGATATTTCCGATACTGGTATCGGAATCGGAACAACTCAAATCCAGTGGTCCCTTGAAGAACAAATCCTTCCAGGCTACCCTCACCGAACCTGCCACACGGGAGGTTCTGAGGGACCTGCTGTCTGTCCTCATCTACGGGCTCTGGATACCCAGGCAGCCAGCGAACCCTCTCACTCCTACAAGATCACTGGCCCAACTTGACCCAGGAGATCTCCCGGTATGTCAAGGGATGCTCAGTCTGTGGATACCAGGGTAAGCTGGTATCCCTACCGATACCCCGACGTCTATGGTCCCATCTGGGAGTTGATTTCATGACCAACCTCCATCAAACCATCATACCATCTTTGTCATCGTCAAACCGATTCTCGAAAGCCTGCAGGCTGATCCCTATCAAGGGCTTAACCACCGTATTTGAAGCTGCAGAACTTCGATTCAACCAAGTATTCTGCCATAATGGCTTACCAGAAGACATCGTCTCCAATAGAGGTCCTCAGTTCATATCCTGTGTCTGCAGAGCCTTCTTCCAGTACCATCCACAGACCACAAGATCCAGGAGATTGCGAGATACCTCCGGTCATACTGCAACCAGCCCTAGGACGGCTGGAGCCAGAAATCCCAGCAACAGAACCACCACTGGGCTTACTCCATTACATTGTATCCTCACCTATAAACCTCCTCTTTTCCCCTGGTCTGGAGAGCCATCAAGGTTCCAGCCGTAAATCAATGTTTGAGGAGAGCAAGAGTATAGGACTCAGCACGTGTGCATCTCCAGCAGGCAGTGCGGCGACACCAACATCAAGGCTGATGTCAGAAGAGCTGAAGCCACCCAATATCAACTTTGACTAAAGGTTTGGCTCTCCACCCGTGACATCTGTCTCCGCCTCCTCTGACATAAGTTGAGTCCCCGCTACATAGGTCCTTTCACTGTGCAAAGGCAGGTCAACGAAGTCCCCTTCCAGCGCACTACCGGATCTCACCAACATTTCACGTCTCTTTACTTAAGCCCTTCACTGAACCTCTGTCTCCTCCCACAGAATCCACCACGGACAAAGTACCTCCTCCTCCAGAAGTCGCTTATGTTGACCTAGTGTACCGAATCCACACCATCCTAGACTCACGGTGGCAGGCGGCAACCTTGAGTATCTTATTAAGTGGGAGGTGTACGGTCCCCAAGAACGCTAATGAGTATCCCGAGACGAGGTTCTGGATCCGTTATTACTCACCCAGTTCCATGAAGATCATCCAGACGGTCCAGGGGTTGTGGCCTTCCCCATCACCAGGTCCGGCAGCCGTCAGGAGCCGGCCGTGGAGGAGGCGGTACTGTCACAGAGTCAGCCACATTGTCACAGTCACAATCATCACCGACTCACCAAGACCCGCCCACTCGTTCACAATCACCAGAATACTGAGTCGCACCTCATCAGAGACTCTAACTATATATTTACCCAGTCAACATTCACTCATTGTCTGGTCTCGTCTCAGTACACGCTGAATCTACAGACTCCTTACCTTTCTACATACCTGTGATCATCCCGTCTCGTCGCCTGACTTCCGTCCGTCAGCCAGGTTACCAATCTTCACACTTCCAGTTCTCCATCACCTGCAAGATATCACACTCTGAGTCTGCACCAGCTAAGTCACCATTACCATTCAACAAGTCACCATCTACTTCCATTGCCTGGTTCACGATGGTACAACCACACTCTAAACTTAATAAATCACATATACTTACTTGTTGTCTCTGCCCTTCTGTTCCGTGACAAAGACATAGCATATATTATTTATATTATAGAAATACATTGTAACATAGAATTATTTTTTTATCTCTCTCTTCATCACAGCACCTGTTAGGAGGGTGGGATATATTAGGCAGCAAGTGAACATTTTGTCCTCAAAGTTGATGTGTTATAAGCAGGAAAGATGGGCAAGCGTAAGGATTTGAGCGAGTTTGACAAGGGCCAAATTATGATGGCCAGACGATCTCCAAAACTGCAGCTCTTGTGGGGTGTTCCCGGTCTGCAGTGGTCAGTATCTATCAAAAGTGCTTCAAGGAAGTAAAAGTTGTGAACCGGCCAAGGCTCATTGATGCACGTGGGGAGTGAAGGCTGGCCCGTGTGGTCCTAGAAGTTAATGCTGGTTCTGATAGAAAGGTGTCAGAATACACAGTGCATCGCAGTTTGTTGCGTATGGGGCTGCATCCATGCTGACACCTGTCCTCAGCTGAAAGTGGCAACAGTGGCACGTGAGTATTAGAACTGGACCATGGAGCAATGGATGAAGGTGGCCTGGGCTGATGAATCACATTTTTTTATATCACGTGGATGGCCGGGTGCATGTGTGTCGCTTACCTGGGGAACACATGGCACCAGGATGCACTATGGGAAGAAGGCGAGCCGGCGGAGGCAGTGTGATGCTTTGGGCAATGTTCTGTTGGGAAACCTTGGGTTCTGCCATCCATGTGGATGTTACTTTGACACGTACCACCTACATAAGCATTGTTGCAGACCATGTACACCCTTTCATGGAAACGGTATTCCCTGTTGACCGAGGCCTCTTTCAGTAGGATAATGCATCCTGCCACAAAGCACAAATGGTTTGAGGAGCACAACAACTGTTGACTTGGCCTCCAAATTCCCCAGATTTCAATCCAATCGAGCATTTGTGGGATGTGCTGAACAAACAAGTCCGATCCATGGAGGCCCCACCTCGCAACTTACAGGACTTAAAGGATCTGCTGCTAACATCTTGGTGCCAGATACCACAGCAGGGGTCAGGGCAGTTTTGGCAGCAAAGAGGGACCAACACAATATTAGGAAGGTGGTCATAAGGTTATGCCTGATCGGTGTGTGTGTGTGTGTGTATTGTAGCCATTTGCTACAATACATTTAAGTAATTTTTTTCTCATTAATGTACACACAGCACCCCATATTGACAGAAAAACACAGCACCCATATTGACATTTTTGCAGATTTATTAAAACTGAAAAACTGAAATATCACATGGTCCTATGTATTCAGACCCTTTGCTGTGACACTCATATATTTAACTCAGGTGCTGTCCATTTCTTCTGATCATCCTTAAGATGGTTCTACACCTTCATTTGAGTCCAGCTGTGTTTGATTATACTGATTGGACTTGATTAGGAAAGCCACACCTGTCTAGATAAGACCTTACAGCTCACTAGATAAGACCTTACAGTGCATGTCAGAGCAAATGAGAATCATGAGGTCAAAGGAACTGCCTGAAGAGCCAAGAGACAGAACTGTGGCAAGGCACAGATCTGGCCAAGATTACAAAAAAAATGTATGCTGCACTTTAGGTTCCTAAGAGCACAGTGAACCGAACCGAACCGAACCGAACCGTGGGTTTTGTGAACCGTACCACCCATTATATATTTGTGTGTGTGTGTGTGTATATATATAAAATATCAATAGTATTTCAGTCTGGGGAGTAAACAAAAAAACTAGCCAATGGCAATTCTAATGCCAAGGTGTGCAGAACAAGATAGCTGATTCAGTCACTTAAAAGCATTTGTCATTCCTGAAACTTAGCAGTATACGTGGACATTGGTCCTCTTAAGAAGCATGACAAAACCTTTCTTCAAATTGGGAATGCAGTTTAGAATACAGAAAGCAAACAGTGCACCCTTTATAGCGCTATCGACAGAAACTTTGTTGTGCCATTAGATTAATTAGATCAATTAATCAAATGGCACAACAAATCTCTTATTTACATCATGCATAAGCTTTGCTTGTTATAATGAAAGGAGCTGTGAGTGAGCAGAACTCAGTATTTTAAGTTTACAATGGCAAATGTCACTGAAAGGAAAACAACACGTTTACTCCAACCTGCAGATACACACAGTTGGGAAAAGGTTGTGCCTCTTTGTCATCTTGTACATTTTGAAATCAAGGTGTGCTTTTATAGAATTTTTAAATTTGAGTGGAGACTATATATTTTAGTCTTCAAATAGCTACACATAGTACAAAACTAAAACTTTGTGTTAAGTCAAAATAAAGTTCACCACTGAGGGCATTCATTAAACATTCTTCAAAAATATAATTCATTTCTGTAGAGCTGGAGATCTGAATAAGGATCAAATGAGTGAGTTCAGCTTTGAGAATGAAACCAACCTGTTTGTTCCTCAGTTTCTTCATCTTTCACTTTGAATGTTTCTTCAATCTTCATATCTTGACTCTCCTCTTTAATAAATGCAATCTTCATGTCTTCACACTCCTCTTTAATAAACGCCATCTTTATTCTAATAGTGTCTCGTGGATCTCAGTCGCTTCACCAGGAGTTTTCCTGTGTGTCCTGTTTAAAATAAGAATAATAAACATAAAGAAAATGAAATCTCACTCAGCTCTAGTTCAGTCGTTCAGTCACTGGTAAGATATACTGGCAAAAGACAATAACAAACATGTTAAATTCATTTAAAGGTGCCCTGCCACACTACTTTTGTGGTCATGTCTGACGCTCAACCATGGACGACAGTTATCATTAATTTTCAACGAGCTAAGCTGCTTGACTCTGATTGGCTAACAGCTAGCCGATGAGAGCCTGCTATCAGCATCCCAGTGCAATAAGTAGAGAAACTTTGTGTACTATCGCCTGAATTGCTTCTTCAGGTATATATATATATATATATATATATATATATATATATATATATATATATATATATATATATATATACCCTGAACCTGAAGAGGATACAGAAGCACCACAAGAACCGCAACCAGCACGTTTAGCCATGGATGTGTCGGAATGGTAATTTATGTTCAAGTAAACCATCAAACAGTTTGAAAAGTTATAAAATGTATTCGTGGCAATTATCTTATGACATTTTCCCTTTTAAAACATTACACTATTGGCCAAATGTGTTTATATGACAAAAAGTACTATGCCTGCATTCGGAGACATGGTGCCTGCCCTAGATAGATATTTAAAGACAAATAGCCTACTTGAAGTTTTGGCATTACGGAAGCAAAAATGGCTTGAGCCTGGTAATTTTGCCATTTGAAATGATAATTACAGTAGGGCTGGTCCAAATACCATTTTTTGATCTTTGAATATTGGGTAGTAATCAACACCGAATATTCGGATGGAGGGGCTGAACATATTCTTCTCTCTAATAAAGGCAGGAATCTGGAGATTCTCAATGGCACGCCTCACGCGGCAGGGCTTATGCTCAGAGAACGGACTGCACTAGGGCACATAACACACAGGTCTGTTACATCCGAATAACAAGCTTCTATATTTCACAGTTTTTCATTTAGACTGATAATAAGGGATAATATTAGGCTTGCTGCGATAGTCGGTGTTACAGGTGTCCATCACTTGCCCACTGCGGCACCGTTGTTTTGATATTTTATAGTAGTAAAATGTTTTGTACAGTTTGAACTCCGATTAACAGATTAACTACAATTAAAAACTGAGTACAGCGCAAGCTGAATGAGGATCACAGCACAAACTGCAGTAGGAGTCAGATCTCATTCCTCACGGGCGTTAGAAACTGAATGAAGAGATGATCGCGGACGATTTGTTTCAAAGCGAAAAGTAAAAGCGCCTATTTAAGGTAGTCTGTCATTGTACTGTTTTGCTGTTGTGTTTTTATTAAGAACAGTAGGCTAATGAACCCATCATTCTAGCAACCCGCCCCTGAATTGGCAAGCTTATTATGTGGCTCTTCAGAGTGCTGCAGAAAGTTACATTGGCCTTCCCAATGTTCAGAGGTCTGTTAAATCTATATTACCACTGCTAAGTATATAATGACCGCTGTCAATGGCCACTTGGCGACAGCTGTTATCAACAAATTTTCGCTTAATGGCATGAACTTAGCTTGGCTAGCGCGCCCTTTGCTGAACTCGCCAAAGTTGATGAAATCACTATCTTTAATATGTGATGGAATTTATTTCGAATTAGTGTTGTGGCACTGTTTCTTGTTCCAAAACTAAACTGAAGCCATTTAATCCTCAACCCTGGGTTCTTGGGCAACATGTGCATTGTTGAAGTTCTTTTCGTGCATAGTGCACAAGCCCGTTGATGTTCAGCCATCCTTGCTGGATACGAAAACTGTCACTGAGCTAGACGAATTCTGTGGGCACGGTCACAACTTGGTGGGCTCATGAATAGTAATGAGCTCAGGCAACACCACGTCAGACTGACCAGCATTTGTAAATGGGCTTATACTTTTCAGTGGCTAGAGCTGACGGAGGTAGCAGTTCATTTTCACATTCACGACATAACACATACACATATGGACCTAAAATACAGGTGCTGGTCATAAAATTAGAATATCATCAAAAAGTTTATTTATTTCACTAATTCCATTCAAAAAGTGAAACTTGTATATTATATTCATTCATTACACACAGACTAGGGCTGTAGCTATCGATTCTTTTAGTAATCGAGTATTCTACCGTTTATTCCATCGATTAATCGAGTAATCGGATAATAATTACTTTTTTCTTTATTAAAGAGCAATACTAAATATATAAGAGAAAATAAGACAGGTATCTTAAAATTAACATCTAATTTGTTTTCTTTTTAGAAAAATAAAGTTTTATTGCTGAAATTGCATACATAATAACCCATGTTCACATATTTTCAGTGAAAATAACCCATTTTAATGCATTCAATTGCCACATTATAAAAATCTATTTCAAATTAGTTTAAAAAGTTCAGTCTAAAACTAAACCTACAACCAATAAACCAAAATAATATTAATATAAATAGCAATAATGCCTAAACATTGCATGTATGTTTAAAGCTTAACTTTAAAGTTTCAGCTTCAGTTCAGGCATGACAAGCCTTTACTGTCTTCTGAAGGCTGTGAGGCTTTGTAAGAAGCAAAAATATTGGACAGGAAGGTAACTTGAAATAAGAACAAGAGTACAGATGGTCATACTAGAGATGCGCGGATAACTTCACCGAATTCGCTGTTAAAAACAAACCATCCATCCGCACCCGATCGTCATAAACTCAAATCCTCAGTGTAAGCGCGATGCTACCATCACACATTAGCTACACTGAAGTAGGTTGCTTTAAAACAAATCTTCTTTGGCGAAATTACACGTTTTAAATAACCCAAACGGGTTGACACCTCTACATCACCTCGCAAACGCGAGAGATGAGTTTGTGTTTAATTCAGATAAAGTAGCCTACATCGCACATACAGATCTACATTTTTAGCTAATCATATTCAACATTGTAACACAGCTGGTTTTATTAAGTTAATAGCTATAAATATTGCTCGTATCTCCTCAGCTGCCGTGCGAACTGCCGCAAATGAAACCTAAATGTTCTGTGTCGCATCCTGAAGCTGAACACACAGTTGTGTTCATTTAAATATAGCGAGACTAAATGATATTAGCAGTGCTGAAGCCAGTCTCTCTCGCATTGCGGTCTTTGATCTCGCCATGAGCTAAAAACGAAAGTTAAAGAGCGACACATTCTTTGCGTTTTACCGTGAAATGAGTTCAGCGTCTTAATTAAAATCAACACATCAATGATTTCTCTCATCCACCCGCAATTTTTGGGATGTTTATCCACCTGAATCGCAGATTTAACCGCAATCCGCGCATACTCCGAGTCCTTATACACAAAAAAAATATTTCTGCAACATCCGTGTGTAGTTAAATGAACTAAACAAGGCATCGAGGCAGATGATTTTGCCTCGAGGATTGTTTCAAGTCGAGTAACTCGAGTTACTCGAGGAATCGTTTCAGCCCTAACACAGACTGATATATTTCAAATGTTTATTTCTTTTAATTTTGATGATTATAACTGACAACAAAGGAAAATCCCAAATTCAATATCTCAGAAAATTAGAATATTGTGAAAAGGTTCAATATTGAAGACACCTGGTGCCACGCTCTAATCAGCAAATTAACTCAACAGACCTGCAAAGGCCTTTAAATGGTCTCTCAGTCTAGTTCTGTAGGCTACACAATCATGGGGAAGACTGCTGACTTGACAGTTGTCCAAAAGACGACCATTGACACCTTGCACAAAGAGGGCAAGACACAAAAGGTCATTGCAAAAGAGGCTAGCTGTTCACAGAGCTCTGTGTCCAAGCACATTAATAGAGAGGCGAAGGGAAGGAAAAGATGTGGTAGAAAAAAAGTGTACAAGTAATAGGGATAACCGCACCCTGGAGAGGATTGTGAAACAAAACCCATTTTTGATGATATTCTAATTATTTTAAAAACGGTTATGTGTGGAAGGGCACCTTAAAATTTAAAATGCACGAAATTGGGGTTTGAGTTACTTCATTTAGTTTGATAAATATAACATTTTCATTATAACAAAAACAAATCTATAACACAGGCCTATATTTCTTTTGGAAAAAATAATTATGATGAAGTAAAACTTTTAATTGATTTTGAATGTTGACTGATTGAATTGATTAATTGATTTAAGACTAGGTTGCAGTTCATTTTAACATTTAGACATCGAGACATCTCATACCTAATGTGTGTTTCTCAGGATATAGTCTGTCAAAACATTTAAATGACACATTTTTATTTTTTTACACAATACCAACTAAGAAATTCCCCAAAATGATCCCACACAAATGAGGGAAACAAATGAACTCAAACTAATTTGGATGGAGGGAAAGAGATATAATCAAAAGAGATCGAATCGATTGGTAACTGCATTTATCATTAATTAAATCAAGTTTGTCTAAAAACAAATGTTTGGAGACATTCATTAAAAATAATTGCTCTGTGTGAAATATTTCCCCTAACCATTTATTTAAACAACTTCGTGGTATATTTTTTCTTCCTAGATGCCATTTTTATATTAGCAAAATACTTATCTAATATTCACAAGTAAGTTATTTAAACATAACTTCTCTCCTCACCCCTTAGTATTTTGAATAAGTTTATCAGAGACACACACACACGTTATTTTTTTAGACATTGGTTTGAGTGTAATATATTATTAGTTGGTCAATGATCAGCTTTTGAGATTTTCTGAACTGTCTTAAATTTACGCGTCACATTTCTGTTAAAGATTACTGTATTGTCATGAATTCTAATTTCTGTAAAAAGATATCTCTTCATCAGTCTGAGTGATAGTTATTCTCTATATTCGTTATTAAACTGTTGATTGTTTTACATCTGTAGCACTTTGAGATTTTGCTTAATATAAAAGTGCATTACAAATAAAATGTATATTTATTATGGACCTAAATAACCTGATTATACAAAAACACTAAAAATGAACACTACAGATTAATAAAATAATTAAAATTAAACAGACCCTTAATATATCAGGCAGTTTAGCTAACTAATGATTTGTAGAAATCGAGATTCGAGCGTTTCGAATCACTGAATCATTTGTTGCGAATCAATTGATTCATTAGACTCGGAGAGTCGAAAAGCTCCGGATCTCTCATCACTTTCCAGAGACTGAGTGTACGTCTTAATCAGCTCCCTATTTCAGTAGTCAGGGCACTGATCAAGGAGTCATCCCATTGACTTATGTCTTGATCAGTGCCCTGACTAGTGAACTAGGAGCTGATTGAGACGCTGTTTTCATGTTTAAACTGATTCACGATAAAGAGCGAGACACTCCTTCTGTTACTCATGCGTTTCATTCTGTTACTTTGCTTACACAGCGTCAATAAATGTTAGATAAAGCAATGCAGTGTTACATTTAATAATACATCATTCATTCTCCATCGTTTTAAACGCTTAAAAAACAAACCTTTCTTCAGCCAAACCACAGCAGATGCAGGAGCGCGACGCGAACTTATGACGTCACATCGCCACACCAAAATAAAAGTCCCATTCACACGCATCTAAAAATCACAAAAGTGATATGAATATGAATTTACGTAGAACAAAAATATATTTAAATAAGATAGCAAAATTCAGAGTTGACTGTATTGGTGAAATTCAATTAATAATGCAATGGTAAATTAATAATATAGTTCACATTGAGAGTTAACGTGACTTCTTATGACTTATTTTTCCATGTAGACTCACATCTACAGGCTCAGTAGTTCTGTTTATTGTACCATATAGGCGGTTCAGCCCATAGCCTTTCCCTGAGATGTATCCACTTGGAAACAAAGCATGTTTTAGATGTTAAAACTAAACAAAGGTCTTAGATAATAAACAATTTAAGGGAACAGGCTTATTTCTCCATTCACTCCATAACTTAATTTGTGTAAACTCCGTCAGACACACTGAAAAGCATGCTAATTTAATTTAATCCGTCCAAAAACAGTGTAAAGTCTTCAATTATGTAATATTGGTGTTCAGAAAAGGAGCTAAGTCAAAATGCATTGGTTTTTAGGGCCCATTAAAAAAAAATTTTTTCGACTATTTGGGCACTTTTGGGGCCCTTACCATAGTCGAAAACTCTTGAAACTCTGCACACACATCGGAATCTGCGGCCATCAGGGTCGGACCAAAGCTGGTACCCGGGCGTGGCAGGGGGGCTCGACAGCGCCCCCTTAAGTGTGGTCTGAAAACTTAGTTCATATATCAAACACACTTGCACGTACATGTATGAAACTCAGTACACATGTAGATCTCATCGGGCCAAACAACTTTCGTGCTCTAAGTTATGCGTCAGCCCAACAGGAAGTGAGCTATTATGGGTTGTTCAGAAAACGCATGTTCTGGAATTTGATATAGTCCTCCTAAGCGATTCACCCAATCAGCGCCAAACTCAAGTCAAGACATTGAGGATGCTAAATTTCCAGCAGCATTTTGATATCTCGGACGGTTTGGTCGTGGCGAGGAGACGAATTTATGGCGAGAAAAAGAAACAGGAAGTGTGTTATAACTTCTGCAAACATTGACTGATTTGGATGAAACTTCAGCTGTGTGTTCATTGTAAGAGGCCGATCACATGAATGTGACTATTGTGAGACATAGTTATAGCGCCACCAACTGGCAGCAGGAAGTGTGTCACTTTCAAAAGGCTTTGAAATCATCTTATTTTTGCTCGATTTACTTCAAACTTCATCAGTATAATGTCAAAACATAGCAGATGTAAAACTGGTAAGCACTTCTTGATATTGTAAATAATGTTGCCATGGCAACAAATCAAACTAACATTTTTTTCCAATGTTTTTGAGACTCTTTGTATGCTTCAAATAGCATAAAACTCGACACACACATCAGACATGCTGTCCAGTAGATATATGGGCAAAGACATAAACGGGTGTAGTGGAGGGGCTCAGTAGCGCCATCTTTTGACAAAAGTGGGGGGGTTAGTTTTATCTACTGTCACCAAACTCTGTATATATATTGTTCTCTTTGAGCCGGACAACTTTCTAATTTACAGTCATTAGCTCCAACCAACAGGAAGTCAGATATTTAGGGCCAGAGGTGTAAGGACACTATTCTAATTGCTCAGCCCATCATTGTTCTTCTCCCAAATGAATTTCATTTTTGAGGGCCTAAACACGCACGAAAACTCATGAAACTTTTCACACGTATCAGAAGTGGTGAAAATGTACATCTGATATGGGTTTCAGAATTAGGCATGGCAAAATGGTTCGATAGCACCACCTACAGAATTGAAATTAAGCGTCATTCATGCTACGTTTCATGTATGAGTATCGAAATTTGGTAGATGCATTCAACAGCCCAATACCTACAAAAAAGCCGCTGCCATCTAATCTGAAAAACCAACAGGAAATGAGATATTTTTAATTTTCCGTTTTTGCCATTGCCAGACGTTGTACTTTAACAAACTCCTCCTAGAGATTTAATCACACCAACATCATATTTGCACAGTCTAAACTAAAGGCCTTTGCGATGTTACATTGTGAAGATCTTGAATTTTCGCTGAAGGGCGTGTCCGTGGCGGCCTCACAAATTTTGATGTTTCACCAAGACACAGGAAGTTGTTGTACTCAGGCATACAATGTCCGATCATCTACATGCCAATATTCAGTCAAAGTTATAGCGCCACCAACTGGCAGGAGGAAGTGTCACTTTCAAAAATGTTTTGAATCACAGTCTTATTTTCACCCGATTTACTTCAAACTTCATCAGTTTAATGTGAAAACATGACAGATATAGACATATGGATGGATTCCTGATACTTTAAATACTGTTGCCATGGCAACGTGTCAAAGTTTAATGATCTTTTGGGGTGTTTTTGAGACTTTTAGCATAATTGAAATTGCATGAAACTCGACACACGTCCAGAAGATTATATCCTATGACATTAAAATTAATCTATATTTAAATGACATCATAGGTGTGCCTTGTGGTCATAGTGACACCAGCTGCTGCGGTAAATGCGGCATATTCGAGCACATTTTTAAATATTCTCCTGTTTAAATGCATATTGCCTGTCATGCACAGTTGCCCTGAAGCCACCGGGGTGGCGGTGCTACCAGCTTGGGCCCGTCATCGCTGCTTGCAGCTTTAATTTTTCTTTTGTTTTTACACTATTATGAACAACCCAGTTCCTAAATTCCTTAATTCTCCTCCCTCCTTTTAATATTAAACACATATCACCAATGTTCTTAGGTAATTAAGACACTATATAATGAAGTTCCATTGATGTTTTAACATTTTATCACAATAATCTGAAAAAAAAAGAATAAGACATTTCTTTGAACAAAATGAACAAAAACCTCCACCGGACGGTGTGAAATACTGATGGAGTTGACAAAGGTCCAGCTGGGGCCAAATATACAAACATTAAATCACATTATACAGACTTTTTGAGAGCACTTGTCAACCAGTAGACATGAAACCTGACAGATTTGACAGAAATCCACATGTACAGTGGAGCAATTTTGTTTTTGTTTCCTCAATTGTAGCTGCCTTAATATACATATAAAAAAATTGCATTTTCCCACAACTATTTACAGAAACTATTACACTGCCATGACATAGTTGACATGTTAAAGCTGTGACTGCAGAGACTTCAATATTGTTTGTTTAAAAAAAAAAAAAAATTATATATACAGGTCCTTCTCAAAAAATGAGCATATTGTGATAAAAGTTCATTATTTTCCATAATGTAATGATAAAATGTAACTTTCATATACTTTAGATTCATTGCACACCAACTGAAATATTTCAGGTCTTTTATTGTTTTAATACTGATGATTTTGGCATACAGCTCATGAAAATCTAAAAAAATGTTGCATATCATGAAAAGGTTCTCTAAACGAGCTATTAACCTAATCATCTGAATCAACTAATTAACTCTAAACACCTGCAAAAGATTCCTGAGGCTTTTAAAAACTCCCAGCCTGGTTCATTACTCAAAACCGCAATCATGGGTAAGACTGCCGACCTGACTGCTGTCCAGAAGGCCATCATTGACACCCTCAAGCGAGAGGGTAAGACACAGAAAGACATTTCTGAACCAATAGGCTGTTCCCAGAGTGCTGTATCAAGGCACCTCAGTGGGAAGTCTGTGGGAAGGAAAAAGTGTGGCAAAAAACGCTGCACAACGAGAAGAGGTGACCGGACCCTGAGGAAGATTGTGGAGAAGGACCGATTTCAGACCTTGGGGGACCTGCGGAAGCAGTGGACTGAGTCTGGAGTAGAAACATCCAGAGCCACCGTGCACAGGCGTGTGCAGGAAATGGGCTACAGGTGCCGCATTCCCCTGGTCAAGCCACTTTTGAACCAGAAACAGCGGCAGAAGCGCCTGACCTGGGCTACAGAGAAGCAGCACTGGACTGTCGCTCAAATTTTGCATGTCATTGGGAAATCAAGGTGCCAGAGTCTGGAGGAAGACTGGGGAGAAGGAAATGCCAAAATGCCTGAAGTCCAGTGTCAAGTACCCACAGTCAGTGATGGTCTGGGGTGCCATGTCAGCTGCTGGTGTTGGTCCACTGTGTTTTATCAAGGGCAGGGTCAATGCAGCTAGCTATCAGGAGATTTTGGAGCACTTCATGCTTCCATCTGCTGAAAAGCTTTATGGGGGTAAAGATTTCGTTTTTCAGCACGACCTGGCACCTGCTCACAGTGCCAAAACCACTGGTAAATGGTTTACTGACCATGGTATTCCTGTGCTCAATTGGCCTGCCAACTCTCCTGACCTGAACCCCATAGAGAATCTGTGGGATATTGTGAAGAGAAAGTTGAGAGACGCAAGACTCAACACTTTGGATGAGCTTAAGGCCACTATCGAAGCATCCTGGGCCTCCATAACACCTCAGCAGTGCCACAGGCTGATTGCCTCCATGCCACGCCGCATTGAAGCAGTCATTTCTGCAAAAGGATTCCCCACCAAGTATTGAGTGCATAACTGAACCAAATTATTTGAAGGTTGATTTTTTTTGCATTAAAAACACTTTTCTTTTATTGGTCGGGTGAAATATGCTAATTTTTTGAGATTTTTGAAAGACCTGAAATATTTCAGTTGGTGTGCAATGAATCTAAAATATATGAAAGTTTAATTTTTATCATTACATTATGGAAAATACTGAACTTTTATCACAATATGCACATTTTTTGAGAAGGACCTGTATGTGTTTTGCCCCCTCGTGGGTTTTTGTTTTGTATTTAAGTTTGTTTTTGTTAATAAATCCCCTAATTGTAACACTGATCCATTGGAGGCAAGTTGTGAGAACCCAAGTGCAGTTTATTGAAGAGATTCGACATCCAAAACATAAAACAAAGACTTGGCAAAACAATCAATAAACAAAAGACTTGACTAGACTAGACTAGACTAGACTAGACTTGACTTGACTTGACCTACAACTCACCGACAGAGGGTCACAACATTCAATAACAGAAGAAGACACATGGCAAACATGAGGGCTTAAATACACAGACTGATGACAAGACAAGACACACCTGTGAACAATGATAACTAATCAACCAATGACAACATGACACAACAGAACACAAGACCAGGGAGCACATGGCAGGATCACATGACAAACCAGGAAGTGCATGACAACACATGACTGTGAACATGATAACCTTAAAACATGAACCAACACCTAAACACCCTGTGACAGATCCCCCCCTCTATGGGCAGCCCCATACGCCCAAACATAATTAATATCCAACACAAAGTCTTGGGGCGGACTTGGGGAGGGATGGTGGGCGTGGGCTGACCTGGACCCCCAGGTGTGGACTTGGGTGGACCTGGACCCTCCGGTAGTTCAGGGGGCCATGGCGGTATAGTTCAGGGGCCATGGCGGCGGTAGTTCAGGGGGCCATGGCGGTAACGGTAGTTCAGGGGGCCATGGCGGTAACGGCAGTTCAGGGGGCCATGGCGGTAACGGTAGTTCAGGGGGCCATGGCGGTAACGGCAGTTCAGGGGGCCATGGCGGTAACGGCAGTTCAGGGGGCCATGGCGGTAACGGTAGTTCAGGGGGCCATGGCGGTAACGGTAGTTCAGGGGGCCATGGCGTGCGGTAGTTCGGGGGCCATGGCGGTAACGGTAGTTCAGGGGGCCATGGCGTGCGGTTGTTCCCATGGCGTGCGGCGTAACGGTAGTTCAGGGGCCATGGCGGTAACGGCAGTTCAGGGGGCCATGGCGTGCGGTAGTTCAGGGGGCGGTAACGGTAGTTCAGGGGCCATGGCGTGCGGTAGTTCAGGGGGCCATGGCGGTAACGGTAGTTCGGGGGCCATGGCGTAACGGCAGTTCAGGGGGCCATGGCGGTAACGGTAGTTCAGGGGGCCATGGCGGTAACGGCAGTTCAGGGGCCATGGCGGTAACGGTAGTTCAGGGGCCATGGCGGTAACGGTAGTTCAGGGGCCATGGCGGTAACGGTAGTTCAGGGCGCCATGGCGGTAACGGTAGTTCAGGGGGCCATGGCGTGCGGCGGTAGTTCAGGGGCCATGGCGGTAACGGTAGTTCATGGGGCCATGGCGGTAACGGTAGTTCAGGGGCCATGGCGGTAACGGCAGTTCAGGGGCCATGGCGGTAGCGGTAGTTCAGGCGCCATGGCGGTAACGGCAGTTCAGGGGGCCATGGCGGTAACGGCAGTTCAGGGGCCATGGCGGTAACGGTAGTTCATGGGGCCATGGCGTGCGCGGTAGTTCAGGGGGCCATGGCGGTAACGGCAGTTCAGGGGCCATGGCGGTAGCGGTAGTTCAGGGGGCCATGGCGGTAACGGTAGTTCAGGGGGCCATGGCGGTAACGGTCAGGGGGCCGCGGCGGTAACGGTAGTTCAGGGGCCATGGCGGTAACGGTAGTTCAGGGGGCCATGGCGGTAACGGTAGTTCAGGGGCCATGGCGTAACGGTAGTTCAGCCATGGCGGTAACAGTAGTTCAGGGGCCATGGCGGTAACGGTAGTTCAGGAGCCATGGCGTAACGGCAGTTCATGGGGCCATGGCGGTAACGGTAGTTCATGGGGCCATGGCGGTAACGGTAGTTCATGGGGCCATGGCGGTAATGGCAGTTCAGGGGCCATGGCGGTAACAGTAGTTCAGGGGCCATGGCGGTAACGGTAGTTCAGGGAGCCATGGCGGTAACGGCAGTTCATGGGGCCATGGCGTAACGGTAGTTCATGGGGCCATGGCGGTAACGGTAGTTCATGGGGCCATGGCGGTAATGGCAGTTCAGGGGCCATGGCGGTAACGGTAGTTCAGGGGCCATGGCTGTAACGGCAGTTCAGGGGCCACTGCGTAACGGCAGTTCAGGGGCTACGGCGGTAACGGTAGTTCAGGGGGCCATGGCGTAACGGTAGTTCAGGGGCCGCGGCGGTAACGGTAGTTCAGGGGCCATGGCGGTAACGGTAGTTCAGGGGGCCATGGCGGTAACGGTAGTTCATGGGGCCATGGCTGTAACGGTAGTTCAGGGGCCATGGCGGTAATGGTAGTTCAGGGGGCCATGGTGGTAACGGTAGTTCAGGGGGCCATGGCGGTAACGGTAGCTCAGGGGGCCACGGCGGCGTGGCCTCAACGTACCCCTTGCCCCCCCCAAAAAAATGTACGAAGGGGTCTTGGGCTGGAGCCTGGACGTGGGCTGGAGCCTGGATGGCCTCGTGGGCTGGAGCCGGGGCCTGGACATGGGCTGGAGCCGGAGCCTGGACGTGGGCTAGACTGGGACTGTGGGGCTCCTCGTCCACCATTCCCACAGTGAACGAGGACCCACTCAAGACCAGGGCATGGTCGATGTATTGAGCCAGGGAAAAGTGGATCTTCCCCCCTGGCATCTGCGAGCGGATCGGTTCCTTCAGCCCAAATCTAAAAATGTCCTTAAGCGCCAAGTCATTATAATCCACGCAAAAACAAAGTCCACAAAACTCCTCAACATAATCCTCTAGGATTCGATCGCCTTGTTGGAGGCACAAGAGGCAAACTGCTGGGTTCATGGTTGGTGGTCTGTTATTCTGTAACACTGATCCACTGGAGGCAAGTTGTGAGAACCCAAGTGCAGTTTATTGAAGAGATTCGACATCCAAAACATAAAACAAAGACTTGGCGAAACAATCAATAAATAAAGACTTGACTTGACTTGACTTGACTTGACTAGACTTGACTTGACTAGACTAGACTAGACTAGACTAGACTAGACTTGACTTGACCTACAACTCACCGACAGAGGGTCACAACATTTAATAACAGAAGAAGACACATTGCAAACATGAGGGCTTAAATACATAGACTGAGGACAAGACAAGACACACCTGTGAACAGCAATCAACCAATGACAACATGACACAACAGAACACAAGACCAGGGAGCACATGGCAGGATCACATGACAAACCAGGAAGTGCATGACAACACATGACTGTGAACATGATAACCTTAAAACATGAACCAACACCTAAACACCCTGTGACACTTATCACTGCACAGTTTTCCTTTGTGTTGAACGTGACTCTAGCTTAACGGTATGCTGTTTTAACCATTCTAGAATGCGTTTAGAGCAGTGGTTCCCAACATTTTTTACTCGAAGGCTCCCCCCTCTCCGAATAAATACTGCAAGGCCCACCGACATGACATCGATCATTGAGCCGAGAGCACACACACACGGTTTGTTTGGGCATCAGTAATAATGTATTACTGATGCCCAAACAATGTAATAATGCAAGCAAAACTTAATTCAGTGAGCCGAGAGCACACATACACGGTTTGCACATCAATAATGACAGACACGTGCATGCCTAATGTATGTCAATGTACTACATGTACTACAATCATCTTTACCTTCATTACAGCCGTCATCCATCAAAACGTTTTAGCGGCACTGGTTTGCTTTATCCAACTGAAATGTGTAGTTTGCGTATCCTGTGTTCATTAAGCGGTTGTTTGTTTTGAGCCGCCGTTCAGTCTGTATTTCACACAGCGCGATTAGAAACGCCTCGGGCTGCTCCGAATCCAAAACAATGACAGAATACGTCCAAGAGGTGGTTCCTTGTTGTAATTTTTTTATTTATATAATTTATATTTTATTATTTAACGTATCAATAATACAATTTATAAATTATTTTAATATATTCAAATTAATTTTAAGTTATCTCGTGGCTCACCAGGAGGATCACTGCGGCCCCCTAGTGGGCCGCTGCCCACAGGTTGGGAACCACTGGTTTAGAGCTTTTGGATTCAACCGACTTTATTATGTATTATATTTATTTTATTTTTATTAATTTTTGTGTTTGAGATAAAATTATTTAACATATTAATATTGTTTTTTATAAAATTATTTTATTGTATTTTAAGTTGCCAGATCCTGCCCATCACTACAAAATAAATGCTCTTCTTACTTAATATTTTTGTCTTCTTTCTAGTCTAAATATTCTTAAATCAAGATGCATTTACTAGATTAGAACAACTTTAGAATTGGGGGTCAAATTGTCTTTATTACACTATTTTAGCCATTTATAACAGCAAAATCAGCAGTAATTATTAGCTTATTATTCAGTTAACTTAACAGAATGGCACAGAAATATAATTACATCACTACACAAAAATATTCTATGGCTTATTAAGTATTTAGTAGTTAAATAATGGCTAATATGCCCTTTTCTATAATGGTAAGTTAATCATTAATTAGGATTGTGTCCATGCTTAACTAAAGCATAATTGTGAACAAATCATGAATTACTGGTTTAACTAATGCATAATTCCAGACCCTTAAAATGTAAAGTTAATCATTAATTACTAGTGTGTTCGTGCTTAACTAATGCTTAATCAACAAGTTAATAATTAATTAATGGTTAACTAATGCATTATTCTGGACCCTTAAAATAAAGTGTTACCATCAATGCTAATTTGAGATGTCTGCATTTAGAATTTGACTGGTAAGAAAAGTTGATTCAAGATACTTGTACAACTAGTCAAATCTGAATTCAAGATATCTGAAAGAATGTCACATATACTGTGTTTGACCCCTTTCGCCTTCAGAACTGCCTTAATTCTACGTGGCATTGATTCAACAAGGTGCTGAAAGCATTCTTTAGAAATGTTGGCCCATATTGATAGGATAACATCTTGCAGTTGATGGAGATTTGTGGGATGCACATCCAGGGCACGAAGCTCCCGTTCCACCACATCCCAAAGATGCTCTATTGGGTTGAGATCTGGTGCTGTGGGGGCCATTTTAGTACAGTTTTAAATTTTAAATGATTGGAGCTTTGTGACATGGTGCATTATCCTGCTGGAAGTAGCCATCAGAGGATGGGTACATGGTGGTCATAAAGGGATGGACATGGTCAGAAACAATGCTCAGGTAGGCTGTGGCTTTTAAACAATGCCCAATTGGCACTAAGGGGCCTAAAGTGTGCCAAGAAAACATCCCCCACACCATTACACCACCACCACCAGCCTGCACAGTGGTAACAAGGCATGATGGATCCATGTTCTCATTCTGTTTACGCCAAATTCTGACTCTACCATCTGAATGTCTCAACAGAAATCGAGACTCATCAGACCAGGCAACATTTTTCCAGTCTTCAACTGTCCAATTTTGGTGAGCTGGTGCAAATTGTAGCCTCTTTTTCCTATTTGTAGTGGAGATGAGTGGTACCCGGTGGGGTCTTCTGCTGTTGTAGCCCATCCGCCTTAAGGTTGTGCGTGTTGTGGCTTCACAAATGCTTTGCTGCATACCTCGGTTGTAACGAGTGGTTATTTCAGTCAAAGTTGCTCTTCTATCAGCTTGAATCAGTCGGTCCATTCTCCTCTGACCTCTAGCATCAACAAGGCATTTTCGCCCACAGGACTGCAGCATACTGGATGTTTTTCCCTTTTCACACCATTCTTTGTAAATCCTAGAAATGGTTGTGTGTGAAAATCCCAGTAACTGAGCAGATTGTGAAATACTCAGACCGGCCCGTCTGGCACCAACAACCATGCCACGCTCAAAATTGCTTAAATCTTCTTTCCCATTCTGACATTCAGTTTGGAGTTCAGGAGATTGTCTTGACCAGGACCACACCCCTAAATGCACTGAAGCAGCTGCCATGTGATTGGTTGATTAGATAATTGCATTAATGAGAAATTGAACATGTGTTCCTAATAATCCTTTAGGTGAGTGTATATTGAAATATCTCATCACACATAATCACAATAATTAGAGACACCAGTAATTCAGTTTGGACTAGTCAAAATTACATTTTCAAATATATAAATAGTTTGTTCATAATGGAATCTGCTGTGAATGAGGTGCAATAGAGACAGGTTGATGCTATATTTTTTATGTAAATGAAAAGGTTGTGAGGGACAGAAGTACAGTCTGTTGCACTCAGAGTGAAACAAAATTATTACAGTTATATTCTAATATATATAATCAAATTTTACATCATGATGGCAGCAAACAACATTATGGAATCGAGTCCATGGTATTAACTGAGAAGAGAATACATTTTTCTAATACATTTTTAGAAATCTTTTTAATCATAAAAATATCTCACCGCAAAACAACTGAATAATATGTGTTTGTGCCACTTGCTTAAATGTTTTAGGAGAGTTGGCTACTTCTTTCCATCTGTGCATTTAGGTCCAGTCTGACTTTTGAAAGATGAATACAGTACCTCCACCAAATCAAAGATTGAAAAAGGAACTAGAGAAACTTAAGCACTGAACAGTGAATCATGGTAAGGGGTCCTCAGATACATGCTTGTGGCACCAGAGCAAAGAAATTTCCATCCCTGGTATCTCTGTTCCTGGCAATATGGCACAGGAAGCCATGTCGTGTGTTGAAAAGCTTCCCTACAAGGCCGTCACTCTTCCCACTATTGGGAGAAAAAGAGCACATCACAGACGTGCACAACGTGACATTTTAATCTTAATAAGACACTTCTGTCATTTCTGAGATAAATTCTACTTAAATTAAAGTCTGCAAATATCAACTTTTCATAAAGGTTTACTTTTTTGCAAGAAGAGTATTATGATTTTAATTTGAATAGTCACTAACCTACACACGTAGTATTTAACTCCCGGAAACCTCTTTGATTCGTCATACGAGACCATGTTCCCCTGTACCCCCTCCATCCATTTCCAACCACGTCCTCCACACGGATCAACCAGAACCTGCAGATTATTAATACAGTCATTTCAGTTCTGAAGAAATAGGAGCGATATCTCCTTGACTACAGTTTGTTAAATGTCCTCTATGTGTTTGCTATCTGTAGTGTTTTAAGTATAAATATAATGTACTGTACTGAGTTACCTCATAACTATTGGCCCATTTCACACCCCAGTCATATTCATAGGTGCAGTATTGATCTTTTACAAATCCACTGTGCCACCCGCCGTCAGGTCCAATGGCTCTGCACACCGCAAGTTGGGTTTTAGAACGAACAGCATCTGTAAACCACAAGGATTTATGGGTCAATCAAGCCTGATGATTTGAGAGGTGTTTTTTCTTCCTTGAAGACACAATGCTGCTGTCTAAGATTAGCATACATGAGCATAGAGATGAATATATATTTTTCTGTCTATATATATGTAATATATGTTTTCTATGCTTATTAAGGAATTCCATTTTAATTCAAAAACATGATTTTATAATACATTTACATGGGATCAGATAGGGATGGAACTGTAAGAAAAAGCTCAGTCATAAAGGTGCTGAAGTGCTTAATGATGTAATGATTTGTGAAGCATAATAAATTAAAGAATCAGCCTAATCTAATGTGAGTATGAGTAAAGTAAAAGAGTTTTCATACTGCTGGGAACTGCTCTGGTCTGAACCCACTGGAGGTCCTGACTCTTGCAGCCCTGGTAAGGGTCTCCTTTCCACGGGCTCACACAGGTGCAGCTCCTGTCGTGATTGGTTTAGCCAGGCATGCATCACGACATTGGCCGAAGGCGCCAGTGCAGACTTCATTGTCCTTACAAACACTGTTTTGTGTGCAGTCATTACACTTGTGTGGCGTGAAGGATGGACAGGGCTGCTGTGAGCATTTGTACTCAGCTGGCCGAGGGTGTGTGGCGGAGCCAAAGCCAGCTGAGCACGAGGCCTTGCACACAGTGGCTCCACCTTCAGATTTACACTCGACTCGCCCGTTTACCTGCTCAGCGTAGCACACAGGTAAGGCACTCCACTTCCCTCCAGAGCACACCACGATCTCGGGGAAGGGCTTGTGTGATCCACCACATTTAATCTTCACTTGTTGCTGGGCTGTGCTATGGTAGGGCTTCTCGCAGTGGTTGTTCTGAAGATCCCCAGCCTTTAGAAGGCCACATCCATTTTTATTGAAGAGTAACCACTGCTGTGAGACATAGTCCTGAAAAAAACTCTCAAGAAAATTAATGTTTTCTGATTTTCCAGTGACCAGTAGATATTTTGACCAGGCTAAAATGGCTTCCTTTTCAAGGGCGAACATGTAGCGCACAAAATAATCAATCTGGTCACTGTAGGACTTTGTGCATCCCACTGGCTCACCAGGCTGGACTAGTGACATGCGAAAAATATCCAGAATGTTGTGTTTGTCTCCAAATCCAGTGCCCATCATCATGTGGTGAAAGTCTGTGAGATAAAATTGAAAAGAGTTTCCCCCTGTGAACTGATCTCCAACTTCAGAAATATAGTGGCGTTGGATTATTTTACCGTTTTTAAGTTGTGTGTGTAATGTGTTGATGTAGCGAAATTTTTGAATCACACTGCTGTATTTCACAAAGATCTGTGTCCACTGGATGTCATGTCAGACAGACTCAATTATTTCTTTAGTGTAGTTTTTCAGTTCCTTGACACTAAAATAAATTGCTGTCAGATCAGGGACTGGTTGAAAGATCATACCATCGATATCACCTTCAAGAGCTGCATAGTCAATCATATTTTGGATGCTTTCCTCACAAGCTGGACCGTGGTACATCTAATGGCACTTGCAGAATAATTGTGTGGTGTCCTTGATGGGTTTACATTCTCCATGGTTACAATTCACACCTGAGCAGGGAGGCTTCACAATATTTCCTCTGAGGAAGATATTAAAGTCTCTGACCGAGGTAAATATTGAATTACAGCTCAGCTCAATATCTGCCACATCTGTCTGTGCATAATCTGATGGTTTTGTAACAGCATGAAGAAACTGTATTTGGCCGGTAATTTTAGCACCAAACCTGTGGAGCAGCTCTTCCTTCATTGTTTCACACTGCTGGGTAGTGCTCAAAATTGCCAGTTCTTTTTGCAAACTGGATTTAATTTTGCCCTTTGTGTTCTGATCAACAGCAGAGCCCTTTTCTTGATGAATTATGTGAACTGATGTCTTTTCTTGAGCGTCAATGTTTATTGATGGCCCAAAGGTAAACTCATTTTTAACATCCTTTGGGTGGGCAATTACAACCCATTTGAACCAGTGGAACTTTCTCTCCAAATGATTCTTAATGTCTGCAGCTAGGTTTTTGCTACTTGAGAATCGTTCAGTGCTAAGTTTCACAGCGTCCATTTGAGCCCATTTCTCAAAGTCGCCAGCACATTCAATCAAGGCATCCTGTATGGCTGATAAAGTGTTGGACAGTTGTGTGACAGCTTCTTGTGCCTTTACTTCAGCATCATAGCCCTTTAGAGTTTAATAATACAAATTTAACTTTAGTCCTGAAACCATCAGAGTGGTGAAGTAAGTGGAGTATTGCACCAGGACATTAAAATCACCATTGGATTTCTCAATGATGAGCTGTAGGAGATTCTTATTCAAGCTGACTGAATTGTTCTCAGTGATGTATCTGTATAAATTAGCAACACTGTTCTCTGTGCCCGTGTTTTCATAGAAAGTGGTGAACCTTTCAGCCAGCCTGGTCTTCTCTTCCTGTGTGGATGCACCAGGAGCGGTCTTTGTGAATTCTGTTAACTTGGCCCAGGAGTTCTTGATCACATTCTCATCTTTGCCATAACTGCTTGCATAGTTCGTCCATACCATTTCTGTTTGCAGGGTTGAGATTTGAATGGAGAGAGAGTCGAGTTTACGGTTGACCTCTGCAAATTGTTCCTTCATGAACTCAAACGTTGGATCCGATTGTGGAATGAATGCGAAGATGAAGCTGATCAATGCCCCGATAAAGCCAAAACTTGCTGCGACTTTGCCAAGAGAACCAACAACTTTGAGGACTTTGGCGATTGTATCTGTAGCTTGCTTATTTTTTAAAACAATTTCAGTCACATCATTGAGACCTTGGAGAAAATCTTTAGAGAATGTCATGCCCTTCTCCACTCGACTGACTTGATCAATGCTAATTTCAGCTGTGCAGAAACAGCTGTACAGAAGCAGATACAAGACAGTGAGGAAAGTCTTCCCAGCAGCCATGACAGCTTAACCTGTTAAAAAAGGATGCATTGAATGTGTAATTAGAAGCATTGAATGTGTGGCCTGGTGTCACTTAATTCACAATCTGCTTATAATGCCACACACTGTCCATTCTTTGCTGTAAAAGCTGCACTACAGAGGATTTCTCTAAAAATTGTGTTCTTGATTTACCCCAAATCACTATGGTAAATATACAAAAGTTATTTTCATTTAGAGCTATCGGTTTGATTTAGTGCAAAATGGACATAAATCATTATGAACATTATTTGTATAACACATTATGTAACTTGATATGTACAGTTATTTTAATGTAGGCTCCCAGAGGAACAGGGTTCCCATTCAGTCAGTCACTTCTGACGCCATGTCGATTCGAGTGTAACTAAACGAGCCAATGGACATTGGCATGCAATGATTGCACCAGCTGCTCATGCCACGCAGCGCTGGTATAAATGAGGCACAGGTGCTTGCATCAAATTAGCTTTTTGCTTCGGAGCCGAGAGGTGGATGGTTCGTCCTGAAATCACTCTATACAAAGCTGCGGAACTTACTGAGTCTGTTGTTTGGAAGTGGATGTTTTCAGTTGGTGTTGGTGTGGCGTGACAGCACAGCAGCGGGTCGCGTGGTTTTCCTACTATCTCTATTTTTTATTTTTTTGGTAGAGCAAACACAAAGGCTAATCTCACAGCTGGTTCGATGCGTTAAGTGCAGAGTGGTAAAACAGGGTGGCCGCGGGTCCTTAAAAAGTCTTAAAATGTCCTAAATTCAGATTCGATGGGTCTTAAATATTTTTGAACACATTACTAGGAACATTTCTCCAGTCTGACGGGCACAGTGACTGTTATCATTGGAGGAAACGCAGATTTCCCCCCGCTGTAACGTTAGTCACTGTGTCATCATCAGATAGAAGTGCGGTGGCAGAATCGAGTCGAACTACAGCTAACGATAGCTTACCAGCCTCCTAAAAAGTTTAAATGGGTTCATGCAAGTTTACACAAATGGCAGCATTATTTCATAAGTGATTCTTCTGATTTTATGACATTCAGCGCAATTCAGTGATAGATAATTTATAATGTATTTCTAGTATCTGTCACGTTTACAAAAAGGAAAAACTGGTGCGAGGATTCAAGTGCAGATGAAAAGAGGATTTAATAACAAAAACAAACATAAATACAAAACAAAAACCCACGAGGGCAAAACACATAGTAGAACATAAAATAAACATAACACATACCAAAACGGGTCACGGGAAATGGGAGACGTAGACAAGACAAGGATCCGACAAAGACTGACAAACACAAGGGCTATATAAAGGAGAAATCAAACTGGGAATGAGGTGGCACAGGTGGGGCAAATGAAACCAATAATCAGATAACAAGGGGAGGATCAAACAATGACAGCGGCACATGGCCACACTAACAAAACCCACATGTGCACACAAGACAGGACAGGCATGTGACATAACCCTCTCTACGGAGCGGCTACCAGGCGCTCCATCAGCCGAGGGCGGGGCAAGAAAGACAGACCAGGGAGGGACGGGAGGGGCAGACCAGGGAGGGCAGACCAGGGAGGGACAGACCAGGAGGGACGGGAGAGGGACGGACCAGGGGCGGCACGGGAGGGACGGACCAGGGCGGCACGGGAGGGACGGACCAGGGGCGGGGACGAGGGGGACGGACCAGGGCGGGAAGGGGGGACGGACCAGGGCGGGGACGGGGACAGACCAGGGCGGGGACGGGGACAGACCAGGGCGGGGCGGGGACAGACTGGAGTGGCCAGCAGAGTTCAGGCGGCCGGGGCTGGAGTGGCCAGCCGAGTTTAGGCGGGCGGGGAGCCGGAGTGGCCAGCAGAGTTCAGGCGGCCGGGGCCGGAGTGGCCAGCAGAGTTCAGGCGGCCGGGATGGCCAGCAGAGTTCAGGCGGGCGGGGAGCCGGGATGGCCAGCAGAGTTCAGGCGGGCGGGGAGCCGGAGTGGCCAGCAGAGTTCAGGTGGCTCGGGCAGAGCAGGCGTCGTTGCGGCGCGGGCAGAGCAGGGCGTCGTTGCGGCGCGGGCAGAGCAGGCGTCGTTGCGCACGGGCAGAGCAGGCGTCGTTGCGGCGCGGGCAGAGCAGGGCGCCGTTGCGGCGCGGGCAGAGCAGGACGCCGGGTGACGCCAGAGCAGGGCGCCGGGCGGCGCTGGAAGAGGAGGTCGTCGTTGCACCGCTGGAAGAGCAGAGCGCCGGGCGCACTTCCAGCACAGAGTCCGCCGGCACCGGGACCATCGGCACCCCGAACTGGGACCACTGGCCCAGGGACCACCGGCACAGGGACCACCGGCACAGGGATCACCGGAATATGATCCACCGGAACAGGGACCACCGGCACTGGGACCACCGGAACAGGGACCACCGGCACAGGGACCACCGGCACAGGGACCACCGGCACAGTCACGGAGCGCTCCTTCCCTTTCCTCCTCCGCTTACGGACCACCGGTACAGGGACCACCGGTACAGGGACCACCGGTACAGGGACCACCGGAACACGATCCACCGGCACAGGGGCCACGGAACACGATCCACCGGGATTGGGACCACCGAACACGATCCACCGGCGCAGGGACCACCGGAACACGATCCACCGCCCAGGGACCACCGGAACACGACCGACCGGCACAGGGACCACCGGAACACGATCCACCGGCACAGGGACCACCGGAACACGATCCACCGGGACTGGGACCACCGGAACACGATCCACCGGCACGGGGACCACCGGAACACGATCCACCGGCACGGGATCCACTTGAACACGATCCGCCGGAACACGACCCGCCGACACAGGGACCACCGGCACAGGGACCACCGGCACAGCGACCACCGGAATCGTCACGGAGCGTGCTTTCCCTCGCCTCCTCCGCTTACGGACCACGGGGACAGGATCCACCGGAACAGGATCCACCGGAATGGGGACCACCGGAAGTGGGTCCACCGGAGCTGAGACCACTGGGGTGGAGGCCACCGGAGCAGGGATCATCAGGGCAGGGAACATCTCCCTGGCCGCTCTCTCCTGCTGGTGAGCGATGCCCTCCACCATACTCTCAAATGAACAGTGGTCAAAGGCCCTCCTGAGTCCCCAGTCCAGGGGCTCATCTAGGCTATAATTAAAAAGGTCCTTGAGGGCCGAGTCCCCTAGTTTGAGCCCCTTGGCCGTCTCCAGGAACTTCCTGGCGAACTGCCTGACCTCTCTCCCCTCCTGACGGAGGAGTTGGAGGACTCAAACCAGAGAATCCTCTCATATTGAGAACAGGTGGTCGGGTACTCCGGAATCGAGTCCTCTCTCTGCTGAATCCTCGACATGGTCGGATCCTTCTGTCACGTTTACAAAAAGGAAAAACTGGTGCGAGGATTCAAGTGCAGATGAAAAGAGGATTTAATAACAAAAACAAACATAAATACAAAACAAAAACCCACGAGGGCAAAACACATAGTAGAACATAAAATAAACATAACACATACCAAAACGGGTCACGGGAAACAGGAGACGTAGACAAGACAAGGATCCGACAAAGACTGACAAACACAAGGGCTATATAAAGGGGAGAAATCAAACTGGGAATGAGGTGGCACAGGTGGGGCAAATGAAACCAATAATCAGATAACAAGGGGGAGGGATCAAACAATGACAGCGGCACATGGCCACACTAACAAAACCCACATGTGCACACAAGACAGGACAGGCATGTGACAGTATCAGCTGTTGAGGCTCGCACTGCCTGACTGTGAGAAACTTTCATTGAGAAATAAAATCAGCGTAATGGCAAACGTAAAGAAATACACAGAAGAAACATACTGAGGTAAAAATTTAACATGTTTAGTTTACTTCTAATATAGGGATACAGTATACCATGACAAGGGTATTTTCATGTGTGCATGTTACATTGATTTAGGTTCAACAAACAAGTAGTAAAGTTACTTACATTTTAGACAAAATATTTTGCTCAGTTTCACCAATGAAAATAGTTCCAAACAAGATGACTGCAGCAGTAAACTATTTTGCGTTCCCCAAGCAACACTCCGCATTTTGTTTTGTTACAGCGCTTTGAACCAGTCGGTTGAATAAGCGACTTACCGCCACCTACTCGTGGTGTAGTGTAAAAAGTGTGTGTTTAAGAATGTCTTATTCGTTTAGGCCTATTCATATTTTTATTTAAAACAAACATTAATCTCATAACATTATTTTTTGCAGTTGTAATTTTGCACTGTAAATTATTTACTTTGATTGATAACAGCCAACATTAAAAAAAAAAAATGTATATGTTTTTTTAAAGCTGATAGAGCACTGATGAAAAATTACTAAATTGTTAATACCAACAAAAAGCTTGGTGATACAGTGTTTGTGGTGATAAATTAGGCTTTTATCGTCATTACATTACACCGTAGTGAACATCAGTGAACAGCTCAACTATGTTATGAAAGATATGACAATCATTTGATATACAATTTTAGGACCCACTTTATATTAGGTGTCCTTAACTACTATGTACTAACATTTTAATTCATAATTTGATACATTGCACTTATTGTGTACATACATGTTTTTACATTGTACTTGCATTTTAAAAAATACCTGCATGTAATTACATCTGTGATTAATTTCTGTAGTTACATTTGTAATTACACTGTTGACACTTCCCTTACACCTAACCCTACCATTAAACTGACCCATCCCACCACACCTGTCCCTAACCCTACCCTTAAACTTACCCATCCCACCACACCTGTCCCTAACCCTACCCTTAAACTTACCCATCCCACCACACCTGTCACTAACCCTACCCTTAAACTTACCCATCCCACCACACCTGTCCCTAACCCTACCCTTAAACTTACCCATCCCACCACACCTGTCCCTAACCCTACCCGTATCCCACCTCAATATCAGCAAAGGTGTTTTGCAACACAATATGAACACAGTAAGTACATTGTACTTATTTTTTTTTATGTAAGTATATAGTAGTTAAGGCCACCTAATATAAAGTGGGGCCCAATTTTACTTAATAAAAAATGTGTACAATGGCTATAAATAAACAAAAGAAGTGTACTAATGGAGTAGTAATTTGGCAACATTTCATTAGAATATCTAATATTTCATATTTATTTTCCTGTTCACTCGTTGTGTCTTCCAAAATGCCTGATTTACATGCTTTAAGTGCTTTTAAAAGTTTTTCTGTTGTCCACTACAGGGGATATATGAAATCAAGGTCCTGTTTAGTAACAGGTAAGTTTAGTAAGTCACATTCTGATTTTGAAACCCCATAACAATTTCCTAAGATATTGCTTTACTACAAATAATTAAAATATTAGTCAGATTTAAATGATAATTACGAAATATAATAATTTCCATAAAAATGTAAAATATGATCATTTAGTCAGTGCCAGTCATATTTAGAGACAAGAAGAGGGAGTGGTCATGGTGAAACCTCCAAAATGGTATCTTTGAGAATCCCTGAATGTGCTCTTTACAGATTTAAAACTGTGACGTGTATAGTGTCAGAAAGAAATCACTAAAACATAATATCCGCTACAGTTAAAAAAATGCTATGCTTTGGTCTCAGGGGGATATTTTTTTCTTTTTGCATTAAATATTACATATACGTATGTAATAAAATGTGTATTTACATCACAGGTTAGGTCTTAAATTTCACATAAGGTGGTATTCAAAAATTTCAGTAAAAATCTGTTCTTACAGCTGGTAAGAGAGTGCCTTCGCGAGAGATAGCACACACGCCAGGCTGCGCTACTTCCCTGACTGTATCGCCACGACCGTTCCCTCTGCGTGCTTCAGAACCAAGGAGAGCGTACTTCTGAAAGAGCATACACAGACAGAGCTTACGTCTTTTTAAAGATGAGATTCTGTTTTTCTGTTGTGGTTATCTGTCACCAAGGGATGGTCACCAGCGCTGTATCGTGTTTGCTGTTTGGGCGTTCAGCACGCTGCGGCAGCACTGGTGGATGACTCATGTTCTCATTGAGGGAACATGACCATCTCAGAGTTACAGTCGAGACTCGGGTAGAGTTCCCATGCCTCGATCTAATCCTCCACAGATGGTTACTTCAGGCAGTAGCTTGGGTGATCTGTGGGTTACGCTGAGTGTGCTTCAACCAGGGAACCAACCTCCGGGGAACTCTCACTCCTCCTGTACTTTGCAGCCAGTAGAGCTGCTGTTGCAATGCGGTGGGCCACCCACAAGGTGTGTAACATCCGTATCGTTCGGGGCTCCTATTGACAACCAGATGGCCATCGCTGCATCAGAGGGAGGGTCAGAAGCTTTTGAAGATGACGTGTCGGTGCTTCCTTCGGGAAGATCCGCCGTGCCCGATACAGATCCGGAAATGATGGCCATGGTTTCCCGGGCTGGACCCGAACCCTCAAGGCTGGATGATTGGTTTCTCGGAGTGGCCCGTGCTGGTTCTCAGCACCCCACCCCGGTTCCTTTCTTTCCGGAGGTGCACAAGAAGCCCACTAGCCTCATGAACGGCACCTTTTACTGCCCAAAACCAACCTAGTGGCTCCTCCTCCCTCACCACCTTCGATGGCAGAGCCGCAAAGGGATGTATTTTCATGTCTCAAGTCTTCCTTGACACAGGCCATTTCTGCGCTTTGCATTTGAATGTTAAGCATATCAATACAAATTCCTGCCCCTAGGGCTTTCCCTGTTCCTGTGTCTTCACGAAAGTCACGTATGGGGCTCTTGTGCCCATGAGAGAACAGGATGATTGCATTCTCAACTCAAATCTCAATGACTGGCTCATTCTAGCACAGTCCAGGGATCAGTTGTGCAAACACAGGGACCTGGCGCTCAGACACCTCAGCCAGTTGGGTCTTTTGAGTCAACTGGGAAAAGAGCAAACTTTCGAACGGATGGCACACCTCACAAAAGAGAGTGTCCAGTCTATGGTGAAATGCCTGAGCACATTTCAAGGAAGGACGGCAGTCCCACTGAAACAATTTCAGAGGCTCTTGGGGCATATGGCGGGCGCGGTGGCAGTAACACAGCTCTGTCTGCTTCATATGAGACCGCTTCAGCATAGGCTTCAGAGCAGAGTCCTGAGATGGGTGTGGCAACCTTCAGCCCATGGTCAGACCTCTTGTTCAAGATAAGGTGTCACATGTCGTTCCTGTTGCATGTCGCAACTCACCCGCTATCTCCTCCTCTGGACTCTGTCTGAAGTGGCTTCAGGCTATTTATGTCCCTGGTGTGCTCAACCGTGTGGCCGACGAGGTATCACAAGCTGCTTTCCCGGGAGAGAGGCGACTCCACCCCAAGGTGGTCCAGCTGATCTGGAGACAGTTCGGGGAGGCACAGGTCTTTTTAACTTTTTCAACACACCCATCGAGTGCCTTGGACTACCTTTGCTTCTGAAAGCACTAAATGGTTTAGCTCGCCAGTACTTGAGCGAGCTCTTAACACATTATACTCCATCACGTCTACTGCGGTCTCTAAACTCTGACCAGCTGATAATACCTAGAATATCAAAATCAACTGCTGCCTTTTCTTGTTTAGCACCTAAACTCTGGAACAGTCTTCCTAGCATTGTTCGGGAACCAGACACACTCTGTCAGTTTAAATCTAGACTAAAAACACATCTCTTTACTATGGCATACACATAGAACATTATCAAACATGTCAACTAATTTACGCCGACATCACCCCAGTGTGTCAGTATCTGGAACAAGATGAAAAAAATGAGAAACATAGCCTACACGCCACAAACTATCCCCACAGCATTTAGACAGACATTTCCAACTGATTCAAACAGGGGGAAAGACATCACCGCGGCGATTAATACATTTATAGCCGCGGATATGAGACCTTACTCTGTAGTGGAAAACGCAAGTTTTAAGAACATGCTTAAAGTAATTGAGCCCCGTTACAATATTCCTTCACGAGCCCATTTCAGCCAGACCGTAATTCCTGCTTTGTACCACAGAATATTTAACCACAGGAAATGTGGACACTCTTATCTTTCTAACAATTAAAGGGGTACTTCAGCGCTGGGAAGATGAATCTGTATTTAAACTGGGTCATTAATGTAATAGAAATGTAAAATTATTTTTGAATTTGGTGCCTTCTAGACTGAGAAAACACAGAAAATGTTTTGTCTCATGGGGATGAAAGACAACAATTCCCAGAATGCACTGCTTCACTGCCCTACTCTAGGCGTGGCTAGTCGGCTACTGGATTACTGGATCACTTGCCTATCGCGTTCATTTTCAGAAAATCAGTTCAGTTAGAGACACTACAATTAAAAACTGAATGTGTCTGTTCGATATAAAGAGCCGATTGAGTGTCACGGCACAAACACAGCAGGATTGGATTACATTCATCACATGAGCGGAGGTAATCACGGGATTCGCGGCTGCGGCCGCATTCACAGCGCATGATCAGTCTGGCGCGTGTTCAGTTCATGTCTTTGGAAGCTTAACTTTCATAAGAAGTTCATTTTAAAAGTTGAAACACTCACTTTGCTCTCCACCGCTCCGTTTACATGAATCTCCGCAGCTCCGCGAGCCGAGTGCTGTGAGTGTGATGTTGAAAACATGTGGAAATAGCGCCTCCTGCTGGCTGTAGTCTTCAGCCTCTGGACAAAAACTCCTCCGATGACGCAAAATGATGATATTTGCGTCATCGGAGGATATTTTCCAGAAATAAAATACATAATTCTCTCGTCTCAGGGTCATATGAGGGGGGAAAGTACGATAATTTGAATATACTCCCGGGTTTCTACTGATACAAAGCTTAATGCTAATCGCTGAAGTAACCCTTTAAGTAAAAACCCACTCCATATTAAAGAATTATAGAATTCCATATAACAAAATTATTTTCTTTGTATTTGTTCATAACTACTACAATATAACATTTTCATTTTGCATTTTTCTAAATGCAGACCCTATTTTTCTCCACTCTCTTCTCTCTGGATCGCTTCCAACTCCTGCTGAGGGCCCTCCACTTTGCTAACAATGCTACAGCAAACCTCATAGATCCTCTGAATAAAATTAGAAGTGTTTTTAGCTCTCTGGTGGCTGCTTTTGGGCAAATGTTTGTTCCTCACAGGGACTTGTTAACCCTCTAAAAAAATCCTAAAGGATTCCAATAAGAAACCTGTACAGGATTCCATTTAGAATTTCTTTCATATTTTGGAACCATTCTTATAGGTTTCCGTGGGTAATATCCTATACGACTATTTCTAACAGAATCAGAATGGTTCCAAAATACAGTTCCTAAATTCCAAAAATCCTTTACGGGGTTCTTATTGGAATCCTTTAGGATTTTTTGACAAATAGGAATCAGATGAGAATCTTATCGGACAAGACACTCATCTGATTCCTATAGGATTCTGTGGGAATTGTCTTATAAGACAATACATAAATATCCTGTAGGATAATTTCTGGGGATTCTGGGATCCGATTGGGTCTCTCTCTCTCTCTCTCTCTCACACACAGACACACAGACACACACACACACACACACACACACACACACACATACTTGTTTGGGGTGCCTCGTAGAGCACCAGTTATTTACCACATTTTGGGGACACCCTTTCCTGACATCCTAGAGACTAGATTAACACATCAAAAATCACAAAAAAATGTTTAATAAATACCTCTCTTAAAATGTAATTAATTCATTAAAATAAGGGTAGGTGGTAATCTGGGGACAGGTCAGGTTAACATATGTGGGGACACAGGGACAACTCCTTATATGGGCATTAACAGGAAGTCCCATCTGGGACAAAACCCTGACCAACTAGTGTATCAATAAGTACACATGGATGTCCAATCTGAGGACAAGCCAGTGTAATCTACAGACATAGAAAAGTCATAATATGGCCAGCTGGCCAATTCATAATGGTATTCGGAAGTTATCTTGGTTTGTTAAAAATAGGGTGGTTTAAAGTTAGTTCAGCTTAACTTAAAAAATGAACTTGAACAACATGCAATCTTCAACTGCAAGTAATTTCAGTCCTCCAAGACTGCCACAATAATATACTGCATTTAACTCATTCTTACACAATTCAGTTGCTACATTTACTGATTATGTCCCATGAGAGCCGTACGTTGAATATGATTTTGCTGCTCTTATAAAAGTCAATCTAATTTATATTATAAAGCCCTTTAAAACTAAGTTGTCACAGAATGCTTTTACAAACACCCACCTAAACCCGACAGAGCGCACAACAAGTAGATATACAAAAAAAAATGTAATTACCAAACCAATTAAACATATACATGGTAAGCTTACTGTTAAAAGTATGTATTATGTTTGAGGTAAAGTTAAGTATCCTGTAGTTAACCAGTAATAACACATTTGGAAAGGTTAGTAAATCAGAGCTACAATTCTTAAATTGTCTAAAATTATGAAGCGTTATCAAGTCAGGTCAACTTTATTTATATAGCGCTTTTAACACTGCAGATTGTTTCAAAGCAGCTTCACAGTGTTAAACAGAAAAATAATGCAACAGAATATATTTTGATTATCATACAGTGACAATGTGGGCTTTAGATCAGTAATTAGATCAGTAATTTGGTCCATATGGTTAATTTAGTTTAATAATTAGATTTATTTGGAAATTTTAAAAATTGTGTTTCCCCAACTGAGCAAGCCAAGCCAGAGCGACATTGGCAAGAAACCAATGGAATGGAGTTTTTGTCTTGTTTTGAAATGCTCTAAGAATTGAATCTTTAAGTCATTAAAAAAATCCAAGAGAAATAAAAATGACCTTGATACAAATTTAATCAGTACAGTATGGGTTCCGTGCTTGCCACCAGATATTACAACATTTTTTTATGATGCGTTTCATCTAATGTGCCATCAGAAAAATGTATCAATTTAAAATTAAATCCACAACACAATAAAAATGTGAAACGTAAAGGGGCCTGAATAAAGGCATTAAAACTATAGGCACTCTGTCGTATGGCTACTGTACAGTAAAACTAATCTAATTAGAAAAAACATTTACACCAACTCCTTACCACCTGACACAGCATTTTGCCTGCAGACTTAAAAACGAGGAAGTCCAAGCACCAAATTTACAACCAACATCGAGCCGTTTTAACTCTTTCAAAATTTAAAGGGTTAGTTCACCCAAAAATGAAAATTATGTCATTAATGCCTCACCCTAATGCCGTTCCAAACCCGTAAGACCTCCGTTCATCTCCGGAACACAGTTTAAGATATCTTAGATTTAGTCGAGAGCCTTCTGTCCCTCCACTGAAAGTGTATCCACACTATACAGTCCGTGTCCAGAAAGGAAGAAGAAAGGGATGAAAAACTTCATCAAAGTAGTCCATGTGACATCAGTGGGTTAGTCAGACTCTTCTGAAGCATCGACAATACATTTTGGTCCAAAAATAACAAAAGCTACGACTTTATCCAGCATTGTTTTCTCTTCCATGTTTGTTTGAATCCGCTGCTGGCGTAGGCGCTGCTGCTGCGTTATCTGGCTTCCATGTACTCTGAGAGGCGTGCTTTGTGTCTTACGTCAGCAGCGTCACTGTGGACTCATGAGTGCGGATTCAAACAAATACAGAAGAGAATACAATGCTGGATAAAGTCGTAGCTTTTGTTATTTTTGGACCAAAATGTATTGTCGATGCTTCAGAAGAGTCTGACTAACCCACTGATGTCACATGGACTACTTTGATGATGTTTTCATCCCTTTCTTCTTCCCTTTCTGGACACGGACTGTATACTGTGCATTCACTTTCAGTGGAGGGACAGAAGGCTCTCGGACTAAATCTAAGATATCTTAAACTGTGTTCTGGAGATGAACGGAGGTCTTACGGGTTTGGAACGGCATTAGGGTGAGGCATTAATGACATAATTTTCATTTTTAGGTGAACTAACCCTTTAAATTACAACTAAAATGCAAAAACAGAATCAACAACCAAAAGCAACCTTACTTTTTAGTGGTCTTTCTCTCATATGCTGTGATTCTGTTTTTACATAATACTTAACCGACTGCCAGTCTCGTTCACCAAGTGCTTTGGGGCTGCTGTAATGCATGCAATGCAGTCGACTTTTCAGGAGTAACTCCAGAGTGAATAAATTTCATCATTTTCTCTTCTACAGCCGCAATCTCCACCTCACTCCACTTTCTCTTCCTAGGAACTGATGACAAAAAAAAAATTACATTAATTGCACTGCATGTGTTGTAGGTGCAAGATTGGATTATTTTATACACTCTAAAAATGCCAATTAATAAACTGTTGGAAGAGCAAAAAAATATGTTGAACTAATTTTCTTTCTTGTGCTTAGTTAAGAAGACATATTATATTAAGTCAGCAGAAATATATTTGAAAAACATTAAATCAATTGATATTTTCAAATCCAGTTAACATTTATAATTGCAAATGTTGACTGGACTAAAAAAAACAAATCAGTTAATATTTTATAAAAGTATTAAGGCCAACACAATATTTTACTTGTAAATAGATTTTAGTTTGTGCTGTTAAAATGGGCTGTTAGAAACATTTGATAATATATCAAAACAACATTTGTGAAATTAGATGTATTTTCAATGTTTTGTTTATGATGGTATCTGCATTATGATGAGAAGATGGACCTACAACACTTCTATATTACATATTTAATATATAGATATATAGTTCATTAGTTAATTGTTGAATTTAATCTGCCTAATTTTAATGAATAAATAGTACAAGAGCTCGTTTGACTTCACGGAAGGACATCGCGCAGTTCGTGGGTTTTCACCAGGAGACCGAACAGAAGCAGCAATTTGAGGTGCAGTTCACGCATCAGGTAAGTGGTAATGATTAAATTGCAGAAAAAATTTAGTGTTATTTGTGTGGATATTCAACGTTAGAAGTGTTTTGTAAGTTATGTATAGGAAATAGGGATATTTAAGTGATGTCTATGTCAAGTTAACTCGTCACGAATAAATGCTCTAATAAAACTAATGTTAACGTTAATTATTTTAGTTAAAAACTTACAAAGTTGAACAAATTCGATGTTTTCGTATTTATCAGCATTTTATAAGTTAAGTCCCATGTCAATGAGAGCGACGTTATTTACATTACGTTAACATTTCAGCGTGTTGTGTGCTATTTTTGTGCAACCTCTCTCATTAAGGCCATTAGTCCTGTCAACATGTCAAATGTGTAATGTAAGCCCAATAATGTACGCAATAATGTACGCTATTTAGGTTTACGTGGGTGTTTTGAATGTGATTATTTCGTGTTCCAACTTTTGAAATTGTCCGGTAAAGTTAAGAGAATGATATAACCACGAATACAACTAACGTTATGATAAAATGGCGCTCGTTTTCAAGAGGACGAATCCTAAAGAAAGCCATTTAGACTATTGTCTAAAAGGGCAGTTCTCAAACAGTCTTAGTTGATACTCAGAACACTTTTACTCTTTTCATTAAAGTGCCAGATGAAGGGTTGTGAGTTACTTTTTTTTAAAAGTAAATAACCGTGAACCCAAAAAACGATTGGACTCCAACCACAAGATTACAAATTTCCCATTTCTTAGTAATTTTACACGTATCATTTTTAAGCTATTTTCCTCATATGTACATTACAATATAGGGTACAAAATAATATTTTTTTGTAAAAAAGTAAAATTAAATTAAAAGTAAATTATTACTACTGATAATACATTTTTCCCTTTCTTTCTCCAACAGGGTGTGACCAAGATATCCACTGATGCTTTGACGTCAATGCAAATTCTCATCCAGGCCAGTCAGTTCTTCTTGAAGGGTTAGTTCACCCCAATTACTCACCGCATGTCGTTCGACACCTGTAAGACCTTTGTTCCTTTTGAACACAAAAGATGATATTTTAGTTGAAATCCGATGGCTCAAAGGCCTCCATTGACCGTGTCATTTCCTCTCTCAAGACCCATAAAAGGCACTAAGACGTCACAAAGTCCATCTCACTACAGCGGTTCTACAATCATTTTATGAATATAGAGATGGCCAATTTCAAAACACTGCTTCCTGAAGCTTTGGGCGCTATGAATCAAATCAGCGGTTCGGATCGCCAAAGTCATGTGATTTCGCAGTTGTGTGGTTTGACATGCGATCCGAATCATGATTTGACTCGCTGATTCATAACACTCTGAAGCTTCAGGAAGCCGTGTTTTGAAATCAGCCATCTCTTTAGAAGTCGTTATTTAGTTGTTGTTTTTGAGTACAAAAACTATTCTCGCTTCATTAAATGATTGTAGAGCCACTGTAGAGAGATGGACTTTGTAACGACATCTTTAGCACCTTTTATGGGTCTTGAGGAGGAAATGACATTACTGTCAATGGAGGCCTTTCTGAACCATCAGTTTCAACAAAATATCTTAATTTGTGTTCCGAAGATGAACGGAGGTCTTATGGGTGTTGAACGACATGAGGGTAAGTAATTAATGACAATTTTCATTTTTTGGTCAACTAACCCTTTAAGCATCACCAGCTGAAACACTAGCAAGTAGCAAGAGCGCTCCACTGTATCTACTTTGACTATGGGTGTAGTTTTAAAAACTAAAGGTGCATTAAAGACTCATCTTGCAAGAACTCCCAAGAAATGTTTCATAATCAAGAAAAAAATGTTTTATAATCTTGGCTTGACCAAGATCATGTTTAGAAGGCATATGCCAAAAAATAGCCTATTCAGTTGTTTGGTTAATGTTGTTTTTGAATACTTTTGATAAAATAGTTGATACCAATTTTGTCACTAGTCAATTTGTTTTGTTTGTTTTTTTTCATGTTTTTTTTTTAATATGCATGTAATGCAATATATTTGTAACTAGACAGTTTACAAGGGCTTTGGTAATTATAAAGACATTTGAAATGAATTTTGTTGTTGTAATGAAAATGTATTTGTATGACAAATGTAATAAATGCAGATAATACAATGTGTTTTAATTTGTTTTGTTACCCTCACTATAACATTTTGTAATTTCTAGTACTGATTAAAAACTATTAAAAAAAATTGAAACCCCTAATTAAAACGTTTGAGTTGAATGAATTATAAAACAGATTGAGTAAACATATTTTAAAGTTTGAGCCAACTAAAATGTTTTAATTCAATTAACTTTAAAAAAATAATTGAGCAAACGTACATTTTAAAGTTTGAGCCAATTAAATTTTTAAATTCAGGTAACAATCTGTAGAGCGAAATTGAGTGAACGTAAAAATCTGTGGAACTAGTTACTAAATAATAATAAGTTGAAAGCACATTACATTTTTTACAGTGTAAAGCAAATAAATAAAGCAAATCAAAACTATAACTGGATAGGTTCCTTACCTGATGTTACTTTCATGACCTCCCGTGTCCTCTCTGGAGATCCTTTAGAAACACAATCATATACATTTCTAAATCAAACTACTAATTACTGATAGGCTGTTTGGGGGGGAATTCTTGATATTCTGATTGCATTAAACATTTAATTGCCTGTTCATACATCTTACCTTCATTCGTGTTTACTGGCCTGCTGCTATTCACTCCTGAAGTGCCTGCTTGAAGGAATAATTTAATTATTATTTAACTAATGGAAATGACTAACATTTTTAAAAATGTGTTTACAAATCTTTACCTGGCTCACTTGATGTCACATCATGAGAATGATCTGAGAGTTCGGTTTCACTCTCCATCCCAGCATCAGGCTCAATGCACTCTGAAATATTAGTCTTAGTATTCAGAGATATGCACAGATTCTTCCAAAGTCACTAGGACATGTTTGACAGGTAGTTTAAACTCGATTAACAGGTTACATACCTGTTGGATTGATGTTGATCTGGTCAAGACCTTTCCCTCTGAATTCGTTAAGCCTTCCCTGCTCCATTGCCATCAAGACTTTGGTGATTTTTGCCAGCTGGAGCGTTCCCTCTGGTAATCTGTAATATTTCCTGTGTATACGAATATCATGCCCCAGGAAATCAGCAAGTTGGTCCATTTCGGTGTCGTTCATGTTAAGAACTCTGGACATTGTAGAGATGTGTTTGCGCAACTTGGTAGACGATAGGGCTTTTGGACATTTAGCACCACACTCCATGGCAAAGCAGCGCAGGCAGTCTGATCCACGAAATGAGGTCTCACAGCCTGGGATTGCAAACATGTAGATGTTCTCCTTCGGAACGCCGCAAACGTCACGTGTTTTAACCAGCAACTCCATGGATTTGATCATTTCCGGTGCCAAAAGTACTGCAATTTTCCTTCCGCGCTTTCCACGGATTTCTACACGACTAAAGTACTTGCATAGTGCTTGCTCAACTTCTGAGAGAGAGTCAGCAATATCAACATTTAAAGTAGAGGTGTCTCGAGACTCGAATGATTGTACTGGCATCAGACAAGCTTCCCCTTGCCTTTTTCTGTTGAAGATGATCATTTGAGCAAGAGTGACTTTGCCAGTTTTGCCCAGGTCTTGGTGTTTGGTGCATTAAAAAGTGTGCTGTAGTACTCTTGCTGTTTCTCCTTTAAATATATATGGAGTTTCTTGACATCATCTGCAAATGGCAAGATCAGTGGAGCGTTGTACCTTTTTTCTTCTAGGGTATTGTGAGCATGACATGAGATCATCTCCCTCCAGCGTGTCTGATAGATGTGTTTGAAGTCCTCTGCTTTTTGAACTTTTGTTGTGTCACCGCAGATCCTTGCATCACAACTTACAATGTCGGCAACCTTCATGAGGCTCTGACCAAGTTTCTTGGCTAGCGTTGGCACCACTATCTTATTTGTCTCACACTGAAAGCCTGTAACTGCTTTAACTGCATTAACTGTGTGTTGGAAGTTGGCTGGATCAATGTATTCCTCAAGTGATTTGAGAGGACACCTGCCTTCCTTTCAAAACCAGTCTCCCCAACTCACGCATTTTCTGACGGATCAGTTCATGATCAGAGCGCCGGTGTCCCATGATGTTGTATTTCTGCTCGCCATACTTGAGAATACAATGGTCACTCTTTATGACATCTACCACTTCACCTTGTTTCATATTACTGAGAAGTTTCCACAGTCCCTTGCTGACTCCTTCCTGCACAGGTTGCGCAAAGCGCCGTCGATTGGGCTCGAGTTCTACCAGGTTTGGAAGAACACCTCGAAGTGGGCACCTTTTCATATGTTTCCAAAGAAATCTTTTTGAAAAGTCCTTGGCAATTTGCACAATGTAAGAATTTATTTGGATTGACATTTGGAGAACTCGCTTGTTTACATGGAACAATGACACCTTTTCCCTTTCTAATGACATCTACATTGTGTGCTCTGTCCCCCTGTTTCCTTAGTATAGTCAGTTGGAGCTTTCTTTCCTTGGAGTTCTTTGGAGATGAAATGGCCTTAGCGACTTCAGATTGGTCTTTATGAACAAGTTCCAGATGCCTGGCGATTTTGGATTGTGGTTTCTCACAAAAGAAACAATAATGTTTTTTGGTGTATCTTCTAGATCCATCGTCAGTCTTTTGACTGTGCATGACTGTAAGAGAAGTTATGGAGCTTTCCCCAGATGTGTCAGATTCAGAGTTCTGGTTTCTAGGTCCCTTGTATGTTTTTCTTGTTCCATCTTTAACAGCAGGACTGGCCTTGGTGGCAGCATTTTTCTTTAATATACTGCCTCCCTCTGAGCTGGTCTCACTTTCACAATCTGACCCTGGCACATATTCATCCTCTGTTATTTCCATGCTGCTTAGTGAGTCTCCAGAATCATATCCAAGCATTTGTTTTTTAAACTGAAATCAGAATTCAGCTAATTAAATTTCCTAAATACAAGGTCTGTGTCACTGAAACAGAACTACAATATCTCCCAATGTCTGTAGAATAAAAGTATTTCCTTCTAACATCCACAAAAAATACCCTCTATTTTATACTGCTAAAAAAAAATGTAAAAGCAAGCATTTTTGTTACATGCATAATTACTCTACTTTAATATCTAATTGCATGAATAAATGCAAAATTAAATGCAAGTTATCAAGTATGAATGGGTCTAAAGTATCAAACAAACATTGAAAGGGTTGCCTTTTAAACTGTTACGAAAATCAGTCAAGATAAAATTAATTAATTCTCCAAACTTTTATGAACTGTGGCCATCATCTATACTTTCTTACCTCGGGATTGGGTGGGACTCATTCCCATCTTCTGCAGAGCTAGAATCTGTGTCCATGTGATTTTGGAAGGCAACCTGTAATCAGTCAAACATGACAAATATAAAGGTATTGAGAATTCTACACAAATTATATTATCATGCATATAATGCAATCCCCACTTAGCCAAGGTGTCCCCATTAGGACAGTTAAAATACAGGTCAATGTCCCCAAAGGTATCATAAATACTCATCAATACCTATGAGGTTAAAGTGCCGACCAAACTTTCAGGTTTCTTTAGGGTGTTTATATCCATAGTTTGTGGTAAGTTGTTTAAAATGTAGAAATTTATATAATTATATTACAATTTGTCATTCATAACTGTAAATACGTGTATCGTAAATATGTGCAAAAATCCAGTATGCCCTAACAGGGTTGGGACAAAGCCTGTAATAATGCCATCCTCGCATCATTCTGTCAAACACCTTCTGATAAACATTGTTGCTGGGAAATAATAATTACTACAATATAATGTATACTGTGCAGCTCTGAAACTAAATGTTTCTAAAACAACTTGTCTTATTACCTGTGTGTCTGTTGGTGAGGGTATCACAGAATCTTCTGCTGGTTGAGTGACTGGATGTGATTCTGGGCCCAGCTAAAAATCAAATAAAAATTCAATGCAATAGAAAGTGTAGAATGATTTTTTTAACTAAAGTACATACAATTATAAACTGCAAAAAGTAAAAGTGATCATTTTTATGTGCATGCAATGATTTTCTGTTCTCTACATTTATAATTAGTAGTCACTTTTTAAAGTAATGATCCAACTTATTTGAATTGCGATGTGATTGTATTAGAATTTAGGCATGGACCAGAACAGATTAATAATCTAGTTTAATATCTAATTGCAAAAATAAATGCAAGTTATCAAGTATGAATGGGTCTAAAGTATCAAACAAACATTGAAAGGGTTGCCTTTTAAACTGTTACGAAAATCAGTCAAGATAAAATTAATTAATTCTCCAAACTTTTATGAACTGTGGCCATCATCTATACTTTCTTACCTCGGGATTGGAGTGGGACTCATTCCCATCTTCTGCAGAGCTAGAATCTGTGTCCATGTGATTTTGGAAGGCAACCTGTAATCAGTCAAACATGACAAATATAAAGGTATTGAGAATTCTACACAAATTATATTATCATGCATATAATGCAATCCCCACTTAGCCAAGGTGTCCCCATTAGGACAGTTAAAATACAGGTCAATGTCCCCAAAAGGTATCAAATAACATCACAAATTGCTTGTTCGTTCTATCCTCAATTTATACATGAGCACAACAGCAAAAATAAAAGCCTACAATTTCATGTTGGCTGAGCGTGAGTTGGGGCAATTTCTTATTTCTTGTATAATGCACTCTCATCATGACATTTCGATAAATAATCTTACTGTGGTTTTGTCTCTTATAAAAAAAGAGATCATTAGAGACATATTGGTTTAACGTTTAGACATTATACAGTTGTATGCAGAGCAGTACACAATCAAAATATTTCTTGGTGAGTCGTATACCTTTTAAACCCTGTCACAGTTAAAAATGATCTTCAGACCATAAACTTTCAAGAATAGTGACTAATGTTGTAATTAATGTTGTTACTTACAAATACACTCTCTGTTCTTTCCTGTGGTGGTACACATTCGCTGGTTGAACGAGATGCATGGTCAATTTCTGACCATATCTGTAATAAAAATTATTATCATTTGAGGATATTAAATTACAAAACAGATTAGGCACTTTATTGAGACTGAATAATAATCTTACAAAACAAAAACAAGGGAAAACAAAGCTTTTGCTAGAGTGACGTGACACAGAAATTCAAATCCGGGAACCAGTTAACACATTTAACCAGTTAACTACAGTGCGCTCTGTAAGTATTGGGGCCAACACATATTTTATTGTTTTGCTCTGTACACAAGCACAGTGGATTTGAAGAAAAGACCTGAGGTTATTACCAACTTCTGTTTAGAGAATGTTTCTATCTATCTTTTATGGACAGTGTATGATGGTAGCCATTTAAATACATGGTCTCCAAATTTCAGCGGACAAAGTAATTAGACAAACAATATTTTAGGATTTATAATGGTTTTTACTGATGGATGTACCCAATGAACTATATAGGAAAACTGCTACGGTGTTAGGATGGTGAAAACTAAACATTTTCTTGACTGACCACGAGCCTCAGTAAGCCGGTTGAAAGCGGTTAACCGATTAGTTTAAAATATGCTGCACTATTTGAAATAACAGCCGCAAGCCGCGCCTGCAATTTCGCAACTCTGTCGCATCTCTCTGCCGCTCTGCCTCCCGCTCTCACACACACACTCACACAGACACACACACACAGTCCCGGCGCGAAACATGAGTCCATAAGCGCGCAGAGGAGCTTGTTTGTAATCGGAGGACAAATGGCTCCTTAGTTTTGAAATGGTTTGGGTCCAAGGTGATCGCGTTGAAAATAAAGGCATTTGTCCAGCTTAGAAGGTCATTTGAAACATTGCCGCGGCTCATTTAAGAAAATGACAGCTCAGAAGAGACGCCGCTTTAGTTCGAGGTAGTGCTAACAATAATGAAGATGATGATCAACACCTTATGTGTTACCACTGAAATGTAGATGTAATATATTTCCAAATGTAAGCCCATCGTATGCGGAATGTTGTCTAATAGACTCAGTGGCGTAACTTTGCTTTGAAAAGTGGTGAAGACACTGCACAACTTGTTTTGCTGTGTGTTTATTTAATAACAGAATTTACTTGTGGACTGAGTTCAGAGTTGGAAATGCACTTAATTTTCACTTTGATGTAGGCAACACATGCATTACATTCACAAATTATTCTATAAACATCCAATAAGCAAAACGTAATATTCACAACACCTATAACGTTATACTAATATCAATCAAAACACGCAAGATAAATATGGCGAACTTACCGTTTCACTAGCCGTGTTTCCATTACATATTTGCGCAAAACTTATATTTATAAATATTTAACTTATAGGCTACATTTAGTGATATTTTCTAAATGTCGATAAAAATCTATTACGAAATGATTGCATTTCCATTAACCGATGTTATGCGACTAAAAGTTTTTTTTTTTATGTCATTAAAAAATGATGCCACATAAGTTAGTAGGTTTATTTGAATCCCAGCCACCGCTATAGCCATTATTTAATGGAAGGAGACACAGGCCTGTTATTCAAACATTTATTACAATTAAAAGAGGGAAATGTTTGAATTTGTATGGTGGTAACTTTTCAGTTTTTGTTTTTGTTTTTTTAAACCATTTCGTTATTTTGGCTTGAAATAAATTTTGTTTGTTGAAAATATAAACTGAATTTAGAAATGCTTTTTAAATGAAAAACTTTACGTTTAATAAACAAAATACATTTTTGAAATGAAGACGCGTTTGGAAGGAGAGCAGCGCATGCAAAATAACCCGTTTCCTTAATCCACGGCCCTTGTTATTGTGAGTCTAGGCCTACACAAATAAAAGTAGACAGTTTATAGTGTTTAATGATGTCTTGCTCTTATCTGTATGGCTAAAAAAAGATGGAGTGACAGGCACATAGTATAGGCTATATAAATTCTCTAATGTGGATAAAGGTCATTTTGTACACAGCACAATACAACATATGTCCTTATTATGATAAAATATGTCGTTTTATGGCGTGCGGTGTGAGGCTGGGATGTACATAAACCTAACAGCCTTCGTAGCATAATTTTTGGAATGTCTTATCAAGAGAGGGAAAAAAATTTTAGTGGCATAACATCAGTTAACAGAAACGCTGTCATTTCGCTATATATTTTTTTCGACTATTAAGAAATTTCACAAAAGTTTTGCGTAAATCTGTAATGGAAAAAACTTCAGACGTGAAAAATTTGTTAAATGAATGAATTAGATTATGAAGAATGACGATTTGTAGATCGTGCTTTTGCTTTAATACACACCTTCCGCAATCTATTTTTCAGTCACAAGTGGTGCGGACATCTCCCACCCGTAAATTACGCCTATGATAAACTGCAACATGATAAAACCAATGGATAAAACAGGCACCTTCAGAATGCGTAAAAGACGCACCGGCCAAGGCAGGTCTAACTCACTGTGTGCCTTCTAATAATTTTTTTAACCGACAACCAACAACTTTGATCGGATTACGTTGATACGGTCAACCATCGGTCAACGGTTAACATCCCTACTACGGTGCACCTTAGTTTGCAAAAAACAGTAGCAGGATCATAATAGTTTTTAGTTTTATAAATACACAAAAATTATATCAGCAAGAAATTACATATCAGTTCCAATGGTTATCCTTAAGAGGACTAGGATTCCATCCCCACTTAGCCAAGGTGTCCCCATTAGGACAGTTAAAATACAGGTCAATGTCCCCAAAAGGTATCATAAATACTCATCAATACCTATGAGGTTAAAGTGCCGACCAAACTTTCAGGTTTCTTTAGAGGGTGTTTATATCCATAGTTTGTGGTAAGTTGTTTAAAATGTAGAAATTTATATAATTATATTACAATTTGTCATTCATAACTGTAAATACGTATCGTAAATATGTGCAAAAATCCAGTATGCCCTAACAGGGTTGGGACAAAGCCTGTAATAATGCCATCCTCGCATCATTCTGTCAAACACCTTCTGATAAACATTGTTGCTGGGAAATAATAATTACTACAATATAATGTATACTGTGCAGCTCTGAAACTAAATGTTTCTAAAACAACTTGTCTTATTACCTGTGTGTCTGTTGGTGAGGTATCACAGAATCTTCTGCTGGTTGAGTGACTGGATGTGATTCTGGGCCCAGCTAAAAATCAAATAAAAATTCAATGAAAGTGTAGAATGATTTTTTAACTAAAGTACATACAATTATAAAATCACTGTTCCCTTTCCCTTATGCCTATTAATTATAAACAGTAATGTTTAAAATGTTTTCCATGAAATATATAAATAGCAGTAGTTAAATCTTATTTTAAATTCATGCAAATCCAGGTTTACCTTAGCCTGGGTGTTCCCAGGCTGCATTGTTCGCGATTTGATTCACGCTGCTAAGGCAGCCTGGACACCATGGACTAAATTTTCCCCTTAAAAGGGAACCAATCCAAGAACGGGAGGATCAGCAAGACAATGACGACATCTATGCGACACATCTTAGAAGTTTCTATGGATCCCACATGGCATCAGACGCGAAATTACCTTTCGATGCAGCTTTAGATAGTGTTTAAGTAGTTTAGAACGAAAGTTTGTTTTGAAAAAAGAGCAACTGTTAAACAATTTCATAACCAAGCGCACTTAATAGACATTATCGTAGCGCCCAATAAATGGCTCTGGGCATTCCTAAACCACGCCTCAAATACGAGAAAGCGAACAGGTGGTTCCCAGACCAAGTCTCGAATGAGGATTGGTCTGGCGTAAGCCAGGCTAGGTTTACCTGCTACATTTTTTAGAACAGAAAATATTTTACCTAAGTTCTGTAAACGTACAATAAAATGACTCACCATTTTATCCAAGTTTGCCAATTGCAGTAGGAGTAAGTTTCGCTGTCGTTGAAGAGCATTTCGCTTCTCTGCCGTAGATTCATACCGAGTTTCACACCTGTTGTGGTGTTCTTTTAATTTGTCAATCCGGGCCTGCAATTGTTGAACCAAATATAACAATCAGTGTACCAGAAATTGTTTAAAAAAAAAAAAAAGAGTGAAATGCAATACTACAAAAAGGTTGATAAATTAATTTGGATTTAAGTAACATTGAATGGTCTATTACTTCAGACAGACTGACACTAGAGATGATAAGATTTTCATGTTGAAAATTAATTTCTTTGTTCTGTACACCAGTACTTTGAAACAATATAATGAAAACACATCACAAACCTTTTAAATGTAAATATGACAGGGTGCCAGCAAAGAAATGCAGGTTTGGAAACCAGACTTGTCTTTATTACGGTCATGCGGTATGGATTAGTTATTCGACTAAAGTCAGAGTTATCAAGTCAGCCTCAAACCATCATGCTCATGCTACCAACATAAGCTATGTGTATTAATCTCTTTATAGTTTGTTAACTGTTTTGATGAGAAACAAATGTGGAAGTTTTTCCTACTTACATCAAAACACCATGTATCCACATTGTCATTGTGTAATTTTAAATTTAAAGTACAGAACATGAGAAATGCTTTAGTGTCCATACTCATGGGGGTCAATATTATGCTTGAAGTATTAGTATAGCAACAAATAGATGTAGAAGTGTCGTTTTTGGGCTATGCAAGAGTATAATTCAATGTTCATTTGACTTTGGAACCAGACACTGGAAACTTTGACAATCATGAATACATAGTGCAGATCCACAAACTGACCCAGTCTGGTCACTTATGCGCTTACCTTGACGCTCACTCTGCAAATTGTCATCTGCAAGAACAACATAATTTGTTAGTCCTTATTTATACTTTTCACTTACCTTACACAATAACTAATCAATCAGTCTAGAGTTTGCGACCTGCAACAGTGATATGTGTGATGGGGTAGGGGGGAAGTTGCTTTTACCTGAGATGGGCATGTTGGACAGGGTGTCTCTGCCAGTGAAGTGTGTTTTGGGGGCTAGGACAGGAAACCACACAGATGGCAACAAAAGTGAAGTATAGTAAGAGGGCATTTACACTGAGAAAAACATGGGACATCCTTGCAAAGGAGGATAGGTATTGATCAGACAGCACCACTGCATTTATTCCGTACGTGGTTCTAATCTTTGTAATATAGGCATGCAATTCAATCATTTTTAATGGATGCATGAGTGCAACAGAAGTTAAATTAACTTTTGCTACAACTTTGTATGTTCTAATTGTGTGTACACAATGGGTGCATACAATAGATAAATCAAAACAGAATCCACTGTGACATCTGAACTAATGCAATTCGTTAAAACTGTGGAAATAAAGGTATTTCCATAAATAAAAACCAGTTGGTGTGATCAAACCTTTGGCATAGGAAATGTATCACAAAAACAAATTGGCCTGAACAATTAACCCTTGTGCAACCTTATGGACATTTTTGTCCATTTCAGTTTAGTTTTTTGTTAAAAGTGTGCCTTTGTTAATGCCACCTACATGCATTTTTGCTCAGGTGTTTATTTTTACTGGAATTTTAATATTTTATCCTCATTTCCTTAAAAATCAATTTTACCTTCCATAAAAAAAATACTCACACTCAGCACCTTGTGGACAAAAATGTCCACATTGAAACGCATTAAAACTGAAATTTTTCAGGGCCATTTGACTATAAAATGATACAATATTTGCAAATAGGCATTCATTCTATTGGCAAGGCTTCAAATTTTAAATGTTTAAATTTTTTTACTAGATTGTGCCATATTTTCAAATTTGGCATATAAAAGAAATACTTGCTTTATTTGTATTTTCTACTTATGCATATTATAGTCTATTATAGAGTCAATAGGAAAAATAATGCAGCTATAATTGTGTGGGTATATTGGTAAGGATGTCAGAAGGTAGTTTGCATGTGTTTACTGAAAATGTAATGTGTGTAATTAGTTTGAAAGAAATTATATTGTACTGACAATCAAAAATCCCCTTGATTGCACTTTTTCAATTGTTATTGTTTTTGTACGGAGATAAAAGGTGCGCTTGAATTTGAAGAAGTAGTTCAGAAGTCCCTAAACACATTGTTTTATTTTTCACCACAACACAATGCTGATTGTTTAGTCTGGTAGGTTTTATACAAAGTTTGAGTTCACAGGTTTTCTCACTTACAAACCTTTAAATATGTGGTGTTTGGTTGATCATTTCATCGTTTGCAAGATGAAGAGAAGGTCCTCAGCAGACAAAGCTCTGAAGCTAGTGTTGCCCACTGAAGCTATTACATTTATTATCTTATTTATTATATTTATATTGAAAAAAACAGCGGCATTATGTAAAGAAATAATAATTTTAATGATTTTAAAACATTAACATTTTGAAAATGAAGCGAATGTTTGGTAATTATGAATAGAAGAGATGCTGATGCTGAAAAAACAGTCAGTGAAAGTGGAAAAAATATTAATATATTTTTAATATATATATTATATATATATATATATATATATATATATATATATATATATATATATATATATATATATATATATATATATATTAAAATGCCTCAAAATTTATGTTGTTGTTCTTCACTGACATACCCAAGAATATACTAATCAAAGAAAATACAAAATTGTGTAGCATTTAGTGTATGGAAAATTATTGTAATAATTTTTATAGAAAACAGTGGCGTTATGTAAATAAACTAGGGGTGGGCATAGATTAATTTTTTTAATCTAGATAAATCTCACTGTGATTTTAAAATTAATCTAGATTAATCCAGATTAAAATGGCTAATTTGAATTCTGCCGAAGGCATTCAGAATATGTGGTACCCAAATAATGACTGGTGCTTTCACACTTGGTTCGATTGCCTGGACCGAACCGAGTTCGATTGCTCCCTGGACCGTGTTCATATTATATTATTTGGGTCCGAAACTAAGGTGCGTTTGCGTCATCAGAGCAGCCGCTGTTTACCCCATTACTTAGTAACGGCGTCGGCGAGGAGGTGGCAGAATGAATAGCATTGTTCAGCTAAATTTTTGTTTTTGAACCGTTGATTTAGTTACCAAAGCTTCAGTGCGTAATGGCACTTGCGTCTATCTGCGCGGATGTACTGCAAATGCTCTAAAGAATGCTGACGAACAGAAATGAGATCTACAGCTCTCTGTTTACAGTATGTCAGTCACGCTTGTCAGGACTCGATGCGTTCGCGGCGCGCACTCGAGTTCGGATGCCAGCGTTCACGCTTGATGTGGTAATTTCACAGCATACACGCAGGTTCGAAGACTCGTTCTCGCTCCCTACAGTGCAATTCGGCTAGGTAGCTATACATCCGTGCTAAAATATCACTGTGAAAAGTCATCATAGCTTGCGTAGTATAGACCCAGCTCCCAACCCAACTTTGAGAATAGATTAACGGCGATATTTTTTTATTGCCCGATAAGTCTCACGTTAACGCAGCACGTTAACGCCGATAACGGCCCACCACTAAAATAAACCAATTTGTAAAGCTTTAAAATTCTGAAAATGAATGAATGTTTGGTAATTATGAATAGAAGAGGTGCTGATAAAAAAAGAGTAAAAGTGGAAAAAATATTAATATATAATATTTCTATAACAGTTTTTGGCATGGACATTTTTGTCCATTACGGACCTAAGTGTTAGTTTTTTTAAAAATCTGACACTACATAAAAAATAAAAATGGCTCAAAATGAACGTTGTTGTTCTTCATTGACCCACCCAAGAATCTAATGAGCAAAGAAAAAATTCTGCTTTGCATTTAGTTTATGAAAATAAACTATTTTTATTTTTAATAAAAAACACCTATGGCATTATGTAAACAAACCAGCATTTAAAGGGTTAAAGTTCTTAAACTTAATGAATGTTTGGTATCTATGGATAGAACAGAAGCTGGTTAAAAATGACAGTGAAAGTGGAAAACATTTTTAATAAATAATTTCTATGACAGTATTTGGGTATGGACATTTTTGTCCATTTTGCGTCTATGCGTAACTTTTTTTTTTGAATGCACAAGGGTTAAAGAGCAGCGTTTCAGGAAAGGGTTTTAGAGTTGTAGTGGTCTATACCTGTGTCAGCAGGCTGTGATTCTGCAGTTGTGACTGTGGTGAGCTCAGTTCCTACTGAATCAGCATGTACTATAGCAGCAGCAGACTTTATACTCCCAATCTACAAAGGGAAATGTTACAAGTTGTAATGTGCAATTGCATAGGCCACACCTAAAAGTTCAACAGCTGCTCCACAACAACTCACATGTATTTTTGCATTTGATAAGATTTAAACAGTATGCGCTTAATAAATTCCTACCTCAGGTTTCACGCTAGGTAGTACATCCTTGTTAACCTGCTAAGTAAACCAAGATAGAAACAAATGTTTGGAGTGTCTGCAACAAATTGCATGAAATATAAACTCTTCTCCAGGTAGGTGGCATATTGCATATAGAAATAAAAAGGTAACTCACCTGTGCTCTCCATGCCCAGTTTGAGTCACCGTAGTTGTAAGTCAATTCTTCTCCAGCAGTAATATCTCGAATCGCGAAAAGACACAAGTGTGGTTTCTCATTTACTTTTATGGTTTTCATTTTGCAATTAGGTCTTCTGTGTTCGTCATTAACAAGTCTCCCAAGGAGGAGTCCTCTTCACATGCATCAATGCTGTATAGAAACATGTTTCATTAATATGTATTAGCACAGAGGTTCGACTATGAAGAGGCAGTATTTGGTTAATTTAAATTATTTGAGCAGGATGTACCAATGAATACAATAGCGACTATAGTATGGAATAATGTATTTGTAATAGCAAATTGGACAATTGACTCACACCATGTTTTTGCCTTTTCTGAGAATAGGGTTTCACATGAGCCTAGCTGTTTTTAATACAAATAATGACTAGTTCAAGTAACCAGGCAATTTATAGGAGATATGCACATATCAAAAAATAAAAATCTGTTTATTTGCAATTCTGTAACAGTCTGCAGGTGGCAATGATTTGGAAACATTAGTTAAAGCACTTTTGTATCGTTACATTGAGATGTTACACTACTTGTGGTAAGTAACTTTTTTATAAAGCCCTTTGTAGGGAAGAGTATGAAGCGGTCACTGAAGTAGTACTGGCACTAACAAAGAGAACAACTCTTTAATTTTAGACATGGGCCTTGCATTTGTAACGTTGCTACTACGTTGCTAGCATTATAGCCACTACATCTACTTACCACCATGTTTTACTGTTCCACTGAAAATCAAAAGAAAAACCTTTGCAGACTCATTGTACTCAATAGTTTGGAGGTCTGCCTGCTGCTGTGACAGTAGTTTCCCTCGGTACTCCACAACAAAGTCGCCTTTGAATATGAGTTCAGTGGCAAAAACACCTCTGCCTAAGATTAAAGAAAAAGATGATTAAATTAGCAGTTGGTAGCTCAGTGGTAGAGTGCATGCTTTGTGTGTACGATGTCCTGGGTTCAAATCCCAGCTGCTCCCCAGGTCGCCGTTGCAAATGAGAAATTGTTCTCAATCGGGCCTCCTGGTTAAATAAAAGGTAAAAAAAAAATGTGTCTGTTTTTACAGGAATAATCCCTGTCAAACCCTTAGATTACTGCAATCAGGCTGGGCACAGAAGCAAAATTGTTTAAAGCACTGTGCTGAAGGAAATGTCAGTATATGGTGTATCAAATGTCTAAAAGCTATTGAATTGTCAGTTTTAATATCCCTGTGTAATAGCAACCACCATTGTGCAGTGTGCCCATGAGCAAGAGACAATCACTGCAGGCATTTCACTGATTCCAACTAAATCATATTCAGGAGTTTAACATTTACCTTTAAAATTATTGATAAAAGCGCTGCTGGAGACATGGTTTATCAATCCCCGCTTGGATATGGTACTCCGCATCTTGGATTGGTTGAAGTCGTCGTCTTCTCTCCATGAGTGAAAACCTAAGTAGCAAGAGACATACGTTTAAATGCAGTAAATAGCCCATTGCCAATTGTATGACAAAGTAGTTCTTAGCCTGTTAGATCCCAGGCAGCCAGCGGATTCGGCGGTGTACTGACTACGGCTCGCGAAGTGAGCCAGCTCTGGCCCAGTAATGGTTGCCAGATTTGGCTGGAGTTATGGCTGTGCGGAGCTGGGCGAAAGATGGCGCATTAGGCAAATTAAATTCTAAAAATGCCACAATTGCCCTTTCCTAGGATCTTACACCTATGAAGGGTCCGAACTTCAAAATGAGTTTTGAATTCGTGATTTTTATTTATGTTGTTCTAATTTAAGAGGTTTTGTAAACATCCAAAATCATGAATTTTTGATGCGTGTGACTTTGGCGTGTTTTAATGCGCATGCGTGTGAGCGTCCGGGCAGCTTTCAAACACTGGAGCGGTGCAGAGCTGCCATGGAAAGCGGCGGGACCACTGCAACTGACGAGCAGCTAAACTCCTCTCTCATGTTGTGTTCACTGCTTTCAGGTGAGTTTAGTCTCTTAAATCACACAAATAATACACACAACTGTCCTTGACACTTCTCTTACTTGTAATTGACACGCTTCTGTTGAATATTTACTTTGTAGAAATGGTTTATATAAAAATTAATTAGCATCTCAACCGTTCGTTACGTTACGTTAGGCTAACTAGCTTGAGCTTTTGTTTATGAAAGTTTGGTCTTTTAAAATCACATCTTATGTGTAACGTTAAATGATATGTTTTTAATAGTTTTGTATTGGTTTTGCTTGGAAATGAGCCAATTTAGTTAACATAAACGTGTGTTGTTAAGCGGTGACATCACTTACACGGAGCCCTAAGATTACTATAGGAGCAAAACGGTTAAATCTAGGAGTTTTTGTCCTCATGTTTGTGGTCTACTGGGACACTTTGGTCATAAATCCCCCCTCATAGACAAAAATGTACGATTACGTTATCCAACATGACTAGAAAATATATATAGTCTTTCCCACAGCATTTGCATTGGTGGACCTTGGCACCTCTAGGGTTCGTAAGAATCTCATAAGTGTATAATCTGCCATTTAGATTACATGGCTTCTTGATTACAACAATACTGATAACAATAGATTATTCCAGCAAGCTGTGAGCTAATGTGATGTGTATTCTTCTCATTTCAGCTCCTGAGTCCATTTGGGCTGAAGGTCAAGACAGAACCAAACCAAAGCTGGACTGTAACCTACTGGCCTATATGACAGACTTCATACTGATAACTACTGGCATGGATGCTGCATCACATGTTTTTAAACAAAGACTTTTCACCTAGAATTTAAAGTGTGGTGGAGTTTTCATTCACCTGGCCTTCATGAGGACTCTGTGTCTTTATCTTATGTGAGTGGATTTCATTAAACATTCTTAAAAGTACTGCTTACTTTTTCTTAATTTATTTCGTAGTATGTGTAAAAAATTCCAAGAAAAGAAAAGAAACTTCTAGAAATGTATTGAAGTAATTAAGTAATTATTTGTTGAGTAATCACGATTGTTGGGACCTGTTAATGTTGTAGTACAGTATAAATTGCAAACCTATGCTTGTGTTGGGCACGTGTTACTACCCAAGACAATTTAGAGGAGGTATATGATGCTGTGTATTTAAAGGTGCATTGAGTCATGTTTATTTGTTCAATATGTAATTTATGTATATAATATATTTTTACAGTGGAACAAATTGCTTTGTTTGTTTTGTTTTTACCACTGCAGCACCATTTTATCATCAATAATTTTGTATAACTTTGTAGTTCATTGTTTTGTCAAATGTGAGAATAAATGCAAGATTATATATTTTCTTTAAGATTATGTCACTTCTGTAATAAAGTCTGTGTCATTAAATGGAAACTTGTCTTTCTGTTGTTATTTTGTAGATTTATTTTGTAACTAGGCTTAAAATGTAATTTCAAGATAATTTAGTAAAAAAAAAAAAAAGGTATGGTTGCCTTTGGAACCCAGCCTCGGGCCAGTTCGGCTAATCATACAATTTATGCTGGCGTGATTATGGCCCTACGCCGGCAGCGGCGGATCAGTTTCGGACTCGGGCCAGTGTACTCGGGCCGATTCTGGCGCGTCATTCATTGCGCGTTCCACCAGAGTCCGGCGGCGCATCGGGCGAGTTATTTCTTCCGGCTTGCGGAATAGCCTCTATGCTCGATCGCTTCCGCGTTCTGTCTAAGCCGCCCACTTACTTCCGGTGCTGGGCCGAAAGCAGCATTGCTGGATGATTCTGACAGCATTAAAGACTCATTAAGAGACTGATTTATCTCAAAACTCACTTTCATGTTTGAATGCCTTCTGTTGTGATCCGATGTGGATTCTGACCATCGAATTAAGGTATATTTATAGATTACGCGATGCAAAAGACTATACACGCTAATTACCATTGTAAACAAGGTAAATTTATGAGCGGTTGAAGAAATCAGACAAATAATAAAGGCTATCACAAACATGTTTTTATTTTATCTGTCAGTATAAGCCTGTCGTCTCTTATAAAATAAAGCATTTTTTTGGTAGCTTCCTCTGATTCTCTGACTGAAAATAGGCAACTGCACTAATAAACAAAACAAACGTGACTGAATATGTGTCCTCTTTCTTTTGTGAACTAGGCTCTCAATACCGTTAGGTCTAAGTCCCACCCTCCGCTTCCAGCTCACGGGACCTTATTTGGAAAAAATATGTATGGTAGTCAATGGCGAGAGACAACTTATCTTTTATTCCATCTGAACTGTGCCCTGAATTACACATATGATGTTTGTCAATTTAAAAGATAATAATAAAGGTCAAGAAAGTCACAGTTTGTCATAAAACAGAAGAGTAACATTTAGTTTTATGTGAAAATCGCTCAAAGAACTACATCTCCCGGGAAGCGAAACAACAAGCTGGTATGTGTAGTGTGTACAGTGGTACAAAACACTCAGGTATGACGGCGTAACGTTACGATTATAGCGTAAGACAATAGAAGAAATGACAGGCGTTAGCTTCAGTAAAGTTAGCTTCATTCATTGAGAGAAAAGGTAGGCTACGTCGAATGCACGCCTTTGGGTTTGTAGTCTTTGTATAACGTATATTTCACAACCTTATACCTCAACCGCTTTACAACAAACTGCGACTTTCTTGACTTTAAATGTATCTTTTAAATTGACAAACATCATGTGTGTAATTTAAGGCACAATTCAAACGAGATAAAAATATTTGTTGTCTCTTGCCATTGACTACCATACAATATTTTTCCAAAATAAGGTCCCATGGTGGTCCACCGGAAGGGGAGGGACTTAGGCTCTCTATTAACATTTCTGTGTGACTAATGTGCAATTCTGTGCAAAATTAATTAATTATGATCAACGTCACTTTTTATTGTAAACCTATAGAGGTAACATCGATGCTTGGGTTTTAAATATTTAGGCTAAGCAAACCACAAAAATACCAGCGAACGGTCACATTTATCATGTTTGTTTAGCGAAAACTCGCGAGTTTACGTAGTAAAACCGCGCAGCGCTGCGGTGAGTTGTACGTCACCACGTAGGCTCACTATTGGCTGAGGCTGGTCATGTGCGCGCGCGTGTGACGTACAACTCACACGCTGCGCAGTTTTACTACGTAAACTCACTAGAGGCCCAGAGAGAAGGAAATGATTAGTGGAATAAAGTCATTATTTTTATGTTTTTTTGCACACAAAAGGTATTCTCGCTTGATAAACTTAAGATTGAGCCACTGTAGTCACTTGGACTATGTTAACGATCTCTTTAATAACTTTTCTGGGCCAGCAAGATTCATTCCCTCTGAAAGCCTATGGAGGAGTTAGACAGCTCTCAGACTTCATCAAAAATATCCTAAATTGTGTTCAGAAGATGAACGAAAGACTTGCATGGTTAGAACAACATGAGGGTGAGTAATTACTGACAGAATTATCAATTTTGGATGAACGAACCCTTTAAAGCCCTGGCTCGCACTGTCCTGACAGTGGAAACTCGGCTAACTTACTGGTAGTGCCTTCAAACTCAGTATAGAGTTAAACTTTGAGGATGCTTCACATAACGGACACACCAATGTTCAGCCGAACTGTCTATTGGGCTGTTGTTGGCCCAGATCTTTTGGCTACCTGGGATATAACACAAGAATAATCTTTATATAGTATAATTGGGAATGTGTTGCCTACATTGCAGTCAAGTGCTTACTTAAAATACCAGTGAAATCAATGATTTCAAGCATTTAAAGACGTTTGAAGTTGTTCTACGACATAAAACACCTATACAGTAGGTCCATTATAATGTTTAAATGAACATTCTGATATTTAAAAATGGTCTAATTAGTTTTACTACAGATAATTAATGTACCTATCCCTGATGTTGCCAGCTTTTCTCCCGCAATACAACCTAACCACGCTGTAGTGCAGAAGTGCAATGACAACAGATCCTATAGGCTACTCTACTTAACTTGCTAATTGTCATAGTAGTCCATCCTAACATACAAGCTAACTACTGTGGTGTGCATATCATATAAAACACACATTTATCGATTATCAATCACATTTGTGATTAAATTATACAACACATGCAAAAAATTAGATTTATGGCATGCATTAAGTTTGTCGCTAATAAGTCGGTTAGCTTGATAGTGGTAGTTAGCTAAATAGATTCCATTTACATTGCACGTGTATAGGCGCGTTAGCAAACTACCTGATACTGACTTATCCCGACTCTGCAAAGTTAAAATTATCGCTAGCAAGGCCTGCTTTGTTATTAACCTTCTCCATAATATAAGGTTGTGGCATTTGTTATGCAGTTAGCACATTAATTACATTTGAAATAAAAGTGTTTAGCTTACCTTGGAGATGAACACGTTGATTGAAGCTGCATCTGCACCTGCTCGTCCAATGAGTCACGAGATGCCATCATTAGCGCCAGACGAGACGCGCGCGTGCACAGGTGTGGGGAGGGGTTGACTGAGTGGGGACCCGGATAGTCTTAACCAGGACATACGCCGGTCTCGAGTGTGTGTGTGTGTATAAGATGGAAAAACTCTCAACAATCAACCAACATACGCTCTTGATATTGGTTAATTTATGTACCCTCCTTTATCCAACTGAAATGTAGGTCTCTACAGTTAAGCTCTGTATTATAAATAAAAAAGACAAAATATTTTGTCATGTTGATAAAAGAAACAATCACGTTAGTAAAATAAACTAATTGTAGGATGGAACACATTCGATAACAGATAATATGGAAGTTATTTTAAATTAATAACTGGAAAGAATATAGTTTTGCAGTCACTTGAACTCCAAAACAGTGTCAACATGGCACTTTTAAAATAAGTGTTCCCCTCAGTTATCTACAGTGAGGAGAAAAACATTTGATTCACTGGGGATTGTGCAGCTTCCCACTTACACACTATGTAAGAGCCTGTCATTTTTATCATAGGTATACTCTTCTACTCTGAGTGACAGAATCTAAAACAAAAATCCAGAAAATTACATTGTATATTTAATGAAAAATCTTTTTGCAGTTTATTGTTTATGACATCAGTATTTGATCACCTACCAACCAACCAGTAAGAATTCCAGCTCTCACAGACCTGTTGCTCTTCTAGGAAGCCCTCCTTTTCTCCACTTTTTATTAACTGCACCGGTTTGAACTCGTTACCTGTATAAAAGACACTTGTACACACTTATTCATACAGACAGGGGAATGGGAGAAGGTCATGTGGTCTGATGAGATGAGATGAAACTAGAGCTTTTGGTCTAAACTCTATTCAGTAAAGGCACAGCTGGACAGATGTGTTTTGAGTCTGGACACAGTGGCACACAGTGCTCATTCAGTAAATGCACAGCTGGACAGATGTGTTTTGAGTCTGACGTACAGTGGCACAGTGCTCATTCAGTAAAGGCACAGCTGGACAGATGTGTTTTGAGTCTGGACGTACAGTGGCACAGTGCTCATTCAGTAAAGGCACAGCTGGACAGATGTGTTTTGAGTCTGGACGTACAGTGGCACAGTGCTCATTCAGTAAAGGCACAGCTGGACAGATGTGTTTTGAGTCTGGACGTACAGTGGCACAGTGCTCATTCAGTAAAGGCACAGCTGGACAGATGTGTTTTGAGTCTGACGTACAGTGGCACAGTGCTCATTCAGTAAAGGCACAGCTGGACAGATGTGTTTTGAGTCTGGACGTACAGTGGCACAGTGCTCATTCAGTAAAGGCACAGCTGGACAGATGTGTTTTTGAGTCTGGACGTACAGTGGCACAGTGCTCATTCAGTAAAGGCACAGCTGGACAGATGTGTTTTGAGTCTGGACGTACAGTGGCACAGTGCTCATTCAGTAAAGGCACAGCTGGACAGATGTGTTTTGAGTCTGGACGTACAGTGGCACAGTGCTCATTCAGTAAAGGCACAGCTGGACAGATGTGTTTTGAGTCTGACGACAGTGGCACAGTGCTCATTCAGTAAAGGCACAGCTGGACAGATGTGTTTTGAGTCTGACGTACAGTGGCACAGTGCTCATTCAGTAAAGGCACAGCTGGACAGATGTGTTTTGAGTCTGGACGTACAGTGGCACAGTGCTCATTCAGTAAAGGCACAGCTGGACAGATGTGTTTTGAGTCTGGACGTACAGTGGCACAGTGCTCATTCAGTAAAGGCACAGCTGGACAGATGTGTTTTGAGTCTGGACGTACAGTGGCACAGTGCTCATTCAGTAAATGCACAGCTGGACAGATGTGTTTTGAGTCTGGACGACAGTGGCACAGTGCTCATTCAGTAAAGGCACAGCTGGACAGATGTGTTTTGAGTCTGGACGTACAGTGGCACAGTGCTCATTCAGTAAAGCACAGCTGGACAGATGTGTTTTGAGTCTGGACGTACAGTGGCACAGTGCTCATTCAGTAAAGGCACAGCTGGACAGATGTGTTTTGAGTCTGAGTACAGTGGCACAGTGCTCATTCAGTAAAGGCACAGCTGGACAGATGTGTTTTGAGTCTGGACGTACAGTGGCACAGTGCTCATTCAGTAAAGGCACAGCTGGACAGATGTGTTTTGAGTCTGGACGTACAGTGGCACAGTGCTCATTCAGTAAAGGCACAGCTGGACAGATGTGTTTTGAGTCTGGACGACAGTGGCACAGTGCTCATTCAGTAAAGGCACAGCTGGACAGATGTGTTTTGAGTCTGGACGTACAGTGGCACAGTGCTCATTCAGTAAAGGCACAGCTGGACAGATGTGTTTTGAGTCTGGACGTACAGTGGCACAGAGCTCATTCAGTAAAGGCACAGCTGGACAGATGTGTTTTGAGTCTGGACGACAGTGGCACAGTGCTCATTCAGTAAATGCACAGCTGGACAGATGTGTTTTGAGTCTGGACGTACAGTGGCACAGTGCTCATTCAGTAAAGGCACAGCTGGACAGATGTGTTTTGAGTCTGGACGTACAGTGGCACAGTGCTCATTCAGTAAAGGCACAGCTGGACAGATGTGTTTTGAGTCTGGACGTACAGTGGCACAGTGCTCATTCAGTAAAGGCACAGCTGGACAGATGTGTTTTGAGTCTGGACGACAGTGGCACAGAGCTCATTCAGTAAAGGCACAGCTGGACAGATGTGTTTTGAGTCTGGACGTACAGTGGCACAGTGCTCATTCAGTAAAGGCACAGCTGGACAGATGTGTTTTGAGTCTGGACGTACAGTGGCACAGTGCTCATTCAGTAAAGGCACAGCTGGACAGATGTGTTTTGAGTCTGGACGTACAGTGGCACAGTGCTCATTCAGTAAAGGCACAGCTGGACAGATGTGTTTTGAGTCTGGACGTACAGTGGCACAGTGCTCATTCAGTAAAGGCACAGCTGGACAGATGTGTTTTGAGTCTGGACGTACAGTGGCACAGTGCTCATTCAGTAAAGGCACAGCTGGACAGATGTGTTTTGAGTCTGGACGTACAGTGGCACAGTGCTCATTCAGTAAAGGCACAGCTGGACAGATGTGTTTTGAGTCTGGACGTACAGTGGCACAGTGCTCATTCAGTAAAGGCACAGCTGGACAGATGTGTTTTGAGTCTGGACGTACAGTGGCACAGTGCTCATTCAGTAAAGGCACAGCTGGACAGATGTGTTTTGAGTCTGGACGTACAGTGGCACAGTGCTCATTCAGTAAAGGCACAGCTGGACAGATGTGTTTTGAGTCTGGACGTACAGTGGCACAGTGCTCATTCAGTAAAGGCACAGCTGGACAGATGTGTTTTGAGTCTGGACGTACAGTGGCACAGTGCTCATTCAGTAAAGGCACAGCTGGACAGATGTGTTTTGAGTCTGGACGTACAGTGGCACAGTGCTCATTCAGTAAAGGCACAGCTGGACAGATGTGTTTTGAGTCTGGACGTACAGTGGCACAGTGCTCATTCAGTAAATGCACAGCTGGACAGATGTGTTTTGAGTCTGGACGTACAGTGGCACAGTGCTCATTCAGTAAATGCACAGCTGGACAGATGTGTTTTGAGTCTGGACGTACAGTGGCACAGTGCTCATTCAGTAAATGCACAGCTGGACAGATGTGTTCTGAGTCTGGACGTACAGTGGCACAGTGCTCATTCAGTAAATGCACAGCTGGACAGATGTGTTTTGAGTCTGGACGTACAGTGGCACAGTGCTCATTCAGTAAAGGCACAGCTGGACAGATGTGTTTTGAGTCTGGACGTACAGTGGCACAGTGCTCATTCAGTAAATGCACAGCTGGACAGATGTGTTTTGAGTCTGACGTACAGTGGCACAGTGCTCATTCAGTAAATGCACAGCTGGACAGATGTGTTTTGAGTCTGGACGTACAGTGGCACAGTGCTCATTCAGTAAAGGCACAGCTGGACAGATGTGTTTTGAGTCTGGACGTACAGTGGCACAGTGCTCATTCAGTAAAGGCACAGCTGGACAGATGTGTTTTGAGTCTGGATGTACAGTGGCACAGTGCTCATTCAGTAAATGCACAGCTGGACAGATGTGTTTTGAGTCTGGACGTACAGTGGCACACAGTGCTCATTCAGTAAATGCACAGCTGGACAGATGTGTTTTGAGTCTGGACGTACAGTGGCACAGTGCTCATTCAGTAAATGCACAGCTGGACAGATGTGTTTTGAGTCTGGACGTACAGTGGCACAGTGCTCATTCAGTAAATGCACAGCTGGACAGATGTGTTTTGAGTCTGGACGTACAGTGGCACAGTGCTCATTCAGTAAATGCACAGCTGGACAGATGTGTTTTGACTCTGGACGTACAGTGGCACAGTGCTCATTCAGTAAATGCACAGCTGGACAGATGTGTTTTGAGTCTGGACGTACAGTGGCACAGTGCTCATTCAGTAAATGCACAGCTGGACAGATGTGTTTTGAGTCTGGACGTACAGTGGCACAGTGCTTATTCAGTAAAGGCACAGCTGGACAGATGTGTTTTGAGTCTGGACGTACAGTGTCACAGTGCTCATTCAGTAAAGGCACAGCTGGACAGATGTGTTTTGAGTCTGGACGTACAGTGTCACAGTGCTCATTCAGTAAAGGCACAGCTGGACAGATGTGTTTTGAGTCTGGACGTACAGTGGCACACAGTGCTCATTCAGTAAAGGCACAGCTGGACAGATGTGTTTTGAGTCTGGACGTACAGTGGCACAGTGCTCATTCAGTAAATGCACAGCTGGACAGATGTGTTTTGAGTCTGGACGTACAGTGGCACACAGTGCTCATTCAGTAAAGGCACAGCTGGACAGATGTGTTTTGAGTCTGGTACAGTGTCACAGTGCTCATTCAGTAAAGGCACAGCTGGACAGATGTGTTTTGAGTCTGGACGTACAGTGGCACAGTGCTCATTCAGTAAATGCACAGCTGGACAGATGTGTTTTGACTCTGGACGTACAGTGGCACAGTGCTCATTCAGTAAATGCACAGCTGGACAGATGTGTTTTGAGTCTGGACGTACAGTGGCACAGTGCTCATTCAGTAAATGCACAGCTGGACAGATGTGTTTTGAGTCTGGACGTACAGTGGCACAGTGCTCATTCAGTAAAGGCACAGCTGGACAGATGTGTTTTGAGTCTGGACGTACAGTGGCACAGTGCTCATTCAGTAAATGCACAGCTGGACAGATGTGTTTTGAGTCTGGACGTACAGTGGCACAGTGCTCATTCAGTAAAGGCACAGCTGGACAGATGTGTTTTGAGTCTGGACGTACAGTGGCACACAGTGCTCATTCAGTAAATGCACAGCTGGACAGATGTGTTTTGAGTCTGGACGTACAGTGGCACAGTGCTCATTCAGTAAAGGCACAGCTGGACAGATGTGTTTTGAGTCTGGACGTACAGTGGCACAGTGCTCATTCAGTAAAGGCACAGCTGGACAGATGTGTTTTGAGTCTGGACGTACAGTGGCACAGTGCTCATTCAGTAAAGGTACAGCTGGACAGTTAAAAAAACTTTTTCATATAAAATAATGGGAATTTTTAATAATTAAATATAAACTAATTTTTGAGTTTTGACTACGAACACATGAAAACACAGCTATACAACATAGTTCAAAACAAATAAATAATTAGTAATTTCTGAACATTGACTCTCAGTCTTAATTCACCTTTTTCACGTTTTCTCAATAAAATTAATAAAAGTATAGAATATAATAGCATTTTTCTAATAGGGGCACATTGTAACGCAGTGTTACAACATGCCCCGCCTGCACAACTGGGATTTAAACCCTGCTAGTGTCTTCTGCTGTTAGATCAGCGTTAAAGAACCATCTCAACTGATATAACATATTGGAGATTAAAATAATATCAGATTTGTCTTATTTAAAATAAACACAAAAATAGAGATGAACTTAAGTAAGAAATTTACTTTTGCTATGGTTTAATAAATGTCTATGGATATCTTTCAAAAAAATAAAAAAATTGGCGGAATGTTTTTTATATATAGTGTAATGGCAACACCAAGTTTGTCATCCGCTCCCCACGTTACCTGATTACCTGAAGTCGTCGACATTGTAATTGTAAATGTACTGAAATCAAATGTTGTTTTTAGATAAGTGCAGATTTCGTAAATAATTTGCACTACTGTGTTTACATACTATATCTCATCTACTGCGCGAAACCGGATCATCACCTTTTGCCAAGCTAAATCTAGCTGTCAGTGGAGTTATGCTGCAGAGTAAATAGATTTAACATCAAACGATAGTTTGGACATTATCTTCGCCGACAACATGTCTAAGGTAGGATAACAATAATTACATATTCTACGTTGTTTCACAGCTTTATCATTACTTTGTATTGGCCGCTATACAAATGTGTGGGGTTGTGTTGCGTGGACAGGCTGTACTTACGGTAGTTCTAATCACGTAACGTTATGCTATCTTGTTAGCTAGCCTAAGCTATCAGCAACGCGATCTACTAACATGATACTAACATAACATGGATTACACCATGGGTTTCTGATTTCAGTACTAGTAGTTGACTATGTTTAGCAGGTGTTTGTTTTTCAACGTTTTGGTAAAACAATTTGATATTTTATGGCTGCTTGTAGAACAAGATCCAAACATCCTACTAGACTATAGCATACAAAGTGTCTGAAAATGATAATATTTTTATAGACAAAGCGTAAGATAGTCTATATTCATCATACTTTATTAATTTACTATAATACATGATTGATTTCCATCAAAAGCTGAGCAGTTGAGATAACTTCCTTGTGTCCAAATATGGTATTAATTGATATGTAATAGCTGGCATTTATTTATTATGCACAATGCTGTACCAGGACCGAACCATAGGGGAAACACGTCTTCTTAGTTTCCGCCATACATGTAAATATGAGGCGGAGATTTATTAAATATGCACACTGCAGTACCAAGACCCGGCTCCAGGGGCAAATCCGAATACACACCCTCACACTCCAACACTGGTAAAACCACCTTCTGGGGTCACAAGTAAGGGACTAAGAAATTTGCACAGGCTATATAGCATGCTATTTTCTATCAGTTCCAATGGTAATCCTTATGGGGACACAGATTTTGTCCCCAGTTGGTCATCGTGTCCCCACATGAAAGGTTAAAAACACATCCATGTCCCCAAGAGGTAGCATAAACACACCACACACACACACACACACACACACACACACACACACACACACACACACACACACACGTTTGTTTTTGTGAAATGTGGGGACATTCCACAGGCGTAATGGTTTTTATACTGTACAAACCGTATTTTCTATCCCCCTACACTGCCCCTGCCCCTAAACCTACCCATCACAGGAGACTGTGCAGTTTACTTTCTGTGAAAAAACCTCATCCTGTGTGATTTATAAGCATTTTGAAAAGTGAGGACATGGGGAACATCCTCATATTTCACCCTCTTTTTGTAATACCTATGTTATACCCATGTCATTATACAGATTTGTGTCCTGATATTTCACAAAAACATGCCCACACATACACACACACACACACACACACACAATGTTCCTCAAAAAAGGGACAGTTTACCCTGATATGAAAATAAAAACTTGTTTTACTCTGCTGCTGTTCCAATGCTCTATGTCCTTCTATCTTTTTTGAAATTTTGAAAAACGTCCTGTATGCGCTCCTCCATATAATGCCAGTGAATGGCGACCAGGCTAAAATGATACAAAAGTATCACGCAATGATACAGGGAGACGCGCGTCATATATGCAAAGTGTTCAGGAGGGAAATCACTGGCTCCAGATGCTCTATTCGCGTTTGGTGTGAATGTAGCTTAAGGTTTTGCGAGAAAAAAACCCTATTAATCATTCAAAATACTGAGCTCGGCCGTTACTCTGTTTAGAGTCCTGCAACGGGTCGGGTATCCGCGGGTACCCGCATAAAAGTGACTAAAACGGGTGGATTGTGACATTCCTAAAATTCACTGGCAGGGATGTGGGCGGATAATTAACTCCTTGTAGGCGGGAAGTAGCGCAAAGTATGAAAAATATGGGCAATATTTGTATGTCTCAATTACCATTACACATACGCAACAACCATTACACATACACAACAATATGTGCAATATTTGTAAGTCTAAATTACCATTACATATACGCAACCACTGTGAAGGAGTATTTCTCATACGCAATATTCGTTCCCTCTCTCAGTAACCGAGACGTTACTAATATTGAGCAGAGGCTCTTCCACTACAGGTAACCACTCCTTCAGTAGTTTAGTTGGTACTGGATCTAATAAACATGTTGTTGGTTTAGAAGTAATGATAAGTTTATTTAGCTCTTCCTGTCCTATAGTTGTAAAGCACTGCAGTTGTTCTTCAGGGGTGATAATTGAGGCTGAATCGTTAGGCGCTGTCAAAAGTTGAACATTTATAATTGTATTTCTGATGCTTTCAAATTTTTTTGTAAAGAAATTCATAAAGTCATTAATACTAAACTGTACTGGAATATTTAGCCCAGGTGATGTCTGTTTATTTGTTAACCTGGCCACTGTACTAAATAAAAACCTGGGGTTGTTTTGGTTATTTTCTGGCTGCTTTTAGGGCCTTTTTATAACGGGAAGTGCTGTCTTTCCACGCAATTCTGAAGACCTCTAAATGAGTTTGTTTCCATTTGCGCTCTAGATTACGAGTTTCTCTCTTGATAGCGTGAGTAATACTGTTGTACCACAGTGCAGTACATTACTCTCTAACCTTTGAATCTGATCGGTGGAACCGTTTCTAATGAGCTAGAGAAAATGGTGCTCATAATACATGTCATTGTCTCTAGTTCATGTGTATGAGATCACATTCCTACTAAATTGCACCAAAAAAGGAGTCCCCTTTCAGGGACAGTGTGAATGTCAACAATAAATTGTTGTTTCATTTTATTAAAAATAAACTAAAATAGACTATGTTGCCTGGAGGCAACACTGTACCATAGAGGGTTATAATTATATCAGTTTTTCCAGATGAAGTATGACTGATGTTTTAACGAGCAGTGAAGGTTGAACAACAGTAATCTGAGCCATCGGTGATCCTTGACTGCTAAGGGGTTAAGGAATATATTGTTGCGAGATTGTTCCTGGTCAGCTGGAAAAAGGGTGTGAACCAACGCCTCAAGGCCTCATTTTGAAGGCCTGTATTTTTCCAGTGAATTATATCTTATGTAGAGTGATGGTATCTCCTAAGGCTTGCCACACACTTGAAGATTTTAAGCCACGTGGCCCAATTCAAGGCTTGCACAAAAGACTTGTTGTCCAAATAATCCTCAATTGTGCGCAGTCATTACGATTATTTTACAAACGTTTGATATTTCCGACTCTTGATCAGGCTGTCTCTGGCGTGATAGCCGATGAGAGCGAGCAAGCTTCACCAACTGGATGTTGCATTCTTCTATAGTTGAAACTAGTCAGCCGCTAACATGCCATGATGAAGTATTGAGAAAGATCACCCATATTCTTTTTTTCCTGTAAAACCTAACTCATGCCAAGTGAACCAGCCTACAACGTCAATCATCCTCGATCTGTTCTTTTTTTCAAGTCACGTTTGATCTCGCAAATCTCTCTGAGATCTCACTGTGAAAATGGTACTACATTTGACCGGTTGCAGTGGTTCTCAAACCTGTCCTGGAGTACCACCAGCCCAGAACATTTTGTATGTCTTTCTATATCTGACACACCCATTTCAGGTCTTGCAGTCTCTACCAATGATGAGTCTCTACTATGATGAACAACTGATCTAGTGTGTGAATTCGAAGAATGATAATGCAAAAAAATTGGTCGAAACTGCCCCTATGTCTGTGGTTATCATTATCATTTCAAGGATAAAATATCTATAATTAGGCATTTTATGAAGCATATTGTATGGCATGTCATGTGAGTTCCCTTTCAGTCGGTCACATTCAACGTACGTCGGAACTGACCGTCGAATTGGGATCTGTTTTCAGAGACCGACCTACTTTGAGTGATTAAAAACGAGCCAATGGACATTGGCATGCGGTTTACGCATTCCACGCACCGCCCCGCTGCGCGGGAATAAATACGAAAGTGGAATACCGCATCTTTGCTTTTTAACTGAGGAGCCGAGATAAGTGACTCGAGCCTTCAGCTGAAGCACAGCACCTGGCACGGGACGTACGTCTCCGTTCCCTCCTTCAGGGAACGAGGGTTACATACGTAACCGAGATGTTCCCTTTCAGTCGGTCACGTTCGACGTACGTCGGAACTGACCGACGAATTGGGATCCCTACCAACATGCCCTTCCAGCGTCCTGCCTGAGCTCACTGGACTGCGGTTTACGCATTCCACGCACCGCCCCGCTGCGCGGGTATAAATACGAAAGTGGAATACCGCATCTTTGCTTTTTATTTCGGAGAGCCGAATAGTTTGCTGTACCAAGCTGTTTCTACGAAGAGTGTTTAGACGAGTCTCGAGGAGGATCGCTCTCTTACTTGGGTGCTGGTGTGACGGCGCGAGTCAGCGAGTGGCCGCTGCAACAAACACCTGTTCCTGTGTTGGTTGGCTGGCCTTTTCCGTTCTTGAGTGCTCACACGCAGGCTTGCCATCGGACTGCTGTGAGCCGCGGTCATCTCCCTGAGTGCTTCAGCACTTCTGAAAGAGCGTTTCCTTCTAAAAGAGCTACACGGTTTGACCCTGCGTCTTTTTCAAGTTGTCATTCAAACCGTGTGTTTCTGGATGCGGTTGTTTCCTGTCCTCATTTGACGGCCACGATCTCTCTCACATGTAAACAGGTGAGATTGCTTTCGTGGGTGATCCATGCTCTCTCAGGAGAGCATGATCACGCCGGGCGCGTTTCTCACCTTCTCGTAAGGGCTCGAGTGTTCAGCGTGCCGTGTGCCGTCGAGCGCCGGCTGACAGCGGGGGTTGTCACGGCAACCCAGCGCGTCAGTCGGCACTCTAGATGCGCGGTCTAGACTATGAAACCTCAAACGGGGTTGAGTCCTTTGCTTATTCCCGATCTAGTTTCTTTCTGGTGCACCAGAAAGGGGCTACTTTGGCTAATAAGCCTGGGTGACCTGAGGATTACAGTGGGGCATCACCGCCGGGTACATCCCCTCGGACCCCCACTCCTCTATTGCATCATGAGCATGCTGAGACTTTGTTCGTGGGTGGTTCATTGTGCTCTCATGAGAACATGGCCACGTCGGCGCGTTGTTCGTTCGTTCCCCTTGTGTAGGGGCTTTTAACGTTCAGCGCGCCGTGTGCCGTCGAGTCTGGCGGCCACGCCCACAGTCTCTCATGCCTGCTGGTAGCTCAGATGGCACTGCTGGTCCTTTTTTGAAAAAAGAGGGGACCTAATGTCTCATTTGTGGCTCTGGCAGAGGACAGATGTCAACCGCTGCATCGGAGAGAGGGCTGTTATGCGCTGGAGATGATCATGCTGAGTTTCCCACTATAATAGTGGGTGCTCGTGCTGAATCAGATTCAGGGTTGACAGCCATGCTTTCCCGGGTGGGTGCCGAGATGTGCATCAGTAAAATTTAGCAGTGTGGAACTATTTGGTGCCAAAATATGGAACGCCAAAGGGGCCATAATCTGTATAAGTTTTTCCCTCTCTCACTGCCCTCTGTCCTGCATGCACGGGGGTTGTCCCGACTCAGGGGTTATGCAGGAACTGCGTGTGGTGATGGACCTTGCTCTCTGAGTGAGGAAGTCGCTGCGCGCGCCTGGGGTCAGGATGTCCACATTAGTGGTCCAGGAACCTGAGGTTAACTTGGCAGATATGCGTGAGCCCGACAAAGTTCGGTTCCTCAACGCCCCTGTCTGTCAGGCTAGCCTCTTCGGCGAAGCTGTCGAGAACTCGCCCAGCAGTTCTCAGTGGCCCGGAAGCAGATGGAGGCAAAACGTCCTGCCCGACGACTAGCAGCTGCCTCCACCTTGTCGTCAGCTGCAGCGCCTCTGTCTGCTTGTCACCGAGGGTGCCCCCCCTCTGCGTCCGCCTCCGCCCCTGCTAAGCCAAGCAGCAGCCTCCACCCGGACAGCAGGTGGCCGGGCGCAGGGGATGCGCCCAACCCGCCCAGGGTCCCGCAAGTCCGCTAGCAAGCCCAAGGGCAAGCGGCCCTGGAACGGGTAGCCCAGCGAGATGGGAACTGCTCAGAGGGACTGTGTCCGCACCCCTCCCTCCCCCGGGGGAGGACTGGGGGGAGAATATTTTTCGGTTTCGGTCCTGCCGCTGGCTCTCCGGAGTCCAGCGGTACCCACATTCTCAGAGCAGCTTCCTCCCTCGCTGGGCTCCAAGAGGGCCAGGTTGGCAGTGTGCGACGCCCCCGGGCCTTGCCACTCCTTTCCTCCCCTCTTTTTGCCAGGGGGCAGCACCGTGGGCACCGAGGACACCAACAGGCCTTCTCACCCATGGTCTGCCCCATCCTGGAATATTCGGTCAACACTCCGGGCCGCCCACGGGCCTCCAGAGACGGGGCTGAATATTCCACCTCTCTGCTTCCGGGCAGTGGGCAGCAGAGTGGGCACTGGGGACGCCACCAGGCCATCCCACCCACCCTCTGTCCAAACCAGGAGTGCTCAGGCAACACTCTGGGCCGCCCTTGGGCCTCCCGAGTCGGGCCGGAGCACTCCGCCTCGCTGCCCCACCCCGGGTATGTCTGTGTTGCCGTTGATCCCGCTTGTTCGGTCCCTGGGGGCCTGGCTAGGTCTCCCCGGGCCGTCTCGCTGGCTCATCGGTACCATCAGCCTCGGCTACGTGATTCAGTTCACTCGCCGGCCTCCCAAGTACAGGGGCATCCTCTTCACCACCGTGTGGAGTAGTGATGCCCATGTCTTGCGGTTAGAGATCGATGTCCTGCTGGCAAAGGACACGGTCGAGCCGGTTCCTCCAGCCGATATGAAGTCAGGGTTCTACAGGCCCTACTTCATTGTACCATAGAGGCCCGTTTCTCCGGGCCGGAGTGTCCCTAGAACAGGTGTCGAGGCATGCTGTGGTTTTTGCTCGAATTGTGTCTCCACTACGCAAGTATGCGTTTCCCCCAGTGAGCCTTCTCGCACAGACACTGTGCAAGGTCAAGGAGGATGAGGAGCAGGTCTTGTTAGTTGCTCCCTACTGGCCCAACCGGACCTGGTTCCCAGAACGCTCACTCCTCGCGACAGCCCCTCCTTGGCCGATTCCCCTGAGGAGGGACCTTCTTTCTCAGGGGCGGGGCACTCTATGGAACCCGCGTCCAGACCTCTGGAAACTCCATGTCTGGTCCCTGGACGGGACGCGGAGGTTCTAGGTGGCCTACCACAAGCAGTGGTAGACACCATCGCTTCAGCTAGAGCCCCCTCTACAAGGCGCCTCTACTCTCTGAAGTGGAACCTGTTCGTCGAGTGGTGCTCTTCCCACCGCGAAGACCCCCGAAGGTGTTAGGTTAACGTTGTGCTTTCCTTCCTGCAGGACGGGTTGGATCGAAGGCTGTCTCCATCCACCCTCAAAGTATACGTTGCAGCAATAGCGGCGTATCACGATGCAGTAGATGGTAAATCCCTAGGTAAGCACAACTTAATCGTCAGGCTCCTCAGAGGTGCGAGGAGACTAAATCCTCCTCGTCCTACCTCGATACCCTCTTGGGACTTAGCCCTGGTGCTCAGAGCACTTCAGAGTCCTCCATTCGAGCCTTTGCAGTCCGTGGAGTTGAACATTCTGTCCATGAAGACAGTTCTCGTGATTGCATCGGCTTGAATCAAGAGGGTAGGGGACCTGCATGCACTCTCGGTCGAGGAATCGTGCCTAGAATTCGGGCCGGCCAACTCTCACGTTGTCCTGAGACCCTGGCCTGGATACGTGCCCAAGGTTCTTACCACTCCCTTTCGGGACCAGGTGGTGAACCTGCAAGCGCTGCCTTCGAAGGAGGCAGACCCAGCCCTAGCTTTGTTATGTCCCGTCCGCGCTCTTCGCGCTTACGTTAACCGGACTCAGAGCTTCAGATCCTCACAGCAGCTCTTCATCTGTTACGGAGGCCAGCAGAAGTTAAAAGGCTGTCTCCAAGCTGAGGTTAGCCCACTGGATAGTGGATGCTATCGTCTTGGCCTACCAGTTCCAAGGCGTGCCTTGCCCGTTCGTGTTGCGAGCGCACTCAACAAGGAGTGTTGCCTCCTCCTGGGCGCTGGCTCAAGGCACCTCGCTGACAGATATATGTAGAGCTGCGGGCTGGGCGACACCTAACACGTTCGCTAGATTCTATAGCCTCCGTGTAGAGCCGGTATCTTCCCGTGTACTCGCCCGCAGTGGCCAGTAGCGCGAAGTGCCCGTTCTGGTGTCGGCTTGCATCGCCACTCCGCCCCTGGGCGGATACGTCGCGTCTATTCTGCTCCAGTTGTGTTCCCAGAAAGCGGCTAACCCTGTGAGTTCCTCCGTCACCCTTCGTGTCAGGCGTGGCGGCCGTCTGACGCCAGGCTTGCACCCGTATGCTTGTGGAACGTGTGTGTAGGCTGGGTATCCATATGTAGCGGTTCCCTAACGGCAACCCCATATGTGTATTCTCCACGGTACCGGCTACCCTACTCGGCTAGCCCCGTGTCTTTCCCTTGACAGAGCTCCCTCTGTTGTCTCTGGCGAGTCCCCACTGGAACCAGGTTGGGTCCATCCCAGAGACTGCCATATGTTGCACTACCCTGTTAGGTTAGTCCTTATGTGTATTCCACCTCTCCTTCCATTGAAAGACGTGGCTCCGCAGCGTACCATCTTCCCAGATGGGCACGCTTTCCCAGCGTTATCCAATAGTCACACTGAGTGGGTCTTGCAGGAACAGCAGTGACTGTCCTTCCCTGCCGGGAGCCCTGACTCCCACTCTAACATAGGAGTGGTCCAGTGAGCTCAGGCAGGACTCTGGAAGGGCCAGCATCCTGGCGTGTTGGTAGGGATCCCAATTCGTCGGTCAGTTCCGACGTACGTCGAACGTGACCGACTGAAAGGGAACATCTCGGTTACGTATGTAACCCTCGTTCCCTGAAGGAGGGAACGGAGACGTACGTCCCGTCGCCAGGTGCTGTGCTTCAGCTGAAGGCTCGAGTCACTTATCTCGGCTCCTCAGTTGAAAAGCAAAGATGCGGTATTCCACTTCCCTATTTATTCCCGCGCAGCGGGGCGGTGCGTGGAATGCGTAAACCGCATGCCAATGACCATTGGCTCGTTTTTAATCACTCAAAGTAGGTCGGTCTCTGAAAACAGATCCCAATTCGTCGGTCAGTTCCGACGTACGTCTCCGTTCCCTCCTTCAGGGAACGAGGGTTACATACGTAACCGAGACGTTTTAGTGAATGCTAAGATGCTATCATTATGTTATTGGCCTGTAAAATACTTAATAACTCTACTAACTATTCTTTCAACTGCTCAAGTCACAGTCTATAGTTTTCACTCAATTAACTTTTCACACGTCTGTCATGAATGACTTAATCCTCATTATTGTTTTATAGTAATGATTTTCTTTGTATTATATCCATTATAGCCTACATTATTATAGCCCACATTCATCCCACTTTACATTAAAACCTACTATCTGAAGTCTTTTTAGCAAACAGACAAACAAAAAAAGCATGTTTTTATCGCATGCAAAACATATACAGGTGCTGGTCATATAATTAGAATATCATCAAAAAGTTGATTTCACTAATTCCATTCAAAAAGTGAAAATTGTGTATTATATTCATTCATTAAACAGAAACTGATTTATTTAAAATGTTTGATGATTATAACTGATAACTAAGGAAAATCCCAAATTCAGTATCTCAGAAAATTTGAATATTGTGAAAAGGTTTAAAATTGAAGACACCTGCTGCCACACTCTAATCAGCTAATTAACTCAACAGACCTGCAAAGGCCTTTAAATGGTCTCTCAGTCTAGTTCTGTAGGCTACACAATCATGGGGAAGACTGCTGACTCGACAGTTGTCCAAAAGACGACCATTGACACCTTGCACAAAGAGGGCAAGACACAAAAGGTCATTGCAATAGAGGCTGGCTGTTCACAGAACTCTGTGTCCAAGCACATTAATAGAGAGGCGAAGGGAAGGAAAAGATGCGGTAGAAAAAAAGTGTACAAGCAATAGGGATAACCGCACCATGGAGAGGATTGTGAAACAAAACCCATTCAAAATGTGGGGGAGATTATCAAAGAGTGGACTGCAGCTGGAGTCAGTGCTTCAAGAACCACTACGCACAGACATATGCAAGACATGGGATTCAGCTGTCGCATTCCTTGTGTCATGCCACTCTTGAACAACAGACAGCGTCAGAAGCGTCTCGTCTGGGCTAAAGACAAAAAGTGGTCCAAAGTTATGTTCTCTGATGAAAGTACATTTTGCATTTCCTTTGGAAATCAGGGTCCCAGAGTCTGGAGGAAGAGACGAGAGACATACAATCCACGTTGATTGAGGTCCAGTGTAAAGTTTCCACAGTCAGGGATGGTTTGGGGTGCCATGTCATCTGCTGGTGTTGGTCCACTGTGTTTTCTGAAGTCCAAGATCAACGCAGTTGAAGATTTGCAGATTTGCAGATTTAATTTACCAACAGGACTTGGCATCTGCACACAGTGCCAAAGCAACCAGTACCTGGTTTAAGGACCATGGTATCCCTGTTCTTAATTGGCCAGCAAACTTACCTGACCTTTGACCTTTGTGAAGAGGAAGATGCTAAATGCCAGATCCAACAATGCAGAGGAGCTGAAGGCCACTATCAGAGCAACCTGGGCTCTCATAACACCTGAGCAGTGCCACAGACTGATCGACTCCATGCCACGCCGCATTGCTGCAGTAATTCAGGCAAAAGGAGCTCCAACTAAGTTTTGAGTGCTGAACATGCTCATTCTTTTCATGTGCATACGTTTCAGTTGGCCAAGATTTCTTAAAATCCTTTCTTTGTATTGGTCTTAAGTAATATTCTAATTTTCTGAGAGACTGAATTTGGGATTTTCCTTAGTTGTCAGTTATAATCATCAAAATTAAAAGAAATAAACATTTGAAATGTATCAGTCATATGTTTAATGAATGAATATAATATACAAGTTTCACTTTTTGATGATATTCAAATTATATGACCAGCTCCTGTATATGCCATAAAAATCGTGCGTTTATTAGCTTCGTTGGCAATTTTTACAACAGAGAGATGAGATTGAGCAAGTGCACTGAACAGTGTGAACAGAAGGGGCAGGATTGTATTCACGTTGAGTCACATAAGCTGTACAGCGAATGAGAATACACTCAAATATAGAATAAAGAAACCCCTCATTCCTTACACACATTGGTTCTCTGCTGAGATCTATCAGTTTTTCCCAACAGAAGACAAAGGAAATCAGGATGAAATGCATACATTTTTTTTTAAAATTTATTTCTTTAATAGTGTTACAAGTAAACGGAAGTGTTGTGCATTGATGAATAACTGCACAAATGTATAGAGGCTACAGAAAGAGCTGTTTGAAGCAGAAACTTCAATGACTTTCAATATCGTAGTCATCTTGAGGAGCTCAGACTAAAATAAATGATTGCAATGATTAAAATAAATGAATCACAAACTGATTGCATGTAGATTTGTTCTTCACGGCTGCATCGATGGATTCAGCAGAACGGATATTTATTTGAGCTGTGCCACAATCAATCGTGCCAACACAGTACTGTGATTTTCTTTCAAAATGGTCTCTCAGTTTGATTTACCTTTAGAGCAAGGGGAGACAGAGGTATGGAAATATACATGTTGCACAGTACATGATAGAAAGAAGAGGCACAGACCGAGGAAGTTTCATTGTGGGAAGACGTGTGCACAACCAAAGGATTGAGCATCTCTGGGGGGATGTAAACAGGGTTATATCTGACTTTTATAGGCAGCTGTTTCAATACATGGAGCATGTGGACATTCTACACCCAGAAAATGAGATGCACTTATGGACCTTGCACTATGTCTTTCTTGGGAGAATTCAGCGGTCCTGTGGTGAGAATGTCAGACAATGGAATGATCACAATCTAAGAACAGAGGGTGCCATGAGTCCACTGGCATTGTGGAGTTCTGGTATGATTATTGAGCCAAACCTTGTCCTTGATGCATCGGACATAGAAGACTATGGCATTGACTTTGTAGGGGAATATGAGAGCGACACACGGGCCATTACAGTTCAAGAAAGCACTTTGTGTTAGTGTTGCAGATACTGATAACCTTCAAACATTGCTGGATCCCTTATCAGATTATGAAAACTATGGAATACAGCACTACTCATTTGTATTTATATCTATCATCGTGTTACACATAATATAAATTTACAAAACACAACACAATAATTCAGATACAAAGTAAAATTGTATACTTTAATTTTCTAAATCCATTAGAATCCTTTTAGGTTAGTAAAACTAATCCATAAAACAGTCAATTTAGTCCAAGTATTTTATACAGTTGTCTTCACAGTATGTCCTCTGTAAATTGTAAAACAATAAACTACAGAGAAGCAGCACTGGACTGTCGCTCAAATTTTGCATGTCATTTGGAAATCAAGGTGCCAGAGTCTGGAGGAAGACTGGGGAGAAGGAAATGCCAAAATGCCTGAAGTCCAGTGTCAAGTACCCACAGTCAGTGATGGTCTGAAGTGCCATGTCAGCTGCTGGTGTTGGTCCACTGTGTTTTATCAAGGGCAGGGTCAATGCAGCTAGCTATCAGGTGATTTTGGAGCACTTCATGCTTCCATCTGCTGAAAAGCTTTATGGAGATGAAGATTTCGTTTTTCAGCACGACCTGGCACCTGCTCACAGTGCCAAAACCACTGGTAAATGGTTTACTGACCATGGTATTACTGTGCTCAATTGGCCTGCCAACTCTCCTGACCTGAACCCCATAGAGAATCTGTGGGATATTGTGAAGAGAAAGTTGAGAGACGCAAGACCCAACACTCTGGATGAGCTTAAGGCCGCTATCGAAGCATCCTGGGCCTCCATAACACCTCAGCAGTGCCACAGGCTGATTGCCTCCATGCCACGCCGCATTGAAGCAGTCATTTCTGCAAAAGGATTCCCGGCCAAGTATTGAGTGCATAACTGAACATAAATATTTGAAGGTTGACTTTTTTTGTATTAAAAACACTTTCCTTTTATTGGTCTGATGAAATATGCAATTTTTTTGAGATAGGAATTTTGGGTTTTCATGAGCTGTATGACAAAATCATCAGTATTAAAACAAGACCTGAAATATTTCAGTTGGTGTGCAATGAATCTAAAATATAAGAAAGTTTAATTGTATCATTACATTATGGAAAATAATGAACTTTGATCACAATATGCAAATTTTTTGAGAAGGACCTGTAAATATAAATGACCAAATAACCAATTGGCATTCTAATCTAAATTTGAAATTTTGATTAAAAGGAGTCAGATAAAGAGGAATTGGAATTAAATACTTTTAGCACAGCTTAACACACTGAACAGGCAACGACCTTCATCCACGTATCGTTAGCCTCCATATGAACGATTTGGCCGGGCTTACAATATCATTATTACAAGCATAACAAAAAGAACTGCTACAAACTTAACACGCAGTTACCTGGATCGGAAGTGGAGAGGTAAATGTCAGTGGGACCAATGGTGATTCTGTAGTACTATGAGAGCACTGGGGTGTGCTTTGCTCCCATGATGATGTTGTGGCAGTAGAGTGGAACTGTCCTGTGGCAACAGCTGCACCTTCAGACAGTGGCTGAGGAGAAATAGGTAGAAATTGGTTCAGTTTCCAAAGGCGTACTAGTTATTGCAAGTGTGTACTAAGCCCGACGGATAATAAAAGGTTGCGTTTTTTTAGACCAATATGGCACTGCGTAATATCATTGAACCGTTGCACCCATGGTACGGCAGTAAAGTTCCTGGATTATTACGCAGGAACGAGAGAATAGTTCCTAGCCATATCGGTCTAGAAAATCACAACTTTTACTTTTTTCCGTCGGTCTTAGTATATGATGTGACTACACACATCACAACATTTAAATAGGAAAATGATGGCGTTATTTTGTCACTTATTGAGCGGTAGGCTAGATGGAGCCGTTTACATTAAAATGTAAGTGCCATATTGTTTAAAAAAAAAATGGCTGAAGTTTCAAAGACGTTCAGTTAGCCTATATGCTTTAAAATTGTATATGCTATCTGACAACAAAAAAAGACACAAAATAACTTTAAAGTTTTTCACTTTGAATAGATGATATTTAATATAGCTACCTTGGTGTAGAAAATAAATATTCAGTAATTTGATCATGGAGCCACATTATATCTATGGGACTGAACAGGGCCTTTAAAATTAAGGTTACAAAAGAAAAGTTTATTAAGAATGAGAATATAGAAGGATATTGAGATATATTTAATACTTATACACAATATGGGAAAGATAGTATTGATGGCACATTTAGACAGGAATATTTAATTTTGAATGACAGAAAAAAAAGATACATTTCTAGTTTCAGCATTATTTGTTGTTGGTGAGATCATTGAAAATGTGTACCAATTTACTCATGGAACCACATTGAGATCCTGTATCTCTGGAAATGAATGGGCCTTAAAAGTTAAGGAACCAAAAGTAAAAAGTGTTAAACTATTAAGTTATCTTCAAATTGAGTTGCAGCCGTGCAATCTTTGATAAAAAAAAACACAAGTGCTTTTCCCCATGTTTGAACAGTCACCGTTGGCATATAATGCAACAAAGATTGCTCATGTCAACCAATTTACCCAATAGATCTACCAATCTCTGTGTGAAAATAAAATAATGATGCCATCTTTCTAAAGCCATTTATACACAACTGTGAAAATTGGCATTCTGACCCCCACTACAAAATATCGAATTACTCAGTAAATATACATGTCACATTCAATCATTTTTCTTTTTTTCTTAATTTATGATTGTCTTTCTTCAGAAACAAAATTTAAAAAATCCAGGAAAGTTTCTGAAATCTGGTTGATTTTGACACAGAATTAAATAATTATACCAGTTTAATTATACCAAGACTGATGTTTTAACAAGCAGTGAAGGTTGAACAATCTGAGCCATCGGTGATCCTTGACTGCTAAGGGGTTAAGGAATATATTGTTGGGAGATTGTTCCTGGTTAGCTGGAAAAAGGGTGTGAACCAACGCCTCAAGGCCTCATTTCGAAGGCCTGTATTTTTCCAGTGAATTATATCTTATGTAGAGTGATGGTATCTCCTAAGGCTTGCCACACATTTGAAGATTTTAAACCACGTGGTCCGATTCAAGACTTGTCACATAATACTTTTTGTCTGAATAATCCTCAATTGTGTGGTAATAACTCTGTTAGTGAGTTCTTTGTATTTTCTTGGCCTGTAAACCTCTGTTGGTGAGTTCTTTGTCTTGTCTACTTTGGATTTATAAATAAACTGCACTTGGGTTCTTAAAGCTTGCCTCCAGTGTACTTAAATTTACAGAGATCATGTTTTAAAGTACTCTAAAAAAAATTTTATTCATTACACGTGAGTTCGGATTTATTTTTATGTGGATTACATTTATTGTAAAAATTATTAGAGATTTTTCTTTCATTAGCTCAGTTTGGCTCTAGGAAGGGTTCTGGTCATCCCAAACGTCTTCCATTTAAGGATTATGGAGGCCACTGCTCTTAGGAACCTTAAGTGCAGCAGAAATGTTTTTGTAATCTTGGCCAGATCTGTGCCTTGCCACAATTCTGTCTCTGAGCTCTTCAGGCAGTTCCTTTGACCTCATGATTCTCATTTGCTCTGACATGCACTGTGAGCTGTAAGGTCTTATATAGACAGGTGTGTGGCTTTCCTAATCAAGTCCAATCAGTATAATCAAACACAGCTAGACTCAAATGAAGGTGTAGAAACATATCAAGGATGATCAGAAGACATGGACAGAACCTGAGTTAAATATATGAGCTTCACCGCAAAGGGTCTGAATACTTAAGACCATGTGATATTTCAGTTTTTTCTTTTTTAATAATTCTGCAAAAATGTCAACATTTCTGTGTATTTCTGTCAATATGGAGTGCTGTGTGTACATTGATGAGAACAAAAATAAACTTAAATGATTTTAGCAAATGGCTGCAATATAACAAAGAGTGAAAATGAATATGTATATGAATTTATTTTATGCTCTGTTTTTAATACAATGCAGACATCTTTTTTTGAATGTTCTCATACAAACGTGTTCTCATAGTTGCACCAATTGAAATGGAATTAAAGGGGTGATGAATTGAGAAATCAACTTTCCCTTGAGCCTTTGATATATTAAAGATCATGGTAATATAAGAATATCCTGTAAGTTTCAGAGCTGAAAACTTCCTTGTTATTCAAAGAAAAGCTTTTATAGACACGATCAAACGATCAATCTGTGAATATGCTTCCCTTTGATGTTAGAGTGCAGTGAAAAACAGCCTTAACCAAACTTTATTTTTAATTAAGTTCCAGCTCACTTGGGTAACACATTGCACGTATGTTTGCTTAATTTCTCCACAGATTCTTTTGTAAACAAGAGAATGGATTTGCAGACAGAATGAGATAAAAACAAAACAAAAGACCCCTAATGCTGTACCTTTTATATTGGATCTGACAGGAATGGTGCAACACACTTATGTGAGAAATTTTTTTTATATGTCATTGTATTGCGTTAGAAATCGTTTGATATCTATTGATTATGTGTAAGTGTCTAACTCAACATAATTGACGATAACTTGGTGTTGTTGGTTCATTGTGCTGTGATTAGGGATCAGATTCACACATGTTTTTGCCAGGGCTCTCAAAGCTCAACGTCCCAGGGCTATGTATTTTCCAGTCGGCCTACCAAAACATATCTCCGGCGATCTTAACTTGATCTTAACTTACTCTCTTAACTTGATATTTGAAGGAAAAATACAATCACGGATGTTTTGATCATGCTGATTTGTCTGCAGTGAAGTTTTGTTGATGCATGTACTTGGCTTTGTGTGTGTGTCGATGACTTAATGAGAGAGGCTCAAAACCAAGTAAATCACTAATAGCCTTCCTTCCACTGGAAAAAATAGTCCCTGACCCTGAACAGCAACAAGTTGCATTGTTATGCCATTAGATGGGGAAGGTCTGTCTTTATGAGTGAGATATCACAGTGGATATTCTAACAAATATTTTTTTTATGACCATAATAAGCTTCATTGAACAATACCAATGAGAACCAACATATATTTATGTTGGTAAGGTTGTTGTGTAGTGATACACAGAACCATTGGGTGAAGCGGTCATAGATCATCATCATTAATAAAACACATATATTGACATCTATTAATTTATCACATCTCTCTATCAAAATCAAGGACTGGAACTGTTTTATAAGAGATGATACAATAATTAATTATCTAAACCCAGTGAAGAAATATAATAAACACTAATAAACTCATGACTTTAATAACTAAAATTACTAACCATGAATAATGATCCTTGTAAATGATACTTCTCTGAACTGGCATCTTGTTGAACTGGGACTGTGGGAGTGTTTTTTCTTCAGAACTAGTTAACCAAGAACAGCTTTAGGAAAACAAATAAAACCATTCATGAGAGTGAAACTTGTTAGAGAAAACATGGCCACACCTGTTTACCAGAGATGGGACCAAGTCACACATGTGCAAGTCTCAAGTAAGTCTCAAGTCTGAACCTTCAAGTCTCAAGTAAGTCCCAAGTATTTTTTTTCTTGGGCAAGTCAAGTCAAGTCACAGGCTATGTCAAGTCAAGTCCAAGTCAAGTCACCTTATTATTGTAATTTTACCTGCAGAATCCACTAGATGGCTATAGTACTCAATGGCTGCATATAGGCTGAACTATATGAACCACTGTATAAAATGAATTTGACCTCATATGTTTTTACAAAAAAAAGAACATATCTGTTAGGTGAGACTATACAAAGTTGACAATATATGCTTAGATATATATGACCATGCTATAAGGAAAATACAAAGAAAGTAGTAGATACAACCCTCTACGCACACCTTGGCAACACAATCGCCATTGGCTAGTAAATATTTTAGTTTAGTCTAATATACTTTATTATATTATACTTTATACTAGTTTATATATATATATATATATATATATATATATATATATATATATATATATATATATATATATATATATATATATATATATATAAACTAGTATAAACATATATATATACTACTAGTTTATATATATATATATATATATATATATATATATATATATATATATATATATATATATATAAACTAGTATAAAGTATAATATAATAAAGTATATTAGACTAAACTAAAATATTTACTAGCCAATGGCGATATATATACTGTTTATTACACCAAATTGATCAATATCTTTAAATATTTGAATGTACACTCTAAACATCAGTCAATCAAGCATTAGACTGTTATGATATTATGTCATGCTTGTTTAGTCCAGCATTATTTAATGATAGAACTTTAGTAATTAGAACTAAATCTGTTGGTAACCATCATGTATGAATGCATATTTGCTATGTAACTGAACTTTGGACAAGTGGTTGTTCTTAAAATACTGTTGGTGTTTCTATAAAAAAAGAATAGTAATATAATAAGTTTGACTGAAGTTGGATTGATGAGCTGCTGGGTTCATGAATATTAATCAAGTTGACAGCGTTCGTTCGAACTGATTTGCTGAAATCAAAACAGGAACAAGAAAAGATAAGCCTCAGCCAATGAGAATGCCGTTTGCGCATTAGTTCCGCCCACTACCGGAAAAAAAACCGGCATATCTTCTGCTTGTTCTTAAAAGCAGAATAATTCTAAATGAACTCTGTCATTTTGACAGAAAAATACAGCAAAGATATTTGTTGATTCTGTGTGGTATGTAAGACGCGCGCACGCTGTGAAACACGCCCAGCAAAGCAACGCAAGGTGTGCGCCTTCACACTAGAGTTTACAGTACATCGTCAAATGAGCTGAGAAACTCTCACGCGCTCATTCAGAGTATTCAGCGAGTGAAAATATATCTGTGCTAAACTTATTCCTAACCTCTAACACACACACACTGGCGAGTAAAATCTAAGAATTTATTAGCAAATGGCTAATCTAAGAGCACAGCAAAATGCATAGCAAAACAACTTCTCATATGGATCTGTTATAAATACCAACACCCTCTGGCTGTTGCACTGGTGACTCTTATGCCTAACAGAAAGTACATATAGTCTTAATGCAAAATCATTTCATAAGCTAATATTATCTTAAATTTACTATTGTTAATTATTAATTTCTACAAGCGTTGTTAGCAGTAATGCACAAACAAAAGATTTTATTCTCAACAATCCCCCTTTCGATCTCCTGAAACAGGAGATCGACCTCTTATAAAGTATCCTCTTCTTCATCCTCTTCATTGCTTTCCATCAGCAGTGGCATCATATATTTTGGGGAAGCCTCCTTGCCCTCCACTGCTGTTACGATGAGCCTGCTACTTAGAGATCTAATACATGGTACACAACAACAACCACAGGCAACCAATATTCCTATGAAGGTTGCTGCGGAGACGAGCAAAGACATCATAATTGCTTTCCATTTTCCAAATATATTCGTCATCCATTCTTCCAGTGGATTGTCTATACCTGAATGCTCATGTCTTAGATAGGGCCCTCAATCCTTCTAGGGCTCTGGTGACGGGCCCATCTGGAGCTGTGTTATTGGGAATGAACGTACAGCATGAATCTCCAAACATTGCACACACCCCCCCTTTTTCAGCTAACAGCATATCTAAAGCCATCCTGTTTTGAACTGCCATCAGTGACGTTGGAGCTAACTGTCCCGCTAATGCCTCTACAGCATCTCTGGTCAAATTAGATAACCTTAACACATTGTAATGCACATAGTTTATTCTATCCACATTTTTATTAGGTGTCACTGGAAATAGAGCTGCAATGATTGGAATTTTTTCAAATCCTGCTGCTATCTGATCTGCTAATTTATATTCATTTGGGACTCCCCTCGGTATTCCAACTGCATCTATGTAGGTGGTGCTGTCTTTAGTCAAGTCAAATGCTCCTAGGTCCCTCTTACTCAACACATGTCTCTGTCTGCGTCTGTTAAGCTCTACTATACTTGCCTTACCTTCCAGTCTCTTAGTCACTTCTCCAATCAGTACTAGTGGTGCTCCCAACCTTACCATCGCACACATCCCTTTGGCCTTCTTTGGTATCCTTACAAACAACCTTCTATCACCACAATAGTAATACAATCCTGCTCTAGCCCATGGTCCTATTACATTCCCTGGATCCTGAACCACAATTTTACACCAAGTGGGGTCTATTTTCCCTAAATTGGTCATTACATTTCTCCTGGTGAAGTTAAAACATGTATAGTTCCCCGGTTGAGGTGTAAATGGACCTGTCCGTGTCTCATTATTTATCAATGGAAAGACTGATGCTAGAGTGGTACAGTTTGAAGGGGTTGCCTCATTGGTCAATTGTAACATGCATTGGTAACCCCATCCATCTTCAGGATATAGTGGAGCAGGTTCTATAAACAGAGTCGGTCTAGCCCTAGCACATCCTACACAATTTTCCATATTCTGCTCTCTAGCTGTGTTAATTATCCATTCTAACCACAAATTTATTTCCCCATATCCTGTTGCTTTTTCAATTATGTCTTCAGGCTTTAATTTGGTATAATCAACAGTAATTACAAAATGTTCTCCTGACTGTGTCACATTTGGAGGTATTGGTTGTGTTATTATTGGCTGATTTATAACATTTATCTTAATCAATGCTCCGATATCCCTGTCTGACATGTCCACCCCTATAATGAAATATGCAACATCTTTTTTGAAAGATGATCTGTATATTCTGTTCAGGGAAAATGTCAGTGGGTTCTGTGATGCATGAAAATCTCTTATCCTATTTTTCCCCACCAGTCTCTATGTTCTTTACTCAAATAACGTAAGTCTGGCGTCCAAGCCCCTGTGAATTTAGTCACTTGCCCCCAGTTCTCACAGGCTCCTGTAATATAGGGTCCTGGATGAGATGGCCAATCTCCTTGCTCACACTTATCTATGAATGCTGGGGGAGCACAAAAATACACATCATACCCCCTCCATGACCCATTTTTTTCCTTCACAATTAATTACTTGACATAAGTCGAAAGTGAATGATGTAGTTGACCCCTTCTCATAATTTAGTTCTATGCCCCCGTATCTTTCCAGGCAAAACATTTTCCCTTTACGCAGAATCTTATACTCTTGTGGTGCCCTTTTTCCTTTGTTATGCCCTCTTTCTCTCAGATATTCCATAAAAAATATGACACCCATAATGATTAATGTCAATCCCACTACTATGCCTAATACTTTCTTATTTTCCCACAACACCATTTTTACACTCTTTTACACCTCTAAATAACCAAATGATAAGCATAAACAATAGTTTAGTACAAGTTAATATTACTCTCAAAATTAGAATGTTCTGTCTGTGAGTTTTTAGTCTGTTTGTTCTGTTTTAAGTGTGTCTGTATCCTCCCCCTTTTGGTCCTGCAGTTCCTGCAGGGCCACTCTTGTGTCCTCCAATGTCCTCGATGGTGGTTCTGCCGGTGCACAACACGTCCAATGGTACCACGTGTCCCCTTTGCCTTCTAACCTTACACTGTGTGATGTTCTCTCCGTTACCTTATGAGGACCAGTCCACCTTGGTTGATTCCACTTCCTCTTGAAGACCTTCAGGAGGACCCACTCTGCAGCCTGACCAAGTCCAGCCTTAGGATCTGGTGCCTGTGATCTGTCAGCAATCTGTTTTGAGAAACTTGAGACAAGAGACGTTAGTTTGTCATAGTATGGTTTGTATTGTAGTGGTTCACAGTCTGTCAAATTCAACCCAGCTGTTGGACCTGGAAATTGTCTTCCAGTCAGCAGTTCAAATGGTGTAAAGCCAGTTACCCTGTTCAATGAAGATCTTACAGCCATCAAAGCAATTGGTAGCGTTTAACCAGTTCAATTTAGTCTGTGCACAGATTTTAGCCAATTTTGTCTTTAGATTCAAATTCATCCGTTCGCATTTCCCTTGGGATTCTGGATGATAGACTGATCCGAAGCTATGTTTCAGGCCTAGTACCTTTTCCACAGCTTGTAGATCTGCGTTCTTAAAGTGTGTACCATTGTCTGACCGAATTTTCCTAGGGAACCCATACCGAGGTATGTAATGATTGATCAAACATTTCACTACAGATTGACTATCTTCAGATTTTGTGGGCCATGCCTCAGGCCACCCAGTGAAACTATCCACCATGACCAGCATATATCTTTTCCCTTGGACCCTTTCACCCATGTCTGTGAAGTCAATGACCACCTCTTCTCCTGGGCCATTCCTCAATGGAAACGCACCCATGTGAGGTTTGATGGTAGATTTTATATTGTGTTGAACACACGTTGAGCACTCCTAATGAAGGCTTCTAAGGTTTCATTCATATAAGGATGCCACCAGTGTGCAAGAGCTCTCAACATCTGAGCCCTCCCAAAGTGAGCTAGGCCATGTGCCTCAGCTAGCAATGACTTCATCATGGCTGGTGGAATAACAGGTCGCCCATCTACAAACCTCCAGGCGTTGTTGCCTTTGATTGCCCCTCTTTCGAGCCACATGGATTTCTCTTGTGGGAGGCTGCCTCTTGAGCTGCAAAGATATGCTCCCATGTTAATGCTGGCAAGAGGTCAGTTACCTGTTGTTCAGAAGACAGAAGCTGGTGAGCTACATTATAATTAGCTGCTTGTTTTGCTGCCTCGTCTGCTGCCTGATTTCCCTTAGATGTAATTGTTTCATTTTTTTCATGTCCCTTGCACTTTATTACAGCTACCTGTTCTGGTAGTAAAATGGCTTCTGCTAACTGCTGCATTTCTACCTGATGCTTAATTGGCTGTTGTGCAGCTGTCATAAATCCTGCTCTTTTCCATTTAGTTAATTCAGTATGCACTGCCCCTACTCCATATGCTGAATCTGAATAAATGTTCACCTTTTATCTTTCCCCACTTCAACGCTTCAATTATAGCCATGACTTCTGCTCGTTGCGCTGACTGTTTTCCTATCAGCTTGTCTGCCACAACTGTCTCAAATCTGTCGCCCACTTTTCTGACCACTGCGTATCCTGGTTCTAATTCACCCTTATAATTTCTGTGACAGCATCCATCTGTAAACAGATCCTGGACCTCACCCTCCAACCTCATAGCTTCTAAATCAGGCCTGATTTTACCTTCCATTTCTACAGTCAGTTCACACACATGGGACTGCCCTTCAGTAATATAATCTGCCATGTTGATGCCTTCATGAGTAAAGGTCAAGTTCGGCCATGATAGGACTTTCAGGATCCTATCCTGTCTCAATGATGACATTGTGAATGCTGTTGAAGTCACATAAGCCATCACTGTGTGAGATGTCAAAATGGTTAATGCATGCCCCATGACTACATGTGCTGTTTTCTGCACAATTTTTGCCAAGCCTGCTGCATATCTTGTGCATGGATGCTCCCTTTGCTCTGTGTTATCTAGCAATATACTCACATACATCAGAACTTTTCTTTTGCTATCTGTTTTCTGAAACAGCACTCCATTGACAGTTTGTTTTCCCTCTGATACATCTAAATAGAATGGTTTGTCATAGTCAAGGGTGGCTAGGTCAGCTGCTAATGCTAAAGCGGACTTGAGGTCAATGAACAATTGTTCAGCCTCCGTTGTCCAATCCAGTACAGCTTTTAGCTGTCTGGCTCCTTTATGCTGCACCAGCTGTCTCAGTGGCGCAGTTTTATCTGTATATGCAGGAATAAACTGCCTGCTGAATCCTGCCAACCCCAAAAATGACAACATATCTTTCACCGTGACAGGTTTTGGATGATGTAAAATGGCAGATCTATGCTGTGAAGAAATTCCTGCCCCTTCAGCTGACACTACTCTTCCGAGGAATGTGACCTGAGGTCTACACACATGCAGTTTGGATTTACTAACCTTGAAACCTGACTGGTAAAGCTGTAGTAAAACTCTTCTTGTCGCCTCAACGCATGCCTCAGGTGTCTCTGCTGCGATTAGTAGATCGTCCACATACTGAATTAAAACTGTTCCCTCAGGCATGTCACACTCCTGCAACATCTCCCTCAATGTGTAGTTAAAAATCCCAGGGGATAAAATGAACCCCTGTGGAACTCTGCTATACCTGAACCTCTGTCCCCTGAATGTGAAAGAAAATAAATCTCGTAGGTGTTCGCCAAATCTATACATGTAAACCACTTCTCTTCTGGTCTAATAGTAGTTAGTGCAGTGTACGGGTTGGGCACAGGAAGAGTTGGTGTTTTTATAACTGCATTTATGCGGCTTAGATCATGTGCCATTATATACTTTCCTGTATTTTGTTTTTCTACAGGTAGAATTGGCGTGTTCCATTCAGAGCTAGAAGGTTCCAGTACACCTGCCTGAATCAGGCCTTGAATGGTGTCTGCAATACCCTCTTCAGCCTCTGGTTTATGGGGATACTGGGACTGCCAAATTGGTACATCACATGTCAATTCAAAACTCACTGGTTTCATAGATCTACACCACCCCACATCCGTGGGTCCTGAAGACCATAGGTCCTGTGGCAGATCCTAAATCATGGTGTCAGCCAGGTCATGATCAGTTTTTTCTCTACCATGGCATCTTGTGACCCATTTGTGTTGCAGTGTCACTGCATTTTTAGTGATCTTATTAATTCTGTATCCCTTTTTTTTTGGAGAATACTGTACCCCAGGAATTTGAGTGTTTAGCCAATCAGTCGCATCTAGCATGCGTTTTGTCATTGGGCCCAGATCTTTAGCCTGATGCTCTGGGTGAATGGCTAAAGTGATGTGAGGCCAAGCCTCCTTATGCATCATGTACCATTCTTCCTGTTCAAGTGTCAATTGCACAATTCCTACTACTCCTTCTGGGCCTACTAGTATCCCTGTACATTCAATTTTCCATTCTTTACCCTCTAAGTCTCTGTTAAATTCTTCCTGATACCATTCATGTTGGTTTCTATCATAAAATAAAGTTACATGTGGGGGGTCGTGTGGAGGCATGTATGGAGCAATGTTCAAAACCCACGGCTTCCAGAGCGAGTACAGCTCAAGCAGACCCTGCTCTTCCCTAGCCTCAGGATACAATTCACCCCAATAGATGTCTGCCCCTCTGGATCTTTGGCATCTGACAATAGCCATTGTCCACTTGTGTTTCCATGGGGAGTCAGTGAGCAGTTGACCATCTTTCCCCCTTTGAACTTGACTATCACTCCCTCAGAACTGCAAAGGATTGAAGCTCCTAGTTTGATCAATAAGTCTCTCCCCAGCAGGTTGGTTGGTGCTGATTGAGATAACAGAAAACAGTGGTTAACAGTCTGTTGTTGCACTCGTACAGATAGAGGTTTAGAAAATGGCAGTCTTTCACAAGCCCCAGAGAAACCCATCACCCTCGTGGTTTTGTCAGAAATCAATGTGTGGTCCATGTGGATGTTTAAGGTGGAAAATGTGGCTCCTGTGTCAACCACAAAGTTCAGACGGTCTTTGTTGACCTCCATACTGAGCAGAGGTTCCCTCCTAGCCCTGCTCGGGTCTCTCTGTGGGCTGTGTCAATAATAGTCCAGCTCAGCTTCCTCCGCCTCCCAAACTTGGTATTGGGTGCCTGTCTGGTTCGGAGCTAAAGCTGCATGCGGTGCTCTGTACTGAACTGTAGGTGGGGCATAGAAAGCCCTGCCTCTTGGTGCTCCTCTACCTCTTGCTGGGGTTCCCCTTCCTCTCTGGGCTGTCTGTGCCTGAGGACACTCTCTGGCAAAATGACCCATCTGGCCGCAGGAGAAACAGTGACCACTCTGCCTTCCCACTCTGCCACCTCGGTTGCCCATGCTCATCATGCCCCTCACACTATAACCCACACTTGGCTGCTGCTCTAGGTTGAGCCATGACGTGAGAATTAACCTCTGGCCATGCTGGTTGATCAATTATTGTGGTTGGATATTGAACCAACTGTTTTGGTTTCTCTTTTTTGTTTTCATTGATTTTTTTGTCTGGCTTCACCTAACTGCAATTTAAAGAGCTGAGCTTTTAATTCTTCCAGCTCTGTTTGTTTAATCTTAGATTTTTCATGAGCCCTGGTCATGTGATGTATCAAATGTCTCTCCCAGATTTGTGTTTCACTTCCTGGTATGTCAGGATTGTCTTTTAAGGCTGCTTTCACACTCTCAGTGGTCCCATCCAGTACTGCTACTCTAAACATTTCCTCATGTACCTTATCTGAGTGTGGGTGCACACCTGTATGGGCCTCCCATTCCTCCTTACACCTCATCAGAAAAGCTGCTGGGTTCTCTCCCACTTTAGGTGAAAATCGAACATTATGGAGAGCCCCAAGGGGTGCAAGAAACAACTTCCTTATTGCGTTTCCCCATTTGGATACTGAACTATATCTCACATCAGATACGGAATTTATGGTTCCTGCAGCTGTCTCAATTTCTATCAATTGTCCGGCCGTAATTACTTGTCCTAATAAGGCTCTCATATCCCCAAGGGCCAGTTTGTGACCCTGGGTTAAAGTGAGCATTTTATTCAACCATTTGCCACCTCCCTCAGTGATGTGTGGTAATTTGTTTAAAATAGCACCCATTTCTGTGAAGGACCAAGCCTGATATTCCTCCTGACCATTTCTAACCACTAGAGGGAAGTTGGTTACTGGTCCCTCTCTGGACTCCTGCTGTTGTCTATTCTTGCTCCTTGTATAATATTCTGACCTAAGTGGTCCCTGTACTTGCATTTTTCCTTCTATTATTATCTCCAGTTCCTGTGTATCATGATCTCCTTCTCTGTCCCTAACTGTTCTCTCCTCCTCTCTTTCCTGTATCATACTTTCCATATTCATTGGTTGTGGACGCTCCTAGATACCCCTGTCTCGATCCCCAAGGTCGGAGCCTGTCTTCCAATTTTTTCTTAGCTGACCACGTACATCTGTTCAATAACTCATCAGATTCCTCATGAATCCACTCTCTCCCCATATTATCTGCCTTACTTCCTTGTTTATTGGCTTTGTCACTTCCCTCTCCTGATAACTGTGTTCTGACATCACACTATTTCCTCCATCTGCTCCATCTAGTACTTCCTCACCTGGTTCTGGAGAATCCCTCTCTGTCTCCCTTTTCTGACTTCTAAGTGTCCTCCTTTCACCTGCCATTGTCTTGCTCCTCCACCCTTAGTAACATCCAGCATTCCTCCATCTACATCATATACTGGAACCTGACAGTGAACTCCTCCCTCCTGATAGAGTGGTGGCGCTGTAGGTAAAACTGTATATATTGACTTACACTCTGTCTGTTTTCTGCTTTCCTCTGCAGATTTTTGTTCTGCTTTTTGCGCCGTCTTCCTCTTTTCTAAATTATCTAGAGCTGCAGCTGCTAAGGTCAAATTATGCCACTTAGTAAAATTGTTCTGCAGTGTCTCTTCCTCATTCTTCCACTTTCTTTTTGTTAACACTCCTTTTTTCTCTTGCTGCCTGTGCGCATTCAATTTGTCATGACTGACTTTCTCTGTTTTTTTTAAAAGAACTGCCAAATCTATTTTACTACTATCCTCTAAATTATTTATCCTTTTGAACTCCTCATACAGAATGTTAATTTCTTTTCTCTTTTTATCCCTCCTTTTTGATTCAATTCCACTTATCACTTGTGCTGAAATATCTTCCCACTGGGTTGTTAATGGACCATATTTCTTACACTCTATATCAAATTCCCCCTCCATTCTGACTCCCTTGTATAGTATTCTGTTGATTTTATATATTTTTTATTTATTTTTATAGTTCTGTATGTGACTGATGTGGGTGTTTTCCTCTATGTGGGCTCTCACAAGTTTCCCTGATCGCCCCTAGAACACCTTCTTTTAGTGGGCACTTTCCTATGTGGGTTCTCACCTCGTCCCCCCAGCGGATATACCACCAAGGTTACTCGGATCACCCGTAATTTTAGTGCCTTCTTTTAACCAGTCACACACAGCACCCTCCCTGTCATATAATATTTCTTCCTTTGTATATAACAGTTTATCCTTTTATTTTTATTATTATTTTATTATTTTTATTATATCTATATATATCTAATTAATTTAAATGTTTTATTTATTATATTATTTATTATATATCTATTATATTATTTATTTATCTCTTTTTTTTTTAAATCCTTCCTAACTTTTTTTCTAAACTTTCACCTTCTTCCTATAATCTTTTATTCGACTATACTCACGCACACACTTTTTATCATATTTTATCTTTTCTATTTTTAGTTTGTACTACTGTACTTTTCTGAATCGGCCTTCAGGGGTCGGACCGTGTGGTAGATTTCTCACCCCACTCCCCTGGGATCTTCCCCCAGGTACCTTTATTCACTCGTCAGTGACATGGGCCTCTAGGCCTCGGGTCCTGGCCCAAATATTTGTGTCCCAGACACGCGTCCCTGACGCAATTACTTTGTGTCCCAGACACTGCGTCCCTGACGCAAATTTTTATATTTCATACTTTCTTCATATGACTTATCCACACATAACAAAATGTTTCAATCACTTCACCACTCTTGACATCATAATTTAGAAAATAGCCAATTGCAGACTTTGATATAGAAAACAGGTGTCTGCTTACCTTTCTTTTTGGTTCAGGCCAGCCTGATGTCAAGAGAAGATCAGAGATTGTCCACTCCTCTTCGGACTCCCCCTCACACGATCGGGGTCACCAATTGTTGGACTCTGCATCAATTCCTCGAGTCCGCGTGTTCGTTGAATGAGGAGAGCAGGAACAAAATATAGTTTAACTCTTTTAATGAATAAGTAAGTCAGATGATGATAGCATACAGAGCTCTGGGTCACAACTGTCCCTGATTTACACAATCCTATGCAAGGCTTGTCCAGGCAATCTGCGACAAACTTGCCTTTCCCTGACCCAATATTTATACACAAAAAATACATAAGTTGTCTTTCTTTGGGAGTCAGATAATTTTCTGGTCAGCTGTGCTTCGTTCGCAACATCACCCCTCCAATTTCCTGGACAAAAGACTGCTTCTTTGTAAACACATACAAAAGCACTCTAAGAGCACAGCAAAATGCATAGCAAAACAACTTCTCATATGGATCTGTTATAAATACCAACACCCTCTGGCTGTTGCACTGGTGACTCTTATGCCCAACAGAAAGTACAAATAGTCTTAAAGCAAAATCATTTCATAAGCTAACATTATCTTAAATTTACTATTGTTAATGATACATTTCTACAAGCGTTGTTAGCAATAATGCACAAACAAATATTTATTCTCAACAAAGAAAATAAGAGACTCTATACCAGGGCTATTCCAATCTTGGCCTGGAGGGCCAATGCGCTGCAGAGTTTAGCTCCAACCCTAATCAAACACACCTGAACATGCTAATCAATGTCTTCAGGATCATTAGAAAATCACAGGTGGGTGTTTTTGATCAGGGTTGGAGCTACACTCAGATTTGAATAGCCCTGCTCTATACCATCTCACTGTCACTGATTTATCATCCAGCTCAAAGCTTTATGGGTAGAATCTCTCTATAGTCTATTCTGATTCATCAACACAGTTTCAATAATGATCCACGATAGCAAACATTAAATCCAGGATAGAGCGGCTGAGTGAATGTGGTCTGGACTGTGTGGATGAGGCTCATTGTGTCTCCAGAGACACTGTAGAAGGACAGAGTTCCTGCACTGGGATCCACATACACTCCTATTCTACTGCTGATGGACTCTAAATGGAGATCAGTCTGTATCTTATTGTGTCTGAATGAGTAACTTAAGGGAGAGCAGAACAAACCCCAGGACTGATCATTACGTCCAAATCCACACTCATTACCCGTCCCTTCCTGCTGATGCTCTTATATGACACTGATAATAACACATGTCCACTCCACTCAATCTCCCAGTAACTGCGTCCACACACACTCTCTCCACACAACACCTGAAGATATCTATCAAATCTGTCTGGATGATCAGGATATGACTGAGACTCTGTGCCAGTGAATGTAATCACTCTGTTCCCCTCAGACAGACGGAGGCATTTATTCACTGTGTTCAGATCCAGAGTGAACTGATGGGAATCTGATTGAGAGAAAACACATACAAATCAGGAATTATGAATCTTTCTGATATCCTGTGCAAATCATCAGTATAATTATCCATCATAAAATTAAACAGTTTAGTTGCCTTCCCTGAATATTAATGTTAGTGATTATTCTATTTTTTTTTTTAGGCCTAATAATTTGCCCTATTATTATGTTTACTCTGATCAAATATTGGGGTCTCATTTAAGAAAAGTAACCATAAGAAAGACATTACAGTATTTTACACCTCATGAGGAATAACAGTCACAGTTATTACGGTCACTTTTCTTAAATAAGAGAAAGTTAAGCCTTCAAATGACTCTGGAAGACGCAGACTTCTACGGAGCCTGGATCTCGCACCGTCAAGTTATTGACTTTTACGTTTGTTCTAGAGCAGCGTCTTCTGACTGTCTTTGTTTCCATCTTCATTAAATACATCACTGAACCTGCCTTCACACTTGGGTCCTCTGTTTCGCCTGACATTCATATAAACAACATGTTAAAACATGTTAACAACATGCTAATTTATGCTAGCAATGTGCTAAAACATATTAGCAACCTGTTAAAACATTACGTTTACAAACATTCAGACAAGGCCTTTTCAGGCCAACTTCAAAGTTTGTTTACGAAGTTTAGTCATCTAGTTCACAATATTACAGTTTTTACTGTGTTTTGGATCAAATAAATGCTGTCTTAAAGGGTTACTACAGCGATTAGCATTAAGCTTTGTATCAGTAGAAACCCGAGAGTATATTCAAATTATCGTACTTTCCCCCCTCATATGACCCTGAGACGAGAGAATTATGTATTTTATTTCTGGAAAAATTCCTACAATGACGCAAATATCGTCATTTTGCCTCATCGGAGGAGTTTTTGGCCAGAAGCTAAAGACTACAGCCAACAGAGGGCGCTATTTCCACATGTTTTCAACATCACACTCGGCTCGCGGAGCTGCGGAGATTCATGTAACCCAGGGGTAGGCAAGTTCGGTTCTAGAGAGCCACTGTCCTGCAGAGTTTAGATCCAACCCTAATCAAACACACCTGATAAAGCTCATCATTGTCTTCAGGATTACTAAATCTACAGGCAGGTGAGGGTTTTTCAGGGTTGGAGTCAAACTCTGCAGGACAGCGGCTCTCTAGGACCGAACTTGCCTACCCCTGATGTAACCAAAGTGAGAGTTTTAACTTTTAAAATGAACTTCCTATGAAAGTTAAGCTTCCAAAGACATGAACTGAACACGCGCCAGACTGATCACGCGCTGTGAATGCAGCCGCGAATCCCGCGATTACCTCAGCTCATGTGATGAATGTAATCCGATCCTGCTGCGTTTGTGCCGTGACGCTCAATCGGCTCACTCGCATTTTATCGAAGACACGTTCAGTTTTTAATTGTAGTGTCTCTAACTGAACTGATTTTATGAAAATGAACGCGGTGGGCAAGTGATCCAGTAATCCAGTAATCCAGTAGCCGACTAGCCGTGCCTAGAGTAGGGCAGTGAAGCAGTGCGTTCTGGGAATTGTTATTTTTCATCCCCATGAGACAAAAATACATTTTCTGTGTTTTCTCAGTCTAGAAGGCAGCAAATTCAAAAATAATTTCACATTTCTACTACATTAATGACCCAGTTTAAATACAGATTCATCTTGCCAGCGCTGAAGTACACCTTTAATGAGCAGAAGAGACTTCTTTCAAAAACCTTACTGACCCCAAACTTTTGATTATATATTTTTATTTATAATTAGGGCTGTCACCGTAAATGCATGCTATTCATTTAAAGTGTTAAACGTGTTAAATAATTGAACGCAAATAAATTACAGATGTATGTGAAGCTGTGTCATTAACACAATTTTCGTCACGCAGTTAGATGATGTTAGAAGTCGGGAGTTTATCTAGGGTGACCATATTTTGATTTTCGAAAACCAGGACACTCGGCCAGGCAATGAGATACTCAAATGATACTCAAAGTTTACTCAAAGATTCCTTATTAATTTCAATACATTTAAAGTATGCCCCCTCTGTATTGCTAGAAAATGTCTCGGTGACGAATGGAACCCTCGTTCCCTGAGGAGGGAACGGAGACGTAACATCAGTGACTGACAAATTGGGGTTTCGCTTAGAAGCCAATTATCTTCGAGATCTAGAAAACGGCCAATGGCAGTGCCAATGCCATGGGCATGCAGAATTTGAATACGTAACTCCCATGTGGGTATATAAGGAAGTACGCTGGCAACATCGCATTATGTGACCTGCTGAGGAGCCAAGACCGGTTCAGCTGTACAGCGGAGGTGGAAGAGGGACGTAACGTTTCCATTCCCTTTTGTTCAGTCACTTCGAGTAACGTCAGTGACTGACGAATGGGTGTCCCAATAAAATCACGCCTCTCGGCTATCTTCCAGTGCCCTGCGTAAGTGTGAGCTACCTGTCATAAAACTAGTAGGGATTAAGAATTCCCACTTATCACAGGAATACCAAGGTACACTGGCTAGCATATTCCAGATGGAACATACTCCAATATGCCTGTCCATAGGGAGGACGTAGAAATACACATCTGACCTTCTGAGGGCTGCATAATGAAAACCCTGGGGGACCCGCTGAAGGAGGACTTTTAACCCTAGGATGGCAAGGCTTGCCAGGGGAAAGACACCCGCTCAAGGAGGCTTACAGTGGAAATACACGTGAGGGGGTCGCCCAGAGGGTGAACCATGCACACAGAGGCACCTAGGCTTACATGAGGGTCTGAGCGAGTGGGCAGACCTACTGGTGTCGGCGTCAACAGTGCTGGAGGAGCACCGGGTTTCCGGAAAGCTCACCTGAGGAAAATAACCGCACGTATCCAGTCCGAGGAGTGGAATGGTGATCAAGCGAAGACACGTCTAATCCATTACCGGCCACTAGTAGAGGCAAGTACATAATCGGATACAGGCTCCACTCTGAGATTTTAGAATCTGGAGAATGTGTTAGGTGTCGCCCAGCCAGCAGCTCTGCAGATGTCAGTCAGCGAGGCACCATGCGCTAAAGCCCAAGAGGAGGCCACACTCAGAGTGGAGTGTGCCCTGACCCCAAGGGGACACAGACGCCCCTGCTACTGGTAAGCCAAAACAATGGTGTCCACTATCCAGTGAGACAACCTTTTGCTTTGAGAGAGCCTTTCCCTTCAGCTTCCCACCATAACAGACAAAGAGTTGGTCTGAGGTCCTGAACACTGCGTTCTGTCTACGTAAGTGCGGAGGGCAGAGCAGTGCCAAGGCTGGGTCTGCCTCCTCCAAAGGCAGCGCTTGCAGGTTCACCACCTGGTCTCCAAATGCATAAACATGCATAAACATAGACAAAGTCTTAAGATAATGGCTAAGAAATAGTCTAACTAACTAAAGTCAATGACGAAAAATCATTGCATAAATTAAGCACACAGCTGTCTTAAGTAAGACTGTTTATATTGCATTGCTCTGTGAGAAGGTAATCTTTCCTATTAACAAACAATGGCTCTTGAGTTGAAGGTGTTTGAATGATAATGTGTGTTCCATTAATGGCTCCTACTACATTTGGAAATCCAGCAATGTTGAAAAAATCTGCCTCTACCTTGTTCAAGGTAGGGACATCAGTCGGATAAAGTGGAAGTCTGCCTGACATTGCACAAGCAACCCAATGAATAATTCTTGATGCTGTAGACCTGTGTACCCCAATTAAGTCTGCTGCTGCGTTTATAAAACATCCTGTGGCAAAGAAACGTAGAGCTAGACATACTTGTAGCAGTGGAGGGATGCTAAAATTTCGTGAAGTTTCAGGCCTCTTCAGCAATCAGTCAATTGCTAATTCTTGTATTGTATGTCTTGGAAATCTTAGCTTCTCCAGCATATCCTTTTCACAAAGTACTTCTAATGGGTTTGAATGGTCTTTGAAAACTCTTTCTCTTCTTATTGTCCTTTCATAAAACCAAAGATTAAAATTTGCCATTCGCAAGACAAATTCGGGCCACTGTTGTGAATCTACAGCATATTTTTCTTTTGACAGTTTATTAGTTTCTATGGTAACATAGATTGTAAGAGAAAGTTAGCCAAGGGGGAACTAGTCTTACCTTTTTGTCTTGAATTAGACCAATCAAAAATTTTATGCAACTGACTTAAAAAGTAAATGCCAGTCTTAAAGAAAAAAATGTGATGACTAACTTGAAAGACTAGTCTTAAATAGATTCATGCTACCAGCCCCAGGCCGGGGTCTCAGGATCACGTGAGAATAAGCCGGCCTGAATTCCAGGCATGCTTCATCAACCGAAAATGCCTGCAGGTTCCCTAACCTATTGAAGGAGGCCAAAGCAATCAGGAGCGCTGTCTTCATTGACAAGAACTTAATATCAGCTGACCGCAATGGCTCAAAGAGGGCCCTCTGCAGAGCATCTACAACTTCTGCGAGGTCATGAGGGGAGCGCAAGGAGGATTTAGTCTCCTAGCTCCCCTCAGGAACCTGAAGACAAGGTTGTTCTCCAAGAGGTCATGGTAGGCAGATATAGCGGCCATGTATACCTTTAGGGTGGAAGGAGACAGCCTTCGTTCCAACCCTTCCTGGAGAAACGAGAGCACGGACCCAATCTGGCATTTCCAGGGGTCTTCTTGGCGAGAAGAGCACCAGGTGACGAAGAGGTTCCACTTCCATAGGCGTGTCTGGTAGACTCTGCCCTAGCGGAAGTGATGGTAGCCACCACTGGAGGCTGTAAAAATGTACACGTCCCATCCAGGAGGCACACGTGGAGGTTCCAAAGATCGGGACGTGGGTGTGCCATAGGGTGCCTCGTCTCTGAAAAAGGAGGTCCTTCCTCAGAAGGAATCTACCAGGGAGGTTCTGTCGCAAGGAGTAAGAGTTCTGAGAAACAGGTCCGCCCGTGCCAGTACGGGCTGACCAGAAGGACCTGCTCCTTGTCCTCCCTGATCTTGCACAGAACCTGTGCGAGAAGGCTCACTGGGGGAAACGCATACTTGCGTAGGCAGCTGTGTGCATCCGTGCCGAGCGTGCCCTTGGTCAGGGAATAAAACAGGCGGCAGTGGGAAGAGTCGTGGGAGGCAAACAGATCTACCTGTGCGTCGCCAAACTGTTCCCAAATCAGCTGGACCGCTTGGGGATGGAGTATCCATTCTCCAGGATGTGGCTGACACTGCACATGTGGCAGAGGCATCTGTTGACACAACAATATGCCTGGAAACTCATTCTAAGGGCACTCCGGCCTGTAGAAGGATGAGGTTCGACCATGGGGTGAAGGTCTGCAGGCAGACCCAAGTCACTGGAACCCGAAGCATGCCCGATTGCCATGACCATCTCGGGACTCATTCACAAAGCCAGTGCTGAAGCGGTTTCATATGAAGCAATACAAGCAGCGTTACCGCAGCTGCAGCTGCCGTATGCTCAAAGAGCCTTTGAAATTGTTTCAGTGGAACCGCACTCTGATTTGAGTCGATTTCCATACCGAGAAAAGAGATCCTCTGCACTGGGCCGAGTTTGCTCTTCTCCCAGTTGACCCGAAGGTCTAAACGGGCTAAATGCTGAAGCACTAAATCTCTGTATTCGCACACCTGCTCTCGAGAGTGACTCAGTATGAGGTAGTTCAAGTTGCAAACCCAGTGCTGCTTTAGTGGCGCAAGGGCTGCCTCTGCAATATTCGTAAAGACGCGAGGGGAAAGAGCTAGACCTAATGAGAGGACCGTGTACTGATATGCCCGCCCCTCGAAAACAAACTGTAGGAACAGTCTGTTCTGAGGAAGGATGGAGACATGGAAGTAGGCATCCTACAGGTCGATCGCTCCAAACCAATCTGTTGGACGAACGCATTTGAAAAGGCGTTTCGCTGTCAGCATCCGGAACGGAAGCCTGTTAAGGGATCAGTTCAGGACACGCAGGTTCAGGATTGGTCGCAACCCATTGGTTTTCTTGGGTATAATGAAGAAGGGGCTGTAGAAGCTGGACTTTATTTTGGCTGGAGGGACAGGCTCGATCACACCCTTCGCCAGTAGGGTAGCAATCTCTTCATGCAGGACAGGGGCAATGGACATACCCATGGCAGGCCAGCGAGACTGGTCTGGACGTGGGAGGCATAGCATTTTTTCCAACGTCTGACGCCCGTGTAGAAAAATCTAAACCTTTGGGGTCAATTCGCGCCACGTTAACCAATCAGGGACCTGCTTGCTGCTGTCAGGTGGTAAAACCCTGCATAATTTAAAAATACTTGTCACTAAATGTAGTTATGTTTTTTAGTTGATAATATAGTTTAAAGCTAAAATATGTGGTTTATTTATAAAGAGAGTGCCTATTTAAAAAAAAATTATCTTGTGTTTTTGGAGTTGTCTCTGTAGTGGTTAAACATGACATATAATTTGTCTTGTGTACATCTAATGGGCGATCTTTGGTCCAATTAATCTATTGTTGCCTACCAAAAAAAGATGTAATTTTTTTCATGCAGCTGCACTACAGAAAGCTGCCAAAGACACTGAAGTAAATAGTTGTTGCTATGAAAATAATACACCGTCTGTTCTAGTCTCTGGTGTAAACTGGCAGCTTACAACAAACCTCCCAAGAACACCTCAACACCCCCTTTCAAAGAGAAACGCTAATTTACACGATCATTTCTAAAACTCTTCTGTCATGTTTTCTTTCACCTTCTACAGGAAGAACATGAACACACTCAGTGAGTTTTTCTGCTTGTTTTTTTAGTGACTTACATTGTAGGAAGTCGTTCCTGGTCCTGGGAATAATATTGCTGAAAGTGACTGTGGAAATCAACAGACATGAAGAGTGTGATTATCATGTCAAGAGAAAATGATCCCTGAATCCGTTCCTAAGACATTTCTAATATGATCTTCTACATGATATGAGATGATGGAGGATGATTTCTGAGAGCAGATGAATCTCCAGGACTTTACCTCCATCAGAGATCTTCTTCAGCTCCTCTTTGCAGAAATCCTCCAGTTTGTCTCTCAGCTGACGGACCGATTCTCTCACGGCATCAAAAGAGGAGAGAGAACTGAAGGGATTGTCATTGACGTCTGTAGATTCAGGAGCTGCTGAGAGAGACTGGAAACTCTACAGAAAACAGAAATCAGAGCTCATCACCTCCAGAAAAGCAGTTCAAAGCCAACGAGTAGATAGACAATTATTTATAACTTTTGAGCAGTTAGTGGCTCTGAAATTCACAAGGACTCTAAGAAAAACGATCCCAAGGTCAGGTTTTGTGGTTTAAATATTCTAAAGCATTGATAATATGGACTTCACTGTCAAATTCATTAATGTGCTACTAGTAAATAGTTATGAAAATTATTTAAAAAAATGTTTCAGCAGGTTTGAAAATTATCTGATTTTGGTAAACAAAAGATAAGTAAAAAGATGATGATAAATATAACTGGGTGAAACTGGTACCATCAAGTTCATGGATATCAAATTTCAAAACAACAGTTTAAATATTAAATATTAATGAAGTTTTGAACTGTCGCTGTCTAGAAGCTCAATATATCTTTCAGAAAAATGTTTCCTACGAGATTTCCAGAGCTGAACTGCATTTGTAAGTGAGTCTCTTTCAGAAGAAGAAGATCCGAGTGAGAGTCTGACTGATGATTATATAATAACCCAACACACAGATCAACACTTCAGTCAACGGCTCATTCTGCTCTCATGAAATGTTTCTCTGTGAGTCTCTTGTTCTTCTAGATCTCTGTTACCTGCAGGAAATGGATGTGATCATGTGTGTGTGAAAGCTGCTCCAGCTCAGCGTCTTTCCTCCTCAGATCATTGATCTCCTGCTCCAGTCGCTCCAGATGTTCTTCAGCTCGACTCACTGCAGTCTTTTCCTGATCTCTGATCCGCTGTGTGGCCTCAGATCGGCTTCTCTCAATGGAGCGGATGAGCTCAGTGAAGATCCTCTCACTGTCCTCCACTGCTGTCTGTGCAGAGCGCTGTTAGGACACACATCACAATCACACAGTGGCTTCAGTGAGTCCTGACTGAGACTTCTCAAACTGCTCTTCTTCTCCAGACTCACCTTATGAGACACCACAGCCTCTCTCAGCTGCTGAAGATCTTCCTCTCTCTGCTCGATTCTCTGCTGGAACGACCTCTGTTTCTCCTTCAGCTGGTGCTGAAGCACAAACCAATAACAGGAGAAACATCACATTCCAGTGTCAGTGAAGTGGTGAGACTGAGGGGTTAAAGATCTTGCATGGTAAGATTATAGGTCCATTCATAAGTGCCAGCAAAATTTCATCAATGCCTAGTTTTATAGGTTGAGTTCACTCAGAAATGTAAATTCTTTCATTGTTTACTCATCATTGTGTCTTTCCAAACTTGTATGATTTTCTCTTTGATATTCTGAGGGTTAGGGGGGGTATTTAGTAAGCCACCAATGATGGAAATGACAGGCCTCTCATCTTTTTAAGTGGGAGAACTTGCACAATTGCTAGCTGACAAATTTTTTGCAAGTATTGAACGTGTGCGGGATTTCCATACATTTTTTTAAAGAAACTGAAACTAAAACAGTATTCAGACAGAGAGGGTGAAAACAGACATTAAATGATGTAAATGTATTCTAGTAGACCACACAAACACTTGTAAATTAGCACAATGGGACTCTTTAAAAGAACACTCCAGTGTTTTTAGAAATAGGGCTTATTCAACTTCTTTCCTACATTTAGATATGTGGGCAAATGCATTTTTGTCTCAGTGCATGCATTGTTTTAGTTTGGCAGGGTCGCCGCTAGCTTAGCTTAGCATAATGAATGGAATCCTATGTTGCCAGCTAGCATGTCCCGAGTAAAAGTGATCCAAAAAAGTATACAAATAGTGATGCGGATTAAGACTAGGTGATTTCCTAGGCAGATATTGACTTGGGACTATATTATCGGGAAGCACAGGCGAAGCACTGCTACTTTTATTTATTTATTCGTTTATTTAACAGGGACAGTGTATGGCACTCAGCCATACCAGAATTAGCTACAACAGAACAAAATAAAATGCAATATTAATAGACACAACAATACAATGTTAGGATACAACTGAAAATGAGTTTTTTGAATTTATGATTAATGGGTACATGATTGTATCGATTTTAGCCATCATTTTATTTTATATTTAAAACAAGTAAATGAACTGATGTCTCTAATCTCATTTGGGACTGAATTCCAATACTTAGAGGCTCTGATAGAGAAGGCTGATCTGCCAAACTCAGTACGTCTGTGCTGTTCGGCACAGTGACCTCTACTGTTTGCCCTGGTAGTTCTCCGACTATCTGAGAGCAATAATATGAACTCCTTTAATGGGGGCGCAGCCAGATTATTAATTACTCTGTAAACTAAACAAACATTGGTAAAGCACATAAAATTGTCAAAAGTTTGTGCTTTTGGATGATATTGCAGTAGTGATAACCTGATGGCTTTTTATCTAATACTTTGAGAGTTTGTTTATATAGTGTTTGTAGTGGAGCAAGTATTGTTTTTCCGGTTTGTGACCAACTTGTGATGCAGTATGTAAAATGTGAGAAAATCATTGAGTTCATATACAATTTGGCAGCATCTAGAGGTAACTGATTACGAATGTGTCTAAAATTTCTCAAATTAAATTTATCAGTGTTACAAACCTGCTTTATATGTTTCTTAAAAGACAACTGTGAATCAAGAGTAACTCCCAGGTATTTAAAATGTGACACAATCTGGATTTTTTCCCCTTTTACAACAACATCTGGCTGATTTTCATTTTCCCTTATATAAAAATACATACACGCAGTTTTACTGACGTTTAGCGTCATGCAAGACTCAGAGAGCCAGGTAGCAATTTTTGCCATTGCTGTTGTTAATTTGGTTGCCACTTCATATCTGTCTCTGCCATGTGCAAGAATGACCGTGTCACTTTTACTCGACATGCTAGCTGGCAACATAGGATTCCATTCATTATGCTAAGCTAAGCTAGCGGCGACCCTGCCAAACTAAAACAATGCATGCACTGAGACATAACTAAATGTAGGAAAGAAGTTGAATAAGCCCTATTTCTAAAAACGGTGGAGTGTTCCTTTAAGTTCATACCTGTGTCTCGGTCCTCTGAGCTGCAGCTGATACGATGTCGTGGTTTTTATGTTCATCCATCGTACACAGCACACATATCAACATCTGATCAGTGCGGCAGAAAACCTCAAGGAGCTTGTCATGTTTCTGGCAGATCATCTCCTGCAGTCGTCCAGTGGCTTCAGTCACTTTGTGTCTCTTTACTTTAAACAAACTCTCATGTTGTTCAAGGTGATTCTGACAGTAAGAGTTCAGACACTCCAGACAGGACTTGACGGCTTTGTGTTTTCTTCCAGTACAGACGTCACACTGCACATCTCCAGATCCAGCGTAACAGTCTGCAGGACGTTTACGCTTCTCCAGTCTCTTCACCACTTCAGTCAGAATGGTGTTTTTAGCTAAAGCAGGTCTTGGACTGAAGGTCAGTCTGCACTGAGGACAGCTGTAGACTCTCATCTGATCTTCCTGATCCCAGCAGCCCATTATACAGCTCTTACAGAAACTGTGTCCACAGGGAATGGTCACTGGATCCTTCAGGTGATCCAGACACACTGGACAGTTGAACTCATCCTGAGAAATGCTGGTTTCTGCCATTTTACTGCATGAATACAGAGACAAAATCCCTCAACAGCTCAACCACACTTCAGTTTCTCTTACTCTGAACGCACGTGTTTCCTGTTTCCTGGTTCAGTGTTTCAGTGATATGAGTAGAATGGGCATGTCTGTAAAGCAGATTCTCAGCAACACTACATTTGTACTCAATCCTACTCAACCCACACTGAATTTTGTTGCACTTCCATTGTATAAAGTGGAAGCTCCTCATGGATTAAGCCATGCTAACTCAGCAGGTAAGTATGGCCACAACACCATCTACATTAGGTACATATTGAGCATAACACACCATCAGATCAATGTTCTCATCACCCTACTTCACTCTCTTCACCCTCAGTATATCAGCAGCACTCTCAACATACTTCAGGGTTTGGTCTCATCTCTACAAAGACAAGCAATAGACTCCCTTCTACTGTTACCTACCTGATTGTCTGCCATCCGTCATCTTCTGTGATCATCTGCCTGTCTTCCACTCCTGTCCACGCTGACCGCTCACCAATCTGCATACAGAGATAGGACTGTTCATCTCCAGATAAGACTCTCATATTCACTCGTCTGCTGCTGTTATACTCACCATCACTGCAGCAACCTCAAGCTTCACCTCAATGAACATTGTGAAATATACTCCTGTTCTGTTTCCCTCTGTTGTCTGACAGTAACCCATAGGTTATAAATAATTACAACATAATTCTGAGGGAATTTCTAAGAACTGGAACAGTATTCTGAAGTGAAAATACAGGGAAGCCATTAATGAATGTTGATCTGGTACTGAACTGTAATTACACATTCCTACAAGATGACAAATTATAAGAACATTGAAATGTACTGCAAGTGTTGATAACATGTTTTCGGTATTTTTTCCACACTACAAATCAAACCTCACACTGTCATAAAGAAACCATTGTTTTAATATTAACACTTTTACACCAAATGACCAAAAACTTTTCTTGATCACACATGTATGAATAGAAGTTACATCTGTTTTGGCAAAGGTCAATGAGAAAGACTTAAAAGCTTTTTCTTTTTTTGCTCAATGACACTTCGAAGTGGCTCCTTCATGCACATTTTTCTTCTGCAAACTGTGACGGTGTCTGGCCTCTATGGGATGTTTTCTGCAAGGTCTTGTAGGCTTCAACGTCACAAGCCTCTAGCTCAGGTATCACTGCAGTATCCTCTTTTGTTTTGCAGTCCACACTTGTGGTACGCCAGCGTTTTGGTGATTTCCTGTTTGAAGTGCTGCAGGGGCTTTTATATCTTTGTATTGCATGCTCTGGTTAAAACACTGGGAGAGAACAAAGGTGCATGATTGGTAAGTAACTCAAATAAGTCTATATTTCAGACACACACACACACACACACACACACACACACACACACACACACACACACACACACACATACTGTATATATTTTAAATATGAAATTACTCAATGCTGTATGCCATTTGACTGCATAAAGAACTCTTAATAATGTGGAAAAGCCAAAACACATTAGATGTCATTTTAATAACAATTTAAATATCAATATCAAACACATAGATCTCACTGCCACAGATGGAATGACCCCATTGGTTTCCGATCTAATCATTAGTCTGGGATTACATGAACAAAGTTGGTTACATCAAATATTCATTTAGCTTTCTATGATGTTAATTGAGAAGTGAAAACTATTTATGGCATTGTTTTTGATAATGCACTTATTAGACAACATTTTACACAACTATGTAAAGCTTTTCCACCACAGTACTTTGGGCACCATTATAACGATGATGATTGCATATGATATTATGACAATGACAACATACCTCTTCTGCTTTTTTGCTAACTTGGATTTTGTCTTATGTTTCCTCGATTTGTGGGGTAAAGAGGAAACAGATGAATCAGAGGTGGAATAAGATACTGATTCAGTGGAGAAGGTTGAAGAGTTAACTTTGTTCAACTTTTCCTTTCTTGCCCTTCCTTTCGCCTCATGCAGGCCATGGCCCCACTTTATATTAGGTGGCCTTAACTACTATGTACTTACTGTGTTCATATTGTGTTGCAAAACACCTTTGCTGATATTGAGGTGGGATACGGGTAGGGTTAGGGACAGGTGTGGTGGGATGGGTCAGTTTAATGGTAGGGTTAGGGACAGGTGTGGTGGGATGGGTCAGTTTAAGGGTAGGGTTAGGGACAGGTGTGGTGGGATGGGTTAGTTTAAGGGTAGGGTTAGGGACAGGTGTGGTGGGATGGGTTAGTTTAAGGGTAGGGTTAGGGACAGGTGTGGTGGGATGGGTCAGTTTAAGGGTAGGGTTAGGTGTAAGGGAAGTGTCAACTGTGTAATTACAAATGTAACTACAGAAACTAATTACAGATGTAATTACATGCAGGTATTTTTTAAAATGTTAGTACAATGTAAAAACATGTATGTACACAATAAGTGCATTGTATCAAATTATTAATTAAAATGTTAGTACATAGTAGTTAAGGACACCTAATATAAAGTGGGTCCCAGGCCATCTACTTCATCTGAACACTTAACAGAAAACTAAGGTGAGGACTCAAATGCTAGAGAAGTGAAACTTTATTATAAAATAAACACAAATAAATACAAAACAAAACCCACAAGGGAGGAAAAAAAACACAATAATCAGAATAACAAGTTAACATAAACAAACCAACAGAAATCACAGGGAACCGGGAGACGTAGACAATACAACGATCCAACAAGGACTGACAAACACAAGGAACTTATAAAGGGGAGAAATCAAGCTGGGAATGAGGGAACACAGGTGGGGCAAATTAAACCAATAACGAGATAACAAGGGGGTGGGATCTACAGAGACATGAGCACATGGGCCAAAATAACAAAACACCACGGGCCTATACCATGAAGCCGGTTTAGCTGGCTAGCCAGATATGTTTAAGCTTAGTTTGTGCCAATCCTGGGTTTTAGGTACTATGAAAGTAGCTCGGCTTTAATCGGTGTTAGTTGCCATGGTATCTTACGCTGCACGGCTAACCTGCTCCGGGGCAGGTTATGTTCTGGATTCGAGATCTGAGATTTAAGTTTGACAAATCAGCTGTGAGCAAAGTGACTCATCTCTGATGCAATAAAGCCACTCCCCCTGTTTCTCTTGCTCCAAATTAAAGGTCACGACATGATTATATATATATATATATATATATATATATATATATATATATATATATATATATATATATATATATATATATATATATATATATTATCTAATGATGATTACTTAATATAATAATTGTAGAATTATAAATTACATAGTAAAATATGTTCAAATAGAAATCAGTTATTTTACATTTTAATAATATTTCATAATATTAAAGTTATATATATATATATATATATATATATATATATATATATATATATATATATATATATATATATAACATACATGCAGACTTGGTGAGCACAAGAGACTGCTTTAAAAAAAAAAAAAATATATATATATATATATATATATATATATATATATATATATATATAAACTACTTTCACAACTATTTTCTTTATTTATCCTCTTACATGGAAAATTATTTTCTTCTTTGTAAATGCTTTTAAATTCTTTATATTTACTTCACTGTCTTTATCTTCAGCAAAAGAGTTTTGAATCACGTTAGCTCTCTCGCGAGAAATGAGTCACATGTGTGTTGAAAGGCCTGTGATTGGCTGTTCACTGCTGATGTCACACTTTCACATGCACGCGCTCCACAAACTCAGGATCAAAGCCTGAGTTGACAGAGAAAGTTGATGATCAGCATCATGGGACCAACAAAGCCTGAATTGATTGGTTTGGTTTTGTCAACTCAAAACTAATCCTGTAACCCTGAGTTTATTAATCTACCATCATGGTACAGGCCCCACATGTGCAACACGAGACAGGACAGGCATGTGATAAAGAGTCAGGGTTAATAAATATATTTTGTGTTTTGGAGGAAGCTCCTTGCATCTCATCCTTTGTTGACAACGCTGTAAGAAATACAGAAAAGAATTCCACATTCTCAGATGAGGAAGTCATCACAGTCGGGTAAACTTCTATAGCAAAAGAAAAAATCTCTATGATAGAGTTGCCCCAACTTTCCAAAGAGTGAAAAAACAAAGAGAGATTGATTATGTTGTTCAGAAAAGAGAAAGATGTCACTTTTGCAGTCCCTCCCTCAGCCGTTTTATAGGAAACACCCTCACTGCAGTGTAAATTTGTTATTAATTGTTAATTAATTTACTAACGCGGTAATATAACACAATATATAGTTATAAATGTGTATTAAATGTTTTAAAAATTAAAATATGAAAAACTTAACTAGACTTGCGATGTTGATAACACGGAGATGCAAACACAGTCCTTTCTCAGTTAGCCATAATGATTCATTTAAAGGGGACATATTATGCAAAATTCACTTTTATAAAATGACTGAGTATAATGGTAAAAATCCACCCAATAGGGGTGAGTGGGGTAAAGTGAGACATTTTTTTTTACATTTGCTCCCCTCTAAGCTAAAATGATATATCAGTAAAATTGACACATTTCCCATTAATTCAGGATGTTTATGTCACGGGGTGACTTTTCCTGGGGCGGAACCATAGTGGCAGAGATTGGTTCCGCCCGGATCAAACACCACCACTTCCTGGTTCCCTTCCCGGCGCCAAAATCAGGATTAATCGGCGGCAGGTGCACCAATGAACAGCGTGATCTCCGGATTGGATGAAGAGGAAGCAGGAGGAGGATAAAGAGGGCTTCCAGAATTCAGTCGGGAGTCAGTCATTGCAGCGGGGATATACAGCTGTTAGTTCCGGTTCGGGCTCAAGCCAAGCGTGGTGGTAACCGCTTCCAGCCGTCGCGGCGAGAGGATCTGGGCATCTGGGCAAACACGAAGGACCACAAGTGGAGAATATTGTGGACTGAGCGAACCAAGATCCGGAGAACTGCAAAGAGAAAGAGACGGGGCTGAGTATAATACAGACCAACGCTATCTCACGACCAATTCGTACATATTTTACGAGGTGGCTATTTCGTACAAATTTGTACGACCTCACTCATCTGAATTAAATGCGTTTGCCTAAACCCCAGTGATGGGTAGGTTTAGGGCGGGGTTGAGGTAGGTCATTTCGAATTCATACGAATTTGCCAACTCGTCAAATATGTACGATTTAGTAAAAATCGTATGAATTGCACTGGTGAGGTCGCATAAATTGCATTTAATTAGCCACCTCGTAAAATATGTACGAATTGCCGTGAGATCGGGTTGTACAGACCGTGTTTTGCATTGTGATTCAAATGTCAAGTGTGTATCCGATTCTGTGAAGTTACATGCAGGACAGCTTACCGGAAGTGTTGATAAACGAGTCCCTTTGGGAGAGAGAGAACACAGCGGCCAGGACGCGAGCCGAGCACTGGAAGAGAGAACGGGACGAGAACACGGGTTGATCAATGTGTGAGTACCCTGGGAAACGTATGCAGTAGCAAATTCGTCGGAAGTGTATCATCTGTGAGCTTTGTTGAAGTTGGATCTAGGAACACGAGAGGCCCCATCGTGGAGAGTGAGCGTGGGAGAAGCCAGAGACAGTAGACAGTGAAAGACGCCGGGGTGGTGCAGCAGCGACGTCCCTCTTGCTGGTCCTTCGCTATAACAGCGCTTCAGCGATCCCCGAGATAACTACGTGGGAAAAGTGGTCTCTGGAACTTAAGTGCACCTGGATTGCGTGTGGAGTGCCGTGGGTGAGTCAGTGTCTTGACTGTGAGAGTGTAAGACAAGAAAGAGTGACAAATAATTTCCTTTTTTCTGTGTTTTCTGATGTCTAGTGTAATCGATCACACTGTGTCACACAAGTCCAGAGTTATACACTTTCAAAGAGAGGATTCAAAGAAAAAAAAAAAAAAACAAGCACCTATTTTTTTGTGGTTATTTTTATATTTCGAACACATTTTATTTTATTTATTTTTATTTGAATAGGGACATATACAAAATCGACATAGCTTATCACATAAAGACCAATCCGATGCATGTATCAGTGTTTATAGCCAGGGCTAATTCGCAACACCTGTCCTTAGTAAGGCTTTTAACAGTTAAGACAATAAAGAAATAATTTAAAGAATAAGAAAAAATTACAGAGAATACAATAAAATGTCCAGAAACCGTCCAATAAAATGTCCAGAGAAGGAAACAAGAAGAGACTGATACAAGGTAAGATCAGTAGAGTTCTTAGATTTGCGCCACTTCCTCTCTGCCACCCTGAGTCCAGAGCGATGTTGGCGGAGAACATCAGACAGCCAGGGGGCAGAGGGTGTGGTGCGGGCTGGTCTAGATGAAAGGGGGCAAAAGCTGTCTTTAAGTCCAGGAATACTGCACCCACGATGTTTCCTCGATCAAGCGGCTGCACAATATTGTCCAATAATGCGCAGATGGCTGATTCAGTGGAGTGGTTCTGTCTGAAACCATACTGTTGAGGGTGGATATACTGATATGTTTCTAAATATTGAGTTAGCTGTTCTGAAACTATTATTTTTGACAATACCGGAACCAGACTTATTGGTCTATAGTTACTAACGTCTGCGGTATCCCCGGACTTAAGGATGGGTTTAACCAGTGCTTTTTTCCAAGCATCTGGAAATATTCCAGTTTTAATAGACATTTATATTGTGGGTCAAAGGTAGAATGATAATTTGAGAATATTTTTTTAAGAAAGTTGCATCTATGTTGTAATTGTCTTTGGATAAGTTAATATTCAGGTCTGAAATAGCTTTCAATACCACTGCCTGATCCACTTCTCTTATTTTAAAGGTATACTCATTTGCTGATGACAATATGTTTAAATTGGGCTCTTCATCTAAAAAATTAGAAGCAAGATCTTGTACTGATTTAATAAAAAAATTATTAAACGCATCAGCAATTTGGACATTTTAGTTCTTTCAAATGATTTGTATTTACATTAGGTTTAATTAGACTGTTAATTTGTTTCCACATTGCTTTACAATTTCCTTTAGCTTCTGTTAAAATGTTCATATAAAATGCTTTTAAGTTACGCAATTCTTTTACCACTTGATTTTGTAAACCTTTAAATAACATCAGATCTGTGTCATATCTGGTTTTTAATCAACTGTCGTACTGTATCTCTGACCCATGGAAGCTGTACTTTTCTCTGTGGCCTTTTACATTTTTTTAAGAATTTATTTAAAATATTACTCAGTGTAGAAGTAAATATATCAAAACACTCGTTTACTTGACTATGTTGTGAGACTTCATCCCAATTAATGTTTGCTAAGTCTTACTCAAATTTAATAAGGCCCTTGCGAGTGATTATTACCTTGGTTGCCTTTCAGTCATATATATATTCATTTAGACGTTTTTTGAGAGTTTTCTGGAAATTAATATCATGTTATGATCTGATAGGCCACACACCAAATTGTACCTTTTTAATACTCTTTCCGGCTTATTTGAGAAAGCTAAATGTATTGCTGTCTGTTTTTGTCAAGCGAGTGGGTCCATTTTCAAACTGATGAAAGTCATATTTTGATGTTGGTTCTTTAAGTCGTTTCCTACTGGATTTATTTAACCAATTAACATTAGTGTATAGTTAAGAAGAGTATATTAAGTAGAGTTAAAATTTTTTCCAAATTTTGATAAAAAGTTTCTAGGTAACTAGATGGTGGATTATACACCACGAGAATGTTAAACATCATGCGTGAGGATAAAACCACATTTACACATTTGATATAGATTTATCTAATTGTACTTCCTTGGTCTTAAAGGAGTCTCTAATGTAAACCAGTACTCCTCCTCCTTTACCGGTTACCCTGTCCTTTCTATAGCACTTATATCCAGACACATCTATCATTGAGGTAGGAATTGTATCATGCAACCATGTTTCACCTATGCACAAATAATCAAGACTGGAACCAACTTTTTTTTTATCATTTTTATTACATTTGACACTTCATTTCGTTTTTTTAAAGGGTTTCCATTAAAACAACACCAATATTTTGCATTTACTTCACTGTGTATGGGTAAGGGGAGCCATCAGATTTGGGAATGTCCAATTTCAGGTGGAATTCCAGAATAACCCAAAGAGCTGCAGGCAACCTTGGTCACCTGAAGGACTGTTCGCATGTAATCATTTCCCTGGTTGTGTAAGATGTTAGTTAAAGCAGTGAAGAAAACGTGGCGCATCCTGAGGGACAGCAAAAGGAAAAAATCATTTAAACCTTTTAAAAAAATTAATTGGCAAGGAGAAGTTAATGTTAGCTATCCCGAAAATGCACCACAGAAAGATTATGCTTGCAGAGTGCAATCATTTCATTACGCAGATGAATTTTCAACAGGTCAGATGGTAATATCCTGATTGATGATGATGAGGAGGAGGAGGAGAATGGACGCAGACAGAGTGTGAAAGTGTGAGAGATGAGTTATGCACAACTCCATCTAGCCACGGTGCCAAAAGAAAGAAGACGCAGGCAGAGAGTGACGATGGTTTAGCGAGGTACTGTCAATGGAAAGAAGCAAGGGATGAAAGAAGCAAGGGATGAAAGAAGAGAGACAGGCAGAGCGACAGCAGCGTCAGGCCTTGGAGGAGCTTCGAAATGATGAGGTTTCTACCTTTCTCTCCAGCTTGGCCCCATGCACGAGGAGACTCTCTCCAGAGAAACTATTATATTTAAAAATGAAAATGAAAGTTAGTTCACGATTGCCTTTGGAGGGGTTTATTATCAGCAGTTTTCCCAGGATCCAACCTACCGTTTTCTGTGATTTACATAACTATGTTTGAATAATCATTTCACAACTATTTTACTTTTTTTTTTATACAGTTTTAAGGTTATTAATGTTAATAATGCATTATTCCTGGTTAACTAGGGATTAAGGGGTTACAGTTACATTTATTTATTTTTATTTTTTGAAATGCAGAAAAACTTTAATCGTTTACATTTATTCAGGTTCTGCTCATCTGAGCATCACGTTCTTTTGTATTAATTCATTTAAAATGACTTTAGTTATTCCTTATATACGCAAACGCATTTTTTAACGGTTTACTTGAATTTAGGTTATTTTGGGCAGCAAGTCTGTTTGGATGCAGAATAACTAAGAAATAAGTCATTCATTGGTCTTTTGCGGTTTTTCTTTATATGAATAATATGTAAATACTAACAAAAAGTTCAATAATACAAACTTTTGTGTGTGTGTGTGTGTGTGTGTGTGTGTGTGTGTGTGTGTGTGTGTGTGTGTGTGTGTGTGTGTGTGTGTGTGTGTGTGTGGACTGGTAATCCCTACGGTATTGGGACAAAATGTCCCCACAAAGAAAACATCTTATAAATCACACTAAGTGATGTTTTTTGAAAATGTAAAATGCAGCATGTCTCCTGTGATGGGTAGTGTGTGTGTGTGTGTGTGTGTGTGTGTGTGTGTGTGTGTGTGTGTGTGTGTGTGTGTGTGTGTGTGTGTGTGTGTGTGTGTGTGTGTGTGTGTGTGTGTGTGTGTGTGTGATGGGTAGGTTTAGGGGCAGTGTGTGTGTGTGTGTGTGTGTATAAAATGCATTACGCCTATGGAATGTCCCCATAAAACATGGAAACACAATGTGTGTGTGTGTGTGTGTGTGTGTGTGTGTGTGTGTGTGTGTGTGTGTGTGTGTGAGAACAGGGTTGGCAGTATGTTTAAGGTATGGAGACAGAGTTCTATATTCGTGCACTAATTTTGTACTTAATATACTAAAAAATATTTTTTAGTACTTCTTAAAATAATTTTAAGAACATCTAAGTGTTCTCATCTGTGCTACTTTGAGACGACATGAAATATGAACTAAAATGTGCTTTTAATATACTATTAATATAATATACAAAAATAATTAATTACCACTGATAGTACATTATGGGTTCACATGTAGCTACTATATGTGCTTTTTTAAAGTGCACTTTTGTGATTTTTAGACACAGCAGCAGTAAACGGGACTTTTATTTTGGTGTGTTGATGTGACATCATCATGTGCTGCTTGGCGCTCGTGCATCTGTTGTGATTCGGCTGAAGGAAGGTTTGTGTTTAAAGCATTTCAAGTGTTTAAAGCGGCGTAGAATGAATGATATAGTATAAAATGTAACATTGCATTGCTTTATCTAACATTCATCAACGTCGTGTGCGTGAAGTAACAGAATGAAACTCATTTCGCTCTTTATGGTGAATAAGTTCAAACATGAATTCAGTCTCTGGCGAGTGACGAGAGAACCGGAGCTTTAGACTCTCCGAGTCAACTGAACCGATTGATTCACATTAAATGATTCAGTGACTCTATCACTCTGATGAATAGAGATGAATGCATTTAATTCATAGTTCAGTAATACTTTAAAGCTGATCATCAGAATTTAACAACTGGACAAATTATAATATATTAGACTCAAATAAAATAAAAAATGTTTTCTTCTGTGTGTGATATTATTTCAGAGAGAAGTTATGTTTAAAACCCCAACACAGTGTTAAAAGCACTTACCTGGGAACATTACATGCCTGTAAAAAGGTGTTTTGTTCGACTGCATCTAAGAAAAAGAAATTGACACCACCAAGTTGTTTAAATAAATGGTTAGGGAAAATATTTCATTGTGATTTTTAAATAATAATAATAATAAAAACATTTGTTTTTAATAAACTTGATTGAATTAATGATAAATGCAGTGACCGATCGATTAGATCTTTTTATGTTTAAATCTCTTCTCCTTCATCTAAACTAGTTTGGGTTAATGTGTTTCCCTCATTTGAGTGGGATCATTTTTGGGGTTTTCTTAGACGGTATTGTGTAACACATAAAACCAAAGAATATATCCTGAGAAAGACACATTAGATATGAGATGTCTCAATTTATAAGTGTTAAAATGAACTGCAATTTAGTTTTAAATTTGGTTTATGACTTTTCCAAAAGTTGTTTTATTGATTTGTTTTTGTTATTAGACAAATGTTCTATTCATCAAACCAAACGGAGTAACTCAAAACCCAATTCTGCTCATTTTCACCAGCCTTTAAAGTTTTAAAATCATGTTTTTAAATCAAAAAGCCCAAAGAACTTTATCTCTGCTAAATGAATTTAACTTTTGTTTGTGATGCACTTTCATTTTAACTTTTTTTCCCTTCACACTGTTATAAAGATGGCGTTTATTAAAGAGGAGAGTGAAGACCTGAAGATTGAAGAAACATTCAGAGTGAAAGATGAAGAAACTGAGGAACAAACAGGTTGGTTTCGTTCTCAAAGCTGAACTCACTCATTTGATCCTTAATCAAATGTCCAGCTCTGCAGAAATTAATCATTTTGAAGAATATCAATAATATTTTACCTTTTTAATATTATGTATTTTAAGGGGGATTTATCATCTGCAATGCAAAGGTGTAACCACTAGATGGCTGTATAGCCTTACATAAAGGGCTTGACATGAACTTTTTTGCTCTCCAGCCGCTGTGGTTTTCCAAAGTTACTAGCCACTCAGCATTTTCACTGGCCACAATTTTGCTGTTTGGAAATTACATTTGATATGATTTAAATTTGACTTTGGCATGGTTCAATTACTTGATTTTGAGTAATTTTACTTGATTTAGAAGATTTAAAACCCTTTCAAACTTTCAAATGCAGAGTGACCGCCCAAATCAAGAGTTCATTGTATATCAGCTCAGCTGGCATGAGCGTGGGCAATATGAGCGTAATATGAGAAATTTAATATCATATGAGTTTTTGTAAAGCTATATAAAAGAACAAAGAAGCAAATTACAAAAACGATAGTAAATTGAAAATAAAATAAAATTAAAGGTTTATTTTATATGCATCTGTAAACATCTAGTTGTTTGATTAACATTAATGACAGACAGGTGTTCAATTGAGCTGCTGAATGCATGGATGTAATATTCTGACACATATCCAGTTATTACCCACCTGTTTACGTGCATAACCATATGTGTGCATGCAAGATACTCCACGCTATGGACATTTTGACATCTGTGTGTGCATGTATTTGACTATTCAAGGAGAACTGATCGAGAGACAGAGCACTTCTGGTGTGTGTCATTCAGCGTGATTCCGCCTTCACTAACTGAAAGCTAATCAATGAAGAATTGTAATTGAATTGTAATTTTGTGAAAGTACATTACTTGTATTAGGGTATTTATTTGTATTTATTTGTTTATTTGGATAGAAGAACTGGTTCTTCAAGCCAGAGTCGCAGGTGTGGGAGGAGGGCTCTGACAAGGATGTTATAGAAGGCAGAAATTGTCATCGTAGGTGCATGTCCTCTGTGAGAGACATAATCTAAAAAAAAAAATCAGAAATCACAATATATGATATTTTAACTATTTATTTGAATGATACAGCTGCAAATAAGTGTTTGAACACCTGTCTATCTGCTAGAATTCTGACCCTCAAAGACCTGTTAGTCTGCCTTTTAAAATGTCCACCTCCACTCCGTTTATCCTAAATTAGATGCTCCTGTTTGAGGTCGTTAGCTGCATAAAGACACCTGTCCACCCCATACAACCAGTAAGAATCCAACTACTAACATGGCCAAGACCAAAGAGCTGTCCAAAGACACTAGAGACAAAATTGTACACCTACACAAGGCTGGAAAGGGCTACAGGGAAATTGCCAAGCAGCTTGGTGAAAAAAGGTCCACTTTTGGAGCAATCATTAGAAAATGGAAGAAGCTAAACATGACTGTCAATCTCCCTCGGACTGGGGCTCCATGCAAGATCTCACCTCGTGGAGTCTCAATGATCCTAAGAAAGGTGAGAAATCAGCCCAGAACTACACAGGAGGAGCTGGTCAATGACCTGAAAAGAGCTGGGACCACCGTTTCCAAGATTACTGTTGGTAATACACTAAGACGTCATGGTTTGAAATCATGCATGGCACGGAAGGTTCCCCTGCTTAGACCAGCACATGTCCAGGCCCGTCTTAAGTTTGCCAATGACCATTTGGATGATCCAGAGGAGTCATGGGAGAAAGTCATGTGGTCAGATGAGAACAAAATATAACTTTTTGGTCATAATTCCACTAAATGTGTTTTGAGGAAGAAGAATGATGAGTACCATCCCAAGAACACCATCCCTACTGTGAAGCATAGGGGTGGTAGCATCATGCTTTGGGGGTGTTTTTCTGCACATGGGACAGGACGACTGCACTGTATTAAGGAGAGGATGACCAGGGCCATGTATTGCGAGAATTTCTGGAACAACCTCCTTCCCTCAGTTAGAGCACTGAAGATGTGTCGAGGCTGGGTCTTCCAACATGACAATGACCCGAAGCACACAGCCAGGATAACCAAGGAGTGGCTCTGTAAGAAGCATATCAAGGTTCTGGTATGGCCTAGCCAGTCTCCAGACCTAAACCCAATAGAGAATCTTTGGAGGGAGCTCAAACTCTGTGTTTCTCAGCGACAGGCCAGAAACCTGACTGATCTAGAGAAGATCTGTGTGGAGGAGTGGGCCAGAATCCCTCCTGCAGTGTGTGCAAACCTGGTGAAAAACTACAGGAAACGTTTGACCTCTGTAATTGCAAGCAAAGGCTACTGTACCAAATATTAACATTGATTTTCTCAGGTGTTCAAATACTTATTTGCAGCTGTGTCATACAAATAAAATCATACATTGTGATTTGTTGATTTTTCAATTTCAGACCCCTCCATGATTTCTACTTGCAAAATAGCAGGGTGTTCAAATACTTATTTTCCTCACTGTATATTAGGGATGCACCAAATCCAAATTTTTGTGGTTCGGCGGAATACCGAATCCACTGGTTAAGATTCGGCCGAATCTGAAACTGAATACCGAATCCTTCTCCCATGCTCAGTCCATCATCACAGTAAACACATTAACGCCGGCTTCACACCGCACGCGTAAGCGGCGCATATTTTTTTCGCCGCTCATGTTAACAGATCAGTGCATTCACACTGGCAGCAGAGGCGGCGCCACAGTGCGTAGCAGAAGCAGTGAGGAGCATATACAGTGAGGAGCAGAGCAGAAGCAGCAGTGCTGCGATCGTTTCGGCGCTGGGTCTATTTGACATGCTGCTCACGCTGAATTAAAGCCACAGTACATTGTTCTGATCAAAACTGACCCGATTAACATGAAAAATAACTGATTTCACCTTGAAATCATGTAGTGAAGTGTTCCGTGTGATTCACAAACAGCATATGACATCCGGCGCAGTGAATTTTTTTAATAAAATACTCGAAAACACATCACTGCCAGAAGTTTTTCCTCAAACTTCAAAGGCCTGTTTAAATGATTAAAACTAGAGGCTTATTTTAACTTTAAGGTTACTTTTATCACGTAAACTACCTTTATACAGCATGTTATGCATGTGTGTTTGGGACAGAGGGGAACACGGTTGCATTTGCAGCAGATATATGCTGCCGGGCATCATAAATCAAAGCACGAGACAGACAGGGGTCGGAGGAGAACACCGGGAATGTGACAGAATGGACGGTATTCGTCTGTATTTGCAATATACGAGCCGTGGTTCAGCTGCACGAGACCAACGCTGCCAGTATGAAAGCACAACGGACGCGTGCGGCTCCCGCTCTCCACACGCACCGCTTCTGCCCTGCCAAAGCACTGCTAGCACGAGTGCGGTGTGAAGCCGGCGTTAACGAAGTAAACAACGTCCACAGCAGTGTAACGTTAGGGATGCTATTGACCATTTAACCGTTAACCGAAAGTAAGAACTTTGACCGAATAATACTACCAGTTAAACGGTTTAAATGTTTTTAACGCTTTTTTGTTTTTTTTGTTTTTAGATGCATGGTTTAGAAAAATATGCTGTATAGCGTTATTTGTTCACTCACGGAGCGCGTCGACATGTGCAACCACAAACCAGATATATCTCGCAAAATGAAGCGATGGAAAAGCTTACTGTGTGGGACCATTTACACAGAAAAATACAGCAGTAGTAGTACAAGCTCCTGACTGCTGGAAAGCAAATGAAAGTCACTTCCTGAGGCTGCACAGCTCGTATATTCTCGGATGTTTCATACGCAAATGATTTAACAGCGGCTAATTGTTTAGGGTCCTTGTCATCACGAGACAAATCGGCATTGCAAATTGAACATGTAGCTCGACTTGAATCGCCTTTTTTTTAACTTAAACTAGCCTACTGCCACGTTTTCTGTTCATGAGTTCCATTTTCACTTTCAACAGCGGCGTCATTATGTTCGACCAGTGGGGCGCACATAGTGCAATCCTAGGGTTCGGGTTCGGTGGAAAAAATTTCTGAGATTCGGCAGAAACCGAACCCCGTCAAAAAGCCCAATATTCGGCCGAATCCTGGATTCGGTGCATCCCTACTGTATATACACACACTTCTTTTGGTAAGGGAATTTCGGATCAAATAACTCAACAGCGATTGAATTACTGTTAATGAGAGCCAAATTGCATATAAATGACTCAGAATTAGTATTTAACACTTTATCAACTATTTCACATATTCATTCATACAGTGACAGGGAAATGGGATATTGTTAAAGGGGTCATATAATGGTACATGCACTTTTACAAGTTGATTGTACAGAAATGTGTGTTGGCAGTGCCTGTACACAACCATCCTATAATGACAAAAATCCATCCAGTGTTTTGTTTTTAGTCTCCTTATATGTTTTCCGTCACACGGTCGACACCACTCCCATGACTATTGATTGACAGCAGCGTTTCAACACAGACCCGCCCTGAGCAACAGAGCGAGCCGTCATCATAGTCCGCCAGTGTTGATGCGCTGGAGCAGAACGGCATCAAAGCGATCATGGTGCTCTGTTCTTGGGTGTAATAACGAACACAGCAGTCATTTTGATGTTCCTAAATCCGAACCGCTGAAGACGCAGTGGCTGAGTTTTGTTTTCGAAGGGAATATTCCCCCGGATCAACATCAAAACTTTCATGTTTGCGGGAATCATTTCTCACCAGACTGCTTTATAAACGAGGGTCAGTATAAAGCAGGTTTTGCTAAGAAGAGTACGGGGACAAACTGTTGGAACTTAACTTTGAGAATGTTGTTGTGGACCCAACCCCTTATATGGATGATATTCTGAAGATCTCCATACCTAAGGATCTCATGTCCCAGTTTGACAAACCAGACAAACAGGAAGTGATAGACAGCTACGTGTCTAAGTTTAATCAAGGGCAGGTCTGAACCCTACATCTTGTCCCTGAGCATTAGGGAACTCTGGCCTTAACCGTCGCACCACACAGGAGGGCAGCACAACTCTGATTCTCCAGCCCAGAACGCCCCAACACCAGCTCACGAAACGTCGGTATGCCAAAAACCTGTAACGGCTGAGAGAATTCTACCATTTTTTTTGTTGTGAAAATCAATGTTATTTAATGTCATAATATCATTTATTTATTGCTGTTTGTTTTTTGACAATTATTTTTGCTGTAACTGCATTTTTTAGTGACTTATTACATACCTCTGTGGAATTCAGTAAAACAGTATTTCTGTCAATAAATGTTAATCAAAACAGTTTTGTGTCTATTCATTATTTGGTATTTCATGATGAATGGTATGTTATGTAGTTATTAAAAATTACACTGCAGTTGATCGGTTACCCATAGTGAAGTTTATGCTTTTCACTGCAGTCTGTTATGTTACAATAGAAAATTATTATGACTGAAATTAATCAAAACACAACGTACCCTTCCATCCCCCTTAAACCTAAAGGCCCATAGTCTGCTCGGTAGATGTTTAATGTATTCTGAAGGAAGAACACATTTAAACAAACAGGTTCCAGGCCTGGATGATCAGCCATAAATTGAGGTGGATGTTCCAGCTGCTGTAATCTTCTTAAAACCTACAAATTATTGAAATGGTAACTGATATTTACAAGATGACTGCATAATAGAGATACAATTTAGGAAAAGGACTGTACTTGTGGTATCTCCCTGCAGCATATATTTTCAGCTTCTGTAGGCATTTGCCCACAACTTCCACAAAGACACCTGTAACAGGAATATCAATGTAGTTACAATACTATAGATTTACTTTAATATTTTCTTAAATCATAAAACATTTCCGTACTGCACTGGACATAAATATACATTACAACAAATTCTTAGGTGTCCTTCATCTAAAGTTAGTGCTAGAAACATTCCGGTGGTTCAGCCCTGACAGTTGCCCTAACACTGCATAGATTACGTTACACATCACTGACAAGCCTACATTTACAGAAAAAAAAGTTTTTCATGACCATTAGCTGTACATCGATCTGTCAATGAACTAATGTATACATCAGTTAACACATAGCATTCGTATCTCGCTACGCTAAAGCTACCCTGCCTATACAAAGATAGATCGAAGTGACATTACGTTCACCAACCATTCAGAAACATCTTGTTTCAGCCGTAGTTGTCGAACTTCATTCGGGTCATCATCTTGTTCCGGGTCCGACTCCGGTTCAAACTGATGTGGTTGCACAGATGTGCCCTCAGAAACTCCTGCTGCCATTATTTCTCCTAAACATACCCTCAAATGTTGTCAAGGCAACACTCCACATGTGTTGTGTCAAAATGCCCCACAGAACAGAGGGTGGGGTGAGCAAAGCTCATTATCATTTAAAGTCATATGCACTCAAACAGCCTGATTGAAATAGTGTAGTTTTTGAGCAGGTAAAATTTGTGTTTTCTTACAATACTAATGAGATTTTTTTTATTAAAGTATATTACAAATATTTTATTTAGACACTAAAGAATCATATTAACTTGTACAAAAATGGCATTATATGACCCCTTTAATGGAGGATGAATGGAGTCCCAAATTTAATGCAAATCCCTAGCATTAAATACTAATTCTTGACTGCAACCTGAGAGAATTAATATATTGCTCACTTCATGACCCCGCCCTCTTGCCATCTTTGGAGCTGATCGATGCCAGGGCATCTATCGACTCAGAGCTCACCTCTGTGCTGTCTAAAGCAGTCGAACAGCTATGTCTAGAGTGGTCTGCACCAGAGGAACCCACGGCTCTGAAGTCGGCCTGATGTCCAAGAAAGGAAGAACAGAAGAATAAGTTAGTCCGCGGCCGGACCACCCTCCAAAATGCCTCGCCCAGTTTTCCTGCGAACTCGTTCAGTTCCAGGTGTTCAAGAAAAAATGTTTGCTGCGTGCACAGAGCTTGTTCAAATGCCCTGGCAGGGCACCGCTGTGATACCGTAAATAAAAAAACAAACATACTCAAAAAGAGAGCAAATTTCCTCTCAGTGACTTAGTGCCAGTACCAATTCAGCCCATGGGCAGAGGCCTGGCAGGCCATCCCCAGAGTGGTATGAAATGTAAAATAAAATAAAATGAGGTTATGTACTCCAATTCGCTCAAAGGGCCCTGTCTTTCAACGGTGTGGTCAAAACCTCTATGGAAAGCACGGATGCGTTCCTAGGTGATCACCATGCTGGTGAAAGGAGCCACAGAAATGGTTCCTCCAGCACTGAGCAAGTCAGGGTTTTACGGCAGGTAAGATCACTTTGAAACAGATCTTAACCCAAAATATGCCTGGGAGACTGGTTCTTTATCCTGGACCTGAAAGATGCTTATTTTAACATCCAGATAGCCCCTCCATCACAGGCAATTCTTGAGATTCGCCTTCGAGGGAGTGGCATATCAATACACGGTTCTACCATTTGGCCTATCTCTGGCTCCCCGCTCTTTTACAAAGTGCATGGATGCGGCTCTCTCCCCTCTGAGACAGATGGGTGTGCGCATACTGAACTACCTCTGACTGGCTTGTTCTAGTCGGAGGCGGAGCTAATATCCCACAGATTCATCATCCTCAACCACTTAGAGTGCTTGGGTCTCAGGGTCAATTTTGCAAAGAGCTCGTTATCCCCCAGCCAACGTGTGTCGTTCCTGGGGATAATTTTAGACTCAACCGTCTTGAGGGACACAGTCACATGCCATTCAGCAGCTCGTGCAAACGTTTATGCCCAGGGCTTTTCTGCCGCTCAGAAAGTTTCAAAGGATGCTAGGCCTATTGAGTTCAGCATCTCCAGCTCTGCAGATGGGTTTGCATCCTCTACAGTTCTGGTTGAAACCACTGGTCCCGTCCCTAGCCTCGCAACATGGCCATTGCTCGCTCAAGGTGAACAAGGCATGTGTCACAGCACTGGTCCCTTGGACGAACCCTTGCTGGTTCAGGAGTGATGGTCAGGAGGAGGGTTGTCTTCACGGATTCCTCTGGGGAGCTCTGTGTGACAACTGCCCAGCCTTTGGTGTTTGGAGCAAACTAGAAAGCGAATTACATATCAACCGCTTGGAAATTATGGCTGTGTATTGAGCTGTGTATCCATGTTTTCCTTCCTCTTCTGGTGGGACACCACGTCTTGGTCAGGTCAGACAACATGACAGTGGTGTCCTTCATAAATCACCAGGGCGGTCTCTCCTCAAAGCCCCTCTTCACTCTAGTGAAAACCATCCTAGAGTAGGCACAATGCAACCTACTCTCTTTGAGAGCAGCGCACATACAGGGTGTAGTAAACATAGGGGCGGACATGTTGTCCCGGAGCAACCTTCCCTCCGAGGAATGGTCACTCCACCCCCGAATTCCTCAGGTAATCAAGCGAGCCAGGGATAGCACTCTCAAAGTCCTCTTAATGGCACCTCTCTGGAGGACCCAACCATGGTTCTCTGAACTGTCTTAACTATCGCCCCTGGGTCCATGGCCAATCCCTCTTTAGGCGGGACCTCCTCTCCGAAGCGAGAGGGACAATATGGCACTCCAGACCCGAGCTGTATGACCTTCATGTGTGGTTTCTCAACATGAGCCTTCAAGCCTCCCTGAGAATATCTTAAACACTATCTCTCAGGCCAGAGCTCAGTCTACAAACTCTACACCCTGAAATGGGCTGTCTTTGCCTTCTGCTGTACAATCTGGTGTGACAACCCTTTGACTTTTGACCTATCTCAGATATTGTCATTTCTTCAAGACTTAATGGATAGAGGCCGTTCTCCCTCTACCCTTAAAGTCTATGTTGCGACTATGGCAGCTTCTCACACTCCTATAGCAGAGCAGTCAATAGGAAGACGCAACCTTGTTGTTCGCTTCCTTAAGGGTTCCTGGAGGCTAAATCCTCTATAGGACACTATAGAACTCGCTTACTCCTCCTTGGGCCTTCAATGCCCCCTGGGTGTGAGAGTGCATTCCACGAGAGGTATTGCCTCCGCGTGGGCGTGGTCCTGTGGCGTTTCCATCCAGAGTGGCTCTGTGCCAATAGATCCAATAGTTTTAAACTTCAACAGAGTACCCGCCTTCAAGGAAGTTAACGATTGTCAGTGGAGAGTGGCCAGACTGTATGTACAAAAAATGAAATGAACGAGAGTCTGGTAGGACCAGGCTAAGGAACAGTAAGGTTAAAGAGAAAAATACTTTTTTTATTACAATACTCTTTCTTTAATTTATGTTGATGCTTTTTCTTCTCTTCAGTTTACCCCACTCATTTTCTAGAGGGTCAAGGTCAGGGGACTGGGATGGCCATGGCAGAATCTTCATTTTGTGCTCAGTGACACATTTTTGTGTTCCTGATGGAAGATCCAACCATGATAATGGTTAATGCATAACTAGATAATGCAGAAGCCGTAAGGTTTTGATTCTTTATCTGTTGGTATTTGCTATAATCCATGATATAATGTATCTGGACAAGATGTCCAGGACCTCCAGCAAAAAATAGGACCACAACATTAAAGATCCTGCAGTATATTTAACTGGGCATGGGGTACTTTTCAATTCAATTCAAATATATTTGTATAGCGCTTTTCACAATACACATTATTTCAAAGCAGCTTTACAGAAAGTGCATTTTATAAATGTACATTAAAAAATGTTAGAACAACAATGTTAAAGAGAAATGTTAGAAAAAGTAAATCAATCATGTATTAATTTAGGCCATAACAGCGCTGCCGTTGAGTCGTCTCTTCACAGGCGCGAGTCGTCTTCACAGGTGTTGGGGCATCTGAAGTCTCCATGAGAGGCTGGATACAAACTGGAGCTGACCAACTATTTACCTCGGGACTAGTGTCCCGAGATAACAACAGAAAAGCAGATGGGAAATAATTAGCATAGCTGCTGTTCAGAATATTAATGCTTTTGATCCGATTTAACTGTAGTATAAAGGTAATTATAATGTGAATGCTTGGCTAAAGAGATGCGTCTTTAATCTAGTTTTAAACTGGGACAGCGAGTCCGAAACTCGAACAATATCAGGAAGACTATTCCAGAGTTTAGGAGCTAAATGTGAAAATGCCCTCCCTCCTTTAGTGGACTTAGATATCCTAGGAATGACCAGAAGCCTTGAGTTTAGTGATCTTAAAGAGCGCAATGGATTGTAGGGCGATAGAAGATCCGTTAAATACACTGGAGCTAAACCATTTAGGGCTTTATAGGTCAGTAGCAATACTTTGTAATTGATACGGAACTTAATAGGTAACCAGTGTAGAGATGATAAAATTGGTGTTATATGATCATATTTTCTTGACCTAGTAAGAACTCTTGCAGCTGCGTTTTGGACTAACTGTAGCTTGTTTATTGAGGATGCAGGACAACCAGCTAATAAAGCATTACAGTAATCTAGTCTCGAGGTCATGAATGCATGAACTAACTTTTCTGCATCAGATATAGATAGCATGTTACATAGCTTAGCAATGTTTCTAAGGTGGGAAAATGCCGTTCTTGTAACATGAAATATGATTTTCGAAAGACAAGTTGCGGTCTAATATAACACCCAGGTCTTTTACTGTAGTGGATAAAGTGACAGGACATCCTTCCAAGTTAAAGTTGTATTGTGTATTGTGTTGTACTCGAGCCCCTGCCCCTTTGAAAGAGAAAGTGAAAGTGCCCTTTTCGATCGCACCACAGTGCCCCCGGAACGCGATCGGTACTGACCCTGCCCCTGCGGAGGTCTGTGCACGCTACTGTCCTGGAGGGCCACTATTCTGCAGAGTTTAGCTCCATCCTTGATCAAACACACCGGCAAAATTCAACCCAACCCCCAAATTTAACCCTAAGGCTTCAGGTGTGCTTGAAAATTACAGGCAGGCAACTTTGATTAGGGATTAAACTTAACTTTGCAAGACAGTGTCCCGCCAGGACCAAAACTGCCCACCCCTGATCCCTAGGATAGCATACATGTTGTTGGTTTTGATGCTTCAAATTTCTAAATTGTTTTATGTATGTTTTTGCCCTAGATCTCATGGCATTGAAAGAGGAGAGTCACGGACTTAATGAAAGGGAAGAAGAGAAAGACCATTATGATAAACATCATGATTTCATGACTGGAGAAAGATCAACACAGGCTAACAATACTTCCTCACAAAAAATAGCTCAAAAGACAGGATCTAACAGTTATTTCACCTGCCAACCTTGTGGAAAGAGTTTCAGACATAAAGGAAACTTTACGGTTCACATGAGTATTCACACTGGAGAGAAGCCTTACACCTGCCAACAGTGTGGAAAGAGTTTCACTCAACAAGGAAGCCTTATAGTCCACATGAGAATTCACACAGGAGAGAACCTTTTCAGCTGCCAACAGTGTGGAAAGAGTTTCAGTGAAAAAGGAAACCTTAAAGTCCACATGAGAATTCACACTGGAGAGAACCTTTTCAACTGCCAACAGTGTGTAAAAAGTTTCAATCGAAAAGGAAGCTTTAACAGGCACATGAGAATTCACACCGGAGAGAAGCCTTACACCTGCCAACAGTGTGGAAAAAGTTTCACTCAAAAAGGAAGCCTTGTAGCCCACACAAGAGTTCACACTGGAGAGAAGCCTTACACCTGTACTCTGTGCGGGAATGTCTTCACACGGAAACAAAGCCTTAGGAGACACATGAATATTCACACTGGAAATTCTGTGAGAATCATGTAATAACTCACACCAGAGAGAAGTTCCCATGTCTTCAGTGTGAGAACAGTTTCCCATAATAAAGAGACCTGAAACGGCATTTGAAAACTCTATCTGGAAAGTGTTTATCAGTGTGACAAAGTTTTAAGGAGCAATTTCAAAAATCAACAGATTTTTCTTGTCATCACACTTACAGATACACCTGAAAAGTCATGCAGATCTTAGGCTCTGCCATTTAAATGGCACCAGAAAATATGGATCTGTGTGGAATTAGGGTTATATTCACATTGCAGCTGAACCTGATGTTCCACTCAAATAATCAATTGTCATCTTATTTTCTGTGAGGCTATTCACATGATCTTTAAATGTGGCCCGTATCAGATACTCATCTTAAACAAGACTGATTATCAAAATCGTAACATTCCAAAGTCTTTATCAGACTTTTCCCTGGGACTCTGGTCCTCGTGGCTTCGCTCATCCTGCTTTTTTACTTTAGTTTCCTATGGCTGCTTCGGTGACGCACCCAGCAAAGGAAGAAAGGTTGTTAGAAATGGAAAATGAGGAAGAGGTTTTGATTAAATAAAGGCCCTGGTTACACCTGGTATTAAAGGGTAACTAAACCCCTGTTCACAACCTAACACAACCCACTGGCAAAATTTGAAAAATGCTGGAAAAGTGGGCCGAGCCCAGCAGAGACAGGTGTGGGAGTGGTAGTACACAAACAAAGGAACATCTAGATTTGTATAACAGATATAACAATAATAAAAAATGATGATAGTAATATTAATATAAAAAACTGGAGGGTGGAAATTATGACAAACAATAACAATAATAAAATTACTCATAGTAGTAGTAGTTCAATTCAATTCAATTCAAATTTATTTGTATAGCGCTTTTCACAATACACATTGTTTCAAAGCAGCTTTACAGAAAGTGCATTTTATAAATGTACATTGAAAAATGTTAGAAAAAGTTAATCAATCATGTATTATTTTAGGCGCTATAACAGCGCTGGTGTTGAGTCGTCTCATCACAGGCGTCAGTCATCGCATCACAGGTGTTGGGGCATCTGAAGTCTCCATGAGAGGCTGGATACAGACTGGAGCTGACCAACTATTTACCTCGGGACTAGTGTCCCGAGATAATAACAGAAAAGCAGATGGGAAATAATTAGCATAGCTGCTGTTCAGAATATTAATTCTTTTGATCCGATTTAACTGTAGTATAAAAGGTAATTATAATGTGAATGCTTGGCTAAAGAGATGCGTCTTTAATCTAGTTTTAAACTGGGACAGCGAGTCTGAACCTCGAACAATATCAGGAAGACTATTCCAGAGTTTAGGAGCTAAATGTGAAAATGCCCTCCCTCCTTTAGTGGACTTAGATATCCTAGGAACGACCAGAAGCCTCGAGTTTAGTGATCTTAAAGAGCGCGATGGATTGTAGGCGATAGAAGATCCGTTAAATACACTGGAGCTAAACCATTTAGGGCTTTATAGGTCAGTAGCAATACTTTGTAATTGATACGGAACTTAATAGGTAACCAGTGTAGAGATGATAAAATTGGTGTTATATGATCATATTTTCTTGACCTAGTAAGAACTCTAGCAGCTGCGTTTTGGACTAACTGTAGCTTGTTTATTGAGGATGCAGGACAACCAGCTAATAAAGCATTACAGTAATCTAGTCTTGAGGTCATGAATGCATGAACTAACTTTTCTGCATCAGAAATAGATAGCATGTTACGTAGCTTAGCAATGTTTCTAAGGTGGAAAAATGCTGTTCTTGTAACATATGAAATATGATTTTGAAAGACAAGTTGCGGTCTAATATAACACCCAGGTCTTTTACTGTAGTGGATAAAGTGACAGGACGTCCTTCCAAGTTAAAGTTGTATTGTGAGAGGTTTTGTGGGCCGTTTTTTGGACCAATAAGTAATACCTCTGTTTTATCTGAATTTAATAGCAGAAAATTACGTCATCCAGTATTTAATATCTTCAACACACGCTGTCAGTTTAGATAATTTAGCGTTTTCATCTGGTCGTGATGAAATATATAATTGAGTGTCATCAGCATAACAGTGGAAATTAATTCCATGTTTTCTTATAATATTACCAAGTGGCAGCATATATATTGAGAATAGCAGAGGGCCTAACACAGATCCTTGCGGCACCCCATAGTCTACTGACGTTATCTTTGATTTTTCCCCATTTAGACAGACAAAATGGTAGCGGTCTGATAAGTACGATCTAAACCAGTTTAATGCCTTTCCCTGAACACCAGTGTAATTTTGAAGTCGATCTAAGAGTATTTTATGATCTATAGTATCGAGCAGCACTAAGATCGAGTAGAACTAGTATTGAGATACAGCCTTGGTCAGAAGCTAGAAGTAAATCATTTGTGATTTTAACGAGCGCAGTTTCTGTGCTATGGTGTGGTCTGAATCCGGATTGAAATTTTTCATAGATATCATTTTCTTGCAAGAAAGAGCACAATTGAGCAGACACAACTTTTTCTAGTATTTTAGACATAAATGGAAGATTTGAAATGGGTCTGTAATTTGCTAGGTTATTATGATCTAATTGTGGCTTCTTAATGAGAGGTTTTATGACTGCCAACTTGAATATTCTTGGAACATGACCTAAAGATAAAGACGAGTTAATAATATTGAGAAGAGGCTCTTCCACTACAGGTAACAGCTCTTTCAGTAGTTTAGTGGGTATTGGATCTAATAAACATGTTGTTGGTTTAGATGCAATGATAAGTTTATTTAGCTCTTCCTGTCCTATAGTTGTAAAGCGGTGTAGTAGTTCTTGAGGGGCGATAATTGAGGTTGAATCATAAGACATCATTAAAGGTTGTACATTTACAATTCTGTTTCTGATGCTTTCTATTTTCTCAGTGAAGAAATTCATAAAATCGTTACTACTAAACTGTAACGGAATATTTTGCTCAGGCGATGCTTGTTTATTTGTTAATCTAGCCACGGTGTTAAATAAAAACCTTGGATTATTTTGGTTATTTTCTATTAGTTTGCGGAGATGCTCAGCCCTGGCTGCTTTTAGGGCCTTTTATAACGTGACGTACTATCTTTCCACGCGATTCTAAAGACCTCTAAATTAGTTTGTTTCCATTTTCGCTCTAAGTTACGAGTTTCTCTCTTGATAACATGTGTAGCACTGTTGTACCATGGTGCTTTAGTTTTCTCTCTAACCTTTTTTAATCTAATTGGTGCAACATTTTCTAATGTACTAGAGAAAATGGTGCTCATACTGCTAGTCATTTCCTCTAGTTCATCTGTTTGTTTGGGTTCACTGAGCAGCTGAGACAGATCAGGTAAGCTATTTGAGAATCTATCTATAGTGGTTGGAAGGATTGTCCTGCCTGGTCGATAACGTGGCGCAACATGACAGATTTCAGCAGTCAGTATACAAGTTACCATGTAATGGTCAGTGACATCATCACTTTGTTGTATAATATCTATATCGGTTGGGTTGGTTCCATGTGATATAATTAAATCTAGTGTGTGATTAAGGCGATGAGTCGGACCAGTGACGTTTGCTTGACCCCAAAGGAGTTTAATAGATCTGTAAGCAGCCCCTAACGCATCATTTGTGTTATCTACGTGTATGTTAAAATCTCCAACAATTAATGCTTTATCGACATTGACCAATAGATCTGAGAGAAAGTCTGCAAACTCTTTTAGGAAATCAGCATAGGGCCCTGGAGGTCTATATACAGTAGCCAAGGCTAGAGATAAAACGGTTTTCTTTCTTACATCTAAGAGCGTAACATTTAGCACTAGTACTTCAAAATTAAACCTGTGACCTGTTTTCTGAGTAACATTTAGAATATCTCTATAGATTATTGCAACACCGCCGCCACGACCAATCAGACGGGGCTCATGCTTATAACAGTATCCTGGTGGAGTAGACTCATTTAGACCGAAATAATCATTTGGCTTAAGCCAGGTTTCAGTAAGGCAAAGTACATCGAAACTATTATCTGTGACCATTTCATTTACAATAACCGCCTTAGGTGTGAGCGATCTAATGTTTAGAAGACCTAGTTTTAGAAATTGTTTTTGTTTACTAATAATGAGATTTTCTGGTTTAATCACAATTAGATTTTTCCTAGATCTTACAGTAGATTTAAAGTTTGACCTCACTAAACGAGGAATAGACACAGTTTCTATATAATGTTCTACATTGGTACTTATGTCAATTAAGTTAGGACAGCAAAGACTGTGATTTGAACTTTGACTTACTAGTCATATGGTGGTGTGTAACGCCCTGGAGATGTTGTCCGACAGTAAAGCCGCTCGATTCTGCTGGGGTGAAGGCCATCAGGACGGAAGAGCCTAGGTCGCTCCCAAAACAGATTCCAATTATTTACAAAGAGCAGCTTCTGTTCATTACACCATGACATTAACCATTCATTTAGAGCAAGTAATCTACTAAACCTTTCATGTCCTAGTCGGGTGGAAGGGGTCCAGACACGATGATCGTTGCTTCAGGCGATGTTCTGCGCACCGTCTCGACCAGACTCCTGTAGTCCTTCTTCAGAATCTCCGTCTGCGCAGCCTGATGTCGTTCGTTCGCGTGCAGCACGACAGCTCCGATCGCGCCGTCACCGTTCAGGATCTCGGGAACCTGTGCAGCGACATCGAGAACGAGCACCAGGAAAGCAGTGAGTGCGCACCTTACCTTTACCTGAAGTAGCGCGGCGGACATGCGGACGATGGAAGTACCGATGACCACAGCGTCGCGTTCCGTCTCGCGAAGAGGGGAGAAGCGGTTCTGAGTGGAGATCTCAAGACCGGGAGGCGGAGAGGTCCTTGCTCTGGTCCTGGCTCGCGTCTTCCGCTGTGGAAACACCCAGGGTCCATGGTGCTGTGTCGGTGCCGGAGTGAAGCGAAACCAGGGATGATCGCGTCCTGGGTGCTTGGGTCCTGTGCAGAGAAACACACGGAGTAGACGAGTTCGGAGTCAAAAGGTTACTAACCACTGACTTGTGAGCATCGGGCGCGTGATGTTTCCAGCGCTGAACGTCGCTCTCTCAGCACGGCTCGTCTGTCTTGTAGGTCGCGAATCTGCTTGTCCAACGACTCCAACTCCAACTGCACCGAATGCAGCTCGAGCGTGTCCTCACCTGCACTCAAAGGTAACATTAGACACAGATCCGAGTTATTCGCCATTGTAGTAAATGTGCTACAATGGTGAATTGTAGGTTTCAGTGGTTACGGTGTAAATAAGTTACCACGTGCAATGCTAGCGGGCTACGGCTAGTAGCGGAAGTTCGGATATAAGTAGCGATATCAAAGCAATCCGATTGTTGTTTTTTTATAGAGAATCGTATCGGTGATATGTTCACACGCTGTAATTAATAGAGAGTATTCGTTTGTAGCGAGTGTTAAGAAGAAAATCAAGGATTATGAGTCAATTCGACGGAGCTACAAACACATGTGAACGAAACCACTGACGCATGCGCAGTGAACAGAAAATCAAAAATAGTAGTAATAACAACAAATTATTAATAAATTAATAATAAATTATTTTGATCAGGAAGGAAGGGGAGGTTGGAGGATGAGGAAGATGACACAATAGTAGTAGTAGTAGTAGTAGTAATAACAAAAAATACAAATAATAATAGTAGTAGTAATAATAAGGCTATTAATAATAAAGTATTAAAAGACTGCCTCTGCTCCCTCGGTGGCCATGGCGTAAGATACACCCCTGCCCATGTCACGCGTCAACGGACCATCAAGAAGAGGTGTTGCGGAGCACAAGGACCAAGGTCTCACCCCCAAGACACTCCCTACCCCTGGCTGTCACACACATGCCACACTTACCCTGTGTAACCTTAAACTTGTGTATGTATGTTAACTATTCTGTGATGCATTAAAAAAAGTGAGACATGCAGCATAGAACCAGCCCAGTTCAAAGCCCAGGCCACCACGCCCAAGGCATACTTACCCTGTGTGTATTACTATTATTATTTTCTTGTTTAACCTCTCAATAAATGTGTATCTATTTCATACAACATGTGACTATGTGATCCAAGGCAAGAGAAAATACAGCAAGACGGGCACAAACTCAAGGCCACCCACAACTAATCCCAACATCAAAAGGAGTGGGATACCACAGCCAACTGGGATCAGAGAGAGAGAGTTCATTTAATGAATCTTTTATAATGGTCCAGTTGCAGAGGGAGGGGCTGATGCCAAGATCACTGAGCTTGGAGATCAGTTTAGATGGCATCACAGTATTGAAAGCAGAACTGAAATACGCATTGTAATTGTCCAAGTGAATCAGAGTTAAGTGAAAAGTTGAGGCAATGGCATTCTCAGTTGACCTATTTGGTTTGTAGGCAAACTGATATGGGTCTAGAGTTGGAGGGGAAAGGACCAGTCGCTCAAAACACTTAGCAATTATGGGAGTAAGAGCGACAGGGCTAAAGTCATTGAGGGCCACTGCAGCAGCATTCTTTGGTACTGGTACAATGGTGGCTGTTTTACAGCAGGTGGGTACAATGGCCTGAGCCAAGGAGAGATTGAATATTTTTGTGAAGACCTCAGCCAGCTGATCAGCACATGTCCTAAGCACCCGGCCAGGGATCCCATCCGGCCCGACAGCTTTATGCGCGTTTACCTTACTCAAGGTTAAACATACATCACTGATGGAAAAAGTGAGCGGTAGGTCTTCAGAGGTGAGCTCAGCTTAAACAGGTGGTAATGAAAGCTCTAGCGTAAAGTTCTGCCAGGAAGACTTAATTGTCACGTCACTTCTACTCCCTTATCTATCCAATCACATTCTAATACTTGAGTATAAAAGATCGGTAACTACCCGTTTCTGAGTTCGCAGATGCTGACGCGCTAATTCACCGCCATCCTCCCCTCCACCTCCAAAATCCTTTTCTACATCTTACCTACCACCACCAGGATGGTCCCTTCCAGACTCCACGGGGGGTCGGCTGCGCCTCTGCCTTCATCTTCAGGCAGGATATGCAGAGTCCGGACCCTCCGACTGCGAGCCTGAGACGGACCTATGCCAAAATACTTGATTGCTTGCTGGGTTGTTAATAAATGGATAATTGTCACACTGTTCATTCTCCCGAGTCTTTCTGGTAGAACTGGTAGTTTCTGTGATCAAAGCGAGCATAAAAATTGTTCAGTACTTCTGGTAGTGTTGAAGTGATGCTGTTTGCTGGTTTATAATCTGTAAGAGCATGGATGCCTGTCCACATCCGTCGAGGGTCGTTGTTTTTAAACCTATCCTTCATATTCAGTTTGTAGTTATATTTGGCTGCTTGAATGCCCCTCTTCAGATTGGCCCTGGATAGACTGTATGCTTGAAGGTCGGCAGATCTGAAAGCAGTGTCACAAGCCTTTAGCAGGAGTCTGACTGCCCTGTCATCCAGGGTTTCTGATTTGTGTATATTTTAATTTGTTTGTGGGTTGTTACACTGTTAATACATCTGTTGATATGTTGCAGAACTGAACTGGTGTATGTATTAATGTCTGTGTGGGAGTCAAGTGTGGCCTGAGTAGCAAATACATTCCAGTCTGTGTTCTGGAATTCATGGTGTAATGAAAAATCTGCTCCTTCCAGCCAAATTTGAACAGACTTCCTTATAGGAATGATATTAGGCGCCGTGATGTCGTGCCACAGGGTGATTGAATTAATTGCTTTTATAATTTATTTATAATTCTGCATCAAAAAATGTGTAAAAAAAAAACTTCCTTGCGTTCTCTTTCTAACACAATGTTTAGGTCTGACTGTAATCATGAGGCATAAACTAGCACTTCAAGTCGTTTAAAAAAGAAACTCTAAACATTTCAAAAAGAAAATATCTTAAATTGTTCTCTGATATCTACATAGAGAGTATGTGGCTCATTTAAGGGTACGGTTTTACATGTCCATTTACAACCCTAGAATTAAATTGGCTGATTTTACCTTATTTGGAAGGGTCATGAATAGTAATGTGGAGTTCTGCTCTGATTGGCTGTTTCACTGCGTGGCTCAGTGACACATCTCTACTGTATGGCATGACAATGGAGAGATTAGGCATCCAACCGTATATGTTTCTGAGGAAGATGCAGATTTTGAGGAACAACCAATTGTTTTGAGATTGGAAATGGCACTTAGTCGTAAGTTTAGTCTTTATTTTCAGTAAGAACCTGCCACGTCAACTGTTATGTCAATACTAGAACTTCAGCCTAAATGTTAACTAGCATATATCATTAACTTTACACGTTGACTCCTAACATCACAACAGTCACAACTTTGAGCCCCTGCCCTTTGGAAGTCAAAATGGCCTTTTCCATCGCACCGCAGTGCCTCCGCGAACGCGATTTCTCATTTCTACTGGAGGCGATTTAACCAACTAAACGCAATTTCTGTTGTCTCACTAAGAAACATTCAATTTGATCAGAAATTGTTTAGACAGTCAACAAGTGGATAAAGTCACTACTTACTGCTTGTGGGAATATAGTTGGAATTGCCCCCTTCTTCAGTATCAGACGCTGAGCGAAGCCTGCTTGATATTGTCCCAGGTTAGAAAAACTATCCGTGGTGAAATTGGCAGAGCAAATGAACAACTTTGAATTAATTTGTTGCGGTATCCGGTTATAGATAAACAGCAACCATGCCTGTTGACAGTTTTGTTCAGTGGGAATGTTATGTAAAGTCATACATAACATAACATTTATTTCCATGATCTGCCATGTTTCGCTATCTTTGCTTGATTCTTGTTTCTTCACAATATCTGCAGAACTCCATATGATTCGGCTGCAGTTCCGCCTGGCCTTGAACATGTGCTGGCATATGCAAATGTTGGGGCGTACATATTAATGATCCCACGTCAGAGATCAATGCCGTTTCGATATTGAATCAATGTAATTTTGCTATCTGGGTGTTCACATGCTGCTCCATCTAAAATCACAAATGTACATAGAAATGTACAATTGTATCATATTAAAAACTATTGAAAGAGTGTGAGATTCTGTCCAATAGGCAAAACTGTAATGTTTGGGTTCAGAAACCATTCATACCAGATATTACAGTTTTAATATTTATATAGTTACAAATGTGGTTTACAGTTTAAAAATACATGTAAAAACAGTGTATGAATGAATAAAGCAGAGTTCACATTGTGTCATTTTGGAGTGGGGGATAAGACATTTCAATTTAATAATGATAACAATACAATAACAATATAATTATTTGTGTTGATTCCAGCACTGAGAGCAGCAGTGGGACGATCACATGACAGATAGAGAAAGAAAACAGTGACATTATTCACCGCAACACTCTCACAAAACACTACATGATGAATTCAGACCATGTTAAAACATGTTAGATCAGGACAACCAGCATGAACCACTAAACAAAGAAACGCCAACAATTCTGGACATTTACGGTGATCATGTCATTAATCTGGACTGAGTTCAGCTCACAGTTTTCCTTCTTTTATACCTCATATATTTCTGAGTTATTAGGATTGAACTGATTATGATTTGACTCGGTCCTTGTTGTTTTATCTCAGAGTCAGAGCATCAGGTCTGTGAATTCAGTTCTGTTCAGGAGGAGCTTTATTTAAAGAAAACTCGATTAGATAAGAATAACTGAGCTCATATTTTCACTGATCACGAGTTTACAGTATGAGCAGATGATCAGAGTTTATTTACATTTATTAATAAACTGACATTTTATTAATGAATTTTACACTACAATTTATTTGATTGAAAAACATGTTTTAATGAATCCTTGTGATAATTTCAATTGAAAGGTAATTTTGAGAGTAATAATAAAATGACTAGTAATAATAAATTGCTGTGAGTCTACAATAAGAACTGAATGACTGAAACAGAGTTTGAGATAAAGCACAGACACATACTATCACTCATCATTAGGGATGTAACGATGTGTGATGATTCAAATCGCTTGAGATGTCAAATGAATCGCGATTCACCTTTTAAACAGCAGGGACACTTAAACCTCTGTGACCTCACTTAACAGGCATGATAGCAACGAGCAAGTTGTAGCTAGCTTACGAACTGTGCTTTTACACTAGCGCGAAGAGTGAAATACGCGAATGTTTTCGGTTCATTCATATGGAAGTTGGGCGCGAGCGCAGTCAAACAGAAGCATTGCGACGGCAAGTGCGTAGTTTACGTTGACTCATTCAAATAGGAAGTGTTGCATTTTGACTCTCTGACGACTAGTAATCACCACAGCGAGAGACTCCAGTCAGCTCTGTCTGCATGTAAAAAGATTATAGGCCAAACCACACTGACCGGCGTATTTACAGCCTCACATGTGGCATTGAGGGCGATTGCCATGGAGATCAAGCATTAGTGATTTAACAGCGAAAGATGAAAGATCATCCAGAGAAATCCAGCGTGAGGATGTGTTCACAGACTGAAGGAGAAATGTGGGTAACACTTTATTTTGATGGTCCCTTTTGAACATTCTGTTGACTATAAGTAACGTTGCACCTACATGTCAACTAACTCTCCCTGCAAATCAAAATAAAGTGAAACCGAAATCTGTGCTGTTGCAGAACCAAGTGTTGTATTTATTTTACTATCTCTTTCTCTTAATGTGTAAATCTCTAAATGTGTATACCTCCTCCCAAGAAAACACTATCGAAAATCCCCTTGAAGGGACTTTTTGAGGATTTTTAAAAAAATTAAATCGAGTTATTATTTAACATCAAATATATATTGACATTTTTACAAAGAAATATGCTGATTTTTTTCTGAGAAATATATGAAAACTTTATTTTATAATTTGTCTTAAATCTAACACTGTGATTTATCATGCAGCTCAAAGCATTATGGGTAGAATCTCGCTATAGTCTATTCTGATTCATCAACACAGTTTCACTGATGATCTACGATAACAAACATTAAACCCAGGATACAGCGGCTGAGTGAATGTGGCCTGGATTGAAACGCATCTCTTTACTATGGCATACACATAAACCATTTTTAAATGATATTATTCAAATCAATTGACTGACTGTTAGGCTGCATTAACTAGGTCAGCCGGAACTGGGAACACCTCCCAATAACACCTGATGTACTCGTTAAAAGAATGGCATCTGTGCTAATGTTAGTCTCTCTGTTTATCCCAAGGTTTACTGCAGTCAGCCGGATCCAGACAAGATGGTGGACCTGCGAACATGACCAACACATCCCTGAAGTGTCTGCAGAGACCGTGTCAATTTGTTTCTTCTCTTCTGCACTGAATGCTGAATGCGTGGCTGACACGGCATCCTCAATAAACCTGTCTCCGTGTGATGACTTCGATCCTTTGAATATTCCTATTTAATAATTGTTTACCCGACACGTCATCCTACATAAACCCGTCTTTTGCCGTGATGCCTCGATCTTTCGAATATTCGATCTAATATGATTTCTGACCTTTAAGATCACCAGAATAATAATAATACGCTGTTTGTTAATTGGCCAGAGGAGAAATGGCACCCCGTCTGAGCCTGGTTTCTCCCAAGGTTTATTTTTCTCCATTATGCCCTGATGGGGTTTTGGTTCCTTGCCACTGTCGCCTCTGGCTTGGCTTGCTCAGTTGGGGACACTAAAATTGTAAAAAAACTAAATATCCAAATAAAATGATTTACTAAACTAATTAACTATATCAACTATATCTCTGATCTGCCAGCATTATCACTATATGATCAATTGAAATGAGCTGATGACATCACCGCTTTCTTCAAAGCAAATGTATAGCAGAATAAAATTTTGTTGCAATATTTTCCTGTTTAACACTGTAAAGCTGCCACGAAACAATCATCATTGTAAAAGCGCTATATAAATGAAGTTGACTTGACTTGACTACCATCACCGGTCTATATGTGCTCAGGGATGGGAATGTCAGTTCTTTCTTTAACCACATTGAAGTGCTGCTGACCCAGCGGCCAGCAGCGGAACAAAAGATTCTCCCCCTGCCCTCCACCGGGGGAAAGTGTGGCCCTGTTGCCATCTCCTGGAAAGAACTGCCCATCCTTGAGCTGTCTGCGTCAGGAGCGCCGCTTAGCCAAGATGGGCGGGAGCCGCTGGAGCAGGCTGAGGCAACTGTGCTGGCCGCTGGGTGGAGGCAGTATATGTCTAATGGCCTCAGTCTGCTTCTGGGTGGCTGAGAACTGTTGGGCGAAGCTCTCAACCGCGTCGCCGAATATCCCTTCCTGGGATATGGGTGCGTCGAGGAACCGTGTCCCCTCAGTGTCCCGCATATTGGCCAGGTTGAGCCATAGGTGTCTCTCCTGGACCACAGCTGTGAACATCACCTGGTCCGAGGTGTGGGCCGAGGCATAAATGTCAGAGCTATGTTCCACACCGTAACCCTCAGGACACCACCAGCCAAACTGTTGCTTCCTGTGGAAACAGCAGATTGGGGTGTGGCAGAGGGCACTCTCACTCCAGCACAGAGCTAATTGAGTCTCGACCGCAGCGGCGAGATGGCCATCTTCCCGCAGTGGGAACATGACTCATCCACAAGCGCCGGCAGAGCGCTTTGGCATTGCCATTGGGCGTTTTCTAGATCTCGAAGATGATGGGCTTCTAAGCAAAACCCCATTCGTCAGTCACTGACGTTACTCGGTGACTGAACAAAAGGGAAATGTTATATTAGGGCCAGGACAGGACTTGAAAATAGGACATGTCCTGGTAAAAAAGGATGTTTGGTCACCCTATTTTATCACAATCACTCTGAGCATCTACAGCACCTGTAACCCTGGTAGGAGGAAATATCCATTCTCGAGCTCTTTAACTCGATTCTGCTTCTCTGTTTGTGATCAGGCCATTTTAAGCCGTTAAACTCTGGGAAAGGTTTCAGTGATCAAATTCATTTAAAAGGCAAATCCAAAATGTATGTAAAGAAAAATGTACATGTAATGTATTGGAAAATGTAAATGAGGCCAAGCTGATTACATCACACATATCGGAGAGAATAGAGACTCACATTGCGTTTTTACTGATTTATTCATTCCAGTGTGTACTTTGCTTAAAAACACGTGCTCTGTCGTATTCTGCGATTGTTTCTGAAGAGCACAATTTTGGTGTTGTACCGGAGTCTACAGACGTCACACTGCACATCTCCAGCTCCAGCGTAACAGTCTGCAGGACGTTTACGCTTCCCCAGTCTCTTCACCACTTCAGTCAGAATGGTGTTTTTAGCTAAAGCAGGTCTTGGACTGAAGGTCTGTCTGCACTGAGGGCATCTGTAGACTCTCATCTGATCCTCCTGATCCCAGCAGCCTGTAATACAGCTCTTACAGTAACTGTGTCCACAGGGAATGGTCACTGGATCCTTCAGGGGATCCAGACACACTGGACACTTGAACTCATCCTGAAAAATTATGGCTTGTGCCATTTTACTGCATGAATACAGAGACAAAATCCCTCAACAGCTCAACCACACTTCAGTTTCTCTTACTCTGAACGCATGTGTTTCCTGTTTCCTAGTTCAGTGTTTCAGTGATGTGAGCAGAATGGGCATGTCTGTAAAGCAGATTCTCAGCAACACTACATTTGTACTCAATCCTACTCAACCCACACTGAATTTTGTTGCACTTTCATTGTATAAAGTGGAAGCTCCACATGGATTAAGCCATGCTAACTCAGCAGGTAAGTATGGCCACAACACCATCTACATTAGGTACATATTGAGCATAACACACCATCAGATCAATGTTCTCATCACCCTACTTCACTCTCTTCACCCTCAGTATATCAGCAGCACTCTCAACATACTTCAGAGTTTGGTCTCATCTCTACAAAGACAAGCAATAGACTCCCTTCTACTGTTACCTACCTGATTGTCTGCCATCCGTCATCTTCTGTGATCATCTGCCTGTCATCCACTCCTGTCCACACTGACCGCTCACCAATCTGCATACAGAGATAGGACTGTTCATCTCCAGATAAGACTCTCATATTCACTCGTCTGCTGCTGTTATACTCACCATCACTGCAGCAACCTCAAGCTTCACTTCAATGAACACTGTGAAATACACTCACCTAAAGGATTATTAGGAACACCATACTAATACTGTGTTTGACCCCCTTTCACATTCAGAACTGCCTTAATTCTACGTGGCATTGATTCAACAAGGTGCTGAAAGCATTCTTTAGAAATGTTGGCCCATATTGATAGGATAGCATCTTGCAGTTGATGGAGATTTGTGGGATCCACATCCAGGGCACGAAGCTCCCGTTCCACCACATCCCAAAGATGCTCTATCGGGTTGAGATCTGGTGACTGTGGGGGCCATTTTAGTACAGTGAACTCATTGTCATGTTCAAGAAACCAATTTGAAATGATTCGAGCTTTGTGACATGGTGCATTATCCTGCTGGAAGTAGCCATCAGAGGATAGGTACATGGTGGTCATAAAGGGATGGACATGGTCAGAAACAAAGCTCAGGTAGGTCGTGGCGTTTAAACGATGCCCAATTGTCACTAAGGGGCCTAAAGTGTGCCAGAAAACATCCCCCACACCATTACACCACCACCACCAGCCTGCACAGTGGTAACAAGGCATGATGGATCCATGTTCTCATTCTGTTTACACCAAATTCTGACTCTACCATCTGAATGTCTCAACAGAAATCGAGACTCATCAGACCAGGCAACATTTTTCCAGTCTTCAACTGTCCAATTTTGGTGAGCTTGTGCAAATTGTAGCCTCTTTTTCCTATTTGTAGTGGAGATGAGTGGTACCCGGTGGGGTCTTCTGCTGTTGTAGCCCATCCGCCTCAAGGTTGTGCGTGTTGTGGCTTCACAAATGCTTTGCTGCATACCTCGGTTGTAACGAGTGGTTATTTCAGTCAAAGTTGCTCTTCTATCAGCTTGAATCAGTCGGCCCATTCTCCTCTGACCTCTAGCATCAACAAGGCATTTTCGCCCCACAGGACTGCCGCATACTGGATGTTTTTCCCTTTTCACACCATTCTTTGTAAACCCTAGAAATGGTTGTGCGTGAAAATCCCAGTAACTGAGCAGATTGTGAAATACTCAGACCGGCCCGTCTGGCACCAACAACCATGCCACGCTCAAAATTGCTTAAATCACCTTTCTTTCCCATTCTGACATTCAGTTTGGAGTTGTAGGCTTGTAGGCTTCAACGTCACAAGCCTCTAGCTCAGCTATCACTGCAGTATCCTCTTTTGTTTTGCAGTCCACACTTGTGGTACGCCAGCGTTTTGGTGATTTCCTGTTTGAAGTGCTGCAGGGGCTTTTATATCTTTGTATTGCATGCTCTGGTTAAAACACTGGGAGAGAACAAAGGTGTACACTGCAAAAAAATGCTCTTCTTACTTAGAAATTTTTCTTGTTTCCAGTCCAAATATAAAAAAATTCTTAAATCAAGATTCATTTACTATATAAGTAAAATGGCATGAGATATTTGTTCTTGTTTTCTGGGGAAAAATATCACAATTAAGTGAGTTTTTGCTTAAAACAAGTAAAATTATCTGCCAATGGGGTGGGAATTGTGTATGATTGGTAAGTAATACAAATAGACTTTATTTCTCACACACACACATTTTAAATATGAAATGACACAATGCCATTTGAAAGCATAAAGAACTCTTAATAATGTGGAAAAGCCAAAACACATTTGATGTCATGTCACACAAACATTTATCAATATTTTAATATCAATTTAAATATCAATATCAAACACATATAGATCTCACTGCCACAGATGGAATGACCCCATTGGTTTCCGATCTAATCATTAGTCTGGGATTACATGAACAAAGTTGGTTACACCAAATATTCATTTAGCTTTCTATGATGTTAATTGAGAAGTGAAAACTATTTATGGCATTGTTTTTGATAATGCACTTATTAGACAACATTTTACACAACTATGTAAAGCTTTTCCACCACAGTACTTTGGGCACCATTATAACGATGATGATTGCATATGATATTATGACAATGACAACATACCTCTTCTGCTTTTTTGCTAACTTGGATTTTTTCTTATGTTTCCTCGATTTGTGGGGTGAAGAGGAAACAGATGAATCAGAGGTGGAATAAGATACTGATTCAGTGGAGAAGGATGAAGAGTTAACTTTGTTCAACTTTTTCTTTTCCTTGCCCTTCCTTTCACCTCATACAGGCCATCTTTATCGGAAGAGTCAGTGTTAATAATTATATTTCATGTTTTCAAAGAAGCTCGTTGACAACACTGATAAGAATTAAACGTTCTCAGATGAGGAAGTCATCACAGTCGGGTAAACTTCTATAGCAAAAGAAAAAATCTCTATGATAGAGTTGCCCCAACTTTCCAAAGAGTGAAAAAACAAAGAGAGATTGATTATGTTGTTCAGAAAAGAGAAAGATGTCACTTTTGCAGTCCCTCCCTCAGCCGTTTTATAAGAAACACCCTTACTGCAGTGAAAATTTGTTTTTAATTTACTAATGCGGTAATATAACACAATATATAGTTATAAATGTTTGTTGAATGTTTTAAAAATTTAAATATGAAAAACTTAAATAGACTTGCGATGTTGATAACTGTGGAGATGCAAACACAGTCCTTTCTCAGTTAGCCATGATGATTCATTTAAAGGGGACATATTATGCAAAATTCAGATGTTTGAACACAGATGTGTGTCCACAGTGTGTGTAAACAACCAGTCTATAATGGTAAAAATCCACCCAATACTTTTTTTTTTATAATCCAAGTCAATCATTATCAATCTCTCATAACCTGCTTTCAGATTTCCCCCTACTCCTACTTAAGAGTAGGGAAACCCCGCCCATGACCGTTGATGATCTGCCCTTTTACCATAGACACACCCATGAGTGAGAAGCACAGACAGAGACTGCCACTGAGGACACTGTGGAAATGTTAGTAAACTTATATATATTTGCACAAATCATTTAACGGATGACTGCTTCACCAACGAGGGTTAGTACAACGCTGGATTTGCGAAATAAGTTGTTTACGAAGGACTGGTCAAAACCAAAGCTTCATGCTCCAACTTCGTATTCAGAACATTAAAGGATTATTTCACCCAAATATGAAAATTAGCCCTTGATTTACACACCCCCAATTAAAAATGCTTGCGCTATGTCTGACGAGCGTAACTGGTGTGCAATGTTGTCAGTCGTAGCGTAAGCATTTTGAACTGCAAGAGGGGTTACAGCTTTTCTTTAAGTTGAATACAGAAGGCGATTCTCCGGAAGCTTCATAACTTACTATATAAAGTTTTAAATTTGGATATTTTTCTTATACAAACGCAGCGCTTCGCTTCACTTCTTTTAGTATCCCCCCGGAGCTGTGTGGAACAGTTATTTAATGGATAGACTTTTATGGACTTAAAAAATGACTAATTAAAGGAGCTGCTGGAAGGGGGTGTGGAGCAGCAGCTCATTTACATGTACAGGGACACACAAAAACAGTGCGTTTTTGCTCACACCCAAATAGGGGCAAATATTACAAGCTATGATAAATGATCTGGGGGTATTTTGAGCTGAAACTTCACAGACACATTCTGGGTATGCCAGAGATTTATATTACATCTTGTGAAAAGGGGCATAATATGTCCCCTTTAACTTGTGAACGAAAGGGTTTATAAGTAAATCTTTATAACTGTAGAACAATTTAAATGAGTGCATATATAAAACATGTTTACGGTACTTGCTTTTTACTAGACAGAGAGCACTTTACCATTTGTCAGACTGCTGTGCAGGAAATCCCTCTCACTCTCTAGATCTCTGCATTTGTCCTCAAGGACTTTGATTTTTGATTTTAAAGTTCTTCCTTCATTTTCATGAAGGACATGCGCAGGTGGTGTTGATGCTTCTGTTGAAACAAATCACAAACATTTTATTTATGTTAAGAGGACAGCCAAAAATGATTGGAATTATTATTAAATATAAAATGTCTTATGAAATCAAAATGTCAAAAAAGTTTAAGTTCAGTTCCTGTATTGAGCTCAGATGGTAGCCTGTACTCTTTATAGTCAAGGAGGACATACATTTCATCCTCTTCTTACATGCTGATTGTAGCAAAGTTCGTAATAAGAAAGAAGAAGGCAGGAACCGGTGACCGTTAACACAAGACTTATATAATAAATAAATAAACAAAACGAAAGTAACGTGAGCAGCCCTCAAGGACGGCTGCCACGCACACACATAATAAATCAAACATAACACAACATAAAATCCAGGCCTGGTCCTCTCTCGTCCTTCACTGTCATCACTCCTCCTTTTATGCACCCAAGCTCATCCATATAAACATACTCCCATCGCCCCTTTCAGGGGGTAGTCCCGAGATTGCGCTCTACTCCCGAGACAGCGGTCTACTATCCACCCCAACTGCACCATCGCCTCGGGCACCCACTCCTGGTCTTCTTTCTTCTGCACTGCCCGACCTCCACAGCACCGCGATCCCCCTCAGCAGTGAGTCCTCTCCGACAGCATGTCCCTCCTTCCTCCTGGGTTTTCAGCACCAATATAGTGTTGCTCAAAATGCTAAATTTCGGACATTGCTTAGAGTAGTATGAGCTAGAATAATGAGGGAATAGAGGGAAATGAAGAGATATTTTGCAGTAGTCAAGCCCAGAAATGACCAAGGCCTGGATGTAAAGTCCTGGAATGTATTCTAGTCAGAAGAAAACCTTACACCAATTAAATGTGAGGAAAAAATATACATACATGTAATGGAGAACAAAACAATTGAGAATTATTTACTATATGGCGTAAAAAGGCCATGGTTATTTTGAGAATATAAAAGATCAACATTGTAAAACCATGCCAGATATAAAGGAAAATTCATCAAAGGTCCAGACTAAGAAGAAGACTAAGTGTTGGATAGAAATAGATACCAAATGTCGTAACACTTTACAAAAAGGTTCATTAGTTAACATTACATAATTACATTTGTTAACATGAACTAATAAGGAACTGCACTTTTACAGTATTTATTAAAGGGGTATTACAGTATTTATCAAACACAGTTTCAGCATGTCTCATGTCAATCTTGAGTACCTATAGAGTAATATTGCATCCTTTGTACCTCAAAAATCTTTAGTTTTATTAAATTTATAAAAGACAGATACGCTGTACCAACTCTTTCCGAAAACAGCCGAACTTATGGAGGAGTGCAGTGGGTGGGGTTAAAGAGACACACACATACACGCGCACGCGCACACACACACACACACACACACACACACACACACACACACACACACACACACACACACACACACACATTTGTGGCATTATCCCTCCCTGGATAACTTTTCACTATTCACTATAAGTTCATGTTGTTTACACGCAGATTGCTAACAAAACACAGACATTTGATGCAGTTTCACACACGGATTTGACTCATGAACGGGAACAAAGAAACACACTTTCAGAACTCCGCTGCTGCTCCAGAAAACACTGGGTTATTTGGGAAGCTGAACATGGTTATCTTACCCTCACAACCAGAAACACACTTTAGTGATAATGTTGATATTGTGGTCTAAAAAAATGACAGTGCTGCCGACGGCTCCTGTAACTTGAACAAAGCACATTGATTGGTGCGCTCTCGCAGACGCTCTTGCTGAAGAAGTGCCCATACAAGGAATTCATGGCCATACTTGAAAAAACTTTCAGAAACTTGTTTGAATCCTGAAGGAGTGTATTTGGCACAGAAATACTCATAGTCATACGTCCAACAAATTTTTATTTTTATTTTGGCCATTAGCATGAGCATCAACTCATTAACAGTGTAATTAAGTCAGAATGCATGAAATAGCATTAGACCCGCTTCAAGGGTCTCCAAATTCGGTCCTGGAGGGCCACTGTCCAGCAGAGATTAGAAACTGATTAGCTGGTTCAGATGTATTTATTTGGTGTTGGAGCTAAACTCTGCAAGACAGTGGCCCTCCAGGACCGAGTTTGGAGACTCCTGTAATAGACAGACGCATTACTTGACATGCTGAAAGAGGAAGAATCCCAGGAACCCAGAAGGAAGGTGGCGGCCAGGGTCCTGCTGGAGACCCAAATCCCAACCATCGGACACTGCAAAAAGTGTGAGAGTGAAGGGAAAGTCTGTACATTATTGGAGCATGTCAACACAAACTAACTGATGTACTGCTATTGCAGCAAAAATCTGTCCCCAAACTGAAATGATAAGGGATAGAGTGGTAAAAGATGATGTGTTAAAACCAAAAATGGGAAAATTTCGGATTAACAAGTACATAAATGTTACTGAAAAAAAACATAAAAGGTGGTGTTCGTAGAACTAATGAAGTTGAACTAATGAACCAATACACTCAAAGTGTATGTGCAATTGAATCTAAAAGATTTATAAGTGTGATAGATTTATCCAGGAAATGGCAAGAAGTGGTGTTTTGGATATTGATATTGCTATATACTTGTTTCAGAGAAATGTTAATTTGCTTGTTTTTAAGATAATGCCATATATACTTAAACATAGAAATGCTTAAATGCTATATTTTCTTTTTGTTTTTTTACATTTATGCATTTAGCAGACGCTTTTATCCAAAGCGACTTACAACTGAGGAGTACAGGAAGCGATCAGTCATGAATAGGTCAAAAAGTGCCTTAAATACCAAGTTTTTGACATTACTTAGAGTAACTTTAAGATAGACTAGGGAGGGAATAAAAGAGAAATAGAGGAGGAGAAGAGTTTTTATTTTTTATTTTTAAGATAAGATAAGTGCTCACAAAAGAGATGAGTTTTTAGCAGTCTTTGATTCTGCCATCCGGATGGAGGTAGGGAGATCATTCCACCAGCCAGGAACGGTGAATGAAAAAGTTCTGGAGAGATGAGTGGAAAGTACCTAAAATACTTAAATGCTTGAATGCTATACGAGTGAAAAGTACCTAAAATACTTAGTGACATAGATGTACGGTATAAACAATTGTATTCACTGCACAGCCTACTTCAGTAGTTCATAGTGACAGCAAACACATCTCTACTCAAGCATGACAATGGAGAGATTAGGCATCCAACCTTTTTTGTTTGAGCCCATTTCTGACGAAGATACAGATTTTGAGGAACAACCAATTGTTTTGAGATTGGAAATGGACACTTCTGAGTGGTAAGTTTAATGTTTATTTTCAGTAATAACCTGCTAAACTTAACTGTTACATAAATACTAGAACTAGCATATATCATTAACTTTACATGTTAACTCATAATGTCAGCAGTCATGACTTTGAGCCCCTGACCCTTTGAAAGTCAAAGTGAAAGTGCCCTTTTTGATCGCACTGCAGTGCCCCCTACCAGAGGCGATTTAACCAACCAAACACAATTTCTGTTGTCTCACTGTCACGACGGGTACAAAAGAAAAGGAGTGAGGACTCAGTTGCAGGAGAAATAAGACTTATTGTAAATAAAAATAAACACAAAACAGGAAACAAGAAATTAGGAATGAGGGAACAGGAGACATCAGACGACGTAACAAAGACAACGGATCAGCACAGGACTGAAAACGCAAGGAGATTAAATAGGGGACAAACAACGCAGGTAATGGGGAACAACAGGTGGGGCAAAGTAATCAATAATCAGATAACAAGAGGAGTGGGGTCAAAGACTGAGGACAGGAACGCACATGACACAGAAATAAACCAAAACACCTAGGGTGTGTTCGACATCAGCTGCGGCTGGATACACCCGATTGGTGAGAGTAGCCACGTGCAGGCAGGAGGAGCTGCAAACGGAGACGTGAAGTCGGACACTTTCTGCTTCACGCAGTGCATACTTTAACACAGATTAAGTGAAATAAATGCAATATTTGTCAAATACACAGATGTGTCAGAAGACATTTTCATTCAATACTTTATGTACTGTTTAATACAGTGTCTGTCTGTACAATAATAAAGCTCAACATAAGCCTACCCTATTAATGAAGTGGGGTCTACGTTTATTTATCAGTTGTATTTTGAGAAACATGACAATATAACATCGCGACTACATGAAAAGAGGTTTTACCGTTATAAAAAAACAGATTTATGAGAATTAGTGGAACTAAAGGTTTTAGAATAAACACGAAACACACATGATCACATACGTCATATGTTGACATACGTCACAGTCACGTGCCGACAGCGCTGCCTCAAGTCGGACAAAATGTATAACCGGCATGCACTGCTTCAAGTCAGCCGTTGATCGGTCTGTGCACCGCTGCAGCAAGTCCAACAAGCCTATTAACAAGACAAGACAGACATGTGACATTACACCCTCCCTATGGAGCTATCAGGAGGGAGGGACCAGGGAGGAACAAACAAGGGAGGGAGGGGAAACTCAGGAGACTTAGCCGGTGTACCCCGTTCAGGGGCCCAAAGCAGTGCACACAGTTCAGGAAACAGAGTTCTCTCTAGACTCGAAACCGGAAGCGGAATCTTCTCTGGACCCGAAATAGGAAGCGGAGCCCTCTCTGGACTCGGTGCACGGAACGTCTCTAGACTGAAATAGTTTTGACCGTCAAGAAGTGGATAAAATCACTACAAAGTTAAATCACATCACTATGTTGTTTCCTATTGTATTGATAGGTAATGTTATATTGATGTTTATTTGAAAAGAACACAGTTGTCTTTACTTGTGACAAGTGTCTGGTGTGAAGTTATTAAACATATTTTCGAGAGGAGTACGCCCATCTAATCTTCCAATTAATACCAAGGTATAAAACCAGCAGCTTACCTCTTCCCATTTTTAGTTCCTGCAGCATTTGACCCACCCAGATCTGCTTGACTGACTTCGCTGCACATTTCACCAGTTGAAAATACCTGAAAATACCAGTCTCTCCACTCCCCCACAGCCCAGCACAAAAAACCTCGCTTAAGAAGACCTCTCTCCTCCATCTAGATCAGGGGTGTCAGGGCCATGCCACGGGATGAGAATAAAATCAGGGGCCATTTATTGAAGAAATATCTATTAGTAACTGTATAAAATTAATTAAACCACATTTATTTAAATAACAAGGTTTTAATTTAACTTTTGAGTTGTAACACATTTGGAAACAATTGTAAAACAAGAAATAAAGGTCTCTGACATGCATAAAATGGTACTTTAAATCAGTAGCATAAAACTACTTTAAAAATAACTTGCAATTTCAGAAAAAACTGTTTGATAAAGCAAAAGAAAAAAATTATAGATATAAATACCACTTAGTAAATAAACAACAAATGTTATCTAATATTTTATTATTTTGCTATTATTTTGATAACTTTTACTTTTAAAAGATGACTTTAACTTGAAAGGAAACATGCACTGCATGGGCATAATACCAGCTTTCAGTTAAACAAAACAGTGAAAAATAACTCATGGATATCAGAAAAAAAACAGAAAGTTTGATAACAAATAGATGGTATCTGAAATTTCTTGGATTATTTTAGTAGGTCTTACTTTGAAACGACAACTTCAACATGTAAGGACACGTTTTTTAACCTAAACCTAAGCAAATTAGGCTTTTTTTTTCTTTTCTTTTTTTAACCATTTCGTTATTTTGGCTGTAAATATAAACTGAATTTAGAAATACTTTTGAAATAAAGACAGGGCTTGGACAAAATAGTCTGTTCCCTGTTATTGTGAGTGTAGGCCTACACAAATAAAAGTAGACAGTTTATAGTTTAGAATTATATCTTGCACTTATCTGATGGCAAAAAATGATGGAGCATTGTGAATTGTTTCCGCTGTCATAAAGGAAAAAGTCCATCAGAAAAAAATCTGTCGCGCTGATGCCTTCGCCAGACAGAGGGATATAGAAAACGCCTATTTCGTTTCGTAGTTAGGCTATGTTAAAATATTAGCCTATATATTGTAAGACCGCTGAAATCGCTCCAATGGCAGCAGCGAAGAGCGGGTGAAGGTATCTGCGCGTTCGATGTTCTCAGCTGGGCAAAATGGATCTAATTCCAATTCCTCTTTATCTGACTCCATTTTATTATAATTTAGAATTTAGATTAGAATGCCAATTTGGTTATTTGGTCATTTATGTTTAATAGTTAGACACATTTAATTATTCCGTTTAACCCTTTGTGGAAAGTACCCATTCATGATCTCATAGAGATCGTTAATAATTCCAGAGTAAGTCAGAATAAATCAAAATGTAACAATTTATTAAACAGTCAGGTATAATTCCAATTACATAATCAATTCAAAGATCCTCAACACATCGAATACTCTTAAGTAAAGAGATGCGTTCCTGACTTTCCATGGGTTACATAACGTTGGCTGGACACAACGTTACGGGCGAATCTGATTACAATATTGCGCCCTGACTCTTCTGCTACACTACCTTAAGTATTCAGACCTGACAATAACTTCTTTCAAATGGTAACATATGTTAACAAAGGGAATTTACATTTAATCACTGTCTCACCTCCTGTATTAACAAAAGACCAAATGGTTGAAAGCCACACCTACCATACTATACAACATCTCTTTAAACTCTTAAAACCATTGTTATCTTCTTGAATATTTCTGTGGGGATGAGATATTTGTACCAGTCGCACTAAGACATTTCCAATGATATCAAACACATATATATTGTTTAGTATTTGTTGATTTTTAGATCATATAGATTTTGGGTATATTTTCAATGGTCACAGCTTGAGGAAGTAGGATGGGGAGAAATAAATACATGTAAATTAGAGCCATTCTAAGTTGATTCACTCAGTGTGACGTTGTCTGCAAAAAGTGTCCTTTGTTTATAACAAGTCTTTCAAAAATTTTTTATTTTCATATGTTTATTATGAAATGTGAGCAGCACAACCTTTTACGGAAACCTTGGAAATAGAATTGCCATTTCCATCCAAAGTTACAAATTTAACTCATGCGCAAAATCACATAAAACATTTGCGAAGCATCGTTTCCATCCAGTGAGTCGAAGAGAACATAATCGTCACTTCCTGATAAACTGCCACTAAAAAATCACTACGAAACATAGGAGAAGCCACCATATATAATAATTTATGTAGCTTTTATAACATATTATTTGCATCTCAGAGCGTGCACATGAAACGCAATAAACCCGGAGGCAGATGCTGCTGTTTGGGTACGCAGTCGTGTACGTTCTAGGAGGGAAATATACTGAGCATCTTTGACGAAGCTGCAGTATATTCAGAACAGCGCTGCTAGGATCCTGATAAGGTGCGCAAATACGAGCATATCACCCCCATTCTCAAAACACTCCACTGGCTTCCTGTCTCTCTCAGGATTGAGTATAAGATCTCCCTCCTTACTCACCAGTGCATCCATGGTGACGCTCCCACCTATCTCAAGGAACTCCTCACCACACAAACATCCACTCGTAACCTCTGTTCTGTTGTCTTCTTAGGACTCCCAGGACCAATCTCCGTACTATGGGAGATCGGGCCTTCTGCTCTGCAGCCCCAGTCTGTGGAATGCTCTCCTGACCACTGGACCCCACACACTTTAAATGTTTTTAAACATGGACTTAAAACCCACCTTTTTAGTAGAGCTTTTAATTGATTTGATGTTACTTATTTTTCTGTTTTATTTATTTATTTTAGTTTTTGATTGTTTCAAATCTGTAGCACTTTGAGATTTTGCCTAATGTAAAGTTCATTATAAATAAAATGTATTATTATTATTATTTATTATTATATGTTGTATAGTGATGTGTACAAAATAAGCCTTTATCCACATTAGAGAATTGATATAGCCTGTAGTATGTGCCTTTGTCACACTTCCATGTTTCTGTACTATATTAGTATAAAAGTAGGCCTATAATATAAAGTAGCCTATATCAGTCTGGCGACTTAACAAAACAAATTACTAGCCAGTGGCAGGGACGTCACTAGGATTGGAAGACAGGGGGGGCTTAGCCCCCAGGGTATTTGTAACTTGTGTTTGCAAAATCTTTGCACTCACATCTAGAGCTACAATTATGTCAAGAAACCAAGATGTTAGCAAGTAAAACGTGACAGACATATCGTCTCCTTCCATTTCTGCTCTGTTAAAGAAAAGTTACATCGATAACCCAAGTGCATTTTACCTCAAATTTGCGACTAATTAACTTTCTAAAGTAGCCATCGCTTCTCGGGTCGACATTAACACACTGACAAAACTATATTCAGAATTAAAAATATTTTTATACCACTTTTTAATGTGTGATTGTGTAAAGGTGTTCACAAGATACCAACCTTTCGCGAACTTGCTTTCTACGTCGAACGTCGAACACTCGTTCTCATGGAGACGGCAGGCGGTGTGCAGGGGAGGGGCGCGCGTGTATGTGAGAGAGACTCGTGGGTGAGAGACGAGGAAAGGAAATGTAGCTGAACGTTATTTGCTCTATGAAATACATTGACAAAGACGAAAACTAAGGACATTTAATCTTCATTTAAACTTCCGACTTCTCGGCTATTTTTTGTACCTGGATATTGTTGCGTCTAAATATGAATGAGGATACGGTTATTGATAAATCGAATTATGTTGTTCTTATTATCATTTAGGGGGGCTTAGGAACATTTTGGGGTAGCTTCAGCCCCCCTAAAATAGGCCTAACGACGTCCCTGGCCAGTGGCGATTCTATTGCCAAGGTTTGCGTAGAAGGTTGTGCTCACATTTCATAATAAACATATGAAATTTAAAAAATAATAATATTATTGGCTTATAGTTATTAAGCGCTAAGTTTTTCATTTAAAAAGCATTTCTAAATTCAGTTTATATTTCCAACAAATGAAATTTCAAGCCAAAATAACAAAATGGTTTATAAAAAAAAAAAAAAAAAACTTTAACTACCACCATGCAAATTCAAACATTTCGCTCTTTTAATTTTAATTAACGCTTGAATAACACGCCTATGTCTCCTTCCATTAAATAATGGCTATTGCGGTGGCTGGGATATACATGAACCTACCAAATTACATGGCATAATTTTTTGAATGACTTTTAACAAAAAAAATGCTTTAGTCGCATAACATCTGTTAATAGAAAAGCAATCATTTTGCAATAGTTTTTTGTCGATATTTAGAAAATATCGCAAATTTTTTTGCGCAAATATGTAATAGAAACGTGGCTGGGTCAATGACAAATAAGGTTTTCAAAATTTTAAAAAATATCATTTTTAAGGTCCTATTCTTCGCGATCCCATTTTTCAAACTTTAGTTAGTGTGTAATGTTGTTGTTAGAGCATAAATAATACCTGTAAAATTATTAAGCTCAAAGTTCAATGCCAAGGGAGATATTTTATTTAACAGAAGTTCCCTTTCAAAGCCTACAGCGAACGGCCGGTTTGGACTACACCCCTGCACTTCCTGCTTTAATGACATCACTAGAACAGTTTGTTGACTAAACTCCGCCCACAAGAATACGCAAATTAGGGGGCGTGGTCTTGTTGCTCTCCGTTGAGAAGAGGAAGTGTTGCGTTTATAGAGTGTGTTTGTCGCCATGTCTACAACAACATTGAGCGCATGCGTCTCCCAGTTATGGTAAGAGGCATGACCTTTCCGGGCAACTAAGCTGCTGTCGAATCACAACACGGGAACCGCTGGCACAATCAGAACTCGTTACGTATTTCTGAAGGAGGGACTTCATAGAACAAGGAAATCATCAGGCCGTTTTTAGGACAGAGAAAACAGCGGTATCCAGATAAGTCAATTGTGTGAAAAATACTGTTTTTTTTTTACACGCAAAACATGAACACATGATATATTGCACACTGTAAACACAATCAAAGCTTCAAAAACACATGAAAAACGGGACCTTTAAGCAAAACAGTTTTAAAATGCATTTTTATGTCCAAAACAAATGTATGGTGTTGATTCATATTGGTTTTACAGCTTTTAAGACTTGACATTAATTCATTATTAAACATGATTTCTGACCATATATTAATTTAAAATAATATACATTTAATGTACTTAGCACTACTGAAAACTTGTAGATATGAATCATTGTAGTGTCTAAAATGCGTATCACATGGTAAAGTCCCTTTCCATTTCTTTATGTATTGCTCTTTTAGTCCAATTCATATAAATTGACATTTTTCTTTGTGTTCAAACACCCAGTTTTCAATAAGGAGTTTTAAGTTTTATTATTAACTGTTAAACATATTTGTATACATTATATAATGGTTTAAAGTTATATTTATTACTTAATTTTGCAGTTGCAGTGGGAATTGATACTTTTAAATGTAAAATTGCCCCCCTAAGCGTTCTATTCTCCAATCTTATTCCATCCAGCTTCTGCTTCCTCAATAGTCCCTAGCCTCCTCTCAACTGCATCTGCTCTTCCAGTCCCTCCCTACGCCATTACTATGGATCCATCACCTGTCTCCACCAAGCCTGCAGCACTCCTGTAAATAACTGAAGCCCGATCACCCCCAGGTGGTTGGTTCCAGTATAGCTCATTATTAAACTAAGTTAAACTAAACAATCAAATTACACTTCATATATATATTTTCCAACGTTGGTTTCTGTCCTTTAAGGCAGTATTTATCACTATGATTTTATTTTAAGTGTTTGTTTTAAATAAGTTTAGTTTTAGTTAGTTATTTGATGTTATAAAACAGTGTCAGTGAGGCACCAACAGACTTTTTAAAGAGCAGAGTGGAGCTTTATCTTGATTTCTACATTTCTCAGATTTTAGTTGAAATTAAGAGCATTAGGCCTGGAGGCAGACCCAGTTCCAACCCCAGTTCCTCCCTTTCAGAATTTATATTACAGTAACCCACCCACAACTCAGTAAAACACCTTCTCCTCATCTCTGGATTCAGTATTTTGTGCCGTCTCACCCAGAACACTGCAATCCTACTGGACAGCTTGGAGAGCTTTCAGACAAGTCCATTCCTCCTACAACCAGTTTTCCCAAATGTTCCCTCCTTTCAATTGCTTCATTCATCGCATATGTCAACCAGATTAAGTCCAACTATCCTAGTACCATCAAAGTCTATCTCAGAGGCATTCCATTTTCTAATATACGGCCATACCAACACCCATTCAGCCATATAAATATCTTTCCTTCTCCCTTGCACACAAGATCTCCTCTCAGCTCGACCCACTGTTCACTGATGAGAACAACCTTCCTGTCACCAAGCATTGGTTTCATAAAAAGCTTGAGCACATCCTCACCCACTCTGGTATCCAAGCTCACTTTTATTCATTTCACTATTTCCGCATTGGAGCAGCCACCACCGCAGCCCATCAAATTAAACTACTGGGGTGGTGGTCCTCAGATGCCTTTCAATCTTAGATTCGTTCTGACCTCAGCCTCATCAAACAAGCCATTTAACTCACTTCTCTTTAAGATAGCTGCCCTACGAAACTCAATCCAACCGTTGCCTGCAAACCTCGCTTGATTCGATACTGCCGCTGCTGTGCTCCACCAATTTGATACTGCCGTCGCAGTGCTCCAGCTATTTGATACTGCTGCCATAGTGCCTCACAAATTTGATACCGTAGGGCTCCACTTGATGCTGCAGTGCTCCACCAATTCAATACTGCCGCTGCAGTGCTCCAACTGATACTGCTGCTCTAGTGCTCCTCCAATTCGATGCTACCGCTGCAGTGCTCCTCCAATTCGATGCTACCGCTGCAGTGCTCCTCCAATTCGATGCTGTCGCTGCAGTGCTCCTCCAATTCGATGCTACCGCTGCAGTGCTCCTCCAATTCGATGCGGTCGCTGCAGTGCTCCTCCAATTCGATGCTGTCGCTGCAGTGCTCCTCCAATTCGATGCTGTCGCTGCAGTGCTCCTCCAATTCGATGCTGTCGCTGCAGTGCTCCTCCAATTTGATACCGCAGCTACAGTGTTTGGCCAATACAGCTACGGTATTGATGTCCTCCTCTTACACCCAGCACATTTGGGGGAGCACACAATGAAGAAGGTAACAGATAGATTGTGATTTTATTTTTTTCCTGCCTTGTAAAAATATTGGGCAAAATTTTGTTCTGGATCACATAAGACTGCTTTACAGACATGCCTGTTTTGCACACATCACTTAAACACAGAAACAGGAAATGTGGCTTCAGAGTAAGAGAAACTGAAGTGTGGTTGAGCTGTTGTGTGTTTGTGTCTCTGTATTCATGCAGTAAAATGGCAGAAGCCAGAATTTCTCAGAATGAGTTCAAGTGTCTAGTGTGTCTGGATCACCTGAAGGATCCAGTGACCATTCCCTGTGGTCACAGTTACTGTAAGATCTGTATTACGGACTGCTGGGATCAGGAGGATCGGATGAGAGTCTACAGCTGTCCTCAGTGCAAACAGACCTTCAGTCCAAGACCTGCTTTAGCTAAAAACACCATTCTGACTGAGGTGGTGGAGAAACTGAAGAAGACACTTCCTGCTGACTGTTACGCTGGAGCTGGAGATGTGCAGTGTGACGTCTGTACTGGAAGAAAACACAAAGCCGTGAAGTCCTGTCTGGTGTGTCTGAACTCTTACTGTCAGAGTCACCTTGAACAACATGAGAGTTTGTTTAAAGGAAAGAGACACAATCTGACCGATGCCACTGGACGACTGCAGGAGATGATCTGCCAGAAACACCACAAACTCCTTGAGGTTTTCTGCCGGACTGATCAGACGTGTATATGTGTGCTGTGTATGATGGATGAACATAAAAACCACGACATCGTATCAGCTGCAGCTCAAAGGACAGAGAAACAGGTATGAACTTAAAGAGTCCCATTGTGGTCATTTACAAGTTCATATTTTTGTTTGTGTGGTCTACTAGAATACATTTACATGATTTAATGTCTGTTTTCACACTCTCTGTCTGAATACTGTTTTAGTTTCAGTTTCTTTAAAACTCGCCTTTTGAAAATCACAGTCTGCTGTGATTGGTCTACTACAGAGAGTGTGTCGGAAATTTAACCTGCTTTACCATAAACAGTGATAGGGAGGGAGAGGGATGGTACAATGGTGGTCTTCACTTGAAAAATCAAAAATGGTGTCTAGTGAGGTTTGATGTTATTGGCACGTCACTATATTTAATTTGGGCTTTAGAAACAGAGACATTCTTCAGAATATCAAAGAGAAAATCATACAAGTTTGGAAAGACACAATGATGAGTAAACAATGAAAGAATTTACATTTCTATAAAACTAGGCATTGATGAAATTTTGCTGGCACTTATGAATGGACCTATAATCTTACCATAAAAGATCTTTAACCCCTCAGTCTCACCACTTCACTGAAACTGGAATGTAATGTTTCTCCTGTCATTGGTTTGTGCTTTAGCACCAGCTGAAGGAGAAACTGAGGTCGTTCCAGCAGAGAATCGAGCAGAGAGAGAAAGATCTTCAGCAGCTGAGAGAGGCTGTGGTGTCTCATAAGGTGAGTCTGGAGAAGAAGAGCAGTTTGAGAAGTCTCAGTCAGGACTCGCTGAAGCCACTGTGTGATTGTGATGTGTGTCCTAACAGCGCTCTGCACAGACAGCAGTGGAGGACAGTGAGAGGATCTTCACTGAGCTCATCCGCTCCATTGAGAGAAGCCGATCTGAGGCCACACCGCGGATCAGAGATCAGGAAAAGACTGCAGTGAGTCGAGCTGAAGAACATCTGGAGCGACTGGAGCAGGAGATCAATGATCTGAGGAGGAGAGACGATGAGCTGGAGAAGCTTTCACACACACAGGATCACATCCATTTCCTGCAGGTAACAGAGATCTAGAAGAACAAGAGACTCACAGAGAAACATTTAATGAGAGCAGAATGAGCCGTTGACTGAAGTGTTGATCTGTGTGTTGGGTTATTATATAATCATCAGTCAGACTCTCACTCGGATCTTCTTCTTCTTAAAGAGACGCACTTAAAAATGCAGTTCAGCTCTGGAAATCTCTTAGGAAACATTTTTCTGAAAGATTTATTAAGCTTCCAGACAGCTTAAAAACATTTAGTTTCTAAGTAATCTTCAAACGTGCTGAAACCTTTTATAATAATTTTCTTTAACACATTAATGGATTTGACAGTGAAGTCCTCAAACAGGAAGTAAGGCTGTATATTAGCTCTGCTTCAGTGTATTTCAAAACCTGATCTTGGGATCGTTTTCTTAGTCCTTGTAAATTTCAGAGCTACTAACTGCTCAAAAGGTATAAATAAAGGTCAATCTACTCGTTTGCCTTATTGATTTCTGTTTCCTGTAGAGTTTCCAGTCTCTCTCAGCTCCTCCTGAATCTACAGACGTCAATGACAATCCCTTCAGTTCTCTCTCCTCTTTTGATGGCGTGAGAGAATCTGTCCTTCAGCTGAGATACAAACTGGAGGATTTCTGCAAAGAGGAGCTGAAGAAGATCTCTGACGGAGGTAAAGTCCTGGAGATTCATCTGCTCTCAGAAATCATCCTCCATCATCTCATCATGTAGAAGATCATATTAGAAATGTCTTAGGAACGGATGCAGGGATCATTTTCTCTTGACATGATAATCACACTCTTCATGTCTGTTGATTTCCACAGTCACTTTCACCAACACTGATCCCGAGACCAGGAACGACTTCCTACAATGTAAGTCACTGAGAAAACAAGCAGGAAAACTCACAAGTGTGTTCATGTTCTTCCTGTAGAAGGAGAAAGAAAACATGACCGAAGAGTTTTAGAGTTGATCATGTGAATGATTTGCACAGGATATCTGGTAAACTGTACTGAGACACTGCTGATATATTGAACATGAAGATTTCACCTACATTATAAGATCAGATTCATAATTCCTGATTCTGATGTGTTTTCTCTTCATCAGATTCTCATCATTTAACTTTGGATCTGAACACAGTGAATAAACACCTCCGTCTGTCTGAGATGGACACAGTGATTACATTCACTCTCACACAGCTTCAGCCGTATCCTGATCATCCAGACAGATTTGATGGATATAATCGTCAGGTGTTGTGTAAAGAGAGTGTGTGTGGACGCTGTTACTGGGAGATTGAGTGGAGTGGTGAAATGTTTGGTGTATTTATATCAGTGTCATATAAGAGCATCAGCAGGAAGGGACGGGGTAAAGAGTGTGTGTTTGGATATAATGATCAGTCCTGGAGTTTGTACTGCTCTCCCTCCAGTTACTCATTCAGACACAATAACACAGTTACTGATCTCCTTATAAAGTCCATCAGTCGTAGAATAGGAGTGTATGTGGATCACAGTGCAGGAACTCTGTCCTTCTACAGCGTCTCTGGAGACACAATGAGCCTCATCCACACAGTCCAGACCACATTCACTCAGCCGCTCTACCCTGGGTTTAGTGTTGGTCCTGGATCATCAGTGAAACTGTCTTGATGAGTCAGAATAGATTTACGCCCGTTTCACACATACTCTGTTTGCAGTGCGCAACTGATCCGCAGTTTTATACCACAAACACAAAACTTTTTCATTTTAAATTATTTTTATTTGAAATCCAACAGTTACTGAACATGGCTTGTCAGCATTGTAATTCTCTTTGTATTGCCTACACTCTTTCACAGATGTCATGTTTAACACACTACATTTAAACAATGTTTGGTAACACTTTACTTGAAGGGGTGTGCATAAGACTGACATGACACATGTCATGAATATGAAGGAGTTTTTATGATTTATGATTCATTAAGTGTCATTCACTCAATTATGGCATTTTTAATGTAAAGATTACATTATTTGAGATGCCTTAGTTATGACTATACATAAACCGATACATCATAACCTGTCTGTGTCTTTGTCAGGACAACTTGACATTACCAGGACAACATAACCTAAACCATAAATTATTTTATAACAGCGTCATGAATATTTTTCAGTTCATGTTTTTTTTTTTTCTCCACCAGCTCCAACAGAAGGTCAGATAATAGACCATTTCAAGAAATAAAATAAATCATCCAATAAAAAATTGATAAAATTATATTTTATTGCATTTGGAGACTGATTCACCCAAAATTAAATGAAAACCGTACAATGGTGGGTTAAGCCAAGCAGCGTTTGGTCCATATCACTGCAAAAACAGTTCATTACAGCATCCCACACATTAATATTCTCTTGAAGTGCTCTTTTCCATCATGGATGAGTCCAGCTAAGACACCATCATAATAGAGTACCCCTAACCAGTGCTGCCACTCTATCATCTATCATCAACGACTCAGGACGATTTCCTCTTAATGCCAAAGTTTACGCCAAGAAAAATATTCATGACGCTGTTATAAAATAATTTGACAGGGTATTGACACTCAATTTTGATCATATTTAATATTTTAATACTTAAGTTTAATAATTAATCTGCTATGTCATGTTTATGACAGGTTATGTTGTCTTGGTAATGTCAAGTTGTCATGACAAAGCCACTGACAGGTTATGATGTATTGGTTTATGTCTAGTCATAACTAAGGCATCTCAAATAATGTAATCTTTACATTAAAAATGTCATAATTGAGCGAATGACACTTAATGACAGTTGTCATGAACATGCATAAAAACTCCTTCATATTCATGACATGTGTCATGTCACTCTTATGCACACCCTTTCAAGTAAAGTGTTTCCCAATGTTTTAATAATTTATATTTATTTAGCCTTGTCCTTTATATTTAGTTATAGGCTTATGTTACGTTGTTCACTCAAAGTTCAAATACAGGTTAAATAGGATAAACATAGCCTAAAATCACAAACATTTTAAATGAAAACTTACAATAGGACAAAAACAACCGACTCTCGTCTTTTATTTAGTTTTTAAATCTTTTTACAAGAAATCCTGCTGGTCATAAAGAACTGTTTTTCCACCTCCAAGAAAGGACAAGTGCTATATTATTTACCTGCTAAATGCCAGGCAAGGTGTCATATTCCTCTCTTTACCCGAGGGAAAAGCCATGTGTTGACTTTGAAACGTCAATACATGTTTATTTGAATGTGAACAATGCTCTGTCACTTTAATTCAGTGTGTGCAGCACAGAAAAAAAAATTGACTTGGTGAGGAAACGATTGCTGGAACGGACTGCCGGACCGCGTCTGCATGCAGTGTGAAAGCTTTAATCGGTTAACATGGGTACGGAAAAAAATACGCACTGGGCTTCCGGTTTTACATCAGCCATGTGAGGCCGCATAAATCGGGAGCTCCGCAAACCGCGTTTTATATTTTGCTTTAAATACTTGATACGCCGTTATTACAGCGAGTTTTAACGATGTCTTCAAAAACCCAACGACAAAAGAAGGCCGATTTGGCTACTGCCGGCGGCTCATCTTTGGAAACAACCATGGCTGATGAACTTTGCCTAGCCTGAGAGTGCTGATATTATGGCTGCCATAAGTAGGCTTAAAAGCGGAATCCACGCAAAATTTGATGCGCACACAGCTGAAATTCGAGGTGAAATTTCCCTCGTACGCGAAGAAATGCACAACACATTTTCATCTTTGAAAGAAGACATTAAAACACAGAGTGAGCGCTTAACAAGCCTAGAGAACGCTACCTCAGAATGGACGACCAGTCTTCACTCGCTCGAGCCTTCTGTAGTTTCTCTACAGAAAGAGATCGCTTCACTGCAAGCTAAGTGCATCGATTTAGAGTGTTGTTCTCGCAGATCCAATCTTCGCCTTGCTCGCGCTGATCAATCAATCAATCAATCAACTTTATTTATATAGCGCTTTTACAATGACAATTGTTTCAAAGCAGCTTCACAGTGTTAAACAGGACAACATTGCAACAAAATTTGATTTGGCTAGTTTAATTTGGATAGTTTATAGAATTATTTATGACCAAATTAATAAATTCTATTTGTATATTTAGTTGAGTAACTTGGATCATAATTTGAGTGTCCCCAACTGAGCAAGCCAAGCCAAAGGCGACAGTGGCAAGGAACCAAAACTCCATCAGGGCATGATGGAGAAAAATAAACCTTGGGAGAAACCAGACTCAGTCGGGGTGCCAGTTCTCCTCTGGCCTATTATTAACAGTGTATAATTATTACTCTGGCAACCTTGCAGGTCATAAATCATATTAGATAGGAATATTCGAAATTTTGGGTATCACGCAAGAGACGGGTTCATTTAGGATGGCGCGTCGATTACACAAGAATATGAATACTTGAAAGATCGGAGTTATTGCGCCGGAGACGGGTTAATTGAGGATGACGTGCGGTGAGGCAAATTCAGAGAGACACTTATGGACACGGTCTCAGCAGACACTCCAGGATGAGCTGGTCATGTCCAGATGCAGGTCCACCATCCGATCCGGACACGGCCTGGATCCGGCCGACTGCAGTAAACCTCGGGATAAACAGAGAGACTAACATTAGTGTGGATGCCACTCTTTTTATGATGTAACGTACATCAGGTGTTATGGGAAGTGTTCCCGGTTCCGGCTGACCTAGTTAATGCAGCCTAACAATCATTTGATTTGAATAAAGAAAGTTAAAAATGTTCTATGTGTATGCCATAGTAAAGAGATGTGTTTTTAGTCTAGATTTAAACTGACAGAGTGTGTCTGCTTCCCGAACAATGCTAGGAAGACTGTTCCAGAGTTTAGGTGCTAAATAGGAAAAGGATCGACCGCCTGCAGTTGATTTAGATATTCTAGGTATTTTCAACTGGCCAGAGTTTAGAGACCGCAATGCAAGTGATCGCACACTTGCACCGAAATCTGCAGAGGGTAGCCGTCCGCGAGCCTTCTTGATTTGCTTCCATCGCTACGACGTTAAGGAGGATATTTGGCGAAAGGCGACCCGGAGTGGGCAGCTTAAGTTCAGAGATAAAACTGTGTTCATATTCCCAGACTTCCCACCCGAAATTGCCAAGAAGCGGGCTGCGTACTATGAGGTGAAATGTCTACTGAGATCCATGCCAGATGTTAAGTATGGTCTAAAAGGTCTCACCGGCTTCAGAATCACAAAGAACGGCGCTGAACACATGTTTGATACTCCAGCCGCGGCTATGGATTTTGTCAAAAAGTATTTATTACCTGCATGAATTGGTGCAACGTACTGGAATTTATGTTTAATTTTCTATTGTTCAAATACTATTGAAAGCTCTTAACTCACTTATGGGGTATAATGTTTAGAATAAATAAAATATAAAAGTATTATTATTATTTATTTTTTATTATTATTATTATATTATTTTTTTAAACCTCTTTATATATTGTATTCGCTGTATTCGTTATTCGTTTGTGGAGATGCGTCCGAGGTAAGAGTCACAATATCTCGCACACACATTGGGATGTTTCCTCAGGGGAGTGTACACTCGAGTTGGGGGAGTGTTAGCTTAGGTCAAGAGCGTGGGGTGGGACGTGGTAGTGAGGGCGGGGGGCTGGTTTTTAATATTAGATTCATTTAGTACTTTTTCAGGTTATATACTGAATTTCTCCAAGAGCGAATTATTCCCTGTTAATTCTGCTGCATTAAGTATCTCGTACTCAAATTTCCAATTTAGAGTTGTTAATAACAAATTTAGATACTTAAATGTTCAAGTGACGTGTAAACATGCTGATTTGTTCAAAACAAATTTTAGTCCTCTAATTGATCTTACCAAATCATTGTTTTTGTCATGGAAACCCCTTTCTCTCTCACTGATAGGAAGGGTAAATGCAGTGAAGATGAACATTCTTCCCAAATGTTCATATTTGTTTCAATGTTTGCCCATATTTATTTCCAAGTCATTTTTTTCCTGTTTGGAAAAGATTATCTCCTCATTCCTTTGGAATAATAAGCCAAGGCGAATAAGTCTAAAACATCTTGTTAAGCCAAAGGAGCTGGGAGGTTAAGCTCTGCCTTACTTTCAAACATACTACTGGGCAGCTAACTTTAGAAACCTACTGTACTGGTTACAACATGATTTACAATTATCTAAGCCACTCTGGGTGCAAATAGAAGCTGTAGGTTGTTCCCCAGTCACATTGACATCTTTGCTCTGTTCCTCTATCCCTCTTCCTCATAGTATCCTGATTAAGAATTCAGTTGTTAAGATTTCTCTGAGGATTTTCTGAGCTTAAAGGTCTTTCCTCAGCGGCACCCATTGCCAGTAACGTCTCCTTTCCACCCTCACTTTTTGACAAGTCACAAGGTCTAGTTACAATTGATCAGCTATATATAGATAATAGTTTTGATTCTTTTGACCAACTTAAAAACAGATTTTCTTTGTCAAATTTGCATTTATTCCAGTCTTTACAAATTCGAAGCTTTGCTCGTAAACATCTTCCAGAGTTCCCCTCTGCCCCCTCCTAGTGGTATATTGGAGTGTATTCTAGACCAGCATAAATGTATAAACGGTGCCATTTCAAAGACTTATAGTATAATAAATAACAAACAAATTCCATCTAGTAGGTCATTGAAATCTCTTTGGGAGGAGGACTTGAGTATTATATTAGAAGATGAAACCTGGGACACTATCTTAAAAAGGATACATTCTTCTTCAATTAACTCTAGGCATAGGCTTATTCATTTTAAGGTAGTGCATCGTATTCCATGGTCTAGGGTGCAGCTCAGCAAGATATTTCATGATGTAGATCCTACCTGCCCACGCTGTGTTGTGGAGCCAGCCTCTTTGTTTCATTCCTTTTGGTCCTGTCCTAAGCTATTAAGGTTTTGGGGACAAATATTTAGTTGTTTCTTAGACATTTTCACTACAGCAATAGACCCCAACCCATTGATAGCTTTATTTGGGGTTCTTCTGGAAAATATCAAACTGACAGCCTTAGAGATTGATAATATTGCACTTTGCACAATGCTGGCTAGAACACTTATACTAATTAACTGGAAGCTGCCATCTCCTCCAACCTACCGTCAGTGGGTTTTCGACCTACTTTTTGCCCTTAAACTGGAAAAGATTAAATTTGGAGTTAGAATGAAACCCAATCTTTTCTTAAAATCTTGGAGGCCTTTCTTAGATTACTTTAAGGAGAAAGAATCTGGGTAAAGGTTGTTTATTCTGTTTTTATTTCCTTTTTTTTTTTTTTTTTGATGTTTATATGCACACGGTATATTATAGTGATTATACTTTCATTTCTATGTGGGCCTTTATTATACTTGTTTTATGTAGTATGTATACACACAATTTTATGTATATACTGTATATTATAATTCCAACAATTCAAGGTATATACTATGTCTTGCGATATATATGTGCTTTTCTTTAATAAAAATAAATAAATAAATAAATAAAAAATACGCACTGCATACAGAGTATGTGTGAAACAAGTGTTAGGGCGATTATACCCATAATATTTACATTCACTCATTCATTACAACATTAATATCTGTAAAATAATCTGTAAATATATATATATATATATTTTTTTTTGTATGTTTAATGGAAGAAAAAAAGTTCTGTATGGCTTTTAAGTTTCAACATATAAATTAGACTTCAATTGTAATGATTTATGATTGCTGTGTATGCCTAATGATGATGATTTAATGCTTTTTAATTAATAAAGAATACTGGCTATACAATAGCTGACATTTTCTCCTAATGACATTAAAAGTACTGGAAACTGAAAATTTTTATTTTATTGTAAGAAACTAGAAAAGGAAATATTCAATAAAATTTAAAATGCACTAGCCTAACGTGGTCATACTCAATTCTAGTCAGAATATGTGTCTGATGCTGCTCCATTGAGCTGTGATTATGGGGCGTGTTTCAACCCAACCAGGAAACACCTCCAATTGGATAGACCTACATCCAATCATAGCAACGGAGTAAATTACGTATGTTGAGCAACGCATAGTAGTGGGAAGTTCGAATCATTTTACGGACTCGGCAAAGATCCAAAATCTCGTTAAACAAAATTAACAATTTTTTTTTAAGTTATTTTGTTCATTTCAGCAGAATATAATTAAAATGTCAAATTCCCCAACAACCTAGTACTTATGCAAACGTTGATCACATTTGGCATAAAAAATAAATTATAAGCTAATGTAGCCAAGGCCAAACTTTAAGAAATGATTCATGAATTGCTTAGCTGGGTCTTCAGGCTATGCTATCTGTTTGTTCACCTCACCTCACCTTCGAATCCCAGTTGTTCTTTCTTTTGTTCTCTCACATTAAATCACGTCTGTTCCGTGGAAAGATTAGTAACGTTACACCTCTCCTGTCTTCGGGTTTGAGTCGTTAGTTCCGTCATCAGTGTCTGATCTGGGCTGTGACAGCCCAATAAGCAATGCACACTTCTCTTGTCTGCGAGTCGCCCGCAGGATCCCTTTCATTTTCACTTTATTCTAAATGTAAAGTGCAATATAAATAAAATTGATTATTATTATTATTATTAAATATTAGTAAATATAAGTTATTTCCGCTGTTATCAGGAAACAACTTATATTTACTAATATTTAATAATAATAATAATAATAATCAATTTTATTTATATTGCACTTTACATTTAGAATAAAGTGCTACAGGATCAATAATTAAAATTAAGTTTAAGAAATTAAAAAGTAAATTGTACATGTCAGTTGTATGCTTTTTTAAAAAGATATGTTTTTAAGTTTTTTTAAAAAACATCTGTAGTCTGTGGGGCCCTCAGGTGGTCAGGGAGGGCATTCCATAGCCTGGGGGCAGCAGAAGCAAAAGCGCTATCACCCATGCTGCAAAGCTTGGTTCTAGGGGTTTGGAGGGTGTGTGAGGTTGCAGACCGGGAGTGTGAGGAGGTCTGGGGGGTGAGGAGTTCCTGTAGGTGAAGGGGGGCATGTCCATGAATGCACTGGTGAGTGAGAAGGGAGACCTTGTACTCAATTCTGAGTGGGACAGGGAGCCAGTGTAGGGATTTCAGAATGGGGGTGATGTGGTCATGCTTGCGCACCCTCATCAGGATCCTGGCAGCGCTGTTCTGTATGTACTGCAGTCTCTGGATGCTCCTGCCAGAGATCCCGATGAGGAGTGCACTACAGTAGTCCAGCCTGGAGGAGACAAAGGCATGGACGAGCTTCTCTGCATCTGGTAGGGTGAGTGTTTGACGGAGTTTGGCGATGTTCTTGAGGTGGTAAAATTATGTCTTACAGAGCTGTTTGATGTGGGTGTCAAAGGTGAGTTGTTGGTCCATTTTAACACCCAAGTTGGTGACAGATGTGGAGAGGGAGATGGTTTGGCCAGAGAAAGTGATATTGGTGATGGTGGAAGAGCGGAGCTGAGGTGGTGTGCTAACCAGGATGGCCTCCTTTTTGGAACTGTTGAGCTGATGAAAGTTGAGCTTCATCCATGCCTCTATCTCCTCAAGGCAGTTAGTCAGTGTAGAAGTTGGCAGAGGAGCAGAAGAAGTGGGGGTTGTCTTGAGGTAGAGCTGTGTGTCATCCGCATAGCAGTGAAATGCAATGCCATGTCTGCTAATGATATTGCCAAGGGGGAGCATGTAGAGGGAAAAGAGGGTGGGGCCCAGCACAGAGCCCCGAGGAACACCGCAGGTGACGTTGTGGGTGTGTGACTTGGCTTTGTCCAGGGCAACATGCTCAGTTCTGTCGGTCAGGTAGGAGGTGAACCAGTTGTGAGCGTTTTCTGAGAGTCCAATGGTGTATTGCAGACAGTGGATAAGGATGTTGTGGTCTACCGTATCAAAAGCAGCTGTAAGGTCCAGAAGGATGAGTAGTGATGGGGAACCAGTATCTGCTGCCATCAGGAGGTCATTGGTGACTCTGACCAAGGCTATTTCTGTGTTATGACCAGGGCGGAAACCAGACTGAAACTTTTCATACAGTTTATTGTGTTTGAGGTGATCATGGAGTTGTGCTGCAACTATTTTTTCCAGAACTTTTGATAGGAATGGTAGATTGGAGATGGGCCTGTAATTGGAGAGAACTTCTGGATCCAGGGTGGGTTTTTTCAGTAAAGGTCTGATGACCGCAGTTTTTAGTGCAGATGGGATATGGCCGGCCAGGAGGGAGTGGTTTATGACCTTGGTGATGAATGGAGAGATGGCAGAAATGGCAGAGATGTTTGCCTTCAGCAGGGCTGAAGGAAAAGGGTCCAGGGCACAGGTGGACGGCTTCATTTTATTCATGATGTCCTATACTTCCTCCTGCATAGCTTCGGAGAAGGTGCAGAGCGACTGTGCAATCTCAAGCGGTGGGTCAGCAGTTGGGAGGTGCAGGACCGCAGTGGTGGAGAGGTGAGAGCGGATGGTGTTAACTTTTTCCTTAAAGAAAGTGATGTGCATGTTGCATCTCTCTTTGGTGATCTCAGAGTGGGAGGGTGAGGGGGGTTTGAGAAGGTGATTTACTGTAGAAAAAAGTTGCTTGGCGTCACCAGGGCTGTTGTTGATGATGTTGGAATAAAACGTGGAACGTGCATCCCTCAGTGCTTCTGCATACTCCCTCCTATATTCCCTGTATGCCTGTTTGTGGACAGTCAATCCAGAGGCCTTGAGCCGACGCTCAAGGACACGCCCAGTTGCCTTCATCTTTCGCAGTTCGCAGGTGTACCAGGGTGCTGAGCGCGAGAATGAGACTGACCTGGATGTTAAGGGGGCGTGGAGGTCCAGGAGATTGCTCAGGGACTAGTTGTAGAAGTCCACAGAGTCATCAACAGAAGGGAAGTCAATAGAGGCAGAGGAGAGAAGTTGAAGGTCCAGGGTCAGGGCATCTGCATTAATGTTTTTTATTTTCCTGAAATAGATCTGTCGCTTTGGTTTGGTGTGAGTGGGGGGGGAAGACAGCTCCATTGACACGACTTTGTGATCTGAAACACCAAGATCGTAAACCGGTAGGTTGATGGGGATGGAGTAAGAGATAACCAGATCAAGTGTGTGTCCCCTGCAATGTGTGGGGACATCAACGTGTTGTCGTAGGTTGATGGAATCTAGCAGCTAAAGAAAATCTGCAGCGGGACGACATGAGGGGGTGTCAACATGAATGTTTACATCACCCAGGATTATGGTATTGGCAGAGGTAGTACAGAGTGTTGTGAGGAGATCAGACATTTCTGGGATGAAGGCAGAGTTTGGTTTTGGGGGTCGATAGATAAGGAGAACAGTCATAGGAAAAGGCGGCTTACATTTAAATGCAAGACATTCACAGGAAGATGTTGTAGGCAACAAGATGGGAGACAACTGCAGGTCCTGTCGGTAAATGACATCTAGGCCACCACCGCGGCCAGTGCTGTGAGCTGCCTCCAAGTAACTGTAGCCGGGGGGACAGGCTTCATTTAGGGCAGAGTAAACCTCTGGTTGGTGCCAGGTTTCTGACAGACACATGAAATCATGTCCTTTCTCCCTGATGTGTTCTTCAATCAGTGTGGATTTATTGTTTATAGATTGAGTGTTAAAAAGTTCGAATTTGACCAGTGACTGTGGGGTGAATCTCTGTACAGAGCGCAAAACACTAAAATCCACTTCATGCAGATTGGAATCCGGTCCACGAAATATATCCAGCCGGGATTTCACGGATCCAAGTTCTTTAATGATGGGGATGTTTAGTCCAGGAGTGGTTACGAGATTAAGTCGCCGGAGTTGCGAGCTGGAGTAGCTGAACGCCATACTGACCAAGGAGAGGGGTGCTAGCCAGACAGCGTTTGCACCCAGTTTGCACCCAGTTCTGGAGCGGTGGTAGAATGGAGAGAAGTTGTCCGTCAAGGCAGCGCAATGGTTGGATCCAAAAGCGCCCTTTCCCAGGTGGAGCAGGGTAGATAGCTGGAAGTCATCTATATCAGGTAGGTGCCTAGTTACCTAGCTTCCCCACTATGTAAGCGCAATTTAGCGCAATTCAAAGATTACGGGCGGAGAAAAACGGCGAACAAACAACGCCAGCGTCCTCTCCCCCTTTCTCAACGATGAGCTGTACGGTATAATGGGCAGGGAAGCGCGAGGCTCTCCGTGTTGCCAGGGTTTCGTACAAGGAAGATCGAAACCACTGGTGATGTAACGTAGACAACTAGAAAAAGCCATTGGCCGGTTAGCGCTACCAACTGTTAACAGCCGAATGAAATCCTCCAAGACGTTAAAATCAATGCAACAGTCCCAATTATATCCCTGACTGATTTGACTGGTTACGGACATAAAAAAAAAATAATAATAATCTAAATCTAACATTAGTTAACTTGATTCAGGTGGAAAAAGCGGCGAACAGGCAACGCCAGCGTCATCTCCCCCTCGTTGCTAGGTAACAGTAATCATTAATAATTTTGGTCAAGCCTAAGAAAAAGTTATATTTTTTAAAAACTGTAAATTGTAATTTATTTGTATATACTCATAATACATTGTAAAATAAAGAGAACAAATGATGTGCGCTTTCTGCCGAAAATCAGCGAAAAACTTGCCTCACAGACATAGAAAAACATATAGAAAGCTTGAAGTGTTGATAATTTTTGGATTATGTAGGCTAATACATGACACCAGAGCTAGCCTCATTCGTTCGCCTCTGAGCTCATTATCAAATGCGAAGCAGCTGGTAATGATCCAAGTGAACATCATAAACGTCTCCATCATCTCCATAAAACAATCAGACCATCCTCATCAGGGTTTCATCGCTTCAGTTCATAATTCCAAAATACAGCCCATGGGCCTTAAGACACTGATGTAGACTATTACGATGAAAATTTAAGCATATACATATATATACATATATATGTATATATATATATATATATATATATATATATATATATATATATATATATATATATATATGGGGTTTGTATTTCACAAATTATGTTATTATTTAATAAATTCTGAGTGTAATAGCAATTGAAAACATGTTGCATCTGATGTTTTTCGTAATAGGTATTTTGAGAATAAAATAAATAAAAACTAATACAATTTTCCCTAATGTTGTTTTAGATTACATAACGTTAAAAGGAACTTCAGGTCCGCCCACACAATCGAAACAAATAAAAAAAATTGTTTGTTGTTGTTTTGTTTTTTTGTGTGTTTTTTAACCTATATGAACAAAAAAATTAAAAATATATTTTTAAGTAGAAACTCATATTAAGAGAAAATTTTATTTGAAATTAAGAGTTTTGATTTTGTTAGTAGAATGAGTAGAAATGAGTTTCTTTTTTTTTCTTCCCAGAAATAATTAATTGAAGGATTGACACGGGTTGAGATGCTGCACAACTTTCCATTTCTGTCAAGCACTTGTCAAAAGGAGGAAAACAGAGTTAGTTAAAACAGAGGGTAGGCCTATATGTTATCTGAAATAATAACAATTTTTTGCTAAATTTTTGGGCTATGGCCAGTTTTAGTAGGTTCTGGTGACCATCGCCTATAATTCACTGTCTAGCATTTTAAAAACGGAAGCAGCACAAACAAAATATTCAACGTCACAAACCAGCACAAACGAAGCACAAACGATTGAGACTATTTTGGGTGAATTTGGAGCATATGGGGGGGCTGGTGACGTCATCGCCAATAATTCAAATTCTAATATTTTTTAGAACCGAAGCAGCACAAACTAAATTTTCACCAGCACAAATCAGCACAAACGATTGAGACTATTTTGGGTGAATTTGGAGCATGTGGGGGGCTGAGTGACCTCAGAATGACCACCAAATAGGTTATTTTAATATTTTAAAAACAAAAGCAGCACAAACAATTTTTTTATGGCACAAACAAAGCACAAACGATTGAGATTATTTTGGGTGAATTTGAAGCATGTGGGGGGCTGAGTGACCTCAGAATGACCTAAAAATGTTATTTTAATATCTTAAAAACCAAAGCAGCACAAACAAAAAATTTTACAGCACAAACGCAGCACAAACAATTGAGAGTATTTTGTCGAAGTTTTGCGTTGGGTGGGGGGCCAACTTCACGCAGGTCCAAGTCGATGCCTTGTCCCACCTTTATCATCCTGAACCTGAACCTGTTCTCCCTCCAGCCATAGTGGTTAGTCCTTTTCAATGGTCTTTCAACTATCAAATCCTCCAGGCGACCCTCACCGAACCTAAGAGATCTCCCTATATGTCAAGGGATGCTCAATCTGTATCAATTCCAACACTCCACGGAAACTCCTGGAGGGTAAGCTGGTACCCCTACCGATACCCTGACATCTATGTTCCCATCTGGGAGTTGACTTCATGACCGACCCCCCTCACTCAAACTATCATACCTGCATCTTTGTCATCATCGACCGATTCTCAAAACCCTGCCTGCTGATCCCTATCAAAAGCTTACCCACCACATTTGAAGCTGCAGAACTATTCAACCAAGTATTCTGCCATTATGGCTTACCTGAGGACATTGTCTCTGTTAGAGGTCCCCAGTTCATATCATGTGTCTAGAGGGTCTTCCAGCTTCTGTGTGTATCAGTGAGCTTATCATCCGGGTACCATCAACAAATCAACGGCCAGACTGAGCACAAGATCCAGGAGATCAGGAGATACCTCTAGTCATACTGCCACCAGCACCAGGACGGCTGGAGCCGGTACCTTCCCTGGGCAAAGTATGTCCAGAATTCCCTACGGCAGACCACCACTGGGCTTACTCCATTCCAATGTATCCTTGGCTATCAACCTCCTCTTTTCCCCTGGTCTAGAGAGCCATCGGATGTTCCAGCTGCCAATCACTGGTTCGAGGAGAGTGAGAGGGTATGGGACTTAGACAGTGCGGAGACACCAACACCAGGCAGATGTCTGACGAGCTGAAGCCACCCAATATCAACCAGGACAAAAGGTGAGGCCCCGCTACATAGGTCCTTTCACTGTGCTGAAGCAAGTCAACAAAGTCACCTTCCGACTTAACCTTACAGCGGATCTTACCTTCATTTCATGTTTCTTTACATAAACCCTTCACTGAACCTCTGTCACAGAACCAACCACAGATGAAGTACCTCATCCTCCAGAAGTCGAAGATGAAAAACCTTGTCCACACCATCCTAAACTCATGGCGGCAGGGTGGCAACCTTGAATATCTTATTGACTGGGAGGGGTACAGTCCTAAAGAATGCTCATGGGTATACCGGAATCAACTTTCTGGATCCATTATTAATTTTGGATTAAAAAGTACATGAATGTTACTGAGAAAATGAAAATAACCAAAAAAGGTGATGTGTTCATAGATTTGATGAAGTTTAACAAATAAACCAAGACACTCAAAGTGTAGTTGCAAATAAAACTAAAAGAGTTATGTGTGATAGATTGATTCAGGAAATAGCAAGAACGGGTGTTTTGGATATTGATATTGCTATTTAACTGTTACAAAGAAATATACATTTGCTTGCTATTAAAATAATGCCATATTTGTATATATGCTTAGACATACTTAAATTCTATGTGAGTGGAAAGTACATAAAATACTTTAATGCTATTCAAGTTAAAAATTACCTAAAATACTTAAATGCTTGAAAGCTATTTGAGTGAAAAGTACCTAAAATACTTAAAACCTTGAATGCTATATGAGTGAAAAGTACCTAAAATACTTAAATGCCCTACAAGTGAAAATGACCTAAAATACTTAAATGGTTGAATGCTGTATGAGTGGAAAGTACCTAAATTACTTAGTGACCTGGATGAACTGTATAAACAATTGTATTTGACTTCCTTTGTTTATTATGGTGTGAAAACAGAAACAAGTGTAAAATTTGTGTGGGGAAAAAACACAGAAAATTACGTTTATAAACAAAAAAGCACTAGAAGAAGACTCCAACAATCCTTAACCTCCCTCTGGCTGCTCATTGTTTAGTTTACATGTAAATGACCATAGTTTACATTAAGACAAAAATGTTTACATGCCTCTTGCACATCTTTGGCTGTTTTAAGGTGAATTGTAGTCAAGACACTTATGTTGTCTTTCTGACCCTTTTATTGTTGTTCATCATTACTCTAAGCACCTTATGGTTCTTGTTATCTTTATATTTTGCAATGTCTCTCTATGTTCTAAGAAATAAGTTCACATGAGTTTCAAGACAGCCATACAGTCTCACAATTCAATCATTATAAATAAATATACATATAACATAGATGGGGCTGTGGCCATATTTACCTACTGAGTCAACATGGATTAATCCATGTGGGTGGAGCTTCCACTTTATAAACTGAAAGTGCAACAACATTCAGGGTGGTTTGAGAAGGATTGAATACAGATGTGGTGTTGCTGAGAATGGTTTAAAAAGTGTTTTGGTTCTGTGTGGATGTTTTTTTGTGTTTGGTTTTTTTTTCAACCAAGCACTGTGTAAATATAGTGTTTCAGTTTGTTACTGAGCCCTTCTTTGCATGGTTGCAGCTGTTAGTACACAATTATCTTTCCTCGTGACAAGGTAAGAAGGGTTATCTCTGTTCTCTAAATATAATTTATATGATTATTTTGGACATCTATGTTAGTTAGAGAAATATATTATTTCTAAAGATGTTTACAAACGTATATGTGCCGTTATTTTCGATAGTCTGGTATTTCTGGTAGTTTTGGTAAGTATATGTTTCTTTACAGGTGCTGGTCATCTAACTATAAAATCATCAAAAAGTTGATTTATTTCACTAATTCCATTGAAAAAGTGAAATGTATATTATATTCATTAATTACACACAGACTGATATATGACTGATACATTTCAAATGTTTATTTCTTTTCATTTTGATTATAACTGACAACTAAGGAAAATCCCAAATTCAGTCCCTCAGAAAATTAGAATATTACTTAAAACTAATACAAAGAAAGATTTTTAGAAATCTTGGTCAACTGAAAAGTACGAAGATGAAAAGTATGAGCATGTACAGTACTCAATACTTAGTTGTGGCTCCTTTTGCCTGAATTACTGCAACTTTTCTTTCACTGCTGGGACATAATTATACGGTATTGGTGTCCTCTTCATACACCCAGCACATTTGGGGGAGTACACAATGAAGAGGGTTACAGATAGATTGTGATTTTTATTTTTTTCTTACCTTTTCAATATTTTGGGCACATTTTTTTTTGTACTGGATCACATAAGACACATCACTCAAACACAGAAACAGGAAACGTGTGTTTAGAGTAAGAGAAACTGAAGTGTGGTTGAGCTGTTGTGTGCTTTTGTCTCTATATTCATGCAGTAAAATGGCACAAGCCATGATTTCTCAGGATAAGTTCAAGTGTCCAGTGTGTCTGGATCTCCTGACGGATCCAGTGACCATTCCCTGTGGACACAGTTTCTGTAAGAGCTGTATTACGGACTGCTGGGATCAGGAGGATCAGATGAGAGTCTACAGCTGTCCTCGGTGCAGACAGACCTTCAGTCCAAGACCTACTTTGGCTAAAATCACCATGCTGACTGAGGTGGTGGAGAAACTGAAGAAGACTACACTTCCTGCTGAATGTTACGCTGGATCTGGAGATGTGCAGTGTGACGTCTGTACTGGAAGAACACACAAAGCCGTCAAGTCCTGTCTGGTGTGTCTGAACTCTTACTGTCAGAGTCACCTTGAACAACATGAGAGTTTCTTTAAAGTAAAGAGACACAATCTGACCGATGCCACTGGACGACTGCAGGAGATGATCTGCCAGAAACATGACAAGCTCCTTGAGGTTTTCTGCCGCACTGATCAGACGTGTATATGTGTGCTGTGTATGATGGATGAACATAAAAACCATGACATCGTATCAGCTGCAGCTCAGAGGACAGAGAAACAGGTATGAACTTAAAGAGTCCCACTGTGGTCATTTACAAGTTAATATTTTAGTAATGAAATTAGTTTGCCCATATAATCTTAAGATATTTAGTTTAAGCTTACTTGGCTTGCTGTCTACTGATAAAGGGGCTCGATGAAGCAGTTTCAACTCGAGCTCTGATATACCCCCAAAGTGGCTAAAAGTTTATGCAGGGCCAGGTACCTAAAATGAAGGTGGAGTTTGGGGAGGTGGTGGGATGCTGGAACACCGGAGATTGGAAGATTAGATGGGCTGGCTCCTCCCTAAATTACTTTTGGAACTTCACTTATGGGGTCTACTTGAATACATTTACATGATTTAATGTCATGATTTAATTGAATACTGTTTTAGTTTCAGTTTCCTTAAAACTCGCCTTTTGAAAATCACAGTCTGCTGTGATTGGTCTACTACAGAGAATGTGTCGGAAATTTAACCTGCTTTACCATAAACAGCGATGGGGAGGTAAAAGGACGCTCCAATGGTGGTCTTCACTTCACAGGGATAAGAAAAATATGGTGTCATGTTTAGTCATGTGATACATGATCTTGTGAGGTTTGATGTTATTGGCACGTCACTATATTTAATTTGGGCTTTAGAAACAGAGACATTCTTCAGAAAATCAAAGCGAAAATCAAAAAAGTTTGGAAAGACACAATGATGAGTAAACAATGAAAGAAGTTCTTGGTGAACTCTCCCTCTAAAACAAGGCATTGATGAAATAATGGCCAGCACTTATGAATGAACATATAATCTTACCATGTAAGATCTTTAACCCCCCTGGAGTCTTAGCTGTTTTGGGGCCCTTTAGAAGTTTTGACATGCTCTGACATTTGTGCTTTTTCAGTTGGTTAAAACATCTATTATTGGCAAAAGTGTAATTACACTGTATTCAGCACAAACTGGGCTACCATAATATGAGAGCAACATGTATGTACATGCTTGTATGTTATATGTAATATTAAAACGTATAATGTAATACACCGAATCAAGGCCACAAAACACAACAGATATGTGTCCACAAGATTTTTAACTAATGGGTGATGTTGCCTAGAATTTTTGCTTCAAACTGATGAGAGAATCATTGTGCCTACTTATTCACATAAAACAATATATTGATTAACATTTTATAAGACACTTTTTTCTTTACAAAGGCCAGTATGCGAAGGGATCTGAACGATCATGAATAATGCTGTGATTTACACCTGAGAGAACAAAAGACCCGCATAATGAGCTGCATAATGAATGAGCCTCAGGTATGTGACTGAGAGGGAGCTGAGCAACAGGACAAAATAAATATATTTTGTTGTAGTTTATTAAACAAAGGCACATTAAAAGGCCTATTATATTTTAAATTATCAAAAGATTTTACTACAATTTTTTATGATGATCTCATGCACAAAAAAAAACAGTAATATTGTGACACTAAACACAATTCAGTATTAAGTAAATAAAAATAACTGAATAACTGGTATTAATGAATGTTATGTAAGTAAAATATTTGGGATTTAAAACAACACAATGCAATGTGATTATGATTTCAAAGTGTAGGGTGAATTCAAGTAGTTTGGGACACTAGTCATTTCAATGGCAAAAATGTTCTGAATAATTTGATTTTGTAAACTATCTGATACACAATACTCAAATGTAATTTTGAGTTTCGTTTCATTATGTGACACACGTGCTATACATGATTGTGGCAGGACTAAGGCTATTGTCTGCTATATTTACTTCTTATTTATTAAATAAGAAGCAAATATATTAAAAACATTGATTAAAATTAAGGAAGGATTTATACAAAACAAAATTAATTGTAAAGAAAGGCTTTCTAAAAAAACAAAACTTAATGAAATGTTCAAAATAATTTCTGACAAACTCTATGTCTTCTGACATATTACGTATCTTATGATGTGTCCTTTATTCCTTTATTAAGTGATGTGTTCACTTTATATAATATACATGTATTAAAGTAAAAAAAAACATTAGGCTATAATATTTAAACATCAATTTGAAACAAAATATGTTTTAATGGCTACAACAAGTAGCATATTGTACACACTGTAAACATAGCATCCGAGCAGAACATTGCGAACAAAAGCTATATTGATGTGACACTAGGCTATTTTACAATAAACACTTCTTAAACGGTCCAAAACAGGACAAATAAATCTTGTAAACAGTCTTGCGCCTATGACATTTTATGTTGCAGCAGGATTCATATGTAAACTCTTTTTGCAGTTTAATATTCACAGAAATTAACAGAATAAACGTACCTCACAATTGACTGGATCAGTTGCTCTTACAAATAAAAAGGTTTTCATGAGGTAAATTATTCCAGGATTATTCCTCAACGCATCTCAAAATGATGTAAATCACATGCACTCTCTTGATGTGTTTATTTGAGTTGATGTGGGCATTTACTCTGCTCTCATGGATCTTGTAGTATTTGAATCTCAAAAGAACACACGCTCCGTGGGCGTGACCGCATTAGTGGGTAATGAATAGGCTTGCTGTCATCTGACATCTCTATTTTCAAAAGGATTACATAAATACAGAACTTTGTTTTTAGATTTGATTTACATTATTTAAAACCTGACATTTTACAAGGTTTATTTAGACATATGTCTCATGTTTGTGTGATAAGCTTTCACTAAGTTAGAGATAATTGTCTGAAGAGAATCAGATTCGACGTCATTAAGAGGCTGCAGATTGCGCATCATGTTTGTTTTCTTTATTTTGCGAAAAGCACAACAATTTGTTATGGTAACATTTTATTTTGATGGTCCCTTTTGAACATTCTGTTGACTATAAGTAACGTTGCACCTACATGTCAACTAACTCTCATTAGAGTATTAGTAGACTATCTTCTTAATATCTGCTAACACTTTATTCTAATGGTCTTTCAACAGACATTCTACTGACTATTAGTAACTTTGCAACTACATGTCAACTTATTCTAACCCTAACCCTACCAGTCTACTAACATTCTACTAACACTCTAATGATATTTAGTGGACATGTAGGTGCAACGCTACTTATAATCAACAGAATATGTTAAAGGGACCATCAAAATAAAGTGAAACCTTTGTTTTTATTGTGACTGTACACAAAAAATAATAGAAAGTTAACAGATTATAATGATGTATAACACTTGCCTGAATGATAAAAATCGACAGAGTTATTTGAGTCTCTTGGGCACTGATAAGAAAAAAAGCGAGTTGATCACACCGGTGTGACGGCCGACTCCAGGGGGTTAACCCCTCAGTCTTAGCACTTTACTGATACAGGAATGTGATGTTTCTGCTGTTATTGGTTTGTGCTGCAGAAGCAGCTGAAGGAGACACAGAGATTGTTCCAGCAGAGAGAGAAAGATCTTCAGCAGCTGAGAGAGACTGTGGTGGCTCATAAGGTGAGTCTGGAGAAGAAGAGCAGTTTGAGAAGTCTCAGTCAGGACTCACTGAAGCCACTGTGTGATTGTGATGTGTGTCCTAACAGCGCTCTGCACAGACAGCAGTGGAGGACAGTGAGAGGATCTTCACTGAGCTCATCCGCTCCATTGAGAGAAGCCGATCTGAGGCCACACCGCGAATCAGAGATCAGGAAAAGACTGCAGTGAGTCAAACTGAAGAACATCTGGAGCGACTGGAGCAGGAGATCAATGATCTGAGGAGGAAAGAGGCTGAGATAGAGCAGCTTTCACACACACAGGATCACATCCATTTCCTGCAGGTAACAGAGATCTAGAAGAACAAGAGACTCACGGAGAAACATTTCATGAGAGCAGAATGAGCCATTGACTGAAGTGTTGATCTGTGTGTCGGGTTATTATATAATCTTCTTAAAGAGACGCACTTACAAATGCAGTTCAGCTCTGGAAATCTCTTAGGAAACATTTTTCTGAAAAATATATTGAACTTCCAGACACCAACAGCTCAACTTCACTAATAATTAAACTTCCCACTAATATTTAGATTTCCCATCATCTCTTTACTTATATTTTACGTTTTTGTTGTTGTTTATTTACAACTGTTGGCTTATAATACAAATTTTGAGTAATGTTTACAAAAATCAGATAATCTTTAAACCTGCTGAAACCTTTTATAATAATTTTCATTAACACATTAATGGATTTGGACACACAATAGGTCTTTGTTAATTTCAGAGCCACTGCTCAAGTTATAAATAAAGGTCAATCTACTTTTCCTGATTAAATCTACTGAACCCTGCCATGTGAAGCCATTAATCACTTGATCTGTTACATTTATGTTATTGGCAGATGTTTGATCATCCAAGTGTCAAACTTTAGAACTTATGGCTCTAACATGATATAATGAATATGAGAAGACTGAAGCTGATGCTGTGAAAGTGCTGGATTGAGGAGAGTTTCTAAAGATCAAATCTGACAGTAGCGATCAGTTATTGGCTGAAGTGTGGAGGTGATGAGCTTTGATTTCTGTTTCCTGTAGAGTTTCCAGTCTCTCTCAGCTCCTCCTGAATCTACAGATGTCGATGACAATCCCTTCAGTTCTCTCTCCTCTTTTAATGGCATGAGAGAATCTGTCCTTCAGCTGAGAGACAAACTGGAGGATTTCTTCAAAGAGGAGCTGAAGAAGATCTCTGATGGAGGTAAAGTCCTGGAGATTCATCTGCTCTGAGAAATCATCCTCCATCATCTCATATCATGTAGAAGATCATATTAGAAATGTCTTAGGAACGGATGCAGGGATCATTTTCTCTTGACATGATAATCACACTCTTCATGTCTGTTGATTTCCACAGTCACTTTCACCAACATTGATCCCGAGACCAGGAACGACTTCCTACAATGTAAGTCACTGAGAAAACAAGCAGGAAAACTCACAAGTGTGTTCATGTTCTTCCTGTAGAAGGAGAAAGCAAACATGACAGAAGAGTTTTAGAGTTGATTATGTGAATGATTTGCACAGGATATCTGGTAAACTGTACTGAGACACTGCTGATATATTGAACATGAGTTCAGCTTCATTAAAAGATCAGATTCATAATTCCTGATTCTGATGTGTTTTCTCTTCATCAGCTTCCCATCAGTTCACTGTGGATCTAAACACTGTGAATAAACACCTCCGTCTGTCTGAGAGCAACAGAGTGATTACTAACACTGACACAGAGTCTCAGCCGTATCCTGATCATCCAGACAGATTTGATGTGTGTCAGGTGTTGTGTAAAGAAAGTGTGTGTGGACGCAGTTACTGGGAGATTGAGTGGACTGGATATGTATTTATATCAGTGTCATATAAGAGCATCAGCAGGAAGGGACGGGGTAATGAGTGTTTGTTTGGATATAATGATCAGTCCTGGAGTTTGTACTGCTCTCCCTCCAGATACTCATTCATAAACAATGACATACAGACTGATCTCCCTGTAGAGCCCATCAGCAGTAGAATAGGAGTGTATGTGGATCACAGTGCAGGAACTCTGTCCTTCTACAGCGCCTCTGACAGAATGAGCCTCATCCACACAGTCCAGATCACATTCACTCAGCCGCTCTACCCTGGGTTTGGTGTTTATGGATCAGTGAAACTGTGTTGATGAATCAGAATAGATGGTAGAGAGATTCTACACACAATGCTTTGAGCTGCATGATAAATCAGTGACAGTGAGATGGTATAGAGTATGTTATTTTCTCTTCTGTTAGGGAAGGTTCTTATATAAATATTAAAAGGAATTATGAACTTACAAATACACTTCCAGATGCATACACATACACACACGAGACAAAATCCTAAGCAAAAGGGCAGAAAGGGGAGAAAGAATGTCCAAATATGGCAAGTAACGAAGAAACCAGCATCTTCTGTCAAAGGATGAAGAAATCAGCATTGTCTGTTGGTGGAGTGACACAAGTCAGCAGTTTTTAGTTCCGCTGGAAAAACCAGAAGAAACTGCATTGAGATCAATGTAGAGGATTCTGTATAAACACCACTGTCTTTTATCTATTGGGTGTGCATCTTTTGATTTGCTTGATAGGTGTATCCTCGTTGAGAACCAAGCTTCTCATACGAGTTTTTGCTTAAATTGCTCTGCTGTATTATTTTAACTTGAAATGCTCGGATGAGAACAAGTTATTTTTTTACATCTATTGCTTCGAACTGCATACAAGGTAATTAGCCTGTGTATTCGTCCACTCATACAGTACTGCCCTGTTGAGATTAGATAAGATGAAGTATTATAATCTGTAACCTTTTGATATTTTGCTAATAACTACTAATCATTGTGTAACCAGTATTTTTATCTTTTCTATAAATAAATGTTTATTTTATAAAGACAAAATACTGTTCAGTTTTTACTTCAGCTTATAAAGATAGTTCTATAATAATAAAAAGAGCATTATAGTACATCTTAGAAGGCCAAGGACAACTAACCATCCGTGAGAGATTCGGCTGGTAAGCATGAATTCATTCAAATGGTTATTGATGTTATATTGTTCATTAAAGGGTAAGAGGCCATGTGCCTAGATTACTGGTATAATTTAATCAAGCCAGTGGAGGTTTAGACCTATATTCTGACCTGACAGCACAAGACTTCTTAGTTACAGTTATTATTATTTTATTCTAAGGGTTAATCAGGACCTGAGATAAATACCAGATCTCACCACACTTCATGACATTATTTCTACAGCTGAACCTAGAAAAACATGTTAGAATAAATGTAATGAATCCTTATACAGTGGGGCAAAAAAGTATTTAGTCAGCCACCAATTGTGCAAGTTCTCCCACTTAAAAAGATGAGAGAGACCTGTAATTATCATCATAGGTACACTTCAACTATGAGAGACAGAATGAGAAAAAAAATCCATAAAATCCCATTGTCTGATTTTTAAAGAATTTATTTTGTTCTGTACTTTTCTCAAACTTTTTTTGTCACAGTCTCACAGTCAAAATCAGTCATTCAGTTCTTATTGTAGTCTCACAAAAATCATTTTTATTATTACTATCAAAATAAACTTTCATTAAAATGTATCATTCAATTTAATTGTTATTTGTTGTAAAATTAATCAATTGCAATTGTTATGGTAATACTTTACAATAAGGATTCATTAGTTAATGTATTAACTAACATGAAATAACCATGAATAATTCATTTGTTACTGTATTTGTGTTACGGAATGTATACTCGGAACACAAAGTGTAATGGTTAATGTGAGTTTATTCAAAACAGCAGTCTCAACAGGTAAGTAGACAAACAGTAGAGACTTGTAATTTGTTGGATGTGAGAATTATGGAACAGGGCTCTCAAGTCTCACGCATTGGGCGTGAGACACACGCTGTCACGACTGCTCAGAGACAGAGGGTTGAAGATCCAAATGCAGCTTTATTAGAGGGTAATCCACAAACGTAGTCAGTAAACAGGCAGAAGGTCATACACAAGCAATCAGTCCAATCAAACAAACAAAACAGAGGAGACAGGCAAAAGGGTAATCCACGGAGTAGGCAAGAAATCTAAGACCAAGAGACATGAAACCAGGGTAAATGCTCGGAAATGCAGTGTAATACTAAACAAGACTTCGCAGTGAATGACAGAGTGAACATGGTTTATATAGTGTGAGCTAACTAGGTGATGGGGTGCAGGTGGATGTAATCAATGAGTGCTAATGAGTCCAGGCAAAGGATTATGGGAGATGTAGTCTATGATAGAATGACAGTCCGGGTTGGAGTGCCCTCAGGAGGTGATCGCGGGCACTCACACTGGTCAATTGTGACACACGCATTTCAACCCATTCACACGCTCACACGCCACACCTTGTATTTCTCACGCAGAGAAATATCCAGGATAACGCGCACCAAGTTGCGCCGCTATTAATAGAGGAATCAAGTGAGTTCAGAAGGCCCTGCCACTCACCAACTAATCAAATAAAAGCTACCGAACAGCCAATCAGAAAATATCATTGCTTTATCCAGGTAAGATTTAGATATCCCCGCAACAACGTTTACGTTCTGATTCCGACGAGACATTCTGTGATTCACAGGCTTGCTCGACACGACATTGATTCAGATGCTCGCTGAAGTGGCTACAGACTGATCGACGTGGAGAAGAAGACCATATCCTATGAGTACAGTAACAGGGCTCAACATTTACGCTTGTTATGAAGGGGCAAAAAAAGGACAACCAGACAAGTAGGCTATCCTGATTAAAATGCTGATGATAGAAATATCTAGGGAATCCCCATAATGCAAGAATGATTCTTGTTCCCTTTCGTTCAGTCACTACGACGTAACGTTAGTGACTAACGAATGGGGGGTTTCGCTTAGAAGCCTATCATCTTCGAGCTTAGAGAAAACGCCCAATGGCGTGCCAATGCCATGGGGCATGCGGAATTTGCCTACGTAACGCCGCCTCACCGCGTGAGTATATAAGGAGTACGTGGCAATATCGCATTATGTTTCTGCTTTCTGAGCCAAGTGTACCTACCTCTTCACTCCTACAGCCTTCTGAGTCTTTGTCAGCTTCTTCGAGACGAGCAGCTTTCCAGTCGGTGTTGGTGTACGGCGCGTTCCAGTGATCACATACTTCCTGCCTGCTGATATGCGCAGTGGTCTGTCTGACAGCTGGTGTGTGTTTCCCTGGGCGCTTCGGCATTGTCTGCGAGGCTGCGCGTTCAGGCATCTACATCGGGGCCGGCTCCTGCCGTCCCGACTGTGGTGTTTGATGCGGCGGAGGAGGAAGTGATGTCTATCACCGCATCACAAGGTGGGCTGGATTCATCTGAGGATGATGATTCGGCTGTGCTACTGCCCGCTGGCGCGCCGGCATTGGCCGAGTCGGACCCAGAGTAGACAGCCATGCTGCCTCGGGCAGCCGCAGCGCTTGGGTTGGAGTGGAACCCTCCGCCTCGACCTGAGCGTTCGCGGCTGGATGATTGGTTTTTGGGGGCGGCGCGTGCGGACACCCGTCATTCCGCCCCTCCAATTCCTTTCTTCCCTGAGGTGCATGAAGAGATCGCGCGGTCCTGGAAGAACCTGTTGTCTTCCCGTGACCGGTCGGTGAACTCTTCACCGCCCTTGATGGAGCCGTGGCTCGTGGGTACACTGGGGTTCCCCCAGTCGAACGCACTGTTGCGATGCAACTGTGTCCACAGAGTGCTTCGACCTGGCGCGGTGACCCAAAGCACCCCTCCAAGGCCTGTAGGTTTTCGTCATCTCTGGTGGCGAGGACCAATATATTCTTTGCATGCCATGGCTTACCAAGCCAAGTTGCTGTGCGACATGCACGAGGGTGGGGCTGATCCAGGACTCAGCAATGAGTTGCGTGCCGTCACCGACCTCGCTCTCCGGGCGACGAAGGTGACGCGCGCTCCTGGGTCAGGTGATGTCCACTAATGTGGTCCAGGACAGACACCTATGGCTCACCCTGGCCAATATGCGTGACGGCGAGCGAAACCGGTTCCTTGACGCGCCCATATCCCAGGATGGGCTATTCGGCGGGGCGGTTGAGAACTTCGCCCAACAGTTCTCGGCCGCTCAGAAGCAGACTGAGGCGATAAAACATATTCTGCCCCGGTGGTCAGCTGCTGTCTTCACCCCACCGCCCGCGCAGTTGCCTCAGCCTGCTCGCTGCCGAGGGTGCCCTCCTGCGGTTCCCTCAACCTCTGCGCCACCCAAACAGCAGCCTCCACCCGGGCCGCGCAGAGGTGCCCGCAGGAAGGCTCCGCTCCAGCCCCGCAGCCCGTGAAGAAACGCCAGGCTAAGCGGCGCTCCTGATGCGGACGGCTCAGGGATGGGCAGCTCTCCACAGGAGACGGCAGCAGGGCCGCTCCTTCCCCCGTTGGTGGGCCGGGGGAGAATCTTTTGTTCAGCTGCTGGCCCCCGGGTCAGTAGCACCCTAATGTGGTTAAAGAGAGAACTGATATCCCCATCCCTGAGCACCCAGAGACCGGTGATGGTCCCGCCACTCGAATCACTCTCTGTCGCCAGCCTCCTCTCAGAGCAGACCCCATCGGAACGTGCGTCCTTCCCTGGTCTCCTCTGTCAGGACGCAGCCGTTAACCGTGCCCCCACACCGGGACGCCCAACCGTCTCCCATGTCCGGGCCAGTAAAGCTGCCTCGCTGCCCCTCCCTGGGTACGTCTGCCGTCCCTATGACCCCACTGGTGCAGTTCCTGGGAGCCTGGCTTCAGCTTCCGGGACTGTCCCGCTGGGTTGCGCGGACTGTCAGGCTCGGCTGCGATTCAGTTCGCGCAGGCTCCTCCACGCTTCAGGGGAGTCCGCCAGACCGTGATCGGGGCCAACGCCCCCGTCATGCGTGCGGAGATTGCCACCCTGCTGGCGAAGGGTGCGATCGAGCCTGTCCCTCTGGCCGAAATGGAGTCGGGGTTCTTCAGCCCCTACTTCATTGTACCCAAGAAAACCGGTGGGTTACGACCAATCTTGGACCTTTGCATCTTGAACCGATCCCTTCACCGGCTTCCGTTCAGGATGTTGACTGCGAAAAGCCTTTTCGAATGCGTTCGTCCTCATGATTGGTTTGCAGCGATCGACCTGAAGGACGCCTACTTCCATGTCTCCATCCTTCCTCGACATAGACCGTTCCTACGGTTTGCTTTCGAGGGGCGGGTACATCAGTACGCGGTCCTCCCATTCGGGCTGTCTCTGTCCCCTCGCGTCTTTACGAAGATACCCGAGGCAGCCCTTGCGCCCCTATGGCAGCACGGGGTTCGCATCCTGAACTATTTTGATGACTGGCTCATACTGGGTCACTCTCGAGAGCAGGTTTTGCGGACACAGAGATCGGGTGCTCCAACACCTAGCCCGTCTGGGCCTTCGGGTCAACTGGGAGAAGAGCAAACTCTGCCCAGTGCAGAGGATCTCTTTTCTCGGTATGGACATCGACTCGGTCGCCATGTGCACGCAGCTTTCGAGCGAGCGCGCACAGTCTCTGCTGACTTGCCTCCGTCATTTCGAGAGCAAGAATGCGGTCCCACTGAAACGGTTTCAGAGGCTCCTAGGGCATATGGCATCTGCAGCCGCGGTGACGCCGCTCGGATTGCTTCATATGAGACCGCTTCAGCATTGGCTTCGCGATCGAGTCCCGAGATGGGCATGGCAGTCTGGCACGCTCTGGGTCCAAGTGACTCGGGCCTGCCTACAGACGCTCACCCCGTGGTCGAACCTCAGTTTTCTACGGGCCGGTGTGCCCTTAGAACGAGTTTCCAGGCATGTTGTCGTGTCGACGGATGCCTCTGCCACGGGTTGGGGTGCCATGTGCAATGGACAAGCAGCCGCGGGCTCCTGGACAGGACCCCAGCGCCTCCTGCATGTCAATTGCCTCGAGTTGCTGGCAGTACGGTTCGCCCTGCACCGCTTCCGGCGTTGCTGAAGGGTCAACATGTGCTTGTCCGACAGACAACACGGCCGTAGTAGCGTACATCAACCACCAGGGCGGTCTACGCTCCGCCGTATCTCAACTCGCCCGCCATCTCGTTCTATGGAGTCAGAAGCGCCTGAGGTCCCTTCGTGCTGTCCATATTCGGGAGTCCTGAACCACGCGGCCGACAAGCTCGCGGTTTCAGCCTCTCCCGGGAGAATGGAGACTCCATCCCCAGTCGATCCAGCTGATTTGGGAACAGTTCGGGGACACGCAGGTAGATCTGTTTGCCTCCCCCGACTCTTCCCACTGCAGCATGTTTTATTCCCTGACCGAGGGCACGCTCGGCACGGATGCACTGGCTCACAGCTGGCCGCAGGGCCTACTCACACAGCTCTTGTGCAAGATCAGGGAGGACAAGGAGCAGGTCCTTTTGGTCGCCCCGTTCTGGCACGGCTGGACCTGGTTCCCCGAACTCTTACTCCTTGCGACAGCCCCTCCTGGCCTATTCCTCTGAGACCGGACATCCTCACTCAGAGGCAGGGCACCTTTGGCACCAGCGTCCCGATCTGTGGAGCCTCCACGTGTGGCTCCTGGATGGGACGCGGCAGGTTTGAGTGGCCTGCCACCTACGGTGGTCGCCACCATCACTTCCGCTAGGGCAGAGTCCACTCGGCATGCCTATGCGTTGAAGTGGAACCTCTTCGTCACCTGGTGGTCTTCCCGCCAAGAAGACCCCTGGAAATGCCTGATCGGGTCCGTGCTCTCGTTCCTCCAAGAGGGGCTGGAGCGAAGGCTGTCTCCCTCCACCCTCAAAGTCTATGTGGCCGCTATATCTGCCTACCACGATCTCTTGGAGAACAAGAAGGTAAGTCAGCACGACCTGATCATCAGGTTCCTGAGGGGGGCGAGGAGACTGAATCCTCCTCGCTCTCCTCTTGTACCCTCTTGGGACCTCTCAGTAGTTTTAAGTGCTCTGCAGAGACCTTCCTTTGAGCCTTTGCGGTCGGTTGATATTAAGTTTCTGTCGATGAAGACGGCTCTGCTGACTGCATTGGCCTCCGTCAAGAGGGTCGGGGACCTGCAGGCATTTTCGGTTGACGAAGCGTGCCTGGAGTTCGGGCCGGCTAATTCTCACGTGATCCTGAGACACCGGCCTGGATATGTGCCCAAGGTTCCCACCACTCCATTCAGAGACCAGGTTGTGAACCTGCAAGCGCTGCCCGTGGAGGGGGCAGACCCAGCCTTGGCATTGCTCTGTCCAGTATGCGCTCCGGCCCTCGTGACATGACGCAGTGTTTCAGGACCTCAGACCAGCTCTTTGTCTGTTATGGTGGAGAGCGGAAGGTAAGTGCTCTCTCAAAGCAAAGGCTGTCTCACTGGTAAGTGGACACCATTGTTTTGGCTTACCAGCAGCAAGGTCGACCATGTCCCCTTGGGGTGAGGGCTCACTCCACTCGGAGTGTCGCCTCCTCTTGGGCTTTAGCGCATGGTGCCTCGCTAACAGACATCTGCAGAGCTGCAGGCTGGGCGACACCTAACACATTCGCCAGATTCTACAATCTCCGAGTGGAGCCAGTGTCCGACTATGTACTCGCCCCCCCGAGGGGCCGGTAATGGGCCAGGCTCAGGTGTCTTCGCTTGCTCGCCATTCCACTCCTCGGACTGGATACGTGCGATATTTCCCTCCCCGAGAGCCCTGAGTTCCTCCAACACTGCTTACGCCGATACCTGTGAGTCTGCCCTCTAGCGAGCCCAGACCCTCGTGTCCGGCCAGGTGCCCCGTGTGCATGGTTCCCCTCCGGCGACCCCACACCGATTTCACCGTAAGCCTCCGCAGTGAGCGGGTTTCTTCCCTTGGCATGTCCCTGCCACCCCTAGAGTTAAAAATCCACCTTCGGCTGGTACCCTAGAGTTTTCCCATATGCAACCCTTGCAGGTCATATATGTACTCATTAGTCTTCCCTATGGGTAGGCATCTTGGCATTTCCTCTCTGGGATATGCTTCCCAGTGTACCTTGGTATTCCTGTGATGGGAGTCCTTCGTCCGTACTAGTCTTACGACAGGGTACTCACACTTATGCAGGGCACTGGAAAACAGCTGAGTGGCGGGATTAAATTGGACCCCCATTCGTTAGTCACTAATGTTACGTCGTAGTGACTGAACGAAAGGGAACGTCTCGGTTACGGATGGTATGCCACATCAGCTGTGCTACCTGGAAACGCAGGCTCCTCAAGCAGGTAACATAATGCGATATTGCCACGTACTCCTTATATACTCACGCGGTGAGGCGGACTTACGTAGGCAAATTCCGCATCCCCCATGGCATTGGTTTTCTCTAAGCTCGAATATGATAGGCTTCTAAGCGAAACCCCCAATTCGTTAGTCACTAACGTTACGTCTCCGTTTCCTCCTCAGGGAACGAGGGTTACATCCGTAACCGAGACGTTCTGTTTCAGCAGCGAAAATTGTTCCAAACAAAGATCACAGCAGAACCATAACACACCTCACAGCAACAGTGTGTTACTGAACGATTCAGGGTTTGGAATGAATGACTAACTCATTAAGACGGTTATCTGCTGCCATTTACTGGTTTAGTTAATTGTTTTCTTTCCAAAATTTCTTATTTGAATATTCAAAAATATTAAAGCAATCTCATAACATTATTTCAGTGTGAATTATTTAATTTGATTGTCAACAGCACTATAGTGTCTTATTCTAATTTAATTCATAGGTCAAATTTAATAAGATTAGGGAAAAATGTCCTTCATAAAAGGTAAAAATATCATAAATATGCATATTTAAATATGTCAAAGCTGATTGAACACTGGTGACAATATTGCTTCAGAATAAATTATATTTACATTTAAAAAATAAATACAAATAAAACATTTTTTTCCGGACAAGCATTTTCTTTCTAAGTCATCTCATTGCTGGGGAATTGATAGGTTCTTAGTCCTTTGTATAATGCCTCATCCCAATCCTGAATTGGCAGTTGAATAAACAAGTCTCAGCGCTGAGGGAGAGTATCTCAAAGAATCTCATTTTTTTAAGGCCAGTGATGCAGAATATATACATAGGATTTAAAGGGAGGGGGTTCCAGGAGTTAGTTCCAGGCTAGTTCCAGGAGTTATTCTCACACTTGGAATATTAATTTGCCTCTTCCCTGACATCTTTGAAATTGACAAATGCAATAATGAATCCTATGCATTATCTGAAATAAAATATAATGAAATAGCCTAGGCCACACACACACACACACACACACACACACACACACACACACACACACACACAAATGCTGAATCAAATAAATGTTTTTTTATTTGGACGAATTTGTGTCATTTTGTCACAAGGTGACGATTTTTATAGGGCGGAACCAAAAGTCAGAAGAAGTTTGGTTCCACCCGGAGGTGTTGCAGTACACACGGAAGTTCCGGCGGCATTCAGAGAGTAATCGGGCACGAATGGAGTACAGCTGTGTGGGATTAACAAGAGCGGATGATGATTGGAGGATACGACAAACAAAGCAGTATTTAAAGACATTGGAAATCACAGGTTGGAGGGCAGTGCTGGAGTTAGTGCTCGTGTTGTGTTGGTGCTGGTTGGTGCTATTGTAGCGTCGCGCTGCAGGCATACTTACATCCGTTGCGGATCTAAATCTCTCTCCCAGGCTGAAGTGTGTATACCGAAGGAACATACAAACCCTACGGGCTGAAGCTGTGACAAAGATCGTTGATATTGAGGAATGCAAAGGGGAAACGGAGTCCGGGAGTGAATGTGAGTGTACTGTCCTAGGAGACTTATAGAGACGGTCGCATTGTTGTGAGTATTATCCAAGAGAAGAGCGGCTTGTTTAGGTGACAAAGACCCGGCCTGTATCTGTGGAGCAAGCGTGCTAAGACTACTCGACACCCCTGTGAGTATCAAACCTCCATTCTGAATCCAGTATTGTGCATCACTTGTGGTAAAGTTGTTCTCTAGAAGAGAAGCAGAGTGACTGGTTTGTGCAACAACGATACGATCCACGTGTGTATTGGGACAGAGGAAACGCCATACCAATCGACACCATCTGTGAGTACCCAAATATACATACTGGACAGAACATTGTGGATTACCTGCGATATAACTATATGCTAGAAGGAAGGAAGACTGGCCCCACCCCTTGACAGCGCGGTGGGAGAGCCAGAGGAAATATATACACCTGGGTTAAGTGCGGCCACGCATTACTTCACTGGACCAGACTTGACCATCGCCTATTGTCCCTGGCAACGTGGATGAAGCGGGCGTCTTATGTGTGCACTGGATTGCGGTGGGTGAATCTTTTATGCTGTGGAATGTTTTCACTGTGACGTACTGCTGTGTACTGCTGTGCTCTGCTGTGCATTGCTGTGTGTCTTGTCAGACAAACCCCCGTTTTCATACGCCCCGTCGAGGGAGGAAGAACAGGCCGTTGTGCCCAGTTTAAAATTGACAACTACATGCTGTGAACTACCCCAGGTGTTGGAGGACAAGAGTGGTGTCTGGAAAAGCCCCTTAGGATCATTGAAGTATCACGGTCACGTGAGTGCTAGTACACAAACTACCGTGGATGTATACATGGTGTGTTATCTTTTGTGTCCGAAGACAGAGATAAAGTGAACAAAGTAAAGGAGTCGGGTGAACCTGTACCTACCGTCTGCTGTAACCAGCAAAGAGGTGAGAGAGAAGCACACCAACAGAACTGTGTCCTTGTGTCCGAGCTGCCGCCTGTGGAGAAAGAGATAAGGTGAACCACACGAGAAGGAGCTGTGTAAATCTGTACCTACCGTCTGCTGTAACCAGCAAAGAGCTGCCGCCTGTGGAGAAAGAGAGATAAAGCGAACCACACGAAAAGGAGCTGTGAAGACCTGTACTTACCGTCCGCTGTAACCAGCAAAGAGGTGAGAGTGAAGCACACCAAAGTAAACGTGTCCTTGTGTCCCAGCTGCCGCCTGTGGAAAAGAGAGATAAGGTGAACCACACGAGAAGGAGCTGTGTAAATCTGTACCTACCGTCTGCTGTAACCAGGAAAGAGCTGCCGCCTGTGGAGAAAGAGAGATAAAGCGAACCACACGAAAAGGAGCTGTGAAGACCTGTACTTACCGTCCGCTGTAACCAGCAAAGAGGTGAGAGTGAAGCACACCAAAGTAACCGTGTCCTTGTGTCCCAGCTGCCGCCTGTGGAAGAGAGAGATAAAGTGAACCACACGAGAAGGAGCTGTGTAAATCTGTACCTACCGTCTGCTGTAACCAGCAAAGAGCTGCCGCCTGTGGAGAAAGAGAGATAAAGCGAACCACACGAAAAGGAGCTGTGTAAATCTGTACCTACCGTCTGCTGTAACCAGCAAAGAGGTGAGAGTGAAGCACACCAAAGTAACTGTGTCCTTGTGTCCCAGCTGCCGCCTGTGGAAGAGAGAGATAAAGTGAACCACACGAGAAGGAGCTGTGTAAATCTGTACCTACCGTCTGCTGTAACCAGCAAAGAGCTGCCGCCTGTGGAGAGAGAGAGAGCGAACCACACGAAAGGAGCTGTGAAGACCTGTACTTACCGTCCGCTGTAACCAGCAAAGAGGTGAGAGTGAAGTATACCAGAGTAACGGTGTTTTTGTGTCCCAGCTGCCACCTGTGGAGGAAGAGAGACAAAGTGAACCACACGAGAAGGAGCTGTGTAAACCTGTGCTTACCGTCTGCTGTATCCAGCAAAGAGGTGAGAGTGAAGTATACCAGAGTAACGGTGCTTTTGTGTCCCAGCTGCCACCTGTGGAGAAAGAGAGACAAAGTGAACCACACGGGAAGGAGCTGTGTAATCCTGTACTTACTGTCCGCTGTAACCAGCAAAGAGGTGAGAGTGAAGTATACCAGAGTAACGGTGTTTTTGTGTCCCAGCTGCCACCTGTGGAGGAAGAGAGACAAAGTGAACCACACGAGAAGGAGCTGTGTAAACCTGTGCTTACCGTCTGCTGTATCCAGCAAAGAGGTGAGAGTGAAGTATACCAGAGTAACGGTGCTTTTGTGTCCCAGCTGCCACCTGTGGAGAAAGAGAGACAAAGTGAACCACACGGGAAGGAGCTGTGTAATCCTGTACTTACTGTCCGCTGTAACCAGCAAGGAGCGGTCACCTGTGGAGCGAGAGAACTAAAGTGAAACACTCAAGAAGGAGCTAGACAAGCTCGTACCGACCGCAGGTCGTACCTGGCAAAGAGGTGAGAACTAAGCCCATCCAAATAACTGTGTTCCTGGGTATCTGCAGCGGCCTGTAGGAAGAAAAGGAGAACTTGTGAGATACCAGGACAGCCATAGTCGATTCCGCACTGTGCGGCCCCACCAAGGAGTAACCGGGACAAACCCTCCACCTACTTGCACATTCGATCTGCCTCCAGGAAGGAAGAGGAGGGCGCCACGGACATTACAACCAAAGGGACGGACCCCCGTTGCCCTCCCCCTCCTCTCACCTCCCCTTTGGCCGTCCACCTGGAGGGCAGAACTGTTTAGTTTTAATTGCCCCTTTCCCATTTCCCCCAGAGACAATCTCTTTTTAAATAGCTAAATAAAGTTGTTTTAACTTACCTGTTCCCGTGTTGTCTGGTCATTGGGTTGGGTCTTGGGGACCTCCTCGAGGTGGAAGTTGAAAGGGGCGTGGCTTAGTCAGGCAGTAGCCAGCCCCGGGGCGTGACAATTTTTCAGATCAGACCCCCGCGCCGCTACTGTCGCCAAAATCTCACTCTGAACTCAGTCCAAAACTTGACAGCCCTGATGAAATGTCTTTTCCTAACAGATGCCTAAAGGTAAGGCTTGGATGTAGACATTAAAGAACAGAACGCTGGAGGAATGGGTAAGTGTCCGTATGTATCAACAAGACCGGATAACTACCCAGCTAGCAGGGAACATTCTCAGAACTTTGGCTAACATTCCCGACAAGTTTGGTTAATGTTCTGAAGAAAACATTTGAATGTAATGTTTTACGAATATTTTAAAATTGTTTTGACATTTTAAAATGTTTTCCTATAGCGTTCAATGTAAACCAAGATATAACATTTTAACTGCAACATTCAAAGGATGTTTTATGAATGTTTCTGAGGTAACAAGTTGTACAATGATCTTAAAAAAAACATTGTGCCAATGTTTCATAATAACAAAGGAAGAACATTCTCTCTGCCACATTAGGAAACTGTTTTGAGGATTTTCCCACATTTTAACCTCACCGACAGGTCCTTCCATGCTTTCATACTATTGAGGTGTTCTGGACTGTTTTCATGTGATGTGAGGTAATCGCTCGCATGTTTCCAATTTGCCATTCCTGCACTTGTTAAATTAATGTTCTTCTTCTTGGAAAATAATTTGCAGCAGAAGCAAAAGAGGCTTTTGTTCTTCATTGAATAAATCAGCCAACTTCTTGTCATCTTTTCACCACTTACTTATGTCTTCGTAAAATATTGGCAGTGGCAACTTCTCCCATCACTCTCATTCCTACGGAAAACAAAGCCGGGTGGCACCTTACTTGGTCCTCTGCGAACCAGCTCAGTCTGAATCATGTCAGCCAGATGTGAGGGCCAGTTAGCAGGGTCGGTTGACAAAAGGCTCATCCACAGCAGTGGGGGTCAGTGGGGATTCAGCTGCAGGCATTTCTAACAGACAGGATATTGGCACATTACTCAGAAATATTAAAATTATAAAATGAAATATAATTTTTATAAATAAAAAATATTAAAATATTATTAGAAATATTAAAATCAGAAATATTAAAATTACAGTTGTCCAGTTGTCTTGTAGCCTAGGCATACCCCCTCCACACAAACACACACACATACAGGCATATGCAAAAACCCACCTGAAAGCTCATGCTGGGGAAAAGTAGAGGGAACAAGGTCTTCATCCTCAATATCGGATATTTGTGAAGACATGTGTAGCTGAAGACGTAGATAGCTCATCCTGAAGGGTCACAACCATTCCAGCAGAGTCCTGTGTAGCTGCGGGGGAGGTAGTGGGTGGCTCATCCTGACCACTGGCAGAGGATGCTCCAAAATATTTTAGAAGTGCCCCTGAAATTGCAATTGAAATTGAAATCAAAAGAAAATAGGATTATGTTTTATACACCTAAAACAACCTGGGGTCAAATTGACCCAAAACATAATCGGAGGGTTGCATAAACTACATGCAAACATATGGTTAACGGATATTTAGGGGCCAAGCACGAAGGTGCTTCCTTCCCGTATTTTCTTCTTCCGCCATGGGAGTCTATGGCAGCCCATAGAACCGTTTGCGGGAAAGTTGTAACGATTTGACATTCTGATAGAGCAGAGTCCCAACATTAAATACATCAATTTTGGTGTCTCTAACTCAATCCCTCTAGCGCCACCACCTGTCCAAAGTTGCAGTCATGTTTATGCTAATAACTCTTGAACCTTAAGGGCTAGAAACAAAATTCTTTTTTCTTCTGATTTGTGAGCTAATGCCGGTTCGTCCAATTCGCACAAAAATTTAACCAGATCATCTTTAGCCAGTGCCGACAAAAGTTATGGAATTCAAGTTGATTCGTCAAATTGTTTCCGATAAATGCGCATAGAAATTTTACGTAGCACTTGCAAAAGCAGACGTAAGGCTGTATCTCTGCAAAGCTTTACCGTATTCTGACCAAACTTGGTACATGTCAGCATGTCCTGAGGCAACATGCAGCGTTTCGGCACAGTGCCACCTACTGGTCCGGAGATATGAAAAATGGCTTTTTTTGCTTATCACCTCTGAACCCTTTGTCCAAAAATCATAAAAGTTGTCTTGTTAGATTTGGGCCATTGTGCCAAGTCGACTGATATCCAGTTTTACCATATCGGACATTTTGGCTGTCTGCCATTTTGAATTATGTGCTAAAATGCTGTATTTTATCAACGCATGAACAGATTGTTACGAAACTTGGTATGGGTCATCAACATGATGCCCTGAAGGAGCCTCAGAAGTTTCGAAACAGCGCCACCTAGTGGATAATTTTTTTTTCAAACACTTATAACTTTGGGTGAGATTTACTTATTTTCATGGGAGTAACTTTTTTGGGCTCCTGAATCCTTGCCGAGTCCAACGATACTAGACTTGCCAGGTTTCGGCATATGTTTTGTGCAGTGTTGTAATTTAGCGCTTAAAAAACATTTGCTGATATCTTTGAAACCGCTATTCCGATCGAAACAAAACCAGCATCAGAAGTTCGAAAACATAGGTCGATAGCTAAACATAATAATGAAATGTCAAAATATTGATAGTAAGGGGTAGTAAAATTCAATCAAAGTCAGGTGTCAGTCACTTTTTACCTGATTTTTAATATAAATGTCTATAACTCCAAAATAAAATGAAAAGTTTTCACCAAACTTGACACACATATGTATGGGCTCAATCTGAGGACACATAAAAAAATTGGTGGGATTTTGCCTCTTGGTGGCGCTATAATAAAACAAAACATGAAATTCCCTTCGACTTCAATGCAGTATTAGGGTATAAAATGTTAATGCTATATTTTACGAATGCATTAGCATATCGTTACAAAACTTGGTATGTGTCTTCTGTTCCATGCCCTGAAGCTACTCAAAACGTTTCGGGCAGTGCCACCTTGTGGTCAAAAGTTGTATTAAAATGTACAAAAATGCTAATAACTTTTGATTAAAATAGCCTATTGTAATGAAACTAATAGTACATTCATTGGCTCATGGCGAGAAAATGGATACCAATTTTGCCATATTTTGCAAACCTATCTTTCATCCATCTTGTTATTTGTTAAAAACCTACTTTTTCAAACTCGTCCTAGACCGTTTGTCCAATTTTCACAAAAATTTAACCGTATCATCTTCAAACCATGCCGACAAATAGTTATGGATTTCGTGTTGATAAACAAAACGGTTGTCAAATACCACTGCAACAGAGTTAAGCCATGATGCGAAAATTACTCTTGAGGCTATATCTCAGCTATATACTAGGCTATATATCAGTTTCGTAACTGTGCAACCTATTGGTCAAGAGTGATAAACCATGAAATCTTTACTATTGACTGTATTTAAAATTTTACAGCTATTTTGCCTAGAACAACTTAATATCTTTAATGGCTCATTGTTGCAGTTGGTTTGACACATCCAGCCATGCTGGCATGTCTTATCTTCTTCTTTACCCTTGGCCCCGGTATTGCTGCTTGCAGCTATATTTATATATGTTTTATTAATCATTTTTGTAGAAACGTTAAATTACTGAAGGCTACCAGGAAAGGTAACTAAGTTTATTAAATTAATTCACAATATGCACATTCACAATTCACATTCATTTCTAATCTTAAACCCAATACAGGCTGACAAAAAGATGAGCTTTTTTAATTTACTGAAGGCTATAAATGAAATGATATTAATAATGAATGTGCACATTGTAAATTAATATTATGCCAAATCTGACTTTGTTAGTCTTTGTTAGTTTGTTAATATTTCTTTGTTAATTACATTATGAATGACATTACATAGGCCTATTTTCAATAAAAATTGCAAAATTAGAAGAAAAAAAAGTTTATTCATTTGATTTGCCTGAATATATTATACATTAAGCCAACTGATGGGAATTAATAATAACTGAACTTGTAACCATTTGTTGAAAAAAAGCACAATATTATGGTGAAATTAGATCTAATTTTTGTTGAGCTAAAACCGGATTATTGTTGTTTAAGCATAGCAAGCAAGATAGCAAAAAGGCTAACAAACAAGTTAGACCCACCAATTAACATTAGCCCTTCATTCATAACATGGACACTGTAATAATCATACAGAGAGAACATAGTTGCATTCCTTTATCTTTTCTTCTTTTTTCCTCTTCTTCTTTTCGTTTTTTTCGAAACTTTATTTATTAGACTAAATTTATTAGTCACTCGACAGTCAACTGATTTCCCGCCCCCCAAACAGAAGTCAAGACAAAACCAATTCACCTTGGTGATCACTGATCACATAATCGTTTAAACTAATTTGTATTCGCCATTTCACACAATTCAGAAAAATGTGCAGCAACTATATTATATGCCTGTAGCCTATATTTATAATTTTATGAACGAAAAAATTATTTGGAAGAAAGTCTAGGTGTGACTGACTTTATTGCTCTATATACAGTGGATCCCCCGTTTCCCCCCTTGTCCGTTCCATTTGGGAGAGACCATAGAAAAAAATAGCTGAGGTGACGTGATGACACATTTTGGCACCAGACAGCAGACAAACGTCAATCCACCTGTCACTCAAGTGGCCACGCCCTTAATTATTTAGAGCCTGTCCATAGCGGCCAGTGGATGAATTACAGTCCCCACCACCACCACCACCACCACCCCACATACACCACAGGGTGCCTGCAGCTGCAGATTGTGCAGAGGGTGTCCGTCACTCAGTGCGATGATAGATAGAAAACCGCTTTGCGGCGCGCCGATTTTTTTACTGCTATTTTTTTACACCGATTTTTCCATGTGTCATGAAAAAATGCCGCCCCAGGCAACTGCCTGGTTCGCCCGTGCCCAAAACCGCTACTGACAGTAGTATCTACTTCTCTGTCATATTCTGATTTTTTGTACATATGAGTTAACATCTGCTGCCTTACATGTTTGACTATTTGTCTGACTTGTGTAACTAGATTAATATAATCAGTTACAGTAGTATAACTGCATTGTACAGACTTGGCATCATTTCATTTGAGGCTCAGTATTTCCTGGAAGTTTTCCCAAAATGCATTGTTTTATACTTCGGTAATGAAAATATCCCGGATTCCATATGGTTTTGATCAAAATGAATAAATAAATGCACTTTGTGTACATATTAAGGAATCAATTTTGAAAGTGTTTGTTTCTACCGGTAATCTCCACTACAGTAAAGCCATTTTTCCATTATTACTCCATTAATAAGCTTACACACACATCATCATGCGCACGCACACATGCAGACATACACACTCAAATGTACTCTCTCACACACACACACACACACACACACACACACACACACACACACACACTTTCACATACAATGCTAAAAACAGAAAACGATTATAATTTAAAGATTACGTTAGTATTGTAGCCTTCATCTTTCAGTTGAAATGGCTGATAGTTCAGAATATACATATGTCCCACATTACCAGTATAATTTCTTTTTTTTTTTAAGTGTACCATGAAAAGTTTCCACCCCTCATTCTGCTCTTGCACCCCCCATTGCCACCCCAAATATAAAGTCCTGGACACGCCCTGCATTGCATACTGCCCAGATTTTGCTGGCTTACTGTGCATGTACTGTTTGAATTGACAGCCCCGTCTAAATGCCAGGCACTCGTCGACCATGACATTTGGACAGGATTGTACATCATCAGCAGACGCTCAACCCATTTGTTCCACACAAGCCAGATTGCTGCTAATTTGTTGTTTTTACATTAAGCTACTCTTGTCTGCTTATCATCAAATCTGCTTAAGGCACGATAAATTGCCCTTCTGGAATCTAAATGCCACAAACTTGTCATGGCCTCATTGTTGGAGCGCTATACCCCAGCAAGACCAATATAGTTTAGGCCTGAATGTCTGTCCAATCCAGATCCTTCCACTCATCAGCAAAAACTTGAGGCTTGTGGCTTTTTGCTTACTTATGGCTGTTCCTGATGTGTGTAAGAGTCTTAGCTGATGGAATATAGTATGGATGCACCAAAATCAAATTCTTGGCCAAAACCGAAAACGAGGAATCCAAGGCCGAAAACCGAAACACCGAAAGAAATTATGCCAATTATTAGTACCATTGCATTTATGGCAATGACTGTGTAACTTTACTACAAATCAAGGCATTGCAATTGCATAAATTAATATTAAAGTTTCAAATAATAAATAAATTACAAATTATGCAAATATTTATTTAGCACATTGCAACAATGCACAGTATAAAATAAAATTCAAACTAATTTTTTTTAACTTGACCTCACTCATGTGTCCATTAAATAATAATGTACAGGCCTACTGGCCTGCAGAAATTTAATAAAGTAATCAAATGTAAAATAACTGCATCTTTAACTGTTTAAATTAAAGATTAATCCTTATTAAACTTACAAAAGCTATTCAATCAACAGCTGTGAGTGGTGTCCTAAACTTGTTTGAGATTAAACAGACCGCAGTAAAGGCGACTGCCCCTTTAAGACCTAATGCAGGGATATGCGTCGTCTTTCTCACTGTATACAGTTCACTTAAGGTATAAATAGACTATGTCTGCAAGGATACTCATCAAGATGGACATGTTGACACACTTTTTGTGTGAGTTTGTCCGTTTAAGTGGAAGACTTGAAAGAGAACTCAATATTTGCGTGCTGTGAGGCAGTGCGCGCTTTCGGATGAGTGCACAGAGACAGATCTTCTCACAGCGCGTGAGTTCTCATTCCCGTCTTCTGGCTCAACACCCGGTGATGACGGCGAAAACGACTGCTCATACTCGAACATATGGCTGTTGTTGTAGTGTATCGCCCGTCCCGCCCCGGTCTGTCCCGCCCCGGTCTGTCCCGCCCGGGTCTGTCCCGCCCGGGTCTGTCCCGCCCTGGTCTGTCCCTCCCGGGTCTGTGCCTCCCGTCGTCCTGGTCCGTTCCGCCCTGGTCCGTCTTTCCCGCCATGGGCTGATGGAGCACCTGGTAGCCGCTCTGTAGGGAGGGGGTAGTGTCACATGTCTGTCCTGTCTTGTGGAGCACATGTGGTGTTTTCTGTCCCTCCCGTCCGCCCGGTCTGTCCCTCCCGTCCGCCCGGTCTGTCCCTCCCGTCCATTACCGGTCTGTCCCTCCCGTCCGTACCCGGTCTGTCCCTCCCGTCCGTACCGGTCTGTCCCTCCCGTCCCGTACCCGGTCTGTCCCTCCGTCCATTACCCGGTCTGTCCCTCCCGTCCCATTACCGGTCTGTCCCTCCCGTCCCGTGCACCCGGTCTGTCCCTCCCGTCCGATACCGGTCTGTCCCTCCCGTCCGTACCGGTCTGTCCCTCCCGTCCGATACCCGTCCCTCCGTCCGTACCGTCCCTCCCGTCCGTACCGTCCCGTCCGTCCATTACCCGTCCCGTCCGTCCCGTACCCGTCCGTCCCTCCGTCCCGTCCCGTCCCTCCGTCCCGTCCGTCCGTCCCTCCGTCCCGTCCGTCCCTACCGGTCTGTCCCTCCCGTCCGTACCGGTCTGTCCCTCCCGTCCGATTACCGGTCTGTCCCTCCCGTCCGTGCCCGGTCTGTCCCTCCGTCCCATTACCGGTCTGTCCCGCCCGGTCTGTCCCTCCGGGGTCTGTCCCTCCCGTCTCGTCCTGGTCCGTTTCGCCCTGGTCCGTCTTTCCCGCCATGGGCTGATGGAGCATCTGGTAGCCGCTCTGTAGGGAGGGGGTAGTGTCACATGTCTGTCCTGTCTTGTGGAGCACATGTGGTGTTTTGTTAGTTTAGGCCATGTGCTAGTGTCATTGTCTGATCCCTTCCTCTTGTTATCTGATTACACTTTGATTTCACCCACCTGTTCCCCCTTGATCAGTTCCCTTTATAAGTTCCTGTGTGTTTGCAGTCCTTGTTGGATAGTTATGTCTACGTCTCCCGTCTCCCCCGGTTTGGTATGTTTAAGTTTTTGTTATTCTTATTATGTGTTTTTCCCCCTCGTGGGTTTTTCTTTTGAGTTTTTTATTTTGTAATAAATCCTCATTATTCTGCACTTGAGTCCTCGCACCTGTTTATCCTTTGCGTAAATGTGACAAGAAGTAGCTCCTAACTTGCCGCTTTAGGAGAAACTCTTAAAAATAATGGGCGTATCAGTTCTAATTTTAGGACTCCTAAATTTTAGCTGTAAGAGTATTTCACAAAGCATTTTAGCACTAAAACTAGCTCCTAAATCCATGGAATGCTAGGAGTACTCAAGAGGACTCCTTAGTCACTAAGACCAAATCACTAAACAATCCTAATGCCTGTTGCCGCAATCCACTATACAACATTGAGGCAATAGTGATAATAAATCACTATATAATATAATAATAATAATAATAATAATAAATATCTTTAATAAAACGTAATGTCAGATTACCTGTGGCAGTTCTTTTTACGAGTTCACACTTACAAATGATCGAATTTAGCCCAAAGATTGAATGTGCTCCTCACAAACTTTGTTTATAAAACATAATTTTCGCTCTCGAGATGCAGACATGTACGAAGCTGACAATTAGCTGAACATATACTAGTTTAATTAGTGACACTTGGCCTACTTTTTAAAATCTTTATTTGAATACAGCAAAAAAATATTATTTTAAAATCTTTATTTAAATATGGCATCATTTTAATTTTAAACATTTTATTTGAATATGGCAACATGAAACAAAATATTTCTATAATTTCAATAATTAAATCACTGACAGAGACTCCTCCCCATCAGCCAATCAGTGTGGTCATAGTTAGGAAGTGTGACGACATCATCCATAGCAACGAGAGGTCAACTCCACCCTTACTCTTAGCTTAAGACTTCTCTTTATTACTTAGTAAAAGTTGCTCTCAGCAGCTTTGTGATTAGCTTTTAAGAGAAAACTCGTAACTAAGAACTTTTACTGCCATATAGGAGAACTCTTAGTGCTAAGAATAAATGTTTTGTGAATATGGCCCCAGGAGTGTTAATTGTTGTCTTTCAATGCATATGATAATTCATACTCAGAAATGACATTCATTGCAAGATGATTAGTTAAAACATTTCACCTGCAGACTATTTTTTCATGTCATGGATTTTGTCATTGAGGATTTCTTAAAAATACTGTACAAGACTCTTGTTTCGTGAACCCAATCTCGTGTCTCGTGACAGTGTTTGAAATAACATCTGTTTGTGATATGTGGACCTTGATCACCATAGAAGACGGAAATATTTGTATACGTGATGCAAAAGCACACTAACCATTAACAAGCAAACAGTAAAGACACTGCTTTTAGAAATAAGACAAATCAAATGTGACAATCATGTATTAAATTTGATCTGGCATTACACCTTGTTTCTTAAAGCGGATTGCCTGATATGCATATTTATCCATATGTGTCATACAATATAGCCTCCTCTATCATAATTCACGAGCTACTCGATTCTCTGGCTGAAAGGATAAGTCCATATTATGATTGTAGAGAGCGCTCAAAGCTCTTTTTTTTCCAAATGTGCATGCTTTCAGACTAAAGCCCCAGAGTTTTGTGCTGTGCTGTGACTACAAATAAACAAACAGATGTGACTGAACGAGTAAGTGTGTCCTCCCTCTTTTGTGAAATATTGATTAAATCCACATTATTTCTGTATGATTACTGCGCAATCCTGACCCAAATGAATTCATTATTAGGGATGCACCGATAGGGTCAATACGATACCGATTTTAACAATTATTCCGATTCTGATACCGATACTTGTCACTTGAAATTGTCATTAAAATAAAGTGTTTTGATTATGTTTTAAATCAGCAAAAAAACATTAACTTATAGCCTGCTAGCTAGTTTAATGCTGCATTATCAAATAATTTTAAATGAACATAGACTGGATCCACTTAACATTCGGCAGCCCAACATTAATACATAAATACAACAGAACAAGATACATATAAAATAAACGGTGCTTGAAGTAGGTTTAATGTTAAATAACACTGCATATTCTTCACTGTATAAATTAAATGCATATATATTATTATTAAATTGAGACAGCTCAATTTTACTGTAGGCTACAACATTGGTGGAAATCGGTTCGTTATATAGCCCTTATTCATGCCGATTCATTTATAGCCGATATGCCGATGGTTGTAAATTGATCAAAAATCTGACAATAAATTTCAGCGGCCGATACATCGGTGCATCCCTATTTATTATTATTAATGCATCACTGTTTATTGTAAAATTGTGGTAAACATCAATGCTTGTTTTTAAATCATTAAATAAAAAAACAAAAAGGCAAACATTTATCAATTTTTTTCATTTTGTGATCTTCACAGGTTTCCAGTCTGATAAAAATTCCCTTTGTTGGTGAAACTTATTGTGAACTTCATTTGACTAATCAACACATTGAATCTGATTCTGACTCTTGCTTCTTCACTCCTCTCTCAGTCACTGGACATTAATTGGGAAGTCAGCCCTCTAAGGTGATTTAATACCATTACAATAACCAGCACATCAGTCTCTCAAACATGAGGTGTTTAACGTCTGTGAAACTCATTCCACACTAATGACACATAAAACCAGTTCTCATGTGGCACTTAAGGGCTATTTTATACCTAAAACTTTTCCCACAGTGCCCACATGTAAACGGCTTCTCTCCAGTGTGAACTCTCATGTGTCGGTTAAGGCTTCCTTTTCGGTTGAAACTTTTCCCACATTGTTGGCAGGAGAACGGCTTCTCTCCAGTGTGAATCCTTATATGGACTACAAAGTGTTGTTTTAGAAAGAAACCCTTTCCACACTGAGGGCACATGTAAGGCTTCTCTCCAGTGTGAACTCTCATGTGTCTTTTAAGGCTTACTCCTGGAGAGAAACTCTTTCCACAGTGTTGGCAGGTACAAGGCTTCTCTCCAGTGTGAACTCTCATGTGTCGGTTAAGGCTTCCTTTTCGGTTGAAACTTTTCCCACACTGTTGGCAGGAGAACGGCTTCTCTCCAGTGTGAACTCTAATGTGGTCTACAAAGTGTTGTTTTAGAAAGAAACCCTTTCCACACTGAGGGCAGGTGTAAGGCTTCTCTCCAGTGTGAGTTCTCATGTGCTTTTAAGGCTTCCTTTTAGAGTGAATCTGTTTCCACACTGTTGGCAGGTGAAGTTACTTCTAGTTCCCTTCTTTTCACACCTTTTTCGTGTCTTTTCAGCCTGTAAGCAACTAAAAGTTTTTTCCGCAGTTATGAAAGAATGATTCTTATATTGATCTTTCTCCTCCATGTCATTCAGTACTTCACTCTCCTCTTTCAGCACCGTCAGGTCTAAGGCAAAAGGGATAAATTCAAATTAACACCAGTTTAATGGTACAAAGCAAAAGACAACAAAACATTTAGACATGTAAAGCATCAAAACCAACATACAACTAGATCCTATTCCCAGGGATGTAGCACCAGGGGGAAAAGGTGGAGAGAGTGCGGAGGGCCCAGACGTTTATGGTGGGACATTGATATCCTATCCATAATATTGTCCTTCGAAAAACCTGAAGAACACCTTTGTTTTACCCCTAAATGAACCTCTGGTTGGAGTACATCAGACTTTGGGCCCATTTGCCGCAGACCAGTCAGGGTGCCCATGCTGACCGCTGTCCACCGCCCAGAAGATGGCCTGATGAACACATGGCACCAAGATGCACTATGGGAAGAAGGCAAGCCGTTGGAGGCAGTGTGATGCTTTGGGCAATGCTACGGTCCTGAGAAAACTAAAACAGTGATTGTCTAACTTTCATTCAAACAACCTCCTACTTCTATATCATGTCATATAACCAATAGACGTGACCATTATGCATACGTATCACTCACAATTCATGCAATTGTATGAATGTTGAATGACTGATCGAAATTGTATCGTGTGTGGTACCTTTATGCTGGTACTCTCATAACTCAGAAGATGGTTTGATTGAATTTGGTCTAGAATGTTCGTGGTCTTATAATAGGAAATCATGTTATTTACTCTCTGCTTAGAGCAGGAACGTAAGAGACCACAGAGACAACGATTGATTTATGGTTGGGGTGGAGGAAAAGACACCTCTGAACCAAACATGAAATTTAATTGGTCAGAACTCCTCCAGAGTTTAAAATATCAGAACAGTTAGAACAGTGCTAGTTCTAGTCGAGTTCCGTTTAGTTCGAGTTCAACTTCAGTCGTTCTGTTGAAGGAGTTGGAGAACTCCAAGGACGAGTGTGGCAGACCAGAGAAAATGGGTTAAATTCATTCAAGCCATCCAGACCTCTCCTCTCACTTTCCTTTCTTTTACTTAAGTTTATTTTCTTTCCGTGAGTCTCGTGTTCTAAGTTAAGTTTAGCATAAAGTTTCTCTCGACGAATCTCCAGCTTCTCATCCAGCAGCCGACACACCACGTGATTGGCTTCCCAAGATGCCCATCAAAGACACGACAAGGCCTTCCGCGAATCACAAAGAACCGGGAAACCCCTCTCCAGCCTAGACCGGGAATCCCCGTTCAATGATGACACGCGAGACAAACGCAAGTAACCTCCAGATTCTAAACTGAACTGGTGCATTGATATCAAAGTGAATAACCCCGCCTAAGCAACGATAGGAGGGTTAAGTCAAGATCGGTGGTTCATTCAGGGCATGTGTTATAAATGCAGATACTGCTAGAAACTTGGGACTTCATCCTTCTCTCTCTTTAGACTCACTCTTTCCTCCTTTCTGCAACGCGTGTGAATGTGTGTTTGTTTGTTTTTGTTAGATACTAGTTTTACGTGTTAGAGTAATCAATAAAGCTTTGTTTGTAAATTAAAGATAAGTGTTCTTGTGTTATGTGCTTACGAATCTTAATGTCTTGAACTGCTGATCTAAGTTACCTGGCTATTAAATAGTGTTTCACTATTCTGTGGAAATTAATATCCGCTGCAGAGTTGATAGTTACGGCCCGTTCAAATGAACGCTGAATGAGTCATTTGCTCGGTCGTAAAATAGACTCTTTCAAAATTCCCTATGAATGAATTAATTCATTAATTTGAGCTAAATAGACATGTTCCCTTATACAGAGTCCCCTATTGGCATATTATATATGTAATACAGTAGTGTGCACTTGAGTATAGCCTTCATTTCACTTTAACCCCTTCTTGTGTTTAGCTTGTTTTCATCTAGTTTGGGACAGAAACAAGAATTCAATCAGAAACAATATTATTTTTCTCACCCCATTGGCAGATAATTTTGCTTGTTTTAAGCAAAAGCTCACTTCATTGATTTTTAAGAAAACAAGAAAAAATATATTTTGTCATTTTACTTATATAGTAAAAGCATCTTGATTTAAGAATGTTTAGATATTTAAACTAGAAACAAGACAAAATTACTAAGTAAGAATAGCATTTTTTGCAGTGTACTAACACCGTAAATCACGCTCTGTATATTCAAGACAACGTAACCCTAATAATCTCTGAATTCTACCCATTTCCTCTGCTATATTAATGTCCATGCTAATTGGTCTCTGGAATTGCCAGTCTGCTGTAAACAAAGCAGACTTTATTTCATCTTTCTCCACTCATTCACATCTCAGTCTCATGGCCTTAACTGAGACCTGGATCAAACCAGAGGACACTGCCACTCCTGCGGCCCTCTCAACTAATTTCACTTTTTCACACAGCCCTCACCCGATTGGGAGAGGTGGAGGTACTGGTTTACTCATCACAAATGATTGGAAATTTGAGCCCATACTATCTCTATCTGGCAACAGTTCATTTGAATCACACTCAATCACTATTACTCACCCTGTTAAAATCCATGTTGTACTGGGTAACTTCTTGGAAGATTTGGATATGTTGGCTACAGACTTCACCTCTCTACTGACCTCCTATAACCTTAACCGAGGATTTACCACTGCCACTCACAAATCAGGTAACCATTTAGACCTTATCTACACACACGTCTGCTTCATGGAGAACACTTTAGTTACACACCATTGCACACCTCCGACCACTTCCTCGTCACTCTTAACCTCATACTGACTCCTGATACAACACACACTCCTCCGTAGATCACCTTTCGCCGTAATCTACGCTCTCTCTCCCTCTCGTCTATCCACTATGGTTTCATCCTCACTTCCTCCACCTGCTCAGTTCTCAGCTCTGGACACTAACAGTGCTACTGACACTCTTTGTTCCACTTTGTAAAATGTTACAGCAATTGCATATTTTTGCCGCTCTCCTTTGTAAGTTGCTTTGGATAAAAGCGTCTGCTAAATTACTAAATGTAATGTAAAAATGTTATGGTACTCAGTACCAATTTCGGTACCACAGCAAAAATTATTTTCTTTTTTAATTTTATTTAACCATTTGAAAAAAATATGAAATGTATAAAGTTTATTATTAATGATGATCATTATAAGTAAATAATACAAACATTTAAAGGCTGTATGCTGTGTAAAATTAAACATTGTTTATAAAAAAAGATCAAGGCATAATTATTATTATTATTAGAGATATATTATTATTACAGAGATGTAGCTAAATCTACAGTAGGGTACAACAGTATCCTAATATATTCTGTCAATTTAAACTTTTTTAAACTGCACTTTTATTTTGACGGGTTGCTGTGAAGCCCTTTGAGTGTCTGTGTTCACGATATGACAGTTTTCTCAAATAAAATGGTAAATTCCCATCTTTGTAGTATTTTCCTGTAAAAATGTAAAGTTCACTTGGAATTATTCAGTATGGGTGAACGTTGACATGTTGATTAATATTCATGATCCCAGCAGCTCATTAAACCTTATCTTATCTGTATTATTGTTAGTTTTGTTTTATATAAACAATTAATGACCAACAATATCTTTAGTACAGTTAAAATGACAAATATACATTCATATGGTCAGCAAGTTTTAGTTCTAATTACTTGAGTTCTATCTTGTAATTTTGTAAGCGATCTGGAAACATGGTTGAGGTTTTGCTGTTTACACTACTTTTTAAACTTACGTTTGCACAATGAGGGTATGAATAAATACAGAATCTGTATAATATATATATATATATATATATATACATTCACCTAAAGGATTATTAGGAACGCCTGTTCAATTTCTCATTAATGCAATTATCTAATCAACCAATCACATGGCAGTTGCTTCAATGCATTTAGGGGTGTGGTCCTGGTCAAGACAATCTCCTGAACTCCAAACTGAATGTCCGAATGGGAAAGAAAGGGGATTTAAGCAATTTTGAGCGTGGCATGGTTGTTGGTGCCAGACGGGCCGGTCTGAGTATTTCACAATCTGCTCAGTTACTGGGATTTTCACGCACAACCATTTCTAGGGTTTACAAAGAATGGTGTGAAAAGGAAAAACATCCAGTATGCCGCAGTCCTGTGGGAGAAAATGCCTTGTTGATGCTAGAGGTCAGAGGAGAATGGGCCAATATGGCCACCATGTGCCCATCCTCTGATGGCTACTTCCAGCAGGATAATGCACCATGTCACAAAGCTCCAATCATTTCAAATTGGTTTCTTGAACATGACAATGAGTTCACTGTACTAAAATGGCCCCGACAGTCACCAGATCTCAACCCAATAGAGCATCTTTGGGATGTGGTAGAACGGGAGCTTCGTGCCCTGGATGTGCATCCCACAAATCTCCATCAACTGCAAGATGCTATCCTATCAATATGGGCCAACATTTCTAAAGTATGCTTTCAGCACCTTGTTGAATCAATGCCACGTAGAATTAAGGCAGTTCTGAAGGCGAAAGGGGTCAAACACAGTATTAGTATGATGTTCCTAATAATCCTTTAGGTGAGTGTATAATGTTATTATATGTTATGGTGTGGAGTGGAACTCTTAATGCTTCTGCATACCAAGACATTTTGGACAATTTCATGCTCCCAACTTTGTAGGAGCAATTTGGGGACGGCCCCTTCCTGTCCCAACATGACTGCGCTCCAGTGCACAAAGCGTCGCTCCATAAAGACATGGATGAGTGAGTTTGGTGTGGAGGAACTTGTCTGCCCTGCACAGAGTCCTGACCTCATCCCGATAGAACACCTTTGGGATGAATTAGAGCGGAGACTGCGAGCCAGGCCTTCTCGTCCGACATCAGAGCCTGACACCACAAATGCACTTCTAGAAGAATGGTCAAAATTCCCATAAACACACTCCTAATCCTTGAGGAAAGCCAACTCCATATTAAGCCCTACAGATTAAGAATGGGATGTCTTTAAAGTTCATGAGTATGTAAAGGCAGGCATCCCAAAGACAGTGTTTCTCCTGCCATTATATTAGGGGGACAAAAATATCATTCATTTCTGTAGGGCTGGACATTTTAATAATGATCAAATGTGTGTGTTATGAGAATGAAACCAACCTGTGTGTTCCTCAGTTTCTTCATGTTTCACTCCGAATGGTTCTTCAATCTTCACGTCTTCACTCTCCTCTTTAATAAACGCCATCTTTATAATAGTGTGATGTAGATCTCAGTCGCTTCACCAGGAGTTTATTCTGTGTGTTTGTCCTGTTTAAGATGAGAATAATTAACAGAAAGAACCATAAACCCAAACTAAATTAGTCTCAATCAGCTCAGTAAGAGAGTCAGAGAGTGATTTTAATTTTTATTTAACTTTCAAAATTACAGAATTCAACAGCAAGGTCTTGACACATTTTCAGAATATTTTCCCTAACCATTTACTTAAACAACATCAACTTTTTTCCCTTAAATGCAGTTTTGATATTAACAAAACATCTCTTTCATTGTCTAATTTTCGACACAGTGTTTGGTTTTTAAACATAACTTCTCTCCTCACTCCTTTTTTTAATAATTTGAAATAATAACAAATCATTCACAAAAGAAAAACTTTATTTTTTTTAGACCTTGGTTTGAGTCCAATATATTATTAGTCGGTCAGTTGTTGAATTCTGATCGGCAGCTTTTGAGAATTACTAAACTATGTCTTAAGTGTCATATTTCTGAATATTGTTCTGTCATGCATTCATCAGGGCTGTGTTTCCCCGCTTTGAATCACTGAATCATTTGTTTTGACTCAATCCTTTCTGTTGACTCGCAGACTCGTAAAGCTCCGGTTTTCTCGTCACTCGCCAGAGACTGAATTCATGTTTGATTCACGATAAAGAGTGAAATAAGACACTCCTTCTGTTACTCAGGAGTTTATTATGTTACTTTACTCACACAACGTTGATATATTTTAGATAAATCAATGCAGTGTTACTTTTAATAATATATCATTCATTCTGCTTCGCGTTGAACACATAATGTTAACCGCTTGAAACACAAACCTTTCTCCAGCCGAATCACATTCAGGAGCGCGGCGCAGCCTTATGACGTCACACCACCACACCAAAATAAAAGTCCTGCTCACTGCTGCTGCTTCTTCTAAAACCACACAAGTGCACACAAAATGTACATAGAAAAAAAAATCTGATTTAAATGTATTATTGAAATTAATTTAACAACACAATGGTAAGTTAATAATACAGTTCACATTGACAGCAAATCTTTTATTTTATTTTTTATTAACGCAATTACATATTGCATTCACATTTTGTGTCCTAATGAAGTACTTCTTCGTACTTATTTTTTCTATTTACACTCTCATCTTCGGGCTCAGTAGTTGTGTTCATTGTCCTTTCTGAGTGGTGATGATAACAGAGTGAAGTATTACACGGGACTTCCGAACAGGGCTGGACTGGGGCTAAAATTCGGCCCTGGCAAACCCAGCCCATCCGGCCCATGAGTTCCCCGTTACTGTTTTTGCTGGGGTTAGGTCCTTAAATTGGAGTAAATAAATAAAACTAGGACAAGGAAAAATAATTATATATATTATTGAATTTACTGCAAATGCAGATAAACTTAATATTGCACTTTTGTCACACAGAAATTCACTTGACAGTAAAGCATTGATTTAGAGCAGGGATGCAGTAAAGTAAATTTACTGCTTTTAAATGCTGTCAACATTTACACACTCTCATGTCATTTCAAACCTGTATGACTTTCTCTCTTCCGGGAAACACAAAAGATATTTTGAAGAATGTTGGCAACCAAGCCCTTTCAGGATACCATCGAATATTGTTTGAACAAAAAAACAGACTTAAATTACACAGAAATAAATTCATTTAGGTTTGGAATGACATTGGGGTGAGTAAACAATCACATCTTTGGGTTGAACTACCCCTTTAAAAACAATAAAAAAAATTCAAGAGTTGACACCTAATTTATGCAAGACACTGATATCTATCTTTAATGAGGTTCTCAATGAAATAACATTTAGTTAAATTTAATTAGTTCTATTACAAAGTTGATAAAACATTTAAAGAGAAAAAAGCTTTTTCCTTAATTCATGGGATCCAAGCTTTAAAGGTGTTTTGTTGAATTGTAATGGCATTTTAACTGAGTTTAACTGTAAGATCATGGTAGTCACAGGTAAAGCCATGCTCCTCATTACCATGGGTACGGTTTTAAAATATATAAACCATATTTAATAAACTATTGAATTTGTAATAAAAAAAATATTGTAAACATGTAGAAAATACGAAAACCACATACGAAAATGTGATTTATATTTCGAAATATTTAATGTAAGTAATAATAGCAACGTTTTTAATAAATATGTTTCTTCCGAAACGCCAATATTTCTTCTCTTTTAGGAGCTGCCAGGTGAATTGTGGTTGTGCTAAAGTGACAAGTGTGTATTTGTGTGTATTGTCGTTTTCCACTTAACCTCGTCATGTATTTCCATGCTCGTGTCTGTTTTCAGCTGATTCACCACAGAACCGGTAATGTTCCCATATAGCACACGATTGCATAAAACACAATCGGAGTCAAAGTGCCGCCCATCACTTTTGTCATCCTTTTGTCCGGATATTAGCCTTTTTGCGGTTCCATGTGCTATGCGCTCAAATAATTTTTTATAAAAAGCGCCTAATATGGAGGGGAGGTCTCTCTCTCTTTGGCCTGTCAATTCAGAAGACAAACCAATGGGCCGCTGTCCCTGCATGATGGGCCAGTCAGTGGCAAATAAATAAAATAAATAAATAAATAACCTTGTATCGGCCCCAAAGTGTGTCGGCCCACCGGGAAAATGCCCGGTATGCCAGATTACCAGTCCAGCCCTGCTTCCGAACTATGTAATGTTTCAGACACTTCCACTCAGTCTCACGCCACATCTGCCTTGTTTGAAGAAGCTCTCACCCTTGTCCTGTTGACTCTCGGCCGTCTGTTTCAGGTGCACAGGGCAACAGTCAGTGATGCCTTTCACCATACACTCAGTGTAGTGGTGTAACGGATCACAAAACTCACGGTTCGGATCACATTACAGATAACTAGTCATGGATCGGATCAGTAAAAAAGGAGGAGGAGACTATTTTTATTTACTTTCCATTTATTATATGAAACTGTTAAAGGGATAGTTCACTTTGAAATTAAATTTTGATATTTTTAGCTTACCTCATGGGCATCCGAGATGTAGGAGTATTTGTTTCCCCAGTAGTTTCAATTTTGCAACAGGAGGGGCAATACCGACCCTATATGTATTTGGTATGGGATCGATGTTTTCACCATATGCTCTAAATCACAATATAAAAGGTGCATTAAAGGATTAGTTCACTTCAAAATGAAAATGTCTCATCTCATTTAAGGTGTTCATGTCTTTCTTTCTTCAGTGGAAAAGTTTTTATGAGGAGAAAATTCCAGGATTTTCCTCCACATCATAGACTTCAATGGAAACCAAAATGTTAAAGGTCCAAATCAATGGCTACTTTTTAGGACACAAATAATACAATTTTAGTTTATTTTTTATAAATTGTAATATTTGAATATGCAATACATTCATTTTAATTGTATTACTTTTTGATTTTAATGTTTTTATTATATATTATTAAACATTATGTATAACTATTAATTAATGTTAATATTCATGTTAATCATCATACATCATTAATGTTACTTTTTTAATGTGTGTGTGTGTGTGTATATATATATATAGCAGAAACAAACTTTATTTTCCTGTTAACACAGTTAAACTGCTTTGAAACAATCTGGATTGTAAAAAGAGCTATATAAATAAAGATGACTTGACTTGACAAAAGGTGAAGCAACTTACCTTTGCCAGTCCAATGTTTGGGGGCTTGTAGCTGACCAGGCACCCAGCGCCTCGTCTCGTAGCTTTCCATACAAAAATGTTGAACTATTCAAAATCTGTCAAGCAAATTTTACACATTTTTAAAAAATCTTTTTATTTATTTTAATACTTTAATACTTTCATCACTGCAGTGCAAGAGATGATATTCGCTGTGATGTGGATGAAATGATGTGGCCAGACAGAGAGGAAGGCCGACCTCGGCCCGCACCCCCGCAAAGAAAAGCACCCTTTCCCGGTTAGGGCCTCGATCCAGAGGAGAGCTATGTCCGTAAACAAAGTTTGAGAAAGCTAGACAGCTTACATTTTTATTTTTAAGGTTTTAAAGTTTACAGGTTTGACATTTGAAATAGTTTTAAGTTTTAGTTAAGATATATAGACAGATAGATTTGGTTTATTACTGTGGTGATAAGTGCTTGTTCCCCTTGGTGGCAGTCACATCCAAACACACTATGGGCAGTGTGGGACAGTAAGCTAAGCGGGTGTTGAGGTTGTGTAAGAAATAAAGAAGCTACACGCCAGTTTTTACTATTTACTCAAAAGTTTATTCAAAAGTCAATAATGTAGTACACAAAAAAAATAACATTTGTATTTATACAGTACAGTCTTTTTTTTTTTTGTAAAGAAATGTTACATGTAAGCTTAAAGGGGTACTTCAGCGCTGGGAAGATGAATCTGTATTTAAACTGGGTCATTAATGTAGTAGAAATGTGAAATTATTTTTGAATTTGGTGCCTTCTAGACTGAGAAAACACAGAAAATGTATTTTTGTCTCATGGGGATGAAAGACAACAATTCCCAGAATGCACTTCTCTGCCCTACGCTAGTCACGGCTTACTGGTTTACTTGCCCACCGCGTTCATTTTCATATAATCAGTTCAGTTCGAGACACTACAATTAAAAACTGAACGTGTCTGTTCAATATATTATGAGTGAGTCGATTGAGTGTCACGGCACAAACGCAGCAGGATCGGATTACATTCATCACATGAGCTGAGGTAATCGCGGGAATTTAACTTTCATAGGAAGTTCATTTGAAGAGTTGAAACACTCCCTTTGCTCTCCACCGCTCCGTTTACATGAATCTCCGCAGCTCCGCGAGCGAGTGCTGTGAGTGTGATGTTGAAAACATGTGGGAATAGCGCCCTCTGCTGGCTGTAGTCTTCAGCCTCTGGACAAAAACTCCTCCAATGATGCAAAATGATGATATTTGCGTCATCGGAGGAATTTTTCCAGAAATAAAATACATAATTCTCCCGTCTCAGGGTCATATGAGGGGGGAAAGTACCATAATTTGAATATACTCCCGGATTTCTACTGATACAAAGCTTAATGCTAATTGCTGAAGTAACCCTTTAAAATTCCAGTCTCGCTCGAGATCTCCAGTCTGACGCATGTGTGTGATCTCGCGTTGTTTACTTGTCACATCACACGTGTGTTTGTTTGGGAACGTTGGTTAATGAGACCTAGACTCTTTACCACCTCGCACCTATATAGACATTGTTAATTACTTGTTTTTTGGCATCAGTTATTACGTTCTGCAAGAATTCAAAAGCCTGAACTCACTGGAAAGCTACGAGACATTCTGCTGCGGCTGGGTGCTTGGTCATCTACAAGCGGCCCAAACTGTGAAAAAAAAAACGTTGCACTGGCAAAGGTAAGTTGCTTCACTCATTTTGGAGGGAGTAGGGCAATTGTGTGTTATTGTCACGTATCCTACGCCTGCTGTTTCCGTCCACTCACCACCCGAGGTCACCTGTTCACCATTAAGTGTTTTTCACTGCACACAGTTACATGTTACTGGACTACATTTCCCATGTTCCATTGCTCTAGTTAGTTCCACACCTGTAGTCGATCACAAGGACTGTAAAACACAGACGCACAAGCTCACTGATGGCTGAGTAATGATAGCAAATGTCGCTTCTTTACAGAGCCAACCGTGTTCTTAGTCTATTGTAGTCTGACTCTTGCCTTGTGTTTTGATCCTAGTATGGTTTCCCGTGTTCCTCTCTGCCTGCCCTGTACTCCTGCTCACTTCGGATTATCCTCTTGCCTTGTCCACTGGATGATGTCCAGTCCGTTTGCTGGCCCTGGAATGCTCTTTGTCTTGCCCATATCTGACCTGTTTGCCTGTGTTTGACCCCTGCCTGTTATGAACACACCTTTTCATAAATAAAAAGCTGTGTATATGAATCCGCACGCCTTTCATCTCAGTCCATCCGTAACACTTTTAATGTAGCAATTTAATTTCATGTTAATTTACCCGAATTGTATTATTATTACAATGATTTGTTGCTATAAATGTTATCATGATTTTAAAATAAGTTTAAACTTTAATATTTTTATCTATCTATCAAAACGTCAAACCTTCAAACGTTAAGCTTTTAATTAACTTTTTCAAACTTTTTTTACAGTAATTGTACACTGTTTTTAACAGTGCGTGTGTCATGAGGGTGAGAGAAATGATTGAAGAAACAGCAGAACTAATGGATGACTCTGGGAAGTGGATGAACCGGAGAGACACTGGAGCGGATCAATCTCAGGGAAAGGCTAGTTTCTGAACCACAAAAATGTGAATGCAATGTGTTATTGCTTTAATTTTTTTAACTGTCAATGTGAACTGTATTATTAACGTATACTTGTGTTAATAAATTAATTTCAATAATACATTTAAATCGGATTTTTTAAAAAAAATTAAATGTATAATTTTTGTGCACTTGTGTGGTTTTAGAAGAAGCAGCAGCAGTGAGCAGGACTTTTATTTTGGTGTGGTGGTGTGACGTCATAAGGCTGCGCCGCGCTCCTGAATGTGATTCGGCTGGAGAAAGGTTTGTGTTTCAAGCGGTTAACATTATGTGTTCAACGCGAAGCAGAATGAACGATATATTATTAAAAGTAACACTGCATTGATTTATCTAACATTTATCCGCGTTGTGCGAGTGAAGTTACTTAGTAAATTCATGAGTAACAGAATGAGCATCTTATTTATCTCTTTATCGCGAATCAAACATGAATTCAGTCTCTGGCGAGTGACGAGAGAACCGGAGCTTTACGAGTCTCCGAGTCAACTGAACCGATTGAGCACAACAAATGATTCAGTGATTCAAAGGTCTCTATTTTTATCTATCTCGATTTCTTCCAAACATTAAATAACTAAACTCACTAATATATTAAGGGTCTGTATAATTTGCATTAGTATATTAATCTGTAGTGTTATTTTATAGTGTCTTTGTCTTATCAGGTCATTTAGGTCCATTAACTATCGCTCTGACATGTGAAAAGATTATTGCATGACAATACAATATTCAGAAATATGACATTTAAGACTCAATAACTGACCAATTAATAATATATTAGACTCAAACCAATGTCTAAAAAGAATAAAGTTTTTCTTATGTGAATGATTTATTTAAAATAAAAAAAAGGAGTGAGGAGAGAAGTTGTGTTTAAAAAACCAAACTGTGAAAATTAGACAATGAAAGAGGTGTTTTGTTAATATCAAAACTACATCTAAAAAAAACATGTATATCAGCAAGTTGTTTAAGTAAAAGGTTAGGGAAAATATTCAACAGAGCAATTATTTTTAATAAAAAATTTAAGTGTCCAAACATTTGTTTTTAGATAAACTTGATTGAATTAATGATAAATGCAGTGACCAATTGATTCGATCTCTTTTTGTTTGTATCTCATCTCCTCCATCTAAACTAGTTTGGGTTAATATGTTTCCCTCATTTGAGTGGGATCATTTTTTGGGATTTCTCAGTGGGTATTGTGCAACAAATAAAACCAAAGAAGTGTCATTTAAAATCGTTCACAGACTATATCCTGGGAAAGACACATTAGGTGTGAGATGTATCAATGTCTAAGTGATGCGCTTTGATTTTAAGTTTTTTTTTTCTTCTTTTTATTTAAATTGTCATGTTTCAATTTCTACTTACAAAATCTGAAAATGTGTCCAGACCTCGCTGTTGAATTCTGTGATTTTGAAAGTTAAAAGAACACTCCAGTGTTTTTAGAAATAGGGCTTATTCAACATATTTCTTACATTTAGATATATGGGCAAATGTATTTTTGTCTCAGTGCATGCATTGTTTTAGTTTGGCAGGGTCGCTGCTAGCTTAGCTTAGCATAATGAATGGAATCCTAGCATATCCCAAGTAAAAGTGATTTAAAAAAAACACCCCATCTAATTACTTCTTGTGGCCTGAGTATTCACAATGAATACAAATAGCGATGCAGATTAAGACTAGGCGATTTCCTAGGCCGATATTGACTTGGCACTATATTATGGGGAAGCACAGCTACTTGGGCGCAGAGATATCACACAACACATTAAATGTATGTTAACAGAAGTTGTGGGATTTCATAGGTTGCGTGATATCTCTGCTGGAAAGAAGTTGAATAAGCCCTATTTCTAAAAACGGTGGAGTGTTCCTTTAAATAAAAATAAAAAACTGAACTGATTGAGACACTCAGAAATTTAGTTTGGGTTTATTTTTCTTTCTGTTAATTATTCTCATCTTAAACAGGACAAACACAAAGGAAAACTCCTGGTGAAGCGACTGAGATCCACATAAAGATGGAGTTCATTGAAGAGGAGAGTGAAGACGTGAAGATTGAAGAAACATTCAGAGTAAAACATGAGGAACAAACAGGTTGGTTTCATTCTCAAAGCTGAACTCACTCATTTGATCCTTATTCAAATGTCCAGCTCTACAGAAATTAATTATATTTTTGTCCCCTTAATATAATCGTACACATTAATTCCAAGTGAACTTTTACATTTTTACAGGAAAATAGAAAAAGAATATCACTTAGATCTAGCACATCAATTCTGTGTGGTATGTAAGACTCAAGCGATGGAAAGTCAGTAAATAGTGCACTTTACGGATCGCATGACAGAGCGTGAGACTCAAGAGCTCAGTCAGTGTTTGGCGAGTGAAAATATCTGTGTGTACTAGGAGTGCAACGGTTCGGTTATTATCACGGTTTCGGTTCAGTTTGGTACGTGCTATGTTCAGGGTAATTAGGACATTTGTCAAATAAATAAAATAAGAACAAATAATCAAACTGCAAGCAACAGCTCAAATAAAGATGAACTTTTAAATAAAGATTAATTAATCAATCATGAAGTTACTAAAGCTATTCAATCGAGCAAGGAGTGATTTTTTTTTTTTTGTAATTTGTTGTTTGATTAAAATTAAAAACACATACAGAAGGAAAAGGCTTATTTCCCTTTAAAGGTGCAGTGTGTAGTATTTATGAAGATCTATTGACAGAAATGCAATATAATATACATAACGATATTTTCAGTAGAGTATAAAGACATTACATACTGAACCATTATGTTTTTATTACCTTAGAATGAGACCGATCCGCGTATGATATCAAAATACAGCATGAGCGATTCAAAATCATAAGGAGTGCTCTCGTTTGATTTCATACGACGATCGGTCCGCACAGCACTGATGCATCTTGAACAAGCCTTCCATCAACAATGCTGAACGTTTCGTTGCTATTGATGCTCATGGCATCCTACATCAAAACACAGCGAATCGAGCGCATGTGTGTAGCTCACAGTGATTTGTATAGACGGAGATTACAATCGAGCAGCTATTAGCTCGATTAGCTCTTAAAAATGGTGGTCACAAGTTTGTGTTCGTCTTGTTGGTCAGGGTAACCCCGCCTGCAAGCCCTGACGCAAACGGTTCTTACTTCCAGACCAGCAATGTTTTGGTGCTACTTAAAGGGTTAGTTCACCCAAAAATGAAAATTCTGTCATTAATGACCCTAATGTCGTTCCAAACCCGTAAGTCCTCCGTTCATCTCCGGAACACAGTTTAAGATATTTTAGATTTAGTCCGAGAGCCTTCTGTCCTTCCTTTGAAAGTGTATGCACACTCTACAGTCCGTGTCCAGAAAGGTAAGAAGAAAGGTAAGAAAAACATCATCAAAGTAGTCCATGTGACATCAGTGGGTTAGTTAGACTCTTTTGAAGCATCGACAATACATTTTGGTCCAAAAATAACAAAAACTACGACTTTATTCAGCATTGTCTTCTCTTCCGCGTTTGTTTGTTTGGAAACATATTAAACATTAAGTACCATGGTCCTTAAACTAGGTACTTGTTGCTTTGGCACTGTGTGCAGGTGCCAAGTCCTGTTGGAAAATGAAATCTGCATCTCCATAAAGTTGGTCAGCAGCAGGAAGCGTGAAGTGCTCTAAAACTTCCTCTTATACAGCTGCGTTGACCTTGGACCTCAGAAAACACAGTGGACCAACACCAGCAGATGACATGGCACCCCAAACCATCACTGACTGAGGAAACTTTACACTGGACCTCAAGCAACGTGGATTGTGTGCCTCTCCTCTCTCCCTCCATACTCTGGGACCCTGATTTCCAAAGGAAATGCAAAATTTGCTTTCATCAGAGAAAACAACTTTGGCCCACTCAGCAGCAGTCCAGTCCTTTTTGTCTTTAGCCCAGGCGAGACGCTTCTGACGCTGTCTGTTGTGCCTTGACACAAGGACAGCTGAAACCCATGTCTTGCATACGTCTGTGCGTAGTGGTTCTTGAAGCACTGACTCCAGCTGCAGTCCACTCTTTGTGAATCTCCCCCACATTTCTGAATGGGTTTTGTTTCACAATCCTCTCCAGGGTGCGGTTATCCCTATTGCTTGTACACTTTTTTTCTACCACATCTTTTCCTTTCCTTCGTCTCTCTTTGTTTACTGATACAAAGCCATATGCTAAATCGCTTAAGTAACCCTTTAAACCATTTGTCAGTGATACATTTTTTGCTATTCGCAATCCAGAAGAGAGAGTTTAGTCTGGTTACACTTTAGGCCTGTTATATTAATCTAATTTTATTTTCGATTTCGGTTGCCACAGATTATAAAAAGATATGGGGTAAAACTGTTATAAACTCTTCGTTTTCTAGCGCAACTTCCTTCTCTTCACAGCCATACGTATTTGTTCCTTTTTCTTTAACAATGCAGTAAGCTAATAAAATCAACTAAAAATAAATATCTCTTAAACCATTTAACTGATTTTAACTGTATTAATGGGTCAAAATTATTTCAGTTAATGGTTAAACAGTTAATATGAGCATCCCTAGTTTGTTCAGCACATCCCACAGATGCTTGATTAGATTGAGAGCTGGGGAATTCGGAGGCCAAGTCAACACCTCAAACTCATTGTTGTGCTACTCAAACTATTCCTGAACCACGTGTGCTTTGTGGCAGGAGCATTATCCTGCTGAAAGAACCTAAGCCACCAGGGAATACCGTTTCCATGAAAGGCTGTACATGGTCTGCAACAATGCTTAGGTAGGTGGTATGTGTCAAAGTAACATCCACATGGATGGCAGGACCCAAGTTTTCCCAGCAGAACATTGCCCAAAGCATCACACTGCTTCTACTGGCTTGCCTTCTGCCCATAGTGCATCCTGGGGCCATGTGTTCCCCAGGGGGTGTATTACAGAAACGTTCTATCTTAGGTCTTAACTTAAGATATGATAAATTAATTTAGGATTTTTCACAATTCCGTATTACAGAAGCAGATCTTAACTTGATTTAGGATTCTTATCCTATTTTACAAAATCTCATTATCTGTAGGTAGGAAATCTTAAACCGCTCCATTGAGTTTGGTAATCAACTGTCAGCAACCAATGTGCAAACTGCTTCTGAGGTAAACCTAAAATCAGAATGGAGAAACCGTGGCGTGCTTTTAATTCCATTGCGGCAGAAATTTAAATTTTATAAGCTCCGTTGAAAACTTAAAGCCTGTTTTATAAATAAAAAGTATAAGGCGTTAGCCACTTGAAGAATGAGCTGGCATAGAGAGTTGGTTTGATGTTAGACGTTCAAAATTTAAGGAACATCTCTAAAGTTACATAACGTTACATTGGTATATACACATTTCTAACTTAATGTGAACAGAATGACTTTCTGAAAGTGTTCATCTAGGTGTCAGCTATGACGCACACATTTTACATATTCCGTTCAAATGCTTTAGAAGTTAGAAATGTGTAGGTATAGCAATGTCCTATGTAACTTTAGAGACGGTCCTTACATTTGCGAATATTGAATGTCCAGTGTCAAACCAACTGTATGCCAGACAGTGAGGAACGTCAGGTAATGCTCCGTGATGGCTCGTTGGCCTCTGTAATGTTGGTCGCTTTTCATCTTATATAATTAATAAATGCAACGCTATCTCGAAAAAGGGTGGACAGGGGTCAGCATGGGCACTCTTACTGGTTGGCAGCAACTGGGCCCAGGAGAATCTTCAGCTGGATTCTTTATTGAGAAGATGCTGTGTGGCGTTGCAGTCATCAAAGTCCAACCAGAACACATTTTCTTTCAGTCTTCATTTAAGGGTAAAAAGGTGTTCTTCAGGTATTTTGAAGGACAATATTATGGATAGGATATCAATATCCCCCATAAATGCCTGAGCCCTCCGCACTCTCTCCACCTTTTCCCCCCGGTGTGATGCCCATGGGAATAGGATCTAGTTGTATGTTTTTGATACTTTACATGTCTAAATGTTTGGTTGTCTGTTGCTTTGTACCATTAAACTGGTGTTAATTTGAATTTGTCTCTTTTGCCTTAGACCTGACGGTGCTGAAAGAGGAGAGTGAAGTACTGAATGACATGGAGGAGAAAGATCAATATAAGAATCATTCTTTCATAACTGGGGAAAAAACTTTAAGTTGCTCACAGGCTGGAAAGACACGAAAAACAGGTGAAAAGAAGGGAACTAGAAGTAATTTCATCTGCCAACAGTGTGGAAACAGTTTCACTCAAAAAAAAAGTCTTAACAGGCACATGAGAGTTCACACTGGAGGAAACCTTACATATGCTCTCAGTGTGGAAAGAGTTTTGCTCAAAAAGTAAGCCTTAACAGACACATGAGACTTCACACTGGAGAGCAACCCTACACCTGTCCTCAGTGTGGAAAGTGTTTCACTCTAAAACAACATTTTGAAGACCACATAAGAATCCACACTGGAGAGAAGCCATTCTCCTGCCAACAATGTGGAAATAGTTTCAACCGAAAAGGAAGCCTTAACCGACACATGAGAGTTCACAATAGAGAGAAGCCTTGCATCTGCCAACAGTGTGGAAAGACTTTGAGTAGTAAAGAAAACCTTAGAAACCACATGAGAGTTCACACTGGAGAGAAGCCTTACACCTGCCAACACTGTGGAAAGAATTTTACTCAAATTGCAAACTTTAAAGTCCACATGAGCGTTCACACTGAAGAGAGCCTTTTCACCTGCCAACAGTGTGGAATAAGTTTCAATCAAAAAGAAAGCTTTAACAGACACATTAGAATTCATACTTTAGAGAAGCCTTACACCTGCCAACAGTGTGGAAAGAGTTTTAATCACCATAAAACCTTTAAAGACCACATGAGACTTCACTCTGGAGAGAACCCCTACACATGCCCTCAGTGTGGAAAGAGTTTTGCTCAAAAAGTAAACCTTAACAGACACATGAGACTTCACTCTGGGGAGCAACCCTACACCTGTCCTCAGTGTGGAAAAGGTTTCTTTCTAAAACAACACTTTGTAGACCACATTAGAGTTCACACTGGAGAGAAGCCGTTCTCCTGCCAACAATGTGGGAAAAGTTTCAGCCGAAAAGGAAGCCTTAACCGACACATGAGAGTTCACACAGGAGAGAAGCCGTTTACATGTGGGCACTGTGGGAAAAGCTTTAGGTATAAAATAGCCCTTAAGTACCACATGAGGATTCACAAATGAGTTTCACAGACATTAAACACCTCATGTTTGAGAGACTGATTATAATGTGCTGATTATTGTAATGGTATTAAATCACCTTAGAGGGCTGACTTCCCAATTAATGTCCAGTGACTGTGAGAGGAGTGAAGAAGCAAGAGTCAGAATCAGATTCAATGTATTGATTAGTCAAATGAAGTTCAAAAGAAGTTTCACCAACAAAGGGAATTTTTATCAGACTGGAAACTTGTGAAGATCGCAAAACGAATGCGTATCTTGTTCTGTTGTATTTATGTATTAATGTTGGGCTGCCGAATGTGAAATGGATCCAGTCTATGTTCATTTAAAATTATTTGATAATGCAGCATTAAACTAGCTAGCAGGCTATAAGTTAATGTATGTTTTTCTTTTGCTGATTTAAAACATAATCAAAACACTTTATTTTAATGACAATTTCAAATAAGAGGACATGTGACAAATATCGGTATCGGCCAATAATTGTTTGTTAAAATCGGTATCGTATTGACCCTATCGGTGCATCCCTAATAATGAATTCATTTGGGTCAGGATTGCGCAGTAATCATACAGAAATAATGTGGATTTTACCAATATTTCACAAAAGAGGGAGGACACACTTACTCGTTCAGTCACATCTGTTTGTTTATTTGTAGTCACAGCACAGCACAAAACTCTGGGGCTTTAGTCTGAAAGCATGCACATTTGGAAAAATATATATATTTTTACATAACATTTCTTAAGGAAGAATGATAGTTTCTATAATTTTCCACCATCCAAGGAGCTTTGAGCGTTCTTTCCAGTCTTAATATGGATTTATCCTTTCAGCCAGAGAATCGAGTAGCTCGTGTCTTATGAAAGAGGAGGCTATATTGTATGACATGCACAGCTAAATATGCATATCAGGCAATCCGATTTAAGAAACAAGGTGTATTGCCAGATACAATTTGTAACCAAATTAATACATGATTGTCACATTTGATTTGTCTGATTTCTACAAGCAGTGTCTTTACTGTTTGCTTGTTAATGGTTAGCGTGCATAGCCTTTTGCATCACATATAAAAATATTTCACTGTCTTCTATGATGTGTCCACATATCACAAACGGAAGTTATTTCATATTTAAGTCACTTTCACGAGTCAAGAGTTTTGTACAGTATTTTTAAGAAATCCTCTATGACAAAATTCATTACAGGAAAAACATTTCTGCAGGTGAAATGTTTTAACCAATCATCTTGCAATGAATGTCATTTCAGTTCTACTTTCTGAGTATGAATTATCAAATGCATTGAAAGACAATAATTTACACTCCTGATTGAGAAGAGTCTGGTGTTGGAGAACTGTTATAGTTTGGAGTGAATTCATTGCAAACGGTTGGATTAATGATCTAAGGGACAACTTTAACTTTGGACATTGATGAACTATATTCCATCAGCTAAGACTCTTACACACATCAGGAACATAAGTAAGCAAAAAGCCACAAGCTTAAATCCATCAGGGCTTTAAATCCATATTTTGCAACATGCTGTGTTGGCGGTCACCAAAAAAGAGTCCTTCTAAAATACATACGAATAACCTATCAAACTCTCAGCATCAAACCCAACATAGCTCATATACAGTATACAGTAGTGAAACGGCCCTCAGCTTGTCTATTAAAATATAGGCTTGCCACGCAAAATTGACAAATTATGCAGATTCACAATGTTAACACAAGGTGGCAGTACTAGATTTTAGGCCAGGGAAACATTAACACGCCAAAAGCAGAGCGAAACAGCGCTACTTGTGCGCAGTGCAACTAGCAAGCTCTGAATCTTGCAATCTCGATCAACGACCACTAAACCACACATTACATTATACCCATTGTTTGCACATTTTACTTATATATATATATATTTTATGTTAACCAGTTAGTTATTTATTTTATCTTTTACTTGATTACTTATAATTCTATGTTGAGTACTTTTTATTCTATTTCTATTTTTAATTTCCTCCTTGTGTTTCTTGTAACTGTTATTTGCACTGTCTATGGAGCGGACCTGTTCACATTTCACTGCCAGTTATATATTGTGTATATAATTGTGTATGTGACAAATAAAACTCTTGAATCTTGAATCTTGAATCTAAACAGCCCATGAGAAGTGTTGAGTTCATCTCTGGTCAAAGCTGCAAATCTCTCGTGATTTAAATGTACTTTTAAGCTAGTTGAAACAGAGCTAACTTAACAACACTAACGTGAAAAGTAGAAGAACTGGACACTGAGTCACAGTGATCCAGTTAGAATACTTATAACCAACAATTCACCAACATTTATCATGGATTTACTGTGGTAACACTAACTGTAACCTTGGGATTTAGTCAGAAAGCTTCTCATTCCCAGTCCCAGCACTAAAGAACACCAACAACCACGGAAAACTACTGCAAGGTTGAGTTAATGTATGGAGAAATCAAAAGAGGGACACAAAATGGCTTCAGGAGGGGGCATAGCCAAAACAGTGTCTAACTCAATTTTAAATCTAACTTACCTAACCACCGAAAGAAAACTAAAATGATCAAAGACAATAGCACTTCCTTAACTCCCAAGCTTATCCCAAAATCAGGAGAAAAAGAATTAGCAAAGAAAATGGCACCCTCATCCCTACAAATTACAATTAAAATATAAAATGTAACTAAAAAGAAACAAAAGACTGTGGAAAAGGAAGTGTCTCTTGCTGCGTCCCAATTCGCATACTTATACATGCATCCCATCAACGTTTAAACTGCTGTCAATCATCGTAACAGTTAAAATCCTCCACATTCAGTTTAATTTCCTACCGTATCGGAGAGAAATGTAGTAGCACATTGATCTGCCATTCGTGGGTCTTTAATGCAGAGACTCTCCTCATGTGTTTGCAGTTTAAATATAATGAAGCACTTAAAAGTTAATGGTCAAACGTATCATTACAAAAGTTCACAATGCTACTGCAGGTGAAATATAATGTGGATAACATTGAATAAATATATTTTCGTCAGGTTAAATACTGATAATTGATCTAAACCGTCTTGGTTACGTATGCAACCTTGGTTCCCTGCGTAGGGAACGAGACACTGCGAACCGTCGCCATGGGAAAGCCTTCGGTGTGACGAATGTCCGAAGCCCTTATACCATCATACCAATGGATTGGCTAGTGACGCTTAACGTATTTGCTAAATCTGTATTCGTTATGTATGCTTATATGCGCGCTAGGCGTCATCTCATCAGATTTTAACGACGAAAGAAGCTACTACTCGAAGAAGTGATTGGCTGGGATCGCAATGTCTCGTTCCCTACTCAGGGAACCAAGGTTACATACGTATCCGAGCTGTTTCCTTTCATAGGTTAACTTCAACACTGTGAAACGTCGCCATGGGAATGAAATATAATACATTCACATACCTGAGAGTAGTGAAGACCATGGAAAGCGTCCGCTCAATCAGATAAAACCTGGAAGCCAGGAGCCGTCTTCACGTCCAGACCGTAAAACATGACAAAAGTGTTTGGAGAGGACCATCCTGCAACAACACAAATATCTTTGCCGAAAGAAGAGCCCTTAAAAAGAGCCTGAGAAGACCCCATTCCTCTGGTTGAATGAGCGTGTACCCCTAGAGGCGAAGTGAGCCCACGCGCTCATAGGCCTTCAACGGCAGCTCCTCTGTTTTTACTGCCAAAGCACATAAATAACTGGCCACTCGTCGTTCCCAACCTCTGTGCCAGGAGGAGAAAAAGCCTCCAAAACGAAACAAAAAGGGGTCAAAGCGACTTTAGGAATATAACCCGGCCTTGGTTGCAGCACGACATTAGTAAGATTTACCAATCAAAGACGACATAATCCTGCACGGTTTGGAAGGCAGTAGAGGGCGTGACTTCCTGGATGGAGCTGAAATAGGCGCTAAATGAGCCGCGAGAGTCTCTCCGAAGGTAGGCATCGTGGCATGACCATGATCCGGCATTTTGGAAACGGTCGCGAAATCCGTAGCTGCGGGATTAGTGATGCACGCCGAAAACGGCTGCTTCCAAGACATCGAAATCTCCTGGTGGAAGTCCTGGAGAAAGGAAGAGGCCTACGGGGCTGAGTAGGTGCGCGACTCGTTAGAAAACGATCATCCAGCTTAGATTGGGCCTGATCTGGTGCGGGCTCGCTGTCCCATTCCAGCCCGAGCTTATCTACAGCACATGAAACTACTTCCAATAGCTCGCTGTACGACGGGGAAGCGTGGTTCTCCTGTCCGCTCAGAGGGAGAGAGCTATTCAGATCGCCCACAAGCTCTTCAGAATCGGAAGCCGTGGTAGGTAAAACGAAATCCCAATGCCAAAAGAAATCACGCCGACGCAACCGGGAGAGAGAGAGAGATAGGGATAATAATCCATCTGCTCATTCTCCATGCGCTCCGATTCGCCAGTGTCATCCCAAACGTCCGTCTCATGCAGTGCCTCGGCGGCCGCAGAAGCAGAGAGGTGGAGATTAGACACAGGGCCTTTAGAAAAGGCATAATTGAATCGCGGCCTGAGCATGCTTAAAGCCTAAGCATAGCACGCACCTGTCGTGAGTGTCTCCTCATGCGACGAACCTACCAGTCTCTGCATCTCCTGTAGCTCATTGTGTCCGCTTAGAGGAGTGAAACTGCTCTTGAAAGGGGTAGCTAAGAACACGAGAAAGCTTTCCAAAGGGCAACAGAAAATCTGCTTCCTGAAGAAGTGAAATCTGATGAGATTACACCTAGCGCGCATACAAGCAAACATGACGTATTTCTAAAGGTGACGCTAATGCTGAGTTCAGACTTCAGGATTTTCAAACTGGTCGGATCTCTGCTCTTTTCACACTGCATGACTATCTGGGGCAGCATTCAGTCTCTGCTGTGTTCACACTGACCGATGGATCAGAGACAGGGGGTTTCACACTGCATGACTATCTGGGGTAGCATTCAGTCTCTGCTGTGTTCACACTGACCGATGGATCAGCGACAGGAGGTTTCACACTGCATGACTATCTGGGGTAGCATTCAGTCTCTGCTGTGTTCACACTGACCGATGGATCGGAGACAGGAGGTTTCACACTGCATGACTATCTGGGGTAGCATTCAGTCTCTGCTGTGTTCACACTGACCGATGGATCAGAGACAGGAGGTTTCACACTGCATGACTATCTGGGGTAGCATTCAGTCTCTGCTGTGTTCACACTGACCGATGGATCGGCGACAGGAGGTTTCACACTGCATGACTATCTGGGGTAGCATTCAGTCTCTGCTGTGTTCACACTGACCGATGGATCGGCGACAGGAGGTTTCACACTGCATGACTATCTGGGGTAGCATTCAGTCTCTGCTGTGTTCACACTGACCGATGGATCAGCGACAGGAGGTTTCACACTGCATGACTATCTGGGGTAGCATTCAGTCTCTGCTGTGTTCACACTGACCAATGGATCAGCGACAGGAGGTTTCAAACTGCATGACTATCTGGGGTATCATTCAGTCTCTGCTGTGTTCACACTGACCGATGGATCAGCGACAGGAGGTTTCAAACTGCATGACTATCTGGGGCAGCATTCAGTCTCTGCTGTGTTCACACTGACCGATGGATCGGCTACAGGAGGTTTCACACCGCATGACTATCTGGGGTAGCATTCAGTCTCTGCTGTGTTCACACTGGCCGATGGATCGGCTACAGGAGGTTTCACACTGCATGACTATCTGGGGTAGCATTCAGTCTCTGCTGTGTTCACACTGACCGATGGATCGGCTACAGGAGGTTTCACACCGCATGACTATCTGGGGTAGCATTCAGTCTCTGCTGTGTTCACACAGACCGATGGATCGGAGACAGAAGGTTTCACACCGCATGACTATCTGGGGTAGCATTCAGTCTCTGCTGTGTTTACACTGACCGATGGATCAGCGACAGGAGGTTTCACACCGCATGACTATCTGGGGTAGCATTCAGTCTCTGCTGTGTTCACACTGACCGATGGATCGGCTACAGGAGGTTTCACACTGCATGACTATCTGGGGTATCATTCAGTCTCTGCTGTGTTCACACTGGCCGATGGATCGGCTACAGGAGGTTTCACACTGCATGACTATCTGGGGTAGCATTCAGTCTCTGCTGTGTTCACACTGACCGATGGATCGGCTACAGGAGGTTTCACACCGCATGACTATCTGGGGTAGCATTCAGTCTCTGCTGTGTTCACACAGACCGATGGATCAGCGACAGGAGGTTTCACACCGCATGACTATCTGGGGTATCATTCAGTCTCTGCTGTGTTCACACTGACCGATGGATCAGCGACAGGAGGTTTCACACGCATGACTATCTGGGGTAGCATTCAGTCTCTGCTGTGTTCACACTGACCAATGGATCGGCGACAGGAGGTTTCACACCGCATGACTATCTGGGATAGCATTCAGTCTCTGCTGTGTTCACACTGACCGATGGATCGGCTACAGGAGGTTTCACACCGCATGACTATCTGGGGTAGCATTCAGTCTCTGCTGTGTTCACACTGACCGATGGATCAGCGACAGGAGGTTTTACACCGCATGACTATCTGGGGTAGCATTCAGTCTCTGCTGTGTTCACACTGACCAATGGATCGGCGACAGGAGGTTTCACACCGCATGACTATCTGGGATAGCATTCAGTCTCTGCTGTGTTCACACTGACCGATGGATCGGCTACAGGAGGTTTCACACCGCATGACTATCTGGGGTAGCATTCAGTCTCTGCTGTGTTCACACTGACCGATGGATCAGCGACAGGAGGTTTCACACCGCATGACTATCTGGGGTAGCATTCAGTCTCTGCTGTGTTCACACTGACCAATGGATCGGCGACAGGAGGTTTCACACCGCATGACTATCTGGGATAGCATTCAGTCTCTGCTGTGTTCACACTGACCGATGGATCGGCTACAGGAGGTTTCACACCGCATGACTATCTGGGGTAGCATTCAGTCTCTGCTGTGTTCACACTGACCAATGGATCGGCGACAGGAGGTTTCACACGCATGACTATCTGGGATAGCATTCAGTCTCTGCTGTGTTCACACTGACCGATGGATCGGCTACAGGAGGTTTCACACCGCATGACTATCTGGGGTAGCATTCAGTCTCTGCTGTGTTCACACTGACCGATGGATCAGCGACAGGAGGTTTCACACCGCATGACTATCTGGGGTAGCATTCAGTCTCTGCTGTGTTCACACTGACCAATGGATCGGCGACAGGAGGTTTCACACCGCATGACTATCTGGGATAGCATTCAGTCTCTGCTGTGTTCACACTGACCGATGGATCAGCGACAGGAGGTTTCACACCGCATGACTATCTGGGGTAGCATTCAGTCTCTGCTGTGTTCACACTGGCCGATGGATCGGCTACAGGAGGTTTCACACTGCATGACTATCTGGGGTAGCATTCAGTCTCTGCTGTGTTCACACTGACCGATGGATCGGAGACAGGGGGTTTCACACCGCATGACTATCTGGGGTATCATTCAGTCTCTGCTGTGTTCACACTGGCCGATGGATCGGCTACAGGAGGTTTCACACTGCATGACTATCTGGGGTAGCATTCAGTCTCTGCTGTGTTCACACTGACCGATGGATCGGCTACAGGAGGTTTCACACCGCATGACTATCTGGGGTATCATTCAGTCTCTGCTGTGTTCACACTGGCCGATGGATCGGCTACAGGAGGTTTCACACTGCATGACTATCTGGGGTAGCATTCAGTCTCTGCTGTGTTCACACTGACCGATGGATCGGCGACAGGAGGTTTCACACCGCATGACTGTATAAGAAGAAGAATCGCAGACAATTCTCTCTCGTTCTGAACTGTAAATATATCTATTAAAATACTGATATTCTGGTCTATAACTCCTCCCTGAACCCCCTCTGCCCTGTATCTTGCTCTCTCATTGACTGTCGGTCATCGCTGATGTTATTTTCAGTCAGAACTCATTTCACACAGCAGGAGTTTGAATCCCCGACAGGTCCAGATATTTAGCCAAATATTTTGCAGGCGCCGGCGACTCGTCTGTGATTCTCTCTGAACGTGTCTTTGATCATTCACACTGCGTGATTGTCACTCACGAGCACCGATTTGCCTATGATTTCAGGCATTTGTCGGCGATTTCGCAAAACCTGTCGGCGAGTCAAAATCGGGGGTAAAATCTAGGCATAAGTGTCGCTAGCCAATCAAACGGCATGATGGTTTAAGGGCTTCAGACATTTGTCACACCGAAGGCGTTCCCATGCCAACGGTTCGCAGTGTTGAAGTGGACCTATGAAAGGGAACTCTACTTAACTGTTGGACTCACACATCTGTCATGTTTGTAGTTTTTTATTTATTTTTAGTTTGTAGTTCTAATCGAATCCCCGTCCAACTTGAAATGGGTTGTGGGCAATATCAGCCGTTAAAGTGTGTGTCGATCTGTATTTTCGAACTCTGACCGGAAATAGTAGACCATCCTTTGGAATACTCTTTTCAACATACTACGATTTGGGATGTACTATCTTAGAATCTATTTAGAATACTATCTTAGAATACTATTTAGTATGGATACTAAATTATATATGCTAGTATGAATGCGAATTGAGCCGCAGCAACTGTCTTTTTCTCCTCTCCCTCTCTGTGCTTCCTTGATGCTTTTATAGCTGGTTTTCTTACCCAGAGCCAATGAATGAAGCACTAGCTGGCTATCAGCAAATGAGTATCAGGTGCCAGCAATCAGCTTCTATTAGGGCAACAGAAGAGAAGAAAAACAAACACATAAATGACCTAAATCAGTACAAAACTATGCCATAGGACATAACAACATGTATTAAATAAGTAATAAATCCCAAATTACAGAATTTTTTTTGTCATAAACTTGCAGTTGTGTCCATTTGTTTTATTAAATGTGTTTAGAGACTAAATACTAGTGATGGCGAAGTGAAGCTTTTTAAAAAAAGCAGTGAGGCTTTAAGCACAACTGTATCAGAAAAAGGTTCATTACTCAAAGCTTTTCAAATCAGAGCTCAATGAGGACCTCTGCTGGTGAAAGTGAGGGAAAGCGCTGTGTTGCAAAATGTTTTGCAACCATTGTCTTAGAAGCAAAAATTAATGAATGGATAGATGAATAAATAAATCAATATATTAAATACTTGACAACAATACATGACTGTACCATTGCATACTTCTAGAAACAAAATTTTGTATTGTGAATGCGGACATTTTTCCTGTTTGTAAACAAATAAAACTTGGTAGCAAGTAGACTAAAAGCAAGTAGACTAAATAAATGCAGGTGCACACACATAGACACACACACACAATGAACTAGCGCAATACAACAGTTCTATATCGAGAGCCAAATGGGTCAGAATTTGCGTGCTTTTCACCTCTGTATTAATATTACAACGCCATTTTCATAACGTCACACGACGCCACGCGTTAAAATAACGCCACTCGTCGAAGCATTAAGTTAATGCCACAAGCCACTCAAGATGCAGAATTGATGAGCTCATTTACATGGACACACCTCTACTGGCTTCGAGGACTCTACGGCAAGTCGGAGTATCAGTTTGCAAGAACGTGAAAATGGCGAGGAGAGAGTTTGTTTTCCGCTGTAAACACACTGTAAATGACTGCACTGGCCTTTTACTCTCTGATAATCCAGGGCCTGATGTATTTCATTCATCATTAAATAGGTAAAGATTTTGTTTGCCATTTGTTTGAGAACACTGAACTATAGGAAAAATGAAAATAGATTAACCTGTGTCTGTAAAGAAAGCCTAAAAAGAACAGTCTTCATGTACTTGTAAACAATTCATCTAACAATACCTAACAAATTATTTAGCATTAACTGAAGTCTCTGAGATCCCGACACCAGCACTCCTGGACACTCCAGGTTCAGTTCTGGAAAATTATGGCACTGGAGGCTAAAGGGTCGCTGATGGTTTTACACTTGATTCTTTACCTTAATTCTTAATATTTTTTTTACAGTTAACATGTGTCTTTTTTTCAACACCTGCTTAAAAAAAAGCCACTAGCTGACCCAAAGAGCATTTCACTGTCCAATGGTCATGCCTTAACTGCAATGTCCAGTATTGTATTGCATTCTTCTCATTAATAATTTTTGACTTTTCAGTTTGAGTTAAATAACTTTTTTGGCTCATTTTATCTTTAAAAGAAAACATACCTTATACTTATGCACATCTGAAAATGGATTTTTTCAGCCTTCATGAACAATTATAATATACAAATGATTAAATACGGAATGAATAATAGTTATGATTAATGTGGTTTGTAATTAGGGACCAAGCCCCGAAGGGGCTGTAGCCCCTATTGTATCTGCTAGTCAATGGCAGCCCTATGAACTGTAAGTAGGAAGATGATGAAATTTGGCACAATTGTAGAGATGTTCATTTAATAGTGAATGGACCAATTTGGAGGCTCTAAGACCAACTCCATAGCGCCACCACCAGTTTAAAAGTTCAACATTTAAACTGTTATAACTTTTGAACCATTTGTAATAGAGAAATGAGACTTAGTACATCTGATTTCTCTCTTCATGCTGATCACATTCAATATCTTACATTAAGGCTCCGCCCATTACGGTAACGGCCATTTTGAAAAGTAGAGTATTCCGTTTTTCGCTACTCCTCCTTCAAAATGTGTCCAATTCTTACAAAACTCGGTGGAGAGAACATAGTTACATAGAACAGTTTTTTGTCCTTCTGGGGGAAAAAAAGTTATGGTGTCTCGAACTTAATGAGGTCGACCCAAAATTGGTTCTGAGGCTGTATCTCAGACAAACTTTGACCAATCGAAACGAAAATTGGTACGCTTCATCAGACCCATTATCTGAGGTTACATGCCAAAGTTGGGAACAGCGCCACCTAGGGGTCATGAGATATGAAAAATGGCTATTTCTGCTCATAACTTCTTAACGGTTTGGCAGAAAATCATGGTGTCTATGGATTCCTTGTGTCATGCCTGTCATAAAATGCTAAATCTTTTATAATATTTGACATATCTGCACAAAATTTAGTATGCATGACCGACAGCATGTCCCAACCATACCTGAGAAGTTTCAAAACAGCGCCACCTAGTGTTCCAGGGATATAATTTTTTTTTGCAAAAATGCTTATAACTTTTGAAACCATTATCTAAATTCTATATAGTTTATGTAATTTTGTTCTCTGGCTTATGCAGATTCCGATGATGTCTAGTTTGTCATTTTCCAAACATGTGACTGTCCGCCATATTGAAACAAGTGAAAAACAGTTTTTTTCGCTACTCCTCCTTCAAAATTTGTCAAATTCTCACAAAACTTTGCAGAGATGCCAGCTTTGGACAGAGCTGCACAGAAATGACTGAACGGATTTTTGATATTAACTACCGTTTATTGTGTGTAATGTTGTGGCAATTAGTGGCAAAAGCTGCGGTTCTGTCTTTACAAACCATTGTATGAGTGGCATGCTGTTTATGTGACACATTGACAAACTAATACTGTTAATTTGTCGGGAGAAAATATGTACATTCTTATACTCACTGATCCAAGGATTCCCTCAGCCTGTTGTCAAGAAAGAACTTTGTGGCTGATTCCACCAAGTCATCTCTGTCCTCTAAGGTTTGGATGTGCCTTAGAGACCCTAGCATCGACAGTTGGTCAGAAGCCTCCATCACTGGGCATCATGCATATTCTGTGCTGACTGAATCTAAATTGAGAAGAAATTTAACACAAAAATTAAAGTCATTTTTAAAGGGATAGTTCACCCAAGAATAAACATAAAACATATGTGACATGACTCATTTAAGAAAATATGAGTAAGTAAATCATAGAGACAGAAAAGTCACTGCATAACAGGAACGACATATACACCCAGGATGGCTTGAGGGCAAGTAAATCATGGGCTCATTTACATTTTTTGGTTGAACTAAGCCTTTAAAGTTAAGATTAACAATTCCTGTATCCAAAGATATTACAACTGTTGCCAAATTACTAGTTACATTACTAACAACAGCTAGCCCAAATGAAAATATAAAAATACATACATTGATCATCTTTTCTCTGAAGTCATAATCAACAATCTGTTGAAGGTCTGGTACTGGGGGCTGAAGGTTGCAGACCTGACAGAGCAGTCTTTTCAAGAAAAAAAGTGGTTCCATACCACCATGTAACAGGCACACAGCTATCATCTGTCCAACTTGTTTGTACAGACCATTGTACAATACTGAAATACAAATGGAAAAAGCATCATGATGTATATAAACAGTGATTAGAAACTGTGTGCTGCAAATGCATAGGTGCTCACATGTTAACTTAAAGATGACGTTCAGTGTAAAATTTGCAGAGTTACACACAAAAAATAAACATTAGACATAAGTTAACTCTGGAATTGCAGGCAAGAGTTTTCTGCCGTCTTCTTCTTCAAATATTTCACATGAGTGAATTTCCCTCATCAGCAGAGTTAAAAACTCTAGAGTAGGACCACCCTCGTCAGCCGCCCCCTCGCCAATTCCATCAGCATCTCTGAACACAACGTCTAATTTTGCTGCAGGGTTAAATCGTTGACGTCGAAAAGAGCTAATACCACTTTCTAGGATGTTGCCTCTTGTGGTATTGATTTGGTTTGAAGCAGGTGCATATGTAAAGTCCACTTTGTTTAACAGTTTAGATAATATTGATTTGACGTCAACACTGAAAACAAGAAATAAAACAAAATGTCACTTAATCTTTTGTTGTAAAATACATGGCAAACAACAATATCAAATATATATATATATCTGCAACTGGATTGAGTGGATAGAGGGCCACTGGAGCTGCTAGAGAGAAGGCCACTGGAGCTGCTGGAGAGAGGGCCACTGGAGCTGCTGGAGAGGAGGCCACTGGAGCTGCTAGAGAGAAGGCCACTGGAGCTGCTGGAGAGGAGGCCACTGGAGCTGCTGGAGAGGAGGCCACTGGAGCTGTTGGAGAGAGGCCACTGGAGCTGCTGGAGAGAGGCCACTGGAGATGCTGGAGAGGAGGCCACTGGAGCTGTTGGAGAGAGGCCACTGGAGCTGCTGGAGAGAAGGCCACTGGAGCTGTTGGAGAGAAGGCCACTGGAGCTGCTGGAGAGGGCCACTGGAGCTGCTGGAGAGAAGGCCACTGGAGCTGTTGGAGAGAAGGCCAGTGGAGCTGCTGGAGAGGAGGCCACTGGAGCTGTTGGAGAAAAGGCCACTGGAGCTGCTGGAGAGAAGGCCACTGGAGCTGCTGGAGAGGCCACTGGAGCTGCTGGAGAGGAGGCCACTGGAGCTGCTGGAGGAGGCCACTGGAGCTGTTGGAGAGAAGGCCACTGGAGCTGCTGGAGAGAGGCCACTGGAGCTGTTGGAGAGAAGGCCAGTGGAGCTGCTGGAGAGGAGGCCACTGGAGCTGTTGGAGAGGAGGCCACTGGAGCTGCTGGAGAGAGGCCACTGGAGATGCTGGAGAGAAGGCCACTGGAGCTGCTGGAGAGAAGGCCAGTGGAGCTGCTGGAGAGGAGGCCACTGGAGCTGTTGGAGAGAAGGCCACTGGAGCTGCTGGAGAGAGGGCCACTGGAGATGCTGGAGAGGAGGCCACTGGAGCTGTTGGAGAGGAGGCCACTGGAGCTGCTGGAGAAGGCCACTGGAGCTGTTGGAGAGAAGGCCACTGGAGCTGCTGGAGAGGGCCACTGGAGCTGCTGGAGAGAAGGCCACTGGAGCTGTTGGAGGGAAGGCCAGTGGAGCTGCTGGAGAGGAGGCCACTGGAGCTGTTGGAGAAAAGGCCACTGGAGCTGTTGGAGAGAAGGCCACTGGAGCTGTTGGAGAGAGGCCACTGGAGCTGCTGGAGAGGAGGCCACTGGAGCTGCTGGAGAGAAGGCCACTGGAGCTGTTGGAGAGAAGGCCACTGGAGCTGTTGGAGAGAGGGCCACTGGAGCTGCTGGAGAGAGGCCACTGGAGCTGTTGGAGAGAGGGCCACTGGAGCTGCTGGAGAGAAGGCCACTGGAGCTGTTGGAGAGAAGGCCAGTGGAGCTGCTGGAGAGAAGGCCAGTGGAGCTGCTGGAGAGAAGGCCACTGGAGCTGTTGGAGAGAAGGCCACTGGAGCTGCTGGAGAGAAGGCCACTGGAGCTGTTGGAGAGAAGGCCACTGGAGCTGTTGGAGAGAGGCCACTGGAGCTGCTGGAGAGAGGCCACTGGAGCTGTTGGAGAGAGGCCACTGGAGCTGCTGGAGAGAAGCCCACTGGAGCTGTTGGAGAGAAGGCCAGTGGAGCTGCTGGAGAGGAGGCCACTGGAGCTGTTGGAGAAGGCCAGTGGAGCTGCTGGAGAGGAGGCCACTGGAGCTGTTGGAGAGAAGGCCACTGGAGCTGTTGGAGAGAAGGCCACTGGAGCTGTTGGAGAGAGGCCACTGGAGCTGCTGGAGAGAAGGCCACTGGAGCTGTTGGAGAGAAGGCCAGTGGAGCTGCTGGAGAGGAGGCCACTGGAGCTGCTGGAGAGAAGGCCAGTGGAGCTGCTGGAGAGGAGGCCACTGGAGCTGCTGGAGAGAGGCCACTGGAGCTGCTGGAGAGGAGGCCACTGGAGCTGTTGGAGAGGAGGCCACTGGAGCTGCTGGAGAGAAGGCCACTGGAGCTGCTGGAGAGGAGGCCACTGGAGCTGTTGGATAGGAGGCCACTGGAGCTGCTGGAGAGAAGGCCACTGGAGCTGCTGGAGAGAAGGCCACTGGAGCTGCTGGAGAGAAGGCCACTGGAGCTGCTGGAGAGGAGGCCACTGGAGCTGCTGGAGAGGAGGCCACTGGAGTTGCTGGAGAGGAGGCCACTGGAGCTGCTGGAGAGGGCCACTGGAGCTGCTGGAGAGAAGGCCACTGGAGCTGCTGGAGAGGAGGCCACTGGAGCTGTTGGAGAGGAGGCCACTGGAGCTGCTGGAGAGAGGCCACTGGAGCTGCTGGAGAGGAGGCCACTGGAGCTGTTGGAGAGGAGGCCACTGGAGCTGCTGGAGAGGAGGCCACTGGAGCTGCTGGAGAGGAGGCCACTGGAGCTGCTGGAGAGAGGGCCACTGGAGCTGCTGGAGAGAAGGCCACTGGAGCTGCTGGAGAGGAGGCCACAAATGCAAGTGCTGAAGTACTCTGTAAAATTTGAATGAAATTAACTAATTTATACATAAAACATAAAGGAAGCGATAAAATAATGTTTCACAATTTCTACACAATAGGAGAATTGCAGACACACTTTGAATAGCAGACACTTTGAATATTATTATGTTTGATTACCAGAATATAAAGTGCTGATCTCCCAAGTTGTCCACTAGAAATTATTGCTGATGGGGTTTTTGACTCCAGCCTCAAACGTGATACTTGCCTCTCTGCATTAACCCTGCATAATTCAAATTCCTCCCTGCGGAAAATGACTTCTAAGGGTTTCTGCGAACTGAGTCTCACTCTGGTTTCTCTTTACCACGAGCCTCTGACTGGCAATGGCATCTATTGGGCAACAGGTGTGCAATTCCATCAATTTAAAATAGCCAAACACAACTTATCTGTTTACAATCAACATGACAATTTCATGAAAACCACTGTAAGCAGAGGACATACCTCTCATAGATGTTAGGCATTCAACACCTGTTCGGAGAAGAGTTACTCTAAATGCACAAGTGACATTTCTCCTCCGTGCCCTCGTGGGTCGAGCAGAACATGCAATGACTGTACATTTGAAACATCTCAAACCTTTCAGAGAACATTTACACATTAGGCTTCTACTAAATGTAAATAGGTTTGCTATTAACTAATTCATTATCTGAGATATTTATATTATATTTACAAACATTTAGTTCAATCAATAATTTAGGAGAAATTTGTGGTATTTGGCTTTTAAAGTAAAGTGCCATTTTACTCATATATACATAACCTAATGCCCTTTGCATATCATATGGCTTAATTTTAAGAAAACATAAATATTGATTAGTCCCATTAAACGTAAACATTATGATAAACTAATTGTCAAATGTAATGGAATGGGACCCTGTAATAGCACACAGCTGTTATTTGAATTTGTACCTCATATGTTTAGAGCTTTAAATCTATGCAACATGTCAGCGGTGTTGTAGTTCAATGGATTTGTATGGCAATGGATTTACAGTACTGCATTTATTAGTAGTAAAATTATTAAAATTATTTGTCATTTAAAAAAACAATTGTTTGCTATAAGAAATGTTATTACTAATTTAAACAGTTTTAAAGTGTTCATTTCAAAACAGAGGCTTGTGCTATGAAAGATATTTTCGAACATTTTACTATTAGTTTGTCATATTTAAAATTTTGTTGTTACACGTTAATTCATTTTCTTGTGATAACGACATATATTTTCACCTAATAAGGACATGTGTACCAAATATGCCTTTATCCACATTAGAGAAATTATAATATGGCCATGTGCCTTTGTTACAATGAGTTGCTCCTGAGTATGCATGGGTAAGACTTGCTCCTCTATTTCTATATTCGCTCTTGCTAAACTTTTTATGTAGTCGGTAGTCACTAGCGTTAGTCGATTACGATTTTAGCCTATATTGAAACAAATAACTTTTCTATATTTTTGACTGCATTTTTAGTTTGGTGATGAGCTAGTTTTGGCTATGAAGTTTGAATTTTTCCCTTAGGCCTAGACATGTTTGTGTCTGTATAGCGTATTTGAGTTTATTTTTATTATAAGTTGTGTGTTTGTTTGTTTATTATTATAGTTAGCCTATGTGCATATTTATTTAGGCCTAGCCCGTCACCATAAGTTTGGGCTTTAAATACGAAATGGGCAGAAACAACCTTATATGGTCTATGATGTCAGCCATCATCATTAATGTTTACTGCTGCCCCACCTACTGGTCTACAAGACTTTGTTCTCCATCCTCTGGTGGTGGTAATTCAAGCAGGCTGTCAAGTTGGGCATTTGTGCGATCCCTAATCGCAGTCAAAAGTCTTCTAAAATGATTAGGTTGTTCAGACATTTTGTTGTAAAAGGATTAATAATGCTGTATTGTCCAAAAAGAGCGCCAGACACTACATCCCAATATTGAAGATGGACACTTTCTGCACACAACACCAGACTTGAAGACGCCTTTCTGCAACCTCCGAGGTCAACAATGATCTAAATCTAGTCATGGGGCGACAACTAGTCTACCTAGTTTAGTGATATGTTCTGCTATATCCTTGTGTGGAAATTTACCATGACTGTCCATTTTCTCTGAGCCAATCAGAATCATACACCTTGCAATAATGACGTGGTTAGACCTTGAAAACAGTATAACTGTTGGCACAATTGTATGTACGGTAGGGCTGGGTGATATATCGAATATTAGCGATAATATTGCAATCATCTTGACGACGATGAAAAATTTGAAAATATCGTGAGTATCGAATATTTCAAATTCAACATGCATACTTTCCCAAAAAACATTACCAGGTAACACAGAGGTTTGCTTCCACCATTCACTAAACACTGGAAGCAGAAGAGTTAAATATATACACGCAGCGCATGACAAAGAAAGCAACCGAAACATGCGCACATGAGAGAAATAATAGCGCAGCACGGGACTGACCTGAAGCGCACACACACGCCTTTCAGACAACACACGATCGGGATTCAGTTCTTTCATGGATTTTTGAGTTTCAATAGTCAAACAGATGTAAAAATGCATATCCTGGCGAGTATTCAGGTAAACACAGTAGTGTAGGTCTTTAGTGAACATTCACAGAGTTGGGTTAGAAACTGGTGAGAAATCGTGTGTTACAATGAATTTGGTCTGTGGAGATCTTAAAGGGCCGGACCTCAAATTCTGTGTGATTTAATCAAACAACAATGAAAAAAATAGAAAACCACCCCATGCTTGGCTAAACAACTTTAATATATATTATTAAGAATCAGTGTAGCAAATTGTTTGTATCAAATGTATCAAAATTATTAAAAAACAAATATCAAAAAACAAAAAAATATCAAATTACTCGTATCATGATTTAAGATTTTGCTCATCCCAACCTGTTCAGTAAATGTAAACATTTTGTATTTAATTTGGTTCAATATAAATAGTTTCTGTTGTTTTTAATGGAGACAATATATATATTGTCACTGAGCCACTGCCGAGAGAAAGAGTGCAGGTGAAGAAAACAAACACTGTGATACCAGAGATATAAAATGAGTAATAATGAGAGAAGACAGAACTGGTGCCAAACTAACTAGTGGCTGCGCTGATTGATTTTTTTTTAATCAGTGAAATGAATGTAAGGTTTTCCTTGATTTATAGCAGTAGAAATAATTAGCAGTTCACGTTTCAATTTTAAACATATTACATATATAAACAAATTATTTATACTAAATGAAGGATTTATTTACCAAATGTTTTATTTCTACACAGGCAATAAACAGTTTATTAAAATATAACTAATATTACATTAATGTAAAATAATGGTTTCTTTAAAAGGTTTCTGCACTCAATCATGAATGTTTTGTCTTTTAAACAGAATATCACACATTACTCCTTAATTGATATTTATGTTCAAAGCATCGATGGGCAACATGAATATTTAAATATATTTCATAAGGATTTTTTCTTTCTGCATTCTCATTTCTACGCCGCTATACAGGACTTTTATTTTGGTCTGGTAGTGTGACGTCATAAGGCTGCGCCGAGCTCCAGTGTCTGTTGTGATTCTGCTGAAGAAAGGTTTGTGTTTTTAGCATTGAAAGTGTTTTAAGTGTCAACACAATCCGTTCAAATAATTGTATAGTTATACAAACGATGTTAAATTAGTTAAATCATTATTGAAAGTAACACTGCATAAATATTCTATAGTGAATCGGTTTATGGTAAACACGAATGAATTGCTTCTCAAAACGATTCATTGATTCAAAGTGCTCTGACGTCATCTGCTGGTCAAAACAGTGTAAATGCAGCAGAAACACAAACGTGTCACGACAACTTTAACAAATACATCTCAAATGTTGTGATGAAATTGTAAAAACATAACATACAAATCATCAACTACCTAATGTAAATCATAACGGAGTAGAAAGTGTCTGTATACTTTGTGTTCTATTATTAATTGAATAAAAGTGTTTGTTTTTTTAGTCTCTGGGGATTTAAGTTCATTAACTCTCACTCTAACGGACTCTGAGCTGATTGGGTTTATTTTTCTTTCTGTTAATTATTCTCATCTTAAACAGGACAAACACACAGATAAACTCCTGGTGAAGCGACTGAGATCCACACTATTATAACGATGGCATTTATTAAAGAGGAGATTGAAGACATAAAGATTGCATTTATTAAAGAGGAGATTGAAAGATTGCATTTATTAAAGAGGAGATTGAAGACATAAAGATTGCATTTATTAAAGAGGAGATTGAAGACATGAAGATTGAAGAAACATTGGGAGTGAAACATGAAGAAACTGAGGAACACACAGGTTGGTTTCATTCTCAAAGCTGTACTCACTCATTTGATCCTTATTAAAATCTCCAGCTCCACAGAAATGAATGATATTTTTGAAAAATGTAATTTGAGTGTCATAGTTAAAAAGGTTTTATTTGACATGGAGTGGCTGTTGAGACATGTTGAGATCACATGACCAGACAAATACTAATGCTGCCTTTAAAATCGGACAAGTAGTACAGCAGCAGGCGGAACAACAATTATTTTCTGTATCATTAAACCCAATATCTACTTCTGAATTGAAACAATGAAAAACAATAATTTCTATCACTTAATTATGCAACGTTATCTTACAATAAAATGTGAGCAATAAACGTACGAGCCATTTCACATAATAGGTTGCATTTGCTTGTTGTAACACTTCAAAATTAAATTTCAATTAAAAAATAAATAAAACATTTCTACACTATCCAGTACTACATATATTTAACTCTTCAAAATGTGTATTGGTCAATCTCGGGTAACTTTATTTAACAGTTTACAAGGTTTCTAAGCAGAAGATGGATGCATGTTTTCTCAGTCCTGATACCAAAACTCATGTGCCGTTTAAAAAGCCTGTTTTAACCCTCAAACAGTTACACACTCTTTTAGTGTATTGTTCGGGGCATAAGAGAGATTTTTTCCCCATCAAATCCTTTTATCATTTATCATCAGTGATGGGAATAACGGCGTTATAGATAAACGCCGTTACTAACGGAATTATTTTTTTCAATTACGAGTAATCAAACGAATGACTATTTCTCCCGTAACAACGCCGTTAGCGTTACTGAGGAAATAAATGCGATTGTAAAATTGTAAAAATATTTACAATAATGTATTGAATTTGAAAGGTGTCTCTCACATTGTCCCACAGCAACATTACAATTGTGTACAATAATGTATTTTATTCTATTTCATATTATATTTTATGTCATTCATTTATTTCAAATATTTAATATTGGGGGCATCCAAGTTTTGTACTCAGTAGTTACTTTTCCTGGTAATTAGTTAGTTTTATAATGATGTAACTCAGTTACTATTTGTAAGGAGTAACTATAACTAAAGTAACGTGCCGAACACTGTTAATCATAGCCTGGTCGGTCTTGAGTAGGCTGGTCACATGATTTGTTTCAAGTTTTCTGTGATCAATTAGTAAGCCTGACCTAAACCCAACATAGCCCCTGTCCCAAACCCTCACGGTCTTCCTCTGAGTCCGCACTTTCATGACGTAATGCCGTTTTGACTGCCGGGAAGAAGTCCTCTGCGTAACCCACACCAGTGCAGGCTCAGCAGAAGTGCGCATCGAGGGCGCATATCGACCTCAAAGGGGGCGCTTGCGAGCACCCTTCTGAGACCTAAAATGACAAATGGGACACCCTGCGGTCTCGTGGACTAAAGGGATTTCAAGTCCACAAGACCGAAAGTGCACATGAAGTGTGCCATTTGGGACAGGGGCATTTAGTGGTGCAGGACATTTAGATTTGTGGTAAGTAAATACATATTAATCTCGTTCCAGTAGAAATCTCGTTCCAGGACCGGGGCCCCTAAGAAAGATACCTTTTTAGGCCCTCGTTGCATGTTTTCATTATTTAGTAAACCGGTTTACACTTTAATAGAAAAATATATATTACACGATTAAAGGAACACTCCACCGTTTATAGAAATAGGGCTTATTCAACATCTTTCCTACATTTAGATATGTGGGCAAATGCATTTTGTCTCAGTGCATGCATTGTTTTAGTTTGGCAGGGTCGCCGCTAGCTTAGCTTAGCATAATGAATGGAATCCTATGTTGCCAGCTAGCATGTCCTTCTTTGATGTTCGGTGCACCTTTAGTTCCCAGATAACATTTGGTGTCATGTGTGAGAGTTCCTTACAGGGGTCCTTAACCACTGTGGTCTTTGTTAGTGATGAAGCAGACGAAGTGTCTCTTACGGCCGTTTGGTTTCATTGATTAAGTTTTATGATTGTTCGGGTTCGGAGAGTCGAGTCTATGCAATGCTCTGTTGTGTCGACTCGCTGCTCGAATATACATATTCCTACACAGTTGCGAGGAGAACATTCATCTTTATATATATATATTAGGGCCGGGACTCGATTAAAAAAATTAATCTAATTAATTAGAGGCTTTGTAATTAATGAATCAAATTAATTGCATTTTAATTGCATATAAATATTTGACCTGAGAACAGAGAAGTAATTTTTTTCACATGGATTTTTAGTATACCATTGAATAATGACTGAATACATAAGCTTAATCAACAAAATTTTGTTTATTTATTTATGTCCAGCGTTTTGCGTTGAGGTGATATTTGAGGCTCGATACGCAAATTCCTTGTTGCATAGCTTCCACACAACCATGCTCTTGTCGACGCTTCCATCCTTTCGTTTTTTAAAACAAAATGTCCCATCCACGGGCCAAGCAAAGCAGTCTCGCCAGCTTCTTCGCTCATGTTCACTGTGGTTTGTTGTGTTCAGAAGTCAAGCTAGTTGGTGTTCCAGTATAATCGGTCCGTCAAACTCATTCATTAAAAACGCTCATGTGCAAAAATAAGTTAAAATCGTTAAAGTCACGCAATTAATTAATCTTAATTAACGCGTTAAAGTCCCGCCCTAATATATATATATATATTATATATATATATATATATATATATATATATATGGGTTTGATAACTGTCAGCTTAAAATATTTAAGACATGTCCTAAAGAAAGTGAATAGAATTAATGCTCTGAGGTTCTGAGACTGCAACACCTCTTTCAGTATCTTAGTGCAGAGGTCTTCAACCCTGCTCCTGGGGATCCACTCCGACCCTAATTAAAGACAGGTGAAGCTAATCAAGCTCTTCATGATCACTTAAGCACAGCAGGTGTGCTGAAGCAGGTTGGAAATAAACTTGGAAACAACTTTTGTTTCAAGCAGACTGAGTTCATTCCGATTGATGAATCTGAATGTAGTGTTTACGTGAACGCTGAACAAATCGGGATACTTTTTTTGATGCGCACACTGCACAAATATGCAGAGTTTCCCCGCTGTTTGTGCATAATAACCAGGAGATATTGTAGGAGACTTAATTATCCATTTCTGGTCATAATCTGGAGACAATGAGCATATGAATCTTTTTGCTGTGCTGCTTATATTTAGCACACAATAAAAGTTCCCCTCTGTGCTCAAAACCAGTCGTCTGCTCCACTTCCCAGACACTCGTTTATATTCAGCAGGAAAAACAGCTTGTTCCGTGCGTCATACGACATTACGCTATTTCTACATCGTTGCACATGTGCAGTCCTTTCAGTTTCGGTTTTCAATCCAAACAAATATTTGTTCTCTCGATAATCCGATCAAAATTTAATTTGGATCGAGCTCGATCGTATTGATTAATTGAGCCGTCAATCCGATTACTAATGGATTATTTGGTTGCATGTAAACATGGCCACAGGGTCCCCAGGAGCAGGGTTGAAGACCTCTGTCTTGGTACATTCAGGATCTAGCATACATGTTGTTGGATTTGATGCTTTTTGGGCCATTACACTGTGGGGTTAACTTGTATTTGTCTCTTTTCACCTTAGACCTGATGCTGCTGAAAGAAGAAAGTGAAGTACTAGAAGAAATTGAAGAGAAAAATCAGTTCAAGAAACCTCATGATTTCATGAATGGGGACAAATCATTTAGTTGCTCACAGACTGAAGAGACTTCCTCACGAAAAAGAGCTCAGAAGACAGCAACTTGTCCTTTCACCTGCCGGGAGTGTGGAAAGAGTTTCAGAAGACCAAGAGACCTTAAAATCCACATGAGAGTTCACACTGGAGAGAAGCCGTTTACATGCCAGGAGTGTGGAAATAGTTACGTTACAAAAGCAAACCTTAAAGTCCACATGAGAGTTCACACCGGAGAGATTTTCACATGCCCTCAGTGTGGAAAGAGATTTGGTCAACAAGGAAACTTTATTATCCACATGAGAATTCACACTGGAGAGAGACCTTTCAGCTGCCAACAGTGTGGGAAAAAATTCATTAAAAAGGGAACGCTTAAAAGCCACATGAGCATTCACACCGGAGAGAAGCCGTACACATGCAAACAGTGTGGAAAGAGTTTCTCTCAACAAGGAAGCTTCAACAGGCACACGACACTTCACATTGGAAAGAAGCCTTGTATGTGTCATCACTGTGGAAAAACTTGCACAAACAAAGCAGACCTTGAGATCCACCTGAGAAATCACAGTGAAGAGAAGCCTTACGCTTGCCTTCAGTGCGGAAAGACTTGCAGATTGAAAGGAAACCTTCAAAATCACATGAGAGTTCACACTGGGAAGAAGCCGTACACATGTCTTATACTGACTGAGACAGATCAGACACAAATATTAGTTAACAAATAATCCATAATATCCCTCACCCAACAAGCAAACCAACCAACACAGGCAGAGCCAGTTGCCCGGTTACAGGACACATTAAGACTGAGAAGACATTTTATGACCCACAGGAGTTTAGAGAGATTTGACTCGCTTGATTCTTGTTAAAAGGACAAATAAACCCTTGTATGTTAGATTAGTCTAGTTAATAAAAAGTTAATTTTTTTGTGATTTTTGAGTGGCTCAATTTTTCAATTCTTATGTCTGATGTGCTCTCTTTAAGCACAGGCTGTCCACAAGGCTGTCTTCTTTTTTCTCTTTTTACTAATGAACTCAAGATTAAGGAGGAAATTGTTAGTTTATTTAAATAATCTGATGACAGATTAAATGAACTCTACACTCTACACTCTGGCTCACACTAAAGCCTTGGAAATTTGGTGTTCATTAAAGGGTTACTTCAGCGATTAGCATTAAGCTTTGTATCATTAGAAACCCAGGAGAATATTCAAATTATCGACTTTCCCCTCATATGACCCTGAGACGAGAATTATGTATTTTATTTCTGGAAAAATTCCTCCGATGACACAAATATCGTCATTTTGCATCATCGGAGGAGTTTTTGTCCAGAGGCTGAAGACTACAGCCAGCAGGAGGCGCTATTTCCTCATGTTTTCAACATCACACTCACAGCACTCGGCTCGGGAGCTGCGGAGATTCATGTAAACGGAGCGGTGGAGAGAAAATGAGTGTTTCAACTGATCAAATTAACTTCCTATGACAGTAAAGCTTCCAATGACATGAACTGTAGACGCGCCAGACTGATCACGCACTGTGAATGCGCCGTGAATCCCGCGATTACCTCAGCTCATGTGATGAATGTAATCCGATCCTGCTGCGTCTGTGCCGTGATGCTCAATCGCCTCACTCACATTATATCGAACAGACACGTTCAGTTTTTAATTGTAGTGTCTCTAACTGAACTGATTTTCTGAAAATGAACGTGTTGGGTAAGTGATCCAGTAATCCAGTAGCCGACTAGCCGTGCCTAGAGTAGGGAAGTGAAGCAGTGCATTCTGGGAATTGTTGTTTTTATCCCCATGAGACAAAAATACATTATCTGTCTTTTCTCAGTCTAGAAGGCACCAAATTGAAAAATAATTTCACATTTCTACTAGATTAATGACCCAGTTTAAATACAGATTCATCTTCCCAGCGCTGAAGTACCCTTTAAAGTACTATTTTGTTTATTGATACCCTTTTGAATTCTCCTTCATCTTGTGACAGTGATATTTTTTAACTAATGGCTCCTTCACCGCAAGGTTTCTCTGCATTCTGGCCTTGTCAGATAATTGATGGGCTCTTTCAATGACTTTATTTTTAATGACCGTTGGTTTTTAAAGGAATAGTTCACCCAAAACAATTATTTTATGCAAGCATTCATTGAATTTCTTACTTGAATGCTACTGTTAAATACACCTGCTGCAGCTGAAAAATAAAGCAATGTTTATTTCATTTGTAGGCTATATTATGTTGTGTATATGTAACGCATCTTGTTCTTATTTTTAACAACAACATTTTTGGTCTCACAGACATGAGCAATATGTCTTTACAAAGCTTAAAGTGTCTACTTTTATTCACATACACTCAAAATAAAGAAATATTGTGAGTTTTGCTAAATAAAGGAAACAAACAGGATGTGCGTTCTCCCGTCTGTCTCCCTGTGATGTCCATTCTGAAATGCGTGTGGAAATGAACTCAGAGAAAACTTGCCACACAGACACGACAGATCTCTTTATAAAGCCTGCAATGTTTTCTTTTAAATGAAGTCATTAATCTAAAAACAGATATTCTCTGTTTGTGTAAACCGTATGAAAACAGTTTCTAAATTATCTTTAATGTGACCACTCGCGCGTAAATTATTCAAAGCCCATCACCTCAAAACAAAGACTCGTCTTCATCATTCTAATAATTTTCATCGAGCTTGGAAGACGCGCTGTGAGTTTACCTTGGAGTTACCTCAGAATAAGAAGAACGCGATTTTAATGTAAGCAGTTTCTTCTCACTTAAATTAGCATTATTGATGCATAAACTTCACATTGTAGGCTATTGCCAGACTAAAATGTGTGAAATCAACAGAAACATGTTGAAATATGAAAAAGGTAGGCAAACTTTCTATGCTAAATAAAGATACACGTATGAAATGAGGATATTTTATGATCTATAATATTAAACGCATCATGATATAAAAGTAAGGTTACTGTCCCGTATTAGCCGAGACGTCCCGTTTATTGGGCCTAAATGTCCCGTTTATTGACTGGTACGCTGATGTAACCATGCACTCTCGTTTGTGTCTTTTGAGCGCTCAAGTTTATTTTAAATGTAAATAGAGAGACTCATTAGTTTAAATTCATCTTGCACTGTCCCTGTTTGCCATGAATGTCTATTTTGCACCGTTTAAAAAAATTAAATACATTTTTTTTTTTACCAATGCTATGTTTGTTTTAATGTGTATACCCAAGTATACACTACCAGTCAAAAGTTTTAGATTTTCTAATGTTTTCAACAACAAGAAAAAACCCTGCTTCAAACCAACAGCATTTATCAGAAATAGATTAAAAAAGATGCATTGTTTTGATCAAAAAACACAATAAAGACATTTATAATGTTGCAAAATCTTTTTATTTCAGATAAATGTTATTCTTTTTAACTTTCCAAAGATTTGTCCCTCTGGGTTAAATCTATGATTTATCAAAGAATCCTGAAAAAAAAAGTTCACAACTGTTTTCAACATTGATAATAATCATAAATGTTTGTTGAGCATCAAATCCTCATATGAGAGTGATTAGTGAAGGATCATGTGACACCAAAGACTGGAATAATGATGATAAATTCAGGAATAAATGACACTTTACTATATATTCACATAGAGAACATTTATTTTAGATTGCATAAATATTTCACAATATTACAGTTTTTACTATTTTGGATCAAATAAATCCAGCCTTGGTGAGCAGAAGAGACTCTCTCTCTCTCTTTTGTTTTAATTTTTAACTTGAATGGTACTGTAGGACTAAAGTCTTTAAGTAAAGACAATCTATAGTCAGATTACTTATTTTAAATTAAACATGATTTTGTGAATAAGGTACAAACAATACATTCAAGCATTAAGTCTCATTCTCTATAGCTCTATAGTTCCCTCTGTCTCATTCCTCATTGATATTCAGAGGAGGAGACGGCTCAGCTGTGAATATTCATGATAAGCCACACCCTTCCCGCATACAGCCATTCTGACAATAATTGTCTTACAAAAGTTAAATGACTATATTGTTTTGTATGAATGAGTGATCAAAATGGTTCACATTGTCTTTAAGAAATAACTCTAGGCAACAACATCCAGTTCTGAAAAGCCTTGTGAACAAATGTTTAAAGTGTGTTAGATGGCCTTATTTCAGTGATTTAACATTTTAGTTTTTACAAGATATGCATAAACATCATTTTCTCAAAACTAAAAACTTTTACATACATGTTGCTCACATATTACTGTAGCCCTGTGTGTGCTGAATACAGTGTAATCAGACTTTAGCCATTGATATGCTTTAAAGCAACTGAACCCCCCACACACAAATGTCAGAGCATGTCACAACTTTTTCAGGGCCACAAAATAGGCTGAGGGTCCAGAGGGTTAATCTATGCAATTGCACATTATCACTACATGCAATTAATTAAAAATATTTTAGATTCAATATCAAATATCTATTACCGTGAATAAGCGCTCAATAATAAAACACCATTCGCAGACTGACCTTTCGTTTGCCTCTTCCTCTTCATCATCACTATGCTGGGAATTGTTCTCATCAGAACTGGTGTCCTCTTCTTCATGGCGAATGTAACGTTTATCCACTGAAGAGGCAACATGGGCTGGAGCCGGGGCGGCCTCGTGGGCTGGAGCTGGAGCCGGAGCCGGGGCGGCCTCTTGGGCTGGAGCTGGAGCCGGGGCGGCCTCGTGGGCTGGAGCTGGAGCTGGGGGCGGCCTCGTGGGCTGGAGCCGAGCCGGGCGGCCTCGTGGGCTGGAGCTGGAGCTGGGGGCGGCCTCGTGGGCTGGAGCCGGAGCCGGGCGGCCTCGTGGGCTGGAGCTGGAGCCGGGGCGGCCTCGTGGGCTGGAGCCGGGGCTTGGCTATGGACATGGACCGAAGGCATGGCTTGACACTGGTGTTTTACCCCGATATTTTGTGTCCGCAGGGCTTCCCGTCAGTTATAATGACACATTCTGACTTTTTGTCAATATCACTGTATGTAAAATGCGAGCAGATATCAAGCTTCTTCCTTCTGCCTAGCATGTTGTCAGCGCTCGTGTTCTTGCTCCATGCAATGCATGTATAGTTTCATGTTGCAGCCACAGGATGGCAGCAACAGGAGTAGACCTGTACTTGAGCAACAGCGCAAACTCATTTTGAAGGCGTAACAGCTGAATATTCTATCTCGTGATGAAAAAGTAGAGACGATTGTAGACGAAAATGAAGAGATTTTATCTTTGTTTTTATTTTATACAAAACATTTTAGTCTCGTCTTTTTTCGTCAACAATAATGCATGTTAATTTAGTCTTAGTGTTTTGGGACATTGGTGCACGTCATCGTGTCTCGTCATCATCTCGTCTTCGAAAGAAAAAGGTCGTTGACGAACATATTTAGTCTCGTCTCTTCTGACGAAATTAACACTAACTCGGGACCACTGGAAGAGGGACTACCAGAACAGGGACCACCGGAGCAGTCACGGATGGCGCCTTCCTACTCCTCCTCCAGAACATGGACCACCGGAACTGTGTCCACCGGAACTGGGACCACCAGAACACGGGACCACAGAACTGGGACCACCGGACTCGGAACCACCAGAACTGAGACCTCTGGACTCGGGACCACCGGAACTGGGACCACCAGAACACGGACCATCAGAACTGGGACCACTGGACTCGGGACCACCGGAACTGGGACCACCGGACTCGGAACCACCAGAACTGGGACCTCTGGACTCGGGACCACCGGAACTGGGACCACCGGACTCGGAACCACCAGAACTGGGACCACCGGACTCGGGACCACCGGAACTGTCTCTTATGCCATCTCTGGGTAGGTGGCGGATGTGAAGACTCTGTTCTTCCTCCTGCCTCTCCCCGAAGGGGTCATCGGAGGACTGGGGACTGGGCAGTCTGTGAGGAGAAGTGTGAGAGGACCAAGAGGTGGAAGACCACCCTTCCAGAATACTCCACTACCATGATTGTAAACAAACACCACAAACTGCCAAAATTATAACATCCCCAGCATTCCAGCTCCCAAGCGCTGACAGGCTCATTAAGGTGGTTGTTAAAAATGTCCTTGAGCTCTGCATGACTGATGTTGAGCCCCTCCGCTGCAAAGACGAACCGGTAAGCAAACTTCCTGCCGAAGGGAGAGGAGCTTGCTCCATCGTACTGCCATCAGTGCAACGAAGGGGCAGGGACATGGGAAAAGAAAGGTCTTTATCATCTGCTGAGTCCTCTGGTTCAATGATTTTTTTAGAATAAAACAAACATAATAAATAAAATAAAATCACCTTTATTTATATAGCCTATTTATATTTAAGTCCAATTGTTTCAAAGCAGCTTCACAGTATTAACAGGAAAATAATGCAACAGATTTGGCTTCGGCTGTACAGCCACTCTGGTGAATTTCATTTATCATACAGTGTCAATGCAGGTAGATCAGAAATACAGTTGAAATTTAGTTGTCCCCAACTGAGCAAGCAAAAAGCCAAAGGCAACGGTGGCAAGGAACCAAAATTCCTTCAGGGCCAGAATGGAGAAAAAACCTTGGGAAAAACCAGGCTCAGTCATGGTGACAGTTCTCTTCTGGCCGACAAACAAACAGTGTATGATTATAATTCTGGCAACATTTCAGGTCAGAAGTCCTATAAGGTATATAGATATTAGTAAGATGATTCGAAAGATTGGAGTCTTCTGTCACCTGTCCTGTCTCGTGTTGCACATGTTGTGTTTTGTATTTTGGGCCATGTGCTCGTATCTCTGTAGATCCCACCCCCTTGTTATCACATTATTGGTTTCATTTGCCCCACCTGTGCTCCCTCAATTCCCAGCTTGATTTCTCCTCTTTATAAGTTCCTTGTGTTTGACAGTCCTTGTCGGATCGTTCTACTGTCTACGTCTCTCGGTTACCTGTGTTGGTATGTTTCAGTTTATGTATGTTCTAGTTTGTTAGTTTTGGTTTGTTTTTGTTTTATTTTATTAATAAATCTTCATTTTTGCATTTGAGTCTTCACTCCTGTTTTTTTTCACTTTAATGTGACATAACGATCCGACCAAGAGAGGACTCAGCAAGATGAAGACATTCCTATTCCCATCTCCCGGCCCTTCCGCTGCTCTGACTGCCTTATGATGGCGCAAACTCCTTTCCCTTCGGCAGGAAGGAGACAGGCTGAAGGAGTTTGCTAACCGGTTCGCCTTTGCAGCGGAGGGGCTTAACATCAGCCACGCAGAACTCAAGGATACCTTTAACTACGGCTTTAATCAGCCTGTCAGTGCGTGGGAGATGCAATGCTGGGGACTTATCATGCTTATCATTTTGGCAGTTTGTGAGATTTACTTACAATCAGGATGGGAAGGAACGCCGTGGAACGGTGGTCTTCCACCTCTTGGTCCTCCCACATTCTTTTTCACAGACTGCCAAGTCCCCAGTCCTCCGATGACCCCTTAGGGGAGAGGGAGGAGAAAGAACGGGGACGAGTTGGTCACTTCCCTAAAGCACGGGATCCCGCATCGCCTCACATTCGGAGGCACAGGCCGGTGGTCCCAGTTCAGGTGGTTCTTGTTCCGGTGGTTCCGAAACGGAGGAGGAGGAGAAAGGCTTCCTCCGCAACTGTTCCGGTGGACCCAGTTCCGGTGGGCTCTGTGCTTTCTTCATCTGACTTAATTAATCATTAAAACAGTTAAACTATATTTTGTTTCTGCTCTCCTCATTCAACGAACACACGGACTTGAGGAAATTGATGCCAAGTCCAACAATTGAATGGTGACTGCCCGACGTGATGAGGAGGAGTGACGATCTCTGATCTTCTCTTGACATCAGGCCGGCCTGAACCAGAAAGGAAGGTAAGCAGACACCTGTTTTCTATTTCAAAGTCTGCGATTGGCGATTTTCTAAATTATGATGTCAAGAGTGGTGAAGCGATTGAAACGTTTTTGTTGTGTATGAATAAAAAAAACTGAGCGTCAGGGACGCAGTGTTTGGGACACAAAGGAATAGGAATTTAGCATCAGGGACGCACGTGTCTGGGACGAGAGAACGAGTCACTGACGAGAGAACGAAGGAGCCTGGGGAAGTTCCCTGGAGAACTGGTTAGACTGCTAAAGACCACATTCAGAAAAGTACAGTAGTACAAACAAAAAAAAGTGATAGAGTGTGTGAGTACAACCGAATAAAAGAGAATATAGGATGAAAGTGAAAGTTTAGAAAAGAAGTTTAGAACAAAGAACTACCCCTTTAATGTCTTTATTAAGAAATCATTGACGACTTTAACTTGCAGCATGATTAACAGTCAAAAATTTACTTACACAGAGTAAAACATGATCAGATAAACCACTAAAATGAGAGTGTAGTTTAATATCAGTTAATTAATTTGTTACCATTTTGACCTGTCTCACTAATTTTAATAGAAAACTCCCATATTAATATGAAAAGCTTACCTGTTTGGAATGACAGCTGACCTCGTTAGCGGTGCAGTTCCAGCAGTCTCATTGGTTAGAATTGATCATGTAATGACGCATCTAGTGTATTACTAATCATAATTTTTCTTTTCTTTTTTTTTGCTATTTCAGAAATATATTATATAAAAAATATAAAAGTATTATAATAATACCTAAATTGTAATCACTGATGAATACCAATGATAATAATGAACAAATCAGTCAATGATCAACGATTTGGATTGTTTTATTGTGACAAATAAGTTTATTTAATTGAATTTATTTGATTAAAATTGTATTTAATAAATACAGTAAAAATAATAACAGTCTAATGGTGTTTAAACTACTTTAATATGGTCTGTCTGACTTTATCAGTCTGTCTGGGAACAGCTGCTATGGAGGGTTCCCTCATGGGCCCGTGTGGGTTTTCTGTAGGCAAGCCCACAGTGGGTTGCCCACACTAAACCCTCATTGGGGCCCAAACGGGCAGAACTGCTACCCACAGAAAACCCACACTTACCGCAGTGAGCCCACACTTGCATGTTTGCTGGGTTATGCTCACTGTGATATGACCTATTGCTGAGCTGATAATCTCCCAACAAACAGAGCTGATTTGCTGTGTGGGATTGTGATTTTTCCAGTGTCATATTTCTCTATTAAAAATAGAGTTCTTGAAAGGATAATACGCCTGGTAAGACACTGGTGAGACACTTCTTTATAGAGCTGAGGTGGAACTGGGAAGTATCCTCAACACTGCATGAGTATACTGTATAAATAAGGACATAGTAACAGCAGAAAATAAATGTAGCCATGACAGGGAAGTGGATTTACGCCCTTAAACATTCTTTGTTTAATCGTCTGTGAAACTTTCAGGAAACCTTAAGGGTGTTTATCTAAACCTGTCAAAGAAACAAACAAAAGCTGCTTATGTCACTCCTGCGAGGTGCCAACAGACGTGCTAAAAATGTAAAAATTTCACAACACACACACATATATTACCTACTAAAAACTAATGTTGTAAACTACACGGAGAAAGCCCTATCAGTAGGGATGGCTGACGCGAAACTAACGTTTCGACGCTGTGTCGAGATCCCGAAGCGCAGATGTTTCGAAACACTGCTCCGAACTGTGATTCGACACACCCATGTCACGTGACTACCGCTAAATGAAGTGCCGAAGTGTTTCATCAGGTGCGCCTGTCGAAACTGCTTTGATTGAAAGGGGCGGGAACAAACCACACAGTCACACATCTGTGTCAACAAACCACACAGTCACACAAAAATATTAGTGCATGCAAGCAACATGTGTCTCTTGTGAGAGGATTTTTTCAAAGGCTGGAGAAATTATATGTAAAAAAACAAGTCGGTTAAGTCCTTTTTTAATAAACATGTAATGTAGCACATTGTGGCTGTATTTATTTTATTAATCTTCATTTTTCATGACAAAAAACAACAAGGAGGCTACAGGCTACAAAACCAAGTAGTTGTCAGACAGATGTTAAAAACTTTTTTTTTAACATAGAAGTGTCATTTCAAGGTTATTTCAGATCAATACATGCAAGTGACCACTAGATAGCGTAATCGAGACGGGTGTCGGGTGTTGTTTCGAAGCTCCGGCACATTTGCTTCAACTGTTTCAGTGCTTCACGAAGCCTCGGTCTGCCCATCACTACCTATCAGTTGGTACGTTATGATTAAAGGTTAATTACCAAATTTTTTTAGACAAATGCACAATCAATATATACCTTTTTTTTGTTGTGCAAAATGCTACTCTTTAGAATACATTTTCTATACAGTTTATGGTAATTAAATGACATTTCTGAGGTAAATGTGACATTGGCTCAGTACCACGTAGATTATGATGACGAGAGGAGACTGAATGCAGTTCAATACAGTACATGCAAGAAATATTTGTCTCCACTTGTCAACAACTTGACAGTTATGAGTGAGGGCATAGAACATGTTGTGTACATGTATTTTCTCTGTACTTCAGATGAGAGAAATATCACTGTTCTTGTGTACTGTACACAAGAGGCGTGATCAACGTGCATCGATCCATCACTTCTCTATTCGTCATCGTGTTAAACCCACCAATAGCGCGCCCGGTGGATAAGCCTGTCTGTGATTGGTTACCGCAAAAGTGTGACAGAAGCAGGATAAATGAATTCACATGTTTCCAGACTGAGCTGCAGGGCAAAATCAAATCGCTGGCAGATCAGGCTGGGTCTACCCAGTCTAGTCCTCCCCATTATAAACGAAGCATTTATTTATTATAGCTCCAAATACGGCTCATTGTGGATCCTATGGGGCAAGGTGACGTCACCTAGCACCAGTCATTTGCATACAACTACACCTAATTTTGCATCATCGGCATTGCATCGTTGTCACGCCCCGTCCGTCGAGATGCAGCGAGTTGGTCTGAAGAAGTAGCTGTGTTTACAATAAGATTTGTGATGCCATGCAAATGAGCCATTCCTGGCTGTGCAAAAACATCATCTTTGCATAGGCTGCCGAATGATGCCGACGTCAGGCTTCACAGACTTTTACCATATATATTCGACAGCACCGCCACAAACATGCAAGTAACAGTGTTCATTCTAATGCCTGATCTGTGATCAGTGATTTCTGATGTGTAATTATTTAAGTTCAGGCAGATTTTCTGTCTCAAAATCATTTAATACTGTTTATGCATCAGTGAATCAAGCCAGTGACTAAACATCACTTCACTTCACATTGTTTCTCTTAGTAGCATGAAAATAATCTATAATTTAAATGAGGGGTTCTCAACCCGGGTCCTCAAGGGCCACTGTCCTAGAGTTTAGCTCCAACCTTGGTCAAACTCACCTGCCTGTAATCCTGAAGTGCATAATTATCTGGTTCAGGTGTGTTTGATTAGGGTAGGAGCTAAACTCTGCAGGACTGTGGTCCTCGAGGACAAGGGTTGAGACAATCACACAGCACGAGTTTATCTGGACACTTGCCAAAACCTTTATAATGAATGATGCGGTTACACTGCATAACAACAATGTCCTCATATAGTGAGACAGCAGACACTGAAATCATGACGAGTGTCACATGTGCTTCAGTATGTGTAAAGTTAGATGCTCCTTTACAGAGACACAGCTACACCCCGGGCCTCCAGACCCACACCTCCATCTCGACCTGTCAGCCCATCGCTCTCACCTCGACCCACCAGTCCTTCATCACCTCTGGTCCGTCTGCCTGGAAGCTCCGCTGGACTCGCTCGACACTCCAGGTTGCCCTTCTGCGGTCCACACCTAGCTACAGCCACGGACTTTCGGGATTCGAGCCGCACTCTCACCCCTATGGCATTGCTGGACTCCTCTCTTCCTCAACCCAGTTATCCGTCCTCACGTCACCGTCTCAGTCCTGTGAGTCAGCAGCTCAGCCTCAGGCTTCCAGGCATTCGGTGTCACCCAGGTCCGTCAGCCTCTCCGCCGGTTTCTCCTCTCGGCAGGGTTCTGCCGATCGGTCCCAGGGATCCGTCCACCCATGCAGTCAGGACTCTGCCCTGTATCCTCCCACTGTCTGTGCCACCATGGTTCCTGTGGCCAGAGTCACCAGGGTTCAGTCCATCCCCAGCTCCACGCCTTCCACTGAAGCCCTCGCCCTTTCCTCATAAACAGTTTCTGCCACGGTGCGAGGATGCACCTTTCCAAGGGGGACGTAATGTCATATGCATGTTCAGTTTAGTTCAGTTCTGTCTTGTCTGCATTAGATCTTGTCTGTTACCATAGTAACCGTCATTATTAGTTAAAGGGATAGTTCACTTTGAAATTAAATTTTGATATGTTTTAGCTTACCTCATGGGGATCCGAGAGTATTTGTTTCCCCAGTAGTTTCAATTTTGATCATTTTAGGTCAAACCGTTCTTGTCTGTGCCTCACATAATGCAGGTCTATGGTCATCACCTCAAAGAGCATACACAGATTTCCTGTTGTGACATTCGCGCGTTCTGGCTTTAGTCTGCGCAAGCGCGGAAAGCACAGGAAGTGGATCTCTCGCGCGTGTACGTCTCTCATTGTTTACACAAAACAGAGATTATAGGTGAAACGGCTAATAGAAATGGTACTAATTTGCGCTTATCCTGGATGTTTAAACCGTCGTAAAAGAAAACAATTACGTATGCTTGAGAGACGTACATGCGTGAGAGATCCACTTCCGGCGCTTTCCGCGCCTGCGCAGACTAAAGCCAGAACGCGCGAATGTCACAACAGGAAACACGCACACGCGCCCTCGGATCAGTCGGACCTAGTGGTGTACAAGAGGTAAAAACGATATAAATACTGTTGGTTTTCTCACACAAACCGCTGGTTTGGTGTCTTAGGCCATCAGTGTGTACTTACGATGGGGGATTGTTTAATTTGGACTTCTCTGTGTATGCTCTTTGAGGTGGTGACCATAGACCTGCATTATGTGAGGCACAGACAAGAACGCTTTGACCTAAAATTATCAAAATTGAAACTACTGGGGAAACAGATACTCCTACATCTCGGATGCCCATGAGGTCAGCTAAAACATATCAACATTTAATTTCAAAGTGAACTATCCCTTTAAGTCTTGGTAAGGTTTTCTGTGGGCAAGCCCACAGTCGGTTTCCCACACTAAACCCTCATAGGGGCCCAAACTTAGTCACCAAGGTTTCAGGGATGAGGAAAGTTGGAAAAATTAGCAATATCAAAGCAATTTGATGGTTTTCGATATAGAAAACTATCAGGGATATGTTCAGTGGCAGCAACAACAGGGTTGCCAACTTTTAAGTTCAGGATAGAGTGAGTTTTGTTTAGTTTTGTGATTTCGATCTTGATTCAGTATCAGTTCATATGTGTTTGTCTTAGCACTATATTTTAAACAATTCTTGGGTCAAATGACATGTGCTTGCATTCATTAATATTCACTTGTGTGTGCTTGTATATTGTAGTACATATGATATGTACAAAGGGGACTCTGTATAAGGGAACATGTCTATTTAGCTCAAATTAATGAATTAATTCATTCATAGGGAATTTTGCAAGAGTCTATTTTACGACCGAGCAAATGACTCATTCAGCGTTCATTTGAACGGGCCGTAACTATCGACTCTGCAGCGGATATTAATATCCACAGAATAGTGAAACACTATTTAACAGCCAGGTAACTTAGATCAGCAGTTCAAGACATTAAAATTCGTAAGCACATAACACAAGAACACTTATCTTTAATTTACAAACAAAGCTTTATTGATTACTCTAACACGTAAAAATAGAATCTAACAAAAACAAACATACACACATTCACACGCGTTGCAGAAAAGAGGAAAGAGTGAGTTTAAAGAGAGAGAAGGATGAAGTCCCAAGTTTCTAGCAGTATCTGCATTTATAACACATGATCTGAATGAACCACCGATCTTGACTTAACCCTCCTATCGTTGCTTAGGCGGGGTTATTCAATTTGATATCAATGCACCAGTTCAGTTTAGAATCTGGAGGTTACTTGCGTTTGTCTGGCGTGTCGCCATTGAACGGGATTCCCTTTCGGTCCTGGCTGGAGAGGGGTTTCCCGGTTCTTTGTGATTCGCGGAAGGTCTTGTCGTCTTGTCGTGTCTTTGATGGGCGTCTTGGGAAGCCAATCACGTGGCGTGTCGGCTGCTGGATGAGAAGCTCTCGCGGCTGTTTAAAGTTGAAGCGCGCTCGCTGGAGATTCGTCGAGAGAAACTTTGCGGCGAAACTTAACTTAGAACACGAGACTCACGGAAAGAAAATAAACTTAAGTAAAATAAAGGAAAGTGAGAGTTCTAGATGGCTTGAATGAATTTAACCCATTTTCTCTTGTCTGCCACCTTTGGAGTTCTCCAACTCCTTCTTCGACAGAACGACTGGAACTCGAATGAACTAGCCTGGAAAAGGCAGCTGCCGGCCTTTTGGGTGTGGCGGAATGCCAGTGGAATCAGCGTCCTTCTTCGCCGTCTCTTTTAAGCATACATTTTTTTAAGCACCCCCCTCTCATAGCGGAATGCAAGCTCTTATAGATGAGATGGGCTGACTCCCGATCTTGAGAGGAACCAATCACATACGGGAAACCAAAGGCGTGAACCTTCCTGTGCCTGTTGAACCCCCTTTGACTAATCAAGAGGGGTTATATGTTTAAGCATCTATTCTCAGAAAGCTGGTACTTTGTAATAATGCGTTTTGTTGTAATTTGCAAACGAGATTCGGTACAGTCGGGGTTTCTGCGACTGGGCGCTACCAAAAACTATAATCCTGAGAGTTGAGAGTACAGAGATACAAGAATTCCACAGTTACTATAATACAGAGTTTGACTTACATAAAGTAAACACCCTAGCTATTTTAATACATCGTATAAAGACATTAAATCAACAAAATATATATTTTTGACATGTTGAAAAGGCAGTTGTCCAATCGATCCATATATGTGCCCATGTGTGTGTCAAAAGACAGTCTGCATGTCTTGGGACTGTGGGCATGATTCAGAGGTCATCACATGGGTCGTGTGTGTGGGTGTAAAAGTCCCTTGGGGCGCTCTTAGGCTGTTAATTTGGTTGTATGGTCATAACCACAAGGGCTACTTTGTTTACGTATGATATGATTAGGGCATCACAGGATGCGTGAGGGGTTCAGGCTTTGGACATTCGACAGATGGCTCATCGCCATCAGTTCGACGATCACTGTTTTAGTGATTTGATGCAGTTTATGCGTAACATGGTTTCTGTGAGTTTTATTTGTTTTCCCCTTAGTGCTGGGGTCTGGAGGAATTTATGGTGGTCACAGAACAGGACATTAGAAGTTAATTGGTCGATGGGGGAAGGGAAGAAACTGCCTGTGGACCAATGAGAAGTCCCATCCTTCCTGGGATTGTTACCACAGGCGTAGCAAATCTTTGTCCGCTGTTATGTGCAGAGAGGAGCCCAGGCCATAAATGAATCACAAAACTAACTCAACATTCCAGGGCCATTTGTTTCTGCGCGGCCACTATTGCTACAATATGTATCATTCATTAAAAATATTAGGATGCAAGTTTTTTTCGTTTTAAAATTTCACATTTAAAGAAATCTAGTGCTTGATCATATAAATGAAATATACACATGCACCTAGAGAAAAGGGGTGTAATTTTAAAAAGGAAGTGAAATAATGAGGATGAAAAACTGCAGAACAATTTTGCTCTGTGGCATAATTTGAATTTCGCAGCTGTGGCTATAGATAACATAGAAAAGAGGAAGAAAAAGTCTACAGAGGCAGAGGCCAGTAGGAAAACGAGAGGAATCTAAGCCCATATATATCCATCTGGGCTTATATTTAGATATTGCATATCTAAATATTTATTAGAATGCAAAACTGCAATATTTTTTTGGGCAACTAGATTAGATACATGTATCAAAGAGCCATAAAGGCACCTACTGGGTAATGGCATAAATGAACAATATGACTCTAATTTGCCTATTTGCATTGGAATTCTCTATTTTAACCTTAATTACTATACACTAATTGTAATATAAATGTTAAAAATGTTTTAAGTGGTCATTAATTTACAATAATTATTGCACAAATAGTATTTAGTACCAAAAGGTCTCCTCAAAATATTCAATTAATATTATTGAACTTAAATATAGAAAATATTTAATTGAAAAATAGTGACGGTGTATGGTCACATTTGACCATCAATGAGTGTGAGAAATTAGTAAGGAATACCAGTGGCCTGTTGCACAAAGCTGGTTTCAGTTGCTGAAGATTAGTTTGAGCAAACTCTGTTTTTTCGGGCTCAAGAAGGTGGATTGGTTTTTAGCAGTGTTAATCACCATGGTAACTTACACTACACAGCTAACCTGCTCTGGAGCCGGTTTTATTCTGGGTTAGAGATCACAAACCCAAACTGGACCAATCAGCTGCAAGTAAAGACTCAATAAAGCCACACCCCCTGTATCTCGCATTCCAAAGTTGCAGTTTATAGTAAAAAAAAACGTTAGATACATAATTGCTCATCCTTTGGTGCTAATTATTTATTATATTTATATTCTATGAATTATAATTACTTTTAATTAATATAATATATTCATATAATTATTATATTAATTGACAAATAGCCAAATATAAATATAAAACATGCATTAATTTGAGCTCTTTGTGAAGCTATAATTATTAGTCATATTTCTTTGATTCACATCATGCATTGATATAGTCAGATATTCTTTCTGCTGCCTTCGCAAACTTACGCTGCAGCATAAGTGTTTATTCCTGCTTTAAACACATTTAATTTCATGATAATTTTCAAAACGATCTCTCAATCTAAAGAACAGAAGTGAATTGTGCCGTCTCTCTTGTGAGAAGTGAATCAAACGGACACTGTGATTGGCTGTTTGCCGCATGTGTCACACTTTCAGGTGCACGCGCTTCAGTGTTAATTGCAAACTCTGGATTAAACCTGAGTCTACAGAGAAAGTTTATACCAAGCTTTGAGAAACCGTTGAACTTGATCTAAACCAGGTTGGATTTATCTGGATTTGTCAACTCTAAACCTACTCTGAAACTCAGAGTTTGTTCAGCTAGCTTCATGCAACAGGCCTCTGAGGGCTAAATACCAGAATAACATTAGGCCTAATGTTAACAATGTTGCATCTCTATCAGTCTCCATAATAAAACGATCCTGAAAATATGGTTGATTTTATAATCAATACACACTATGCTGTATTGTTCACCAAAACATGCTGCAAACATCTGTACAGTGAAACTGTTGTGTATCTGCTTTAGCCTTTCAAATATATTGACACAGCGCTAGAAGTATTGACCGGTCCATGGACCACGTGACGACCATGGTGCCGCCTCACGGCTTTAACATTATGCAACATTAGTGTCAAAACGCTATTTATTGTTTGAATTTTGCATTAAAACTTTTTTCAAAAAAATGTAAAAGCTTAGCTTTGTTTAATATCAAGAGCAGGTTTGGCAGTTTGGCGTGAGATTAAGTTCAGAGTGAGAGCGTGAGACAGAGCGTGGAAGTGTGTATCACACCAAATGCGTGAGAGGCAAACCTGCAACAAACACAAAGTGAAATTAAACTGGGTGATCTAGCGAAACCACAGATGACAAGAAAAGAAAGAGCTTGAGTTACTGGAATGTTTCTTATACATCAGACTGGAAATGTTAGGAGTGTCCGATCATTTCTGGGAAATTGAGGAGTTTTTCTTCCTCATTGTACACAATTTTGTTCAACCATTTTTCTTGAGGCCATCTGATTTGTTTGTAATGCGGACACCCATAAACATGTTCTTAGACCATGTCATGAGTTTTTAGAGAAGGCTGATGAAATGCTAATTAAATATTTGGCAACACTTTACATTAAGTTTCCCTATGTAAAGGGTTTAGAAAGGTGTTTGTTGATGACTAATAACTCATTTACATTTATAAATCATTGATAAGCAGTTATAACTGCATGAATAAAAATGGTGACTAACGCAAAAACCTGCCAAATAGTGATCCTTTTTAACTCACGTTATAAATGCTTAATAAATGTATTTATTCACACCTATTTAACTCAAAACCAGATTCCTGATTATTTAATGATGCAGCAAAATAGACTTTCACAGTGATAGTGAAGGGTGTTGTGTGTGGTTTTCTCATTAATATCTCATGACTGCCACTTTTCAATATTATCTAATATTACAGAATTAATATCTCATGACTTTTTCTTCCTTATCAGAAGTTACAGTCTTACCCATGATATTCCACAAAATGTTCACAATGCCTATCCACAGCAGTGTATAAAAACTGATTTCTTGTTTATGAAGATGAAATTATATTATCAAAAGAGTGATATCAAAACTCCATGTCACAGATGGCTGTATTTCACCCTCCATAAATCTCAACGTCTTCACAAAGATAAGTTTGGAGGTGGAACCCTGGTGAGAGGAGGAACCGGCGGAGCAGAGAGGCTGAGGGACCTGGGTGACACCGAAGGCCTGAAAGCCTGGGGCTAAGTTGCTGACTCACAGGACTGAGACGGTGATGTGAGGATGAATAACTGAGGTGACGATGTGGTGAGGAAGGCTTTGTGACATGGTGCATTATCCTGCTGGAAGTAGCCATCAGAGGATGGGCACATGGTGGTCATAAAGGGATGAACATGGTCAGAAACAATGCTCAGGTAGGCCGTGGCATTTAAACCATGCCTAGTTGGCACTTATGGAGCTTTTCCACTACACAGTACCAGCTTGCCTCAATTCAATTCAATGAACTTTATTGTCGCCAATGGGGAAATTTGTCTTGGACTCTGGTGCCCACGTACACATACAACGATCGAACACATAATACATAATACATACATACTACTTGTTTAAAAGTCTAATCGACGTTGGTACAAAAGATTTCTTAAAACGATTGTATTTGCACATAGGCATCCTGTATCGCCTGCCAGAAGGCAGCAACTCATATTCTGAATTTAAATTATGCGAAGAATCAGATACAATCTTCATAGCTACCCTGATGACAGACTGCTCATATGAATACTCCAATGAATGGTATTCCCTTTTTCCCATAATTCTCATAGCCATCTTTACCAGATGAGCAAGTTTAGCTTTGGATTGAACTGTAATGTTACCAAACCACACAGTGTGTCCATAGTGTATTACACTTTCAATTACCGCCTGGTAAAAGAGGTACATTATTTTCTGTTCTACCCCAAACAATCTTAATCTACGTAGAAAATGTAACCTCTGTTGCACACGACAGCATACACTATCCACATGAAACCCCCAGCTAAGTGAGTTATCCAGATAAACACCCAGATATTTATAAGAACACACTTGTCTAATGGGTATGTTATGAATTGATATTGGGGAGTGGTTACCTATTGACTTCTGATCAAAAATCATTTCCTCTGTTTTTTAACATTTATGACAAGATGATTCGTGTCACACCACTTCACAAAATTTTCTACCTCTGAATAATACACAGAAAGATCAGTATTTTCGTACAAGAGGCTAACCAAGGCTGTATCATCGGAATATTTAATTATGAGGTTACTAGGATCAGAACTTATACATTCATTTGTATAGAGCGTGAAGAGAATCGGGGAACTAACGCAACCCTGTGGAACACCTATACTTATCCTTCTAACTTCTGATACAGTATGGTTGACCTTAACCTGCTGCGTTCGATTGGTTAAGAACGAATAATACCATTTAATTAAAAAGGGGTTCACACCCCACTGGTTCATTTTATTGATTAGACCACAGGGCTTAATTGTGTTAAAAGCAGAGCTGAAATCGACAAATAATCCTCGACTCGACTTTGTTTGGTTTTCCACTGTGTAAAAGTTGTACCTGCTTCCAGGTGCTTTTTTCCGTAACCACCTCCGGTGAGGTTCTGAGCGAACTGAGGCGATACTAAAATGTGTTGTGAAAACACTGCAGACTGCTGATTGATCAGAGAGAACCGTCACTGTTCATTGCGTCATCATTGAACGCGCCAGACGGAATAACCGCGCCATTTTTAAATAGTTTGTCCAGAGATTGAGTGTTTCGTTTTGCTGCCCTTAGCCTCTCCTGCAACAACGTTTGTCTTTTTTGCTGTGAGAAACAGCCACATCCTGAGGATCAAAAACAGAATACACTCGATATCCTCCATTGTCCTGTGTGTGTGGGTAGTCAGTGTTTGTCTCGTAGAAGATTACGTCATGGCAGTTTCCTGCGGCGTTGCTATGATGACCAGGTACTATTGTGTAGGTATTATCTGTAATTGAAAACGGAGTGAAAAGAGAGCCGAGCCGAGCTGAGGTTGAGCTGCTTCTGGTAATGGAAAAGCGCCATAAGGGGCCTAAAGTGTGCCAAGAAAACATCCCCCACACCATTACACCACCACCACCAGCCTGCACAGTGGTAACAAGGCATGATGGATCCATGTTCTCATTCTGTTTACGCCAAATTTGTCTCAACAAAAATCGAGACTCAGACCAGGCAACCTTTTTCCAGTCTTCAACTGTCCAATTTTAGCGAGCTTGTGCAAATTGTAGCCCCTTACATTGTCCTCACATTATGACGTCAATTTCACATTCCGGGTTTAATGAAAAGAAATTCAAACAAATTATAACTTTAGTTAAATAATAATAATCATAGTCTTGTGTAAGTTTCTTACATTTATGTTTAGCAAAAGCAGCCAATACAGCCTCTGACGTGAACACGGCTATTTTATGCAGATGAAATAAATTTACATTACATTACATTACATTGTTCCAAATTCGCCCCTCATTTTAGTCCTTGGTTTAGCCATGCTCATATCATCAGCACAGCATGAGTTGTCAGTTGCACTCCTGACATAAATTAATAAATGAATGTCACTGCAATATAGTTTTATCATAAACAGTGGTCAAATGTCGAAGCTGGAATCTTTAATTGTTCTAATGATATTCAGTTTGTCCAGATCAAGAAGTAAAAGTGTGATGTTTTAACGCGCAGTGAAATTTGAACAACGATAATCTGGGACTGTCTGTGATTTTTGCACGTCAAGGAAGTTAAATGAAAGTCACATTTCCAGTTTGATGACATTCAACATTTCCAGTTTTTTTTCAAAGTTCCAGTCAGTGATGTTTCTCACACTTTAAACTAAATGTCATTTAAGTATGTACGCATTACAAACAAACCAGTATGATGGCTATATTATGAGTCCCCGGGTGAAAGATGGGTCTAAAAGAAGAACAGGATGATGTACAAACAGGAATAGGTTAAATTGCAAGTATGTCATTACTAAGCATTCCACATAAGAGCAATGCATATTCTTGTTAACAGCACAAAATCCATACAGACGGAGACAGAAACAAGGAAATACATATCCACAAATATATATATATATACAGTATTGTTCAAAATAATAGCAGTACAATGTGACTAACCAGAATAATCAAGGTTTTTAGTATATTTTATTGCTACGTGGCAAACAAGTTACCAGTAGGTTCAGTAGATTCTCAGAAAACAAACAAGACCCAGCATTCATGATATGCACGCCTAAGGCTGTGCAATTGGGGTATTAGTTGAAAGGGGTGTGTTCAAAAAAATAGCAGTGTCTACCTTTGACTGTACAAACTCAAAACTATTTTGTACAAACATTTTTTTCTGGGATTTAGCAATCCTGTGAATCACTAAACTAACTTTTAGTTGTATGACCACAGTTTCTTAAAACTGCTTGACATCTGTGTGGCATGGAGTCAACCAACTTGTGGCCTCTCAGCTGTTATTCCACTCCATGATTCTTTAACAACATTCCACAATTCATTCACATTTCTTGGTTTTGCTTCAGAAACAGCATTTTGATATCACCCCACAAGTTCTCAATTGATTAAGGTCTGAGATTGGGCTGGCCACCCATAACATTAATTTTGTTGGTTTGGAACCAAGACTTTGCCGCTTACTAGTGTGTTTTGGGTCATTGTCTTGTTGAAACAACCATTTCAAGGGCATGTCCTCTTCAGCATAGGGCAACATTACCTCTTCAAGTATTTTAACATATGCAAACTGATCCATGATCCCTGGTATGCGATAAATAGGCCCAACACCATAGTAGGAGAAACATGCCCATATCATGATGCTTGCACCTCCATGCTTCACTGTCTTCACTGTGTACTGTGGCTTGAATTCAGAGTTTGAGGGTCGTCTCACAAACTGCCTGTGGCCCTTGGACCCAAAAAGAACAATTTTACTCTCATCAGTCCACAAAATGTTCCTCCATTTCTCTTTAGGCCAGTTGATGTGTTCTTTGGCAAATTGTAACCTCTTCTGCACATGCCTTTTTTAACAGAGGGACTTTGCGGGATTCTTGAAAATAGATTAGCTTCACACAGACGTCTTCTAACTGTCACAGTACTTACAGGTAACTCCAGACTGTCTTTGATCATCCTGGAGGTGATCATTGGCTGAGCCTTTGCCATTCTGGTTATTCTTCTATCCATTTTGATGGTTGTCTTCCGTTTTCTTCCACGTCTCTCTGGTTTTGCTCTCCATTTTAAGGCATTGGAGATCATTTTAGCTGAATACCCTATCATTTTTGCACCTCTTTATAGGTTTTCCTCTCCAATCAACTTTTTAATCAAAGTACGCTGTTCTTCTGAACAATGTCTTGAACGACCCATTTTCCTCAGCTTTCAAATGCATGTTCAACAAGTGTTGGCTTCATCCTTAAATAGGGGCCACCTGATTCACACCTGTTTCTTCACAAAATTGATGACCTCAGTGATTGAATGCCACACTGCTATTTTTTGAACACACCCCTTTCAACTAATTCAACTAATTGCCCAATTGCACAGCCTTAAGAGCGTGCATATCATGAATGCTGGGTCTCATTTGTTTTCTGAGAATCTACTGAACCTACTGGTAACTTGTTTGCCACGTAGCAATAAAAAATATACTAAAAACCTTGATTATTCTGGTTAGTCACATTGTACTGCTATTATTTTGAACAATACTGTATATATATATATATATATATATATATATATATATATATATATATATATATATATATATATATATATATATATATATATATATATATATATATATATATATATATATATATATATATATATATATAATCACTTCATTTGATTGTCAGTGTAATAGAAAAAATGTATTTAATCAATAGAAGAAAATATAATCATAGAGGAGAGTGATTTTAATAATAAGTATGAATTTGCTTTAACACATATAATCATTATTGTAGTATGCTTAACATGAAGGTTGCTACATGTCCTTAGAATTGAACTGAGAGGGACAACTGGTCAGTTTAAAAAGAATCGATCTGACCCCTAAGGTCAGTGGCTAAAACTGTATTGATCCTTGACAAAGGGGACCATGACCAAACTGAAAGGGTTATTTCTATGTGAATACTGAAGTGGAAGATTACAGGAGCTCTTGTCTTTGTTTCTGACCTTGTAAATGGTATAAAAGGGAACCTGATTGTTTAGTCTTTAGGCCGCTCTCATACAGTCATCTGTGGCTGTGCGACAGTGGACTCTTTCCTTGCAAGGAAATAAATCATTCTTTATTATATTCAAAGATTTGTCTCTTGTTCAGTGATTGACTTGAATTATTGCCACGACAGTTTTGGTGTCAGTTAAGTGGGATTCCTTGGATGTGCCTTCTGGACCCGAGCAGATGGTGACTGATCATCCTGGACGTTAGAGTCACAGCCTTACCCTGACAGATTGAGGGAGAAGGGCCGACTGCTCTGGGGGTCTGGAGGGTCCGACCACTGGAATCAGAAAACGAACCCGAGGTGGCACGGGGGCTTCCTGGTAAGAGACAGATTTTTTTTAAAATTAAGAAATTCAGGGGGAAATGAATGATTATTGAATTTCTGAAAGATGTGAATGATTGTTGAATTTCTAATTTGTGAATGATGTGAATGATTGTTGAATTTCTAATTTGTGAATGATGTGAATGATTGTTGAATTTCTGAATGAATTGAAAATTATTTGGGGAAAAATATTGAAAATATTGAGAGAAAATATTGAGAGAATTGTAAAAAATCTGAATGATTTGGGAAAAATATTGAAAATATTGAAGGTATTGGAGGAACCATAGCTGACAGCTGACTCTGGGAGACAATTTCTGGAGGAAATTGTGAGAAGTTTTCAGAGGGAAAAGAGTAAAAGACCAGGCGAGGCCAGGTCGGACCGTGCTGAGAGCAGGTCTTAAAAGGATTACAGAGGGTAGTCCGCCCCGTCCATCTTGGGTGAAAGATAGGGTCTGAACGGAGATGTCCGACAGACTAAAAACCTAGCGCTAGGTGTAGATCCACAGAGACAGACTGTCAGGATGGGGAAGTCCCAGAGCAAGATCAAATATGAAGCACCGGTATTTTGTCAAATGAGAAAATTATATGGCCAAAAATGCATGCAAGGTATAGAGAAGAATTAAATATCATGATTGTCCCAAATGAGGGAATGCTGAGTAGCACGGATGGTCAGTTGAAAATAGGAGATAAGGATTGAAGGGCTGTGGTGGGAAATGCGAGTGTTGTGTGAAAGAAGCATAGCAGGGAAAAGAAAATGAGGTCTGATCACACAGAAGCCGCAGCTGTTTAAAGATCGCTGGTGAGTATGAACTTTGATTAAGCTATAAATATACAATTTGTGATAACTAAATTATGGCAAATGATTTGAGTGACATGATCAGTAACTTGATCAGTCCGGATAAAGAGAGACGAAAGAGCAAACGCTGTAAGCAGCTCCGCTCTGAAGCCCGCAAGTTAAAGAAATTTGAAGAACTAATGAAGAAAATGGGCAACAAATGTTTTAATTCTGTTTAGAAAGTTAAACAGCAACTTAACTGGCTACAAATAAAGTGAGAATAGAGAAAAGATTCAAATTGCTTGTGCTTTTTCATGGATTAGTAACTGAGAGATTTTACAATTTGATAAACAAATGTGAGGGTTATGAAAAACAAGATGCAAAACATTTTAGGTTTATTGGACCCTGAGCTCTCTTCTGAGACTGTCCGAGTGTTTGCCACTTTAGGCACCGCCCAGAGACTGGGAACTAGACTGAGATTGGAGAACAGAGGTGTTGCTCCACCAGAGGACAGAGAGTGTTTTAATTGTGGTTAGCGGGGCCATTTTGCATGAAACTGTAACCGCCCACCCAGGTGTGGTAAATCAGGCCAACAGGCTAAATCCTGTAAATTAAACCCATTAAAAAGAAAGAAACAGAGACAAGATTTACACTCTGTCTTAAGAAAATAATTAGATAACAATAAGGTTAAGGAATTCCTTTTGAAAGAAAGATATATAATATTTTAATACAGGCAGATGTTCAAATTACAGAATGACAGAAAAACGTGAGTTGAGGATGTATATTTAAATAGTGACTTAGAGGGAGAAAAGAACAAGGAAAAATAGTCTTTAGTGAAGTTTAGTTAATATGAGTTTAAAATTAAAGATAAAGATGATAAAACGTTGAAAAGACATATAAATCAGGTTGAGAGGGTTTTAAGATAAACAAAAAAATGTCATAAATATGTTCTTGCTCTTCTAACTTTTGCAAAACTCTGAATATTGGGTTGTTGAAATAACTATAGGTTGGAAACCCTATAAGCTGATGTTTTGGTTTCAAAAGATAAGCTGGTGCTGAGCTGTAATAAAACAATTCGCTTATCTGAATCTGGCCCACCATGTGATTTCTGGTGCTGTGGCCTAACTTGAGTAACAGAGACTCAATCTGAGTGGAAATTAATTCAAAATTGATTATAAGGGCAAAAGACGAATATAAAATTATAATTATTGGAGATGGTGATTACTGTCTAAGGATTTTAAATTACAATTTTGAAATTACAATTTTAATTTCTAGCCAGATCAGACGCTGAGCTAAACTGAAGAGTGTCTGTTTATGAATGCAGTTTACCGTCCTGAAGGCCTCAGAGTCGCTCTCATTTGAAACCAGCTCAAAGCTGGTATCTGAGCCTGTGTCATATGATAAGATATTTGAAGAAAAGCACAGGGCATCAGTTGAAAATCATAGACAATGATTGGATAAAAGGATGTTTTAAAATATGGTGACTTTTAAATTAACTGAAGTTTTTACTTTTATGTATTATATGAGCAGGTTGTGTCTAATCTTAGCCTTCACCATGTACAGAACTGATGGCCTTGGTCACAGTGGTAGCAGAACATTAAATTGAATGGACAGTTGTTCTGGCTAAATTCACTGAGTAATTCACTGATGGATTTTAGTGATTAAGTTGTGTTATGATTAACCTGTCTCCATGTTCTACCTATAGTAAGCAGACTAATTGGCTCTGGTGACTCTTGAATGCACTTTCCCCAAGACTCCAGAAAATATTGGATCCTGTTGAGGGTCAAAGAACTCAAGCGATGACCAAGTGGGCACGAGGTGGTTTCCCGAAGACGGGTAAGATTCTCTTTTGGCCAGCGGGGAACAACCCAAGCCAGAGAAATCACCGTAAAGTCACTTGGGACCCCAAGTGGGACCCCACTTGGGGTTTTATGTGAGGTGTATGAGAGTGGAGCGATGTCTGTGAGGCCATGGGGATGGGGAGGAACATCATTGTTGTGTCACTGCGTTAGAACAGGTGTGTACATCGAGACCGGACCTTTTGGACACACCACTCAAAAAAAAAAAACTGCGAAAATGTCCTGTTTGTGGATGGCTCTGCTACAAGAGACCCACAAACAGGCCTAAATAAGGTTGGTTACGCTGTAACTACAGAATTTGATGTTTTGACTTCTGGCAGATTGCCAGCAAATTATTCTGCGCAGGGGGCGGAACTCGTGGCTCTAACTGAAGCATGCAAGCTGATGGAGGGGAAAAGTGTAACGATTTACACAGACTCACGATACGCATTCGGGGTGGCGCATGATTTTGGGGCCTTATGGAAGCACAGGAAATTTCTAAAGTCCGATGGGCGCCCAATATTGAATGCTTCTTTGGTATCAGCACTTCTAAACGCAATAACCTTGCCAAGGCAAGTTGCTATCTGTAAATGCGCAGCACATACTAACAAACAAGACCTTGTTTCTACAGGAAACTCCAGAGCCGACGCGGCTGCCAAGGTTGCGGCAATGGACGCAATCGAAGGACCAGAATGTCTTTTATTATCCGAAACAAACACTAACGTTTTGTCTTTGTTACAGAGAAGCAGATTTTGCCATGGGAGCAGAGTAACGTGGCTAAACCGTTATGATGAATGGTGTATGGATGAGCTGTTGTTTAACAAGACATTTCTTAGAGAAATTATGATAATTGGCTGCAGTTGCAGCCAAAAGGGGGAAAAGAATTAATGATTGAAAACTAATTGGCAAAGGAACGAGAAAAGGCCTAGAGCAAATCTGAGCCGTTTGAAAATGATTTTGGATCACCATTCAAGGGAATGGAAAGGGTTAAACAACAGCTGTGAACATGACATGTTGAATTACTGCAAAGAAATGTCTACTCTGTTGTCTAAGGTCTATGTGTAGGTTAAGGGACTCCTTTACATGACATCAAACCAGGTGATTTCGTGGTGATACGGGACTACAGATCCTACAGAGCTGGAAGGCGAAAGGGCCAGGACCTTTCTTGCACACAGCTGTGAGAAAGGCGACATGGGTTCACGACGGCCATTGAAGGCTGCAACAATCCAGGAGACGGAGCAGGAAGGAAGGCAGCTGAGTCACATGTTTAAACAACAGGTGCCTTATCAGCCCAAGCAACAGCAATATGATGACCAACTTCACCTGTCCATTTAGTAGACCAACGACACTTCACCCGCAGCAGTGTGGGTTTGTGGGGACAGAGCTTATCATTATATGCCAGAGAGGGGTTGGTCAGGATGTTGGTACCCAGCTCTGATGAATGTGGGGTGGTCTGTTCTACTAGGGGTGGGAACAGCGGTGTCAATTAACAAGATCAATGGGCCAGCATGGACTGTGCTAGCTATGGCTAACAGGACAGAAAATGCGTTTACAATGGTAAATGAGGAAATGAGGCAAATCAGAGATGCAGTGATCCAAAACAGATTAGTCTTAGACATACTAACAGCAGAAAAGGGAGGGGTCTGTAAGATGTTAGGACTGTCTTGTTGTTTTCATATTCCAGACTACAGTGATAATATCACCAGCATTATCACTCACATGAGGATGGCTGTGAAAGTACCTGAGAAAGCAGATGATTGATGGTTTGGGTGGTAAAGGAATCTGAAGGGATGGGGATACTGGTTGGGATTTACCGTGGTACCAATTTTGGGAATTGTAGTGGTAATACTAATGTGTATCCCGTGTTTTCTTCAGTGTGTTTCCAGCATCGTACAGAGACTGGTGAACACCAGTATGTCAAATCAGATGGTTAATCTATCTATCTATGACTGTGATAATTCAAGAGATGAGTTGGATGATGATACGATCTGTGGGAGTGACAGAGGTTAAATGATTTTCTTACTTTAAAGAATCTTTAGAGGTTCTATCTATCCATATGTTTTGCTTGCTGTGAAAAGGGGACTATACCCGTAAAAACAGCCTTAGCAATTTTAACTATCTTCCTTCAAGAGTTCAAGAGAGTGATCGTTGATATGAAAATCAGAGATGAAGAGTATAAATGTGATGTAAAGACTTGAATTTTCTTTTTACAAGGATACATTTTTGATTGTGAAGTTATCAATGAATGATAAAAAGGGAGAAATTGTAATCGAAAAAATTTATTTAATCAATAGAAGAAAATATAATCATAGAGGAGAGTGATTTTAACAAGTATGAATTTGCTTTAACACATATAATCATTATTGTAGTATGCTTAACATGAAGGTTGCTACATGTCCTTAGAATTGAACTGAGAGGGACAACTGGTCAGTTTAAAAAGAATCGATCTGACCCCTAAGGTCAGTGGCTAAAACTGTATTGATCCTTGACAAAGGGGACCATGACCAAACTGAAAGGGTTATTTCTATGTGAATACTGAAGTGGAAGATTACAGGAGCTCTTGTCTTTGCTTCTGACCTTGTAAATGGTATAAAAGGGAACCTGATTGTTTAGTCTTTAGGCCGCTCTCATACAGTCATCTGTGGCTGTGCGACAGTGTACTCTTTCCTTGCAAGGAGATAAATCATTCTTTATTATATTCAAAGATTTGTCTCTTGTTCAGTGATTTGAATTATTGCCACGACATCAGTTTCTATGATTTAAATTTACACAGCTCTTGACAATCCTTCACTTTTGGGTCCTTTATTAAAATGCCTCTCTTTATTAAACCTTAATCTAACCAACCTTAAACCATAAACTTTTAAATCAGATTTACATCTAGCAGATGCTTTTATCCAAAGTGACTTACAATAGAAGAACTTGTCACATAGCCAAATCATATTCAGGTTAAATTGATCTAGAAGATGACTTAAGCTTAAACAGGATTCATGGAAAATCATCTGAGAATCATCAAATTTACACTACATTTGTACTAAAAACGAAAAGTTTTTCCTTTGTGTTTTTCGCGAAAGCGATCACCGTTCACATGGATCTGCGAAAACGGCTAAAAGCGCTGTATTCGGCAGCGCCAGTAGAGCCAATACGTAGACTAAACACATAATACACATGTATGACATCACCATTTTCATGTTTTTGCAGTTTACATGGTAACGGCATTGTTTTCAAAAACTTGCACTTTGAAACTCATTTTCAAAAATTTGCATTTTCAGGCTCCCAAAACACTGTTGTCGGGTAAATGAATGGCTTAAATGAATAAAAGAGTTTTCCAGTTTTAGATGATGTGTGAACACACCCTCGCTATGTAATAGTTACCCATGGGTGTGACACATTGGATGTGGCATATTTGTGCAGTAATGCCTACATGCCAGTGTCAGCGGCTGACAAATTTAGAGGACCAACATAAGGACACACGACAGATTACAGGTAAGAGCTCTACCTTCACTTCTCTGATGAATACGATATTCCTTCACAGGGGAAAGGATTCAATGAAATGTTTAGAAGCAGCAAATCAGGTAACACTTAAGATAACAGTTGATAAAGTACAGTGTAAGTAAAACTAATTTAGATAATTATTTAAAGTACGTACGCGTAGGTATAAGGAAACATGTACCCCAGGTTTCACAGACCAGGCTTGAGACTAGTCCCAGACTAAAATGCATGTTTGAGCTGTTTTAACTGAAACTTGCATTGATATATCTTAAAATATGTCAGTGCTATTGTTTTGTTTTAAGATGCACACAAATAATGTTTGTTTTTAAGGTGCATTTATAAAAGCTCAAAAATGAAAAGTACATCATGATTTACTCTCCCTCAAGCCATCCCAGGTGTATATGACATTCTTCTTTCAGATGAATAAAATTGTATCATAGTTATATAAAAAAAAAATGTCCAGTGTCCAATGACAGTGAATGGCAGCTCAAAATTTGAAGCCCAAAAAAGTGCATTCATTTTAAAAGTAATCTACACGGCTCTGGGGGTTAGCAAAGGCCTTCTGAAGCGAGATCGCACAATTGTGAGTTTATATCTCAGAATTGTGACTTTATAACTCACAATTGTGAGAGAAAAAAAAATCAGAATTCTGAAATAAAAAGTCGCAATTACTCTTTTTATTTTTTTATTTAGTGGTGGAATAAGGCTTCCATAAAAAACAGCTGCACTTTTGCTATATAAAAAAAGACTGTATAAATGCTCTGACATGTACCCTGTAATAAAAAAAGTACACTATTATTATTTAAGCTATGCAAATGTAATCTCCCAAATGTTAAATCTCTGAGAGTTCTTTAGCTGAGTTCAATCAGGTCCACTTAAGTCAAAAACACCATAGACAAAATTTTTGTCAACTTTTTAAATAAATTCCCCATTCATGAGCTCCATGAAAAACTAAGACTGGGAACAGCAGCAGCTGTTGTGATCATCATCTTGTGATCACCATAAAGTATTATGACTTTGGACTCATTATTATCTATACTATTACTATGAGTGCAGGCATAGACCCGTAGATCTTAAAGGGTTAAGTAATTTGCTTATTACAATATTATTACGGTTTCCTTAAAGCCCCAATGTTTACTTTTGCTGTATACAGATCATAAAGTCAATCTGCACACAAACTATGTGAAACATGATGGCTGATGCTGGTCCAACAATCGCTGTTGTTGGCATTGGATGCCATTTTCCTGGAGGTAATTGTGAACAATTTACAGTATTTCATTATTTCCTCATGTCATGATTTTGGCCTATAGTGTATTTGCATTGTATATGTTCTCGTCTGTTTTAGGTGAGGGTCTTGAAAACTTTTGGAGAGTCCTCCTCAATGGAGAGAACTGTGCAGTTCAGATACCAAATGACAGGTTTAAGACCTCTCAATGGTACGATCCAGATGAGAGTAAAGCAGGAAAGACATACACAGCAAAGGCAGCACTTATTAATGGGTAAGACTTCAATTCATTTGCGCTTATAAAATAAATCAAAGGGAATGCACTGAATGTTTAGCAACTGTAATTATTAGCTGAATAAGTGAAAAGACAATACATTGTACTGAACAATTATATTTTTGATGACATGTTCGGCAAATTCATGCGTTCACACTTACATATAATTTATAGAGTAAATTTAAAGCATATTTGGCGTGCTGTCCAGGGGGAGGACTTCGAGCTCGGACCTGGCCAGAAAACCAGAGTACCCCCCACAATGATAGAGCATAGGACAGCCGCCTACTAAATACCCTCCAAGAAGTGCCGAGCTTGGCGGGCTGGCATTCGAGATTGGGCCTGGTTGCTTGACCAGGGAGCCCCTGAGTGTGGTTTGTGGCGCATCATCATGCTGATAGATGCTGATATCATGCCTGCAGGAGAAAACGGGAAAAGGGAAACATGGGAGAGACAACAATAATCAAAACATTTCCTTGCTTCCTGGAAACCTTCCACTCTTTCACATTTCGTGGAAACATTCCACTCTTTCACTTCGTGGAAACATTCCACTCTTTCACGCTTCGTGGAAACATTCCACTCTTTCACGCTTCGTGGAAACATTCCACTCTTTCACATTTCGTGGAAACATTCCACTCTTTCACGCTTCCTGGAAACATTCCACTCTTTCACATTTCGTGGAAACATTCCACTCTTTCACGCTTCCTGGAAACCTTCCACTCTTTCATGCTTCCTGGAAACATTCCACTCTTTCACATTTCGTGGAAACATTCCACTCTTTCACGCTTCCTGTAAACATTCCACTCTTTCACATTTCGTGGAAACCTTCCACTCTTTCACGCTTCCTGGAAACATTCCACTCTTTCACATTTCGTGGAAACCTTCCACTCTTTCACGCTTCCTGAAACATTCCACTCTTTCACATTTCGTGGAAACATTCCACTCTTTCACGCTTCCTGGAAACATTCCACTCTTTCACATTTTGTGGAAACCTTCCACTCTTTCACGCTTCCTGGAAACCTTCCACTCTTTCACGCTTCCTGGAAACCTTCCACTCTTTCACGCTTCCTGGAAACCTTCCACTCTTTCACGCTTCCTATAAACATTCCACTTTCACGCTTCCTGGAAACATTCCACTCTTTCACGCTTCCTGGAAACATTCCACTTTCACGCTTCCTGGAAAAATTCCACTCTTTCACATTTCGTGAAAACCTTCCACTCTTTCATGCTTCCTGGAAACCTTCCACTCTTTCAGGCTTCCTGGAAACCTTCCACTCTTTCACGCTTCCTGGAAACATTCCACTCTTTCACGCTTCCTGGAAACCTTCCACTCTTTCATGCTTCCTGGAAACATTCCACTCTTTCACATTTCTGAAACATTCCACTCTTTCACGCTTCCTGTAAACATTCCACTCTTTCACATTTCGTGGAAACCTTCCACTCTTTCACGCTTCCTGGAAACCTTCCACTCTTTCACGTTTCCTGGAAACCTTCCACTCTTTCACGCTTCCTGGAAACATTCCACTCTTTCACATTTCGTGGAAACATTCCACTCTTTCACGCTTCCTGGAAACATTCCACTCTTTCACATTTTGTGGAAACCTTCCACTCTTTCACGCTTCCTGGAAACCTTCCACTCTTTCACGCTTCCTGGAAACCTTCCACTCTTTCACGCTTCCTGGAAACCTTCCACTCTTTCACGCTTCCTATAAACATTCCACTTTCACGCTTCCTGGAAACATTCCACTCTTTCACGCTTCCTGGAAACATTCCACTTTCACGCTTCCTGGAAAAATTCCACTCTTTCACATTTCGTGAAAACCTTCCACTCTTTCATGCTTTCTGGAAACCTTCCACTCTTTCAGGCTTCCTGGACACCTTCCACTCTTTCACGCTTCCTGGAAACATTCCACTCTTTCACGCTTCCTGGAAACCTTCCACTCTTTCACGCTTTGTAGAAACATTCCTCTCTTTCGAGTGTTCGGGCGGTATTGAGATTGGTAGCCTGTGCGGAGGGTACGAATACATTTGTTGAGGATGTCTAGTGTTATGGGTTGTCTGGTGTCGGGATGGGTGGGCTGGGATCTTTGAATCCCTTTGATCAGGAGGGGGGTTTGTGAATTATTGATCTCCTGGGAAGGAGCGCCGTACTTCAGTTTGTGGAAAAACTGAATGTCGCTCAGGTAACCTTTGATGGTCCCGACTTGGAGGCCTTTAACGGTATTAAGGTTGGAAATAACGAGGTGATTGAAAGGAGAGAAAAATCAGGGAACAGCATGTTATAGGAGATGTGGAATGCTCTAAAGTTTCTCCAAGCGGTCACATAGGATTGGAGGGTCCTAGGAGAAACTTCTCGGAGAATGGCGTCGAGCGATGCAGCGAGGAGGGGTTTTAACGGGTGGGTTATGGGAATATCAGTTGCGAATAATGAGGACAGGAGTTGTGAATTTGTCCGCCTCTGGAGCCAGCGTCCTGAATTTCTGAACAGAAAGCAAGACGGGGAGTCAACGATTTGGTTTTCTGATCCGGGAATGTTTTTAGCAATTTTGATAAATTGATCGCAAGCTAAAATCCAATGAGGCACCTTAGAAGTGGCAAACAGCCTTTATTTATGCAATGTACCATTGCGTCGTTGTAACGATGAACTAAAATGCTTTTGGTGGCCCATTCTTTCCCCAACAGGAGAGCCGCTACTATGAGCAGGTAAAGCTTAAATGGCCGAGCAGGGATAGAAGTTCACGTTTTGAACAGTTAGATTTTTTCGAGGATCAGCATTGAACAGCACTGTTGTGCAGTGGAGAAAATTAGTTAGAGAAACAGCCCTGTGGAAGCAGAGGCAACAGCACTTCTGTGTGTTGGACTTGGCATCAATTCCTCGAGTCCGCATGCTCGTTAAATGAGGAGAGCTGAAACAAAATATAGTTTAACTCTTTTAATGAATAAGTAAGTCAGATGAAGATAGCATACAGAGCTCTGGGTCACAGCTGGCCCTGATTTACACAATCCTATGCAAGGCTTGTCCAGGCAGTCTGCGACAAACTTGCCTTTCCCTGACCCAATATTTATACACAAAAAATACATAAGTTGTCTTTCTTTGGGAGTCAGATGATTTTCTGGTCAGCTGTGCTTCGTTCGCAACACCACCCCTCCAATTCCTGGACACAAGACTGCTTCTTTGTTAACGCCTACAAAAGTACTCTAAGAGCACAGCAAAATGCATAGAAAAACACTTTCTCATATGGATCTGTTATAAATACCAACACCCTCTGGCTGTTGCTCTGGTGGCTCTTATGCCCAAAAGAAAGTACATATAGTCTCAATGCATAAATCATTTCATAAGCTAAAATGATCTTAATAATTAACAATTGTTAATTATTATGTTCTACAAGCATTGTTAGCAATAATGCACAAACAAATATTTTATTCTCATCATGTGGCAGGGGAGAAAATTTGCCAGAAGAACTGAGCTCCTGCAGGAGAAAAAGAGAAAAAGTTAGACGGACAAATGGGATTAACACATTTGTGTAACGAATGAGACTCTTATTTTGAAATGTCTATGCCTTATTATTGCAGGACGCTTGTTAAAATTCTTATGAGGGACATAAAATACAGCCTTACGACTGTATACAGCATATTACGATATAAATCACGTTAAGAATTCAAAACATTGTAATTGTTCATAAGAATTTGCTTTGCATAAATGTACAAAATGGTCTGAACTGAAGCATTCTGAGGCATTGTTTGCAAGCCAGTAAAACACGCAACAGTGCCACGTTCAGATTTGAAACGTGAATGCTCACATTTATTAAATTAAATCATAGCATTTGAATTTTGCAGTTTTGTGATATAGGTTCTCATCCTCAAAATATAAGATTGCGTATGATACTAATTTATACGCTTGTTATACAATAGCCTAACCTATTGTAAGGTATTGATGTTACATTTGAGAAAACGAATGCTCTAAATACATTGTATGGTTTGCACACATCTATTTATAGTCACAAACGGGAGTATGGTCGCGCTGTGACCGAGCTTATGTGAACATCAAGTTGAGAAGTATTGAATCAAAGGCAGTGATTATCAGCTGATACCAACTAGTGGCTGATTGTTTGGCGTAATATGTGCTGTTGCATTGCAATTATTTTAGTGATTTAGCCGATTCACGTTACGTTTACTCACTTTACCAGCAAGTATATTTGTTGTTCATCACCACGGCAACTGTGTGCGTGTCCATGGTGTTCGCACTTCTCGTATGTGAAAGTATTCGTCTGTACTGTAGTAACTTAGTCAGAGGCGGCAGAATCGCAAGAAAAGCTTGATGTGTGCTGTACACATCATCTTAAGACAGGAACTGTTGTAGTTCTCCCTGTTGCAAGCCTGTGCGATGTGCACTCTTTATACTGCCCAATGCTCGTCATGGCTCCAACACACCACGTTGTTAACAGAACATAGCTTATTGAAGTTTGAATCCGTTTAGAAGACAGAATCGCGCTTGTGAATCATGGCAGACACAATTACGATTTGGGAAAAGCAGAAATTATTTTACCGTGAATGCAGAAATGCTAGTTTACTGGCTGAAAAGGGGTTTAAGGTAGCTTATAAATTTGAAAGGAAAAGATGTTAGCCTTGTAGAATTGCTTCGAGTGGTGTGTGGAGCCGTGTAGACAGTGTGAGCGGGCTGGAGGGTGGGGTGAATTGCCGGAAATGTCGCCCATGCTGGTAAACTGTCAATAACGAGAGGTAAGACTGCTGCGTATATATACAGCTCATGTTGATTAGCTGAGTGTTCTCCACCTGTGTCAATTATCTGAAAGCAGGCGCGCAGATGGCACTAGGGACGGGGGGGACATGACCCCCCCAGATTCTTAGTGACCCGATCCGTCCCCCGCCCTCGCTATCCCTGTACGAACGGGGCAGACACAGGGTGACACACAATAATAATCTACACCGGTCACTATTACTTTGTACCCACGTTCTCACTACACGCTGTTCTGTTGTCAATAAACACACGATTCCACCGACGTTTACACTCGCTCTCTCTCTCTCTGTTTCTGTGTGTGTGCTTGCTACGACTCCTGAGTGACACCGGGAGGGTTGCCATGTTTTCACAACAAAACCCGCCCAATTGCTACTCAAAACAAGCCCAATCACGTTTCAGGGGGGCTTCCCCCCCACATTTGGGGGTAAAATAGTTTTTTTTTGGCATGGTTGCCTACTAAAATTCGCATTCTCGGGGCTCAATATCACATAAATGGGGTCGCTTCAACCCGCGGACATGAAAAACAGCCCGCAGCAACAGTAGCCCAATTCTGCGGGAAAACCGCGGACTTGGCAACACTGCCGTGCCAGGGTCCTATGAGGAGCTGGTAGCTGCCTCAATCGTGCCTGTAGGACTTGGAGCGGTAACCATAGTGATCATATACCATCTATGACTTTGCTGAGTCTGTGATTTTCTGAACTGAGACAATGAAGAGACAAAACACAATCACCTTGTTTAAAAAAAACAATGTAAGTATCCTGTGCCTGTTGACTTTCCCAGATGTGGCAGGTAAGATTATTTTAAGGGGAATAAGTTAGCTAGTTTGACAATAATGGCAAGAAGACAAAATGTGGAGATCATAACTATGCATTTAGGTGGACAGAGGCAAATAATGAATGAACACAAAAAGAATGGGATAAATCAAACAATTTATTGTCGTTAGGAAATAATGTTTTATCTTATCATTTAACCCATTTTACTGTATAAATGTAAGCCACTATAAAAATAATTATAATAAGTAAATTTGTGTGGTGCAAGGTTTATGCACACAACAAATAAAGGCCTACATTAACTTTTGACATCCTCTTATAGCAGGAAATCATATCTTTTTATTGTACGGAGCAACAGAGGATATAGATTCTTAAATTATGGACTAGGATGAAAAAAAAATCTTAATATGTCCTATATCATTTTAAAGATATTTCTAATCTGTAAATTGCAACAAACTTAATTAATTAATTAACGCTTAAATTTCAAATTCATTTGAAATAGTAGTTTTAGCCAATAATACTCAGGAATATGTTGTATTTCACATTGTTGTGAAATTCTATAGAGAAATTATGAAATTATAACTTTGGCTGTTAACCGAAAGGTTGGTGGTTCGTGCCCACCCAGGGACGAAGAGTGTTTAGCTTTCCTATAACAGTAGAGCATGGCGCTAGCAACGCCAAGGTCACGGGTTCGATTCCTAGGGAAAGCAAGAAGTGACAAAATGCGTCTGCTAAATGCATAAATGTAAATGTATAACTGAAATGATAAGATTTAAAATGTTGTCCTCCTGGCCTGCAGGCAATTTCGGATGACACTAAGGCAGGGCCTAGTCAGTCAAGTGAGGATCTGCAGGAGGGCAGCCACAGTAGAAAAAGACAGCATGAGGAGGGAGAGACAGTAGAATTACAGACAGAGGAAGCAGGGACAGAACAACAAGGAGGGACAGGAGGAAGCACAGAGGGTAAGGATTTTGAGATCATAATGACATATACAGTATTGTTCAAAATAATAACAGTACAATGTGACTCACCAGAATAATCAAGGTTTTTAGTATATTTTTATTGCTACGTGGCAAACAAGTTACCAGTAGGTTCAGTAGATTCTCAGAAAACAAACAAGACCCAGCATTCATGATATGCACGCTCTTAAGGCTGTGCAATAGGGGTGTGTTCAAAAAATAGCAGTGTCTACCTTTGACTGTACAAACTCAAAACTATTTTGTACATTTTTTTTCTGGGATTTAGCAATCCTGTGAATCACTAAACTAACATTTAGTTGTATGACCACAGTTTTTAAAACTGCTTGACATCTGTGTGGCATGGAGTCATCCAACTTGTGGCACCTCTCAGCTGTTATTCCACTCCATGATTCTTTAACAACATTCCACAATTCATTCACATTTCTTGGTTTTGCTTCAGAAACAGCATTTTTGATATCACCCCACAAGTTCTCAATTGGATTAAGGTCTGGAGATTGGGCTGGCCACTCCATAACATTAATTTTGTTGGTTTGGAACCAAGACTTTGCCCGTTTACTAGTGTGTTTTGGGTCATTGTCTTGTTGAAACAACCATTTCAAGGGCATGTCCTCTTCAGCATAGGGCAACATGACCTCTTCAAGTATTTTAACATATGCAAACTGATCCATGATCCCTGGTATGCGATAAATAGGCCCAACACCATAGTAGGAGAAACATGCCCATATCATGATGCTTGCACCTCCATGCTTCACTGTCTTCACTGTGTACTGTGGCTTGAATTCAGAGTTTGGGGTCGTCTCACAAACTGCCTGTGGCCCTTGGACCCAAAAAGAACAATTTTACTCTCATCAGTCCACAAAATGTTCCTCCATTTCTCTTTAGGCCAGTTGATGTGTTCTTTGGCAAATTGTAACCTCTTCTGCACATGCCTTTTTTTAACAGAGGGACTTTGCGGGGATTCTTGAAAATAGATTAGCTTCACACAGACGTCTTCTAACTGTCACAGTACTTACAGGTAACTCCAGACTGTCTTTGATCATCCTGGAGGTGATCATTGGCTGAGCCTTTGCCATTCTGGTTATTCTTCTATCCATTTTGATGGTTGTCTTCCGTTTTCTTCCACGTCTCTCTGGTTTTGCTCTCCATTTTAAGGCATTGGAGATCATTTTAGCTGAACAGCCTATCATTTTTGCACCTCTTTATAGGTTTTCCCTCTCCAATCAACTTTTTAATCAAAGTACGCTGTTCTTCTGAACAATGTCTTGAAACGACCCATTTTCCTCAGCTTTCAAATGCATGTTCAACAAGTGTTGGCTTCATCCTTAAATAGGGGCCACCTGATTCACACCTGTTTCTTCACAAAATTGATGACCTCAGTGATTGAATGCCACACTGCTATTTTTATGAACACACCCTTCCAACTAATTCAACTAATTGCCCAATTGCACAGCCTTAAGAGCGTGCATATCATGAATGCTGGGTCTCATTTGTTTTCTGAGAATCTACTGAACCTACTGGTAACTTGTTTGCCACGTGGCAATAAAAATATACTAAAAACCTTGATTATTCTGGTTAGTCACATTGTACTGCTATTATTTTGAACAATACAGTACAAAGCCAAATCAACCTGACCCTAAATTCCAAAAATCATGGTATGAGAAGTATCATTGGCTGCATGTTAGTATGGGTACAGATAGTGTTCTATGTTTTTACTGCTCTAAGTACTTCAAGACAGGGAAACCAGCACAAGCCAAGAGTATAGACCCAGCTTTTGTCAGTACTGGATTTACAAACTTGAAAAAAGCACTTCCATGCATGAGAAATCAGAGGGTCACAACATTGCTGTTACAACTGCTGCCTATGAAAACAGGCCAGTTACTACACAGTTGAGCAATGGAGTCAGTACACAGCAGGCAGAAAACAGAGATAGCCTGTTAAAAATAATAGGGGGTGAGATGTTTCTTGCGAGGCAGGGATTGGCCTTTGGGGGGAATGAACATCATCAAGGTAACCTTGACCAGCTTTTAAAATACAAAGCTGAAGATGATCAATCTTTCACTAGGTGGTTATCTGCAAAGAGGGGGGTGCACACATCTTGGGATTGTCAAAATGAGCTTATAAAGTTCATCGATTATAAGGACAATTGCAGATGAGATCCGGTCCCTTCCAGTGTTGCAGTATTCAATAATTATGGATGGGACAAGGGATATCTCTGGTGTTGAGCAGGAGGTGCTGTTATGTTATGTTGACACTGATTTGCTGGTGCATGAAGACTTTATAGGGTTGTATGAAACAACTTCTACAACAGGTGAAAACCACTAAAAAGCACAGCCACTAGCGCCATATATACATTGTGGAGCACACTGTGTTAATTTAATTACACAACAAGCTTGCTCAGCCTCCAGTGTCGTGCGAAATGCACTTGACTGGATACATTAACTTGGCACATTTTTTGGGCAGTCTGGTAAGCTGAAAGACAAGTTTAAAGCCATTGTTGCAGCTGAAGGGGAAGGACCAGCCCTGTCCATCAGGTCTTTATGTCCCACTAGGTGGACTGTGAGTGTGTGAGAGCCCTGAGCCCATGTGCTTTCCCCTGCCTTCTGCCTAGGATACTGGGATAGGCTTCAGCCCTATGACACTTCGGAGGTTGTATAAGGACAAGAGAGAGATGCTGAGCCCCATCTATTTAGCCTCTCTTTGCATCAGTTCACTCTCAGAAATAACCCCATCCATGACCGTAGATTTCACTCTACAGTTGGGGGGACAAAAAACATAAATTTCCTCAAGAGCAATTTTTGAAGGGGACACAAATAATACATCCAAATTTGTACTTGTAATAATATGTGTAACAGAAAGCGATTGCAATAGCTTTTTTGACAATATGAGTTGCAGCAAGCCCACTGCTCTGTCACTTAACATCACATTGAGCAAAACCCAACACAACGGTAGATCTACAATATTATCCTAATATCAGTTCACGCATAAGATTATCACCATGTTAGTTGAAGTAGGTGACTTACTATCCAACAAGCTATGGTATTATAATGTTACCTAACTTGTTTGGTAGCTTGTTTAAGTCGCTAACAGTGGATTCATAGAAAAATACATCGGTTATCGGTTAATTTATTATAGGAAGGGATGGGGGTCACTCAGTTTCAGTCAGTCTCATGTCAATCTTGAGGACCTATAGTGTAGTATTGCACCCTTCATATCTCCGAAAAGTCTTTAGTTTTATAATATTTATAAAAGAAAGATACACTGTACCGAGTCTTTCCGAATAAAACCGAGCGGGTGGAGGCGTATCGTGTGGGCGGAGCTAAAGAATGACGAGTGTGCGCAGCTATTGCGTTGAGAGCGTGTGAAAGCTGTGACATCCTTAAACGTCCCCTAGGTTTAATACGTAATAATTCATTTAGTTTCCCACTAAATGAACACAAATTTGTTTATTGCAGTTAGGAGTGGTTTTACAATAAACAAACAGACACCTATAGTGGTCAGCTAAACAAATGTATTTAAACACACACCATACATCGCATACTCCATTGATAAATTAACTATATGTGATCATGTTGTTTAGTTGATGTGCACTCATGCGCCGATAGCCAACAACACACAGACATTTAAAGCAGTTTTACTCATCGCCTGCAGTTACAACGCACGACCGTGAACCTTTATCGCTGGGAGTGCTCCATCTTTCAGCATTAGAAGACCAGCAAATCCAGAGTTGAACTGGGCCTTGTTTATAAAACAATCATCGCCGAAATGTAGGGAACCAACTGAATAGGGTTATCTTGCCCAAATAACCCAAAAACATTGTTGGTGACATTGTTGATTTCTTAAAGTCCTGTGACCTGTGCAGCGCAGCCGACGACTTCCCTAAAGCAGAACAAATTGCATTGTGGGGGATTCTTTTTTCACTCTGGTCGAAGTTCCTTCCGGGAAAAGTGCCTGAAAATTCCACCCTTGTTGACGTCACGCAGACCCATACTCAAAAAAAACTTTCGGAAACTTGTGAGAAACCAGAAGGAGTATTTTTGGCACAGAAATTGTCAAACTTTGTCCATGTTTAGCATGGGAATCCAAGTCTTTAACAGTGTAAAAATCTCAGTATGCATGAAATAGCATATCCCAAATTCCGCCTATGACCCCATCCTTATTCTGTGCAGTTTGAATGAGTTCGACAACAAGTTCTTCGGCATCACTGATGCTGAATCGATCACCATGGACCCTCAGCACAAACTATTGCTGCAGTGCACCTACAGGGCCCTAGAGGATGCTGGAATACCAATGGAAAAGGCCAGTGGAACGAGAACAGGAGTATATTTGGGTAACATGAGTCAAAATTCATATGTTCTTACTGTTAACGTCTGGGAGAAAACGTGTGTGTAGTTATTAACCCCAGTGAATTTATATATGCATGCATTTATAATTGCAGGGTTATTGCCCTAGGAGCAATCTGTAGTTAACTTTGTATGATTTTGTTTGTTTGATTTTCAGGCCTAATGAACAGGGAGTTTGAACTGGCAAGTGCAAGGATCCATCCAAAGCACATCGACCACACCACTGGCACTGGTGTCGCTATGAGCATAGCTGCCAACCGCATCTCATACATCTTTAACTTCACTGGCCCCTCAGTGTCCATCGACTGTGCCTGCTCCTCATCCCTCGTCGCCCTTCACTTCGCTTGTCAGGCCATAAAAAACGGTAATCTTCACAAAAATGTACTGTATGTAAAACTTGGGGATAGATTTTTGCTTTTTGTTTACATATAATCTGTACCAGTGTTCCCACTAGTCCTGGACAACTTTGAAAACCTGGAAAATTGATTATCATTTTCCATTCCTGGAAAATTAGAGGAAATGTAAAATGTACTGGGAAATCTTGTTCTTTAACCGAGTACAAAGAGTTTGTCCAGTGAGTCCCAAACAATCACTGCTTGATGCAGAAAGGGCGATGTTCAGGAAAGCTGAGTTTTGACATGTGAGAGTAGTAATTTGAATGATGATGTTTAGTCTTGTGTTGCCTTGCAGCAGTTAGCTAATGTTATTAACTGCTCAAATGTATGCAGGTAAGCAGTTACCTAATCACATAATTTTGATATAAACTCACAATTGTGTTATAAAGTCAGAATTGTGAGATAAAAACTCGACAATTCTGACTCTCACATTTACGATTTTATATCTTACAATTCTAACTTTTTTTCATAAAATGTTAATTTTATTCAGTTATTTCCTGTGTTATATTTCAATTTCTTTAATCAGGGGTGGAGAACCAGACACTTTGGCCTAGTATATAATTAGGACTGGGATGACATTCATTCTGTTTCTATACTGCACTGATCCAATGCCCCTTCGCTCTTTTTTTTGGCCATTCATCCATCGCCAGTAAATTTGTGGGTTCTAGCGGAGGATGAAAACCCAGGACATTCAAAAGGGCTAGACCAGTGGAAAGCTTTAGGAGAGAATTCTGGGTATATTCACTCTGTGGTATATCCCTGCTCCAATCAGACAGATTCTGGTGACAGTACATTTTGATGAAGTGTGTGAGCTCTTGATTGAGGCGCTCTGTCTGGCCATTGGATTATGAATTATACCCAGTAGTGAGCGGAGTGGAGCGGCAATTTCCCCTCAGCGGTCTAAGCATTCAATAATCACTCTGCTCCAGGTTCAGCATTTCCCACTCCCCGCTCACTGATATCAGAAACACCGCTCCGTCTTCGTTCAGAGAAAATTTGCAGCTAAAGTATTTAAGTAAGCTCTGAAATATCACAAAAGTCTGATTTATAACATACAAAAAAAAACAATAGGAGAGTTTCAACACTAGTGTGCAAAAAAAATTCCTACGATATGCCAAGGTTATTAGCCTTTACCAGCATTAAAAGTTAAACATGTAGTGCAAATTGTGTTTGGAAAGATTAATGTTTTCATCAGTTTTTTTACCTTCAGGTCACTATACATTACAGCTCATTCAAAATCAGATACAGATAACTGTAAGCATAAGCACTGTAAGATTACATTTGTTTGAATGCATTAGAGAGAGCGATTGCATGTGTGAATAAGTGCTACCTGTTTAAAATTTGCTTTCACCCGATCATAGTCAGTATGTAGGTTTGGGATGCCAAACTCACAGCTTTATCTACATTTAACATAGACGAACTGCAAATATACAGGTACTCAATCACGTGCATAGTCTGCAATACGAGTGAAGCATAAGTTACCATGAATCACAGAACAACGGACATTTAGTCCATAAGGATTAACATACCTGGGGTGAAAGCCACCCTGTACCCAGCAGCAAGGTCGCACCCATCCTGACCATAACCTGGCTACAATAAAAAGTACACGCTCTTAGCTGGTCCCCAAGCACTGGCAACAACATTAGACAAACAGCTAGGTACATACCTACCGCAGAGCTGCGCGCAAACGCCCACACACGACAACGATGGTACAATGCGCACCCCAATGGCAAACTCCTCCTTAAATATGCCAGGAATACACACAATAGGCTGTCGCACCCACCATTTAGGTGACAATTACACTTAGTAGGGTGGGACCTATGTGTATATACAGTATATATAAAATGCAGAAATAGTGTGCCCCTAAAGTTTCTAAGTAATCATATCCATTACACAAACAGCAACTCTGCAAAACTTCCTAACGCTGTGTGCATGCTATATTTGGTACCCTGGTACCCTTTAATCTTTTTGGTGAGATTCGTCTATTATAGCATCTGATTTGTGTCTTTAAAAGCACAGTTGAATACACAAATATATAGCTTTTGTCTGGCGGTCTGTGTTCCACTCAACAGGAGACTGTGAAATGGCTGTGTGTGGGGGTGTGAGCTGTATTTTGGAGCCACTCATTTTTGTGGCGCTCTCCAAGGCAAAAATGATTTCCCCTGATGGCACCAGTAAAACTTTCAGCAGCAAAGCAGATGGATATGGGAGAGGTGAAGGCTGTGGGATGGTTCTCCTAAAGCCTCTGAAAAAAGTAAACAAAAATATTTTTTCACATAAACATCGCCATCACAGCAATGCATCGGTGTTAAACTGTTGCAACTATGAAACATACATTATTTCTATTTTGACAGGCCCTCGAGGATCATGATCACATTTGGGGTATCATCAGCAAAACTGCAGTAAATCAGGATGGTCACAGCGTTAGTCCAATCACCAAACCATCCATGGTACAGCAGGAGGAGCTGCTTAGAAAAATCTACTCAACTGAGCTGACTAATGTCCAGTACATTGAGGCTCATGGGACTGGGACTCCAATCGGAGATCCAATCGAAGCAGGTAGCATCTCAAAAGTCATTGCCAAAGCAAGACCTGAACGGTCAGGGCCCCTCATAATTGGTTCTGTTAAGAGCAATATTGGACACACAGAATCTGCTGCAGGTGTTGCAGGGCTCATCAAGGTTCTCTTGATGATGAAACACGAAACTATTGTGCCATCATTGTTCTATTCCATGGAAAACTCCAGCATAGACGTTGAAACGCTCAATATGAAAATCCCCACAGCAGCAGAAAAATGGATCAGTGAGTACAGAGTAGGAAGGTTTGCAGGAATCAATAACTTCGGATTTGGTGGAACAAATGCACATGCAATTGTCAGACAACATGTGCAGTCAAAAACGCCAGAAGTTCAGCTGATCAGCAAATACCATCATTTTTTTGTGGTCTCAGCAGCCTCTGAAAAATCCATAAAAAATATTTCCAAAGATACAGCAGAACAGATCAGTGCAGGGAAAATATCAGATCTACAGTCTTTACTGTACACATCTGCATGTAGAAGAAGTCACTTGAAACATAAATACAGGGAAGTATTTCAGACATCATCGTTGACAGATCTGCAGAAGAAACTTACTGCAGCTGTAGAGAAAAAACTCGTACCATCAAAGACAGACTCCAAGCTAGTTTTTGTGTTTTGTGGAAATGGTGTTACATATCAGGGTATGTGCAAGCAGCTCCTAAAACAAGAGCAAGTTTTCAGAGAGGAAATCATGAAGATTGAAACTCTGTTGCAAAGCTATAGAAGCTTAAATCTGATAGAGATGCTGGAAAGTGAATCTGAGAAAAGTACAGAGCCGTCTGATCCAAAGATTGTCCAGCCTCTTCTGTTTGCTATTCAGGTTGCTGTTGCCAAACTTCTGAAACACTGGGGCATCAGTCCTGATGCTGTTTTGGGGCACTCGATTGGAGAAGTTGCTGCAGCTCATTGTTCTGGTTTGTTGTCACTTGAAGATGCAGTGAAAGTCATCCACTATCGCAGTTCTTTGCAAAGCACTGTGACAGGAGGGAAGATGCTGGTAGTCAGTAATATGGCTATTTCTGAAGTCTTGAAAATTCTTCCATCTTATTCGGGAAGGGTTTGCCTGGCTGCTTATAACAGCCCACAGTCATGCACCCTCTCAGGAGATGCGGATGACATTGACAGGTTACATCAGAATTTGAGCAGCTCAGACAGAGGACCTGAACTGTTCCTTCGTATTTTGGATGTACCTGCAGCATACCATAGTCACAAGATGGATCCCATTGTATCCAAAGTAAAAGAAAGTATAGGCTCATTGGAGGCACAAAATTTGGAGACAGAATTATTCTCAACAGTGACAGGTGTCAGTTTGTGTTCCTCAGATTTTATAACTGGTGAATATTGGGCAAGGAATATCAGAGAGCCAGTTGATTTTAAACAAGCTGTGATGTCTGCAGCTAAAAACAAAAGGAATGTGATATTTGTTGAAATTGGTCCGCGGAGATCTTTGCAGAGGTACATCACTGAGACTCTAGGAAATGACTTCAATGTGATTCCCTCAGTGCAGCCTAACAAAGATCACGAGACAATGCTTTCTGTTGTTTCCAAATTGTTTGAGCTTGGGTTCAAAGTGGACTGGGACATGTTCTACAAAGGTTTTGAGGCTGAACCAATTCCCTACCCACGATACCAGTTTGATGATGTAAAGAGAGATGTCTTCGCTTCACATTTGCAGTTTATCGGTCCCACTGGCAACCATCCGGTAGTTACACAAATAGGTACAGACAGTTCAATGTTCAGCTGTGATTTATCCTCTGAATCAGTGGCCTTCCTGCAGGACCACAAGCACAATGGGGTTGCCATCATTCCTGGTGCATTTTATGCAGAGTTGGGTTTAGCAACTTACATGCTATATGCAAAACCTAAGGTTCCACTAAATTCTCTGCAGCTCAGCATAACATTCCAGAGTCCACTCATTTTCACCCAGAATGCAGCAGATATAAAAGTACAGCTGGACCCATCAGACCCTTTGGCAGACAACACATGTAACTTTAAAATACGGTCTACTTCTGCAGTCTATGCATTTGGCACAGTAGAAACCAAACCAGGTAGAACGCCTGAAGAACAGTTCATTTCCTTAGACTGTATTTCCAAAAGATGCACATTCCACATGACGACTGAAGAACTCTATAATCATTTAAGTCAAACAGGATTTGAGTATGGGTCTGTTTTCAGAAATAAGGCAGATATTTACTGTGGGGAGGAATTTAGAGAGGCTATATCTGTTGTGAAGGTCCCAAAGGAATTGCTGCCTCAATTACATGACTATCACCTTCACCCTGTGGTCTTGGATTATGTCATACAAATTGTTCCTGTAACTATAGGGCATGACCTTTCAGCAAGACCCCAATTTCCTGCTCAAATAGGAAGCCTGACTGTATTTGAACCATTGCAAGAGGAGATGGTTGTATATCTGAGAGCAGTACATGTGGGAGATGATGATTTTGACATTTGTGGCTGCTTAGCCAACAAACAGGGTAAGGTGTTGGTTGAACTCATGCATGTGAAGGTCAGACTGCTAGGAAGTCGTTCTCAAGTAGTTAAGGATTTGTTCTTCCATAACAATTTCAGCATAATCTCTGAAGTTGCCAAGTTTGATACACAGATTAAGGCACTGGTCTTTTCTGACCAGGAAGGAATTTCTAACGATTTGCAACAGTTCCTGGACCCAGCATCTACATGTGTGTCTCCTTCAAATAGTAACATGCTGTTAGAAGGTGGAGTTGAACTTCTTTTGTCAAAACTAGACATTTCAAGTGAAATAAATAACTTCCAAGAAATTTTGTTCATGTGGGGTGATACAGACCTAACCTTTCTTGAATCAGAGAAGGTCTTAGACAGCATGGCGGGGTGTTGTGAGATTTTCAGAAAGCTTGTCGGCTATCTCAAGGCACTTAATTTCCCAGGTGGTATCAGAGTAATAACCTACAGGTGCTCTGAAAACTTAGTGGACTACCTCAACCCTGGGTTTGTTCTGTCAGGCATGACAAGAGCATGTGCAGCTGAATTGAATGAACTTTCATTCCAGCTGATTGACATGGGCTCTGCCACTATTGAAGACATCAAAGCTTTGGCTCAGGTGCTCAGGTCTTATCCCTGTCACAAATATCCAGAGCTAGTAGTGAAGGAAGGCAACATTTTCAAACCTGAAATCACCCACACACCATTGCCAACCATGACAATATCTTCAAAAAATATCCACATGTTGCAAGATGAAGTCTTCATCTTGCAAACAACTCACCCATATATAATGACAAATTTGTCAGCAACACAAATGGATAATTCCATTGAACTGAATCAAGGAAAAAACATTGAGCTTTGCCTCAGTAAAATCTGTGTTCATTCATCAGACTACTTTCCAGTCAGCATTTCTGACCTGAATTATGGTCAGACATTGTACTGGAACAAGCATACAACTGAAAACCATAAGCTCTTAGCTCTTGACTTCAGTGGAACTGTTACAGCTGTGGGTAAGGATGTGAGCAAAATTAAAGTTGGTGATCATGTTGTGGCTTGTTACCCTATGGCTGCCACCTCTAAAGTAGTTCTCCCAGCAGCTGTTTGCAGCAAAGCAAAAGGGCTTTCATTCCTGAATGAAATCCCTTGTGTCTCTTTTATGGTACTGGCTTGGAAGATCTTCCAGGAGGCTTTACCCAAGCCTAAACAGCACAGGAAACTGTGTATTTTCTCCACCATCCCTGACTCAGCTTTGATGATTGTTTTAATTGCTATTGCAAACAGGTCAGGTTGGAAAGTCAGAGTGAGTTCACAGACTGATCAGCTGTCTTGTGATTTTAGTGAGGTTGTAGGAGCTGTTCTTCTACCTCCTTATAATGTAAACATTGCTGAAATAGCTAGCAGTGTTAGAGGCATCAAAGACGTTGTGTTTGTTTGTGACAACCAGACAGATTTTCCATCAAATTCAACAACATTCAAAGGCACAAATGACGAAGTCCATTTCCATTTCCTTTTCATGTCCCATATAATGCAGAAATGTTCTCTTCAGACACAAATGCCACAAATCTACCGTTGGCTGAAATCCATGCATTTGGACAGAAAGTTCTTGTCTTTGGATGCAACGGCTGTTCAAAGAGTGAAATCTCAAGACACTGACCATTTCTCAGTAAATGAATCTGAATCATACTTCACATGCCAGATCCTACCCATTATAGTCATTAACAGTGATGCTAAGGACCAGCTGTCTGACATTCCAGTGATTCCCAAACACGGTCTGTTCCAGAGAAATGCAGTCTATATTGTCACAGGTGGTCTAACAGGGTTGGGCTTTGAGACAGTAAAGTTCATTGCTCAGAAAGGCGGAGGGAACATTGTCATTCTGTCTAGAAGAAATCCAGACCCTCAGATGCAACAAGAGATAAATCAGGTCAACAGCCATTGGGGATCTGTCATTAAATCTCTGCCATGTGATGTTTCAGCTTCTGAGCAAGTGAACCAGGCAATTGTTAATATTGGAAAACTTTTTCCATCTAGTCCCATCAAAGGGGTATTTCACAGTGCAGTTGTCCTGCATGATGGGCTGATTGAACATCTTGACAAAACTCTTTATGAGAAAGTCATGAAGCCTAAAGTGAATGGAGCGATTAACCTTCATCGTGCTACCATAAAATGCAGTCTGGATTACTTTGTGTGCTATTCCTCCATCTCTGCTTTCATTGGTAATGCCACACAAACTAATTATGCTGCGGCAAATACGTTCATGGACACTTTCTGTCAGTACCGCAGAAACATTGGGCTTTCTGGACAGTCCATTAATTGGGGGGCTTTGAATCTTGGCCTTCTTCTAAACAAAGTCCATTTCCATAGATTTCTGGAGGCAAAGGGAATCATGCTTTTGGAGACTCCAGAAATCCGTGAATGTCTTGAACAGTGCCTCTTAATCAACAATCCTCAACAGGTTATATGCAAGTTCAATTTCAAAAACAGCTGGAACAGCGTTTTCAGTCAAAACAAATCGCTGAGTGCACGCTTGTTCAAAATAGCACAGGAAGCCGCCAGTATAGCTGGAGTGAATACGTCTAGACCTAACCAACCCATGACATTATCCTCACCACGTGATTATCTGAGGTCCATGATTGGTGAAACGGCTGGTGTTGAGATAGACGAGCTGAATGATGATACCCATCTTTTTGATTTAGGCATAGACTCTATGTTAGCCATGACTCTGCAGAATCTTATCTTCAGTAACAGAGGTGTGAGTGTCCCTTTGATGACTCTGCTGGATCCAAATAGCACACTGTCAACACTTATCAGAATCCTGGAGCAGAGCTGTGTAGAAGACAATTAGACTGTCAGATGAGGGCATTTCCACATTCCACATTAATGGTGATTATTATTTCACCAAATCAGTCTTTTATAGCCTCAAAACTAATTTTGGTATGAAATTATTGTACAGTGATTAGTACTTTATTAACTTTAGTTAAAAACAGCATTTCATCAATTTTATTATGTCGTTTCTGGGTGATACCTATCTAGATTTCTGCATCCTCTGGGAGCAAATTCAGTATGATTATCAGTGTGACCATGGATTTAACATTGTTTATCTTCTTTGTTCAGCATTTTGAAAATATTAACTCATATAATTGTAAATATCTATTTATACTTTATTTCATACTTTCAAGGATTTCATTTAATCTCTGTTGTAATGTGTGTTTGTAGTTTATATAATGTGACTAATGTGAAAAATGTTTAAAAGTAGTGTCTACAATGCAAGTAAAAACAGTAAAAATAAGTTTGTGGATTAATCAATTATTGGACTTCCAAAATAGATTCTGGATTAAATACTAGTGTCACGATAATATTTTACAATGCAAATGTTAATAAGATGTCAGGATGCAAAAACATAAAATAAGATGTCATTATGCTATGATCATTTATGAGTAAATCTACACTGAAAGGAGTAACGGTGTAAAGACTGATTAAGTACTGTTGTGATTGGTGTATCGGATGTGCCTGTAATGTTATATGACATGTTAAGTGGGTATTAACTGTATGCAACAACCTTGTTAGCTAAGGCAAATCTCTGAGAAATAAAGAAATTAAATGCAGAAAGTCATCTCTTTTTGTTCACATTTTTCATTATAGTCCTTAATTGTATTAACTTGATAGCTCTCTGTGTATCTAAATACCATTTTTAATGAGAGTGAATTGCAACTAACAGTTATAAGCTCAAAAAGTGAATACATCCATCATAAAAGTGCTCCAGACGGTTCCGGGGGGTTAAAGGGTCACTGCAAAAAAATGCTTTTCTTACTTAGTAATTTTGTCTCGTTTCTAGTCTAAATATAAAAAAAATCTTAAATCAAGATTCAATTACTAGATAAGTGCAATGACATAAAATATTTTTTCTTGTTTTCTGGAAACTAAAATCCAAATTAAAGGGTTAGTTCACCCAGAAATAGTGAAGTAACCCTCCAGGCTGATTATAAAGGCCTTCTGAAGCGAATCAACGCGTTTGTTTAAGAAAAATATGCATATTTAAAACTTTATCATGTAAACTTTCGGCCGACCGCCTTCCCTGTTCAATTTATGGAAAAATTGTTGAAAGTTCCCCTGCCGACTGAAAGACTAATGGGACCAGGTAGGCTCGTCATGACGTCATCTTTAGTTTCACTTTCAACATTCGGTCAACCACTTCTGTGGAAAAGTGTTGAAAGTTTACCTGATAAAATAAGGATATTTTTAAATAAGGATATTTTTCTTACACAAACGCATCAGTTCGCCTCAGAAGGCCTTTCTTAACACCCCGTATGTCACGTTTACACAAAGGAAAAACTGGTGCGAGGATTCAAGTGCAGATAAAAAGGATTTATTAACAAAAACAAAACATAAACACAAAACAAAAACCCACGAGGGGGGAAAAAACACATAATAAGAAACAAAAGACAACTTACACCAACCAACAACGATCACGGGGAACTGGGAGACGTAGACATTACAAGGATCCGACAAAGAATGACAAACACAAGGGCTATATAAAGTGGAGAAATCAAGCTGGGAATGAGGATACACAGGTGGGGCAAATGAAACCAATAATCAGATAACAAGGGGGAGGGATCAAACAATGACAGAGGCACATGGCCACACTAACAAAACCTACATGTGCACACAAGACAGGACAGGCATGTGACATAACCCCTCTCACGGAGCGGCTACCAGACGGGGACGGACCGGGCTGGGCGGGGGGTTTGACCGGGCGGACGGCGGGGGACGGCCCGGGCGGGCGGGCGGGCTTGGGCGGACCGGGGGACGGACCGGGGGCGGTACGGACCGGGGTGCGGGACGGACCGGGGGACCACCGGAAGTGGGTCAACCGGAGCTGAGACCACTGGGGTGGAGGCCACCGAGCAGGGATCATCAGGGCAGGGAACATCTCCTGGCCGCCTCTCCTGCTGGTGAGCGATGCCTCCACCATTGCCTCAAAGGAACAGTGGTCAAAGGCCCTCCTGAGTCCCCAGTCCAGGGGCTCATCTAGGCTATAATTAAAGGTCCTTGAGGCCGAGTCCCCTAGTTTGAGTCCTTGGCGTCTCCAGGAACTTCCTGGCGAACTTCCTGACCTCTCTCCTCCTGACGGAGGAGTTGGAGGACTCAAACCGGAGAATCCTCTCATATTGAGAACAGGTGGTCAGGTACTGAATCGAGTCCTCTCTCTGCTGAATCTCGACATGGTCGGATCCTTCTGTCACGCTTTACACAAAGGAAAAACTGGTGCGAGGATTCAAGTGCAGATAAAAGGATTTATTAACAAAAACAAAACATAAACACAAAACAAAAACCCACGAGGGGAAAAAACACATAATAAGAAACAAAAGACAACTTACACCAACCAACAAAGATCACGGGAACTGGGAGACGTAGACATTACAAGGATCCGACAAAAATGACAAACACAAGGGCTATATAAAGGGGAGAAATCAACCGTTTACCGGTTTCAAGCCAGAGGCTTCAAGCGCCTCGAGCTCAAGCGTTCTGGCAGTAAGCCTCCCGCTCCAGCTGAGGCGCTTTCTTCTTGGGTTTGTAGGTTCTTTTTCTTATATTGATTGTTTCTCTATTAATTATTATTAATTCCCTTACACGTTTGTACAATAAATCACTTTTCTTCGTTGTTGCGTTATCTCTGGCCACCTGTCACTATCAGTTGTCACAACCTCAATGTTACTTACCATCTCTGCTCTTTAATTAGACCAGAATTTGTAACTGTTATACTGTTGTCTGAGGTAAACCTATGATGCTTGTGTGGTTTTTACATTCAAAAACATCATAATGAATAAGTAATAGACTATTTTCTACACTGGTTTTGAGGCTCTCTCCTGAATGCTGGGTTTTGATGGGCGTGCCGCACTGAAGACTTAGAAGTAAACGCCCACGGCTAGGATTGGATAAGCTTTACATATTTAATGAGCTTCTGCTCCCCTGTCAGTTCACGTGAGAGATTTTTTTGAAAACCGCAACCAGAATGATTCATCTCACAGGGCTCTCAAACCGTATTTATCAAGCAAACACAATGATTTATCTCTCATCCACCCACGATGGATTTTTTTTTTTATAACTTGACCAACCCAATCGGTATATATATATATATATAGTATATATAATCGCGAACCGCATACACACACACACACACGGGTGCACGCTCTTCAAATATCAAGTCAAGAGAGTGAACAATGCAGACCAAGAAATGTTATTTCACTATTAAAAATTCACCGGCCTGCCAACGGGGTAACTTAGTAACTTACAAGCCCGGGGCCATACATGTCTGAGTCTGATCCCGATTCGCAATGAACCAACAAATAAAGGATTCTCCAGCCTGTGACAGCGTGCAAAGGTATGTTCTGTTAGACACGTACACATAATCAAAATTATCTGTAAGAATGCAGTACTATCACATATAAAAACATGTTTTACTCACATAAATGTGTTGCACCATACCTGTCGGATCCAATATAGAAGGTGCAGCATTATGTTTTAATCTCAATATGTCTGCAAATCCAGTCTCGACCTGTGTCTTGTTTACAAACAATTACCTTGCTATCCTCTGCATGTTTATTGCTCTGTAGCGCGATTAGCTCCGCTTAGCACAGTTTAGCTCCATGAGTCGGTGGGCGGGGCTACAGAAGCAGGCGTACACATTTATCTGTAAAGGCGGTGTTTCCCCCTCCTGACGTCATTGATCAGTATATATCAGAGAGCTGTCGTTTGCTGGGCCTTGTGTCAATAAAAGTTTTTCTTTGCCTAACAAGGAAGATTTCAGCTCTGAAACTTACAGGATATTCTTATATTACCATGACCTTTAATATATCAAAGGCTCAAGAGAAAGTTGATTTCTCAATTCATCACCCCTTTTATTTTTAAGTAGTGATATATTTTTAGAGTATAAAATCAACAGTTTACAACAAAAGTGAGCTCTTCGAGTAGCTGCCTGACATCTCAGTGCAGACATTACAAATACTGAGGTAAACCACTTTCGGTAGGGCTAAGGAGTTACTGATGCTATGAGGTGTTCCCTTGCGATACAGCATACAGCGTTGATTGGTTCAAAAAAAGTTACAGAATTGAACCAATGATGGCACGGAACGGGCGAGCCTAAGTTAGCCCGCCAAAATGGGTGGATACTTGTGTTATAATAGCGGCTGTCTTACCAAGGAAAATCGATTTATTGTCCTTCAGCGATGCAGAGAACATCTCTTCGCTGAAACTCGCCTTCACCTGCTAGCAGCTGGACTCTTCACGCCTTCGTGCAGTCGATCTGCCCACCTCCCTGCTCACGCCGCACTGCCACCGCTGAGCAGCCGCAGCACTCTCAGCTCTTCAGCTCAGACCACCGCTCACGTGCAGTGTTGATCACCTGCTCTAAAGCAGCCAGATCAGATCGCCACTCTCAGACAGCCCTGTTCTCCTGCCGCTATGTTGCAGCCGGATCAGCGCTTCGCCCATGAGCTGCCTGCAGCCTAGCGAGTGCACTTCAGTGTATCCTTTTATAAGAGCTTTACAAAGAGAGTAAATTTTCCACGACTTTGTTGCAAATGTCGCGGCACGATTGTGCAGAGATGACTGGCACAGCGAGTGTGTGCAATGTCTGGGCGAATCCCACGCAGAAGGCGCACTCACTGATTCAACCTGCACTCACTGCGAAAGTATGAGTCTCGCCTCTCTGCACGCGCGGATAAGGGCGTTTTCCTTGACTCACCAGTCTCCTCCACCGGTTTCTTTGGACCCGCTGTCAATGGCTTCGCCGAGCGCTTCACGGCAGCACAAAAGTCATCCCAGGCCATGCAACACTTCTTGCCAAAGAACTGCACTTCCTTCTGCCATGAGCCGCCCTAAACCAGTGGCAGCTTAACAGCAGACGGCAAGGGACAGGTCACCAGCCACCAAACCAGCGCCGAGCACTGATCAAAGATGGTGCTCACGCACTGCTAGGCGCTACCCACCTACCCAAGTTGCGTTGGACCCTGCAGCCCAGAAGCTGGCCTGATGGCTGAGAAAGGATGAGGAGGAGGCTAAGTCTTGTTACGGCTGGCCACTCTTCAAAAAGCCTCACCCAGTTTTCTTGCTACCCCATTCAGTTCCAGGTGCTTGAAAAAGAGTTTGTTGCCCACATAGAGCCTGTTCACATGCTCTGCTTGGGAGCCCTGCGTGGGATGCTGGCAAAAGGAGCTATAGAAATAGTTACCCCAGCAATGAGCAAGTCAGGCTTGTACAGCAGGTACTTTCTTGTTCCCAAAAAGGATGTCAATCTCAGACATCTAAACAGGGTCCTAATAAAGCGCTCATTCAGAATGATCACTCTGAAGCAGATCTTCCCGCAAATACATTTGGGAGACTTCTTTAGGAGAGTTCTTTACCTTGGATCTGAAAGATGCTTACTTTCATATCCAGATTCTTGAGATTCGCCTTCGAGGGAGTGGCATATCAATATACGGTAATGCCGTTCAGGTTACAGTTATTTTGCAAAGAAATCATTATCCCCCAGCCAATGTGTATTATTCCTGGGGATAATTTTAGACTCAACCCTTTTGAGTGCCACAGTCATACCAGAGCTTTTCGGGAAGGCAGAGGTCGACCTCTTTATCTCAGAAGACAATCATCATTGCCCAACAATTTCTCGAATGCCAGGGAATGCATGGCCCACGATTGGTACAACCTCCTCCTTTACACTTTTCCCCTGATCGCTCTGATTCCCCAGGTAATCAAGCGAGCCAGGGAGGACCCAACCATGGTTCTCAGAAGCTTGGTTATCACCTCTGAGGCCATGGCCAATCCTTCTGAAACGGGACCTCCTCTCCCAAGTGAAAGGGACAATTTTCAAAATGGGCCGTCTTCGCTTCCTAGTGCAAAACCCGGGTGGTAACCCTCTGAACTGTGATATATCTCTGATAACGTCATTCCTTTAAGACTTATTAGATAGAGGCCATTCGCCCTCTATTTTTAAAGTTTATGCTTCGGCTATATCAGCTTCACATGCTCCTATAGCAGGGCAGTCTATAGGAAGATACAATCTTGTTGTGCGCTTCCTTAGGGGCTCCAGGAGGGGCCTAAAACCCTCCTCGTCCTATCACAGTCCCTACTTGGGACCTGTCAATGGTTCTTAGGGGCCTAAAGCAGCTCTTTGTTTGCTTTGGTACTACATAATTTGCCGTGCTACTACTTGCATTGCTTCAGTAGAAACCAATCAATTTGCCAAGGTGAGACAGACGCTTTTATAGCACAAGTCTCCGACCATTTCCGCCACTTTTGCTTGTGGATTTTTTTTTTGCATATGAAAAAGAAATAAGAACATGACCTAAATTTGTGATCTCTTGGATTTCTCAATAAAAATATAAAATCTTAAGGATCAGATTAGTAGGGTAAAAAAAATATTTGTTATCCTACCATCACAAAATAAATGGACAGCTGTTTCTTCAACAAGACCACAAAATTAGCATGTTTAATCAATATCAAGATATTTACAGATGAATTAAACTCATATCTTTGAATTTGCTGCGTTTGTGATAACGTCAACATGACGGATGATGTGCGGATCACATTCATATTTAATGTCAACGGAATGTCAACAAAACAGTCAGATAAAGTCCAACTTTATTAAGCGTTCTGACAACTCCTTTCACTCCCATGGTAAAGTTTTGCTCAAGTGTGAATTCTCATGTGCCGGGTAAGGCTTCCTTTATGATTGAAACATTGTCCACACTGTTGGCAGGTGAAGGGACTCTCTCCAGTGTGAACTCTTATGTGGACTGTAAGGTTTCCTTGTTGATGGAAACTTTTTCCACACCGAGGGCATGTGTAAGGCTTCTCTCCAGAGTGACTTTTTATGTGCCTGTTAAGACATCTTGTATGAGTGAAACTTTTTCCACACTGTTGGCAGATAAAAGGGCTCTCTCCAGTGTGAATTCTCATGTGGACTCTAAGGTTTCTTTGTAGTTCGAAACTCTTTCCACACAGTTGGCAGGTGTAAGGTTTCTCTCCCGTGTGAATTCTTCTGTGCATGTTAAGGTTTCCTTTACAAGCAAAACTCTTTCCACAGTGTTGGCAGGTGTAAGGCTTCTCTCCAGTGTGAATTCTCATATGAATGTTAAGGTTTCCTTTACTAGCGAAACTCTTTCCACACAGTTGGCAGGTGTTAGGCTTCTCTCCAGTGTGAATTCTCATGTGCATTTTAAGGGTTCCTTTACGAGTGAAATTCATTCCACACTGTTGGCAGGTGTAAGGCTTCTCTCCAGTGTGAATTCTTATGTGCATGTTAAGGTTTCCTTTATGCCTGAAACTCTTTCCACACAGATGGCAGGTGTTAGGCTTCTCTCCAGTGTGAATTCTTATGTGCATGTCACGGGTTCCTTTACTAGTGAAACTCATTCCACACTGTTGGCAGGTGTAAGGCTTCTCTCCAGTGTGAATTCTTATGTGCATGTTAAGGTTTCCTTTATGTCTGAAACTCTTTCCACACTGTTGGCAGGTGTAAGGCTTCTCTCCAGAATTCTCTTCTTTCACCGTCTGTGAACAAATTAAAGATTTTTCTCCAGCTATGAAATTTTGACGATTCTCATATTGTTCTTTCTCTTCATTTTCATTGAGTACTTCTGTCTCCTCTTTCATTGCCATTGGGTCTAAGGTAAAAACACAAACAAATAAAAGCGAACCCCAGTTAAATGGCACTATACAATAAACAGCAAAACATTTAGATATGCATCAAAACCAAATTATATGCTAGATCCTGTACCAGAGGTGTCCAAACCTGCTCTAGAGGGCCTGTGTCCTACGTGGCCCAATACACCGGATGGAAGTTCTCAACTCAACACTATAGAGTTTAGCTCTAACCCTAATCAAACACACCTGTGCAAGCTAATCAAGTGCTGTGTTCGAAATCATCCCCTGTACCCTCATTCACTGTCGCCTACATTACTCCACGAGTGACTGAATTCGTACACTGAGTACATCTGAAGGGCTGTTGCTTTTGCATAGTTTCTGCTTGCTGTTTAATAATCATTAAAAACATAACAAACTAGCAGCTCCAGTAGTAATGAAAAAATGTCTCTTGAACTTTCATGGAAACTTGCATGTATAAACTGTAATTAAACAGTTTAATAATCAATTAAAAATGAATTTACACCTATATGAGGCAGGACCAGCGCAGTTTGGAAAATTGTTTGACGATCGATTCAGCTTCGGGCACAATCTATTGGCGGGTCGCAGGAATTCATTCAGGACGTGACTATAATGGTGCATTTTGGGTATTCTCTAGCCCACGAGTGTACATCGGTTGTACACTCGTTATTGCAGTGCATTGTGGGATTGAATGAGTACACTCAATGTCCAATATGGTTTTAGACTCCACTACAAATGGCTGTCCCTTTAAATAGTGCCCTATTTAAGGGTATAGGGGGCAATTTCTGAGACCTTCACAGTCAAGGTCTTTTGTATTATTTGAAGGCTAAAGGCAGGTGGAGTTTTAACAAGGTTGGAGCTAAACCATAGACTGTAAAAAAATATGGACGTAGTGTCCGTGACATCACCCATAAGATTCTGAAGAGGAGTTTTGAAGCGTAAGTCGATCTGGCTGTTGCCATCTTAGCGGTGCGTCACTCCCGGATAACAGAAAATGGGCAAACGCTTTAAGGCTTTATATAATGTAAACGAATGAGTTCCATATGCCATAGCTGTCCTGTGCACAAGAAAGCCTGTGTTCGGGTCTCAGCTCAAGGTTCAGGGTTATTTGTTCATTAATGATGTCATCAGCGACTAGTCGACTTTCATCACATAAATGTCGACTTTAAACATTCAGAAGTCGTTCAACCCCTATGACAGCTCATAGAACCGTTTGCGGGAAAGTTGTGAGATTTGGCACATTAATAGAGGACAGTCTGATCTGTCATCATTAAGTCTCTAACTCAATCCCTCTAGCGCCATCACCTGTCCAAAGTGTCACTCATGTTTATGCTATTAACTTTTGAACCATAAGGGATAGAAACAAAATTCCATTTTCCTCTGATTCCTGGGATCAAGTAATTTTGCGTCATAAAAATTTTCCCGCGATTTTGAATTTTCAGAAAAACCTACTTTTTAGAACTCCTCCTAGGCCGTTGCTCCGATTTCCACTAAAATTGAACCAGATCATCTTCAAGCTATGCTGACAAAATGGTATTAGACTCAAGAAGATTAGTCAAACTGGTCTTGAATAATGCGCAAATGAATTTAATGAAGTGCCCACAAAAATTAATGTCAGGCTATATCTCCGCAAGGCTTTAGCATATTCTAACCAACCTTGGTGTGTGTTACGCCAACCATGACCTGAGGTTGCTTGCAGATGAAGTGCCACCTAGTGGTCTAGAGATACAAACATTTGACATTTTTGATGATTTGATAACTTCAGAATGCCTTAGTTTAGCCAAAAATAAAAAAAACTGGTCTCTTTAGATTCAGGGCATCATTTTCCGCGTCAGTAATTTAGAATTTTTGTCAAAAAGTGCTACATTTTACGAACGCATTGGTGAATCATTACAGAACTCTGCATGTGTCTTCGCCACCAAGCCCTGGAGGTACTCAAAAAGTTTCGGGGGAGCGCCACCTTGTGGACAAAAAGTTATAATGAATTTTCCAAAAGAGTCATTCTGGCATGATGCCAGAATGACTCTTGAGGCAGTATCTCTGCAATGCTTTGACATGACACCTTTGCCTGTGTCATTGTCACCTCACCCTGACCACACCACATCAGTTTCGTAACTGTGCCACCTATTGGTCAAAAGTGATAAACCATTGACTGCATATATGATTTTGTCTAAAATCATCTTAAAATGCCTTTAATTGTTCATTGTTGCAGTTGGTCTAACACTCCCAGCCATGTTGGAATGTCTTACTGGCTTCTTTGCACCTTTATAAGGCTTATTTATGAACAGAAAGAAAATAGAATAATGAAATGAGAAATTGAAATGTGAATTATTTGAAAATATTTCAAGAAATGTTATAAAAATATCATTAATTTCTGTTGAGCTGGACATTTTATTATGGATCAAATGACTGAGTTTGAGAATTACACTAACCTGTTTGTACCTCAGTATCTTCATTTTTCACAATGAATGTTTCTTCAATCTTCATTTCTTCGATCTCCTCTTTAATAAACGCCATCTTTATAATAGTGTTTCATGTGGATCTCAGTCGCTTCAACAGGAGTTTTATCTGTGTTTGTCCTGTTAAAGATGAGAATTAACAGAAAGAAAAAAAAAACATCCAAACTGAATGTGTTAGTAAAAGTGTCTCAGTTCTAGATCAGTCACAGAGAGTCTGAGAGACTTAAAAATCATCTGATTAGACTAAATTAGTGGTGGGCATAGATTATTATTTTTTAAATCTAGATTAATTTTACTGTGATCTTGGAATTAATCTAGATTAAAATGGCTCATTTGAATTCTGCCGAAGGCATTCAGAATATGTGTGCTACCCAAATAATGACTGGTGCTTTCACACTTGCATCGATTGCCTGGACCAAACCCGAGTTCGATTGCTCCCCACTCCCGGACCGTGTTCATATTATATTATTTGGGTCTGAACCGGGGTGCGTTTGCGTCATCAAAGCAGCAGCTGATTACCCTGTTACTTGGTAACGACATCGAGCGAGAAGGTGGCAAAACGAATAGCGTTGTTCACCTAACTTTTATAAAAAAAAATTTGAACCATTGGTTTTGTTACCAAAGCTTCAGTAGGTAATGACACTTGCGTCTATCTGCTGCGAATGTAATGCAAATGCTCTAAAGAATGCTGACGACGAGCAGAAATGAGATTTACAGCTCTCTGCTTACAGTATGTCAGTCACGCTCGTCAGGAAAATGAGTGAAACACACATTTTTATCAAATCATACATCATTAATAGCGGAAAAGTTGGGACAGTATGGAAAACGCAAAAAAAAAAGAAAAAAAGAAGTGATTTCTAAATTTACCTCGACTTGTATTTCATTGCAGACAATATGAATAAAAAATATTTCATGTTTTGTCTGGTCAACTTCATGTCATTTGTAAATATGCATCCTATCCTGTCATTCAGACCTGCAACACATTTAAAAAAAAGTTGGGGCAGTAAAGAATTTACCACTTTGTAATGTTGCCATTCCTTTTCACAACATTTAAAAGATGTTTAGGGACTGAAGACACCAAGTGATGAAGTGTTTCAGGTGTAATTTTGTCCCATTCTTCCTGCAAACAAGTCTTAAGGTGGGCAACAGTGCCTTCACAGAAGTGCAAGTTGCCTTTGCCAAGGGCACTGACACAACATGACAGACTCTGGCTTTTGGACTTGTTGCTGGTAACAGTCTGGATGATCCTTTTCTTCTTTGGTCCGGAGCACACGGCGTCCATTCCTCCCAAAACATACCTGAAATACTGATTCATCTGACCACAGTACACGTTTCCACTGTGTGATGGTCCATCCCAGATGCCTCGAGCCCTGAGAAGTCGACGGCGCTTCTGGTCACTGTTAACATAGGGCTTCCTTTTGGCACAGTACAGTTTTAACTGGCATTTGTGGATGTAACTACGTATTGTGGTACTTGACAAAGGTTTGCCAAAGTAGTCCTGAGCCCATGTGTTGATATAAACATAGATGAATGACGATTCTTGATGCAGTGCCGCCTGAGGGATCGGAGATCACTTTCTTTGAGGAACATTGTTTTTAAACATTTCAATAATTTTCTCATGTATTTGTTGGCAAACTGGCGATCCTCGGCCCATCTTTGCTCCTAAAGGATTAGACCTTTCTTGGATGCTGCTTTTGTACCAAATCATAATTACAATCACCTGTTGACATCACCTGTTTCAAATCACATCATTATTTAACCATTTTACCTCATTACTAGCCCTAAATTGCTCCTGTCCCAACTTTTTTTTTAAATGTGTTGCAGGTCTGAATGACAGGAAAGGATGCATATTTACAAATGACAAGAAGTTGTCCAGACAAAACATGAAATATTTTGTGTTCATATTGTCTGCAATGAAATACAAGTCAAAGTAAATTTAGAAATCACTACTTTCTTTTTTTATTTGCGTTTTCCATACTGTCTCAACTTTTTCTGATTTGGAGTTGTAGTACGATTGTGTTCACATCTGCAGTGAACCGTACCGAAGGACTCGAGACACGTTCACATTTGATGTGGTTATTTCACAGAAGGCATACACGCAGGTTCGAAGACTCGTTCTCGCTCCCTACAGTGCGCACTAAAATATCACGGTGAAAGTCATCATAGCTTGCGTAGTATAGACCCAGCTCCCAACCCAACTTTGAGAATAGATTAACGGCGATATTTTTTTATAACCCTATAAGAGTCTCACCTTAACGCAGCACGTTAACGCCGATAATTGGCCCACCACTACTAAAAACACTCAAAATGAGAGTCTCAATCAGCTCTAGTTCAGTCACTGGAAACTGCTAACAGAGTCAGAGAGGGTTAATGGATTTAAATAGGGCTACGCTTAAATTTTTCTTGAGGAGCACTTGTGAAATTTAGGAGCACTTTCTGATCAATTACACGCATTTCGATGATCGTTGTCCCTTTAAATTAATGTCCAGGGGCATTTTTACCATTATAAGAGCAATGTTTTCTAATCTTATTAAATGTATGCATCATCTTTTTAATTTCTTCAATTAAAATAGAAAAGTTGTTTTTAAAATGTTAATTTGAACAATAAATTCAGATAGAGCAATAATACACAACCAGACTGTTACCAATCTAATGAAATCAGCTCCATCTGAAGTGTTTAGACATTTACATTTACTTAATGCAGCTCATAGGTAAATAATGCTGTATAAATGTGTTAAGTGTTTGAATTTAGAAATAGGCTATGTACAAGTTAAACTTAAACTAAGTTGAAGGATTTATATTTTAAATAAAAAGTCCATGCAAAGTATAAATATGAAAATAAAACAGCCAGTTGGTGGCGCCAAGTCTATATGCGAGGAATTCATTCAATAGTTCAAACGCAGAGTCACTCGAATCGAACCGCTTGGAGGTGCTCCAATATTGACGAAATAGACAGTATTGTTGCTTAAAACGTTGTCTATTGGTCTTTTGTGCAAGATCAGTATTACATTTGCCATCACGCCAATACTCTGAGCAATAGCAGTCCGTGACTTTAGGCGCTCTAGTGGTTAATAAACAGAACTGCATGCGTCTGGCGGAAGCACATCGCAGCCGAAGCTGCTTCTCTCTGTTTATGGCGAGTCACGCAGGGATTGTGCTCCTCCGCAGCGCTGCGACCCCAACTGGAGAGTCAGAATATAAACACTTATTAAATGTGTACCGTAGTGATTCAAGACAAAAACACGGTTAAATGGATTCATTACATACTACTCACTCATACATCTAGTCATTTTTAAACACAATAAAAGTTATGGAGTACAGCAGCTGATCAAGATTAAATCAAGAACTCATACAGGGGCATTTTTAAATCATTTTTTATTAATTCATTTTTTAGTGGCATTTTTGCCCCAAACCCCGTTAATTTCTGACCTTGTTTATGATAATCCAAATGTGGTATTTCTAGTTAATTTGGACTTGGCTGCAAATAAACATTAGCGCGAGGCGGTCTGGTCAAGGGGGTAATCCAGCCCCCGGAAAGCGTACCATCCATAGGGGCGGATGGTACGCTTAACCAAGCCATCACCTGCTGTTAGCATCGCATTGACTCCCATTCATTTTGGCGTCACTTTGACAGTGAATAACTTAACATCTGAGGCGTGTAAAAACTCCATTTGTAAATTGTTTATTTCTACAGAAACACGACAATGTATAATAGGCTCCATTACCTTGTATCTTACTCTATCGTCCCGTAGAAGCCGTTTTTGTAAAAAAATAGGCTAACGATTGCGTCATAACCCACGCGACTCTGTCGCGTAATAGAGAAATTACCATATAGGCAGAAGTAGAAGCTCGCGGGCAATATTTTACTGTCTATGAGGCAATCGGGGGGACGTGGAGGCATACATTCCGATAAAGACAAGGGAGAAACATGGGGAGAAGCCCATAGAGAGCGAAAAGCAACGGGACAAGATTTTTTAACAAGTGATTCAGATTTCAATCTGCATAACTACTAGAGGACATACAACTGTCAGACAGGTTGCGTACGTCACGCCTACGTCGTCAAGCTCAGTCTGAGTCTGCGCAGTCGCTCAGCCATCAGGAAGTAAGTGCTTCTAATTGATTTCAATTCTCCCCGGTGAAGTCAATGGGGTCGCTCTGTCCATTTCTTTTACTGTCTATGGGTCTGAGAAACAATCTGTAGTCCGTCGCACATGCGCTGCTGACAGAAGGCATGACAAGCAGTTGATTGCAGCACGAAACATTTGCTCAGTCAGTGTTGATGCACTATGGCAGTTGTATTTTTTTATTTCCGATTGTATTATACATCTATTCAAATGCGCCCGAAATGGTCGCTATGTAGAGCCCTGAGCAAGTCGCAGTGTATGATGAGCTCGGCGTGTGTGAGAGAATTAATGCCCTGTAAATACAGTGACAGAAGTCAAAAGCTCACTTACTTACTTTTTTAACTTTAATTTTCTGTTCACTAAATGATGGATTAATATTTCTCGACTCATATTTCACGATAGTAATTAATAATAAAGGAGTAAATAAACAACCAAATAAATAAGTACAGTATAAGGCTACATTAGTTATCACATAAGTAAAATGTTGTTTATTGTACTGACGATACAGGAGCAGATGAGACGCATATGTTACTGTTACTCATGTATGGATGTGCTTTACTCACACAAATAGAGTGTTTGATAAAGCATTGCAATGTTATATTCAAAAGCACTCGTTTTACAGTTCATGTAAAAACTATATAGTTATCAGAAGGGTTTGCGTAGAGTTAAACACTTTAAATGATTAAAAACACAAACCTTTCTTCCAGCTGAATCACAACAGAGCTGCAGCGCAGGCTGATGACGTCACACCGACATACCAAAATAAAAGTCCCGCTTAAATCACAAAAGAGCACAGAAACGTGCGTGCATTAATATATATATATATATATATATATATATATATATATATATATATATATATATATATATATATATATATATTTACTAATGTATTTACAACACTTTGCTAATTTACTGTAGTATATTTACTATAGTATGGTTCAAAAGTAATTTTACTATAGTATTTTTTTCAATGTGGGAAGTCTGTAATGTAGAAATTTGGTGTACAAGATGAAGAAATGTTTTTTATTGTTATTATATATTGTGCCACCATAGTCAAGGCGTTAAAATAAACAAGGAGATGCATCTAAAAATGTCCTTCACAATATACAAATAAACCAACGCAAAAAATAATGAAATATAAACAGCTGTGGCAGAATCTAATCTGACAAAGGAGGAGAACTGGGAAGAGTATCAAAGTCAATTTGAAGGTGTCTGTCTCAGAAGCAGCTTTGGAAAGAAGTTGTGGCAGCCTCCTTTGGTGGTTTAGGCACAGGTGCAATGTTGAGTGGCAGCACCGGCTGTGGCAGGGCAAATGAGGGGGTTGTCACATTAAACTGAATATCTGTGTCGCATCTTCTGTTCATGACCCTCTGGATGAGTGTGTCTATAAAATGGTTGGTGTGAGGTGTGAAGATTTTCTCCAAGATCCACTGCTTGGATCTCTTGCAGAACACTTGGTTAAATCGTGGTTGTCCTGTTAAGCAAAGGAAATATAATTAAACATAAAATGTCAAATAAGATTTGACTTTTTTTTTTGATTGCACATAAGCAGCGGACAAAATGCTTACTGCCAATATGAAACAACTACTCAAAAAAGGCACACTTCACTGCTCAACGTCCTGTCTGTTCGTTCCCTGTGAACATTCTAGTTTTGGATATTATACTACTCTGACAACACATCATAAACACGCCTGTTTTTGTCGTGGCCTGCTTCCTCATGACAATATTCTCATTGTGCTCCAGAATGGCAAGGTGACATCGCTCCCTCATTCCCTGGAATGAGAATGCCTGGCGTTTGGGGAGGTATTTTAGAAGTGCACTGTGAAAGGCTTCCAGCGGCCCTGTGTGCTATTAAAAAGAGAAAGGGAGAAGGGATGTAACAAATTAAAACATGATCATTAGGATTTGGAAAAATAAAGTGTACAAGGGCAACTATTCTTACCAGTATGTTTGAAGAGGGCCATCTTTTCCATATCTCTCAGAAGCCTTTTGTCAAGGACCAGCGATGACAGGTCTTGAAATGCCATAGAATCCTTTTTCATCCACATGCGCTTCTTTTGCTTCTGAGCTGTTAGAGGAGCATGGTCACACAAATGCTGTTCTCTGTCATCATCTGTCCACTCTTGCTCATTACACACATGGTGTGTAATGGACTTCCACCCGCGTTTCAATAACTATGAAAAAATGGTTATTGTCAATAATCATAGATTTAAAAAAAATAAAAAAATAATCAATTTTGAATCAAATGTTATACCGCAGTGTCCCCCTTGCTGTACAGAAAAACCACATATGGTTTACGATAGACCTATGAAAGATAATATGATTAGTAATTTTGAACCTTGCAAACCAATATAAAGTCAGCCACATTTCAAACCAACACTGACCTGGTCCATGCAAGGAGGATTTCATTGGACTTTTTCTTCCCCTTCTTCTGCATCTTCTTCCGGAAACCTGTGAGTAAATTCAACACAGGTTTTGACAAAAATTAAACATTTTCATTTTATTTATTATTGCCCCCCATTCACACCTTAGTCACTGCCCCTTACAGAGCTTTGCCGACTTCCTGCATTCTGTTAGTGTAGAAGTTTGAATTGTTCATTGATTTCTTGAATGAACAATTCACACTAATACACTGGCTGAGTGCATCATGGCTGCAAAGCTCTGGCAGGGGGGTTAAGAATGTGAGGCCATGAGGTGTCAATTGGGGTATGGTGGGAGAAGTGTGGAGGTTTGTGTTGTTTTTTCAGGGATGGAAAAATACATACCTTTTGCTGTGTGCCAGATATCAAACTCATGTCGGACATTAGGAAATTCCTCCCTCATTATTTTTTTAATGCTATGACAATGCTCTCACGGCTGTTTGTTAGCTTTCAATATACAGTTGTATCCTGATTAAAGCTTTACTGTAGCCAAATACATGACTGAGTAGTCACATTTTTGTAAAGGTATCATTTAATTTATAGCATGAACTACTGTTTGTCAATGAACATAGACGTTTGTTGGTGTTTGTTGCAGTAGAACGCAGCTAACTGGCTAGCAAAAACGAGTTGCTCTTTGTATATCTCCTTGATGCATTAAAAATAGTAACAGAACTATAACATTAAGTTTAAAAATGTACAAACAATAAAACGTACTTAGAGTTTGAAGCCAATAAACACCAGCTTCTGCTTTTAAAGTGGGAACTGCTTTATCTTTCAGTAAAAGCCTTTGTGCAAATCCAGCACTGAACTCGTGTAGATTCTGGAAGCTGTCTTCAGCGCTGCATCCAGTGTAGAAAATATCACAGATTATAATGGGTTCTGCATCTTTCGACACGTCGCATCACGCAGCTCGCGTTTGGTGTAAACAACTCCTCCGCTTCCATTATACTGTGCCACATGGCCTTGCTCACTTTGTTGTGTATGTTAATAGCAAGGGTTTATGTCTCCTTATGAACTCTGAATCTCCAGCTCTGCAGATGGGGTTGCTTCACATGCACCTTGTGCAGTACTGGCTGAAACCGCAGGTCCCGCCCTCAGCCTAGCACCATGGCCATCACTCGTTCAAGGTGAACCAGGCATGAGTCACCGCCCTGGCCCCTTGAACGAACCCTTGCTGGTTCAAGCAAGGCATGACAATAGGTGCTATGGACAAGAGGAAAGTTGTTTTCATAGACGTCTCCAAGACAGGTTGGGGAGCTCTGTGCGACAACCGCCCAGCCTTTGGGGCTTGGAGCAGCTTGGAAAGTGAGCTACATATCAACCGCCTAGAAATGATGGCGGTATATCGAGCTCTCCTGGTCTTTTTTCCTCTTCTGGTGGGTCACCACGTCTTAGTCAGATCAGACAACATGACGTGGTGTCCTTCATAAATCACCAGGCGGCCTCTCTTCAAAACCCCTCTTCACTCTGGTGAAAACCATCCTAGAGTGTGCTCAGAGCAACATGCTCTCTCTGATAGAAGCGACCTCTTTGCCTCATAAGACAATCATCATTGCCCGACATATTTCTCGAAAGCCAGGGATTCACTGGCCCATGATTGGCCCAGCCTCCTCCTTTACACTTTTCCCCCGATCGTTGATTCCCCAGGTAATCAAGCAAGCCAGGGAGGACAAACACAAGGTTCTCCTGGTGGCTTGTCTGTAGAGGACCCAACCATGGTTATCAGGAGCTGTCTCGGTTATCGCCCCTGAGGCCATGGCCAATCCCTCTGAGACGGGACCTCCTCTCCCAAGCGAGAGAGACAATTTGCAAAATGGGCCGTTCTTCACCTCCTGGTGCAAAATGAGTGGCAACCCTCCTTGGTGGCAACCCTCTGAACTGTTGCATATCTCTGATAATGTCATTCCTTGAAGAATTATTGGACAGAGAATGTTTGCCCTCTACTCTTAAAGCCTATGCTGCAGCTATATCAGCTTCACACTCTCCTATAGCAGGGCAGTCTATTGGAAGATACAATCTTGTTGTGCGCTTCCTTAAGGGCTCCAGGAGGCTAAACCCTCCTCGTCCTATCACAGTCCCTACTTGGAACCTGTCTGTGGTTCTTAGGGTCTTAAAAGCACTCCATTTGAACCAATTCAGACTACTGAACTTCGACCACTGATGCTAAAAACCGCCTTGCTGCAAATGCTGGCATCGGTTAAGCATGTGGGAGACCTGTAGGCGCTCTCTATGAGCCCCTCGTGTCTTGAGTTTGGGCCTAACGATTCCAAGGTCGTCCTGAAACCAAGACATGGTTACATTCCAAAAATCGTATCTACCCCCTTTAGGGCGCAGATTGTAGTTCTCTCCTACCTTCTCAGGATGAACATGAGTTATTTATGCCCTGTCAGAGCCCTAAGGACGTACATTGATCGCTTCCCATCTTTTCGATAGGCTGAGCAGCTCTTTGTTTGCTTCGGTACTGTGTAATTTGCCGTGCTAAGCATGACGATGCCTCTCGCGTCACTTCAGTAGAAACCAATCAATTTGGTTGAGCGGGCTCGCTCAACATTGACTCACGCGTTCTGCGCCGTCATTGCTTCAGTTCTTTAGCTTTTTTTAACCAGTCGACGTGCAGTTTTCACTGCGTGATTGTATAAGGCTTCAGAATCTGAGAGAAAGGAGTTTTCCCCATTTGCATCTTGTCTTATTTATATTAATAAGACACACAACGCAGTTCTCGTTACGTATCTAAGGGAACCAAAGTTACGTTAGTAAACCGAGTACGTTAGTGCATCTGTCACTCAGATCTTTTCTCTTATTGCAGAACTTATAGTTACATGGTTGGTTGTATCTTTAATAATGAACAATCATAATGATAAAAACAACAAATATCATTGGGTTGTGTACATTATAGTATGATATATCCACAGAAAAAAAGAACAATAACAGGTTAAATATCTTTTAAAAAAATGGCATTATCATGAATTATTCAATTATTCGTAAGTCTGAGGGATGAAACAGGAGTTAATTTTAACAAGAAAAAGATGAAAACATAAAGGAGATTTAAGCCACTTTTGCTTGTGGATGATTTTTATGAAAAAGAAATTAAGAACATATCCAAGAGATCACAAATTTAGGTTTTCTCAATACAAATATAAAATCTTAAGGATCAGATTAGTAGGGTTAAAAATGTATTGGTTATCCTACCATCACAAAATAAATGGACAGCTGTTTCTTCAACAAGACCACAAAATTATATTTACAAGATATTTACATTGATTTAAACTTGTCACTCATATCTTTTAATTTGTTGCGTTTGTGATAACGTCAACATGGCAGATGATGTGCGGATCAAATTCATATTTAACGCAATCAGGCTTTGTAGTACCTACTCTTTTAGCACTTGTTAAATAAGTACTTATTGAAATTAAGTATCTACTCAGGTGTAAAGTTTTGCTAAAGTGTGAATTCTTGTGTGCCGGTTAAGGCTTCCTTTATGATTGAAACATTGTCCACACTGTTGGCAGGTGAAGGGTCTCTCTCCAGTGTGAACTCTTATGTGGACTGTAAGGTTTCCTTGTTGATGGAAACTTTTTCCACACCGAGGGCAGGTGAAAGGCTTCTCTCCAGTGTGACTTCTTATGTGCCTGTCAAAACATCTTGTACGAGTGAAACTTTTTCCACACTGTTGGCAGATAAAAGGGATCTCTCCAGTGTGAATTCTCATGTGGACTTTAAGGTTTCTTTGTAGTTCGAAACTCTTTCCACATAGTTGGCAGGTGTAAGGCTTCTCTCCCATGTGAATCCTTATGTGAATTTTAAGGGTTCCTTTACAAGTGAAACTCTTTCCACAGTGTTGGCAGGTGTAAGGCTTCTCTCCAGTGTGAATCCTTATGTGCATGTTAAGGTTTCCTTTACTAGTGAAACTCTTTCCACACAGTTGGCAGGTGTAAGGCTTCTCTCCAGTGTGAATTCTTATGTGCATGTTAAGGTTTCCTTTATGTCTGAAACTCTTTCCACACTGTTGGCAGGTGTAAGGCTTCTCTCCAGAATTCTCTTCTTTCACCTTCTGTGAACAAATTAAAGATTTTTCTCCAGCTATGAAATCATGAAGATTCTCATATTGTTCTTTCTCTTCATTTTCATCGAGTACTTCTGTCTCCTCTTTCATTGCCATTGGGTCTAAGGTAAAAACACAAACAAATAAAAGTGAACCCCAGTTAAATGGCACTATACAATAAACAGCAAAACATTTAGATATGCATCAAAACCAACATGTATGCTAGATCCTGTACCAGAGGTGTCCAAACCTGCTCTAGAGGGCCTGTGTCCTACGTGCCCCAATACACCGGATGGAAGTTCTCAACTCTAGCCCTCAACACTATAGAGTTTAGCTCTAACCCTAATCAAACACACCTGTGCAAGCTAATCAAGTGCTGTGTTCGAAATCATCCCCTGTACCCTCATTCACTGTTGCCTACATTACTCCAACAATATAGTCCACTTGATGGAGTGAATGAAAACGAGTGAGTGAATTTGTACACTTAGTACATTGTATAAACCGTAATTAAACAATTTAATAATCAATTAAAAATGAATTTACACCTGTATGAGGCTGGACCAGCGCAGTTTGGAAAATTGTTTGACGATCGATTCAGCTACGGGCACAATCTATTGGCGGGTCGCAGGAATTCATTCAGGGCGTGACTATAACGGTGCATTATGGGTATTCTCTAGCCCACGAGTGTACATCAGTTGTACACTCGTTATTGCAGTGCATTGTGGGATTGAATGAGTACACTCAATGTCCACTATGGTTTTAGACTCCACTACAAATGGCTGTCCCTTTAAATAGTGCCCTATTTAAGGGTATAGGGGGCAATTTCTGACACAGTCAAGGTCTTTTGTATTATTTGAAAGCTAAAGGCAGGTGGAGTTTTATCAAGGTTGGAGCTAAACCATTGACTGTAAAAAAATATGGACGTAGTGTCTGTGACATCACCCATAAGATTCTGAAGAGGAGTTTTGAAGCGTAAAGTAGGGTCGAGCTGGCCATTGCTATCTTAGCAGCGTCACTCCCAGATAACAGAAAATGGGCAAAAAGGCGGGACGTGGGCGGAGCTAAGGTGACGCGATGACTAAAAGACAAACGGCAATCCACCTGTTACTCAAAGTGGCCACGCCCTTATTTATGCAGAAGGCTTTAAGGCTTTATATAATTTAAACGAATGAGTTCCATATGCCATAGCTGTCCTGTGCACAAGAAAACCTGTGTTCGCGTCTCAGCTCAAGGTTCAGGGTTATTTGTTCATTAATGATGTCATCAGCGACTAGTCGACTTTCATCACATAAATGTCGACTTTAAACAATCAGAAGTCGTTCAACCCCTATGACAGCTCATAGAACCGTTTGCGGGAAAGTTGTGAGATTTGGCACATTAATAGAGGACAGTCTGATCTGTCATCATTAAGTCTCTAACTCAATCCCTCTAGCGCCATCACCTGTCCAAAGTGTCACTCATGTTTATGCTAATAACTTTTGAACCAATAGGGGCTAGAAAAAAACCTCTATTTTCCTCTGATTCCTGGGATCAAGTCATTTTCCATCATGAAAATTTTCCATCATGAAAATTCCGAAAAACCTACTTTTTAGAACACCTCCTAGGCCGTTGCTCCAATATCCACTAAAATTGAACCAGATCATCTTCAGACTATGCTGACAAAACGGTATTTGACTCAAGAAGATTAGTCAAACTGTTCTTGAATAATGTGCAAATGAATTTAACAAAGTGCCCACAAAAATGAAAGTCAGGCTATATCTCTGCAACGGTTTAGTATATTCTAACCAACCTTGGTGTGTGTTATGCCAACCATGACCTGAGGCTGCTTGCAGCGTTTCAGTGCAGTGCCACCTAGTGGTCTAGAGATACAAACATTTGACATTTTTGATGATTTTTATGACTTCAGAATGCTTTAGCCCAGGGGTGGGGAACGTTGATCCAGAAGGGCCACTCTCTTGCAGAGTTTAGAAACTCTGCAAGAGAGTGGCCTCCTGGATCAATGTTCCCCACCACTGCTTTAGCCAAAAAATACCAAAACTGGTCTCTTTAGATTCGGGGCATCACGCCGAGCCATACCATAGCGTCTGCCATTTTGAATTTTCTGCGTCTGCCATTTTGAATTTTGTCAAAAAGTGCTATATTTTACAAATGCATTGGCGTATCATTACAGAACTCGGCATGTGTCTTCGGCAACAAGCCCTGGAGGTACTCAAAAAGTTTCGGGGCAGCGCCACCTTGTGGACAAAAGTTATAATGAATTTTCCAAAAACGCTAATAACTTATCATTAAATTTGACTATTGTCATAAAACTGGTATAATAGATTCCTTAGGTCATGCCAAGAACATAGATACCCATTTTACCATATTTGGCCAAACTTCCTGTTCACCATTTTGATTTCCTTTACAAACCTACTTTTTCGAACTACACCTAGACCATTTTTCTGATTTTCACCAAAATCGAAACGTAACATCTTCAGACCATGACAGCAAAAAGTTATTAATTTCGTGTCATATCACAAAACCGTGTTCATATACCGCAGCAACGAAGTTGAGGCATGATGCCAGAATGACTCTTGAGGCAGTATCTCTGCAATGCTTTGACATGACACCTATGCCTGTGTCATTGTCACCTCACCCTGACCACACCACATCAGTTTCTTAACTGCGCCACCTATTGGTCAAAAGTGATAAACCATTGACTGTATAAATGATTATGCTAAAATCATCTTAAAATGCCTTTAATTGGTCATTTTTGCAGTTGGTCTAACACTCCCAGCCATGTTGGAATGTCTTACTGGCTTCTTTGCACTTTTTTATAAGGCTTATTTATGAACAGAAAGAAAATAGAATAATGAAATGAGAAATAGAAATTGTTTGAAAATATTCCTAGAAATGTTACAAAAATATTTATTTCTGTAGAACTGGACATTTTATTATGGATCAAATGACTGAGTTTGAGAATTACACTAACCTGTTTGTACCTCAGCATCTTCATTTTTCACAATGAATGTTTCTTCAATCTTCATTTCTTCGATCTCCTCTTTAATAAACGCCATCTTTATAATAGTGTTTCATGTGGATCTCAGTCGCTTCACCGGGAGTTTATCTGAGTGTTTGTTCTGTTTAAGAAGAGAATAATTAACAGAGAGGAAAAAAAACATCCAAACTGAATGTGTTAGTGAAAGTGTCTCAGTCAGCTCTAGTTCAGTCACAGAGAGTCTGAGAGAGTTAATGGACTTAAATCATCTGATTAGACTAAAAACACTCAAAACTAAATCTCGGAGAGTCTCAATCACCTCTAGCTCAGTAGTTCAGTCACTGGAAACTGCTAACAGAGTCAGAGAGGGTTAATGGATTTAAATAGGGCTGCAGCTATCGATTATTTTAGTAATGGAGTATTCACTAATTATTTTACAACCGATTGCGCATGCGTCAGTGGTTTCGTTCACATGTGTTTGTAGCTCCGTCGAATTGACTCATAATCCTTGATTTTCTTCTTAACACTCGCTTACAAACGAATACTTTCTATTTACAGCGTGTGAACATATCACCGATACGATTCTCTATAAAAAACAATCGGATTGCTTTGATATCGCTACTTATATCCGAACTTCCGCTACTAGCCGTAGAATTGCACGCGTGGTAACTTATTTACACCCGTAACCACTGAAACCTACAATTCGCCATTGTAGCACATCTACTACAATGGCGAATAACTCGCATGTGTGTCTAATGTTACCTTTGAGTGCAGGTGAGGACACGTTCGAGCTGCATTCGGTGCAGTTGGAGTTGGAGTCGTTGGACAAGCAGATTCGCGACCTACAAGACAGACGAGCCGTGCTGAGAGCGGCGTTCAGCGCTTGAAACATCACGCGCCGATGCTCACAAGTCAGTGGTTAGTAACCTTTTGACTCCGACCTTGTGTACTCCGTGTGTTTCTCTGCACAGGACCCAAGCACCCAGGACGCGATCATCCCTGGTTTCGTTCACTCCGGCACCGACACAGCACCATGGACCCTGGGTGTTTCCACAGCGGAAGATGCGAGCCAGGACCAGAGCAAGGACCTCTCCGCCCCTCCCGTTCTCTTCGAGATCTCCACTCGGAACCGCTTCTCCCCTCTTCGCGAGGCGGGCGCGCTGTGGTCATCGGTACTTCCATCGTCCGGCATGTCCGCGCTACTTCAAGTAAAGGTAAGGTGCGCACTCACTGCTTTCCTGTTCCTCGTGTTCTCGATGTTCTCGAGATCCTGAACGGTGACGCGCGCATCGGAGCTGTCGTGCTGCGCACGCGGGAGGCTGCGGCAGACGGAGGTTCTGAAGAAGGACTACAGGAGTCTGGTCGAGGGTGCGCAGAACATAGCCTGAAGCAACGATCATCGTGTCTGGACCCCTTCCACGTACCGACTAGGACATGAAAGGTTTAGTAGATTACTTGCTCTAAATGAATGGTTAATGTCATGGTGTAATGAACAGAAGCTGCTCTTTGTAAATAATTGGAATCTGTTTTGGGAGTGACCTAGGCTCTTCCGTCCTGATGGCCTTCACCCCAGCAGAATCGGAGCGGCTCTTCTGTCGGACAACATCTCCAGGGCGTTACACACCACCATATGACTAGTAAGTCAAAGTTCAAATCACAGTCTTTGCTGTCCTAACTTAATTGACATAAGTACCAATGTAGAACATTATATAGAAACTGTGTCTATTCCTCGTTTAGTGAGGTCAAACTTTAAATCTACTGTAAGATCTAGGAAAAATCTAATTGTGATTAAACCAGAAAATCTCAATATTAGTGAACAAAAACAATTTCTAAAACTAGGTCTTCTAAACATTAGATCGCTCACACCTAAAGCGGTTTTTGTAAATGAAATGGTCACAGATAATAGTTTCGATGTACTTTGCCTTACTGAAACCTGGCTTAAGCCAAATGATTATTTCGGTCTAAATGAGTCTACTCCACCAGGATAGTGTTATAAGCATGAGCCCCATCTGATTGGTCGAGGCGGCGGTGTTGCAACAATCTATAGAGATATTCTAAATGTTACTCAGAAAACAGGTCACAGGTTTAATTCGTTTGGAGTACTAGTGCTAAATGTTACGCTCTTAGATGTAAGAAAGAAAACCGTTTTATCTCTAGCCTTGGCTACTGTATATAGACCTCCAGGGCCCTATGCTGATTTCCTAAAAGAGTTTGCAGACTTTCTCTCAGATCTATTGGTCAATGTCGATAAAGCATTAATTGTTGGAGATTTTAACATACACATAGATAACACAAATGATGCGTTAGGGGCTGCGTTTACAGATCTATTAAACTCCTTTGGGGTCAAGCAAAACATCACTGGTCCCACTCATAGTCTTAATCACACACTAGATTTAATTATATCACATGGAACCAACCCAACCGATATAGATATTATACAACAAAGTGATGATGTCACTGACCATTACATGGTAACTTGCATACTGCGTACTGCTGAAATCTGTCATGTTGCGCCACGTTATCGACCAGGCAGAACGATCCTTCCAACCACTATAGATAGATTCTCAAATAGCTTACCTGATCTGTCTCAGCTGCTCAGTGAACCCAAACAAACAGATGAACTAGAGGAAATAACTAGCAGTATGAGCACCATTTTCTCTAGTACATTAGAAAATGTTGCACTAATTAGATTAAAGATGGTTAGAGAGAAAACTAAAGCACCATGGTACAACAGTGCTACACATGTTATCAAGAGAGAAACTCGTAACTTAGAGCGTAAATGAAACAAACTAATTTAGAGGTCTTTAGAATCGCGTGGAAAGATAGTACGTCACGTTATAAAAGGCCCTAAAAGCAGCCAGGGCTGAGCATCTCCAAAACTAATAGAAAATAACCAAAATAATCCAAGGTTTTTATTTAACACCGTGGCTAGATTAACAAATAAACAAGCATCGCCTGAGCAAAATATTCCGTTACAGTTTAGTAGTAATGATTTTATGAATTTCTTCACTGAGAAAATAGAAAGCATCAGAAACAGAATTGTAAATGTACAACCTTTAATGATGTCTTATGATTCAACCTCAATTATCGCCCCTCAAGAACTACTACACCGCTTTACAACAGGGACAGGAAGAGCTAAATAAACTTATCATTGCATCTAAACCAACAACATGTTTATTAGATCCAATACCCACTAAACTACTGAAAGAGCTGTTACCTGTAGTGGAAGAGCCTCTTCTCAATATTATTAACTCGTCTTTATCTTTAGGTCATGTTCCAAGAATATTCAAGTTGGCAGTCATAAAACCTCTCATTAAGAAGCCACAATTAGATCATAATAACATAGCACATTACAGACCCATTTCAAATCTTCCATTTATGTCTAAAATACTAGAAAAAGTTGTGTCTGCTCAATTGTGCTCTTTCTTGCAAGAAAATGATATCTATGAAAAATTTCAATCAGGATTCAGGCCGCATCATAGCACAGAAACTGCACCCATTAAAATCACAAATGATTTACTTCTAGCTTCTGACCAAAGCTGTATCTCAATACTAGTTCTACTCGATCTTAGTGCTGCGTTCGATACTATAGATCATAAAATACTCTTAGATCGACTTCAAAATTACACTGGTGTTAAGGGAAAGGCATTAAACTGGTTTAGATCGTACTTATCAGATCGCTACCATTTTGTCTGTCTAAATGGGGAAAAATCAAAGATAACGTCAGTAGACTATGGGGTGCCGCAAGGATCTGTGTTAGGCCCTCTGCTATTCTCAATATAATTATCTAAACTGACAGTGTGTGTTGAAGATATTAAATACTGGATGAAATGTAATTTTCTGCTATTAAATTCAGATAAAACAGAGGTATTACTTATTGGTCCAAAAAATTGCCCACAAAACCTCTCACAATACAACTTTAACTTGGAAGGACGTCCTGTCACTTTATCCACTACAGTAAAAGACCTGGGTGTTATATTAGACCGCAACTTGTCTTTCGAAAATCATATTTCATATGTTACAAGAACGGCATTTTTCCACCTTAGAAACATTGCTAAGCTACGTAACATGCTATCTATTTCTGATGCAGAAAAGTTAGTCCATGCATTCATGACCTCGAGACTAGATTACTGTAATGCTTTATTAGCTGGTTGTCCTGCATCCTCAATAAACAAGCTACAGTTAGTCCAAAACGCAGCTGCTAGAGTTCTTACTAGGTCAAGAAAATATGATCATATAACACCAATTTTATCATCTCTACACTGGTTACCTATTAAGTTTCGTATCAATTACAAAGTATTGCTACTGACCTATAAAGCCCTAAATGGTTTAGCTCCAGTGTATTTAACGGATATTCTATCGCCCTACAATCCATCGCGCTCTTTAAGATCACTAAACTCAAGGCTTCTGGTCGTTCCTAGGATATCTAAGTCCACTAAAGGAGGGAGGGCATTTTCACATTTAGCTCCTAAACTCTGGAATAGTCTTCCTGATATTGTTCGAGGTTCAGACTCGCTGTCCCAGTTTAAAACTAGATTAAAGGCGCATCTCTTTAGCCAAGCATTCACATTATAATTACCTTTTATACTACAGTTAAATCGGATCAAAAGCATTAATATTTTGAACAGCAGCTATGCTAATTATTTCCCATCTGCTTTTCTGTTATTATCTCGGGACACTAGTCCCGAGGTAAATGGTCAGCTCCAGTTTGTATCCAGCCTCTCATGGAGACTTCAGATGCCCCAACACCTGTGATGAGACGACTCGACGCCTGTGAAGAGACGACTCAACGCCAGCGCTGTTATGGCCTAAAATAATACATGATTGATTAACTTTTTCTAACATTTTTCAATGTACATTTATAAAATGCACTTTATGTAAAGCTGCTTTGAAACAATGTGTATTGTGAAAAGCGCTATACAAATATATTTGAATTGACAAAGCCAACAAAAGAGCCACCTTAAGAGTCAGAATCCGAACTGGTGCTGACTCCAAAGGCTCAAAGGGAGCCTCCGACAACCCATCCAGGACAACTGACAGGTCCCAAGGAGGAACAGCAGGGGGGCGTACTGGTCTCAGGCGCCTAACCCCCCTCATGAAGGACGAAACCAGTCTATGTCTCCCCAAAGGAATCTCTTCCGTCTCCCTGTGAGCGGCCATGGCAGCTACATACACCCTGAGCGTAGTGGCCGCCGCGCCGGCCGCAAACTTTTCTTGTAAGAACTCCAGTACCGAACCAACGGGGCAGTTAACTGGGTTCACTTTACGAGCTGAACACCATGTCCCAAACACTCCCCACCTCGAGGAATAGAGCTTTCTAGTAGAGGGAGCTCTAGCACTATCAATGGTCTCCTGAACATCTGCTGGAAAACCAACACTCACAGTGGGTGGCCCTTGATCGGCCACACCCACAGCTTCCAAATTTCTGGACGAGGATGCCAGATCCTGGCCTGAAGCTGGGACAACAGGTCTTTCCTGACTGGAATCTCCCAGGGAGTGGAGTCCAAAAGAGGAATCAGCTCTGAAAACCATATCTGGGACAGCCAGAATGGTGCTATCAGCAGGAGAGAGAGACCACTCTGTCGCACCCTGTGCAGGACCACTGGAATCAACTTGATGGGAAATGCATAAAGTTTCAGCCTTGGCCAAGGATGAGCGAATGCGTCCAGTCCCAACGGAGCTGGAGGGTTCAGGGAGAACCAAAGCGGGCATTGGGACGACTCTTCCGACGCAAAGAGGTCCACCTCCGCCCTGCCGAACCTCTCCCAAATCTGGGCTTCCGTTAGCGGGTTCAGCATCCATTCCCCTGACCTGAGTTTCTGCCTCGATAGAAAATCTGCTGCGAGGTTCAGGATCCCAGGAACATGGACCGCCCTGAAGGACAGGAACTTGTTCTCCCATAGGCCCATAGGAGAAGGCAACTTCCAGTGTCACCGAACGACCTGAATATGAAATATATGCATCCTTCTATTGTAACGAACCAATGTTCCTGTGCCCAAACCGGAGTCCACGTCCTGCCCGTAGGGAGAAAACATGTGGAACATACACTTTTTTTTTTTTTAAGTGCAGCATACGGAATGTCTCTGGGGTGGTCCTGGCCGACAGGCGGGATACCACACCGGACAGAAATGACAGAACGGGTCCTACCGAGGGAGGACACGGCCTAGGGGAGTCACACCGTGAAAGAATGCCCATATGGGACCGCCGTTGGTCGGGGGTCACGACATATGGCAGTTAGCCCAGCAGGGGGCGCAGCACTGGGGTGCGCTTTACCCTACTAAGCCTTGCTTCATATACTCACATGGCAGCTGGGTCTAAGTGTCTTGCTAATGGACCCCTTGACACTTGGTCAGGTGGAACCATGGATTGAACCACCAACCTTTTGGTTTGTAGACAACCTACAAGACCCACTTTGCAGCAAACATACCCATACTAGGGTGTCGAGCTGGCCCTTGGGGGGAGGGCGTTCAACCGCGAAGGAAAGCACCTGGCGCCCTGACGCAGCCTGAGTGGAAAAGTGTGTGATCTACTGGCCCCTGGAGAAAACCGTGTGTGTCGCCGTTAGAGCGGGCAGCAGATAAGACTTGACGTGCGTAAGGGGAGAAAGCCTGAACAACTCCTTTCCACGCCAGAAATGAGTGAGGACGAACTAGTCCTGCACATTGAGTTGATTTGGGTTACAGGGTTGGACAAGGAAAGAGAACGTAAGGTCGGCAGAAACGCTTGCGCGGTCTGTCCCAACTTCAACGTTGGATTGCTGCCAGACCGCTACGGCTTGAGCCTATGAGGTCTCTGGCTAGGAAACGAGTGACCACAAGCTCCCCAAACTCTGGTAGGTGGGGGATGAGGTGGGGGATGACCTCTTACCTGAGAAACCCTTCCTGCTAGAGAAGGATTTCAAGAAGTTGAACCATAGGTGGCGCCCTGCAGCCACCGAACCAGCTTGAGCCCAACGGCAAGCGGAGGAAAGCAGTCTCCAGGATCTGAAATAGTTATGCAGATCACTGAAAAATGGCAACTTCCTTCTCGCTAATAGAGTTTAGCTATTTGGATCACTTAAGATCTCTCAATTGAGTTTAGATGATTGACTCTCGTGGACCAAACGATCTCGAGCTTCTAAATAGTGCACGATTAGCATGTAAATAAACTCAAGGTAGGCTGCGCTTCCTAGCCGCTAGGCGGGAGAGCGCTGTCCAAAGAAACAGGCCCGAAATCTATAGAGTCGGGCACTGTAGTGAACACATCAACTAGCCCGAAGGAAACCAAGTAATGTGCTTCCAGGCTAGGGGTTAGATAATATTTGCGCACCGCGTGCTAAATACGAGCGTTGCGAATACCTGAGCGGTAAACACCACGTGTGAATAAACGAGCAGTAAAACACTGCGTGCGCATACAAGAGCGGTAAAACACAGCGTGCGCAAACACGCACGGTAAAACACCACGTGCGCAAACATGCGCGGTAAAACACCACGTGCGAATACACGAGCGGTAAACACGTGCGAATACACGAGCGGTAAACACCATGTGTGAATACACTAGCGGTAAACACACTGCTTGAGAGTACACGAGCGGTAACACCGCGAGTGCTCGGGAGAGGGAGAGAAAAGGGGGCCGCGAGCCGCTTTGATCTCCACATCCTCGAGCCCACATCCCAACCCCAGGCAGCGGAACCGAGAGAGGCCTAGGCCGCTTCGGGGGAAAAAGGGATGACTGTGATTTGCGGGATTCCTAAGACCAGTCATTCGCTCTTTTCACAAGCGCGCGCGAGGCGGTTTAGGGCATTTCTATATGCATATTAACTGTGACAATCTTCTTCTCAAAAACGTCTGCTCGAGGCCCGCGGTTTTTGAGGAGTAGTCATCAATTTTTCCCCATCGCGCGCCCGAAGTGGCCTAGGCCTCTTTCGTATCCGCGGTCTTGGGTTCGGATGTTGGGCTCGGGGATGTAGAGAGCGAGTAGGCGGGCCGTGCCCCTTCTCTCCCGAGCACACGCGGTGTTTTGCCAGTTTATTACACCACGGACCATGCTCTCCCGCCTAGCGGCCAGGAAGCGCGGTCTACTCCGAGCTTACTGGCGTGCTTGTGCACTATTAGAAGCTCGCATAACACACTTACCGTGCGGGTAGTCACTCGAGATGTAAAACGAGTGCGTAGCGACTAAACTTCATGCACTTCACAAGAAGGAGAACAAAGTTCCACTTATCCGTAGTCGCAGAAGTGCCGAAGACGAAAGATGCTTGAATCCATAATAGTTTTGGGCCAGAAAAATCGCACGAAGGGAGCGATGCTACCGCTTCGTGAAGGCAGAGAATTCTGGAGATAAGATGGCGCGCGCGCTGGTATAGGCTCAAGGTGTTGAGCAGAGGGGCAGCGCTGCGACATCAGCCAATGAATTGGCGTGATTCTATAAGGGCTTCAGACAATCGGCACACCCAGAGGGCGTTCCCAAATGCGTCACTACGCAGCGTCGAGTGAACCTATGAAAGAGAACATATCTCCCCATCCCCAAACACCAGACATAAACATAAAAGTACTATACATGATCAGACGTCCATAAAGAGATAAAGAGAGAGTGATAATAAATAAGCAACATGAGGTAAGTATGAGTAATATTTCACCGCCTCTTTCTTTTATAAAGTCATATTATCTGCTTTCATTTTCTCCACAAACTTGAAAAAGGGCTGCCAGATATTATAAAATGCCCCAGTAGACGCTCTGACTGTATACCTAATTTTCTCCAGCTTAAGATGGTAAATAATTTCCCTTATCCATTGACTAAATGTAGGTGGGAAAGGGTCTTTCCATTTAATCATTATCAGTCTTCTAAAAGAGAACAGAAAGCCAATATTTAAATTTTACTTTTAGTAAAACTAGTATTTTCATGAGCCACACCAAACAGTACAATAAAAGGAGATGGCTCTACAACTTCTTCAAATAGCCCAGAGAAAGTCTTGAAGATATTAGTCCAGAACATATAAAGTTTTGGACATGTCCAAAACATATGCAGTAGTGTCGTGGGAGCCTGTCTGCATCTATCACATGTGGAATCTACGTTAGCTTTAATCTTAGAAAGTCTGACTTTAGACCAGTGCAAAGGGTGTACAATTTTAAACTGTATTACAGCATGTTTTAGGCAAATGGATGATGTAAAGATTCCCTGTATTATTTTATGCCAGACTTCCTCTGAGAGTAGTTCATCCAAATCTGCCTCCCATTTATTGTTGAGTGAGTTTAAAGGTGTTGAATCGTACATGCTAAGTAAGTCATAAATCCTGCTTATAGCCTGTTTTTGGACTGACTTACATTAAAAAATTGACCCCATTTCGCCTGGCGATGTGCACGTCAAATTTTGTAACTTTGCGCGCGGCTCCGCAACCGAAGATGCACGAATTCGAGACGAATCTGGCCAAGCATGACGTCTCATCACACCGGCACCCAGTTTGTGCTTTTAAATCAGTTGCTTATATTTACAAAATGAGCCAACAATAGCAGAAATAAGCACTTTTAATGAAAATAAAGATCCATGTTTAGTAAAAATGTTCACGAAACTAACTGAAAATGTTTATAGAAATTAGAAATGTTTAAGAGATCGTTAATTTAGTTGTATACATGTGTACATACATTTTGATCTAAAGTCCAAATAAATCATATCAAGGTTTACTGGGTTTTACAAGATTCGTTTGTGTTTTTTGGTAAAGTGTACTAAAATAAATATCATCACATGTGTACATTAGCCCACTTCTTCTCCATGCTTTTTCCTGATGGTTTATAGAACAATTACTCCGAGTCGCTCTCTGTCGTTTCACAGAATAGCACAACGGCGAGCGCGTCAAGTATAAATGCCTCGTCCGTTTAGGGGAGGAGGAGCGCAGTTAGCGGAGCTCGCGCTGTGGAGCTGATTTATTATTTACAGTTTTCCCTCATAAATTAGTTTACACACCATTCTATAGGCCTGTAAGTATGAATGCTTGGGCTGTATATAAAAAAACAATTATTAAATATGAAGTGCGGCATGTATGGGAACGCCCACAAAAACGTCAAATCTGGTTATGCCGTGGGGGAAAACAATCCATTTGAATGAATCCAGCTGTCAAAGAGCTCCGCAAGGCCACAGATTTGGTTTTAAGGGCCACACGCACCGTTGGACACTCTATGGCAGGGTCGGTGGCTGCTGAACACCACCTATGGCTCAACCTCACAGAGATCCATGATAAGGAAAAGGTCTTCCTTCTGGTTGCACCTATTTCTCGTTCCGGATTATTCAGTGAGGCTGCCAAAACTGTAGCTGACAAGTTTAGAGCCGCCAAATCCCCGTCGGCTGCTTTTAGGCAATTTATGCCTAGAGGGTGAGGGAATCTTCTAGTACCTCCCCTTCTCAGCCCAGAGAGCGTCCTGTAGTTTCTGGAGGTAGGAGTGACCAGAGTTATCCCCCACCTACCTCAGTTTGGGGAGCTCGAGGTCATCCATTTCCAAGCCAGAGGCTTCACAAGCGCCTCGAGCTCAAGCGTTCTGGCAGTAAGCCTCCCGCTCCAGCTGAGTCTGACTTTCGGGACTGGGGTCAGACCACGCACACGTTTCTGCCCGCCCTGTGGCCGCTTTCCCAGCCCAGCCCTGTCACATTCACCGCCCAGTGAGTTTCGATTTGCGGAGCTGGTCCAGCATCTTACACCTCCAGTGTTAAAGGAGACGTTTTAGACTTTCTCCCCTTACGTCCGTTGAGTCAGGCCTCTGCTGCCCGCAAAATGGGATACACAGTCGGTTTCCTACAGGGGTTAGTGGACCAGTCAGTTTTCCACACAGGTCGTGACATCATCCACTCCGCATCAGGATGCCAAGGGCTCGCCATTGCGGCTGGACACATTTCCCACGCAGGGCCAGCTCGGCACTCTAATTCAGGCATGTCTACTGCACCTCTCCACTCCGCTTCCTGTCTCATTTCTTTCACGAGTGGAAACGTCTGCCAGGGGCATCACCCTCGGTACTCCGCATGATTCGCGCTTCTGCCTGCTGAGAGTGTCGCGCGGTTTTTCTTAAGCTCTTTCAGTTTGGCGAGACCCTCTTTTTCTTCAAAGAGGTGTCAACATGGGGGCTGTTTTCCGTCGCCAGATGATAACGACTCTCACTAGCTGGTGTTCGAAGACAGGCCAGCATGTGGAGTAACTGGACTGGAGAATCTCTAGCCTGGCACATAAACTGCCTAGAGCTGAGAGCTGCCCTTCTGGGCCTTCGGCACTTTCACCCTTTTCACAAGGGGTGTCATGTCATTGTCAGGACAGACAACATGGCGTTAGTGTCTCATATGAATTGCAAAGGGGGCTCGCAGTTGCGCACCCTAGACGGGCATCTGCGTCGCCTTCTCCTGTGGGCCCAGGGCAAATTCCTGTCCCACAGGGTTGTCCATGTCCCCGGGATCCTGAACCTCGCAGCAGACTTTCTGTCGAGGCAGAAACTCAGATCAGGGGAATGTATGTTGAACCTGCTAACAATAGCCCAGATTTGGGAGAGGTTTGGCAGGGCGGAGGTGGACCTCTTCGCTGCGAAGGAGTTGTCCCATTGCCCACTCTGGTTCTCCGTGAGCCCTCCAGCACCGCTGGAAGTGGATACTTTCGCTCATCCCTGCACTTGTTTTGCACTTTTTACTGTCCATGAGACCAAAATGTTGAAGACCAAATGTGGTACATTAGGCTGCAGGTAAGAAACTTTGTTTGAAATATGTTTTTTATTTAAAGTATATTTGCATTACAAAAAAATAGCTTTCTTTGCCTAACTGAAAGTATTTTTACTGAAAGTATTTTTTTCTTTGTTAAAGTCTCTGCATCTATTGTTTTTTACTTGAATTTTATTTATCTGCAACATTATGTTGTATAAATACAGTTTTACACAATAAATGCATTTTTGTTTTGCTCAAAAACTACATACAATGTTTCCTTCCTTCTTTTAAAAAAAAAATACAGTTTGGCTTTCCTTAGAGTCTATGTGACCTGTAATGAAATGGTTCTATTATAATTTATATATCGCAAGATATATTGTTATAGCAAGAGGCAACAATGTATATCGCAATATGGATTTTAGGCCATATCGCCCATCCCTAATATAAAGACAAACTGAGTAACAGCACACCGGCTACTAGCTGGATTATTTCAGACACCGTTATGTTGTCAATTATATCTGAACCAGAGCCGTTGATCTGAATGTCATCTCATCGGCTCGCCTTTGTTACCTTGACTGCGGTGATACAGGAAAAGGTCACATGCAATTACAAGGCACACGATTTTAACAATGGAAAAGCAAACATGGTGAATAGAGTCAAGTCGAGCTGAGCTAGTAAATAACTGAAAACCACCACAATGACGTTAGCTAAATAAATGTTAGCATAATTAACGTTAGCCTACTATACTAATGATGGCCCCTTAAGCTTCCTTAGCTCATGTTATTATTGCATTGATTACACATACTATCCGACAGGCTATTGAAACATTATTTTGACTTCTGTTTTGCTGTCTTGTAATTGACTACAGGTTTGGGTGAAGTCTTGGATGCCTATTAAGAAAAGAATAGCAGAAAGGCCATCTGCATTATCATATGTCTACTTGCCCACTTTATGTCACAGTTCATCAATTCATTGTCTCTTTCGCTCTGTGTTTGTGCGGTTGTGCTGGAGGCGTGGTCACTGATTGCTGGGATCTGATCGTCTTCACCTGCTGCACTCATTTTTCAGGGTTTCTAAAGGAAAACAGGTGAATCCAATTGCGAAAAACAACTTGTTTATTAGATGTAAATGGAGACAAAAAATTCACAGCATAAACAAGGCTCAGGCACAGTTCAGGCTCCAGAAGGTTCCCAGCAGGAAGATGGGCTTGCCACACCAGAAAGGATGATGCAGGCGGTGAGGACAGACAGGGAGACGAAGCAGGGAAGCAGCAGACAACCAGAAGCCGAAGAGAAAAGGAATCCGGAGCGGGGATTCTCCAGGAGTCCAACAGGCGCACGATCCTTCCACCAGCAGGCCTAGGAAGCAGACTGACAAAGAATGTCAGAGAGAGCGGTAAAAGTAGGGTGAGTAATGAGTGTGGCAGGTGTGGGGAATGAGTCCTGTAATCAGTAACCACGCCTCCAACACAACTTCACAGACACTAAAAAGGAGACGGTGAATCCATGAACCATGACAGTACCCCTCCCCCTAGGAGCGGCTCCTGGCGCTCCCAGGAGGACCGACCTGTCGATTGTAATCATCGATAAGGGAGTGATCCAATATGTCCCTTGCAAGAACCCAACTTCTCTCCTCCGGACCGTAACCTTCCCAGTCCACCAAGTACTGGAATCCGCGTCCCCGCCGTCTAGAGTCCAGGATACGATTAACCGAATATGTCGTTTCCCCATCTCAGTCGCGGCGGGGAACTGGGGCAGGCGGGTTAATGCAGGAATAAAAACAGGTTTCACTTTGGAGACATGGAACACGGGGTGAATCCTCCCGTACGCAGGAGGTAGTTTGAGGCGGACTGCCACCAGACTAAGAATCTTGGTGACAGTGAACGGGCCAATGAATTTGGGAGCTAGTTTATTACTGACGGAACGGAGAGGAATGTTCTTGGAAGAAAGCCACACTTTTTGTCCCACGACGTATACGGGAGGCTTAGACCGGTGGCTATCGGCTTGGGCCTTGGTGCGTCTACCCACTTGGAGCAGAGTCTCGCGGGCTCTGCTCCATGTGTCCTGACACCTCTGGACGGCGTGTGCGGAGGACGCGACATCGGACTCAGACTAGGAAAAAGGTGGCTGGTACCTAAACTACACTTAAAAAGCGAAAGGCCCGTACCTGACACTGGTAATGAATTATGTGCGTACTCAATCCATGAGATTCGCTGGCTCCAGGAGGAAGAATTCTTGGAGACCAAACATCGTAATCCTCTCTCAAGGTCTTGGTTCGCGCGCTCAGTCTGGCCATTGCTCTGAGGGTGAAATCATGAAGACAAACTAACCGTCGCCCCTAATAATTTACAAAACTCGCGCCAAAATTTGGACACAAATTGGGGTCCCCTGTCGGAAACCACGTCCATCGGAAGGCCATGTAAGCGAGCAGCGTGGTCGACGACAGCTACCGCTGTCTCCTTAGCAGACGGTAATTTTGGCACCGGGATGAAGTGTGCCATCTTCGAGAATCGGTCCACGACAGTTAAAACAACCGTCTTGCCCTGGGAGGCGGGAGGCCGGTGATAAAATCTAGCGCAATATGGGACCAGGGTCTCGAAGGGACAGACAGCGGTTGAAGGAGCCCATCGGGAGGCGGTTAGATGTCTTACCAGTGGCACAGACTGAACAAGCCAAAACAAAATCTCGGGCGTCACGAGCCATACCGGGCCACCAGAATCGTTGCTTCACCAAAAATTTGGTTCTATTGACCCCTGGATGACACGCTACATTGGAGCAGTGACCCCACCGTGCGTCGGACCGAACTCCCTCGGTACAAAAAGAAGGTTCGGTGGTCCCCGGCGGGCGTTACCCCTTCTACGGCTGCCTTAACCTTCGATTCGACCTCCCATGTGAGGGTAGAGATGTTAATTCTCTCAGGCAAAATGCCCTCGGGAGTGGGCGGGCGTTCGGGCGGTAAAAAGCAGCGATAAAGCATCGGGTTTGATGTTCTTAGACCCGGGCGATGCGATGAGAAAAATCAAAGCGTCCGAAAAAAAGAGACCACCGTGCCTGCCTGGAGTTGAGTCTTTTAGCAGATCTGATATACTCCAGATTCTTATGATCGGTCCATACGATACAAGGAACCCTGAACCTTCTAGCCAGTGACGCCACTCCTCCAATGCAAGTTTGACTGCCAACAACTCCCTGTTACCAATGTCATAATTGCGTTCGGATGGCGACAGACGATGAGAAAAAAACGCGCAAGGGTGCATCTTATCATCCGAGGAAGAGCGCTGGGATAGAACTGCTCCTACCCCCACCTCTGGCGCGTCCACCTCCACCACGAACTGGCGTAAAGGATCAGGGGTACGAGAATGGGAGCAGCAGGCGGCTCTTGAGGTTGGTAAATGCAGTTTCGGCTGCACCAGACCACCTGAAGCGCCGTTCGGGAGAGGTGAGCCCGGTCAGAGGCGGCTAGCTGGCTGAAGTTGCGAATAAAGCCGATAAAATTAGCAAACCCCAGAAACCTCTGTAGGGCCTTACGGGAATCTGGGCTTGGCCAATCTATCACAGCCTTAACCTTGTCAGGGTCCATGCGCATTCCCTCGGAAGAGACGATGTAACCTAAAAATGGAACCGACTGTGCATGAAATGCGCATTTCTCCGCCTTGACATAAAGCCCATTCTCTAGCAACCTCTGTAACACTAGTCTGACGTGCTGGACATGTTCCTGGAGAGAAGAAGAAAAAATCAGTATGTCGTCCAGGTAGACATAAAAATGAACTGATCTACCATATCTCCCAGCACGTCATTGACTAGTGCTTGGAAGACTGCAGGGGAGTTGGACAGCCCGAAAGGCATGACCAAATATTCAAACTGCCCCCTAGGGGTATTGAATGCAGTCTTCCACTCATCCCCCTTCCTGATGCGAACCAAATGATAAGTGTTACGTAAATCCAGTTTCCTGAATATGGATGCTCCCTGCAACCTCTCGAAAGCTGAAGACATCAACGGCAAAGGATAAGTATTCTTTACCGTGATGTTATTCAACCCTCGGTAATCAATACAAGGTCGCAGCGAACCATCCTTCTTACCCACGAAAAAGAACCCCGCCCCCGCTGGAGAAGAGGAAGGGCGGATGAACTTGGAAGCTAGAGAATCAGAAATGTATTTCTCCATGGCCTCCCTCTCAGGAGTAGAAAGAGAGTATAACTTGCCTTTAGGCGGAGACTTGCCTGGCAGTAGATCTAAAGCACAGTCAAAGGGACGATGAGGAGGGAGAGAAGCAGCCCGGGACTTACTGAACACCTCCTTCAGGTCGAGATACTCTTCGGGCACGTTAGATAGATCCAGCGTCTCCTCCTGAAACACAGAACTAGACACAGAAGAACAGGCAGACACAAGACAAGAGGCATAGCACTGATTACTCCACGCTGTGACCGCACTGTGTCCCCAGTCAATCCTGGGGTTGTGTCTTTTAAGCCAGGGATGACCAAGGACCACAGGTGCGTGAGGGGAGTCGGTGAGGAGGAATTGTATGGTTTCGGTGTGGTTGCCGGATATAGTGAGTGTAATATGGTCAGTGATGTGTGTAATGGTGGGTAAAGTCTGTCCGTTGAGGGCGTGAACTGCAATAGTGCTTGAGAGGGGAGGTGACGGGAATCTTGTGCGCAAGTGCCAGTGTTTTGTCTATAAAATTACCCTCAGCCCCGGAGTCCACGAGGGCCTGGCAGTTGTAGGAACTGGTTGGCCACTGCAATCTTCCCGGGAGGAGAGTTGCGGACGAGGATTTCCCCAACGCAGCTCCACCCGACAGTAGCCTCCTCCCTACTGTCGGGCTCGATCTTTTAATGGACACTGGTTGAGGAAATGCCCCGCCGCGCCGCAGTACAAGCATAGTCATTCAGATCTGCGACGTTCTCTCTCCTCCCGAGAAAGCCGAGCTCTCCCCACCTGCATGGGTTCGGGATCGTTGATGGGGCTGACCGTGTCCACCTTGAAGAGCTCCGTGGTTCTTCTCATACGGTGGATGTGATTCAAGACGGGAATCAACTCGGAGTGCTAGCGTCATGAGTCCGTTGAGATCAGTGGGTAGATCCAACACGTAGATTTCTTGCTGGACACGATCAGCCAACCCATGCAGGAAACGGTCCCACTGCGCGGCCTCGTTCCAACCACACTCTGCGGCCAGTGTTCGGAAATCTATGATGTAGTCAGAAACAGATCCTTGGCCCTGATGAAGTTCGGCGAGTCTGCGTGCCGCCTCGCGTCCTGCCGCAGATCTGTCGAAAGACCCGTCTCATCTCCTCCGAGAGTGTGAGGAACGAGGCACAACACGGATCTTTGTTCTCCCAGACCGCCGCCCCCCTGCCCGCCGCACATCCCTTAAGCAGATTAATCACCAACGCCACTCGTGACGTCTCACTGGCGAACGAGGTGGGTTGAAGAGAGAAAAACAATGAACAACTCGTAAGAAATTATCTGCACATATCAGGCTCACCCGCATAGCGCTCAGGCGTGGGAATCCGGGGTTCGTGCGGGTTGATGTTCATCGCTGCCTGGGAAAGCGGCGGCGGTGGTGGCGCAGTGGGAACACGTAATTGCTGGATCTGGGCTGAGAGCTCGGACACCTGCTTCGCCATCTCCTGCATAGCCTGGGCAGCCGCGGTGGTTTGTTGCTCCTGGCGATCCATCCTCTGACTGTTCTCGTGGAGATATACTTGAAGTTCGTTCAATTTCGCTGGATTCATGATCTTGGTCAGTTCGTTCTGTCAGGGTTTCCAAAGGAAAACAGGTGAATCCAATTGCGAAAAACAACTTGTTTATTAGATGTAAATGGAGACAAAAAAGTCACAGCATAAACAAGGCTCAGGCACAGTTCAGGCTCCAGAAGGTTCCCAGCAGGAAGATGGGCTTGCCACACCAGAAAGGATGATGCAGGCGGTGAGGACAGACAGGGAGACGAAGCAGGGAAGCAGCAGACAACCAGAAGCCGAAGAGAAAAGGAATCCGGAGCGGGGATTCTCCAGGAGTCCAACAGGCGCACGATCCTTCCACCAGCAGGCCTAGGAACGAACTGACAAAGAATGTCAGAGAGAGAGCGGTAAAAGTAGGGTGAGTAATGAGTGTGGCAGGTGTGGGGAATGAGTCCCGTAATCAGTAACCACGCCTCCAACACAACTTCACAGACACTAAAAAGGAGACGGTGAATCCATGAACCGTGACATCATTACCCTGCCTATATCTACGTGTCTCTTCCCTGACCTTTTTGTCAGATCATTTCAGACTGTCCTGCGGGTTTCTGGTGTTTCTTGGTGTCTCCTAGGAGATCGCTTCCATTCTGGTTTCTGGATGTTTCGCTGGTTCTGTGTTGCCCACTGCTTCCCTGTGTCACGGCTCTGTCTGATCGATTAGCCTGCTGCCGCTGCTGCTACCAGTCTAAGTCTCTGCCTGTTCTCCTGCACTCCTGGACTTTCTGTGTGTTCTGCTGTTAATGTCTGCCTCAGATGCAGTTTGTCCGTTTATGTCCTTGGACTTTGTGAGCGCTGATGCAGATTTTGTGATTTCCAGTTTTCCTTTCAGGAAAACAATCTGACCACAAGATGGATCCAGTGAGAGTAGCAGAACTGCAAGAGTATCTCACAACCAGTAATCAGAGAATGGATCATCAGAATGAACAGGTAACCACTACTGCTCAGGCTGTGCAGGCACTCGTGACGCAGGTGTCCGAGATCTCGACTCGCGCACTGCTCCACATTCCTGGGAGGAGATGAAACGGGTCTTTGGGCCGCGAGGTGGCTCGCCGAATTACAATGACTCGCCGACCTGTCTCCGATTACAATGAGTTCCGGACTTTGGCCGCAGAGTGCAAGTGAAATGAGGAGGCGCAGTGGGGCTGATTCCTGCATGGGCTGAGCGGGGCATTGTGGCGGTGCGGGGCATTTCCTCAACCACTGCTCGTTAAAAGAACGAGCCCTTAACAGTAGAGAGGAGGTTACTGATGGGTGGCGCTTCATTGGGGAAATCCTCGTCTGCAACTCTCCTTCCAGGGAACATTGCAGTGAGCAACCAGATCTTATGACTATTAAAGGGGTACTTCAGCGCTGGGAAGATGAACCTGTATTTAAACTGGGTCATTAATGTAGTAGAAATGTGAAATTATTTTTTGAACTTGGTGCCTTCTAGACTGAGAAAACACAGCTTCTCTTCCTCCTCAAGTTATACTCACTTTCTACACATGAGACGTGTTGAGAGACATGGTAGATCAGCTCATTTATGTCTACCTGGACAACACACTGATTTTTCTTCTTCTCTCCAGGAACATGTTCAGCAGGTCGGACTAGTGCTCCAGATGTTGCTAGAGAATGGGCTTTTTGTCAAGGCGGAGAAATGTGCATTTCATGCACAGTCTGTTCCTTTCCTGGAGTATATCATCTCGTCTGAGGGAATGCGCATGGATCCTGACAAGGTTAAGGCTGTGATGGATTGGCCAAGTCCAGATGTAAGGCCCTACAGAGGTTTCTGGGGTTTGCCAATTTCTATCTGCTTTTTTTATTCGCAATTTCAGCCAACTAGCCGCGCCTCTGACTGCATTGACCTCCTCCAGAACGGCTTTCAGGTGGTCTGGTGTAGCCGAGACTACATTTTCCAAACTAAAGAGCTGCTTTGTTTCGGCTCCCATTCTTATTACCCCTGATCCATCATGTCAGTTTGTGGTGGAGGTGGGGGTAGGTGGAGTTCTTTCCCAGCGTTGGGAGGTTTGATTGGGTGTGTGACGATTGCCGGTTTAAATCGCGTTCTGGGGGGTGTATGTTTTGGGTGTTCGATTGCCTCTCCGGGCGGGACCACATTCGCAGGGGCACCGCAGCGCGGTCGAAAAGGACGCTTTCACTTTCAAAGGGGCAGGGGCTCAAGCCGCGAACAAAGATTCGAACGGTTATGAATCAGTGAATCGATTCAGATTTCGGATCGCCAATGTCACGTGATTTCAGCAGTTTGACACGTGATCCGAATCATGAATCAATACGCTGATTCATAACCATTTGGATCTTTGTGTGCAGATTGAAAACAAACACGGAAGACAATACTTGATAAAGTTGTAGTTTTTGTTATTTTTGGACCAAAATATATTTCAATGCTTCAAGAGAGTCTAACTAACCAACTGATGTCACATATGGACTACTTTGATGATGTTTTTATTACCTTTCTGGAAAGGGACAGTACACCGTGTAAACATTCAATGGAGGAACAGAAAATATCTTAAACTGTGTTCCAAAGATGAACGGAGGTCTTACGGGTGTGGAACGACATTAGGGTGAGTCATTAATGACATAAATTTCATTTTTGGGTGAACTAACCCTCTAAGTCCTTAGAAGGGGTAACACCTCCGCCCGGCGGACCACTAGTCGACTGTTTGTGCCTGAGGGAGTACGGTCCGACGTAGTACAATGGGGTCATTGTTCCAATGTAGCTTGTCATCCAGGAGTCAATAGAACTACATTTTTGATTAAACAATGATTCTGGTGGCCTGGGATGGCTCGTGATATTCGGATTTTGTTTTGGCCTCTTCATTTTGTGCCATGGGTAAGGAGTCTATTCGCTCCCCGGATAGGTTACTCCAACCACTGTCTGTTCCTTCGAGATCCTGGTCCCACATCGTCTCAAATTATATATAGCTGCATGGAATATTATAATAATAATAATTTGTAATAATTGGATTTTATTTTGTAATTTGTAATTCCTTTTGTAATGTTTATTCCCTAGCCCAATGCCACAGCTGAAATCCAGAGAGAGACTCTACCCAGTACGCCTTGCTTAATTGTGCAAGGTGTATTCTTCCCTTATTTTGTTCAGGTTTATTACAGGGCTTTCTGGCATATGGCCATTGTAGATTCGAAAAATAATTATGAGGTGAAATCAAAGTATTGAGACTGACTATAAAAAGCTAAAATATACCTGATTTAATTTAGTCCACTATCCCATTTGAAGTAGTCTTCTTCTTGCACAGTTCCCAGTGCTTCTGTCTCAGTTTCTCTGGAACATGCATTATTTAACAGTATCTAAGCATATCAAGCATGCTCCAACGTGACAACGCACATGCTCAAAATGTCTGTCTCAGACTTTCAAAATGAAAACTGTATCACCATTTTCACTTGTGTGTTTATGTAGTGCTGCTTTCTAGTGCTCTTTTAGTTATCATATTGTTAAGCATTTCAGGAGAGACACTATGCGGATAAGTGGATGATGTCCAATGGAAGGATAATAACTTGCAGTATCCTAAAGAGGCCTCAAGCACTCTTGAATTCGTCTAAAGGTATGTTGAAACTGTTTATACTCTAATAAAGAAATTAGATCCATCATTCTCATATGGAGCGTCCCATGAATCACTTCCGTTTTGTCCAGTATTATTAGACTCTATGATATACTCTATGCATTGATGTCGATAGACAGGTTTCCATCCAACTCATTTGCATCTTTTAAGTGCATTTGTACAAATGGAGAGTGGAGAGTGAAGAGTGTTTCCATCAGCTGTTATGTAAATTAGAAATTGAGACTAGTACGAAGGAACCGTGAACAGCTGCAGGATCAAACATAAGGTTGTCAGGGCAAGTTAAAACATCTGATAAAATTGCAACAAATGCAAATTTATGCGAATACATCCATTCCAACAAAATATCAGGTCAATCCACATAAAAGTTTTTATTCACATTAGAATATTTTATGTGAATTTTAACCATTTCCAGCCAGGACTTCATTTTCAAATGCTTAAAATGTACATTAAAAAGTTGGATGGAGACCAGCTATTGCCGTTAAATTTCTGTTCTATCTAAAGTTGTTATTTCCCTGCAGGACATTAGTTAATTAATAATTAATGAAAGTCATAATGTTAAACTGCTGTCCATCAGACTCTTAATTTTAAATGAATGTCAAATTTTGGGAAGTAGGGTTAAAGTCCTTAGCAGACGCTTTTGTCCAAAGCTACATACAATATACAGTAGATGCATACATACATTGACATACATAAATTTAAGAAAAACAATCCAATGTAATTCTAAATGTTAAAGGGTTAGTTCACCCAAAAAATGTTAATCCTGTAAGACCTTCGTTCATCTTCATAACACAAATAAAGATATTTCTGATGAAATCCGTAAGCTCCCTGACCCCTCCATAGAGAGTTATTTAATTAACACTTTCAAGGTCCAGAAAGGTAGTAAAGACTAGCCTGGATGCCAGCCCAATTTAGCCCCGCCCACAATTTTCTTTGCTCGGCCAATTCTGTCTGGACTCGCTCCATAGAGGAGTAATTATGCCCGAACAGAAACTGTTCGGACCAATGAAATCATCAGGGCGGGCTTTAGACGATGATGGACAGATGATCAACAGAAACGTAATCATCCACGTCATCAAAGGCGCTTGGGTTGAATTTGCTCTTATCCTAAACGGAGAAGTTGTTCGTATATGCGTTCACCTTCACAATTTATCTCAGAAAGCGATGATCGTGTTGGTAAGTGCTCTGTGTATCCTTAAATTCTTTTATTACAATACTGGCAAAGATCGTTTACACTCATCTTTTTCTTGTAACGTTACTTAATCCAGCGCGCGTGCAGACAGGGTTGCCAAGTTTTTTTGCAATGTCGCGCACAATTGCTACTCAAAACTATAGCCCAAAACAATAACTTTCCGGGGGGTTCTCCGGAAAAAATGGCGTTTGGTTGGCAAAATATGTTATTTTGGCAAGGTTGCCTGCTAAAATTCGCATTCTTGGGTTTGTATAAACACATAATTGGGGTTGCTTCAACCCGCGGACATGGAGGAAAAACACGGACTTGGCAACATAGTGCAGTTGAGTTCTGTTGACATTTGACAACTAACGTTCGCGTCGCTCCATTACTCTGATTGGTTGTGGGTCTATCCAATTGAGGTCTTTCCTGGTTCGGTTGAAACACGCCCCATAATCAAAGCCCAATGGAGCAGTTTCAGACTCATATTCTGACTAGAATTGAGTATGACCACGTCAGGCTAAGTAAAGACATCTTTAAAATAGTCCATGTGACTCCAGTGGTTCAACCTCAATTTTATGAAGCGACGAGAATACTTTTTGTGCGCAAGAAAAATAACAAAATAACGACTTTATTCAACATTAGTGTATCAGACTCTTAACTCTGTCTCCATCCAACTTTTTAATGTACATTTTAACCATTTGAAAAAGAAATCCTGACTGGGAATGGTTAAAATTCACATAAAATATTCTTGTAATATATAAGTTGTTAATGTTAAATACATCAAGGTAATTTTCTTCTATGAGCAAGTAGGAATAGTTAACTTTTTATTTTTTTTAATGTTATTTTTACACTGTATTCATAAACGGATATGAAAACTTTCTCTCCCCCCCCCCACAGTAATTAGCTGCAAGGAATTTCCTGTAAAATTACAAAATATTTTAAATAATGAAGCTCTCGTGGGTAAGACAAACAGAACGACACGGAAACCAAGTGCTGGTGGAATATGACAGAGTTAATTAAAATACCAGATTGAGCGTGGCATGTGAGTGAATGGCAGGTGAATACTAGATAACAGGATGTGCACAGGATGATACTTGTCTCTTTAAATGCAGGTGATCTGGAGAAGGCAGACGAAGGAGATGCTGGAGAATCGAGGAACACAGAAGATGCTGGAGACAGGACGAGGAGACGCTAGAGCTTGGGAGAACAGACGAAGGAGCAGGTAAGTATTCAGGTGAGTCCAAGACCGCGCAGAAGCCTTGGCTATGTGCAAATGAGACAGGACAGTGACTGGAGAAGGCAGACGAAGGAGACGCTGGAGAATCGAGGAACACAGAAGATGCTGGAGACAGGACGAGGAGGCGCTGGAGCTTGGGGGAACAGACGAAGGAGCAGGTAAGTATTCAGGTGAGTCCAAGACCGCGCAGAAGCCGTGGCTATGTGCAAATGAGACCGGATAGTGACTGACTGTGACCTCGGGCCTTTTGTGTGGGCTGTGATTGCTGACTGATGACGTGCAGGTGTGGAGATGGAGTGGGCTGGGATCGTGAGAGGGTGGAGCCTGGCGTGCTTGTGACATTACCCCCTCAACGGCCCCTCCTGAGGGACGAAGACCCTGACGTCGTGGTGGACGTCCTCTTCCTCGTGGTGCCGGCCTGTCAGGACGGGAGGTATGAAAAGCATTAAGCAGGTTAAGGTCTAGGATGTCGTTTCTGGTTACCCATAATCGTTCCTCCGGGTCGTACCCTTCCCAGTCAACTAGATATTCTAGCAGACCGCCACGACGCCGGGAGTCTAGGATCTTGTGGACCTCATATGCTGCTCCGTCTTCTTAGATAAGAGGAGGGGGGGTCCAGAGCTTCGCCAGGCTCTTTGGACAGAGAGACAGGAGGGTGATGAGGCTTAAGGAGTGACACATGGAATGTGGGGTGTATGCGATACTGAGGAGGAAGTTGCAGTTTATACATAATTGGATTTACTTGTTGCAGGATGGTGAAGGGGCCAATTAACCTGAGACTTTATTTCCTACATGGCAGACGCAGTCTGATTTCCCTGGTTGACAGCCAGGCTGTCTTCCTGCGTCTGCAGAGGGCCCGTTGGAGCTGGTGGTGTGCTGAGTCCCAGACCCTTTTGCTCTCCTGTAGTCAACTGCTGGGACGTCCAAACAGAGGGTTTGTAGCCCAACCTAAAAACTGGTTCCAGGAGTCCTGGTGGTCGTGACAGAAGGTCGGAGGAATCGGCCGATCTCCTGGATCTTGTCATAATTTGGGGACACTCAAATTATGATCCAAGGTACTCAACTAAATATACAAATAGAATTTATTAATTTGGTCATATATAATTCTATAAACTATCCAAATTAAACTAGCCAAATCAAATTTTGTTGCAATGTTGCCCTGTTTAACACTGTGAAGCTGCTTTGAAACAATCGTCATTGTAAAAGCACTATATAAATAAAGTTGATTGATTGATTGATTGATCTTGTGTTCCATCTGCCCATTCGACTGCAGATGGTACCGAGATGACAGTGCTCTTACACCTAAGAGCATGAAAAACTCCTCCATACTCGAAATTAACTGAGGACCTCTGTTCAGGAATGCCATAGTACCGAATATGTGATTAAACATGAGTTCAGCAGTTTCCATGGCGGTTGGCAAACCTCTCTGTGGAAGAAGACTTGCATCCTTGCACGTACCTTCTGACATCGAAAGCCATACTGGGACACCAGAATCTTTGTTTTAGCAATGACAGGGTTTCATTAACCCCAGGGTGGCCAGTGCCCAGAGAGGTTTGTGAGGAGTGAATGAGGGTAGTGCGCCCGAGTGCGTGTGACATACTGATGGTCTGGAGGGCAGCCGGCGGGGCGTTGGTGGAGGCATTGGTAGAAGGTAGCGCCTCTTCTGACCAAGTAATTGGGCTGACGAATAATTTATCGGGAAGAATGGGTTCAGCTTCTTCTGGCTTGTCTTCCGGATTATGCATGCGGGACAGGGCATCCGCTTTCACATTCTTGGGACCAGGTCAATCAAAACAATCAAAACCAGGAAGGGGTGCTCGAGAGCCAACTTGATGGCCAGGAGTTCTCGGTTTCGATGTGTAGTTGACCTCTGCCAGGCTGAGTTTACGGGAGAAAAGGCACATGGGTGGAGTCTACTGGGGTTCTCCTGCTGCTGGGATTGGACCGTTACCACTCTGGTAGTCGAGGCATCCACCTCCATGATGAAAGGCAGCTCAGGATTAGGATGGATGGTAGTGGAGTGGTAGTGAAAGAGGTCTTAAGGGCCTCAAAAGCTTCTGTGGCAGTTGGTGTCCAGGACAGAGACTTGTGCTTGTTTCTAATGAGGCTGATGAGAGGACTAGCAAGGGTATTGTAATCTTGAATGAAAGCACGATAGAAATTGTTCAAATTCAAATTGTATAACCAGGTATTCATAATGGCCTGTGGGCGTTCTGAAGGTGGTCTTCCATTCGTCCCCCTCACGTATCCAGATGAGGTTGTAAGCGCAACAGAGGTCCAACTTGGTGAACACAGTGGCACCTCGGAGATGTTCAAGGGCAGCGGGGCGAAAGGAAGAGGATATCGAATTTCACCCTGATCTTGTTGAGAGCTCTGTAGTCGATGCAAGGCCCATGATATAACAGGGTTGTGCTGCTCCAACCATGGGTGCCCTAGGATGATGTCAGCGGTGGATTTCTCCCGAACCAGCAGTTGAATGTCTTCCACATGAAGGATGCCGACTTGAAGCTGAATTGGACCCACGGAGGAGCACACCTTTCGGCGACTGAGGTTTTCCAGTTATCGAGTGGATTTGATAGATGGTCGAGGTGGCTGACGTGCGGAGCTTGAGCTGGCGGCAGAGGGTGCCTGAGATGAAGTTGCCGACTGACCCTGAGTCGAGAGAGCATTAACTGGAAAAGACACACCGGCAGCAGTAAGGTTTTCAATCGTGGTGAGTAGTTTTATTTTACTTAGTGAGGGAATGATGGGACTCACCATAGGGCGAGGTGGACGTGACGGGCATTCTCTGATGAAATGCCCAGGCACTCCACAGTATAAACAGAGATTCAGGGTCAGTCGCCTCTGCCGCTCAGTTGAATAAAGTCGATAGGTTTCTACTTGCATGGGTTCGAGAGTTGGTTCTGGAGGGCTGATGGAGGCGACGACTGGTCCTGGTGTTCTTCCAGACACGACTGCATACACGTGGCGAATCGACAGCTGGATGAATCATTCAAGGCCGATGGTATCCTCGTATGCAGCGAGATGCGACCGCACGAGGTGATCCAGACCTTGTCTGTAGGTCGTCAGCAGGGAACGCATGTTCCATCCACTTGCAGCAGCGAGGGTTCTAAACTGAAGGGCATACTCATTAACAGACTTGGTACCTTGTTTCAGGTGATATAGTTGTTCTCCGATGGCTGAATCCCAGTTGGGTCTTCTGAAGACTTCCTTGAAATGTGACACAAAACTGGAGAGAGACCGGATGATGGGATTATTCTGGGACCACAATGATTCTGCCCAACGAGGCGCTTTGCCAGATATTTGAGAAATAGTGAATGTTACCTTAGCGCTTAGTGCGAAGTGCGGTTGCATCTCCAGGACCAGCGAGCATTGGAGAGAAAATCCGTTGCAGTCCTCCGCTGAACCAGAGAGGGGCGCCGGTTTGGCCATGGGACTGGTGTAGACAGGCGGCGAAGAAGTGGTGTTTTTGTTCCCGGAAGTGCTCACAGGTGAAGGTGCAGATGAAGGGGATGTGAGAGCTCGCGAAGGCGTCGGCGAGCTCTTGAAAGCGGATCCAGTGCTAATCTGGTGAACGGTGTTGGTCCGGTCTTTCAGTTACAAATAGAATGACACGGGAACCATGTGCTGGTGGAATATGACAGAGTTTAAATACAAGAATGAACGTGGCAGGTGAGTGCATGGCAGGAGAATACTGGATAACAGGATGTGCACAGGATGATACTTTTCTGTTGTTTAAATGCAGGTGATCTGGAGAAGGCAGACGAAGGGGATGCTGGAGAATCGAGGAACACAGGAGACACTGGAGCTTGGGAGAACAGACGAATGGACAGGTAAGTATTTAGGTGAGTCCAAGACCGTGCAGAAGCCGTGGCCATGTGCAAATGAGACCGGACAGTGACTGAGTGTTGCTGACTGGTGTGTGACAGGTGTGTGTGATTAGAACTCAAGAGATGGAGTGCGCTGAGATTGTAAGAGGTTGGAGCCTGGTGTGCTTGTGACAATTGGTATTTGTTCGCTTCATTTCACCACAGATTCGTTTGTAAACAAGAGACTGGATTTGCAGACAGGATGAGATTACATGAATGAATGAAGCAGGAAAATGTTTTTTCATATGTGATAGTATTGCATTGTTTCAGATATTTTGATATCTATTGTCTATGTGTACGTGTCTAACTGAACAAAACTTAGCTCGAAGTCATAGGCTGAAGAATCCTTTATTTGAGGTGTTGTTGGTTAATTGTGCTGCGATTCATGATCAGACTCGGACATCAGAATCACCAATCAAAAACTTTTGAACGGCAGTGTAATCATTTCATTTATTAGTTTAGTTTAGTTTATTGATTTAAAAAGAACATTTTAAAACAACAGAGGCTGTAACCAAAGTGCTGTACAAGAAAAAATAAAATCAAAACAGATTTACATTTTTGATCTAAACCATTGAATACAAAACTAAGCAGTATTCTCTTTTGGCTAACCCAACAACAAACTCTTGGATGAATTCACCTTGAGGGAAAAAGAATAAGTATATCAATGTGATGCACATCAAAACATCAAAGTGATGATGACCCTACTGGATTTCGTATTTCAGACACTGGGTAATGTTGTTCAAAAACAAATCATTTCCCAGAGGGGTGAACTGAACTCCATCAACCATAAAATGTCCATGACCTTCATGCTTTATCTGAGGATGATGTACCATCCTTCCACCAATAGACAAAACAAAATTAATCATCACATTGTTAATAAAGCACCTCGCTCTATTTAATTTGAAGGGGTAATCAGACCTCCACCTGTTTCGCTTGGTGATGGCAGAGAAGATTATCTTCATCTGAGGGAACTGACTGTGGAGTTCTTGCAAGTCCTGCTTGATATATTCGAGAATCTTCACACTCCTAGTTATCCCGAGATCATTTCCACCACAGTGAATCAACAGGAAATCTGGCACGGGTCTTCTTCTAATGCACTGATGGAAGAAGGGGAGGAGTTTTTTCCAAACCAAGCCACCACAGCCAAACCACTGGACCTCGGCATCCAGACCAAGGTTTTTGCCGATGGTCTCCTTTGCACGTTTTTCCCCATGGCGAATGTAGCTGTCTCCGATGATGTATATTCTGCGTCCTGTTGATTGTAAAAGAAAATAACATCACCTTTCTAAGAAACTTTATTCTGGTGTGTTACCAAAAGCAACTAATTTATATTTCAGTTTAATTAAAGTTCCATTTCCTTCCAAGCCAAGGTCCGGACAAGTGTTTTGTTTGTTTTGGAGCAGTCAATATCGTTTCTATAATAGTTACATTTGCTGCAAATTCAGGATTGTTGATTCTGCTGCTTTTTAATTTAGGGTGAACTACTCATTTAATAATGATGATGATTATAACAATAATTAAAACATCAAAACATGCCCAAAGGCTTTACTTTCTATGTAGATGCTTTAGGCAAAATAAATACTGTTGCATTAGTAGAGGTTTAATGTTACACAAAGTAATTGTTTGGTTTTTACTTCCCTATCATTTTTGACTAATTTAATATGTGACGCCGTAATAACGAATGGCATTTGTCTGGTCATGTGATTCTCCACAAATATCCTTAATTTCTGTAGAGCTGGATATTTTAATAAGGATCAAACGAGTGCGTTTAGCTTTGAGAATGAAACCAACCTGTTTGTTCCTCAGTTCCTTCATGTGACACTCTGAATGTTTCTTCGATATTCACGTCATCACTCTCCTCATTCTCTCTTTGTTCCTCAGTTTCTTCTTGTTTGACTCTGAATTTTCCTTCAATAATCACGTCCTCACTCTCTCTTTGTTCCTCAGTTTCTTCTTTTTTGACTCTGAATTTTTCTTCAGTCTTCACGTCTTCGTGTTTCAGTCTGAATGTATCTTTAGTCTTCACGTCTTCGTGTTTCAGTCTGAATGTATCTTTAGTCTTCACGTCTTCGTGTTTCAGTCTGAATGTATCTTTAGTCTTCACGTCTTCGTGTTTCAGTCTGAATGTATCTTTAGTCTTCACGTCTTCGTGTTTCAGTCTGAATGTATCCTCAATCCTCACGTCTTCGTGTTTCAGTCTGAATGAATCTTTAGTCTTCACGTCTTCGTGTTTCAGTCTGAATGCATCCTCAATCCTCACGTCTTCGTGTTTCAGTCTGAATGTATCCTCAATCCTCACGTCTTCGTGTTTCAGTCTGAATGTATCTTTAGTCTTCACGTCTTCGTGTTTCAGTCTGAATGTATCCTCAATCCTCACGTCTTCACTCTCCTCTTTGATAAACACCATCTTTATATCACGTTGATCTCAGTTACTTCCACCTTTACACCTTATCCTGTTTAAAATGAGAATGAAAAGAAAATACATCTAAATATATATTTATATACATTTACAAATATAAAAGTTAATATTTAGTATTTAATTTGTATTTATGATTTGTACATTACATTTAAAATGTTAAAGTTGACAATACACATGACATGTTTGTGTTTGTCTTTCTCGTTGCATTTACTCTTGCCATTTCTCAATATGCGTTCTTGTCTGTACTTGTGTTCTCGTGGACTCGTCATAATTCGCTGCCCAAGAACTGTTCCAATTCAAAGTTCACAACTAACCAAGGACAGTTCAGTTCCCCGGATGTGTCCTTGATCCGCCCCTTTTATTGAGGATGCATCAAGAGGAGACTTGAGCAGACGTAAGACTGTCAGGTATGACAGAATGCGTCTCACACCAACCAGCAAGCGCCGTTAGCGGATCAGAAACCCAGTGTACTTTAAAAATACTACTGTTAATGTGTCACAAATTGTAGTTTAAAACTTTTTCAGGCGAGAATGTAGTTCTTTAAAGGAGCACTCCACTGTTTTTAGAAATAGGGCTTATTCAACTTCTTTCCTACATTTAGATATTTGGGCAAATGCATTTTTGTCTCAGTGCATGCATTGTTTTAGTTTGGCAGGGTCGCCGCTAGTGTAGTTTAGCATAATGAATGGAATCCTATGTTGCCAGCTAGCATGTCCCGAGTAAAAGTGATCAGTTAATCAGTTAATATTAAGTGACAGTTTAGACTTCCATATTGCCTATTTTTGCTTTATTTCGCCACCGAAAAATAGTTCAAAACAAACACACAGCACTGTATCTGCGTCTCTGAGCAACACACAGCAGTGTTTTCATACTGAACGAATCAGCTTTTTGAACGAATCAATTTAATCAATGATTCAATGACTATGATAGATTAAGAGAGTCAAATGCTTCGTTCCTTGAATGAATCAGCTGTTTGAATGAATCGGTTAAATCTCAATGACTCACTCATTAAACGTGACTTCCTGCCACCTACTGGCGGTTTGAATATCACAGTTAAAGTATCTTTTCACGTTTTAAATCATTTCAAATATCAATATTATTCAACATTTTTTCAACTGCAGGATATGAATTTGTCACTTCTGAGCTGAGTAAATGATCTAAATGCCACTTCAGATGCAGCTTCTGTGTTTCCTCTGCACTGCAAAGATACATTTTGTTGATAAAATGATTATTTAATTTGATGATAACAGCCCTATTGTGTCTTATTATTATTGATTTTTATAAATTTTATGAAATTGACACAAAAGATGTAAAAAAAATGAATGTATCAAGGTAAAAAAGATTATTTCTGTCACTTCTGTGAACTAACCACCGCACAGAATATGAAGAATATCATAAACTTTAGGAGTCAGCTGACCATGGCAGTCCTACACCTGCCAAAGTACCAGCACAATAACACACTCAGCAAAATATCGTCCAATTATCGTTATCGAGAAAATCCCAGAAAATATCGAGATTTCTTTTTTTGTCAATATGATACAAGCGTGATCATAGATGTATACGTAGATGCCTTATTAGCGCATGCACGGATCCGTAGAATGAGGCATCTACGATAGATACATCTATGACCACGCTCGTATTTGACCTCACTTGGCGGAAGTTATGGCGGAGCTCAGAGATGATCACGCTCGTCTGATAAGAGGTCAAATTATAGCATAAATACTCCTCGGTTTCTCGCAGAAACTGATCGTTTGGCTAGATAAGACCCTTATTCATCGTCTGGTGTGGTTTAAAGCCCTCTGAAGCTGCACTGAAACTGTCATTCGGACCTGTAACCGTTTGGGGTTCATTGCCTCCATTATAAGGATAAATGTTTGCATCAAAAACCTTAATTTATTTAAGACTGCAGAAAGAAAGACATGGACATCTTGGATGACATGGGGGTGAGTAAATTATCAGCAAAAGTTTATTTAAAAGTGAACTAATCCTTTAATAATTAATTACAGTACAGGTCAGGTCAGGGCTCCAGACTGCGACCAAATGGTCGCATTTTGCAACCAAAGTTTGAGAGTGTGCAACTGAATTTTACATCCAGTCGCATATGTGCAAAGAGTAAATTTGCCGTGGAAGGGGCGCATCAATGAATCGGGAATGGCTATTGGAAGTGGCTAATGTGTGGAGGGGGAGGGTCCTAGAGATAATTGAGCGTGCGTAAACAAATATAACAACCTGCGTGTGCGCAAGCGAACTATTGATTCGTTCTTCCAACCTGCGGCTAGTGTGCCAGTGCCAGAGTCTACAGTGTCACAGTCAGATGATGATTCAGAGTCAAAGGTTTGTGTGGCGAAAAAGGCCCGAACCTCACCATTTTCAGGAAGACTGGATGCGAGAATTCAGCTGGTTGACGAACTCCAAAAACTGCAAATGTTGAAGTCACTACCCCAGAACTGCGGGGAAGTTTGCCGACAGTGCAGGCACTTCGCAGTTTAAACACAATACACGATCGAGCCCAAAGCATAGAGTATGCCGTGATGTGTGGTAGCCTGTATTTGTACTGTCATGACCGCGATGGTGCTGTCAGTTTGATGCTCAGACGCTCTGAGAGATACTTGTGAGGACTGACAGATAAATATTTGCGGGTTTTAATGCGTTTGAAATGGCAAACAGACGGAGCGCAATAGAATAGGAACGCAATAATATAGGCCCCTAATATAGGCACTTCAATCCCACACGAACATATTAGGTATTCGGTCCATTTTATCACGAAATTCAAACAATAAAAGCCGTTTTGACGCGCTTTAATGTGGCTATTACTTCCGTCTAGTAAGGTCAAACTGGCGCAATCATAGATATATATTATGTAGATGCCTCATTCGACAGATCCGCGCAGGCACTAATGAGGAATCCCAGTGCTTTCACTAAATCCCACCACACTTTAAACAATACTTTGTTTTTTAATCCCTGCAGTTTCTCCAGAGATCCTCTCAGGGTTCGCCGGCGTTTGAAGCTGACGTGGACGTCATCAGTTAAAATTATTTTCATATTGTCTAGTTTTGGATGTTTTTTGTTTAGTTTATTAAGTTACATTTTATTCTGTAACTTTAGTTTAATTTTAGCTTTAGTCAGTCATGGGTCCTGTTTGTCATGTGCTTCCCTAGTGAATGTCATATTCTGATATTTTTGTTCATCAGTTCATATTTGTCCTTGTGTATATAAATAGCCCCTGTGTTCCCATTGTCTCTTGTCTAGCTTTGTTCACTGTCCCGCTGTTGAGAGCAGTTTTTATATAAATATAATAAACTTCATTCAACTCTCCTTCAGTGGACTACATTACACATTCATCATAGACATGATTCATGGGGCCTTTTTAAATTGTGTATCTTTTTATTTTCTTAATGTCTTCATTTTAAAATGTGAACGTTCTTAATTGGTTATTGTTTTAGTAAGGTGCTTTCATAAAATGAGTGTTTTTTGATAACATTTATGCTTTGTTGCATTCACAGAATGTTTTTCATAATCTTAGAACAACATTAAGAGAATGTTTAAATAGGAAGAGAATTATATGTTCTAATAACATTTTGAATATCGTGATTATAACCAAGCAAGAATGTTAATACAACGTTTATATAACAAGAGAATTGAACGTTCTAATGTTTTCAATAACGTTCTTATAACCTAATTAGAACGTTAATAAAACGTTTAAAAACTGGACGCTTTTAACGTTCATAGAACATTCAGAAATAACATTTTTATAACTTAAGGGGAACGTTAGGGAAACGTTCTTATAACCTAAAATTGTTAGCTGGGATAATGTTAAATTGTTTTAAAGAAAACGAAAAGAGGCAGGGTTTTTGTTTTATATTTCGTTTTGTTATAACTATACATGCAGTGGAGATGTTGCCTGAACCACATTTGTGATGTTTAAAACAATTATAATAATGAAAAAAAGACGAAGAGTGGTGTTTTATGACGTATTTCATTTTGTAGCCTAAAATATAGCTCCATATAGAGATAGAGCGAGCCGAGTGACGTTAAACGCTGCCGTTCCGTTAGCACAATCACCGGACTCGTGTCCTCCCGTCATGGGGAGTTCATTCTCCTGAGTTGAACTTGGCATGTCTGACCTACCAAGGCTGCAAGTCAATGTTTTGACCATCACGAGCGCTAGAGGGTCGCCATCTTCAGTGTGGCATGTTTTTTTAAAAAAAGCGCGCTAGTTTCCAGCGCACGTTCTCTAGACTCCGTCGCGATGGCAACAACGCTGCTAAAACGCAATCACGCGTAATAAAAGATCATATGCTACTTATTGTGAAATGTGTTTGCTATTAGTATTCTCAACACTGCAAAATCGCTGTGTTTTTTTAACTATGTGTGGACCAATGTAAAATACGGGACAAATTGCGTCCTGTATTGATTTGATACGGGGCGATTCCGTATTTCACGGGACGGGTGGCAACCCTTCGAATCACTGAATCATTTTGCTCCACTTCTCTCGCCAGTGACTCGATTCGTGTTTATGACAAACTGATTCATGATATTGGGAGCGAAATGAGACGAAACATTTCTGTTACTCGGGTGTGGATGCGCTTAACTCACTAGAAATATCGTGCATCAACATTAAATTAAATATCAAATAAAACAGGGGCCGGTTTGCTTTGATTTAAACGATTAAAATGCTTATAAAACACTAACCTTTCCTCAGACGAGACGCAGGAGTGCGACACAGCCTTCTGACGTCACACCGCCACACCAAAATAAAAGTCCCGTTGACGCGCTAAAATGAGCATGGAAATGTGCATACAAAAGCACATACGAGATTCTATTTAAAAGTCATGTTTAAGTGCAGAAACAATCTACCAGAGGTCGGTTTATTATTATAATTTATAGTTTATTATTATTAAAATGTATAATTATTATTTTAAACAAGCCAGTCATCTTTGTTTGATGCAATCTCTAGTGCTATAGCAGAAATGATTATTTCCCTTACACAATTGTAGCGTATTGAAGAAGGGCAAATTTAGTTTTGGTGCTGCTTTCTTGAGGGCGAGAGAAAAATGCACACAATATTTACACAAAAATCTAGATAATGAATTATATATATATATATATATATATATATATATATATATATATATATATATATATATATATATATATATATATATATATATATACATTAATAAATATTGTATGAACAAAATCATTAGTGTTTTGCCTTTTAGACAGAATCTCGTGTATTAGATGTGATTCGGACACTTTCATTGGTAGTTGGGTGATTCTCCAGACAGGCACTGTGAGCTTATGGAAAACTCACTCTCTTCAAACACACTTAAAACAATCTTCCTAGCTTCATTCATTTGTCTTCTGACACAATATAACAGTGGGCAGTTTTTGAATTACATGGAATATAATTGTTATTATTTTTAACCGTTTTTCTGAAGAGCGCTTTCAAAGATGTAATTTCCACCACTTTTCAATGTATGTATTTTATTTCAATATAACATTATTATGTATCAGTCAACATCAGTGGCTACCTAATCATGTAACAAAATAAATCTTAATACTTCATGAACTTAATACATTTTTATTTAAAGTTGCTAAATGCCACGAGTTGGGATTTTTGACCACAGCATTTCATTTTGCTCAGGTCGATGTTTATTTTTTTATGATTTTATAAGATTTAAAATACATTTAGATCCACATCATTGGTTATTTTCTTAAAAACTGTAGTGGTGGCAAGTGGTGGAAATGACTTAAATTGCTAGTCCAAAATATTGTTAACCATGTATTTTATTATTTAACATAAATTGAACAGTATAGCTACCTAATAGTTTATATTATATATAAAAATAATTATATGAACCTGCTCAAAACATTAATTTCATTCAAAAAAGCTGTACTGTAGGTGTGTGTGTGTGTGTGTGTGTGTGCCCATGAAAAATACTATAGTATATTATAGTAAAATGATAATAAAATGACTAGTATATACTATAGTGTTTTTGAACCATACTATAGTAAAGATACTACAGTAAATTGTAGTATATTCTAGTATATTATAGTATTTACTACACTTTGTTAATTTATTTTAGTATATTTTCTATAGAATGGTTCAAAAACACTATAGCATTTACTAGAGTCATTTTACTGTAATATAATATAGTATTTTTTCATGTGTGTGTGTGTGTGTGTGTGTGTGTGTGTGTGTGTGTGTGTGTGTGTGTGTGTGTGTGTGTGTGTGGAATGCCCCAGCTTATCAATCATGTTGTGCGCATTACACATTAAAATGCTACCACCGTGAGCAGTTGAAAACACACAAGTGTAATATCAAAGCCATTACCACATTGGCTACGTAAAAACAGGCGAGACATAACAAACATGTTTTACATAAATAACAACAGTAAAAACCAGTTGTAACATATGTACATTAACCATAACAATAACCTTGTGGGAGTGTGGACCACTCTTTAGCAAAAATACAAAACAGAACTACACAAACTAGATCATATACTATCTGAACAGATAACCATATCAAATACAATCTGTATGTTAATGTGTGTCAAATGGACTCAACTCATTGCAGTTTTCTACCCTATATATCAGATGACTGGAGCGGTTACTTATCAACTATCAGGCAAATGTTCTGCCAGGCATTAGAACATGGTGTTTAGGTACTGGCGTAGGCTCAGGGATGAGAACAAGAACTCTCTCTTTTTTCCTGCGATATATTTCCCTGTCTTTTTCTAATTCCTGTTGATATTTAACGGGATCAGCTTTTATTCTGTCCCTGTATTCCTGTGGCTTCTTGGCCACCGACTTCGGCATCTTAAATATAATGGTGATTTATAAAGTTCTCAGTCCAAATATGTTATGCGAACACGCAAATAGCCTTTATGGCCGTGTCAGGACCATTAAAACAGGGACCACCAGAATCTCTGACTTGGTGAACCTCGCCATCCCGCCACTTAGCTTCAGTGCAAGAGCAGCGTAGCTCTCCAATGACCCGTCCCAGTCAGGCATGCATGGCCGGAGGGGCTCTGACTAGTGATGGGACATCTGAAGCGAGGCTCCGGAGCTTGTGTCGAGCAAAAAGGGGCGTTCCAGATGAAGCCCCGATTCGAGGCTTGTATTGTCTCCGTGAAAATCACGTGACGATGACAAACGAGGCCTCGGTTTCTGTTGAATACGTCATTGCTTCATTCTGAGTATCGCTTCCGGATAAAAGTGCTTCGAAACCTCATGCCTCTTGTGGGGTGTAGGTGTTGGTTGTACGTAGTAGCGAGAAGTAGTGAGTAGTAGCGTGTTTGTAGTAGCATAGTTATTATTATATATCATAGCTTGTATTATATATTATATTGCATTATACTTAGTTTAGTAGATTATTAGAGTAAATTATACATAGTTCAGTAGATTATTAGAGTAAATTAGCCTATATCTAGTTGTAATACCTATAATACGTAATTGTGTGTGTGTGTGTGTGTGTGTGTGTGTGTATGTATATATATATATATATATATATATATATATATATATATATATATATAGATATATATATACATGGGCGTCGGAAGCAAGTAAAATGTGGGTGGGTCCTCTCTCTCAGAATTTTTTTTACTGGAGTAACGTTAGATGCCATTTACATTAAATACAAATATACCGCTGTTTACTAAACGATTGATTGGGCAAGACAAAATTACGTAAATCACTGAGTTCTTCATCGCGGCAATAGTGTAGGGGTAAGACGCATGGCATTACGTTTTGACGCAAATCGATCTGAGGTTCGAATCTAGCTTTTAACGAACTCGCTCTACTACCCTTTACCCATCACATATCAGATCGCAAAGGCATTTATTTTCAATAAAAATGAAGAAAATATTAGAAAAGTGGTAATAAAATGTCTACCATGTGTTTAATAATAAGTGTTTATCGGTTAGGGGTAGGTAAACAGATATGTGCTAAATTAGAGATGATAAAAGTGAGTGGGTCCAATATCATTGGTCTTAAAAAGTGGGTGGGTCTTGTCCCGCCCACACACAATGGTTCCGACGCCCATATATATATATATATATATGTATAGCCTATAAGACTAGACTGTATTAGGGAAAGCTTAGAAAGTTGGTCTAGTGCAAACACTATAGGCAAACCTAGAGGCCTTTTGTCCTCCTTACAATGGAGCCAGCAAGAGGAGAACTAAATAAAAACCAGTACACACTTTTCCCATCCCTGTTGCAGTTTGCTGTTCCACAATCCCAGTCCCATAAGCACTGCACTATTGCACTCCCAGTCCCATAAGCACTGCACTATTGCACTCCCAGTCCCATAAGCACTGCACTATTGCACTCCCAATCCCATAAGCACTGCACTATTGCACTCCCAGTCCCATAAGCACTGCACTATTGCACTCCCAGTCCCATAAGCACTGCACTATTGCAATCCCAGTCCCATAAGCACTGCACTATTGCACTCCCAGTCCCATAAGCACTGCACTATTGCACTCCCAGTTCCATAAGCACTGCACTATTGCAATCCCAGTTCCATAAACACTGCACTATTGCACTCCCAGTCCCATAAGCACTGCACTATTGCAATCCCAGTCCCATAAGCACTGCACTATTGCAATCCCAGTCCCATAAGCACTGCACTATTGCACTCCCAATCAGCACTGCACTATTGCACTCCCAGTCCCATAAGCACTGCACTATTGCAATCCCAGTTCCATAAGCACTGCACTATTGCAATCCCAGTCCTATAAGCACTGCACTATTGCACTCCCAGTCCCATAAGCACTGCACTATTGCACTCCCAGTCCCATAAGCACTGTGCTATTGCACTCCCAATCCCATAAGCACTGCACTATTGCACTCCCAGTCCCATAAGCACTGCACTATTGCACTCCCAGTTCCATAAACACTGCACTATTGCAATCCCAGTTCCATAAACACTGCACTATTGCAATCCCAGTTCCATAAACACTGCACTATTGCAATCCCAGTTCCATAAGCACTGCACTATTGCAATCCCAGTCCCATAAGCACTGCACTATTGCACTCCCAGTCCCATAAGCACTGCACTATTGCACTCCCAGTCCCATAAGCGCTGCACTATTGCACTCCCAGTCCCATAAGCACTGCACTATTGCACTCCCAGTCCCATAAGCACTGCACTATTGCACTCCCAGTCCCATAAGCACTGCACTATTGCAATCCCAATCCCATAAACACTGCAGTATTGCACTCCCAGTCCCATAAGCACTGCACTATTGCACTCCCAGTCCCATAAGCACTGCACTATTGCACTCCCAGTTCCATAAGCACTGCACTATTGCAATCCCAGTTCCATAAACACTCCACTATTGCAATCCCAGTCCCATAAGCACAGCACTATTGCACTCCCAGTTCCATGAGCACTGCACTATTGCAATCCCAGTCCTATAAGCACTGCACTATTGCAATCCCGGTTCCATAAACACTGCACTATTGCACTCCCAGTCCCATAAGCACTGCACTATTGCAATCCCAGTTCCATAAACACTGCACTATTGCACTCCCCGTTCCATAAGCACTGCACTATTGCAATCCCAGTCCCATAAGCACTGCACTATTGCAATCCCAGTCCCATAAGCACTGCACTATTGCACTCATAAGCACTGCACTATTGCACTCCCAGTCCCATAAGCACTGCACTATTGCACTCCCAGTCCCATAAGCACTGCACTATTGCACTCCCAATCAGCACTGCACTATTGCACTCCCAGTCCCATAAGCACAGCACTATTGCACTCCCAGTCCCATAAGCACTGCACTATTGCAATCCCAATCCCATAAGCACTGCACTATTGCACTCCCAGTCCCATAAGCACTGCACTATTGCACTCCCAGTTCCATAAACACTGCACTATTGCAATCCCAGTTCCATAAACACTGCACTATTGCAATCCCAGTTCCATAAACACTGCACTATTGCAATCCCAGTTCCATAAGCACTGCACTATTGCAATCCCAATCCCATAAGCACTGCACTATTGCACTCCCAGTCCCATAAGCACTGCACTATTGCAATCCCAGTTCCATAAGCACTGCACTATTGCAATCCCAATCCCATAAGCACTGCACTATTGCACTCCCAGTTCCATAAACACTGCACTATTGCACTCCCAGTTCCATAAACACTGCACTATTGCAATCCCAGTTCCATAAGCACTGCACTATTGCAATCCCAATCCCATAAGCACTGCACTATTGCACTCCCAGTCCCATAAGCACTGCACTATTGCAATCCCAGTTCCATAAGCACTGCACTATTGCAATCCCAATCCCATAAGCACTGCACTATTGCACTCCCAGTTCCATAAACACTGCACTATTGCACTCCCAGTTCCATAAACACTGCACTATTGCAATCCCAGTTCCATAAGCACTGCACTATTGCAATCCCAATCCCATAAGCACTGCACTATTGCACTCCCAGTCCCATAAGCACTGCACTATTGCAATCCCAGTCCTATAAGCACTGCACTATTGCACTCCCAATCCCATAAGCACTGCACTATTGCACTCCCAGTCCCATAAGCACTGCACTATTGGAATCCCAATCCCATAAGCACTGCACTATTGCACTCCCAGTTCCATAAGCACTGCACTATTGCACTCCCAGTCCCATAAGCACTGCACTATTGCACTCCCAGTCCCATAAGCACTGCACTATTGCACTCCCAGTCCCATAAGCACTGCACTATTGCAATCCCAGTTCCATAAACACTCCACTATTGCAATCCCAGTCCCATAAGCACTGCACTATTGCACTCCCAGTTCCATAAGCACTGCACTATTGCAATCCCAGTCCCATAAGCACTGCACTATTGCAATCCCAGTTCCATAAACACTGCACTATTGCACTCCCAGTCCCATAAGCACTGCACTATTGCAATCCCAGTTCCATAAACACTGCACTATTGCACTCCCAGTCCCATAAGCACTGCACTATTGCAATCCCAGTCCCATAAGCACTGCACTATTGCAATCCCAGTCCCATAAGCACTGCACTATTGCACTCCCAATCAGCACTGCACTATTGCACTCCCAGTCCCATAAGCACTGCACTATTGCAATCCCAGTTCCATAAGCACTGCACTATTGCACTCCCAGTTCCATAAGCACTGCACTATTGCACTCCCAATCAGTACTGCACTCACAATAATTTCTTTACAATCATTTGGGGCATTCACTGTCATCACTAACCCAAAGAACTACTGAATAGTTGAACACAAAGTTGTGTGTTTGTGTGAGTTGTGTGTGCATAGGTTAACACAAGCAGAGTAAAATACTTTATTTAATACACAGGCAATAGAAAAAGGGTGTGCCCACACTATGACAATTTGGTTGCTCAGGATGAATAGATGTGTGTGCGATACATTGCTTTGCACAGCAGGTGTCACTAGGGAGCACACTGTTTCATGAGGCTTGGGTAAATGAACCTTTTGGTGTACCAATGGGCTGGAAAGCCTCAGTGGTTCAGGAAGCTTCATTTGGCCATCACTAGCTCTGAAAATCCCCTCCGAAAGAGGATCGTCAGGCAAGCCAACCTGACAAACTCCAGCATGTAGTCCTTTATGCTGAGCTCTCCCTGGTGGAAATGTGATAATCTCCCAGCTGCAGGCAGAGAATTTTAATAAAACAACAATTAACGAGATAACAAGGGGGATTGGCTAAAAGGGGACACCTGGGGAAACCTAATCAACATGAAAAACTACAAGAACTACAAAACTCCACAGGAAACAGGACACAGAAAAGAACACAGACCATGCACAGATAAACAGAAAACTCCCACAGCGTGCAAGACACAGAACAGATAGTAGAAATTACATTTGAGCAGTTTTTCTGCAATATTAGCATACCCTCATGTCATGCTTAGCTACTTTTGGACTTAGCATGTTGTTTAGGCATTATAAACATAAAAACATTATTTTCATATTTGTTATACATAATTAAACCGAACAACAGCCAAGGTGGAAATGACGCTGAATAAAAATACTCTGTATAAAAGCTCGAGTTACCTTGATTTATTTTCTTGTGCTGAAGAGCACGTGCCTGAAGTTTCACCTTCAACTTTCACTAATTTTCCATGGTTACCAAGTAAATAAAAGGTGGGTTTTGACGGAAAACCTGGGGACAGACTTATTTTATTCCAAAAATAGTTTAAAATTGTGATATACATATGGAATTTCGATGGTATGATATTGTTTTATTTGTCCTTAAGACCAACATACTAAAAAATATTTTTAAATCGATCCTTTAATGTAAATTTTTAACATTCAAAGAGGGCCAGTCTGGGTTGGGGACTAGCATAAAACTGCTAATAAACAGCCTTGCCAAAGCATTTTTAAAAGAAAACAGGGGCAAGATTTGGTGGTTACTAGGATGTTGGAGCATGAACTTCATAATCACAACGTATTTGTGCATTTGTTTGTTTTTTATTTATTTACAAATAAAGGCCAAGGACACAAAAGTGCCTGTAGTTGGAGATTGCAGCACATCACTGAACAACATGCATATAAATATCTATTTCACCAAGAATTCAACCCTGGACGCTGCTGATATATGTTTTATTATTTGTATGTGAATGCACATACTTATTTCTATGCACTTTTGTAATCTTAGAAAAGGGCTTTTATTTTGAAGGAGAGATGATGTCATAAGTGTGCGCCGCTCCCTCCTGCATCTGTTATGATCCGGCTGAAGGAAGGTTGGTGTTTATAACCGTTTAAAGCAAACCGTTCTGGTAATTTAATTGCTTTATCAGGAACTGTTATTATTGAATGTAGCATTGCAGAGCATTATCTCAAATCAATGCACGTTATTTTGTGTGAGTAAACCGAAAAGCTGCGTCTCATTTCACTCCCTTTACCATGAATCAATTTATAACCTCGAGCTGCGTCTGAAACCTGGAGAATGCTGCCTTCGGAGGACACATTTCAAGGTAGGCATCAAGGCGCGTCCGAATCTAATGTTAGCTTCACTCCCTGTGATCCTGATCGAGTTTTGAAGGCAGCATAGATGTATCCTTCTCTGCCTTTGATATCCCACAATCCTGTGCTTTCTATTCTGTGACAGTTGAGCCGGGGAAAAATGATAGTGTCCGAAAGTTGTGTTTGCTGGTCTTTTAATGTGTGAATGTACATTTTTGACCAACATTTCCACTTCTGATGTCAGTAATTAAATATTTGTTTTTGTTCTCACCAGAGCTCTCTCTGTTCTGCTGTAGATCATTAAACTGTTACACTGCCTTAGAAGTCCGTCAGAAATCAGTTTTGTGAGGTGCCTTCATGCTCAAATGCTGCCTTACAAGTCAGCAGCTATTGTCTATTGAACCAAAAGCTTCGCAAAATGATTCAGTGATTCAATGTGCTCGATTCAGCGCACGTGATGGTCAAAACAAAATTGTCAAAATCCCTATCTCCCATGCTCGTGAATCAGTATAGTGTGACTTCACATGCTTTTTGAATTATCATAAATACGAGATTCCTAAGTAAAAATTGCACATGAACGCCCTCCGATGTCGTGGTTACCACTGGGAAGTTCTGAAATAATTTTGATACCCAGATTCCTGAAACGGGCATGCCATAAACTTTAAAAATTGTGGCGGGCAGAACTACTGCGGTGGCAGGTGTAATTTCATTAGTTTCCCCAAAAAACATTCTTGACATTTAATGTAGTGCATATTTTATTTGACTGAAATACAGAATCGGCAGAAAGTGGATTATCTGGAATGTTTAAATGGTTGTCAGTGCATGGGACACTACATATGATGTTGATTTTAATACGCTTTTCCCAACAAATAAGCAAGAATAAGCCTGGTGTCCTCCATGATTCCTGTTCATTCTGACACCAAAGCACTTGAGTGCAACAAGCTCGTAATCACGACATTTGTGTAATCACGCAATGTCGTAATCACGACATATATCAGCAGCATCCAGAGTTGAATTTAGGAAACTGGCTCACTACACATTGGGACACTGATGACTCAATTTTCGGCAACGTGACAACGTCCTCATTATACAACATCATTACTGGTATGTGTAACGAGCTGGCTCACGTGATTTGAGTTTCATGCTTCATGAACTTCCGTTAAGGGAGCATAGTGAGCATCGATGCACCCTGGGTTTTGCGGTGCATTGTGGGACTTTTTAGGGAGCAAATATTTCACTGGGAGGATTCTGCGATTGAGACAGCCCTTAAAATGGCCGACCCCCTGATCAGTGCCCTGATTACTGAACTAGGGAGCTGATTGAGACGCACCCAGAGTGGACAAAGTGTATTGAAAACTTTTACACATTTAAATGTAATGTACTAATCATTAAATACCAGACGTTTCTGTTCTTTTAATTTTAATTAATTTGAAGTGATTGTTTTGTGTGTTTTTGTCTAATTAGGTCATATAAGTCCACTAACTCTTTTTCTTTCTGTTAATTATTCTCATCTTACAGGACAAACACAGATAAACTCCTGCTGAAGCGACTGAGATCCACATCACACTATTATAAAGATGCAGTTTATTAAAGAGGAGAGTGAAGACATGAAGATTGACGAAACATTGAGAGTGAAACATGAAGAAACTGAGGAACAAGCAAAGATGGCTTTAATTAAAGAGGAGAGTGAAGACCTGAAGATTGAGGACACATTGAGAGTGAAACACGAAGAAGCTGAGGAACAAACAGGTTGGTTTCATCAGTCCTTCCAGAAAAATTTCAGATTTTTTTTTGTGATTGTTGCGGGCTAAAATCCTTGATTTTGCTGCAAATTTTCTTTAAAAAATGCAATGGAATATGTGGGAACTTGCAAATACTGTGGTTTGATGAAGAGGGAAAAAAAGCTATACAAAAGAAACATTTTCTGTTAAATTAAGTGCTTCCTGTGCACCGTGCAATCTCTTACTGTAACGTAAATTTACATACTACTAATATACTTACAACTGTAAGGTTTTGAAACTAGTATGTTTTAACTTAGCAGTAACAAAAAAGTTCAATATTATAACTGTTAAGTTGCATCAATTTCTGAATGAAACTACAACAGTCCACTGTGAAAATGAAAACTATAACATATCCTTTTTATTCATGAATTAGAAATAATCACTGCCTGGACAGATCATAAATCAATGTGCTTAGAACTATTTTCTATTTAATAATCTGTACATTTATAGGTTGACTGATTTTAAAAGTTATTAATTTAAAATACAACAAGTAACATGACATATGAAATAGGGTTGCCCCTGACTAAAGATTTTTCTAGTCGACTAGTAGTCATTCATTTAAGCCATTAGTCAACTAATCACACGTTAATATTATTTTAATTACTTATATTAACCTATATAACTTATTCCACACTCAAGCACATGCACGGAGTACATGAGCAGAGAGTATTTCTTTTTGATGGCTGGTTACATACACTTTTGGTCTGTACGTTTCAGACTCAGTTCACTCACTGTTGGAAGGTGTTTTAGTGCATCACAGGTGCTGGTCATATAATTAGAATATCATCAAAAAGTTGATTTATTTCACTAATTCCATTCAAAAAGTGAAACTTGTATATTATATTCATTCATTACATACAGACTGATATATTTCAAATGTTTATTTATTTTCATTTTTATGATTATAACTCAACTAAGGAAAATCCCAAATTCAGTATCTCAGAAAATTAGAATATTGTGAATAGGTTCAATATTGAAGACACCTGGTGCCACACTCTAAACAGCAAAAGATATAAATAACTGGCTTAAAAACCTGTTTCGTGTGAAAATACCAACGTGCCTAACACTTTTGCACAGCCAGTTCTTGGTCAAACTGTGGGTTTTGGATCAGGGGTTTGATAACTGTAAGTATTTGGGATGTGTCCTAAACAAAGTAAAGATTGAACAGTATTGTGAAGCGGTTCAGAGATTACAGGTAACAACTCTTTCAGTGGCTTTGTGGGTATAGGATGTTTGGTTTCTGTTGTTTTGTGCCATTGTTAACTTGTATTTGTCTTGTTTCACCTTAGACCTGACAGCACTGAAAGAGGAGAGTGAAGTCCCGAATGAAACCGAAGAGAAAGACCAATATGAAGAACATCATGATTTCACAACCAGAGAAAAATCGTTTAGTTGCTCACAGACTGAAAAGACTTCCTCACAAAAAAGAGCTAAAAAAACACAAACTAACTTCAACTGCCAGCAGTGTGGAAGGAGTTTCAAGAAAAAAGGAAGCCTAAAAAGCCACATGAGCGTTCATAACAGAGAGAAGCCGTACACCTGCCGTCAGTGTGGAAAAGGTTTCACTCAAACAGGAAGCTTTAACAGGCACATGAGACTTCACAATGGAGAGAAGCCTTACACCTGCCAACAGTGTGGAAAGAGTTTCACAACTGAACTAAACCTAAGGTATCACTGGAACAGTCACACTGGAGAGAAGCCGTTCACATGTGATCAGTGTGGAAAGAGTCTGAGACACAAAGTAACCCTTAAACAGCACATGAGGCTTCACTCGAGAGAGAACCGTTTTACATGTCATCAGTGTGGAATGATATATAAGGACAGTAGACACCTTGAGAATCATATAATAAGTCACACTGGAGAGAGGCCTTTCATGTGCTATCAGTGTGGAAAGGGTTTTACACTTAAAGGAAACCTTCAATCTCACATGAGAGTTCACACTGGAGAGAAGCCTTTCACTTGCCCTCAGTGTGGAAAGAGTTTCACACTCAATGGAAACCTTCAGACTCACATGAGAGTTCACACTGGAGAGAGACCTTTCATGTGTCTTCAGTGTGATGAGAGTTTCACATATAAAAGAGACCTGAAGCGCCATTGGCAAACTCGTTGTGGAAACACATCGTAGGGTTCCTCAGCGTGGCAAGATACTTAGAAAAAGGACAAATTTAAAAAAGAGAATTATTTGTGCATTAACAAATATCGTCTTTTATAAAGAATTTTATTTAAGATAATTTTCAAATTGCATATTTGTATGGTAAATATTGGTAAAATGTACCAATCACATTGTGAAATCTACTTAATTTTTTTTCATCTCAAATTTGCTATCTCTAATACACTCTGATAACTTGGAGAGCTGTGTAGTTTGATGAGGTTGTGAAGACCGAGAATCATTGACATAACAGTAAAATATAATGTATAAATATAAAGTATACAAGAAGAAAAGCAGAGGACCTAATACTGAGCCCTGTGGCACACCATACTTGTGTTTGATGAGGCACCTTTCATTTACACAAGCAAAGTTGTAGCGGTTGATGTCCCTAAATGCCAAAAATGGTTATCAGTCTCAAGAGAATGTTATAGTCAACAAGAAAACATATCTTATGTCATTTTAATCATCTAGTAAATGCATCTTGATCTAAGATTTTTTTTAATATTTGGACTGGAAACATGACAAAAATATTAAATAAGAAGATTTATTTTTTATTTTTGCAGTGAACACATTTAATTATCAAATTTCCTTTTACAAACAGTCATATTTATTTTCTTAAAGCTAACTTAAACAACATAACACCGACCAAATAAGATGAAATTCAATCTTTAATTGTTTGGTGTTCAACATACTGTTTCAGAAATGCAAAGTTGTAACCTTCCCAAAAACAGCCTAAAAAGAGTTTGTTGGGTAAAATTAAATGAATGAATAATGAATAAATGTAATTGAAACTAATAAACATTTTAGTCAAAAGGTTCTTGGCATGGTAGTTTTTCTGCAGTGTTGAACATGTTAGTTCTACATTTGCTTTGATGCAACAGTCATTAACATCTGTTATGCTAAAATTGTACTTTAACAAGCCAAAAACTTTGACAAGCCAAAAACAAGTAAATGGGTGCCTTCCACTCCTTCCATGAGCTTCTCATTTTCACAGTCTGGCAGAAATGATAGGTGATTCCAAAATATATGGTCACATGACAATAAAAGTGTACAGTTACCAAGTTAAAGGGGTACCCACTTGCTCATCTTACTCCCACTCTCCCCTATAAGTGATGAACACATCATTGAAGTTGAAAAGCTTAATCTGCCTGTCTAACAAAAATCTAAGTTAAAAACTTTTATTTGACTGGAATTTAATTCGTTTATTTTAGTGCTTTTTTTAACACCAATAAGTTATTTTAAATGCATTGAATTTCTAGGAAATTTCTCTAAACATCGAATTTTCCCTGAATGCAAAAATAAAGCACATTTTTAGTTTCAAAAACTTGTACCATATTCAAAGGCAAATACACCTGTTCAACTGTTCATTAATGTACATATCTAATCAATGCATTTAGGCATGTAGACATGGTCACGACATTCTGCTGAAGTTGAGCATCAGAATGTTCTTACCCATTCTGAGCATCAGAATGGGTAAGAACGGTGATTTAAGTAACTGAACGTGGCATGGTTGTTGGAGCAAGATGCGCTGGTATAAACAGTAACTCAAATAAAAACTGGTTACAACTGAGGTCTAGAGAATCTCTGAACAACACATCGAACCTTGAAGGCCACATCAAAACTGGTGAGTCTGAGTTTTGATTTCTGCTGCAACATTCAGGTGGTAGGATCAGAATTTGGTGTAACCAATATGAAAGCTTGGATCCATCCTGCCTTTTACCAACGGTTCAGACTGCTGCTGCTGGTGGTGTTATGGTGTGGGGGATATTTTCTTGGGACACTGGATCTACTGTCACAGAGACGAACTCTGTGATTCCACGAGTGCTTGGAGGGTTTTGTATTGTTTGGTCTGCACTTAGGCCATTACAGTTCTAGATGATCAGTCACCTGTAACTTGGGCTGCTAAATAGCTCTTCACTATCAGAGCCACTGCTGGAGAGAATGAGAACTTGCTGCTAACTAGCCATCCACTGCCCAGGCCCCTGCAGGAGAGAACAGGTACTTGTTGTGCTTGTGCTAAATAGCTTTGCATTGCCAGAGCCCCTGCTGGAGAAAACGAGAACTTGCTGTGTTGATGCTTAGTAACAGTCTACTTCTTGAGCCCCTGCTGGAGAGAATGAGAACTTGCTGCTAACTAGCCATCCACGGCCCTAGCCTCCTGCTGGCTCAAATCAGGAACTGCTGGACTGGCATCGATTAGCCTTCTATGACCTAGCCCTCTTGGGAGTAATTCTTATTCTTAAGACTTTTTAATAATTTAATAAAAATAACTGTTTTGAAGTTATCTATTGACTCTACGGTTCGCTCCTCAGAGTGGTATATAAATAAGAGTGGAGGCAAGCGCCCCCTGCTTGTGACACATTTCTGTGCATTTACTTCAGTATTGCCTACCTGTTGCCTAGTGCCCAGTTTGTTCCCTGTTTATGGTTCTCTGCTGCCTGCCTTTTGGAGTCTACTATGTCTTTTGGCTTTGTTACTGATCTGTGATTGTTCTCCTCCTGCCCTGATCTACTGCCTGCTTATCGACCATCACTGTGTCTGTCGTCCGTTGCTGTATTTCCTGGTATCTGACCACTACCTGTTTGACCACAATTTTAATAAAAGCTTGCTTATGGATCCCACTTTGAGTGATTCCTCGTTAGAGAAGACTTCGCCAAACTATAATCCAGTGGCTTTAACCCAACTGTCTGCCAAGGCTAGTCAACTCGTGACACACCAACACCAGCTCAATCACCTCGCATCTCTCATGAAGGAATCCAGATGTCAGTTGTGAAACTAATCATTGCAACATTTTCCAAACATTTCAACATGAATTAACACATTTGCTTGTACTTATTTGGGACATTTGTGAAGGAGATATAAATGCCGGTTTGGCATCATCCAAATACTTTACATTAAGCGTCAACCCATATTCTCAACAACAGAAAGAGGTCGGTCTCTAACTCAGATTTTCTCAAACTTCTGAATTGTTTCCCGCAATGTTTGTTGTTGTGACACAATTTCATTCTTGGCATTCGATGCCTGTAAAAAATCATCATTCTCCTTTCCATGATGTTTCTACAAGTGTTTAATCAAGTTTGTGGTGTTATAATTAGTTACATTTATATAGTGCTTTTCTGGATACTCAAAGTGCTTACATATGGAAGGGGCAATCTCCTCAACCACCACCACCAATGTACAGCATCACCTGATGATGCGACAGCAGCCATATTGCCACACTAGCTGATTGGTGGAGAGGAGACAGATTTATGAAGCCAATCAGTATATAGGGATGATTAGGAGGCCAATGGGCAAATTTGGCCAGGATGCCGGGGCTACACCCCTACTCTTTTTCCGAAGAACATCCTGGGATTTTTTTATGACCACCGAGAGTCGGGACCTCGGTTTAACGTCTCATCCGAAGGACGGTGCTCTTTGACAGTATAGTGTCCCCATCACTATACTGGGGTGTTAGGACCCACACAGACTACAGGGTGAGTGCCCCCTACTGGCCTCACTAACACCTCTACCAGCAGCAACTTAGTTTTCCCAGTTGGTCTCCCATCCAGATACTGACCAGGCTCAGCCCTGCTTAGCTTCAGTGGGACACCAGTCTTGGGCTACAGAGCGATATGGCTTCTGGTTGAATTTTTTTTTCAACATTGCTGCCACCTCTCGAAAAGCTTAAGTTGCATATATTGCACTTGGCTTTGTTTTTTTGAGTTTAAAATAACTCCACACAGCTGACATTAAATCTGCTCACCTCTCACTCACGTTCTAGCTACTGTTCACTTGACACCAGTGTTGCCAAGTTCGTGTATCACAAAACAAAATGTATTTTCAACTCAAATGTATGATTAGCACCCCTCGGATGTCAGGTCGCGGAGGGGGTCAAGCGGCAGTTTTTAAAGACAATTCCCATGGCAGAATCATCCCATCTAAGGTATACGATAGTTTTGAGCTTCAAATGTTTCAAATGGAAATGGCTGCTGATTCTGTTGTCTTTGTGATTATCTATAGTGTGCGAATCGAGTCATTTAACCATGGTTGAGGTTTTTTCATAGGAGCAATGGAATTCAAGATGTTCACACAGGTAGTTTTGAACCTGGCCTGATGTTGTTAGTCTAAAATATGTTATGTAGTTGTATTATGTTCCTTTGTAAATTTTTAAATGTAAAATGTATTATATGTAAAGCACTTTTTAATTGTGCTTTATAAATAAATAAAGAAAGAAAATGCACACAAACGTGCCCCTGCTATTGATATAGAATGACTGATGAACACCTTTGGTTTTATTCAGGAAAAGACAAAACTATATGAGGGCGGATTAGAACCCAGAACCTCTCTGACACACCACCCGACCATTAGGGCACACAAGCATTCTGTGCGAATCTATGTTTTTATTCACTGATGTGAAGAATCTCAGCACTAACAATATTGTATTATATTAGATGTAAAGATAAAAATATCATGTTAAACATGACTTCTGTGTCGATTAATTGAACTCAATGTACTATTGGAATTGATTTCTGGACATTGTAATGTTATTTTTTCTCCTGTTCCACCCACCTTTTAACAAAGTTACGCCACTTCAATATGCTCTACTGTACGAGACCAATGCCATATCGCAGCAATTTTTTTATTCTGTATACTTTATCTTACAGATTATACTGTATTAGTTGTGCAAAACATGCTATTCAGCTTTATTAATGATTAGACAACGAACATTAGCGAAAATGGACAGGAATTCACTTGGAAACCCTCGTGTCCCATCTCAACTCTGTCGACTCTTGTTTTAATATCCATATTTATTTAAATTCACTGTATTGTGGAGGAATTTCTGCAGGATGGTGATACATGGAAGGGTTGCTGACCACAGATATCTGCAAGAAAACAACTATATGATCAGTTTCCTTTGATAATATTAAACAATTAATGTATCCATTGGTTAGTGCTTTACACACCTACAGTTCATATATAGTGACATTACATTCAAATAATACATTGTTTTGTGGAAATGTTTTTTGTTGAGCACCATTTTACTTAAAGTCCAATTAAACTGGGGTTACAAGCTTCTCTTACCTCTGAGCTGTTAAGATCATGGAAGTGATTGGACCTAAAACAACAGGGCTGTGGAGTTACAACTTGTGGAACAAACGGCACCTGTAGAAAAACACACATTGAGTTTTATGCCTTCTTATTGTGAAATGCAATATATGCAATGACAGTTTCAGAATTGCAGATTTATAGACATCAATGTACTTCAGATGGAGTAGAAAAAAGCACAAGACAGAAATCCTTCTGAAATGTCTTGGTGTGGAACCTCATGCTTTCATTTGGATTTCTTAAAATAATTTCACAGCTGAAAAACTACATGACATTACCATGTCGCTGTTTTTGAAGCAGTTAAACTTGGAGTTTTGCTATTAGTAGAGATGTTGCTGCTGAACACTGTTCAGAGATGCACAGACTTTACCTCCATTATTAGCTCTAAAAGTATGTTTTGGAGGAAGGGATGTATAAGAAAATAGTTCTACAAGTGCTGCGAGTTTAACTTTTGGTATTGCAATGTGTGCTAAGTTCACTTTATTTACAGTCACATAATTTCCAACATTTTTGTGGACAGCAGTTTAAATCTTGATCACTTTACATGGTAAAACCTTGAGGGGTTTAAACATTTGAAAGTGAAGAATTTCAAAAATATTTTTTTTAATAGTAACTTAGTAGTATTTGTCTGTTCTTCTAAATCGTGAACACCCTTAAAAGAAACCATTTCCATTTTATATGAATGTCTGTTCAGCTGAAAAAAACATTTGGGAACCCCTGACCCACATCACTCACCTGAGGAGAACAGCAGCATGTAGCTTTACAGGCAAATGCTGACAGACAGATGGAGATGATAAACTCAAGGATGGTGAATACCAGGGATACACTACTGATTCCCAAGAAGAGAGTCTGAGAGAGAGAGAATTCAACATTAGCACAAATAATAATGAGAAAATAATTGATGATTAGCACTCAAACTGGGACACTGGCTGCTCAGCAGTTCAGAATCTACCATCCTGGAGGTTCATATAGGAATACAACATATTAATGAGTTTACAATTAATGTATAATGCCTTCTTGAATTGTGAATGATCAGTAATCGTAAGAGATCTATAATCTACTTCTGAAATGTTGAAAAAAGACTGGACATATGAGTGCAGATTGACTTTTGACAAGTGTACTGACCACACAATGATCTTATTGTAATTACTAAATAAATGTGAATATAAAAGTTGGTGACATACCATATACTTTTCCTCAATATAATAACAATCAGAATCGTTGCAGTAATTGTACATGTTGAATGGCCCTAAACCCAAATCCAGTGAAATGATGATAAAGGAAGTGCCTGCAGTTAAAGCACTGAAAATGTTCATCCCAAGTGAACCTTTCACCTATAGATAGAAAACAACAACATCATAAAATAGATTAATACATTAATGAGAACTTTAGCTTGTTGACATAGATGGAAAGATATGTGGAATGTGATAAATACAACACTTTACATAAAAAAAGCATAAATAAAATATAGGCGCATGCAACAATCATCAGGGTCCAAGCACCAATAACTACATTATTACCAGTCCAGTCGATCTTCACTCATAGTTTGGGTTAAAGTAAATATGCTGGTGTCATCAGGGACAACTGGAAATCTTCCTTCTTACAGTTTGTCCAAAACAAATCCTCTGTATAATTTTTACTGTTGTAAGATATCGTAAAATATATGGGGTTTATGTGGACTCGTGTTAAACATTGAATTGCATGCCATGGGTCAATTACAAGTGATCATGGAATCATCATTGTGTGTCCAGATGTATTTATATTTGTATATATTATTTATTGTATAATATGTGTGGCCTATACAACCATTTTAAAGATGTATTTGTTTGAACCGTTGGGCTTACAAACAATCAGGATAACTATGGTAATAAACAATGCAAGCAAGACAACAAGGGAAACATGAACTGAACATACAAACAATCATAAAAGTCCATACAAAACACAAGGCACACCACCAGGATCATGACACTGACCATTTTGGCTTCTCTACAAATTACAGTCAACAAATAAGGAAGAAGAAATCAGTAAACACAATAGGGTTCAGGCACCTCCAGTGCTTATATCCCTAAAAAATAACATGTGTTGTGTACGTACCAAACACAAACCAGAGGGTGAATTCTGATTGTTTTCTGCAGCAATGGAGAGAGAGCCTGAGATAATGTACTGAGAGCAGAGAGAGAGACAAAAATCAAGACTTCTGCTGGAATATGTAACTTGTGATATAAAATGCACAACACTTGAAGGGTTAGTTCACCCAAAAATTTAAATTCTGTCATTCATGCCGTTCGACACCCGTAAGACCTTTGTTCATCTTCAGAACACAGACATTTCCTCTCTCAATACCCATAAAAGGTACTAAAGACGTCTTTACAAAGTCCATCTCACTACAGTGGTTCTACAATCTTTTTATGAAGCGATGAGAATAGTTTTTTTTGCACAAAAGAACCCCCTAAACAACGACTTATATAGAGATTTGCCAATTTCAAAACACGGCTTCACAAAGCTTCGGAGCGTTATGAATCAGCGTATCGAATCACGGTTCGGATCGCCAGAGTCACATGATTTCAGCAAATTTCACATGATTCCGAATCATGGTTCGACCTGCTGATTCATAACGCTCCGAAGCTTCAGGAAGCTGTATCACTCTATAAGTCGCTTCATCAAATGATTGTAGAAGCACTGTAGAGAGATGGACTTTGTAACAACGTCTTTAGTACCGTTTATGGGTCTTGAGAGGAAATGACATTGGTGCCAATGGAGGCCTTTCTGAGCCATCGGATCTCAACACAAACATCTCAATTTGTGTTCCGAAGATGAACAAAGGTCTTACGGGTCTGGAACTGCATGAGGGTAAGTAATCAATTACATTATTTTCATTTTTGGGCGAACTAACCCTTTAATTGTCTAATTGTTTCTTACGATGATAGATCCCCAGTAAGGAATACCACTAAAGACAAAGATGGATTCTGCATGAACTGTAGCCACGATTCCCAACAGGAGAATCAACAGACCGGTCATTATCTGGACAGTCTGTGAAGGACAAGAGAGGCTTTTATAGAGCAAGAATAGGATTGCATTTTGGTGAACATTATAATTGTTATACAACAACAGTTGTAGGTATGGATTTATTATTGTACTATTAAAATATCTAGACACTCATTGCATGAATTCACACACTGATTTGCAGATTTGTCCAGTACTTCACATTCTTTACTGTGACCGATACGCTATAAACTTTTATGATTTTACTCTGCAAATGATAAACAAGATGATAAATGTAAAGCTTATATTGTTGTCTTCCAGCATTGTCACCAAGGCATGACTTATTCTTGTACTTTGCTTAGCTCACACTGACATACACACATAAAGATCAATGATTTGGGTTTATGCCCAATGTCTCACCCCAAGGGCTTTTGGTTGTCCTTTCAGAAACGGCTGAAGTCCATGAAGAGGTGAAACTCCCGCTGGATGCTGAACATAAACAGGCACAGGAACATCTGTCCCAGTTCCAGCTGTTGCTGGTGTTGGTGGTTGAAACTGGATGACAAGCGTCGAGGAGGTCACGGGTATGACAGTGTGGGACATTCTTGATTCAGAATCTGAAACTGACCTGTACAAAATCATAATAAATCAAGATTAGATAAGATTATAAAATAGATTTTCTATGTAAACAAACTTTCTCATTTATTCCTTAACATATTTATATATTATATAATTTATTATATATTTATTACTATAAATGTGGTCTTCACATGTTGAAAACCCTTTGAATGCAGTTATGTCAATAGTAGTTATTACCATTGGTCAAATTATTGTCATCAACTATAATAACTCTATTAGACGTTGAAAACAGAGAATATGCTATATAACAAACTGACCCACGTCATTCACATTTAAGGCATTTAACTGATTCTTCTTTTCCAAAGACACTTACAAAAGTGTCCTACCAACCAATATAGAGGACATTCTTTCAGTAAAACAAATATATTAATAAAATGCAGACATAACACAAAGATAGGCATCTGTATAAAGTTAGTCAGATAGTCAGTGTAAGTGTATAATGTGTTGTTTTACCGGTAAAAAGTCTTCTCTTCGGTTGGTTCACTGCACTTTGCTCTGTAGTTCAGTCACTCTTCTGAGACGAGCCCATGTAAGTGTGATGTTATAAGAGCAACTGCTGATACGGTTTCCCAGAATGAAGGAGAAGCAGGAAACAGCTGGAGCTCAGGTGGTTAGGAGCTGCCCCTTTAGTAAGATAATAAACCATAAAAGACAATAATTAACTGAAGTACTCAAATGTTGTACTTCATAGCAAGTAATCTGCATGCTGGCATGTAAACTGTCTTGTAAATATTGTATGTAGCATTAGCTGCTTTCTACCTCTGTCTGTTTTGCTATCTGCTTTGCTTTATGTCGTCTGCTTCACTGTGTCATTGGACCAGACAATGTGACCGTTATCCTGATCCCGGGAGCTGAGAACACGAGACTGTGTGATTCGCTGCTGGATTGGACCAGCAGATTAGCGTTATTACCTTGTCTGTTGCAGCTCTTGTGTCACCGCAGTGCCTGTTGGTTCTCTAGCTGTTTATATTCACAGTGTTTGACACTCGATCAGCTGGACCGGTGGTTTGGGCCTGTGGCGTGGTGTCTTCACTTTTGATTGTAAATGTGCCGTGAGTAAAAACATTGAATCAAAAACTTAAGCGGCATGCAATAGGCATTTAGCCACATAGCTGTCACCAATCATTTCTGCAGTTTTTGAATTGATTTTGTTTTGTTTAATATATTGTATGTGTCACGCCCCGGGGCTGGCTACTGCCTGACTAAGCCACGCCCCTTTTAACTTCCACCTCGAGGAGGTCCCCAAAGGCCAACCCAATGACCAGACAACACGGGAACAGGTAAGTTAAAACAACTTTATTTAACTATTTAAAAAGAGATTGTCTCTGGGGGGGGAAATGGGAAAGGGGCAATTAAAACTAAACAGTTCTGCCCTCCAGGTGGACGGCCAAAGGGTAGGTGAGAGGAGGGGGAGGGCAACGGGGGTCCGTCCCTTTGGTTGTAATGTCCGTGGCGCCCTCCTCTTCCTTCCTGGAGGCAGATCGAATGTGCAAGTGGGTGGAGGGTTTATCCCAGTTACTCCTTGGTGTGGCCGCACAGTGCGGAATCGACTATGGATGTCCTGGTATCTCACAAGTTCTCCTTTTCTTCCTACAGGCTGCTGCAGATACCCAGGGACACAGTTATTTGGATGGGCTTAGTTCTCACCTCTTTGCCAGGTACGACCTGCGGTCGATGATGTTGTCCAGCTCCTTCTTGAGTGTTTCACTTTAGTTCTCTCGCTCCACAGGTGACCGCTCCTTGCTGGTTACAGCGGACGGTAAGTACAGGATTACACAGGTCCTTCCCGTGTGGTTCACTTTGTCTCTCTTTCTCCACAGGTGGCAGCTGGGACACAAAAGCACCGTTACTCTGGTATACTTCACTCTCACCTCTTTGCTGGATACAGCAGACGGTAAGTACAGGTCTTCACAGCTCCTTTTCGTGTGGTTTGCTTTATCTCTCTTTCTCCACAGGCGGCAGCTCTTTGCTGGTTACAGCAGACGGTAAGCACAGGTTTACACAGCTCCTTCCCGTGTGGTTCACTTTGTCTCTCTTCCTCCACAGGTGGCAGCTGGGACACAGAAGCACCGTTACTCTGGTATACTTCACTCTCACCTCTTTGCTGGATACAGCAGACGGTAAGTACAGGTCTTCACAGCTCCCTTTCGTGTGGTTCGCTTTATCTCTCTTTCTCCACAGGCGGCAGCTCTTTGCTGGTTACAGCAGACGGTAGGTACAGATTTACACAGCTCCTTCTCGTGTGGTTCACTTTATCTCTCTCTTCCACAGGCGGCAGCTGGGACACAAGGACACAGTTATGTTGGTGTGCTTCACTCTCACCTCTTTGCTGGTTACAGCAGACGGTAAGTACAGGTCTTCACAGCTCCTTTTCATGTGGTTCGCTTTATCTCTCTTTCTCCACAGGCGGCAGCTCTTTGCTGGTTACAGCAGACGGTAGGTACAGATTTACACAGCTCCTTCTCGTGTGGTTCACTTTATCTCTCTTTCTCCACAGGCGGCAGCTCGGACACAAGGACACAGTTATGTTGGTGTGCTTCACTCTCACCTCTTTGCTGGTTACAGCAGACGGTAGGTACCGGTTCACCCGACTCCTTTACTTTGTTCACTTTATCTCTGTCTTCGGACACAAAAGATAACACACCAAGTATACATCCACGGTAGTTTGTGTACTAGCACTCACGTGACCGTGATACTTCAATGATCCTAAGGGGCTTTTCCAGACACCACTCTTGTCCTCCAACACCTGGGGTAGTTCACAGCATGTAGTTGTCAATTTTAAACTGGACACAACGGCCTGTTCTTCCTCCTCGGCAGGCGTATGAAAAGCGGGGTTTGTCTGACAAGACACACAGCAATACACAGCAGAGCACAGCAGTACACAGCAGTACGTCACAGTGAAAACATTCCACAGCATAAAAGATTCACCCACCGCAATCCAGTGCACACATAAGACGCCCGCTTCATCCACGTGGCCAGGGACAATAGGCGATGGTAAAGTCTGGTCCAGTGAAGTAATGCGTGGCGCACTTAACCCAGGTGTATATATTTCCTCTGGCTCTCCCACCGCGCTGTCAAGGGGTGGGGCCAGTCTTCCTTCCTTCTTACAAATAGTTATATCGCAGGTAATCCACAATGTTCTGTCCAGTATGTGAAGTTGGGTACTCACAGATGGTGTCGAATGGTATGGCGTTTCCTCTGTCCCAATACACACGTGGATCGTCTCGTTGTTACACAACCCAGTCACTCTGCTTCTCTTCTAGAGAACAACTATACCACAAGTGATGCACAATACTGGATTCAGAATGGAGGTTTGATACTCACAGGGGGTGTCGAGTAGTCTTAGCGGTACGCTTGCTCCACAGATACAGGCGTCGGGTCTTTGTCACCTAAACAAGCCGCTCTTCTCTTGGACAATACTCACAACAATGCGACCGTCTCTATAAGTCTCCTAGGACAGTACACTCACATTCACTCCCGGACTCCGTTTCCCCTTTGCATTCCTCAATATCAACGATCTTTGTCACAGCTTCAGCCCGTAGGGTTTGTATGTTCCTTCGGTATACACACTTCAGCCTGGGAGAGAGATTTAGATCCGTAACGGATGTAAGTATGCCTGCAGCGCAACGCTACAATAGCACCAACCAGCACCAACACTAACTCCAGCACTGCCCTGCAACCTGTGATTTCCAATGTCTTTAAATACTGCTTTGTTTGTCGTATCCTCCAATCATCATCCGCTCTTGTTAATCCCACACAGCTGTATTCCATTCGTGCCCGATTACTCTCTGAATGCCGCCGGAACTTCCGTATGTACTGCAACACCTCCGGGTGGAACCAAACTTCTTCTGACTTTTGGTTCCGCCCTATAAAAATCACCTTGTGACATCCTCCCCGCCAATGCGTTCTAGTCCCGAGCGCCGCGTCGTCCACTCACCATAGCGGGCTGGGGGGCGGCCTCGACTCTCTCGCTGTGAGCGCCTTAAAGGCGAGCCGGGGTCGGCCAGTTCGGGCTATCTCGGGTTCTCGGAGCAGCCGGGGTGGAGCCACAGCGGGTCTTCCGGGACCACAACCCAGCCTCCAATCCAAGGGCCACCGGTTCGGGCTGCGTGGGTGCTCTCCCACTAACTCAGGGTAGTTCGGGCAGGGGCGGATCATGTTTCGGTGTACTGTGCGCTCAGGGCCAGGCTTCCCTTCAGGCCGAATGGTGTATACGGGTTGCCCCGGTCTCTGTTGCCTGCAGACTACATATGGGACAGTTTCCCAGCGGTCACTTAGTTTCCCCTTGCTCTGCCGTCGGTTGTCCCTGACCAACACTCTCTCACCTGGTAGTAGGGGGGCATCTCTAGCGGTTCGGTCGTACAGCCGCTTATTCCGTTCTCGCACCAGCTGTATCCTCTTGGACACCTGTTCGTAGGCGAAATGCATGTGTTGGTGATGGCGTCCCACCCACTCCGTCACACTTGCTTCCTCCTGGTCGTTCAGTGCCCCTAGGGCTAGGTCGGTGGGCATCCGCACGTGCCTGCCAAACATCAAGTAGGTGGGGGCATACCCCGTTGTACTGTGCACACTGTTATTGTAGGCTTGTAACAAATTTGGTAAAGCACTCACCCAGTCGTCCTGCCGTCGCTGGTCCAAAGTTCCCAATAGCCCTAATAGGGTTTGGTTGAATCTTTCGCAGCTGCCGTTTCCCTGGGGGTGGTAAGAGGTGGTATGGGTCTTGGTGCAGCCGTACAGCTGGCACAGTTCTCTAATTACCTTAGATTCAAAGTTCGCTCCCTGGTCGGAATGTAGGAATTCTGGACATCCGAACGTCTGAAAGACGGCCCGCCATAAGGTGGTGGCGGTAGTAACAGCGGTCTGGTCGAGGGTGGGGACAGCCCAAGCATATTTCGTGAAGAGGTCTGTAATCACCAAGATGTTCTGGTATCGATCTCTTGGCCGGCCCAACGTCAGGAAGTCCATGGCCATGATATGAAGCGGGGCCTTTGCTTGAATGGGGACCATAGGGGCTCGGGCCTCTCGTTTGGACTTGAATAGGGTGCACCGAGGGCATGCTTTAATTAAGGTGTGCACTGATGCCTCCAATCTTGGCCAGTAAAAGTACCTCCGTATCAGAGACACGGTCCTTTCCTGTCCCTGGTGCCCCAACTGGTTATGGTAGGCGGAGACCAAAGCTGTTACCTGGTCTGCAGGCACCACAATCTGACACACTTCCTCCCCCAACTTCGGGTCGGTTACCTTTCGGCACAATACTCCTTCTCGTAGCTCTAGCCTATCCCATTGTCCCAACAGCCTCCTCTCAGTGTCCGTCTGGGTCGATATCTCTCCTGCCGTCGGCCGTCGGCCTCGTTCCACCCACTCGCTCACTTGTCTCACATCCCGGTCCCGGGCTTGTCTCTCCATCCACCTGTGGGGGTCCCATCCCCAACTCTCAGGTACGGCTTCCGGCCTGCCACCTGGCACATCCACGGCCCCCACCACATAGCCTTCTTCTCGGCCGGCCGCCTCTGGCAGCCTGGAGAGGGCGTCTGCGTTCGTGTGCTCTCGCCCAGGCCGGTACTGTAGCTGGTAGTCGAAATTTGCCAGTTGAGCCACCCACCGCTGCTCCACAGCTCCTAGTTTCGCCGTCTGTAAATGCACCAACGGATTATTGTCTGTAATGACAGTTACCTTAGCTCCCCAAAGGTAGTCTTTGAACTTTTCGCTTAAAGCACACTTTAATGCCAGCAATTCCAACTTGAATGAACTATAATTAACGTCGTTTCGCTCGGCCGGGTGGAGGCTCCGACTGGCATACGCGATGACCCTCTCCTCTCCATCCTGTCTCTGGGCCAATACTGCTCCAAGCCCAAGGTTGCTGGCATCTGTGTACAAAACAAATGGCTGGGTGAAATCAGCAAAGGCCAAGATGGGGGCCTGTAACAACTCCTGTTTTAACCTCTGGAAAGCAGCCTTACACTTATCATCCCATTCTATGGGGGGTGACCCACAGCCTCGATTCCGACCGGTGCCAACCAGCAGCTGGTTAAGGGGCTTAGCAATTTTTGAGAAGTCTCTGATGAATCGCCTATAGTATCCCACGAACCCTAAGAAGGATCGTACTTGCCTCACAGTCTTCGGGGCACTCCAATCTTTAACTGCGGACACCTTCCCAGGATCCACGGACACTCCTGCTGTACTGACCACGTGGCCCAAGAAGTGGACCTCTCGCAGCAGTTGACATTTATCTGGCTGTAATTTCAGTCCATATCTCTCCATCGCCCTGAAAACTTCTTCGAGGTGCCGTAGATGGGAATCGAAATCTGGGGAATAGACAATCACATCATCTAAGTAAACTAGTACAGACTCCATCAATTGACCTCCCAGACAACGCTGCATTAGGCGCTGGAAGGTCGCTGGAGCGTTGCAGAGCCCAAAGGGCATCCTTTCCCACTCGAAGAGTCCGAAAGGGGTCGTAAAGGCAGTCTTCTCCCGGTCTGCCTGGGTCACCGGAACCTGCCAGTAGCCACTGGCCAGATCTAATGTTGAGTACCACGCCGACTGGGTGAGGCTAGCGAGGGAGTCTTCAATTCGTGGCAGGGGAAAGGCATCCTTCTTGGTCACTGAGTTAAGCTTGCGATAATCCACACAGAATCTCCATGCCCCGGTCTTCTTTTGTACAAGTACAATGGGCGCCGCCCATGGGCTGCTGCTCTCCCGGACGATGCCTTGCCCCAGCATGCCTTGCAGAAGAGTACGTACCTCGGCGTACAAGGTAGGTGGAATCGGACGATATCTCTCTCTGCTTGGCCCTGCGTCCCCGGTGGGGATGTGATGTTCCACTACTTGGGTGCACCCATAGTCCTCATCGTGCGTCGCAAACACGTGTTGCCATCTCTGGAGTAGTGCCTGTAACTTCTGTGTCTGTGCCTGTTCCAATTTCTCTCCCCGCAACGACTCACCCGTCAGATGACTTGGCATGCCTCTTCCCGCGCCCTCCGGCGAGGTGTCCACTTGTGTCAGGGCCACTTCAATGACGGTCGGGCACACCTGACGGAACCGGCGTCATTTTCTCTCTCACTTGGTGAGGTGCAACTATCGTTAGTCGAGCTAACCGTTGGTGTCGATGCAAGTGTACTGCATAGGGATGTTCATTCCTTACTTTCACAGGAACCCTCTCTCGTCGGACTGCCGCCAGGCCTCGTGCCACTGCCACTTGTGGACAGTCGCCATGGGGTTCCACCAGCACCCATTCCTCTGGGCCGGCTTCTCGCGGTGGTACTCTGGCCCATATAATGGCTTCGCTCTTTGCGGGGACAGACACAGCAAAACGACACGTAACTCTCCCTACCTCTTCCCGGCTCCTACGGACCTGGGCCATCTGTACTCTCCGACAGTCAGCCACCACTTGCTCCCCGCCAGGTCGTTCTGCAGGCGGTATACTGGGGCCGGGCCTAGCCCGAATAGTTCCTCCCAGCACTCGGACAGAACGTTCATGCCCAACAGGGCTCGGTGGGTACCCAAACAATGATCCTGCACGATAATTACCCCTTTCTGGGGGACCACCACTCCATGTACCTCCAGGTCCGTCAGCCGGTAGCCGATATAGGGGATGTCAAGGCCGTTAGCACCTTTCAGAGTGAGCCAGGGGGCCTCCGCTTCCTGCGCTCCTGATTGTCCAAACACTTCTCTAGAGAGGCTTTCCGCAAACAGCGTAGAGCCTGTATCTACTAGGCACTGTATCATCTTGCCACATACCTTCACCTCCGCCACCGGGCTTTGCCCAACCATCTGGCTCCTTGAGCCGTGCTCGTTCCTAGGGTCTTCTCTGGGGGTCCCGACCACACGACCCACTGTGGCCGGTCGAGCTAAAAACCCCCTTCAGATGCTCGACGAGACCCACACTGGCGACTATAATGGCCTGGCTCCCTACAACGGTTACAGATCGGCCGACCTTGCTCATCCCATTCGAACCGGGGTTGATTTGGGCGGCCCGGGCGTCTGGGCGGCTCTCGGCCCCCCTCCGAGTGTACTCGTTCCCGGAACACTGGCCTTGATTCCTCCCGCGCCCGTCCTTGGCGCAGCTCCCCTAAAAGGGCTTTGGTCAGTTCGGACATTTGGTCACGCACATCTTTCAAAAGCTCCGCCTTCAACGCTTGTTTCCAATCCTGGCCCTCAGGCCGTGCCGGCATCGCTTCACTGACTGCCGCACACACAGGGGGTTCAGGCTCACCTACTTCGGTCTCTTCCCCTTCTAGGGCTAGTGCCTCCTTTCTCAAATCTTCAAACGTCAGTCCCGGGTCCCTTCGGAACTGGACTCTTAAGCTCTGTCTCACTGGGCCCTCCTTCATTCCCAGGAGGAACTGATCCCGTAGTAGGGTCTCTCCATCGCCCAACCCATGGTCACGACGGGCCTGTAGCCGAGTGTGCTGCTCTCTCAGTTTCAGGGCAAAAGCTCTAATCGGTTGGCGGGGACCTTGCTTGCAGTTAAAAAACTGTGAACGGAGAACAGCTACGGGGGTATGATCACCATACTGGTCGGTGAGAAACTGGAATATCGATTGAGCAGTGGCTCTAACGGCTTCGGGGGCAGCTTGCACCTCTCGTCGTGCCTCCCCTTCTAGGGAATTTAGGACAAATTGGAGTCGCTGGACTGCAGTAAGACCTTGCAAGTCGGCCAGGTACTCTAACTGGGTTTTCCATTCTGCCAATTTCACCTCTGATCCTGTCCCTCCGTATTTCTGGATCCAGGGGCTACCCATAAAGACGGGCATAACACGGGGTTGGGCCACTGGCCCCGCGTCGTCGGTCATTGGGCGACTCTGGTTACTCAACTCGAGGTGGAAACCCTGCCGACTGCGCCAAAATCTGTCACGCCCCGGGGCTGGCTACTGCCTGACTAAGCCACGCCCCTTTTAACTTCCACCTCGAGGAGGTCCCCAAAGGCCAACCCAATGACCAGACAACACGGGAACAGGTAAGTTAAAACAACTTTATTTAACTATTTAAAAAGAGATTGTCTCTGGGGGGGAAATGGGAAAGGGGCAATTAAAACTAAACAGTTCTGCCCTCCAGGTGGACGGCCAAAGGGTAGGTGAGAGGAGGGGGAGGGCAACGGGGGTCCGTCCCTTTGGTTGTAATGTCCGTGGCGCCCTCCTCTTCCTTCCTGGAGGCAGATCGAATGTGCAAGTGGGTGGAGGGTTTATCCCAGTTACTCCTTGGTGTGGCCGCACAGTGCGGAATCGACTATGGATGTCCTGGTATCTCACAAGTTCTCCTTTTCTTCCTACAGGCTGCTGCAGATACCCAGGGACACAGTTATTTGGATGGGCTTAGTTCTCACCTCTTTGCCAGGTACGACCTGCGGTGATGCGATGTTGTCCAGCTCCTTCTTGAGTGTTTCACTTTAGTTCTCTCGCTCCACAGGTGACCGCTCCTTGCTGGTTACAGCGGACGGTAAGTACAGGATTACACAGGTCCTTCCCGTGGGGTTCACTTTGTCTCTCTTTCTCCACAGGTGGCAGCTGGGACACAAAAGCACCGTTACTCTGGTATACTTCACTCTCACCTCTTTGCTGGATACAGCAGACGGTAAGTACAGGTCTTCACAGCTCCTTTTCGTGTGGTTTGCTTTATCTCTCTTTCTCCACAGGCGGCAGCTCTTTGCTGGTTACAGCAGACGGTAAGCACAGGTTTACACAGCTCCTTCCCGTGTGGTTCACTTTGTCTCTCTTCCTCCACAGGTGGCACCCATAGTCCTGCTCATCTTGGCTAGATGCCAACAGAGCACTGGGATAATACATCATCCTCCAGCAGCACACCCTCGTCAGCCGCCGAGGGGCTTGAGAGATTCACTCTCTACAACTCCTCAGAAATCTCCGCCGGCGAGCCCCATGATTTCAGTCTCCTTTCCGCCTCAGCGACCTGAGGTACGTTGCTTAGATACAACCTTACAACTGCATCCTACAACTACAGAAATCGAAATCTACAGGTAACGCTAATAAGCACTAAATACATGTAGTCACCCAATGCTAATGCTGTTTACATTAACAATTACATTAACAACATGTAGATTATACTCCAAAATGTGCAATCTGTGATTGTGAAGTACAGTATCCACACCGGTGCGGTGACTGAATGACAGCCTGACAAACTCATCAAAACATTAGATTCATCCGCGCTGAGGAGCCATGCCAACACACAACTCGCATACAGATGATAACGCCGCAAATAACTGCAATTGCAGGTTTCAAACAGAGATGGCGACACAGTGGCAAAAAGTTCAGACTGCAGCTTTAAATCGAATAACTACGTCAAAAATCTTTCAGTGCTCACTTGAAGCATGGGACCACGCCGGGCCAGATTAATCCAGAATGACAGCTCATTAGTTATGCTAAAATCCACTGTCCAGCTGTTTAAATATATATATATATATATATATATATATATATATATATATATATATATATATATATATATATATATATATATTTTATATTTATTATATGTAATATTAATTCAAATTGTTTTCTAGCAACATGTTAAAGACCACCAAAAACATGTTAGTAACTGCCTAACAAAATGCTATCGACCACCCAAAACATACTTGTAACTGCATATGAACAAGATAACAAAAAACATGGTAGCGAAAAGCAAAATACTGAAAATATTATTATTCAGTTCATTTATTGTATTAAGTTAAATTGTATTAAAATTGATTCATGTAATTTCTTGTTGAGTTCCTGTCAACTGTCATGACATTCTTTCTGTTCTTTCCCTATGTCTTTTGTGTGTTTGGCAGTATTTGATTTGAATACAACCTCTAACAAACTACCCTTACAACTTCTGAATAGGATGTCTACTTTATAAACTGTATGAGAATTATGGAAATATATGGTTCACTCAAGTCATAAAATGGAAATGAAAGAGTCATTATATGGAACCTGGATATCATCTAGTGGAACAGTTTGGTTCTGCATCCCAAAAATTCTTACTGAAAGCTTATTTCTTTTTTAGGTATCAATCTGAAAAACAACTTATAATGTATATATATATATATATATATACAGGCACTGAGGAATATCTCTTCACACAATGAGGCTGTGACCCTCAAGGGTCATATAGAAAAATATGTGAATTTAAAAAAATTATGGGTGCCTCATCTGTTTCTTCAGACTGCTAAACATAAGCCATCCTGCTAAATCTGCAGAAACATTTAACAGTGTACATAATAAATACTGCAACAAAAAGTTTCATTGCAAATATGGAAACTATATTCTGAGAGTGGTTGCACTTTATTTTACAGTATGTGTACTTACAGTGCACTTCCCTAAGAAAGTACTGGTTAATATAAGGTAACTTCATGGGTTAAGGTGAAGTTTAGGGGTCGTTTCAGGGTTAATACCTAGTTATTACCCAGTTATTGTGATAACATTGTATGGACATGGGAAACATAAAATAGAGTAAGACTTTTAGAGTGAACCTGAGAGTTGTACCTTTCAGTTTAAGTTTAACTTCAAAGAAATTAGTTTTGGCTTTATTTTTCACAATGAATACTCCTATAAATATAATATATGAATTACTTCACAATTTTATATATAAATTTACACTATTATGTCAGATACTTTGAGTTATTCTGAATAGCGGTAAAGGATGTATTGTTGAATAATGCTTAACTGTATTTTTTACCCCTTGCTGCGGTTTTGACTGACATATTTTAACCATGCAGCAAACGTTTTAAAAATAGCTTGAAAAAACTTGAATACGCCTACTTAACCGTTAAACTGATAGTAGTAACCGGTCAAAACTCTTACTGTTGGTTAACTGGTCAATTATGATCATTCCTAGTGGAAGATTAATAGAAAGAATATTCTGTTTTGTGTAGCCCAACTCAACACCCCAGACCACAGATCAACAATCTATGACCATAAATGAAATGTGCTCCAACCAGTCTGAGTTAAGTACTTTATGGCCTTGCAAAAGGAAGATCGTTGTCACCCATAGGCAGAGTGTATAAGAGCCACACCAAGATAATGGCAGAGGTTGTTTGATCCCTAAGACAAAAGATCCAAATCAGATCTTCTGGTTCTCAACGCCCCTTGAATGAAATCTGAGTGAAATAGTGTTGAAATCCACAAAAAAACCAACAGAGACTGTTTTTACAAAAAAACTCGGTACTTCCAACTACGTCACGGACGTGACCTTTCTGATGTGATGACGTCATGCATTGTGAAGAGCTTAGCATAATTGTTTTTTGTTTTTTTTTAAATGATGGTTTGGCTAGATAAGACCCTATTCCTCAGCTGGGATCATGCAGAGATCTCTGAAGCCCTTTGAAACTGCATTGGTTTGGACCTTCAACCTGTTGCACCTGTTAGCAGAAACAAATTACATGTTTCAGTTCATACCTCACATTTTGCTTGGTTTGCACAAAAAGAAAGTCTCATCTAAAAAAATGAAATGGCATCATCTAAAAATAATTTCATCAACACATGGTGAGACTTTTGTTTAGCTGCAATGAGTTTCTGGACTCAATATATATATAGCAATTTTCAGGCCTGGAAAAGTTTTGGAAAAATAAATAAACCAGAAAGTTTTGGAAAAGTCATGGACATTTCTTTCAAAATATGTATGTAATAGAATATATGTTTGAGTGATAATATTGGTTAAACAAACTTTGAAACGTCATAAACATACAAGTACAAGTACATACAAGGCAAGTTTATTTATATAGCACATTTCATACACAATGGTAATGCAAAGTGATTTACAGGAAATAAAAATATCATGCATAAGAAACATAATATTTTAATAAAAGTAGAGAATCCTGAGTCAATAAAGTCAGTGCACTTTTGTCTAAAGTCAGAGAGCTTCGGTTCACGAGACACAGTAGGCTTTCCTAGTGAAGCCTCTGATGGCTTCCAGTGTCCCTCCAACCCTTTAATGGAGTGGAGTATTCTCACAGTCTCACTTCCCAATTCTCTCAACTCTTACAACTAGACAGCCCTAATAACCAAAAATAAAAAGAAGGATAATTAAAAGTTATAAAAACAATCAAAAAAGAATAAAGTGCAATCAGTCAGACAGTGGCATAGGGTTCATTTAATAAATGCACAGCTAAACAGATGTGTTTTGTGGCTGGCATAATAGCTAAAAGCAGACTCTCCTTGCTTTGAGTGAACTCTTGTTATTTTTTAAATACTTGATCCAGATGATCTGAGTGATCTGTTAGGTATATATTCAATGAGCCTATCTGCTGTGTGTTTAGGTCCTAGGTCATTAGTGATGTATTGTTGTTAATTATTTAGTGTAATAATATAATGTTTAATTCATTGTCTTCAATAATAACAGAAAAGGTTTAAGTTGCTGTTTATTTGGTTGTTCAGTTTAAAGAAAAGTCTACCCACAATGCTTAGTGGTAGAGTGGGCACACACAGAACTGAAGAAGAGAAATGAGACTGATTCAATGTGTGCGCTGTAACAATTTGTAATCCTGTTCCTAAACTTCAGTAAACACTATAAAACACAGAAACCCAACATGTGTGTTTTTGTGTGTTAAAGATTTATAATGTTTTAATTCATTTATGTGCAATGTCTCTGTTTTTGCTCACAAGCTTTTCAAACTCAAAAAGAGACACTGTGGAGTTCAAGCGGTAAACCCAAAACCCAGCATAGAGAGACTCAGTAAATGTGGAGGTGAATGTGTGTAAGTGTGTAAGTGAGCGTGTGTCAGAGACAATATAGAAAGACAGAGTACCAGCTGACACATCCAAATACACTCCAACTCTTTTAAAGGAGCCTGAAGGTACACGTATGTCAGTTGACTTTTTATCGTGCCAGACAGTGAATCTGTTATCTGAGCAGTTCAGACTCCAGGAGTTTTCATTGAGTCCAAACTGACAGTCACTCCATCCTTTCCTGTTGATTCCTTTATATGTCACTGATACATCAGCCTCTCCACTCCATTCAGCCTCCCAGTAACAGCGTCCAGACAGACTCTCTTTACACAGAACCTGAGGACACTCATCAAATCTCTCTGGATGGTCAGGATATGACTGAAACTCTTCAAAACATGTCACCTTTCTGTTCTCATCAGAAAGAATAAGTTCAGTGTTTACTGTGTTTGGATCCAGTGTGAGATTACAGGCATCTGAACACAAGAAAAGAGAAAGTTTATAACACAACAACAGTCACAAAAGGTGTGTCTGTGTGTATGTGTGATTGTAGACATACATTTCTGTAGTCCTGCTGTAATCCTGAATTCTTCTCCATGATCCACACTATAAAACACAGAGTGTCACATTCTGCTGCACATCTGATGCAATCAGTAAACACACACACACACACACACACACACACACACACACACACACACACACACACATGTTGTGTTTCCATGTTTTATGGGGACATTCCATAGGCGTAATGCATTTTATACTGTACAAACCGTATTTTCTATCCCCCTACACTGCCCCTGCCCCTAAACCTACCCATCACAGGAGACATGCTGCATTTTTACTTTTTCAAAAAACATCACTTAGTGTGATTTATAAGATGTTTTCCTCATGGGGACCAAAAAAATGTCCCCACAAGGACAAAAATTTGGATATTGCCATCTTTGTGGGGACATTTTGTCCCCATACCGTAGGGATTACCAGTCCACACACACACACACACACACACACACACACACACACACACACACATACTTGAGTTTGTCCAGTGTACAGTTTGGATTGCTCATTGTATCGTGCAGCATCTTGACTCCTGAATCCCCCAGGTGATTGTAGCTAAGATCCAGCTCTCTCAGGTGTGAGGGGTTTGAACTCAGAGCTGAAGACACATATCCACAGCCTTCCTCTGTTACCATACACCCAGATAGTCTACAAAGACATAAAGCAACAGTCCACAAGGCATTATTTAGTAAATTAGATACCACTAATAGTGACCTGTTTGGATGATCAAGTCGCAGAAGGAACTACACTTTCCTCAAATCCTTGTGCTTTTAGCTTTGCTGACATCAATCAAGCAGTATAAAAACAGTTCAAAAGTTTCTAAACTCAAACTGAAAGGGCAAGGAGAGAATGGTTGATATAATCCCTCATCTATTTATTTGCTTTTTAGTTTTAAGACTATGTACTCTGAATGTGTGTTGCTCATTCTCTCTCTTAAAAAATTGGGCTGCAGTCTGATTGCAGTATCACTGCAACATGCCAGAACTATTCTGTTTTGTTAATGAGCCTCATTGTTCTGCATAATTACAGCCTGCCTTTTAACAGCAGTATTGTAGTGCAGTCTAAAATGTTTGTTGAAGTCACATCATAAATACATAAAAATTGTCAGTACAACAACATATAGCTCTTTAATGGCATTTCCAAATGCATAATGTAATGAGAATTTACAGGATTAGGACAACACTGTGTGGCCACAGGATATTCACTTATGAGTGTTAAATTCATTTGTTTATGCATATTTTGTTTTACATTGGGTTGTATTTGGAAAAAATGTTGAAAAATACAGCGCTAGGCATTTAGTCACAAAATTAATATAAAAGTCTACACTAAATAAGAGTAAATACACTAAGTAAAAAGTCAATTCACAACACAAATGTATATGAAACATTATACGATATTTTATAATATTTTATTATGTATAATTATTTATAATATATTTTTCATTCATTTTTTTCACTCCTTTTAGGCCATGTTTTTGTAAAATATCATCTGAATAATCTGCACGTAACTCTTTAAACAAAATAACATAAAATATCTATCACAGGTATCTAAATATCTATCTATATATCTATATCAGAGCATCCCAGAGTTTTTAAGACTACAGCAAATAAAGCAACTGGGTTCTGGTGTAATACAAACTTCCATGAAATCAAGAGCATCAAGTTACACATTTAATTTGATCAGAGTAAATATTTATCTTAATTACCTGAGTATGTTCAGATAACAGTGTGAACTCTGCAGTCCAACAGATAGTAGCTTAATTCCTGAATCCATCAGGGCATTGTTACTCAGGTCCAGCTCTCTCAAATGAGAGTTGAGTAATCGTAGAACTGAAGACAAACTTTCACAGCACTGACCAGTAAGATTACAGATGGCCAATCTAAACAAAGATTAAGCAAGAACATTTAAAAAACAATGAGATAGATATGTTTACGTGACAACAATGTACTAAAAACAAAACAAAAAAATTATTTTGCGTACTGATCTGCAAAAATTATTAAAAACTAATATTCTACAGCAGGGCAGACAACTCTGGCCCTCACAATCCACTTTCATGCAGAGTTTAGCTCTAACCCTGATAAAACTCACCTGCTTGCAGCTTTCTATTAATCTTGAAGACCTTGGTTAGTTTGTTTAGATCTGTGTGACTATTGTTGGAGCTAAGCACTGCAGGAAAGTGGATCTTGAGGGCCAGAGTTGCTCACACCTGTTCTACAGTTTGGTGGATTTTCAACTGAGAAGGTTTGTTGAAAAAAACAAAGTTCAATTTTTTTTGTCTTGTTCGAAGAAGAAAAACACATTGGTAAAGCTCAGGCTAGTATAATCTAATAATCCTGTCTAAATGTTTTCTAATTTCACATTGCATAACATCTGATATCTTAAGATATTAAACCCATTACTAGTTAAGGAAGAACAACATGTTTGCAGAAGAATAACATTTTTAAAAGATATATACACAGCAATTTATTCTGGTCCTTCAATCTGATTATATGTGAAAAAAATGTATACATTTTTTGACATAAGATTATTCACAAAAGATCAAAATGTAAAGGCTGCACAATCCTTATTCTGTCTTCAGTCTGAGCAGCCTGGTTTGTTTTGTTTGTCATGTCTGTGAGCACATGGCCTTGTTTGTGTTGGTTTGTCATGTGCTTTTTCTCAGTTGGTCTAGTCTTTTAGTCTTTTTTCTACCTTGTCAGTTCTACTTGCCCTGATTTCTCTTAGTCTGCCCTTAACTTAGGTTTACCTCTTGTTTATTTTGTGTATTTACTCTCTGTCACCATTCCTACCTCAAATCTACCTCTTCCTTCCTGCCTGCTGTGCTGTGAGTCCCATACCCAGTCTGTTCCACTGCCTTCCCTTACAGCTACCTGCTTAGTCATTTGGGTTCTTTCTCATCTCAAATGTTTATTCATTACAAAATGACTTTCCAAATAGTCCATTGGTCACAGTTGTTAGATGATGCTGAATGCAATTTGATCACTACATGACATACACATATTTGAGAATAGTGAATAAGAGAAGGTCACACCTCAGTATGTTCAGTTGACAGTATGAACTCTTCAGTCCATTAGAGAGTAGCTTCACTCCAGAATCATGCAGGTCATTGTTGCTCAGGTCCAACTCTCTCAGAGGGGAGTTAGATGATTGTAGAGCTGAAGACAAACTTCCACAGCACTGATCAGTCAATCGACAACCTGCCAGTCTGAATGAAACAAAGGATTCAGTAATTAAAATGTCAGAATTAATTGACATCTGAGTTCCATTTACATACCTTCCTTGATAACTAAATCTTATACTATCAATAAGCCACACATACTATTGTACTGGAACCATTGTATCCTTAGTAACAAATCATTCATAGCAGTTTACATTTGATTTATAATGAATAGTGTTTTCCACACTGAATAGATTTACTTCAACATGGTAGGCCACAGATTGTGCTATATAGGTCACACCTGTGCGATTGAAAACACCTGACAAATGAGATAAACTGTAAGTAGCGAGCATACAAATACCAGAACACTTAAAATACTGCAAATACTCTAAATTATAGACACAATAATAATTGAATATTCCCAGTTATCAGCCAGTAATACATTGATTGCTCATTGATTGTGGACATCACATAGTGAATATAAAGATCAAACCTCAGTATGTTCAGATGACAGTTTGGACTCATCAGTCCCACCGAGAGCAGCTTCACTCCTGAATCTTGGATGTCATTGTTACTCAGGTCCAGCTCTCTTAAATAGGTGTTTGATGACTGTAGAGCTAAAGACATACTTTCACAGCACTGATCAGAGAGACCACATCCAACAAGTCTATAACAGAGGATGACAATGTGGGGATGGATGTTAAAATCATGTTTTCTATATTCTGAGCAAGACAATGTCTTTTAATGATCACAAAGCTTGCATATGTTGTGTTATTTGTTGTTTGGTTGTTGCGGTGGTTGTTGTATGGGCCACCAGGCTCACACTTCCGTGACTCGTCTTCCCTTCCTTTCCTTCACGGATGTTTTCCTCCGTTTTCCGACCACACTATTCTATTTCTACTACTTCTATTGTTCTACCAAGGTTTCAGTCCCACGGTAAATTAACTAAAACGATTGCTGATGCTCTGGTTGGGACCAGCAGAGTGGCAGAAGATCAAAGCCGACTTTCCAACAACAGTTCTTCAGAGAAGAAGCAATGTCAACTGGAAGCATGCTGAAAATGCAGTGTACAGACAACACATCAGACCTGTCTACACGCATCAGGGAGGCACTACCTGCAAAGATAAGCACCTGCAAGCAAGATGAAGATGAAATGGTGCAAGAGTATTATGCCTGATTAAACAAACATGGACAAACTCTGTTCAATGGGCACAGTGGAATGTCAGAACCCCCAGAAAGAGAAATCACTGTGAGTCTGTGGGACGCGAACAAGCGCAACATTTTTCATAATGGCTTGAGGCCAGAACTGTCAGCAGCTGAAACTAAGTTGAATCGGATAGGGCCAAGCCTGTCTGGACCTGATCAGAACACATGCTTTTCATGCCAAACAACACAGAAGGAGAAACTGAAGAAGAAGAAGGAAAATACAGAGAAGGTGTTTTACATGGCTGCACTAACAATATACCAAAGTTTGACAGACACAAATGGCAGAGGACAAGGTGGTGGACGAGGACAATATCAAAGACAAGGATATGGCCGTTACCAGTGGAAGAAAAGGACATTGGAGAAATGAGTGCCCTTGAAACACCCAATGGTGACTGAAATGGTGTCTAAAGCAAAATCAGAATGAGAGTAGAGCGGGGCAGGGAAGTGGGAGCGGTGAACCTCAGCTTGGAGGGAAAGGTCGGAAGAAAGAACACACACAAACTAAAATGAAGAAATGCTTGCTTGCTTATTTATTTGCTTAAGACAACTAGAAAATCAGCTAAAGGTAGGCACATATGTTCATCTCACTGACAGAGTCTTTACAAACAATGACCACAAATAAAGCTTTCATTGCTTGAATATAGAATTTTGGCAGAAGATGGTTAGTTGAAGGTTTTGTCTGTGTTACGAGATGGTGCAAACTGAAAGAACTGGTAAAGATTAAGATTGTATTATTCTGATTTTTAATTAGCTTGATAAACTAACAGATATGTCAATGTTTTGGAAAAAATAAGCATGTTTCCTTTATGAATCAAGAATGATTGATTGTATTAAATGAGAAAAGTATAAACTGATTTGTTTTTTGTGTGTGTGATTATATGTAATCAGAGAAGGGAGTGTAATGGAAATTTTGAACAAACTATATCAAACCATATAAGGTGTTTTTTATATTAAACTCACAAAAGATTTTTTTGTTAAATATAATGAGAATAGTAAACATTCTTGTTTGATAAACTTTGATACTTTTCTTAATATAACTAGTGTTCGTTGTCTGTAGCCTTGAACAAGTTCTCGGGAAGTAGTTTTTTCACTGAAGGTGAGACAGCTGCAGAGAGTTTGTTATTGTGTTTAGTGATGCGTCGTTCATGAACGATTAGATCATTTTGAATGAATCTTTAATATGACTCGAGAACAACGGGTTGTCTCGTAGAGCAATTCGTTCATTTTGTGTTGACCGTGGCAAGAATGCAAGATATAACGGAATGCATTAAAATACCATCTTACTTTAAGCAGTATGTGGGTAAAATGGCCATACTTGGATTTTCCCATTCAATACAATGTATCTATACACTGCACCTAATTTGCATATTAATATGTTCTTGGTGCAACATGTAATACAAAAAGAAGTGTAATAATGGGAGTAATAGTTGACAACATTTTCATAATAATATCTAATATTTAATTGGAATATTGATATGTAATTTTTTTTCCCTATTCACTTGTGTCTTCAAAATGCCTGAAAAACATGATTTAAGTCCTGGTGCCACTACAGTGGACATATTTTGATTAGAAACCCCATAACATTTGCCTGAGATGTTGATTTATAACAAACAATTGGAAAATTAATTTTAAATTATAATTACAAAATATGATCATATTTCCATAAGAGTGCTAAACATTAATGTCAGCCGTTTTAAAGACCAAGAAGATGTTGTCCTGGCGAAACCTCCAAACATTTGGTATCTGTGCAAAGCCCCGAATGTGCTCTTTAAAGGACATCCAGACTCAAAACTGTGACGTGTATGATGTCACAGAAATAAAATATAATGTTCACTGCAGTGGACAAAAGTCTATTAATGGTTCCCAGGAGGATCTATTGTCATACATGCAGTCAATTATACGACTGTAATGTTGTAAATTTTGCGAGAACCTGAAGCGGGAACGAACAACTCGAACGAGAAGATTCGAAAGATGAACTAATCTTTTCTGTTTCCGGTGACTGCATAGCCTTGCCTATATGGGGCTGGGACTTGATGAACGAATGACTCCAACCCGAGACTCAAGAGATCAACTAATCTTTTCTGTTTCCGGACGCATGTATTACATATGAGGCAGTCACAGCCCAGATCAGACATGATGACGAAACTAACGGCTTGAACCAGAAGTCACGAGAGGTGAACTAATCTTTCTAGGGAACAGACGTGATTAAATGTAAAATGACAAAAGAATGAACGATTTGGATCAGGAGGCGAGGTGAGGGGAACTAACAGACTATATATAGCCTAAAGCAAGCTAAGCAATGAATTAATAATTGGCACTTATAATGGCACTTTTCCACTACACTGTACCAGCTCCCCTCCCAAAAAGCGAGCCGAGACGAGATGAGCTGGTACTGTTAATTGGAAAAGCGGCAAAAGTTTGGCCATAACTGCATTAGCTTATAGTTTGTTTGTTTTTATTCTAAAAGTACTAAATGTGTTGAAAAATGTAACATGTAACATTATAAATGGATTCTGCTTAAATGAACGAAATAACTTCCGACTTCTAATTGTTTTTGTGTTATTAAAGTTGAAGTCCTCACCCACTAAAAAGAGAGTATAAAAGATTGAGTGTGCGGCTTCCACTTTGTCTTTTCTGACTGAATAACCTGCATGTCCGAATTGACCTTCTTGGCAAGAATAAAAGCTTATAAAGACACTTTGGACAATGATGGAGAGACTCAAGAAGAAGTGACAACATGTAGAATGCAACAGGACGTTTCTGAATGGTTAACTAAAGTAAAAAAAAAAAAATAAAGTGAAATCATATTCAACCACCCCTTTAAAACACCTGATTCAGATCTTCAGGTCAGGGAACTTGTCAGATAAGACAGACATACAAAATGTGCAGTGCTGTGGGTCCCCAGGGCCAGGATTGAAAAACCACTGCCAAAGCTAATACAATGTATGACATGAAGCTCTCTAATGGCTCGTTTCCACCGAGCAGTCTGGTACGGTTTAGTACAGTACAGTACGATTCTGGATGGTAAACCCTGATCCGGCTTGGCAATAACCCCCCAAAATAGGCGCTTGCCAAGTCTGACTCAGGAGAATGAACTCCCGAAGAAGCGAGTCTGGTAATTCTGCAAATTTACAGCCGTGTTTTCAATAGCGTCACACGCTCTGGTGCTCCGGTTCTGTATGTATATTTTAGACAACAATTAAATTAAATGTTATAAAACACCACTCTGAATATGTTTAAAAATCTTAAACATGTTAATAGCCAAACAATGGTTCAGGCAATGTGTACATTGATTATCTTCACTGCATGTATATTTATAACAAAAAGAAATATAAAACATATCCCTGCCTCTTTTCATTTACATTTTTAAAATATTAAACATAATAATATATGGTCCAGGCAATATGTGCATATGCGCTCTGATTATCTTCACTGTAATAAATTATTAAATATGACAAATAGCCATTATAAAAGTAAAAGGGACACAATAAGAAATAAAGCAAACAATTCAGTCAAACATAGCAAGTCAGCGCTTTAGTCGACAACGGTGAAGCTAAATAGCCTACATATATAAAGTTATGAAACTTCACTTTGCCCTCAGCCAAAATGTTTTGCCAGGGAACCTATTATAGATTCATGAGACCAAAGATCGCCCCCATTAGATCTACACAAGACTAATTATATCTCATGTTTAACCACTACAGAGACATCAGAGTCAGCGCCAAACGTCGGAAGGACTAGGCGAGGAAAGGCTGCTCTTGGCGGGGTTAATGAGCCTGGATCTCACAACTACGAAAATGATCAAAATTTTTTCAAATAGGCGCCATCTTTATAAATAAACCACAGATTTGAGCTTTAAACAACTACATTCTCCCCTCAAAAACTCTTAAAACTACATTTCGTGATACAATAACAGTAACATTTTGGCGCCTCTTATGTTGTCATTACCCTTGTAGCATGCGCAAGTGACGATTCTCTGTCAACCAATCAACGTTTGAAAGCTCCACTCTTAAGTACTGGACTACTGTGCCGGGTACCCCAATGGAAGGGTGCCAAAAAAGTGTTACGGTTTGGAGTTAGGGTATCATGCACATCTTTTGACAATGGAAATGGAAAAAATTACGTATTATACTGAACTGTACTGAACCTTACCGCTCCCTGAAACGAGCCATCAAAACACTTCAAGATTGATTCAACACACATGAGATGTCAGAATATGGAGGTGATCTGAAAACATGTGATGAAGCACAGCTGGAGACTCTTCATCCTCATCACTGTTGCCATTAAACTCAAATGACACTGGTGTGCATCCAGAAACATGGTTGAGAAACACTGTACTAATGCCGACTTCACGTGCTATCAGGATTATTGTAAATACTAGTTTCCTAAGTAAAAAATTGGACATGAACGCTCAAGTCAAAATTTGCATGCAATGAGCTCACGACTTCAGAACTGGGAAGTAGGACATTTCCGAGCGCGCAAAGGCAGCATTAGTAATACTTTGTTTGATGTATAAAATTGTGTGCTTTGAATTTTGACTATGAGAATTATAAACATAGTTTCCCACACAACTGTGCTTATACTGCCTACTCCATATTTACATTGTTTATACATTTTCTGCTTCAATAAGCATATAAATATTTAATTATTTCCACATTTGTGTTCTATGAACAAAAATAGGGTTATGGTTCCATAGATTAATTATATTGAATCAAAAGATTTTTTTATTTTTATTTTGTTATGCAATGAATGAATACTCACAGAGCTTTTCTGCAGTTCATCACAGCTGGTATAAGTCTACATCTACCCTCATCTGATGTGTTGTATTTCATGAGGTCAAACTCATCCAGCACCTCTTCTAACATCTGAAGTATGTAGGCTATTGCTGAGCAGTGAGCAGGAGAGAGTATCTTCTCTGAGCGTTTGTCTGATTTCACATATTCCTGAATCTCCCAATACAGAGTCTGATCATTCACTTCCAGCAGACAGAGGAAAAGATTGATGGATCTGTCAGCTGAGAGACCGTAACTTCCTTTGATTTCCTCTTTAATGTACTTTGTGGTTTCTCTGATACTCTCGGAGCTCTTCTCGGAGCGAGTCAGTAGATCACGTAAGAGTTTCTGATTGGACTCCAGTGAGACACCCAGCAGGAACCGCAGAAAAAGATCCAGGTGTCCATTTTCAGTCTGAAGGGTTTTATCGACTGCTGATGATAGTAGAGCACACATATTACCCGTAGATCTGTAGTCATGTTTATCGTTCAGAAACAACTGCAATGACTCCATGTTCTTCATCAGATGGCAGTAAAACACATAGAATGCAGCGAGAAACTCCTGAACACTCAGATGTATGAAGCAGTAGACTTTCCTCTGATGAATCGCAGATTCCTCCTTAAAGAGCTCAGTGCAAATCCCAGAATACACTGAGGCATCAGTGACGCCTATGCCGCTCTCTCTCAGGTCCTCCTCATAGAACATCACATTGCCCTTCATCAGCTGTTTGAAAGCCAGTTCAGCCAGTTTTACAATCACTTCTCTGTTGGACTGCAGGAGTTTCTCAGGATCTCTTTCTTCGTACTTCTGATTCTTCTTGTTGATCTGAATGAGTAAGAAGTGAATGTACATTTCAGTCAGAGTTTTAGGGATTTCTTCACTCAGATCTTCTTTCAGGAGCTTTTGGAGCACAGTGGATGATATCCAGCAGAAGACGGGTATGTGGCACATGATATGGAGGCTTCTTGCTTTTCTAATGTGTGCAATGATTTTGCTTGCTTGATGCTCATCACTGATTCTCTTCCTGAAATATTCCTCCTTCTGAGGCTCATTGAATCCCTGAATTTCTGTCAGACGGTTGATGTATTTCGATGGGATCTGATTGGCTGCTGCTGGTCTGGTGGTGATCCAGATGAGAGCAGAGGGAAGCAGATCTCCTTTCATGAGGTTTGACATTAACACACCCACTGATGAAGTCTTAGTCACATCAGAAACTTTCTCACCGTCTGAAAACATCAGTTTCATTCTGCTTTCATCCAGACCATCAAAGATAAACACAACTTTACACTCCTCATAAATCTTTGAGTCCAGATCTTGAAGTTCAGGATGAAAGTCGAGCAGAAGCCTGTGAAGGCAGTACTGATCATCTTGAATCAAGTTGAGATCTCGAAATGGAAGCACAAACATAAAATCTACATCCTGATTTTCTTTTCCCTCTGCCCAGTCCAAAACAAACTTCTGCACAGAGACGGTTTTCCCAATTCCAGCGATGCCTTTAGTAAGAGCAACCTTTATTTCGTCCTTCTCATCACATCCTGGTTCAGGTAAAGATTTAAAAATGTCATTGCAGTAGATTTGAGTGTAGTGTGAGTTCTTTATTTTGGATGTTTTCTCCATCTGTAAAACCTCATGTTCTTCGTTCACTCCTTCACTCTCTCCTTCTATGATGTAAAGCTCTGTGTAGATCCTGTTCAGGAGTGTTTGATTCTCTTCAAGTTTGATTCCTTCAAATAAGCTCTCATACTTCTTCTTCATGCTGGTTTTGTGTTGGTCTTTGACTCTCTGTAGTTTATCATCTTCTGGTTGGTGAGAATCCTGCTGCAGGTCTCCAGTCTGATCATCCCTATCCACACAGAAGACACAAGAAGAACAACACAAATAGTGAATGAGAGCAAGATCTTCCTGTAAAGTCATGTGTATTGTAAGATTGGAAAAACCTTGCATATGCCATAATGTCTGATTGATGAACAAAGACTCTCTGAGAAAATAAAATAAATTAGCATCTGAACTCATTCATACAGTTAGCGTCTCCATCCGAGACGATGTCACGCTGAGTGAATCATCTACGAATGACTTTAAATTGACATGTCTTTCCCTTCACTGCCTCCACCCCCATCTCTCCTCCAGAATGTGAATGTGAATTCTCACTTTACTGTATTATACATGTTTGATTTCATTTGAAATGTCTCAGTGCTACTGGTAAAAAGGTCAGCAGTAAACCAAAAAGTAATAAAGTTTTTAGAGATATTTTACCTATTATGGTTGGTGTTTCTCTGGCTAATTGGCTTTTACCTCCTGTCATCAATACAGGTCTATAGGACTTGATTAATTCCCATTGTTAACACGTTTCCATTTGAAAGAGGTTTTTGTCTTGGTCTGACTTACTCTGAAATTATTCAAGTTATGAACGGATATCATTTCAACAAAGGGTTAAACAGAATAATTAAATGTGTGGTTAACTATTAAATAGCGGGGTGGGAGGGACGGGGCAGAACGTGGCGGCCCACAGAGTTCAGGAAGCCAGAGCGGCCCGCGACGCCCAGGCACCTTGCTCTGATGGTAACAGTTTAGCATCTTTGTTAGTGTACACACCTCGCATGCCAGCAAACGGGCTTCGAGACCGACGGCGGTTAGGATTGGAGGGTGAGCAATGAAGAGAGGGGAGTGTTTGTTCAAATATCAACAATGTTCAGCAATGACTTAAAAAATATTGCTTACCACACCTTTAAAATCAGAATGAAACACTTGGAACTGCAGTCTTTTAAATAAACCAATCATTCCACAGAAAAGAAGAATAAAATAGCTCAAACATGCATGCTAGGCTTGTATTTGCATTGTAAAAAGCGCTATATAAATAAAGTGGTCTTGACTTGACTAGGCTTGATCCTTGTCTATGAAACCAGGGGATAGTTTTAAATGCTTTTTTAGTCTGATACTGAGAAAGTGACCTCAATAAATCAGATTATCTCCCTTTATCACTGATTTCACTTTGTAATTCTTTCTCTTGTCCCCAGTACTGGTTTTTGTCTCACCTGGGGTTAAATGTCGCTGTTTCATCACTGAAGTTATTGGGTGCTCCCATGGATCCATCACTGAAGTTATTGGGTGCTCCCATGGATCCATCACTGAAGTTATTGGGTGCTCCCATGGATCCATTATTAAAGTTATTGGGTGCTCCCATGGATCCATCACTGAAGTTATTGGGTGCTCCCATGGATCCATTATTAAAGTTATTGGGTGCTCCCATGGATCCATCACTAAAGTTATTGGGTGCTCCCATGGTTTCATTACTCATAGACATAAGGCTGGGCTCTGGAGATGCTGCTCTCTGGTTCTGGTTGTGAATAACATCCTTCTTCTCTCTCTCCTCATTGAGACTCATTCTCCTGTGATTTAAATGTGATTTTCAGCCAAACCTTTACAAACACAGACAACAGAAATGATGCATAACAGAAAAAAACAATAAACAATTCTAAAAACAATATCATTCTGTAATGCATGGTTGCCCTCATGCATTTTCCATGAGACATGCTTTCAGTCTCATGCTCTCCCACATAAGACATCACTTAAGAAACCCACTAGGATATAATTCTAGGATTAAAGAGTTATGTACTTTCATATAATATTATTTTGACTTTGTTATAGTCTCAACTAAATAAAGGTGTCACTGCTTTCCAAAAGTTTCTAGTCCACACTAAAACTAAACCCTCATAAACCCCATGCGTAAACCCTCATAAAAGCACAGAGACCATACAGACGGAACAAGACATAATAAAGTTAACACGCAATTCTTATGGCAGGATCATTTTATATAGAAAAACATCTCTCAGTTCACTGATGCATCCGGGTCACACTCAGTCACCAATATATGTTTGTTCTAAAGTGCAATTGCTGAATGTGATATGAAATGTGTACAAAGTAACATATCTTTAGAAACTATGTGAAAGTGAATAGCACATAACAGGCAAAATACCAAAAAAGCTCCAGAGCAAGTTACGTAACATACATTATAATAACAATGATCACCACTAAAAACCTTCTTGAAACCAACGCAACTCATACTAAACTCAAACTTACCACCATAGTCATTGCTACATTTGATAGGCCATTCAAATTCAAAGTGCCCACAAGTATATTGTGCAGGTCTTTTCAGGGTTGTGAAAAGAACCCAGAAGTGCTGTCATTGAGTATTTGTTTGTGAACAGTAACCTCATCTATTGTACACTTCACTACTCAGAAGGGGAGAAAACTAAATGGTGGATGGGTAACAGAAAACATGTAAGGAATTATAGCTACGCCACCATTTACATGGAAGGACCCAACCTTACCGGTTGCTACAACAGTGGGGGAAATAGGTAATAAATAAAAAGTGTTGATCTTGATATGAATGTTGAGAAAATCTCATTGAAATCTGTACCAATTCAAATTTCACAGAAATGTATGTAATAAAATATATATAAAAAATGATAAACATTATCTATTAATTAGTTGTGCCTGATACTTCAAATATACCTTATAGTAAACTCTAAATCAAGTTGTATGGTAAATATATACCAAATACTATTGTTTTTATATCAGGTTTCATGGTATTTTCTATGTCCTTGGCGGACCTCGTATGAACGGGAATGTACCAGGAAAGAACAAGTTGTCCTCACTTGAACCCAAAACATAACTCTCACAGAAACCCAAGCAAAACACTAAATGTAAATAGAAACATGATTTAGACGACGTTTGTTTTTGTTTTTTTTCATAGCCTAGCTCGGTGTTCAACAGCTTTCACCATATTAGTGATATAATATTTTAATAGTGAGGACATTTTGGACCTTACAAATATAATCATGCCTGAACACACACATCTAATGTTAAGACATTTATATAACAACATTATGAAAGTTTACTGGACTTACCAATAAATATGAACTTAAAAGCTTTTGTTTACAGCAATCCTAAATGTCGTCTTATCAGGCAAAGAACTCAAACTTCTGGTTTCATTTCTTCTACCCTTGACTGTGAAGTATCAGATAACAGCCAAATGTGATTGGTCCATCCTGCTGGCAGGTGCCTGTGATTGGCCCATATCATCTACATGATTGAATCACTCCTCCTCAATCACCTTTTTTTTCTCTTCATGCACACTTACCCACATCTAAAGTAAATACAAGTCAGACAATGGACGGCAGTTTTATTATGTGGAGAGATCAAAAAAGTTTAATTAGAATCTGGAATGTGTTATATTTAAAGTGATATCAAATAATATATATGGGTCTTACTTGCTTATCCATGAAATGTGCTTGAATTGTAAAAAAAAGTTTACTGAGATCAAGTTGGCTTGACGTTTCCTAATGGTCAGACATTTAGCCATTATAATCTTTAATAAATCATAAATAATTTTGCATAATGAAAAAAATAAGCTTTTTTAAAATGTAGAAGAGGCCTATCCACCTTATTTTGCAACTCAGAAATAAGCCATTTTCTGTGAATGTGCGAGAGTTCATTAGCTGCCATAGGTAAATAGAGGAATAACACAGTGCAGTAAACTGTAAAAATATATGCATTACAGGTGTGTTTATAACTACGACAATATCTTAAAATAATATAAGAAAAAACAGTTTAAAATATCTAGCAGCATAACAAGCTGTTTTTTACAGCTAAATATAGCGAGAAGTGGATGACACCAGAAGCTGAAAAATAAAGAGATTTACATGAAATAAAGTGATAATAATACTAAAACAAAATATCTACATTTAAATGTAAAATTTAAATTAGCAAAAAATTAATAAGTATAATCTTGAGTTCAAATCCACTTTTTACTGAACTCATTATATTCCTTTTTCCTATTTTTGGAGATATTGTTCTTTTTTTTCAATTTGAATCTTTAACTATAGATAAAACAACTCCCTTTCATTTATTGCTTTCATTTCAGGAAGGTCTACTAACTTTAAAGGGTTAGTTCACCCAAAAATGCACCTAAAAATTAGCCCATGATTTACTCCCCCTCAAGTCATCCTAGGTGTATATGACATTCTTCTTTCAGACGAATACAATCAGAGTTATATTTAAAAAGTTCTGGCGAATCCAAGCTTTATGATAGCAGTAATTTTAGCTCTGTTTTTGAAGTCCATAAAAAATGCATCTGTCCGTCAAATAACGTGCTCCACACGGCTCTGGGGGGTTAATAAAGGCCTTCTGAAGCGTATTTTTAACTTAGTTGTTAACTCCAGCAAGACCACACGCTCCCACCAGTCCTTTCTGCGTACACGCATCCAGCACGTGCGAGGGGTTCGCATTAAAGCGGGCGGCAAAATGTCATACCCTCCGATTTGTTCTTGGTCCAACAACGCAAAATACTGCATTCGTAACTCACACAGATGTCTTGTTCAATGTGTAGTTTATGCAGACACGAAAAAAGAAACAACACAACTTCTAAACATGTCTCCCCCCAACATTTTAGATTGCTAAGGCAGATGTTCATCCTGTGTGAAACCTGACATATCACAAAGGCCGGTTTTCTGCATAGCCGTTTTGTTTATTTGCATGTAAACACGTAAAAAAAAGTAATATGCAGATTTTTGATAGTTATCCGCTTATTCTGTGCAAACGCACTCATTATCAATGTATCATAACTGTCATGCTGTATGTTCAGTTGGGAAATGCAGTTTTATGAGTGTTTAGCTACCTATTCAGCTCAGAAATAAATGAAAGCCGTAATTACACGATAACTAATAGATGTAGTTTAGTATTGAGATTTGAGAAACGTAAGCTTTTTAACCAGCCACAGTCACACTAGAATATGGGCATGTGTCACAGGCAAGTACCAATAATTTACAACCACACTCTTTTGTTAGTTCTTGTTTTTACTCTAGGGAGCAAACCAAAATCCTAAATCATGCCACGGAGCCACCACTTCCTTAAAAATATCTTTATTGCACAACTTCAGAATGGAAAATATTACAAGATTACAAACATTAAAATATTACAAGTATATATCTACATATATAATATATATGGATGTGTATCATTATTTCACATGAAAAGGACACGTTCAATCCCATCTGATTTCTATTACTTGTGATCACAGGGGGCTACTTAAGACTTTCATATTCTGCATGCTAAGTTACTATACCTGGGGAACGCTTTGAGGTCAAATATGGATTCAGGAAAACGAGTGGGAGTTTGGAAGAAATTATGAGGAAGGACTTTAATAATGAAACTTATATGGATTGAGGAGGAAATGCAGGGCAGAAGTGATTGATTCCAAAGAATAGGTTTGCACAGATTTATACAGTTTAAAGTTACAGGGACAGTGCACATTAATAAACATTTATGTAAATGTACCAGTTTAGCCAACTTGGCTATTTTCCAACTGTAGTCCCTGGGCAGGTGTAATGTAAAACAATATGGTAAAACACATTTCAAGGACAACAAAAGAATGCTTAAGTGGTTTGAATATCTACAAAGTATGGGCACACACTTGATTGTCTTTTTACCATGATTTTAAGTTTTAAATGACCTATATGAATCACAGTCTCTAGTAGACGTAATCAAACAGTTCCATGTGTGAGCTGCTCTCACTGAAAAAGCTGACTGTCCAAAAGCAGTTCCCCTCATTCGTACTGCCCAATCCCCTCCTGCCAACAGTTGCTTTCGGTTCTGCTTTATAAAAGCAGTAAGTGGGGTATGTATCGCCTGCATACACTTGATTCTCAGACTCATTTCAAACGGTGGGAAGATCATTTATGTATATGGTAAACAATAGGGGCCCTAAAATTGATCCCTGAGGTACATCAATATCACAACTGATGACCGATGACACCTCATCATTTATCCTGACCCTCTATGCTCTCTGCCTTCCAAAAAGGACTGCATCTATTTAATAACATTGGGGGAGACGTTGAACATTAAGAGCTTTTTAATTAGAACACCATGATCCAGTGTCAAAAGCTTTCTTTAGGTCTAAGAATATGGCCCCAACATTTCCCCCTTTATCTAATTTAGATTTCACATTCTCCAGAAAAAGCAGTTTGCAGTTTCCGTTGAATGGTTGGATCTAAAACCAAACTGCATTGGATGCAATCTGAAAGAGCTGTTGTTGAGGTGGCTAGTAAGTTCTTCTACTACATATCTTTCAATTACCTTTGACACGATATGTACTTTACTAATTGTCCTGTAGTTACAGACCTTTGTATCACTTGTTTTGTGGATATGTTATTATAGCTGTCTTCCATGCTTTTGAAAAAAAAAAGAAAACAAAAAAGTGATGAGCAGAAACACTACAACTGAATTAAGCCGGGTTCACACTACTATTTTGACAATCCTCAGATCCTAGGTAAAAATCTGAAGTCTTTGATCTGTAGTTTGAATTTTGCACACTGGATGAGAATCGCCACGTCTTTAACAAGGATTTGGGTGTCACGATCACATAAAGGACAAACGGGTAGGGATGGCTGACGCGAAACTGACGTTTCGACGCTGTGTCTAGATCCCGAAGCGCAGCTGTTTCGAAACACTGCTCCGAACTGTGATTCGACACACCCATGTCACGTGACTACCGCTAAATGAAGCGCCGAAGTGTTTCATCAGGTGCGCCTGTCGAAACTGCTTTGATTGAAAGGGGCGGGAACAAACCACACAGCCACACATCTGTATGAACCTCATTCCCCACGGTTTAACAGTAAAGTTAATCCATCTTCACCTCATGGGTTTTGTGAGAGGAGATATATTTTGTTTTAAATTAGATTTAAATTAGATATATTTACTGATAGGTATAGACAGTGACAGGTAGTTAGGATAGATATAGGCTATAGTGACACATTCATATAGGCAAAGTTAGCTAGTGACAGACAGCACAGCATTATATATATATATACATAGGTGATATATAGATGGAGGCTCCACATAAGAGATGCCGTACATCTGTGGTGTGGGAGCATTTCCATTTGGAAATACCAAATGAAGTGAGATGTATGATTTGCAACAGTAGAAGTGAAAAGATACCTCAAGAGTGCATTTTTGCCCAGAACATGATCCATTAATTTATTGGAAAGAGAGCAATAAATTTCACTCATTTGTATGTACTTGCTGAAAAATATTAGTGCATGCAAGCAACATGTGTCTCTTGTGAGAGGATTTTTTCAAAGGCTGGAGAAAATATATGTAAAAAAGTCAGTTAAGTCCTTTTTTAATAAACATGTAATGTAGCAACTGTGACACATTGTGGCTGTATTTATTTTATTAATCTTCATTTTTCATGACAAAAAACAACAAGGAGGCTACAGGTTACAAAACCAAGTAGTTGTCAGACAGATGTTAAAAACTATTCTTTTAACATAGAAGTGTCATTTCAAGGTTATTTCAGATCAATACATGCAAGTGACCACTAGATGGCGTAATGGAGACGGGTGTCGGGTGTTGTTTCGAAGCTCTGGCACATTTGCTTCAACTGTTTCAGTGCTTCACGAAGCCTCGGTCTGCCCATCACTACAAACGGGTGCGAGGACTCAAGTGCAGAAAATAGGATTTAATATAAAACAAAACAAAACAAACTACAAAACAAAACCCACGAGGGGGAAAAATACATAAACTAGAAATACATATAAACTGAACATACCGACACGGGGGACTGGGAGACGTAGACAATACAACGATCCGACAACGACTGACAAACACAAGGGGTATATAAAGGGGAGAAATCAAGCAGGGAATGATAGAACACAGGTGGGGCAAATGAAACCAATAACGAGATAACAAGGTGGGATCTGACAATGACAGAGGCACATGACCACACTAACAAAACCCACATGTGCACACAAGACAGGACAGGCATGTGACATTGGGATCATTATAATGCAGGATTCTGAAATATTTTCTTTTTAATATTTTTATGTTCATGCAGACTTCATCCTAGTCTTATCTAGTATTACATATTATTTTAAGCTTGATGTATGCTTAATTTATGATTCAAGCTTAATTTTTTTTAATGATGTTTGTGGCGAGGTGGAAGAGCGAGAGACGTGGGAGGAGCGAGGGAGACCGGTCTCGAGTCCTCTCATGAGGGAGCCTGGAGGCATATAAGGACAAGCGACACCAGTGAAGGACAAGAGAGGACCAGGCCTTAATATGTTTTATTAAGTGTATGTGTGTGACAACCGTCCATGTGGGGATTCATGCGTTACTTTCGTTTTGTTTATTTATTAAAAGTTTGTTAAACGTTCACTGGTTCCCGCCTCCTTCTTCCCATATCAACATATTCCTACAATGTTGTCTTAACAAAGTTTGGGAGGAGTATGTTCAGATAATTAAACTAATTAACACGGGAGGAGCTCATTCATTTATTCAACTCAATAAGCACCACGAGTTACATATATAGCAGACTATGTTAGTTTTCCAGCATCCCCATTTTCTCACTTCTAACTATTCCTATCCCAACCTGGAATAGTACACTGGGTTCGGGCCAAATTCCAAGCTCGGAGCCCTACCCTCAGACAGCACGAAAAATATGCATAACCTTTACTATATTTAATTATATGTAAGTGTGAACTCGTGAAAATAAAGATCATGGTTCTCCTGTGATTCTGAAGACAAAACATTAGACTGCTAAACAAAATAACATTAAATTTACTTGAAGTTCAAAATATTCTATTTAATGATATGAATGAGTCCATTTATAAATGTCTATTTATACATTACCTTTTAATGTTTATTTGTGCATTTATCTGGGCCTTTAGCCTATATATTTTTGTAAGTCATATTTATAACCAGACCACAAAAGTAGCCAAGGGTGGCCCCCGATTCATGCTGAGTGCCATAGATAGATAGATAGGATTGGGGGCATTATGGCATTATGTCTGGTGGAAGTTAGCACAACACAAATACTTACATGGCTTACAGCTTCATTAACAGCTGCAGTAACATGAACCACCGAGACCGGCACCACCGAGACCGGCGAGTAGCAGACATAAGAGTAGAGCAGAGGAGTCCGACTCAGGCCTCGGCATGCTCATGATTACCTTCAATAAATGCAATATTTGTCAAATACACAGACTTTTTTAAGATACATTTTCATTCTATAATTGATGTAGGCATACTGCTTAATACACTGTCTGTTTGAAGAATGAAGTTCAACATTTTCCTATACTAACAAATAAAGTATGGTATATATATATTTATTTTGTCTTGTTTTGATAAACATGACACAATGTCACATAGCGAGTACATGAAAAGAGGTTTTACTGATATAAAAAAAAACTGATCGTGGCTGATCGTGGAACATATTACTTACTCCAATATATATCAACATGAAATGGCTACCAAAAGGGCTTAGATACAAAACTATAGGGATAATATGGCAAAAACAATCAAGGAAATCATGACACATGAGGGCCAAGGGAATCACATGACAAACCAGGAACTAAGACTGTGAGCATGAATACAAAATAAGACATGAACAAATCCCAAACAACATGACATTCCCTTTTTAATGGGCGTCTCCAGACACCCCATAGGGACACCCACCCCAAAACCAAAAGACTCGGGCATGGCGGTTATGATGGCTAGAAACTTGGGCACGGCGGCTATGATGGCTAGAGACTCGGGCACGGCGGCTATGATGGTTAGAGACTCGGGCACGGCGGCTATGATGGCTAGAAACTCGGGCACGGCGGCTATGATGGCTAGAGACTCGGCACGGCGGCTATGATGGCTAGAAACTCGGGCACGGCGGCTATGATGGCTAGAGACTCGGGCACGGCGGCCATGATGGCTAGAGACGGGCATGGCGGCTATGATGGCTAGAGACTCGGGCACGGCGGCCATGATGGCTAGAGACTCGGGCATGGCGGCTATGATGGCTAGAGACTCGGGCACGGCGGCTATGATGGCTAGAGACTCGGGCACGGCGGCCATGATGGCTAGAGACTTCGGGCGCAGCGGCCATGATGGCTAGAGACTCGGGCACGGCGGCTATGATGGCTAGAGACTCGGGCACGGCGGCCATGATGGCTAGAGACTCGGGCATGGCGGCTATGATGGCTAGAGACTCGGGCACGGCGGCCATGATGGCTAGAGACTCGGGCATGGCGGCTATGATGGCTAGAGACTCGGGCACGGCGGCTATGATGGCTAGAGACTCGGGCACGGCGGCTATGATGGCTAGAGACTCGGGCATGGCGGCATGATGGCTAGAGACTCGGGCATGGCGGCTATGATGGCTAGAGACTCGGGCATAGCGGCTATGATGGCTAGAGACTCGGGCACGGCGGTTATGATGGCTAGAGACTCGGGCATGGCGGCTATGATGGCTAGAGACTCGGGCATGGCGGCTATGATGGTTAGAGACTCGGGCATGGCGGCTATGATGGCTAGAGACTCAGGCATGGCGGCTATGGTGGCTAGAGACTCGGCACAGCGGCTATGATGGCTAGAGACTCGGCACGGCGGCCATGATGGCTAGAGACTCGGGCATGGCGGCTATGATGGCTAGAGACTCGGGCATGGCGGCTATAATGGCTAGAGACTCAGGCATAGCGGCTATGATGGCTAGAGACTCGGGCATGGCGGCTATGATGGCTAGAGACTCGGGCATTGCGGCTATGATGGCTAGAGACTCAGGCATAGCGGCTATGATGGCTAGAGACTCAGGCATTGCGGCTATGATGGCTAGAGACTCGGGCATTGCGGCTATGATGGCTAGAGACTCAGGCATAGCGGCTATGATGGCTAGAGACTCGGGCATAGCGGCTATGATGGCTGGAGACTCGGGCATAGCGGCTATGATGGCTAGAGACTCGGGCACGGCGGCTATGATGGCTAGAGACTCGGCACGGCGGCTATGATGGCTAGAGACTCGGGCATAGCGGCTATGATGGCTAGAGACTCGGGCACGGCGGCTATGATGGCTAGAGACTCGGGCATGGCGGCTATGATGGCTAGAGACTCGGGCACGGCGGCTATGATGGCTAGAGACTCGGGCATGGCGGCTATGATGACTGGAGGTTCTGGCGTGGTAGCCATGACAGCTGGAGGCTCAAACAACATGACAGACACACAGATCGAGAGCAGGAAAAACATGATAGGTGTAACAGATCTGGAGGTTGAGGCGTGATGGTGCCTTTCCTAAGAATCTAAAAACCAAGAATGAAGAAAAAACAGCTTGAAAGGTTTCTTTTGTAATCATTTAACCGTTCATGTCAACATGTTATGGCATTGTGGTTCTCTACATGAGAGGCGTCGTGCAGCAACATTCTAGAGAAAGAGTTCATGGGAAATAGAGTTCACTTTCTCTTTATCTGCTGTTTACAGCTGGTATTAAAGGAACACTGCGTGGCCTGATACAAAATATGTCAAACAGAGCTACATATAGCCTTCGATATTAACAGAAACAAACTATATTATGATTAAGAGTAAGATATATAGTGTTAAGACAGTAGATGCACATGCATCACTGACTGTATATTACTTTTCACTTTTAAAATTGAAATGTAGTCATCATAATAAACATGTTGAACACAATAAAAATAAAAATGAATTAGTTGTTTGCAGTTGTTGTAAATTATTTTAATGGATTTTGCAGAGAGACAACTGAAGGAGGAGAGAGGACCAGGCCTGGACTTTATGTTGTGTTGTGTTTTGTTATGTTTTATTATGTGTGCGCATGGCAGCCGTCCGTGAGGGGCCGCGTTACTTTCGTTTTGTTTATTTATGTTCATGTCAACATGTTATGGTATCATGGTTCTCTACATGACAGGCGTCGTGCAGCAACATTCCTGAGAAAGAGTTCACATTCTTGTAGGCCCTGTTTACAGCTGGTATTAAAGGAACACACACTCCACTTTTTTTTTTAAATAGGCTAATTTTCCAATTCCCCTAGAGTTAAACAGTTGAGTTTTACCATTTTCTAATCCATACAGCCAATCTCCAGATCTGGCGGTAGCACTTTTAGAATAGCTTAACATAATTCATTAATTCTGATTAGACTAAGCATCTTGCTCATAAATTAATAATGTTGTGGTCGATCAATAAACCAGTCTCCGGCGTGATGACTCCGATATTTCGATTATTCCAATCTATTATGACCTCTGACCTGTAAAATTGCCAGAATAATAATAATATGCTGGCCAGAGGGGAACTGGCACCCCGACTGAGCCTGGTTTCTCCCAAGGATTATTTTTCTCCATTAGGTCTCCTGATGGGGTTTTGGTTTCCTTGCCACTGTCGCCTCTGGCTTGGCTTGCTCAGTTGGGGACACCTTAATCTTTCAAATAAATTTCTAAATAAATCTAATTATTAAACTAAATTACTTATCTAATTACTGCCCACATTGTCACTGTATGCTAATTTAAATATATTCTGTTGCATTATTTTCCTGTTTAACACTGTGAAGCTGCTTTGAAATAATCTGCATTATATAATCAGCGCTATATAAATAAAGCCATTTAATTATAGCCATCTTAAAAGTTTTCGTTACATGTCCTAAACTTAGGATACTCAAATAAATAGAAAACTTAATACTCAAAAATTAATCTCTGCCACACACACAAACACACACAATTGTTTTTACAAATGCCATCTGTTTATTTGATGGAATGCGAATTACCAGTTTCACTTATTTTTTTATGGTGCCTTTAACACATTCTGTTGACTATAAGATGCAGACTCTCATTCGAGTGTTAGTAGAGTAATAGTTGACTGGGTGAGTTAGGGTTAGAATAAGTTGACATGTAGTTGCAAAGATACTTATAGTCCGTAGAATGTCTTTTGGGGGATGATCACAATAAGGAGTTAGCAGATATTAAGCAGACAATCTACTAATACTCTAATGAGAGAATGTTCAAAAGGAACCATCAAAATAAAGTTTTACCAAATCACTAATTAACCTTATTTATCACGGTTTATTATTAATTAACAATGTCAAATAAACATGTGATGATATCAGATCATTTAATCTGGACAAAACAAATTTAAATGTCCTAATCCATCATATCAAATATCACCAAAGTTTATGTGAAGATAATGAGATCAATTGCATTGTTTTATTGTAAGATTATACAATCCTCTGACGAGTTTGATGATCATATAATTAAAGCATTTCACATGATACAACATCCGTCTGAAGAGCGCGCATTCATCCGCTTTAAGGCCTGCATCTGCTCTTTGTGTTTCTTCATCATCATAGCCATAGACTGCTCATGTCTCTTGCTGGAGTTGTCCATCATCTCGTCAAACTCTTTAGCTCTGTTTCTCTCAACTTCTGGGTTCTGTCTCTTGAACTCTTCCATCTCCTGGCTCATCCTGTCTGCTTTATCCTTAAAGCCCTTCTCCAACAGAGCGGCCTGCTCCCTCAGTTTACAGTCCATGGCACGCTCTGCCTCCTCTCTCTGGAGCCGCATCTCCTCACCCATCTTCTCCTGCATCTGCCTCATCCTCTCTTCGTTACTCTGTCTCTCTGCTTCCATCTTCTCTTCTAGCAGTCGCTGCTTCTCTTCTTTAGCTTTGATTTCCTGCTCCAGGAGGGCTGCTTTCTCTATTTCCTCTGGTCATTCATTTACAAAAAAAGAAAGGAGACTTATACTTTATAGAGACTCAAACTATGAGATTAACCGTCTGTCTTCCAATAGTTTCAGTTTGCACTCTTTCAAAAACATCAATAGCATACTAAATGTGACATCTGCTGATGTAGTTTTGACCTTATATGAGTGAGAACTGAATTAGAACCATTAGAGTTCAAATTATTGTATATTGATTGCATTGATCTTGGTTCAGAATGATAATGGCATACATAGCCACCCTAGGCTGCAGTTCTTATTGCAGGGTGCAATTCTTTGACCCTTGAAACAGCTTATCATCAACAACAAATATCATCTTGTCCATGTCTCTGTGTCCAGCATCACTCTCACAAGTACCTAAACCCAGAACCTCTTTCACATAGAGCCTGGTAAGAGCTTACAAACAGGGAAATTGGGATCTAAAGGCCTAAGACTCTCACCCTTAATCTGTTTTTCCTTCTCTGACAGTTTTTTGTAAGCCTGCAGAATTGCTTTGGAATCCACAGACTTCAGCTTCAGAAACTCCTCCAGGACCTCTTCAGCCTATTACATACAGACATACCGAAAGAAAGGTTAATTATGACAATGATCATATCTCTGTAATGTGTATTATGTGTATAGAGGTGTAATAAGTGTAATATGGGCAAGACCTTGACTTCTTTATTGGCCTGGCTGTTATATTTCTTCACAATGTCCTCCAGATCCTTGCAGAAGAGATCATAGCCACCAGGTTTGGCATAGGAACCCTGCTCGAGTTTTTCTGTCATTGGTGCCGAGAGGGATGACAAAAGATCCTCACATCGTTTCTTTGAAGCACGCTCGTTTTGGCACAGGTATCCATCAAAGAGTGTATTAATGTTTTCCTAAAACATAACATGTAACAGTTCTCAGTTTTATAATGTATCAGAGAAGACATGTCCACTCTGACATCTCTTCATACAACTGAACCCAAGGAGTGGGCAGCAAAATAATCACACTGATCTTAGGGTTTGCAGTATGTATTCAGAACCAACAGAAGAGAGATTAATTTTTTAGTTGTTACTGAGTCAACAGTTCCTAAATAAACTAAAACTGAATGTGGAGAGATTCGGTCTACCTCTAGAGATTTCAGGTACTTCCCGTCAGTGTCCCTGAAGGAGCGCTTCATGAAGGTTTGTGTCGCCGCGCTGCTGAGATGTTGGTGTTCTGAGGACACATCCTTCAGTTCCAGAGGGAAGGAGTCCTTCAGCTTCTCCATTCCACTCTGGTAAACCTCAAGGGCCTCCTTCACAGCAGCCTCATTCTCAATCATTGCCATGGCGAGCACAGCATTCTCCAGACACGGCACATCCCCGCTGGAGATGGTGTCCACATATATTTTTGCCAGATGACCCAGAACTAAAGAGAAGGAAAGAAGGCAAACAAAAGGATACAGAAAAGCATTGGACAACAGCCAGCCATCTGTGAGTACATGCAAACTCTTCAGATTTAATCTTGAATCACCTCTGCCAGTGACTGTGATTCCATCCTTCAGCTTCTTCTCATGGCTCTCCTGAAAGACAAACTTGCAGAAACGATCTGTGACCTCCAGGAAGTCAGGGGATAAGTCAGCAGGATTCAAGCTCTCCAAATGAGACATGTTCTCTGGGGCAGTTGGAAACGGGAAAGTGAAGCACTTCCTGGAAGGGAAGAATTGTTGGATGCACTCCCTGGGCAAGTTGTACTCCATCACTTTTTTTGCTCTGCCTAAAACAAACGAGCACATGCTATAGATCCTCTCAATTCAAGTATTATTAAACATAAGTATTATCCAATAATTTCTGAATTTTAAAACAGCAATACCAAAGATCTGTTGACTAAAACTAGTCACACAAACTCATTGTGATTGTGAGGGCTCTTAAAATAATATTTGTTTTACTATTAATAAATTACCAGGTTTCAGCTTCAGAGCAAACTCTAGGTACTCATCCTCTGTTACATATTTGCCATCAATCTTTAGCTCAAGGGTGAAGTCCCTCACAGCCCAGATGAAACTAGGGAAGAACTTCACAAACTCGCTTGTCTCATCAACATCCTCATCGGATGATTTGACCTTAATGCACTCTGTTAGTTCAGTAACATATCTGACAGTTTGTTCAGGCTTGTCAAACAGAAATGTCATGTGACAACAACATGTGATTTATAGTCTAACAAAACAAATTATTCATTCCAAGAAGTACTAATTAAATTCTCAACACCACTGATAAATAATTGTTTAGTATCACAAAGCCTAGCTATGAAGGAAGAAGGAAGTAGATGTAGACAAGTCACCCACCCCACTGCATGCTAACACAAACTCATTTTTTGTTTTATAGTGTGTAGTTCTCCAACTAACCGGCTATCTCATGTTATTACTGTCTTCAATGGATTCAGATTCTGTTTTATTGGCCACAGTATTATTGGTGATTGTTGAGAGAGGCATTTTTTTTAAAAGGGCAGGGGCCGAGCCCCCAAAGCCCTCCCCTCTGCACTTACCTGGTGTGCATTCGTGCAACGTTGTGTAGGAATTTTTCACTGCATTTTGTGACAGGACACAAACGCACACCAGGCAAGTGCAGACGGGAGGGCTTTGGGGGCTCGGCCCCTGCCCTTTTAAAAAAAATGCCTCTCTCAACAATCACCAATAATACTGTGGCCAATAAAACAGAATTTGAATTATAATTAATATAACATAGTGTATAAAACAGCAACAAAGCGCTCAAATGTCGGAAAATCCCGTTTATCTTTTACGTATCTGTCAGTCTGAAATGTCGTTGCCATGACGTGTTGCTATGGTGCGTGTCTTGCTTGACTGCTCATTCTGACACTGCCTTCTCTATATATATTTTTCTTTTTGTTGTAATTATTCTGCTCATTGTAAAAGTAAAATCACAGACTACGTTTAAACGGACAGCAGTAATCTAATTATTGACCTTAATCTGATTAAGACAATATTCTGATTACGGTGTTTACATGAGGTTTTTTTTTTATGTTCCTGTTTTATATGTTATAGAACAAAGATTGAATAATGGCACACGTCATTACGTTCCCATGCCGCGCAGTCCGACGTTCCTCCAGAATTTCACGTATCAACATAGTTTGCCTACGTTATGGTACCATAAACAAGTTTTGTGTGTTTCATATTTACATTTTTACAAAAGCTTCAAGTGCAGTTCATTATTTGTCATGCAAAAAGGAATACTCCACACGTCTTAATTCGATTTTAACCGGATTAAGCTGTTTACATGGTAGCTTTACATGGTAGAGTATTGTCTTAATCAGGTTAATGTCGGAGTATTGTTGTCCATGTAAACGTACTGACTGTCTAGAGTGAACGAGAGTGCCTCGCTTTTTGTAAATCCATCCAACGTATCTGATCTGCACCAGGGGCATTTTTGACACAACAAGCCACCCAGCAAACCCGGTTAAGAGTCACTGTTAGCCACTGGTTTAGGTCATCTTACTTAGACTATATATATATATATATATATATATATATATATATATATATATATATATATATATATATATATATATATATATATATACTAGTTATATGTGATTGCACTGTAAGGATTGCTATAATTTCACTGTGCTTTGTATAGTGACAATAAAGAATCTTCTTGAATGATAGTTCTCAAGGTTGTCTGAAGGATACTGCAGTTCCTCTATGGCCCTGTTGTCAATCGTCCCTCGACTGTTGTAGACCAGAGTGCTGCTCAATAACACAGCCAGACAGAAGATATTGGTGTCATGCTTTGAGTCTCCCTGAGAAAAAGAATAATGGAGTTATGAAATAGGATTAATAAAAAAAAAAAAATTTAACAGCGTAAGTCAGTGCAAATTAGTCTTTAAGAAAATGTGTTGCATCAATCCAATTTTTTTAAGAAAGTGCCATCACAACCTCCTATTTACAACAATCTAGCAAGCTATGACTTGAAAACATGTTCATTCTCAAAAGCCAACCACATGCTGAATGTGACATTCTGTCTGAATAAGAGTATCTCTGCTCTGAAAGAGAGTGTTCTGCTTGTGACATTTGATGTTACTTTAAGTTGTGTTTCAGTACTTTAGTTTTTACTTCACCATGTCCACGTCTCCGAGTCCCTCCGAGTCCAGCAGCACCAGAGTGGTTCCTGCTTTAGTGGGGTGGGGCACACACCACATCCAGATGCCCTTTGTCTTGGACTCAATGGTGCTGCCCAACGCAAACCCTGATAATGCCACACCAAAAAAACAAAACAAAAACACTCTGCAATAACTTGTATGCATGTAACTGCATGATGTATATCTTAAGTTTTTTGATGCTATCAGCGCTGCCTGTGTAGATCTAACCTGTTTGTTTCCCTGCGAGGCGGTTCATCAGGTAGGACTTCCCGGTGCGGTAGAGACCCACCACGGCCACCACCACCACCGGCTGCTGGATCTGCTGCAGGATCTGTAGCGCTGACGGCTGCACACACAGCTTCCCATCTGACTCCGTGTCAATCAAGCACACTGGTTTGTCCATGGACACTGGAGATCGAACTTACACACACACACACACACACACACACTTATATGTTGGTACTTTTTCAAGGACTTTATATAGGTGTAATGGTGTTTATACTGTGCTAATCCTATTTTCCATCCGCAACCTCTAATCCCATCTCAGTCTACATCACTACACCTACATTATGAGTACATACAAACACTCACTGATCCGTTTTAATATATACAGATATGCATTCATTCATTTTTAATAGACACAGACAATTATTATTAGCATGCTTCCTTTACACATACGGTTACAACACAGAACAGAGACATACGATACCTGTTTCAAATCTGTTTCTAAACTTACCTGCTCTCTGTGATTTCTCTTGAGTTCTGAAGAACACTGTTTTATAGTAGTTCCTTCCTGGTAGCCACGCTTGAAACCACACCTCTAAATCCGGCCCCATTTCTTCTTATTGACTGCCAGAGAAGTGTATGGTTGTGTCTGTTTCTGTTCTTTGGAATAATTTTTCATGCAACCTAAATTTTTCTTAAAAACTGCATGTTCATTTTTACACATATATTCCTTTGCTAAGCACAATCTCAAATATTTACTTTACATTCAGATTTTTTTGGGATATGCATGAATCCATTATAATGGACATTTTCTTGATAAATATTGAATGCAAATGAAAGTGTTTTAGAGAAGATTGAATTTTTGACCTCAGTTCATGTAGTAATGAACATTTGGAAGTTGTGCACACATTAATAATTAGCACCAGGCTTATTCATTGGTAGATGTTTGTGTGTGGGTTATGCAATGCTTTAAAACCGTGAAAAGAGTCTCAAAATCCAAATGATCAGAGATCAACTCAGAAAAGACATCAATGAAAGCATGTGTGTCACCTGATTTACAAATGTACATCTTGCACAAATTACGGTATACTAATACAGAAGAAAATATTTTTTATTTTTATTAAGACTTTATTAAGAGCTCTGATGACTGTTCCACGATTGGCCAGATTCACCGCATGGCAACAATCAGCATTTCATGTTTATTCATGTTAAGTCCTGGAGGGTGGTGGAGAGAAGGTGGTCCAAGGGGAGGGATGGAGGACCAGGCCCGTGAAGGAGAACTAGACCTGAATCATGGAGCAGAGGCAGGCCTGGACTGTGGAACAGTGAGACCATGAGACATTGAGCAGTGGACTGTGGAGCTGTGGCGGACCTGGATCATGGGGAGAAGATGGTAAACACCAAGGTGGTGCTGGTGGAACTAGAGACCACCACTGCGGAGCAGATGAGGCTGATGACTACAGGACAGAGTTGATGGAGCAGAAAACGACCATGGTGGAGCAGGTGGAGGCTATGACCATCTCCTCAGTACAGGCAGAGAGGACCATGATGGTTCGGCAGGCCCTGGAGGAGAAAGAACATGAAGGAACTTCGTGGACATGGTGTGGCGGCCATGATGGCTAGAGACTCGGGCATGGCGGCCATGATGACTGGAGGCTCAAACAACGTGCCAGACACAGATCAAGAGCAGGAAAAACATCATAGGTGTGACAGATCTGGAGGTTGAGGCGTGATGGTGCCTTTCCTAAGAATCTAAAAACCAAGAATGAAGAAAAACAGCTCTAACTGTTTCTTTTATAATCATCTCCTTAGAATTAAATGTTCAAGTCAACATGTTATGGCATTGTGGTTCTCTACATGACAGGCGTGGTGCAGCAACATTCCTGAGAAAGACTTCATGGGAAATAGAGTTCACTTTCTCTTTCTTTCCTGTTAACAGCTGGTATTAATTAAATTCAATTCAATTCAAATATATTTATATAGCGCTTTTCACAATACACATTGTTTCAAAGCAGCTTTACAGAAAGTGCATTTCATAAATGTACATTGAAAAATGTTAGAAAAAATTAATCAATCATGTATTATTTTAGGCCATAACAGCGCTGGCGTTGAGTCGTCTCTTCACAGGTGTTGGGGCATCTGAAGTCTCCATGAGAGGCTGGATACAAACTGGAGCTGACCAACTATTTACCTCGGGACTAGTATCCCGAGATAACAACAGAAAAGCAGATGGGAAATAATTAGCATAGCTGCTGTTCAGAATATTAATGCTTTTGATCCGATTTAACTGTAGTATAAAAGGTAATTATAATGTGAATGCTTGGCTAAAGAGATGCGTCTTCAATCTAGTTTTGAACTGGGACAGCGAGTCTGAACCTCGAACAATATCAGAAAGACTATTCCAGAGTTTAGGAGCTAAATGTGAAAATACCCTCCCTCCTTTAGTGGACTTAGATATCCTAGGAACGACCAGAAGCCTCGAGTTTAGTGATCTTAAAGAGTGCAATGGATTGTAGGGCGATAGAAGATCCGTTAAATACACTGGAGCTAAACCATTTAGGGCTTTATAGGTCAGTAGCAATACTTTGTAATTGATACTGAACTTAATAGGTAACCAGTGTAGAGATGATAAAATTGGTGTTATATGATCATATTTTCTTGACCTAGTAAGAACTCTAGCAGCTGCGTTTTGGACTAACTGTAGCTTGTTTATTGAGGATGCAGGACAACCAGCTAATAAAGCATTACAGTAATCTAGTTTCGAGGTCATGAATGCATGAACTAACTTTTCTGCATCAGAAATAGATAGCATGTTACGTAGCTTAGCAATGTTTCTAAGGTGGAAAAATGCTGTTCTTGTAACATATGAAATATGATTTTCGAAAGACAAGTTGCGGTCTAATATAACACCCAGGTCTTTTAATGTAGAGGATAAAGTGACAGGACATCCTTCCAAGTTAAAGTTGTATTGTGAGAGGTTTTGTGTGCAGTTCTTTGTATTTAATTTAATATCTTCAACACACGCTGTCAGTTTAGATAATTTAGCGTTTTCATCTGGTCGTGATGAAATATATAATTGAGTGTCATCAGCATAACAGTGGAAATTAATTCCATGTTAAGTGGCAGCATATATATTGAGAATAGCAGAGGGCCTAACACAGATCCTTGCGGCACCCCATTGTTAGGGGTATAACAGCTTAGACCCAGAGACCAGTAGTGAAGAATGAAGACAAAGAGTCAGGAGTGCAATTAATTAAAGAAAATTTTTACTTAAGAATAGTTTGCAGTTTCATCAGCAGAAGCCAGCTTCAAGTCTCACAAGGAGTTCGTAGGCCACGCTTTCTCTCTACCGGTCTCGTCGTACCGTACATACAATTGTCCCAACAGTTATACTGTTTTCAAGGTCTAGCCACGTCATTACTTCAAGGTGTATGATTCTGATTGGCTCAGAGAAAATGCACAGTCAACTTCTCTCACAGTAAATTTCCACACAAGGATAGATAGCAGAGCATATCACTAAACTAGGCAGACTAATTGTCGCCCCATGACTAGATTTAGATCATTGTTGACCTCGGAGGTTGCAGAAAGGCGTCTTCACGTCTGGTGTTGTGTGCAGAAAATGTCCATCTTCAATATTAGGCCTGCACAGATCATGCAACGCACACACACAAGAGCTCCCCAGAATCACAGCTCTCCCAAGGTTGGAGAGTCTTATCAACAAAGCACTTCACCAAAACATACTGATAACATGTGCTTTATCTCAGTGAGAGGTACAGACAATAGTACAGGCAATATTCATCTTGATTCTTTAGTGTTTCAGTAAAAGGAAATATAAAATGAATAAAATATAATAAAAGTGAAAGACAAATTCATATTTAATCTCTGGAAGCCGTGCTAAGTGAGCAAACACTGTTACTGCACTCCCAGCATGTTAGGGGTTTGTGATACACATAGGCCAGCCGCCACTCAAAGACCAAATAAAAACTTTAGAAAAAATAAAAGAACAAACAATCAGTAGTTCTATGGGGTAAAATCAACTGGAATTAATCATTAGAAATAAGAGGATAAATATTAATTAAGGCTTTGATTATGAATCTGATTAAGATATTTTACAGGTATATTGAAGCGGCAGGGGATTTCAGACTTCCCCCTTCATTCCCCCCTTAGTCCAATTTTGGGGTCCTGTCACCCCAACATTTTGGGCTACCAATTTCGGCCGCTACATAATTTCTATGTTCCCCCCTTGTCAGGTTATAAAACAGAAAATATCCTCTTCAAGGATTTAACTTCAACTATTATTAATGTATTAATCTAGGATAATTTGGCTTTTATCATTGGCTTGAATGCTTACAAACAAGCACATATTCGTCCTCAGAAGGACATAGTAAATTAACCCCATGTCATCATAAATACCAAAATAAATCATTCCAAATAGGTATTTGCGAATACACTCCTTCCAAAATAAAGACCTTTTTCATGTTCAATAATGGTCTGAAATAAAAATAAACAAAAACAAAAAATAAATAGACAGAATAATCCATCCAATTACATCCAATCATAAAACATCAAACTTTTTTGTCAAACTTGCTATTTCCATCAAATCCATTTTTTTCACTCATCATAGCCCACATCGTTTTTAACCTAAATGAACATAACCATAAAATTCTAAAATGTAAAAAAAAAAACATTTAATCAAAATTACATAATCATCAATTCGTATCATATTCAATCAGCTTGTTCATATTTTTTTTTTCTTGTGACATAATGCTTAACCATTTCCAATACCCAATTGGTATTTATCAAATTCTTTTCAGCTCATGTTTATAAAACATTCAAAATCAATCAATTATGATTTCTTTTAAAGTACATTTTTCTCAGTGTCTTTTCCATTAAACTCTTTAGGCGTAAACTCCAAATGACTAAAATCCTCTTAATTCATGTCATATGGTAGTGATACTTATCATCAAATACTCACTAGCCTTACCTCGCCACTTACACCAAATTCTTTTTATAATTTTACCAAGAACAAATTCTCATAATCTCCCATAGTATTTTAACTTTGTACTATAAGTCATCATCAGTTTCTTTAAAGCTGTTTTAAAACAATCTGTTTTTTGAAAAGCATTCATAGTTCACTTTATATTAACCTAATTTGTCTTCAGGTTTCGAAAGTTTTGTCACAACATCAATCTTTGGGCTATGTCTCTCTTGTTTTAACTTCCTTGTAATGTACTTGTATCAAAATCTGCAGATGCACCATGTGCTCATTATTATTTATCTTATCTCTACTGCTCTGCAGAAACCAAAATATTACATCACACAGAAAAAAACTAAAAAGTTACTTGATTTTCCAACATTAATTGTAGTTCTCTCTATAAATCAAATGTCATGCCTCCATTTAATGGAAGAAACATAAAATAAAAGAAAAATAAAAATTTCTTCTTAGAAGTTATCTCTTTGTTCGCCCTCCTGCCTTTCAGAAATATGAGGGAGTCTCTGGATAATTTGGATAGTGACTTCAGCCAATTTGTCACTTGTCTCTGCCGTCAAGTCCATAAAATGTACCTTTACCATTCTAAATCAATCGACATTATTCAATTGTAGACCCTCTGTTGAATTTAAAGAAGGGTTTTTAACCCATCATGGACGGCAATCTTTAACTTTAGAAATCTTTTTAACATAAGCACTAATCCAGAGATTAATTCAAATCAGCATCATAAATGACAAAAGTCATAATTACCAGTAACGGACAGAGCTGGATACCAATCCACTTAAAGCTCGTCCCATGTTCAGTTCTGGATCATCTTTTCACCAGATTCCTTCAGAATTAGCAGTTTCTTTAAATGTTGTCGTTTGACTTAACCCATCTGTGATGATAAACACTCATTCCAGAGGTTAATGACACCATACACTAGACATCAGGACAGAATAGTTCCCAACACATCCAAAACATAAAGTGCAGTCATCAACGTACACACACCCTAAACACAAATATTAATTTCTCATTCTCAAAATTTGCGTTTGGTGCTAACTCTAAAAATTATTTAAACTGCTTTTACAAAATCTCTTAACCAATTTCAGATCATGTCTGTTCATTATTCATCTGTTTTTATAAAAGTCAGCTGGGTTGTTTTGGTTCTGATATCATTTCTTTGTAGCAGGGCGATAACAAACTGTCACAGTACCATCCCTGTGTCCACCAGCAGTCTCTCTCTTTCTCTCTCTCTCTGATAATCTTTTCAACTGTCTTCTAAGACTTTAACTGTTACATTCTTTAACCTTTAATCCTTCAAAGTTTAGAAATTTAAATGTTTAACTTTCAAATTAGAACATCTCCAATAAGTTACACTATGAAATTGTTTCAAGTTATCTTTAGCTTAAATACCTTTGTCCTTCAGACCTTCCTTAAACTTCAAAAGCCATCCTCCTCTTAAAGACTTCACCATGTTTCTGAATTAAGCCTGCTGAAGTAAACTCATAATAACATTAATTCAGTTTTACTGATACAAATTAATACATTTTGTTCTGGTCTCCACACAAGTTAAATGACAAGCACTGCATGGTCTCAACCAGCTCTTGAATGCCCCCTACCATCATAACTCTTTCGCTCAGGGTCTTTCTTCCCTGGCACTCAATGTATGCGGTATTTGGGTGAGCGGTATAGAGGAGCATAATTAGGCCAGGCCCTGCTGTGTCCTGTCTGGACTCTCGGCCCCCACAAGCACAGCTTCCCCCCTTCACTGATGCTGCTGGCCTCACAGACATCGCTCCACTCTCATACACACTTCACATAAAACCCCAAGTGGGGTCCCAAGTGACTTTACGGTGATTTCCCGGCAGGTTGTTCCCGCTGGCCAAAGAGAATCTTACCCGTCTTCGGGAAACCACCTCGTGCCCACTTGGTCATCGCTTGAGATCTTTGACCCTCAACAGGATCCAATATTTTCTGGAGCCTTTTTTGGAAAGTGCATTCAAGAGTCACCAGAGCCAATTAGTCTGCTTACTATAGGTAGAACATGGAGACAGGTTAATCATAACACAACTTAATCACTAAAATCCATCATACCTCTTCAAAGACGCAATCTATCAGTGCGTGGGTTACACTCAGTGAATTTTAGCCATAACAACTGTCCATTCAATTTAGAGTTTGACTATCTCTATGAACAAAGCCATTTTCTGTACATGGTGGAGGCTAAGATCAGACACTGAAGTTACTGGTCATATGTAAAACATTAATCAACAAAATCTTTTAAGGTCTGTGTGTAAAATCATCTTATACCTCTTTAACCACTAAAACATATCTTATTATTTTCAAGTGATGCTCTGTGCTTTTACATATCAATATCTTATCACAGGTTCAGATATCAGCTTTGAGCTCGTTTCGAAAGAGAGAGACACTCCTAGGCATTCAGGACTGGTACTGCATTTTCATAAACTTTTATCTTCTCTCTCTAGCACAGCATAAGACTTGGCTAGAGATTACATTTGTTTTTCAATAAACATCAGACATTATCCTTTTAACTCTATCCTTTGCCAGAAATGACGTTTTCCAATAACCATAGTTGTCATTTTTGTCTTTTGCCCATACAACAAATTTAAACTTCAACATCCAAATTGAGTCTGAGTTACTCTTTTTTTAGCCACAGCACCAGAAAATACATGGTGGGCCAGATTCAGACAAGCAAATAGTTTTATTACAGCTCAGCAGGAGCTTATCTTTTGAAACCAAAACATCAGCTTCTAGGGTTTTCAACATTTTTAACACCAATTCTCCTACAGTGTTTTTACCAATATTCAGTCAACTAAACAGAATTTTCAATAGAGGAACAGGAACAACTTTCTCATAAGTTTATCATTTAAACCATCCTACTTCACTATTTATTTTCTTGCCTCTTCACGTGTTATGCAGTCATTGTCTGTAATTTATATCAATAGATTTTCCTTCAAAAGGATTTCCTTGAGACGTCAATTTATTATTATTCAAACTTCTTAGACAGAGTGTAAGTCACTTCTGTTTCTTTTTACTTTGGTTTGTTTACAGAATGTTAGTCTGGTGGCGTGAATTGCCATTTGTTGTTTCTTTCTACACTTTATAGGTGAGAGGTTATAGTTACATTCAAAATGGCCCTACTGACCATAGTTAAAACACTGTCATCTGGTTTAGCAACCTTCAGCAACCTATTTTCTTTAATTTCAGTCTGGTTCTCAGTCTCTGGGTCTGTGCTTAAAGCGTCAACTTCGATAGTCTTTGAACAGAGCTTGTGATCAGTAAAACATAATGGCTTGCAGAATCACAGCTCTCCCAAGGTTGGAGAGTCTTATCAACAAAGCACTTCACCAAAACATACTGATAACATGTGCTTTATCTCAGTGAGAGGTACAGACAATAGTACAGGCAATATTCATCTTGATTCTTTAGTGTTTCAGTAAAAGGAAATATAAAATGAATAAAATATAATAAAAGTGAAAGACAAATTCATATTTAATCTCTGGAAGCCGTGCTAAGTGAGCAAACACTGTTACTGCACTCCCAGCATGTTAGGGGCTGTGTTACACATAGGCCAGCCGCCACTCAAAGACCAAATAAAAACTTTAGAAAAATAAAAGAACAAACAATCAGTAGTTCTATGGGGTAAAATCAACTGGAATTAATCATTAGAAATAAGAGTATAAATATTAATTAAGGCTTTGATTATGAATCTGATTAAGATATTTTACAGGTATATTGAAGCGGCAGGGGATTTCAGACTTCCCCCTTCACCATAGTCTACTGATGTTATCTTTGATTTTTCCCCATTTAGACAGACAAAATGGTAGCGGTTTGATAAGTACGATCTAAACCAGTTTAATGCCTGTCCCTGAACACCAGTGTAATTTTGAAGTCGATCTAAGAGTATTTTATGATCTATAGTATCGAACGCAGCACTAAGATCGAGTAGAACTAGAATTGAGATACAGCCTTGGTCAGAAGCTAGAAGTAAATCATTTGTGATTTTAACGAGTGCAGTTTCTGTGCTATGATGCGGCCTGAATCCTGATTGAAATTTTTCATAGATATCATTTTCTTGCAAGAAAGAGCACAATTGAGCGGACAACTTTTTCTAGTATTTTAGACATAAGTGGAAGATTTGAAATGGGTCTGTAATTTGCTAGGTTATTATGATCTAATTGTGGCTTCTTAATGAGAGGTTTTATGACTGCCAACTTGAATTTTCTTGGAACATGACCTAAAGATAAAGACGAGTTAATAATATTGAGAAGAGGCTCTTCCACTACAGGTAACAGCTCTTTCAGTAGTTTAGTGGGTATTGGATCTAATAAACATGTTGTTGGTTTAGAAGCAGTGATAAGTTTATTTAGCTCTTCCTGTCCTATAGTTGTAAAGCGGTGTAGTAGTTCTTGAGGGGCGATAATTGAGACGTCATTAAAGATTGTACAATTACAATTCATAAAATCATTACTACTAAACTGTAACGAAATATTTTGCTCAGGCAGTGCTTGTTTATTTGTTAGTCTAGCCACGGTGTTAAATAAAAACCTTGGATTATTTTGGATATTTTCTATTAGTTTGCGGAGATGCTCAGCCCTGGCTGCTTTTAGGGCCTTTTATAACGTGACGTACTATCTTTCCACGCGATTCTAAAGACCTCTAAATTAGTTTGTTTCCATTTACGCTCTAAGTTACGAGTTTCTCTCTTGATAACATGTGTAGTACTGTTGTACCATGGTGCTTTAGTTTTCTCTCTAACCTTTTTTAATCAAATTGGTGCAACAATTTCTAATGTACTAGAGAAAATGGTGCTCATACTGCTAGTCATTTCCTCTAGTTCATCTGTTTGTTTGGGTTCACTGAGCAGCTGAGACAGATCAGGTAAGCTATTTGAGAATCTATCTATAGTGGTTGGAAGGATTGTTCTGCCTGGTCGATAACGTGGCGCAACATGACAGATTTCAGCAGTACGCAGTATACAAGTTACCATGTAATGGTCAGTGACATCATCACTTTGCGGTATAATATCTATATCGGTTGGGTTGGTTCCATGTGATATAATTAAATCTAGTGTGTGATTAAGACGATGAGTGGGACCAGTGACGTTTTGCTTGACTCCAAAGGAGTTTAATAGATCTGTAAATGCAGCCCCCAATGCATAATTTGTGTTATTTACGTGTATGTTAAAATTTTCAACAATTAATGCTTAATCGACGTTGACCAATAGATCTGAGAGAAAGTCCGCAAACTCTTTTAGGAAATCAGCATAGGGCCCTGGAGGTCTATATACAGTAGCCAAGGCTAGAGATAATACGGTTTTCTTTCTTACATCTAAGAGCGTAACATTTAGCACTAGTACTTCAAACGTATTAAACCTGTGTCCTGTTTTCTGAGTAACATTAAGAATATCTCTATAGATTGTTGCAACACAATCGCCACGACCAATCAGACGGGGCTCATGCTTATAACAGTATCCTGGTGGAGTAGACTCATTAAGACCAAAATAATCATTTGGCTTAAGCCAGGTTTCAGTAAGGCAAAGTACATCGAAACTATTATCTGTGACCATTTCATTTACAATAACCGCCTTAGGTGTGAACGATCTAATGTTTAGAAGACCTAGTTTTAGAAATTGTTTTTGTTCACTAATATTGAGATTTTCTGGTTTAATTACAATTAGATTTTTCCTAGATCCTACAGTAGATTTAATGTTTGACCTCACTAAACGAGGAATAGACACAGTTTCTATATAATGTTCTACATTGGTACTTATGTCAATTAAGTTAGGACAGCAAAGACTGGGGTCATATGTCCATATGAAAAGTCATATGGTGGTGTGTAACGCCCTGGAGATGTTGTCCGACAGAAGAGCCGCTCTGCTGGGGTGAAGGCCATCAGGACGGAAGAGCCTAGGTCGCTCCCAAAACAGATTCCAATTATTTACAAAGAGCAGCTTCTGTTCATTACACCATGACATTAAGCATTCATTTAGAGCAAGTAATCTACTAAACCTTTCATGTCCTAGTCGGTATGTGGGAAGGGGTCCAGACACAATGATCGTTGCTTCAGGCGATGTTCTGCGCACCGTCTCGACCAGACTCCTGTAGTCCTTCTTCAGAACCTCCGTCTGCCACAGCCTGATGTCGTTCGTTCCCGCGTGCAGCACGACAGCTCCGATGCGCTAGGTAGCGCGGACATGCCGGACGGTGGAAGTACCGATGACCACAGTGCCGCGTTCCGTCTCGCGAAGAGGGGAGAAGCGGTTCCGAGTGGAGATCTCAAAGATCGGGAGGGGCGGAGAGGTCCTTGCTCTGGTCCTGGCTCACGTCTTCCGCTGTGGAAACACCCAGGGTCCATGGTGCTGTGTCGGTGCCGGAGTGAACGAGACCAGGGATGATCTCGTCCTGGGTGCTTGGGTCCTGTGTAGAGAAACACACGGAGTAAACGAGGTCGGAGACAAAAGGTTACTAACCACTGACTTGTGAGCATCGGCGCGTGATGTTTCGAGCGCTGATCGTCTCTCTCTCAGCACGGCTCGTCTGTCTAGCAGGTCGCGAATCTGCTTGTCCAACGACTCCAACTCCAACTGCACCGAATGCACCTCGAACGTGTCCTCACCTGCACTCAAAGGTAACATTAGACACACATAAGAGTTAATCGCCATTGTAGTAGATGTGCTACAATGGCGAATTGTAGGTTTCAGTGGTTACGGGTGTAAATAAGTTACCACGCGTGCATTGCTAGCGGGCTACGACAAGTAGCGGAAGTTCGGATATAAGTAGCGATATCAAAGCAATCCGATGGTATGATCCGATGGTATCGGTGATATGTTCACACGCTGTAAATAATGGAAAGTATTGGTTTGTAAGCGAGTGTTAAGAAGAAAATCAAGTATTATGAGTCACAAACACATGTGAACGAAACCACCATATTAAAGGATTTACTATGTATTATAGGAATACTGGGAGGCCTGATACAAAATATGTCAAACAGAGCTACATATAGCCTTCGATATTAACAGAAACAAACTATATGTCACATGCCTGTCCTGTCTTGTGTGCACATGTGGGTTTTGTTATTTTGGCCATGTGCTCCTGTCATTGTTTGATCCCTCCCCCCTTGTTCCCTCATTCCCAGTTTGATTTCTCCCCTTTATATACTCCTTGTGTTTGTCGGATCATTGTATTGTCTACGTTTCCCGTCTCCCCGGTTTGGTATGTTTAGTTTATGTATTCTGATTGTGTTTTTCCCCCACGTGGGTTTTTGTTTGTTTTTATGTTTTGTTTTATAATTAAATCCTTTTACCTGCACTTGAGTCCTCGCACCCGTTTGTCTTTTGTTCGATCGTGACAGAACGATCCGACCATCAGAGGTCTCAGCAGGATGAGCGAAAGCCAGGTCCATCCTTGTGGTTTAAGTACACTCCGCCAAAAGGGAATGGACATACGGGGATTTACCCAGAGGTTCTGGGAGAGGGCAGAGCGGCTTAGTTGCCTTGATGTGGGCCTCAAGGACATTTTTAATCTCTGCTTGGATTACCCTCTTCCGCAGTGGGAGATTGAGATGGTGAGCCACTTGAACTTTTGGAACTTTTCTAATTTTCTATACCACCGCAATAAGAGAAGGATTCCAGTTCCTGTGGTCCTGGTTCTGGTGGTCTCTGTTCCTAAACAAAGGAGGAGGCGAAGGGCTCCCTCTGCACCAGTCCTGGTTGACTCTGTTCCGGTGGTCCCAGTTCCGGTGGATCGAATTCCGGTGGTCCCTGTGCCGGTAGATCGTGTTCCGGTGGTCCCAGTTCCGGTAGACCGTGTTCCGGTGGTCCCAGTTCTGGTGGTCCCGAGTCCGGACATGGCCTGGAGGGCTGTGATGGGATATTTCATGGTGGCCGTCTGGAGGGAGTGGGAGAAGCACAGGACCTTCTCCGAGCTCCCAGAGGCAGTTCCGGTGGATTGTGTTCCGGTGGTCCTTGTGCCGGTGGTCCTTGTGCCGGTGGTCCCTGTGCCGGTGGATCGTGTTCCGGTGGATCGTGTTACGGTGATCCCTGCTCCGGTGGTCCCTGTGCCGGTGGTCCCAGTTCCGGTGGACTCTGTGCCGGCTGAACTTTGCTGGCCGCCATGGCTATTTGTTTGCCCCATCCCTCCCTTGTTTTCCTCTTCCTTGTCTGTTCCTTCCTTGTCCGTCCCTCCCGTGCCGCCCTGGTCCTTCCCTCCCGTGCCGCCCTGGTCCGTCCCTACCGTGCCGCCCTGGTCGGTCCCTCCGTCCCGCCCTGGTCGGTCGCTCCCGTCCCTCCTGGTCCGTCCCTCCTGGTCGGTCGCACACGTCCCTCCTGGTTGGTCCCTCCCGCCCCTCCCTGGTCTGTCCTCCCGCCCCTCCCTGGTCTGTCCCTCCCGCCCCTCCTGGTCTGTCCCTCCTGTCCCTAGTGGCGTCTGGTAGCCGCTCCTTAAAGAGGGGGTAATGTCACATGCCTGTCCTGTCTTGTGTGCACATGTGGGTTTTGTTATTGTGGCCATGTGCTCCTGTCATGGTTTGATTCCTCCCCCCTTGTTATCTCATTATTGGTTTCATTTGCCCCACCTGTGTTCCCTCATTCCCAGTTTGATTTCTCCCCTTTATATACTCCTTGTGTTTGTCAGTCCTTGTCGGATCGTTGTATTGTCTACGTCTCCCGTCTCCTGTTTCCCCGGTTTGGTATGTTTAGTTTATGTATTCTGATTGTGTTTTTCCCCCTCGTGGGTTTTTGTTTGTGTTTATGTTTTGTTTTATAATTAAATCCTTTTACCTGCACTTGAGTCCTCGCACCTGTTTGTCTTTTGTGTGATCGTGACACTATATTATGATTAAGAGTAAGATATAATATGTTAAGACAGTAGATATGCAAATTACTGTTGCACATGCATCACTGACTGTATATTACTTTTTATTGTTAAAATTGAGATGTATGCATCATAATAAACATGTTGAACACAATAAAAATCACAATGACTTAGTTGTTTGCAGTTGTTGTAAATTATTTTAATGGATTTTCAGAGAGACGACACTGAAGGAGGAGAGAGGACCAGGCCTGGACTTTATGTTGTTTAGTTTGTTTTATTATGTGTGTGCGGCAGCCGACTGTGAGGGGCCGCATTACTTTCGTTTAGTTTATTTATTTAAGTCTTTGTTAACGTTGGCCAGTTCCCGCCTCCTTCGTCCATATCAGAATTACATAAAGTCCAGGCCTGGCCCTCTCTCGTCCTTCACTGTCGTCGCTCCTCCTTTTAATGCGCCCAAGCTCCTCCGTGAGACACGAGACCGGTGTGTTGCGCAGCTGGTGCTCATTACCACGCCACCGGCCTCGCCCCCATTCTCACGGCCCCTCTGCCTTGTCCTGCTCGCCACACAAATCAGTATTTTCTAACATTTAAACCTCTTTTCATGTAGTTGCGACGTTATAATGTGTTGACCCCACCTCATTGATAGATCCCTTATGCTGAACATTATTCTTGTACAAACACACAATGTATTAAGCAGTACAATTTCACTGACTTTTTTTAGAGACATTTTTCATTCAATACTTTATGTAGGCATACTGCTTAATACAGTGTCTGTTTGAAGAATGACGTTCAACATATGCCTATACTAACAAATAAAGTATGATATATATTTTTATTTTGTCTTGTTTTGATAGACATGACACAATATAACATAGCGAGTACATGAAAAGAGGTTTTACTGATATAAAAAAAAAAACTGATTGTGGCCGATCATGGAACATATTACTTACTCCAATATATATCAACATGAAATGGCAACCAAAAGGGCTTAGATACAAAACTATAGGGATAATATGGCAAAAACAATCAAGGAAATCATGACACATGAGGGGCAAGGGAATCACATGACAAACCAGGAACTAAGACTGTGAGCATGAATACAAAATAAGACATGAACAAATCCCAAACAACATGACATTCCCTTTTTAATGGGCGTCTCCAGACACCCCATAGGAACACCCACCCCAAAACCAAAAGTCCAGGAGGGTGGTGGAGGACCGGGCCCGTGAAGGAGAACTAGACCTGAATCATGGAGCAGAGGCAGGCCTGGACTGAGGAACAGTGAGACCATGAGACATTGAGCAGTGGACTGTGGAGCTGTGGCGGACCTGGATCATGGGGTGAAGATGGTAAACTGGAGGAGAAAGAACATGAATGACTTTCGTGGCCATGGCGTGGCGGCCATGATGGCTAGAGACTCGGGCATGGCTCAAACAACGTGCCAGACACAGATCAAGAGCAGGAAAAACATCATAGGTGTGACAGATCTGGAGGTTGAGGCGTGATGGTGCCTTTCCTAAGAATCTAAAAACCAAGAATGAAGAAAAACAGCTCTAATTGTTTCTTTTATAATCATCTCCTTAGAATTAAATGTTCAAGTCAACATGTTATGGCATTGTGGTTCTCTACATGACAGGCGTGGTGCAGCAACATTCCTGAGAAAGAGTTCATGGGAAATAGAGTTCACTTTCTCTTTCTCTCCTGTTTACAGCTGGTATTAAAGGAACACTCCACTTTTTTTGAAAATAGGCAAATTTTCCAATTCCCCTAGAGTTAAACTGTTGAGTTTTACCATTTTCTAATCCATACAGCCGATCTCCGGATCTGGCGGTAGCATTTTTGGAGGGGAACTGGCACCCCGACTGAGCCTGGTTTCTCCCAAGGATTATTTTTCTCCATTAGGTCTCCTGATGGGGTTTTGGTTTCCTTGCCACTGTCGCCTCTGGCTTGACTTGCTCAGTTGGGGACACCTAAATCTTTCAAATAAATTTCCAAATAAATCGAATTATTAAACTAAATTACTTATCTAATTACTGATCTAAAGCCCACATTGTCACTGTGTGATAATTTAAATATATTCTGTTGCATTATTTTTCTGTTTAACCCTGTGAAGCTGCTTTGAAACAATCTGCACGTTAAAAGCGCTATATAAATAAAGTTGACTTGACTTGACTCGATAGTATTGAATGCAGCGCTAAGATCGACTAACACTAACAGAGAGATACAACCACTGTCGGATGATAAGAGTCAATCATTTATAACTCTGATGAGAGCAGTCTCAGTACTATGATACGGTCTAAATCCTGACTGGAAATCCTCACAGATACCATTTCTTTCTAAAAGCTAACATAGTTGTGAGGACACTGACTGTAGAATTATTGACTAATTCTGTAAAATCAAGTTGTGTTTTTTTAATAAGCAGTTTAATCATAGCCATCTTAAAAGTTGTCGGTACATATCCTAAACTTAGGATACTCAAATAAATAGAAAACTTAGTACTCAAATAATTAACTAGCCTGCCACACACACACACACACACACACACACACACACACACACACACACACACACACACACACACACACACACGTTTGTTTTTGTGAAATGTGGGGACATTCCATAGGCGTAATGCATTTTATACTGTACAAGCCGTATTTTCTATCCCCCTACACTGCCCCTGCCCCTAAACCTACCCATCACACACACACACACACACACACACACACACACACACACACACACACACACACACACACACACACACACACACACACACACACACACTACCCATCACAGGAGACTGTGCAGTTTACTTTCTGTGAAAAAAACCTCATCCTGTGTGATTTATAAGCATTTTGAAAAGTGAGGACATGGAACGTCCTCATATTTCACCCTCTTTTGTAATACCTGTGTCATACCCATGTCATTATACACATTTGTGTCCTGATATTTCACAAAAACATGCCCACACACACACACACACACACACACACACACACACACACACACACACACGCACACACACACACACACATGTTGTGTTTCCATGTTTTATGGGGACATTCCATAGGCGTAATGCATTTTATACTGTACAAACCGTATTTTCTATCCCCCTACACTGCCCCTAAACCTACCCATCACAGGAGACATGCTGCATTTTTACTTTTTCAAAAAACATCACTTAGTGTGATTTATAAGATGTTTTCCTCATGGGGACCAAAAAAATGTCCCCACAAGGACAAAAATTTGGATATTGTCATCTTTGTGGGGACATTTTGTCCCCATACCGTAGGGATTACCAGTCCACACACACACACACACACACACACACACACACACACACACACACACACACATTTTTTTTATGGTGCCTTTAACACATTCTGTTGACTATAGTTGTGAGGACACTGACTTTTTGTAGAATTATTGACTAATTCTGTAGGATCAAGTTGTGTTTTTTTAATAAGCGGTTTAATCATAGCCATCTTAAAAGTTGTCGGTACATATCCTAAACTTAGGATACTCAAATAAATAGAAAACTTAGTACTCAAATAATTAACTAGCCCTTTGCCACACACACACACACACACACACACACACACACACACACACATGTTGTGTTTCCATGTTTTATGGGGACATTCCATAGGCGTAATGCATTTTATACTGTACAAACCGTATTTTCTATCCCCCTACACTGCCCATGCCCCTAAACCTACCCATCACAGGAGACATGCTGCATTTTTACTTTTTCAAAAAACATCACTTAGTGTGATTTATAAGATGTTTTCCTCATGGGGACCAAAAAAATGTCCCCACAAGGACAGAAATTTGGATATTGCCATCTTTGTGGGGACATTTTGTCCCCATACCGTAGGGATTACCAGTCCACACACACACACACACACACACACACACACACACATGTTTGTTTTTGTGAAATGTGGGGACATTCCATAGGCGTAATGCATTTTATACTGTACAAACCGTATTTTCTATCCCCCTACACTGCCCCTGCCCCTAAACCTACCCATCACAGGAGACTGCGCAGTTTACTTTCTGTGAAAAAAACCTCATCCTGTGTGATTTATAAGCATTTTGAAAAGTGAGGACATGGGGCACGTCCTCATATTTCACCCTCTTTTTGTAATACCTGTGTCATACCCATGTCATTATACACATTTGTGTCCTGATATTTCACAAAAACATGCCCACACAGACACACACACACACACACACACACACACACACACACACACACACACACACACACACACACACACACATTCTTTTATGGTGCCTTTAACACATTCTGTTGACTATAAGATGCAGACTCTCATTCGAGTGTTAGTAGAGTAATAGTTGACTGGGTGAGTTAGGGTTAGAATAAGTTGACATGTAGTTGCAAAGATACTTATAGTCCGTAGAATGTCTTTTGGGGGATGATCACAATAAGGAGTTAGCAGATATTAAGCAGACAATCTACTAATACTCTAATGAGAGAATGTTCAAAAGGAACCATCAAAATAAAGTTTTACCAAATCACTAATTAACCTTATTTATCACGGTTTATTATTAATTAGCAATGTCAAATAAACATGTGATGATATCAGATCATTTAATCTGGACAAAACAAATTTAAATGTCCTAATCCATCATATCAAATATTGTTTGTTTAAGTTTATGTGAAGATAATGAGATCAATTGAATTGTTTAATTGTAAGATTATACAATCCTCTGACGAGTTTGATGATCATATAATTAAAGCATTTCACAAGATACAACATCCGTCTGAAGAGCGCGCATTCATCCGCTTTAAGGCCTGCATCTGCTCTTTGTGTTTCTTCATCATCATAGCCATAGACTGCTCATGTCTCTTGCTGGAGTTGTCCATCATCTCGTCAAACTCTTTAGCTCTGTTACTCTCGGCTTCTGCGTTCTGTCTCTTGAACTCTTCCATCTCCTGGCTCATCCTGTCTGCTTTATCCTTAAAGCCCTTCTCCAACAGAGCGGCCTGCTCCCTCAGTTTACAGTCCATGGCACGCTCTGCCTCCTCTCTCTGGAGCCGCATCTCCTCTCCCATCTTCTCCTTCATCTGTCTCATCCTCTCTTCGTTACTCTGTCTCTCTGCTTCCATCTTCTCTTCTAGCAGTCGCTGCTTCTCTTCTTTAGCTTTGATTTCCTGCTCCAGGAGGGCTGCTTTCTCTATTTCCTCTGGTCATTCATTGACAAAAAAAAGAAAGGAGACTTATGCTTTATAGAGACTCAAACTATGAGATTAACCGTCTGTCTTCCAATAGTTTCAGTTTGCACTCTTTCAAAAACATCAATAGCATACTGAATGTGACATCTGCTGATGTAGTTCTGGCCTTATATGAGTGAGAACTGAATTAGAACCATTAGAGTTCAAATTATTGTATATTGATTGCATTGATCTTGGTTCAGAATGATAATGGCATACATAGCCACCCTAGGCTGCAGTTCTTATTGCAGGGTGCAATTCTTTGACCCTTGAAACAGCTTATCATCAACAACAAATATCATCTTGTCCATGTCTCTGTGTCCAGCATCACTCTCACAAGTACCTAAACCCAGAACCTCTTTCACATAGAGCCTGGTAAGAGCTTACAAACAGGGAAATTGGGATCTAAAGGCCTAAGACTCTCACCCTTAATCTGTTTTTCCTTCTCTGACAGTTTTTTGTAAGCCTGCAGAATTGCTTTGGAATCCACAGACTTCAGCTTCAGAAACTCCTCCAGGACCTCTTCAGCCTATTACATACAGACATACCGAAAGAAAGGTTAATTATGACAATGATCATTTTTCTGTAATGTGTATTAGGTGTATAGAGGTATAATTAAGTGGGCAAGACCTTGACTTCTTTATTGGCCTGGCTGTTATAATTCTTCACAATGTCCTCCAGATCCTTGCAGAAGAGATCATAGCCACCAGGTTTGGCATAGGAACCCTGCTCGAGTTTTTCTGTCATTGGTGCCGAGAGGGATGACAAAAGATCCTCACATCGTTTCTTTGAAGCACGCTCGTTTTGGCACAGGTATCCATCAAAGAGTGTATTAATGTTTTCCTAAAACATAACATGTAACAGTTCTCAGTTTTATAATGTATCAGAGAAGACATGTCCACTCTGACATCTCTTCATACAACTGAACCCAAGGAGTGGGCAGCAAAATAATCACACTGATCTTAGGGTTTGCAGTATGTATTCAGAACCAACAGAAGAGAGATTAATTTTTCAGTTGTTACTGAGTCAACAGTTCCTAAATAAACTAAAACTGAATGTGGAGAGATTCGGTCTACCTCTAGAGATTTCAGGTACTTCCCGTCAGTGTCCCTGAAGTAGCGCTTCATGAAGGTTTGTGTAGCCGTGCTGCTGAGACGTTGGTGTTCTGAGGACACATCCTTCAGTTCCAGAGGGAAGGAGTCCTTCAGCTTCTCCATTCCACTCTGGTAAACCTCAAGGGCCTCCTTCACAGCAGCCTCATTCTCAATCATTGCCATGGCGAGCACAGCATTCTCCAGACACGGCACAGCCCCACTGGAGATGGTGTCCACGTATGTTTTTGCCAGATGACCCAGAACTTAAGAGAAGGAAAGAAGGCAAACAAAAGGATACAGAAAAGCATTGGACAACAGACAGCCATCTGTGAGTACATGCAAACTCTTCAGATTTAATCTTGAATCACCTCTGCCAGTGACTGTGATTCCATCCTTCAGCTTCTTCTCATGGCTCTCCTGAAAGACAAACTTGCAGAAACGATCTGTGACCTCCAGGAAGTCAGGGGATAAGTCAGCAGGATTCAAGCTCTCCAAATGAGACATGTTCTCTGGGGCAGTTGGAAACGGGAAAGTGAAGCATGTCCTGGAAGGGAAGAATTGTTGGATGCACTCCCTGGGTAAGTTGTACTCCATCACTTTTTTTGCTTTGCCTACAACAAATGAGCACATGCTATAGATCCTCTCAATTCAAGTATTATTAAACTATAAGTATTATCCAATAAATTATGAATTTTAAAACAGCAATACAAAAGATCTGTTGACAAAAACTAGTCACACAAACTCATTGTAATAGTGATCATGAGGGCTCTTAAAATATATCTATATATATTTTACTATTAATAAATTACCATATTTCAGCTTCAGAGCAAACTCTAGGTACTCATCCTCTGTTGCATCTTTGCCATCAATCTTTCGCTCAAGGGTGAAGTCCCTCACAGCCCAGATGAAACTAGGGAAGAACTTCACAAATTCATTTGAATCGTCGGCATCCTCATCTGATGATTTGACCTTAATGCAGTCTGTTAGTTCAGTAACATATCTGACAGTTTGTTCAGGCTTGCCAAATATGTCAGAGATGCCAAGTGACTGTCAAACAAAACTAACAAAACAAATGATTAATTCCATGAAGTAGGCTACTAAGCAAAATCTCAACACCAGTGCTAAATACTTTTTAGTATTACAAAGCCTAGCTATGAAGGAAGAAGCCAATAGATGTAAATAAGGGGGAAAGACTAAGCCATGCTCTCTTGTTTGCTCTCAAATGGTTGACCTGCAAAATGCAGCGAAAACAACTACACAACGTTAATAGCCTGATTTACATGTGTATATGTCTATAATGCACTTTAATAATGTGCCTAAAAAAGGCATACTCCACATGTCTTAAATCAGTTTGTGGTTACTTCAAGTACGACTTTAACTGGATTAAGTTAAAGCTGTTTACATGGTAGCTTCTTAATCAGAGTATTGTCTTAATCAGGTTAATGTCGGAGTATTGTTGTCCATGTAAACGTACTGACTGTCTAGAGTGAACGAGAGTGCTTCGCTTTTTGTAAATCCATCCAACGTATCTGATCTGCACCAGGTGCATTTTTGACACAACAAGCCACCCAGCAAACCCGGTTAAGAGTCACTGTTAGCCACTGGTTTAGGTAATCTTACTTAGACTATATATATATATATATATATATATACACTCACCTAAAGGATTATTAGGAACACCTGTTCAATTTCTCATTAATGCAATTATCTAATCAACCAATCACATGGCAGTTGCTTCAATGCATTTAGGGGTGTGGTCCTGGTCAAGACAATCTCCTGAACTCCAAACTGAATGTCAGAATGGGAAAGAAAGGTGATTTAAGCAATTTTGAGCGTGGCATGGTTGTTGGTGCCATACGGGCCGGTCTGAGTATTTCACAATCTGCTCAGTTACTGGGATTTTCGCGCACAACCATTTCTAGGGTTTACAAAGAATGGTGTGAAAAGGGAAAAACATCCAGTATGCGGCAGTCCTATGGGCGAAAATGCCTTGTTGATGCTACAGGTCAGAGGAGAATGGGCCGACTGATTCAAGCTGATAGAAGAGCAACTTTGACTGAAATAACCACTCGTTACAACCGAGATATGCAGCAAAGCATTTGTAAAGCCACAACATGCACAGCCTTGAGCAGGATGGGCTACAACAGCAGAAGACCCCACCGGGTACCACTCATCTCCACTACAAATAGGAAAAAGAGGCTACAATTTGCACGAGCTCACCAAAATTGGACAGTTGAAGACTGGAAAAATGTTGCCTGGTCTGATGAGTCTGGATTTCTGTTGAGACATTCAGATGGTAGAGTCAGAATTTGGCGTAAACAGAACGAGAACATGGATCCATCATGCCTTGTTACCACTGTGCAGGCTGGTGGTGGTGGTGTAATGGTGTGGGGGATGTTTTCTTGGCACACTTTAGGCCCCTTAGTGCCAATTGGGCATCGTTTAAATGCCACGGCCTACCTGAGCATTGTTTCTGACCATGTCCATCCCTTTATGACCACCATGTAACCATCCTCTGATGGCTACTTCCAGCAGGATAATGCTCCATGTCACAAAGCTCGAATCATATCAAATTGGTTCCTTGAACATGACAATGAGTTCACTGTACTAAAATGGCCCCCACAGTCACCAGATCTCAACCCAATAGAGCATCTTTGGGATGTGGTGGAACAGGAGCTTCGTGCCCTGGATGTGCATCCCATGAATCTCAATCAACTGCAAGATGCTATCCTATCAATATGGGCCAACATTTCTAAAGAATGCTTTCAGCTCCTTGTTGAATCAATGCCACGTAGAATTAAGGCAGTTCTGAAGGGGAAAGGGGGTCAAACACAGTATTAGTATGGTGTCCTAATAATCCTTTAGGTGAGTGTATATATAGGATATTTAGCTTGCACTAGTTACATGTGATTGCACTGTAAGAGTTGCTATAATTTCACTGTGCTTTGTATAGTGACAATAAAGAATCTTCTTGAATGATAGTTCTCAAGGTTGTCTGAAGGATACTGCAGTTCCTCTATGGCCCTGTTGTCAATCGTCCCTCGACTGTTGTAGACCAGAGTGCTGCTCAATAACACAGCCAGACAGAAGATATTGGTGTCATGCTTTGAGTCTCCCTGAGAAAGATAAATACAATCATTGAGTTAGAAAAACTGGAGATAAAAAAAAAAAAAGTGAGTGTTCATGGACCATTGAAACTGCTTGTGACATTTGATGTTACTTTTAGTTGTGTATCAGTACTTTTTACTTCACCTTGTCCACGTCTCCGAGTCCCTCAGTGTCCAGCAGCACCAGAGTGGTTCCTGCTTTAGTGGGGTGGGGCACACACCACATCCAGATGCCCTTTGTCTTGGACTCAATGGTGCTGCCCAACGCAAACCCTGATAATGCCACACCAAAAAAAATGAAACAAAACCCCCCCTACAATAACTTGTATGCATGTAACTGCATGATGTATATCTTAAGTTGTTTGATGCTATCAGCACTGCCTCTTCTAACCTGTTTGTTTCCCTGCGAGGCGGTTCATCAGGTAGGACTTCCCGGTGCGGTAGAGACCCACCACGGCCACCACCACCACCGGCTGCTGGATCTGCTGCAGGATCTGTAGCGCTGACGGCTGCACACACAGCTTCCCATCTGACTCCGTGTCAATCAAGCACACTGGTTTGTCCATGGACACTGGAGAATACAGCTGTCCAACAGATACACATTTAAAATCCTTTAAGTAACTGCAGTGTACTAGGAGTAAAAAGTTATGGTGGGTTGAGAAATATTCCAATAATTTTAAACAAAGTAATTCTGTAGATGAGCAGCTTTTCCTTTTTATGTTTAATGACAAATGTGTAAAAGTGTTTATCATGTCATCTTAATATAGCCGGTTCTACTCAGACCGCTCCGAGCAGGATTCAAACTGTGGTCTCCAGTGTGGGAAGTGGGTGCTCAATTATCTAGTGTCAGTCGCTAGAGCACCTCTTGAGATCAGGGGAGTGAGGTTTACACACAGAGCTCTTACTGGCCTACTACAGTTACATGAACACACATATATACATGTGGAAAGAGAAGCAAACAAAAGCCACAGACTTATCCACATAAATAAACATTCCAATAAAACCCACATCTTTCAACACATACAGAAATCCACACTTACATTATGCACACATACACCACAGATTACAAAAGCATGCTGAGTTCAACCTCCTCTGGTCTATAACCTTACTGGGTTTAGTTAATAAAACCCTAAACTTTAACAAGATATGTAGAGTGTAGAGACTCTCTCTCTCTCTCTCTCTCTCTCTCTCTCTCTCTCTCTCTCTCTCTCTCTCTCTCTCTCTCTCTCTCTCTCTCTCTCTCTCTCTCTCTCTCTCTCTCTCTCTCTCTCTCTCTCTCTCTCTCTCTCTCTCGGTGTGATTGTTGGGGGTGAGCGTGGACTGAGTGGTGTGAGTGGATTCTGTGAGTGAATCTTTTTTTCCCCTCTGTTTTTCTGGCTTTTCTTTGTTAGTTGTTTTTTTGTGTTCTTGTTTGTTTCTTTAAGTTATAGTTATTTTGGGCCGCTTGCTACCTGTTTTATCGGGAGCATGGCGGCCCCCTTCGCATTGTTTGAGTTCACTGACCGGCGTCATGGAGTGAAAGTGGCGTCGCGGTTAGTGTAGAAAATGTTGCCTGGCAGTGGGTGCTGTCGTTGGGCATGATAGTATTTTGTCTGCGTCCAGGATGAATAACGCTACTGTTGTTTTTCTAAACACGGTTGAAAAGGCCAATGAACTAGTTGAAACGGGGATAGTTGTAGAGGATTTATTTACCCTGTGTTACCGCTTTCTACACCTTCAAAGAAAGTCACATTATCCAATGTTCCACCTTTCTTAAGTGATGAGATATTAGCTAAAGCGTTGTCTCGTTATGGCAAACTGGTCTCGCCCATCAAAAAGATCCCTATCAGCAGTGAGTCGCATTTACTAAAGCATGTTGTTTCGTTTAGGCGTTTCGTTTACATGATTATGAATGATGAGAATGATGTAGATGTGTCTCTGCATTTTCGGGCTGATGATTATGATTACATTATTTACGTAACGACTGACAAAATGAAATGTTTTAATTGTGGGCAGTCCGGTCATTTAATTCGTGCGTGTCCCGCAAAAAACCCAAACAACGCGTCGGCTGATGTTGGTGTTGCGGTCAGAAGTGATGTGGTAGTTAACGCTGAATCCGATGGAGCAGGGCCGTCAGACGAAGCTCCGGGTGTTTCAGGGTTCAGCAGTGAAGAACAAAAGTGATGATGTTTTACCTGTGATCACGGTGACGGATGCTAAAGAACTAGTGTGTGAAAGTACAGTGTCTGATGTAGAGGGGTCTAATGTTCAGGCAGAGGCAGCTGTTATTGAGACAGCTGAGCATCTCGATGATTTCAATAGTGACCTGCAATCTACTATGAGAGACATATGTGATGACACTCGAATGGAAACAGGGCATATAGTTTTCAAAGTCCCATTAAAGAGGAAGAATTCTGGTAAAGATCTAATTGATAGACATGCAAAGAAGGTAGATAAAAATGAGCTAAGTGATCAGGATGAAATAGAAACTGATAGTCAATCGTCTGATTCAAGTGTTAGTTTTTCTCAGAGTGAGTTTTCTGGACGTCATTATGAGGTTGATGACATTAAACTGTTCTTGAGAGCTACAAAAAATAAGAGAGGAGTGTGCGTCAATGAATACTTTCCTGATGTGAAGCAGTTTGTGGAGAAAACTAGGTGCTTCATGATGGAGGGCTCCTTTACAAATAAAGAGGTCTATCGGCTGAAAAAAATAGTGAGAAAACTCAATTTTGAACTTAGTAATGAGGACAGTGAGTAAATCTAATTCTATTTATTGTAACAGAATGCTCATGTGGGCAGGTTTTTTTCTTTGTTTATTTTTGTATTTCTTTTCCTTAAGTATGGGTCATGTTAATATTGCTACGCTAAATCTGAATGGTGCTAGAGATATGCACAAGAGAGCTGCATTATTTGAAGTGATTCACCAGAAAAGAATTGATGTCACTCTGCTACAAGAGACACATACTGATCTGAAAAATGCTGTGGATTGGGCAGTAGAATGGAATGGGACTGCTGTTCTAAGTCATAACACTTCAATTAGTGCTGGAGTTGCCATTCTTTTTCTAAGAGTTTTAGCCACACTCTTATCAAGTTGAAGAGGTTATTAAAGGTAGACTTTTGAAAGTAAGAGCCTCTTTTGAAAATGTTGTATTTGTTTTTATTTGTGTGTATATACCAACTTCAGCTGTTGAAAGAATTTTATTTTTAAATTCTTTGTGTTCTGTGTTGCAAGGAGTTGCTGTAGACGAGTATTTAGTTTTGGGTGGTGATTTTAATTGCACAGAGTCCAACTTGGACAGAAATCACGTTGAACCCCATACACCTTCAAGACAACGTCTTGTTCAGTTATTAAAAACGCATGAGTTAATTGATGTTTGGAGACAGCTTGGTGGAAAACAAAGACAATACACGTGGACTCATGTTCGTGATGGCATGATTTCTTCAGCAAGAATGGACAGGTTTTATGTTTTTAAACATCATTGTAGTATTGTTGAAAGTTGTTGTATTACTCCATCATGTCTCTCAGATCACAGTATGGTTCATTGCACTGTTTTTAAACTCTGTAAAGCCAAAGAGTGCATATTGGCATTTTAACACTACTTTGTTGAGTGATTTGTGTTTTAAAGAAAGCTTAAAACATTTTTGGAATGTTTTTAAAACTACAAAGAATTCATTCAGAACATTGCAGCAATGGTGGGATTTTGGGAAAGTCCAGATAAGACAGTTTTGTCAGCAATATTCTCAGAATGTCACTAGAGAAGTAACCATGATGCTGAACACCTTAGAGACTGATATTTTAAAACTGCAAGAATCGGCTCACTTGCATGGAAATCAAAGTGATGTGGAGTCTCTCATAAAAAATAAGAAGACTCAGTTATCTGATCTGTTAGGGGTTAAAGCACAGGGTGCTTTGGTCAGTCACGGTTTCTAAATGTAAATGAGATGGATGCACCATCAAGGTTTTTTTTCAGTTTGGAGAAGAAAAGTGGACAAAACAGGGTCATTCATGCTCTACGTTCTGAATCTGGAGCATTATTGACTGATCCCAAAGTCATTCGAAAGAGAGCAGTCACGTTTTATGAGTCTCTATATAAAAATGAACTTGGTCCAGATTATAGGAATGATAGTGAATTTTTTGATAATCTTCCTCAAGTGGCAGAGGAAGTTAATGCAAAGATTTCAGGTGCCTTGACCATGGGGAGCTATATAAAGCCCTTCAAGGTATGGAGCTTGGAAAAGCACCAGGGATTGATGGTCTGCCAGTCGACTTTTATAAGTCTTTTTGGTCAGAGATTGGAGAAGACTTGCTAGAGGTACTGAATGACAGTTTAGCTGGAGGCTACTGCCGTTGAGTTGCCGCAGAGCGGTCTTGACTCTCCTACCCAAGAAGGGTGATCTGACGGACATCAAGTGTTGGCGGCCAGTCTCCTTACTGTGCAGTGACTACAAACTGCTCTCTAAAGTTTTAGCTAATCGATTGGCAGAGGTCATGGACCAGGTCATACATCCTGACCAAACATACTGTGTCCCGGGCAGGTCAATCTTTGATAATGTTTCCTTGATTCGAGATCTTCTTGATGTCTCTAAGGTGTTAAATTTGGATTGTGGTTTAATATCATTGGATCAAGAGAAAGCTTTTGACCGTGTTGAGCATGTGTATTTATGGAGAGTGTTGGGGGCTTTGGTTTTGTCAAGGTTTTATAGATCAGGTTAAAGTTCTCTATAGTGACGTTCAGAGTATTCTCAAGGTCAACGGTGGGTTATGTGCTCCTTTCAGCTTGTAGAGGTATTAGGCAGGGCTGTTCGCTTTCAGGTATGCTCTATTCTTTGGCCATAGAGCCTTTATTACAGCAAATAAGAATAAAACTTCATGGCATATCTTTGCCAAATTGCAATGGTAATTTTTTATTATCAGCGTATGCTGATGATATTGTAGTGATGATCAGTAAGCAAAGTGATGTACATGTTTTATCTGAATTGCTTGTAAAATTTAAAGCTCTATCTTCTGCTAATATTAATTGGAGTAAAAGTGAAGCTTTACTTTTAGGAAGTTGGAAAAGTGGAAAACCAAAACTTCCTGCTGGTTTACAGTGGGAAATGAAGGTTTTAAATATTTGGGTGTTTTTCTAGGTAATGAGACAATAGTGCATAAAAATTGGGAAGGTTTAATTGAAAAAGTCAAAGGACGCCTGGACAAATGGAAGTATTTGACTCCAAAATTGTCATACAGAGGACGCATTTTAATTGTTAATAATTTGGTGGCGTCTTCCCTATGGCATAAGTTTGCCTGTGTAGACCCTCCTTTGCAGCTACTTTCAAAAATCCAGGCTATCCTGGTGGATTTTTTTTTTTGGGATAGATTACATTGGGTCTCACAAAATGTATTGTTTTTGCCTAAAGAGGAAGGTGGTCAAGGATTGATGCATCTTCAAAGCAGAATTGCAACTTTTCGTCTGAAGTTTGTGCAAAGACTGTTGGATGGACCTTTAAATTGTAGCTGGCGTACTGTTTCATGCCTGATTTTACGTAGTTTTGTAGGATTGGGGCTGGACAAAGCACTTTTTTTGATGGATCCCCAAAAAATGAACACTTCTAATTTGCCAATTTTTTATAAGAACATTTTTAAAATCTGGAGTCTCTTTGATGTTCAACGATCAGAGAGCTCACTCTCTCTTCATTGGCTGCTAGAAGAACCCTTAATCCATGGCTCTCGGTTGGACATGACGGACAGCTCTTTTTTTTCCTGGACTTAGCAGGTTGCTGATTAAACACAACGTTATCACTCTGAATCACCTACTAAATATTGTAGGGCCGGACTTCAGGAGTGGAGCAGTATTAGCTCAACACTTGGGAATCACGTCTATTCGACTGGTTACCCAGCTGCTCATGAAATGGAAAGCTGCCCTTAAAACAACTGAACTGGACTTGTTAACAGAGCATTGTGTAGGCTCCTGTGCTCCTAATCCCAAAGACTCTTTTCCTTGTTTGTTTTTGTCTATAAATGTTGAAGGGATTACATCCCCTTTCATTGAAAGTGGTGCATTTTTGTGTGTAAACTTTTTTTCAAGTGTTGGTAAATCTTTGTACAGGTCATGTGTTTTGGTTTTTAACAAAAAGGGTTTAAATGGAAAAGTTGATTCTCCCTGGCGTGGTTTTTTAAAGCTGGATCAAGGCACAAAACCTGAGTGGAGGTCTTTGTATAAACCACCGTTGACCAAGAGAACAGGTGATTTGCAATGGAGAATTCTCCATGGTGCGGTCGCATGATTAATGCTTTTGTTTCCGTTTTAAACCCTGATGTTCCTTCTACATGCCCGTTTTGCTCTAATAGAGAAACTGTATTTCATGCTTTTACAAATTGTAGTAGATTACAGTCTTTATTCTTAGTTGTAAGCAATGTTTTTAGGAGTTGTAATGAGACTTTTTCTCTGGAGACATTTATTTTGGGGCACAAATATGTGAGGAAAAAAAGATTTGTTTGTCAACTTCTGAATTTTGTTCTAGGCCAAGCAAAACTGGCCATTTATACAAGTAGAAAAAAGAAAATAGAACAAAATATAACTCAAAACTTAGTAGCATTGTTTTCCAACTTGGTGAAATCAAGAGTTATGGTTGATTTTCTGTATTATAAGTCTGTTGATGATTTTGTCACATTTGAATGTATTTGGTGTTGCAATGAGGCTCTGTGCTCTGTTTTTGAGGATGAATTGTTTTTTTCGCATATTTTGTTATAATTATTTTTTATTTTTTTATTTTAATTATTTTTTAAATTTACTGTATTGTAGGAGTGTATTGTGAATAGTGAGTGTATTGTGAATTTTTTGTAATAAAAGTGTTGTTAAATTCAAAATTCTCTCTCTCTCTCTCTCTCTCTCTCTCTCTCTCTCTCTCTCTCTTACACAAACACACACACACACACTCCAAAAAGGTAATAGGTTTTATCCAGAGCTAATGGTATTTTCTATCCTCTAACCCGAACCCCACCTGTAAACATAAATATTCTCATAAACCATGTTTGAGTTGTAATACCAATGTAACCCTTGAATGAAGGAACGGCACTTACCCTTTTGCTTTAGTTAACTTTAGCAGCTCGATCTGAGTTAAATATGTTGTAGCTTCCTGATATTCTCTCTGTATATCTTAGACACTCCTTTAGGTCCGGCCTCTTAAGGATAATCGGTCTAGAGTAAGTTAGAGGTTTGTCCCTGGTCTCTCAGTAACTGGTTGTTCTCTGTGGCTGATTAACATTCACTAGTATTGACTGAGCAAACTGCCAAAATCATACTCCCCTATGTAAAATTCTTATTATTGAATATAAATTAATCCATTTTTCTTTTTTTGGGGCTAACCTAAAATAAATAAATACTAGGACAAATGACAGACATCTTAAGGCCTGTTACACTTATCTCCAACTAACTCTAAATAAAACTCCATTTGTTGGATCAGTATAAAGTAGATTTTCCAGCGCAGGAAGTGAGACCTCAGTATCAGACTGGGTACCAGCGAACCGCCTACTTTCATTCAGAGGTTCAAGCTAGAGCAACTATAAAACTCACAAGGACATACAGTTGTGGCATGTGATTGACTGGTCATGAATGAGCATTGACACTTTTGACTCCTCCACTGCAGCACACCTTATCAGTCGACGATGTTGCCATCACTAGACCACTCATGTGACTGCAGGGAACTTGACTATTGACTAACCAAAACTGAAGTGTCATTGTATTGTATTTGTATTAGAAGTATATTTTGTTAATAAAATCTTTTTTTTTTTTTTTTTTACTACTGTCTGTTGTGTTGGTTATACAGAAAGTTATCCAGAGCCAAGGGATTGCCTCCCACTAATTGAAATAATTTTTCTTATTGTATAATTATTTTGAAAAAAAAAAAAACCGTAAACCCACTCACTCACTCACTCACCATCAGCTTGCAGACGTTTCTTGACGGTTATTTAGTTTTTTGGTGATTAACATGGTTCCTGACATGTACAAAAAAAATATTAAACTACAAAAAGAATGGTTTATACCCTGATGGGTATTCCAAAACGGAGAAATCAAATTTGAGAAAAAAGGCCAACACTTTTGGCCTCCAAGGTAAGAGCCATACAATATTTCATATTTACAATTTCTTTAATTATGTTATCAGTTCTCTTTGTTAAAATGGTCTAAAGTTTGATCTTAAATTGATATCTCATATGTAAAAGGTAAGGCCAGGTCTTATACAGTCAAATTCTCTCTGCTCTGGGCAAGGCCAGGTTCACGCGCATAGTAGCCCTGCTTTTTGCATCCGTACTTTTAAGTTTAAAAAAAAAGAATATACTTTATAGTTGTCTGCAACGTATGTTATTTAACGTGAAGACATGCATGATTAAACAATGCACACATAAACAAATTATGACCCTTGCAAAGTTGAATCGCCATCAATACAATGTTGTATCTGATTATTTAATATATAATTAGCATAAATAGTAAAATAGGGGATAGAAATTTTGTAATTATTACCCACTCTTTTGTAATTTACCATTTATGCCATTTATATTTGCTAGCAGTATAAATGAATCTAACTTTATGCCACTAAGGTGTCACTACAGTACTGCATGCATTTTAAAGTTGACACATTCGTAATTAATAACAAAAATTAAACATGGTTTTACTACAGTATAAAAAAACATAGTTGCCATGATTTTATATATTTATATGTTCTTAGTCTGGAGTTGTTTGGATAACCTTGGACTATATGTATGTAAATGTATACAATATGTGTACATTGCCAGTCATAACGATTTGCCCCCTCTATAAATATGATCAAAGAGGACTGTAAAGAATAAATCTGCATTATTAAGTTCAGCAAAAATCAAACCTTTTATTGAAATAAAATAATTGAAGGGTGGGTGTCATCATGAAATAAATATTTTTCTCTAAAACACGTTAGGAAAAAAATATTTTAAATACTTTTTTCAACCTCCTTTTCCTAAGACAACAGCTCTGAGTCTTCTCCTATAATCCCTGATGAGATTTGAGAACGCCTGACCAGAGATCAGGTACCCATTACTCCTCACAGAATCTCTCCAGATCCTCTGATCCATGTTGGAGCTTCTCTTTAGTTCAACCCACTCGTTTTCTAAAGGGTTCAGGTCGAGACTGGGGTGGCCATCGCAGATTCTTGATTTTGTGCGTAGTAACCCATTTTTATTTAAGAAAATGTTATGTTTGGTTTTAGATCACTATCCAGTTGTAAGATCCAAACATGGCCAGTAACAAGATTTCTAGCACAGGTTTTCAGGTTTTGATTTTTAAAGATACAGCAGAGTATTTATTTTACACATGGGGTCCTTTTTTATCCCTGTATGAACCAAACCCATTTTAAATGTTTGCTTTTTTTTCATTGGACCAGAGAATGTTTGAACTGACACTACTTCAAACAGGACAGGTTCCATGGTCGGATAAAAAGAAAATACTCTGATTAAAAACTCTGCTGTATCTTTAATGCTGTGGGTTTAATTTTCTGCCAGAGGTCCTGGACATTTTGTTCAGATAGACATGGCATTGTGGATTCAGTCAAATACCAACAGATAAAAAATCAAAACCTGAAAACCTGTGCTAGAAATCTTATTACTGGCCATGGTTAAATCTTCCACCCCAGTCCTGACCTGAACCCTATAGAAAATGAGTGGGCTGAACTGAAGAGAAGCGCCAACATGGATCAGGGAATCTGAAGGATCTGGAGAGATTCTGTACGGAGGAATGAGTATCTGATCTCTGGTCAGGGGTTCTCAAAACTCATCAGACATTATAGAAGAAGACTCAGAGGAAAATAATTTTTCTTAATGTGTTTAGCAGAAAAACATGTATTTCCTAATGCCCCCCACCACACCCCCTCAATCATTTTACTTCAATGAAAGGTTAGATTTTTGCTAATTATTTTGCTAAAATAACAAAAGGATTAACAATACAGATTTATTTTTTACAGCGATCTTTGATCATATTTACCAGGGGTGAAAATCATTCTGACCAGCACAGTATATACACTTTATTAATTCATTTGTTTCTTTTGTCTATTTTTTTCTTTTCATAGATGGTGAATTGTATTACCTTCGAAACAAAGGGAAAACAACACAGATTAAACTAAAAGTTGTGTGTGGGGCAGAAGAGGCAAACAATTTTTTTGAGGAGTTTCATGCAAGCAGCCTCGGAGCTCACACAGGACAAAAAAATAAATCTATTCGTTTTTACTGGCCTGGCATGTCACAGGACATTGACACCTGAGTAATAACGTGTACAGAATTAATAATTTTCCAATATTGTAAAATGCAAATGATTTCCAACATTAAACTGTTTAGATCACAGGTGGCACAGTGTGTCAGGCCAGCAGGTCATCAGTTAAGGAGCTAAATGAAATAATTCCAATTGTGGTATTCCTTTCCATCACACAATTATATAATATTATTTTTTTAATGTATTTAAAAATACCAATTAAGTTATACAACTAATTATTTTGTTTCTATTTAATGAACTCTAGGTTAAACAGCCTTTCGAACTTGTGGGGATGGATTTAATTGGCAAATTAACACCAGCAGAAAATGGTAATCACTATATCTGTGTCATCACTGACTACATGACCAAGTGGCCCCAGGCTTATCCCCAAGACAAAGGCTGCCAGGGAGATTGCTGATTGCCTTTTAAAATTTGTGCATCAGTTTGAGGCACCGAAGAGGGTCCTCACAGACCAGGGGAAAGAGTTCGTAAACACAGTGAGTCATACGTGTTCACTGGTAAATCATTGATTAAAAATTATTAAATGTAAACTTTATCAATATACACACCTTTCATCTTTTAACTGATAAATTTAAGAAGTGTACGGTCATGAAAAACCTGGAAAAGTCATGGAATTTTAAAATAGCAATTTCCAGGCCCGGAAAAGTTTTGGAAAAACAAATAAACCAGAAAGTTTTGGAAAAGTCATGGAAATGTATTTACAAATATGAATATAATAGAAGATGTGTTTAAGTGATTATATTGGTTAAACAAACGTTGTGAACATACTTTGTTTCTTTGACTGCTGTGTTCCGGCAGATTTCCTTTTGCAGCTTTGAGCGTTACATCCAATCACACGCGTTTCTGTCGAGCATGATGGCCAATCAGAAGTGTTCATATTAGTCATCGCTGAAGGAGTTGTGTTCAGTGCGTGCTCTGTCTGAATTCTGACTGAAACTCGCGAATTCTCCTGTCATCATAAAAGGGGTACTTCAGCGCTGGGAAGATGAAACTGTATTTAAATTATTTTTGAATTTGGTGCCTTCTAGACTGAGAAAACACAGAAAATGTATTTTTGTCTCATGGGGATGAAAGACAACAATTCCCAGAATGCACTTTGCTGCCCTACTCTAGGCACTGGTTTACTTGCCCACCGCGTTCATTTTCATAAAATCAGTTCAGTTAGAGACACTACAATTAAAAACTGAACGTGTCTGTTCAATATGAGTGAGTTGATTGAGTGTCACGGCACAAACGCAGCAGGATCGGATTACATTCATCACATGAGCTGAGGTAATCACGGGATTCGCGGGCATTCACAGCGCGTGATCAGTCTGGCGCGTATTCAGTTCATGTCTTTGGAAGCTTAACTTTCATAGGAAGTTCATTTGAAAATTTGAAACACTCACTTTGCTCTCCACCGCTCCGTTTACATGAATCTCCGCAGCTCCCCGAGCAGAGTGCTGTGAGTGTGATGTTGAAAACATGTGGGAATAGCGCCTCCTGCTGGCTGTAGTCTTCAGCCTCTGGACAAAAACTCCTCCGATGATGCAAAATGATGATATTTGCGTCATCGGAGGAATTTTTCCAAAAATAAAATACATAATTATCTCGTCTCAGGGTCATATGAGGGGGAAAGTTTGATAATTTGAATATACTCCTGGGTTTCTACTGATACAAAGCTTAATGCTAATCGCTGAAGTAACCCTTAAACAACAGAGTCCAGATTGGATGTAAGAGATTAATGTCGCAGTGACGGGAGTGTTTGTGAGCGCGTTTAAACTCGTGCTAGATCCAAGTTATGACAGACTCACAATCGGTCACTTTCTCTGCTCCCTTTCTGTATAACGTTAGTTTATTCCGGTTAATATGATTTATTCATCATGCTGGTAAGATCATATGAATTTTCTAATGAATAAAAAGCATTATTATAATTCGTAAATTATAATTCGATACTCTTGCAGCAAATGCAGAAACCAGACAAAACTTAGGCGCAAGGCTGTATCGGACAAAACAAGACAATGTGAGAACTTCTAAAACTAATCAGACATGAATAGAGCAGCAACCATAACGCATGACAAGAGTCAATGATCCAACAAGAGGCAGCATGAACAAACACTAGGGGTGTACTCACACTAGGCACGGTTGCCTTGTACCGTGCCAGAGCACGATTGTCCCCCCTCCCGACTCCCCCGCTGGCCTGCACTCACATTGCACTTAACGTGCGGGCGGAGCACGCCACGTCATTCAAGATTCAACTTTCTGTTTTGAAGAAGACCGGAAGAAAAGCGCTTTCGCTCATAGACTGCATAATAGATTTATCATTTATGCCGCACAGCGATTTTTACTTGATTGTACTGCACGGCTATCAGAAGATTATTATGGAGGCAGCTGACTTTGATGGAAGAATTAGCAGCTTTACTCACAAACTACAATTCATGTTCATCAATAAGGGGAGAACCAGGACCATTATAAACCCAAATCGAAAAGTGTACCCAAATAGTAAAAGTTTTGAGTTTGCTGTCATAATGATGATAGTAATGCACAGCTGTTTCGTGCTCCGGCGCGGTTAACGCTCACACTGCATGCGAACCGCGCTCTGGCCCACCTCTTCCAAGCGGGCCAGGGCCGGCTAATTGAGCCGCGCCCGGGCACGGTTTGGAGCACTCACACTAGTCAAACGAACCGCGCTTTGGTGGTCAAACGCACACGGGCACGGTTCAAACTGGCTAGTGTGAGTACACCCTAGATAGTCAAACAAGAGTGGAAACAGGTGTCATCGCAAGGCAGCGACCGCTGATTGCGATGACTGAAGATAAAATTTTATTGTCTAATACAATTTTATTAGAATTAATAATCAACATATATTATGTATCTGTATTATTATTATTTACTAATATTCATAACCATTTGTAATATTATTATTGTGTTTGTATTATCATCATTATTTAGTCAGAGTGGGCCTGAGCACAGAAGTGTGAGGGTTTCATGGAGAGACATGGAGAGAAGATAATTTTAAACACCGGAATATGTAGCATAAGTTTCTAATTATGCCATGTGACTTAAGTTCTTTGTAAGAAAGAATTGTGTAGCATGGTGTTGTTTTCCTACCAAAGCATATGATAGAAGTCACAAGTTTTCTATAAGACATTTATTTTGGACAACGAACAACAAGTATCTATGTTTCCACTGATGCATATGTCTAAGGGTATATTGTACTGTGTGCAATCACGAGGTATGGTGTAAACAACCTGTTTTTCTGGTAATATAATTAATTTTCTGGTTAAGCAGCCTATAAAATACAACTGAGTGTCGGAGACGACAGAGAAAGATGGAATGAAGAACATCTATGAAATTGTCTTTCTCTCCTATGTCTGACATATAAAATAATAAAAAAGAGATCTCTTGGCAACAACTGGTGTCCGGTCCGTGAATTAAACAACATCGGGAAAAAGCTTCATTTTCAAGTCTACAATTTGGCGTCAACACGAACAGGATAGCATTTTCAGCCGTTGTCTCAGTCAATCAGGTAAGACTTTTTTTTATGTCTTTCTAAACAGTTTAAGTCTGCCTGATGATTAGAGACATTGACTGAACTGCTGAAAAGAACTGTGTTATTTAAGTACCAGTTGTGTTGTCAATAGACGTGTGTCAGACATAGTAAAAGAAAAATAATAATTTTATTTGATTTTGAAATTCTGAAGTTGTCTCAGACCAATGGACCTTCAAAAAAATATTTGAATGAAGCTTGGGTAAAGTGGATCTTTTTAGAAAAGACCATTTAGTCAAATTTTCAGGAGATTAACCGTAAGGCGGTTTGGCAATTAGCTCGATGACTGTGAAGTGGTGGGTGTGGCGGGTCTGCAGTAATAGGTGGCAGAATCAACCCTAAAACATTTCCACACACCGAAGATCCATGCTGTTAGACAGACGGGGAAGTGTCGAGCGGTGGGTCGATTGAAGTGGTTTAAAGTTGGCGGATCTGGACTTTAATGAGAGTCCTGTATTAAGAATCCTAAAAACGTTTAAACACACTGAAGTTGTTTGAAGTGGCGGATCTGGACTCTAACTAGAGTCCTGTACTAAGAATCCAAACACGTTCAAATACACTAGTAGCCAAAATCGCAGGCCTTCTGATTTTGACAGTGAAGCTGTTCAGTATTTGAGGAGGAGAAATTGATCTGAGTTCAACTGAATAAGAAATTAAACTAAAAAAGGAGAGAAATTGAGTTCAATTGGAAAATATAAGAGCTACATTTTCTTGTAATTTTTCTTTTGTTGTTTATAGTGTGTTTAGAGAAAGAAGAGGAGAGAGAAGCAGGATAGCCCTCCTTTACACACACACACACACACACACACACACACACACACACACACACACACACACACACACACACACACACAGACACATAACTTAGAGAGAGGAGAGAGAGAAGCAGGGTAGCCCCTCCTTTACACACACACACAAAGCCTTGCTGATCTGAGCACACAGATACAAAGTGACCAATAAGTTGCAACAATGGCAGAAGGTGGTTGTAACAGCAGAACAATTTCTGCTTGGTATCTGGAAAAGAAGAATAAGAAGCAAACTAAGTTTCTAAAAAGGGACTTGATATTAATGCATCCATGGATGAGCAGTTAAGCTGGTTTGAAACCCAAAAGACTCTATCAAGTTAAAAGTGTTTCCAATAATGGCAGCTAATTGGATTGTGAAACAAGGTGGAGTTTGTTGCGGCATTGACGGTTGTCCAGTTCCACTTGCTGAAGCAATGAAGCCTCAAGTAGAAGCATTTAACAAGTTGAGCAAAATCATGTCCATCAAATGTCCAGAAAAAGAAAACACCATCAATGATGATTCATTTGATCCAGATTGGACAGAGATTATAGCTGAAGCTGAAAAGAAATATTCACAAACATCAGCAAAAGTAGCAACAACTGTAACACCGCCTCCTTACAAGCCAATTTATCCAACTTTGCCTGAACAATGTACAAGCTACTCTAATCCTCTGATACAGCATCAAGCTTCAAGCTCAAATGGAGTTTCAGCTGACAAAATGTATATTGCTTCTGCACAAGCAGCTCCAATAATTACCAGATCTAGATCAACCCAGCCAAACAGAGACATGCTGCGATGTACACCAGTTCGAAATTATGGATCTGACTGGGGCGATGACACAAGAGATGACGACATGATCACAATTGATAAAGTTGGTCCAGAATTTTCTCCACTTGCTCCTAAAAAGGAAGAATTACAGTCTGAAATGATGACAGAAGAGAGACCATTCACACCAGGAGAACGTCAAGCCATTCTCACAGCCTTGCCTCGTCTGAAGAGACAGGATCCAAACACAGAGTTTTGGCGAGAATTAGATTCTTTGGTTGAAGCACACCAAATGACACTAAAAGACGTACACACCATTGTGAAAGCTAAAATCCCAAGAGACCGATGGGAACGCTTGCCAGCATCAAAAACAACAGCCCAATGGATAAACTTGTGGGTAGATGGCCAGGGACGACCCCTTGGTTTTTGGCAAGCATTAGATGGATTCCGAAAAGAAATTCAAGAGACCTTGGGCAGTGGTAAAATCCCTTTCACATCGGTGACATTGATTAAGCAAAAGATGATGAGTCTCCTGATGAATCGCCCTGCGTAAATGGAATGCTTATGAAAGATGGGCTCTTTGTGCAAAGAAAGATCAAGATAGAGATGATGTACAGTTTACTGACACACTTCTGGAAGGCTTTAGCACAAAATACCAACAAGCCTTATCACTTGGAGTTAACCTAGGAGAAACATTTGACCAAATTATGCAATGGGCTGGTCGTCTTGAGATGACTATGAAAGCAAACAAGGATGAAGTAAACAAGCCAAATCGCAGAGGAGTGGCATCAGTTCAATTTAGTGTTTGCACTTGTGGAAAGCCTGGACACCTCAGAAGAGATTGCTGGGCTAAAGGAGGAGGAGCAGAAGGAAAGGTCCATCATTTAAACAGGCCAATGTGAAAAACAAGGCTGAGACCTCTCAAGGAAAGATGTGGACTGAAGAGCAAGTTCGTCAGCTAATCGAGGATCATGCGTCCGAAATAGGAATCAGCGGCCCCCTGTGTGAGTAAGAAAAATGACAATCGACTCTTCATTTCTGCACTAATAGGGGGCCACCCATGTGATTTGCTCTTGGACACGGGGGCAGGACTCTCCATAACTGACTTGAACTTACCCACAACACACGAAACTATAGAAGTTGAAGGAGTTGGAGGAGAAATCACAACATTTCGCAAAAGTATACCAGTTCCTCTGCAAATACATGAAGATGAAGTCTTATGGACATCTTTCTGGGTGGGGCCGAATTCTCAAGGAAGTCTCATTGGCATGGACATTTTACCATTGTTGAACATGATCATATTCACCGACAGTCGTCAAATCATTACAACAGCTGGAATAATACCACATGAAGATCGCACATGTAATATAAGTTCTGTTGGTGCAGCAAAACCAATCCACAGAGACTGGGAAAAAGAAGGTGTGTGGGGTCTTCTGTGCAGTCTATATCCAGACGTTTGGGCTAAACACAAATTGGACTGTGGAAAAGCCAACATTGATCCCATTGTTATTGAGGGACCAATACATACCCTCATAAACAATACCCTATTCGACCTGAAGCAAGACAAGCCGTGGAAGAGATAGTGGCAGACTTGGAAGCTGAAGGGATTGTCAGACAAGCTTCATCTACTACCAACAGCCCTGTCTGGCCTGTCAAGAAATCAGATAATTCATGGCGTTTAACGATCGATTACACAAGACTTAACAGCGTAACACCAAAACCACACCCCATTGTGGCTAATCCAGCAACCATTCTGAATGATATTCCAGGAAATGCAAGAATTTTTACAGTACTGGATGTGCTGTCAGCTTTCTGGTCTATACCAATTGAGAGTTCTCAGGAGAAATTAGCCTTCACTGTGGCGCAAAACAGTATGTCTGGACACGACTCCCACAAGGGCTGAATCTTTCACCTGTCGTATTTCACAGAGCTTTGGACCAGTTCTTGACCGAGCGAAAAGCTGAAATTGAGAGCTCAGGAAGTGTTTGCCTCCAATATGTTGATGACTTGTTGATTGCAAGCCCAGATGAAAATAGCCATGTATCTGCTCTGAACATTGTTCTACAAGCTCTAAGGAAAGGAGGATTTAAAGTCAACCCCGACAAAGCACAGCTGGCCAAAACTAAAGTGATCTACTTGGGCCAAGAAATATCTGTCGAGGGAAGGAGAATGACAACAGAGCGTGTAGAAGCATTACGGCAACTTCCAAAACCTCTAACAGTTACAGGAATGAGGAAAGTGATGGGACTTTTCAACTATTGTCGTCAGTATATACCTTATTTCGCCAGCATCACAAGCCCACTCATTGACCTGTACAAAGGAGGGAAGCCTGGAGTGGAGCAGCTAACCTGGACAACAGAAGCTGAGGAAGTGTTTTCTTCTATGAAAGAGAAACTGATTTCAGCACCAGCTTTAGGACTTCCTGATGGTCGGTTGCCATTTCATTTGTGGACCAGGGTGGGAGATGAGACCTACTCAGCAGTACTGTGTCAAAAACCAGGTGACCGGTACAAACCAGTAGGATACTTTTCACAAAAATTCCTGTTACCATGATAGGTCAACCACGTTGTATACAAGCCCTCGATGGTGCCACATGGGCAGTGGATGCTGTGGAAAATTTGATAGGAGCGCAAACCATCATATTGCACACTCCGCACAGTATAGTGACACTGTTGAATAACACAAACATCAAGACTATCACTGATGCGAGGAGAGCAAAATGGGAAGCGACCTTGCTGAACAAAGATTTAAGAGTGGAAATCATCAGAGATACCTCACTTAACCCTGCGACTATGATGCTGGAACCGCATGAAGGAATACCACATGAGTGTGAAAAACAAGTAGAAGAAGAAAGCCTTGGCCCAGTCAATCCAATACCTCTTGAAAATTCAGATAAAGAGTTATGGGTCGATGGATCCAGTTACTATGTCGATGGAAAACGACACACTGGATGGGCAGTTGTGGAAGCTGATGGAACTGTGGTGAAGAGAGGAGCTCTTTCCGGAAAGTACTCAGCACAAGTAGCTGAACTCGTAGCGCTTACAGAAGCTCTTGAACTATCGGAAGGAGATCGAGTCAACATCTATACAGATAGTCGTTATGCTTTGGCGTGGTCCATGACTACCTGGCCCTATGGAAAGACGTGGACTCATCACAAGCAGTGGGAGCGAAATACAACATGCCTCTATAATTCGTCGCTTGATTGCAGCATGCCACTTACCAAGAGAAGCAGCCGTGGTCAAAGTAAAATCGCATCAATCTGACAAGTCTAAAGAAAGCCAAGGAAATTCGGCGGCTGATGCAGCAGCCAGAGAAGCGGCTTTACTCCCTCCTACCCCTGTTACCTTGGTTCAGGAAAACAAGAAAGACAATCCTGAGCTCCATCTTTTGTCATATCAAACGGAAACTGATGAAGAAAAGGAACAATGGATAAAAGCAGGAGCAAAGAGGATGACCAAGGTATCTGGAGAATTCCAACTGGACAAGTGGTGATGCCTGTCGGAACAAGAAGAGAACTAATGCAGCTGTATCATGGAAAAGTGCATGCTGGAGCAAAAGCAATGAAAGCTCAAATCGGCGAGACATGGTGGTGGCCAAGAATGATGAGAGACATTGATGATTACTGTAGAAGATGCTTGATCTGCATGAAAGCAAATGTGGGAAAATCGGTAAAGGTGCGAATGTCACATGCACCCAGACCCACAGGGCCATGGACACATCTCCAAATCGATTTCACAGGACCTTTGTCACCCAGTGGAGGGTACCAATACATTCTAGTAATCATGGATCGATTTACTAGATGGGTGGAAGCATTCCCTACGAAAACTTGCACTGCTGAAGCGGCAGCACGAGTAATGGTGGAAGAAGTTTTTCCTCGCTGGGGTCTTCCATATGAAATTGATTCAGACAATGGAACTCACTTCACTGGAAAACTGATGAAGGAAGCGATGAAATTGATGGGGATTAAACAGAAGTACCACATACCATACCGCCCAGAAAGTTCGGGAATTGTCGAACGAATGAACCGATCGTTAAAAACGGCTCTCACCAAGGCCATTCTGCAAACTGGCCAAGGTTGGCACAAGTTACTGCCTGCCATCTTGTGGAACTTAAGAGCGACTCCAAACAGAGTGACGGACTGACCCCATTTGAACTGATGACTGGAAGAGCAATGGTTCTACCTCCTGATGCTCCGCCCCCCACGGGAACAGGAGGAGATTCTACTTTGTTCCAAGAGAAGCTACGGCACTATCTCGCGATGCTTGACAAAGCTACAAGAGACAATAATCAGAAAGTGCGAGAGGCTCAGAAGCAATGGGATGAAAAACACACCACTACTGACATTCCACACATTCCCGAGTTAGGAAGTTTTGTTATGGTCAAACGAATCCTAGGAAAGGATTAGAGCCTAGGTGGGAGGGACCATATGAAATACTCTTAAGCACAGATACAAGTGTTTGTCTTAAAGGGAAGGGTGTAGGGACAGATAGATGGTATCATTGGTCACAAGTTAAACCTTGTTTGGTGAATGAACAAATTGATAATGACGGCTTATGGCCTGATATTGAGCAATGTTCATCCATTAGCTTTAGAGATTGGGAACAAAGGAGTGATGTTTAATTATTTTTCTGCTTCCATTTCAGGGATCATTCCCATTGACATTGATTAGAGATGGTTGCAAGTTATTCTCGATACACAACGATGATGGTTGTGGCGAGGGGGGCGTGGTTTAGCGAAGTCTGTGACGGGAGAGAGAGTCAGAGGACGAGCGGCACGTAAGTAGGTCAAGTGCAAATGACGAACACCTGTCTCTTGTTGCAGTAATTGGCGTGGAGAGACAGGATAAAAGCCTGCAGGAAAGGAGGATCAAGGAGAGAGAGAACCACTACGGCTCTGGGACTCGGGGTGCTGAAACAGAGAGGAACTGTTAGAAACCGACGATTGAAGCAGAGAGAAACCTGTGTATTGAGTTTATGTTTGAGTGCGATGTGCACCCTGTTTTGCTTACTGAGTTACAAATAAAGAGAACCTTACGAGTCCCAGACACGCCGACCCCTCGTCTTCTTCCTCACCCACTCTGAACTGTGTTACATTGGTGCCGACACCCGGGAGGAAGAAGACAGCTGCCGCCATGCAGTCCCGTCAGGATCGCCATTTGCGGAGGTAATCCACTCGCTCGCGGGCCTGCACCGGGAGCAACATCAGGCCATGCTGGAGATCCGGGACGAGCAGGAACGGAGATTCCAGGCGCTCATCCAGACCCAGCAGCAGGACCGCGAGCTGTTCCGGAGCTGGTTAGACCGGGAGGTTCAAGCCGGGGGAACACCAACGACCCCGGCTCCACCCCCCCACATAACCCTCAGCAAGATGGGACCGCACGACGATCCAGAAGCGTTTCTGGATCTCTTTGAGAGGTCCGCTGAGGCAGGGGGGTGGCCACGTCGGGACTGGCCGATGCGCCTCGTTCCGTTGTTATCGGGAGAGGCGCAGATAGCAGCACAGCAGTTGCCAGTCCAGAACCTCCTGGTTTATGACGACCTACGGCGGGCCATCCTTCAACGTGTCGGTCTCTCCCCCGAACAGCATCGTCAGCGCTTCCGGTCGCTGACCCTGGGAGAATTGCCGACCATTTGTGATGGCCCAACAGCTCCGGGACGCCTGCCGCAGATGGCTGATGCCGGACCTAAACGACGCCAACAACATCGTGGATCAGGTGGTGCTGGAGCAGTTTATTGCGCGGTTGCCGAAGAAAACCGCGCAGTGGGTCCAGTGCCACCGCCCGGTCGTTGGACCAGGCCATCCAGCTGGCGGAGGACCAAATGGTGGCGTGCCCAGGGGTCGGCGAATCCCTACCATCTGTCTCTCTCTCTCTCCCTTCCCCTTCTTCTCTCTCTCCTCCTCCTTACAGGCCAGTACCGGCTCCTCGCACCAGGGGGAGTTTCCTGCCCCGGGGGGCAGGGCGGGGAAGACCCGGGGGTTCCCGGACCGATTCTGGAGTCCCAGCGCCGCCTAGAGGGGCGGAGCGGGCCGACAGGAACGGCCATCTGATCCTGTAACCCCTCTCTCTCACGCCAATTCCTTGACCCTTACAGCCACTGGGGCGGCGGGAAGTCTGGGCCGCCTGTTGGCGGTGCGGGGATCCAGGTCACTTTATAGATCGGTGTCCGGTCATGGAAGTGGGGACGCTGATCCGGATCCCCGATGCGCCACGGGCTGCCCCTGATCGAGCCGGGCTGTACCAGATACCAGTGAGTATCCAGGGGGGTACCTATCCGGCTTTGGTGGATTCAGGGTGTAACCAAACCTCAATTCATCAAAGCCTGATACAGCCGTTGGCATTGGATAAGAGCCGCGTGGTTAAGGTACGGTGTGTGCACGGGGATGTGGTGAATTACCCATTGGTGACTGCTGTCATTCAATTTCGGGGACAAAAGCATAGTGTGGAGGTGGCGGTTAGTCCACACCTCAGACATCCGCTAATTTTGGGAACAAATTGGCCAGCGTTTAGTAGTTTATTGGGATATCTATGCACGGATGTCTCTTGGGAGAGAGCAGGGCGGGGAGAGAGAGCGGTTGTGCAGGTAGGAGAAACTGAGCCGGGACCGCTGGGGACTGATGCAGAGGAACCGAGCGTTGTGGAGAGGCTGAACCTCACCGAACGCGATGACTTTCCTCTGGAACAGTCCCAAGATGAGTCATTAAAAAATGCTTTTGCTCAGGTCCGCTCGATCGACGGACAGTTTCTCTGCCCTGACCAACCAATTTCGTATCCGTATTTTGCCATAATAAAAGATAGGTTGTATCGAGTGACCCAAGACGCTCAAACAAAGCAGGATACAACCCAGTTATTAGTTCCGAGCAGCCGGAAATGCTTTTCCAGGCGGCTCATTGTAATCCGATGGCAGGGCATCTAGGGCAGGCGGCAACACTTAATCGTCTAATGGTCCGGTTCTTTTGGCCGGGCATCCACGAGAATGTGCGCAGATGGTGCGCGGCTTGTCGTGAATGTCAGCTGGTAAACCCACCGGCCCTTTCAAAAGCGCCTTTGCGCCCGTTACCGCTTATGCAGGCCCCCTTCGAAAGAATTGGCATGGACCTCATCGGACCATTAGAACGATCAGCCAGAGGGCATCGTTTTGCATTAGTCCTGGTGGATTATGCAACACGATGCCCGAAGCCATTGCCCTCCGCAGCATTTCGGCAAAGAGTGTTGCGGACGCATTGTTTCGGTTAATCTCGAGTGGGGATCGAAGAGATCCTCACTGATCAGGGCACGCGCGTTTATGTCACGTACATTACGCGAACTTTACGAATTATTGGGCATTAAATCGGTTCGCACCAGCGTCTATCACCCACAAACAGATGGCTTGGTGGAACGATTTAATCGCACTTTGAAAACAATGATTCGGAAGTTCGCATAAGAAGACGCCAAAATTGGGATAAATGGTTGGAACCCCTGTTGTTTGCTGTACGTGAGGTCCCGCAAGCCTCCACCGGGTTTTCCCCGTTCGAGCTTCTCTCTGGACGCCAGCCCGTGGGGTATTAGACGTTCTGAGAGAAGCTTGGGAGGACGGACCTTCGCAAGGCAAGAACGAAATTCAGTATGTCATGGACCTGAGAACAAAACTCCACACCTTGGGGCGGCTCTCTATGGAGAATTTGTTACAGGCTCAGGACAAACAAAGGCTATACAACAGGGGAACTAAACTGCGCAATTTTGCACCGGGAGATAAAGTGCTGATATTACTCCCAACTTCTAGCTCAAAATTACTCGCCAAGTGGCAAGGACCCTTCGTGGTCACACGACGAGTAGGAGATCTTGATTATGAGGTAATTCGATCGGATAGGAACGGAGCATCAAATATACCACCTCAACCTCCTGAAAAAGTGGAGCGAGGCGGAGTCAGTGATGCTGGCAACGGCGGTGAGTGGGGAGGAGGATCTCGGGCCAGAGGTGAACACAAAAGGTACATCTCTCACTCTGGCCCCAGGAGGAGATCACCTCGCAGCTCACTGACATAGCCCGGTTGCAAGAGATTTTTCGGATGTGTTCTCGCCCCTGCCCGGTCGGACGAACCTCATTCAGCACCATATCGAGACCGAGCCCGGTGTGGTAATTCGCAGTCGGCCGTATAGGTTACCTGAACACAAGAAAAAAGTGGTTCAGGAAGAATTAGAGGCGATGTTGGATATGGGAGTAATAGAAGAATCCTATAGTGACTGGGCCAGCCCGATAGTTTTAGTCCCTAAAACGGACGGCTCGGTCCGGTTCTGTGTGGATTATCGCAAGGTGAACGCTGTGTCGAAATTCGACGCATATCCAATGCCAAGGGTTGACGAGTTGCTCGATCGGCTGGGTGCAGCTCGCTTTTATTCGACACTGGATTTAACAAAGGGATATTGGCAGATCCCTTAACGCCTTTATCTAAAGAAAAGACAGCCTTTACGACGCCGTTTGGATTACACCAATTTGTTACGCTTCCATTCGGGTTGTTCGGGGCTCCGGCCACGTTTCAGCGCCTCATGGATAAAATTCTTCGGCCGCACACTGCATATGCCGCTGCTTACTTGGATGATATTATCATCTATAGCAATGACTGGCAGCGGCATATGGAGCATGTGCGCGCCGTCCTGAGGTCGCTGAGGGTGGCCGGGCTAACGGCCAACCCGAAGAAGTGTGCGATTGGGCGTGGAGGTCAGGTATCTGGGTTTCCACTTGGGTCATGGACAGGTGCGTCCGCAAATTGACAAGACAGCAGCAGTTGCAACCTGCCCAAGACCCAAGACCAAGAAGGAGGTGAGGCAGTTCCTGGGGCTGGCGGGATATTATAGGAGGTTTGTTCCTAATTATTCGGACCTCACCAGCCCGCTGACTGACCTCACTAAAAAGGAAGCACCAGATCCGGTCCAGTGGTCAGAGCTGTGCCAGCAGGCTTTTACCCAGGTGAAGGCTGCTCTATGTGGCGGGCCGCTTTTACAATCACCTGATTTTTCTCTCCCTTTTATGTTACAGACGGACGCGTCGGACAGGGGGCTGGGCGCGGTCCTGACCCAGGAGAGGGAGGGGGAGGAGCGGCCGGTGCTGTACATCAGTCGCAAGCTCTCTAAGAGAGAGACGATGTACAGCACCATAGAAAAGGAGTGCTTGGCAATCCGGTGGGCCGTTCTTACCCTCCGGTACTATCTCTTGGGGAGGGAGTTCACCCTCTGTTCGGACCACGCCCCTCTGCAGTGGCTCCACCGCATGAAAGATACCAACGCGCGGATCACCCGTTGGTATCTAGCTTTACAGCCATTTAAATTCAAGGTGGTCCACAGGCCGGGTGCTCAGATGGCTGTGGCTGACTTCCTTTCCAGGAATGGGGGGGGGGAGGCTGCAGGCCGGATGGCTCCCGGCCTGAGTCGGGCGGTGGGGTATGTGGCGAGGGGCGTGGTTTAGCGAAGTCTGTGACGGGAGAGAGTCAGAGGACGAGCGGCACGTAAGTAGGTCAAGTGCAAATGACGAACACCTGTCTCTTGTTGCAGTAATTGGCGTGGAGAGACAGGATAAAAGCCTGCAGGAAAGGAGGATCAAGGAGAGAGAGAACCACTACGGCTCTGGGACTCGGGGTGCTGAAACAGAGAGGAACTGTTAGAAACCGACGATTGAAGCAGAGAGAAACCTGTGTATTGAGTTTATGTTTGAGTGCGATGTGCACCCTGTTTTGCTTACTGAGTTACAAATAAAGAGAACCTTACGAGTCCCAGACACGCCGACCCCTCGTCTTCTTCCTCACCCACTCTGAACTGTGTTACAATGGTATGCTTGTTTTTAATTTTACTTGGCATTTTCCAAGGAAGCCAAGCTTTATGGACTCCTCGAGTTCAAGAAATCACTCGGAATGCAACTCTGAAATCTGGTCAACATTTTACTCTACCCTTTATCTCCAAATGGGGATTATGGGATTGGGTGCCAAGTAATGATAAAGATCTTATCAAATATCGTGAAGGCATCTATGGTGGATGTAACTATCACCATCAATGTTACAAAAGCCGAGTAATTTGGCCAGTGAAATACGGGGGATATTCTAGTAGTACTCAAAGACGAGAAATTTGTTCGAGAGAACAATGTGAAATTGTGGGGTTAGACCTCATAACTTCTACTAATGTGGAAATGAACTTCATTTTGAATCGTACTCACATGCTTACAATATGGGATTCACTGACTTTAGGGTGTATTTACCCTATAGTGTTGCCATGTGAGGGATTCCTAAGGGATACTGCCTCGAGAAAGACTAGATTCAAGGGAAATTATGTAAGAGTATGGCATTCAGAAGATGAGAATGAACATTGTGAGACTGAACTAGAGACTGGGGAAATTGGACAGTGTTTTTATCTTTCGGGAGAAAAGACAAATAAAGCTAAAACGTGTTAGACAAGGAAATTCGGTAATTAGATTAGGGAGAAATGGATATTGGGCTGAAGGTGAAACACAGATTATTTCTACTACAGACTGTTGTGTTGAGGAACACGAGTGGGTAATTTGCTCATGTTCAACGATGTTTAGTCTATCCCTTAATGGATCTGCAGTTTGGGAGGTTGTTCCTTTAGACCAGGGGTGGGGAACATTGATCCTGGAGGGCCACTCTCTTGCAGAGTTTAGCTCCTACCCTGAAAAAAAAACACTCACCGGCCTGTAACGTCAGTAATCCTGAAGACCTTGATTAGCTTCAGGTGTGTTTGATTAGGGTTGGAGCTAAATTTCGCAAGAGAGTGGCCCTCCAGGATCAACCTTCCCCACCCCTGCTTTAGACCAAGCTACAGGTGCTTGGCAGGTGTCGGAAGCACAGTTTTGTATTTTACATGACGGAATAAGTGAGAATATGATATATGGAGGGAAATTGTGTCCAATTCCTCCTGATCCATTTTGCGTTGAGATTCTCTATCCTCTTCATTTGGGTGGAATTCATGTTCCACATGTACAATTGTTGCACTTAGATCCACAGTGGTGGAATAATGATTTAGTTGAGGAAAATAATCCAGAACTCTTTGAAATGGTTAAAAGAGTTAAGGAAACTGTTAAAGCAGCTCAAGAGGAGGGAATTAAAGCAATGGGTCATGTTATCGTAGCAAATGGAATAGCTAAATTGCTATCTGAGAGGAAATTAGTACAAATCCCAGGAAACTTATCATAGTCAGAATGGATAGTTTTGATTATGGTAGGAGTTTTTGTGTTCCTGCTAGTGATACAACTCATAAGATGTCTTACTAGAAGGAAAAGTACCAAACCTGTCAGATTGGTTATTTCTAACCACACAGATAGGACTGAGAATAGGAAATATAGAGTGAAATAGAACATTTTACACTACAATTTACAGAACATAACCCACAAACAATCAACACCTGCTTACTGATATACAACCCCAAGGGATAGGAATTCATTAACATCAATGTTTATGTTAGTTTGTTATTTTGGCCAGGAACTGGAGGAGTTCAGGTACCGAACGAGTCCAGGCACTGGTGAAGATTCATTAGTTTTTACTTTCTTAGAAGATTTGGGGTTCATAATAAATGCTAACACATAGAAGTAAAATAACACATAATCTGCGGGGACATAACATGGGTTTGGGGATTTTGTTGTTTCTTTGTTTTGTTCCTTTCTGTTTCTATTCTTGTCTTTGTGTTTGTTTGTTTGTTAGTTTTTTGTCTGCTATTCTTCTTTCACTGTCACTTCAATAGGTTGGCCACCTGGGTGATGGCGTGGAACTGACGGACGTAGTTCCAGAAGGAGGGACTGAAGATAAAATTTTATTGTCTAATACAATTTTATTAGAATTAATAATCAACATATATTATGTATCTGTATTATTATTATTTACTAATATTCATAACCATTTGTAATATTATTATTGTTTTTTGTATTATCATCATTATTTAGTCAGAGTGGGCCTGAGCACAGAAGTGTGAGGGTTTCATGGAGAGACATGGAGAGAAGATAATTTTAAACACCGGAATATGTAGCATAAGTTTCTAATTATGCCATGTGACTGAAGTTCTTTGTAAGGAAGAATTGTGTAGCATGGTGTTGTTTTCCTACCAAAGCATATGATAGAAGTCACAAGTTTTCTATAAGACATTTATTTTGGACAACGAACAACAAGTATCTATGTTTCCACTGATGCATATGTCTAAGGGTATATTGTACTGTGTGCAATCACGAGGTATGGTGTAAACAACCTGTTTTTCTGGTAATATAATTAATTTTCTGGTTAAGCAGCCTATAAAATACAACTGAGTGTCGGAGACGACAGAGAAAGATGGAATGAAGAACATCTATGAAATTGTCTTTCTCTCCTATGTCTGACATATAAAATAATAAAAAAGAGATCTCTTGGCAACAACTGGTGTCCGGTCCCGTGAATTAAACAACATCGGGGAAAAAGCTTCATTTTCAAGTCTACATGACTAACAGGTGCAGGTAGATAGAGAGAGATGAACGTAACGAGCGAGAGAGAAAATGAGTGAGAGAGTGGGTGTGTGTGTGTGTGTGTGTGTGCCTGAAACGATCAGGAAGGAGAGTGAGAAGCAATAGAGAAAGAACCTGACATATGACAATTTCAGATGCATCTTCTGTTCCACCTTTGCAGTGTAAAGATGGCTTTTGTTAATGATAACATTTTATTGATAACAGTCTATATAGTATTCTGATTGATTTAAGTAATTGGTTAAATTTAAGTATTTGACACATGACAACACAGGTAATCATTACAAATTGCACTTATAAATGCTCCTGGAAATCAATTGCAAGGAGCCCCTTAATGGAAAATGTAATTTCTGACCCTTGCATGGGGGAACGTCTGGCATTTCAACACGATCTCATGACAATGCGTATAAATAGTACGAGTGTGCAATCTCGTAGAATGTATACGCCAAAACTAATTTTGGCGTGCGTATGGTACGCCGTTTTTGGCGTGCATATGATACGCACTTTATGGCGTGTATATGACACGCTTTTGGGTAGGGTGAGGGTGGGGGTGTGGGGGGTTCGTACATATAATACGCCAGAAAGTGCGTAGCCTATCATATGCACGCCAAAAACGGCGTACCATACGCAAGCCAAAATGAGTTTTGGCGTATACATTCTACGAGATTGCACACTCGTACTATTGATACGCATTTTCGTGAGATCGGGCTCGGCATTTTTAGTTAGTATAGGTGTAAATTGCAGAAATTTAAAATATTCAGCCAGGGACGATGATTTGATGATTTTCAATGACTGATTGGCAAAGCTGTTTTAAAATCTTCTTGGTTACCCAATTTTGTATTCCAAAAGTTTGTCTCTGGCACTGCCACCTTGTAAAGTTACTGTCAGTGTTACTGGACACTTATTTACTTATTTCACATTATTGCCTCCCATTGATGTGTGTTAATGCATTGCTAGGGTCAGACAGAATCTTTTTCTAACCATATTTTGTATTTTATATTAAACCACATAGTTTGTCGTTAATTAATTAGTTAAAGATATGCTGTGTTTTGACATTTGAACATGGATTTTTCTTATTTGACATTTCATGGAAACTTAGGTCATGAATATTTGTCTAAAAGTCATGGAAATGTATTGGTAGAAATGTGTATGAACCCTGTAAGAGTCTGTTTTTGTTTATAAATTGCATTTGTGTTCTCACTCCTGTTTTTCCCTCACCAAAATGTAACACTACCACCCACAGACGAACGGCCTTGTGGAACGAAAGAATGCGACAATACAGAGGTAACAATAAATTAATTATCTTCACACTAATAACAATTTGCAAATAACTAGCCATTTATGTACTTAAGTAGAGCATGATGATAGAATTGTTTAACTCATTGGTTCATTTCCTAGCAAATGCACTTAATGAATATGTACACTCAATACACTATTATTGAAATGGGATACAAATGTGTACCAGATGCATGATTGTAAATGTTCCTTCCTGACTGCTTTGAACCTGAAAATAATGTTATTATATTACCAGATCCCTTTGCAAAGACAAGCCCAATGAATGGGATAAACATCTAGATGCCGTGATGTTTGGGCTAACCGTACTTTTTAATGTTTGGAAGGGTGAAATTCCCAAGAATTAATGATGATCACTTGAGGCTACATGTTGAGGAACAACCCCGGATCCCACATAAAATAAAGTATTTTTTCTAATGAGAAACTAATATGTCTTAATTTATTCCTGTCAGGTCATGACTGCTTTTATGTACCTTTTGGTACAAAAAATACAAGAAGGATTAAACAAAAAAGGCTGTGTGTATTGATTCATATGAAATGATCGACATCTGGAAGCATAAAAAAGCAAAGGTCAAGGTTGGTACAAATCTTTTTGAAAACTGCAATATTAATGTTAATAACATTTATGTAACTTATGTAGTGATCTTCACAGACATCAGTTGTGTATTATATCATACAACAGACAATAGAGGTAATGTGAGTTTTGGTATAAGGCAAAAAAAAAAACTTATTTCTGTTGAATATATTAATGAATTATTATTATTATTTCAATATTAATTATATATGAATTTCTGACAATGTCTTCCAATGGTCAGGCCGGGCCATGTCACATTGGAGAAAGTGTCAGATTTATTTTAACAGCAATCAAACATGGGTCATGGAAAGCTTTTTTGTTTGTTGCTCGCTAGACCTCAAAATACTTGTGCATTAAATGTTGATTTTATTTTAAATAAAATTTCAGATGGATCCAAACAAATTCAGATACATTTTTGGGGTCATTTACGAGAACCAGCACTGGACTCTGATGGTACTTTTTGTATGTTATATAAGAAGTCTTAATTATCTTTTAAGTGGTTGGATACAATATTTTTTAGCGATAAAGGTTTTGTTGTAATTATTTGCAATTAAGATAATGATCCCACAAGAGAAGAGGGCTCTGTTCCTTGATCCTCTTGGAGAGACCACAACAGACATCCAAAGGTGTCAGGATATGACAAGGTAAATCAACATTTTAAACAAGATCTGAAATTCTAAAGGTGTTTCTTAATATTCTATTTAATTGAATCAATTCCAAATTCAAGATTTGTATTGTCATGTGTACCTATGTATAATGAAATTCTTATTTAGTTTTTACCTCATAATCATAAATATTACGGGTCCGTTATGATACAGAAGGGCTACAACGTGCCCAAATGGCCATGTGGTTCACCTTACCCCATTCATTCCAACAGGATGGCAGTTCCTGTGGCCCTTTTGTCTTGAAAGTAAGTTAAATGGATCATTATGCCATATATGACTTTCTTTCCTTAGTGTAACACCAGAGGCAAATATTAATGGAGATGGTCATCATAGATGGTAAATGGATATCAATGATAAATATTGAAATGAATGTGACTTCCATTGAAAAAACAACACAAGGAGATTTTGTTAGTGTGGCCATGTGCTCATGTCTCTGTAGATCCCACCCCCTTGTTATCTCATTATTGGTTTCATTTGCCCCGCCTGTGTTCCCTCATTCCCAGCTTGATTTCTCCCCTTTATAAGTTCCTTGTGTTTGTCAGTCCTTGTCGGATCCTTGTCTTGTCGACGTCTCCTGTTCCCCACTTTGGCATGTTGAGTTTGTGTATTTCTAGTTTGTTTTCCCCTTTGTGGATTTCTGTTTTCTGTTTATGGGTCTTTGTTTTAATAAACTGACTGTTAATTCTCCGCACTTGAGTCCTCACTTTTTTCACCACTCGAAACGTGACAGAATGACCCGACCACTTTGAGGACTCAGCAAGAGGAGTTTTGGGTTTTTTTTTGTTCCCTGGATTATGGAGTTGAACAGACGGGTACAGGTGATGTGGCAGGTAAACTCGAGATACATCCTTCAACAGGGGGCGGGCGTAAGAGAGTTTGCCTGCCAAGTCCTCATTGAGTTGCATCACCTGTACCTGAATGAGACGGAGAAGGCAGAGGTCTTCAACCACTGTTTGGACATGCCGCTCAGTCCCACTGAGGTGGAGAGAATGGGGAGTCCAGGACTCGGGGAGTTCGTTGACCGCCTGGACCCCAGTCCTCCTATGGTCCCAGTTCCGGTGGTCCGTGTTGACCTCATTCTTTAGCATTCCCTCACTTTTATTTTATTAAAGAAAGACAGTCTTGCAGCCTTAAATCAAAAAGAAAAATTTTAATAGATAAAATTGCATTCTTAATTACATAATCACTTTTCTTAGTTTGCAGAATGTTTCTTAAATAATGAGCCGCTAGATTTTTCCACATCTGGGGAGAGTGTGGCTGCCTTGAGGATGACCATAGCTGCTTATGTCTTGCAGAACACTAAGTTTCACATTTCCAATATTCATTCATTCTTTGGTACCCTAACCATTTAACAGTGTTGGTAAATATGTGATTATTAATTTGCTTGTAAAAACTTGTGGTGTTTTAAGAACTTGTTTTATGATAATGTAACGGATGTGGAAGGACACACTCACAAATGGGGGTTCAACTTGAGTTTATCTTTTTTGGACAGACAAGAAGAAAGTATTACACTTTGGCTGAAGACTGCAGACATTCATAAAAGACCGCAGCATCGACACTCAAATCTGCTGCCAAACAGCTAAACTCATATTCTTATTAAACACAATTTACAATGTGTTAAATGTAACAATATATCTGTAACTCTTCATTATTTGCTAAGTACAATTTGTTAACATTTATAACAGAATACACACAAAAGCTACATACCTTTTTTGGACAGACAAGAAGAAAGTATTACACTTTGGCTGAAGACTGCAGACATTCATAAAAGACTGCAGCATCGACACTCAAATCTGCTGCGGTACGGCGAGAGAAGAGTGACAAAATACAACCTCTGCAGTACCATTTATAGCCACAGGAGGGGAGCCTTCGAACGCCAATGCATACACACCAATGCCTTATTTTATGAAATTCACACAATATTACAATATACATTTTATGTTCTTTTTAAACCTGTTACAATAACAATGTTTCTTCTGCCTTGGCATGATCCTCGACTAGCTAACCTAAGGACCTGTGCCATCTATGTGGGGACAAAAACAGCGGCAAAAAAGTGACTAACTGGGTAAGCATTTGAAGAAAGCATGTTTTCCTTCATCAAATCTTTATTGAATTTTTTTATATGAATTGAAGGGGATATAATAATGTTCATGTAAGTATGGAGAAATACCTATGCTTGACTCATACCTATGTTTTTTTCCACATGTTTAGAATGGCTGTGATTGTGTGCCCACGTTGGTTTCACTGCAACTGTGCAACGTTCAAGGAAAAACAATGTCATCTGCGCAGTTTGTCAACCTTGACTGCTCATACTCACAATAATTTATGTTGACGAATCATTTTATTTGATGTAAAGTATCTTTTTTTCTGAAAACTAAATTGTACACTTAATCTATGTCATATGTTAGCTAGCTTATTTAAAGATATGTATTCTAAATCAACAAAATGTATGTAAATAGTTAATAAAACTCAAATCAGAAATAGATGTTCAAATGTAAACTGTAAATAAAAATAATTAATAATTAAGGACACTATAGTCTATTTTGATTATTTTAATTTTGGCAGTACTGCTTCATTCATAATTTAGCTGGGTCAGAGACCCAAAAACTCATTCTGGAGACACTTCTCATCCTAAAGACTACCTAGAATAAAAGCACAAGTGTTTAGATTCTATAAGATTAAACAAAAACACTGTTTTATAATTCTGTAGTAAAACAATACAAGTGAAAAATCAAAGCTAGACAGTTCAAGTTGTAAATCATACAAGTTTGATCAAATACATGATCAAAGATCAACACACAAATTGCTATCATGTAATTTGTTACGCTGTCTGATGCATGTCTGTTTTAGCAGCTTGCGAGGTGACAAATATTGACGTCATGCACGTGCTCGCGAGGGCAGTCAGATTCTGGCAGGGAGTAGGATTTCGGCACAACACCGGCTCTGTAAATCTGGGGGCTCTGTAAAAATTTACTCTGTAAAATCGCAATTTTTGTCCGATTTCTGACTCGTGCGACTCTGTTTTGGGTCGGGCCGATTTTCAGCTTTATCGTGCGTCATTTGTCGCGAGGTGTTCCTGCAGTGTACAGGGGGAAACGAGAGGCGACAAACCTCTCCCGATCGGCAATCGGATGAATTTCTGGCGTGTCAGTAATTCTGATCGCCCCTCCTGAGGATATCGCACAGCTGAAGCAGGGCTACGAACTGATTGCCCCATTTCCCCTCACTGCGCCTGCGCGAAAGCATAAGTTTAACCATTTCATCTGTAATGGAGCAAGAAAGAAAACGAAAAGAGGGAGATCTTTAAGTTCTGTAGGCAGCTATCAAACATCAGAAATTTAGCAAACTGTTGATCCACCAGTTCGTGTTGTAAAATGGATAATCCAAGTCTTCCAAACCACCGTATAGCCTATCTAGCGTCTCTTTTAATCAATCAGCAACTTGATCATTAATTAACTTGTTTTATTTCACACTTTATTTATTTATTTACTGCCATTATTTAATATTTACTTAATTTTATGATCGCGGGAAATGTGAACCGTCATGACACAAAATGTCATGTCACATTATTATTATATTTTTCTTCCCCATTTAAATCATGAAGGAGTCAGTGGATATCACGCAATGTGAAAAAATAAAAGTGCAAACGCAATGTGCGCGAAAGTCGTGAGTCTCAAACCCAAATATTCACTACAGAAAGTAAAATCTGACGAGCTTTAGGCGCATATTATCACAGAGACGATGAGAGATAATGGCTACTTTAACATATGCTGATAACGTCGTAGCTTAACTTTCTTAATTTATTTTCTTAATATTTATCTTGTGGTAGTTGTTTTTGAAATTGCTTTTACTTTTCATTGAGACTGATATTATCTATAAATAACCCATAATTCCTTGTTTAATTGGACTAAATGTTTTTAAATAATGACGAGTAGGCCTAAAATAATCTATCTATTATTTTATTATGCAGCGTGTCGGCTTTGCATCGATGTGTTATGAAATTGTTGTTGGAGCAAATTATATGTAATATCAATTTAATAATAAAAGTAGGCCTACTTTTATTATTAAATAGATATTGCATTTAATTCATATTGTTATACATGCATTGGAAACGCTAAATCCTCTTGATAGCGTTAGCTGATGCATTTGATAGGCTATCTATAATAGCCCATGGTCTATATTGTTGCAACACGGGGGTTTATCGCGCATTTTCACTCGTACAGTGAGAGCAGTCAAGTCGCGCTCAACGATTGGACCGCACAGTGTGAGCACATAAACCGTGAGCTTTGGCTTTAGATCGCATGCGATCTACTCGTACAGTGTGAGTAGGTAACCTTTCTGAAATCGCACACTGCCTTGCAGTGAATAATGGAGTATTGCCACCGCAAACCAGCAACTGCAAAGGTACAATCTGTTTCTCTTTTAACATGATTGCCTACAATTATTTTACTGTTTATTAAAGTACACTCACTGATACAGTAAAAGTAAAGATTACAGAATTGCCAAATTTCTACATCTTTATTACAGTCTGAATGCCTTGTACATTTTAAAACAGCACTAACTATTTTTGTCCTCTAGATGGCTAACAACCTTCAGTATTAAAAAATATTCAATAAAGTTATTGCATATATTGCATATTTTCTATTGTTATTTTTTTTCCCCTGTAGCACTGAGATTCTTCGGAATGAAAAGTGCGTTATAAATAAAATCTATTTTTATTATTATTATATACTACATGTGTTGCTGGAGTCTCACTCTTTGAACTTCTTTTCCCTTTTCCACACTTTAAAAAGAGAAGTTGGACCAGTAATTTCACTGCTTTCTTCTAAAGTGATTTAAACATATTCCTCTATTGATGTTTCAAAGAGATAACAAATTCTACAAAAGATTCTAGTTTGAGTTGGAATTTATTTTTTATATATTCCAACAAAAACACTACTTCAGCGAACAATCATTTGCCAAATGTGTATATAAAACGTTTAGTTATAAAATATATACATAAATCTAATAAAAACTCTAGGTAACACTTTTTTTACATTTTACAGTGGCATTGTTACACGTTACATGTAGTTACTATAGTATAGACAGTATATTATGCATAATTACATGCAAGTTAACTAACCATAAACCACACACTAATCCTACCTTAACCCTAGATACATGTTGTTTCTTAGTATTACCCGGTATTTAAATATATAAAATTCCAGACTCTATAAGTCGTTTTACAAGCATCTTTTCACGACCTATATTAAGGTTTTAAAGTCATGCGCCCTCTAGCTGGCGTAAAAATAATGACAGTGACGCTTTACGTCTGATGTCATGAATTGACTCATGACTGTCATTACCAATCAAAATGCGTGTTCATTTTAATGCAATATGTGGACTTTTTACCACCATTTGTCATATTTCCATTTAGCAAAAATATTTTTATTTACCTATAACTACACCCATCCCATCTGTAAACCTACCCAGTGATTTATAGTGCATTCACACTTGAGCTCATTTGTTCCCTGGGCTCGAACTCACGCTTGCATGAGCACATGTTGTTGTACTATATTGCAATGCTTTACCAAAACCTGAAATATTATGCAGATAAAAGGGAAAAATGCTTTAAAATGAAAGAGTCCTGTTGTCAATAGGAAAACAACTTTTGGAAAGGCTCTATGTGTCGTATTTCATGAATCAAAATATCGTCGATAGGGGCGCAATTTTACTGAACGCTCCTATGGGTCGTATTTTAAGGAAGTGGCTATTTTGTCCCCTAACCTATCCACCTAACCTTCATCATGGTCTTCCTCGTCACCCGCGGAGTCCCTTTTGAGCCCCCTAACCGCCTAGGCTTCACAGTAGTCTTCCTCTCAGGCCGCAGAGTGCCTTGAGCCCCCTAACAGCCTAAACTTCACCATAGTCTTCCTCGTCGCCCGCCAAGTGCCTTTTGAGCCAGATTGACCTTTCAAGAGGGCCTTTCTCTCATTGAGTGTAAGAGGCCTGCGTGAGAGCTTTAAAAAAAAAGCAGGCCGAAAAAAATGTCCCTGGGTTCCAGCGACTCGTCCTCCTGATATGTCGTCCCGCGGGCCAAGGACCACCGGCAGGCAGAGTTTGGGGCCCGGGGGCCGAACGGGGGCCACTGACACGTGCAACTTGCGCTATTCATTTCACAGGTGTTTCGTGGCCGGTGGTCCGATCGGCCCCGAATTCGCTTATTTGGCCGAAAAAGACCCCCTCGGCCGCGAAGCGCGTGCAGAGAATCCATTGAAACAAGCTGCGCTCGGTCGGCGGGGAATACGGGGGAGTCAAAAGGTTCGCAAATTCGGCGGGGTGGTAGTACGGGGGCCCCCAGGTCTAGATCCTGGTTTACAAGTGTGTCTTTTTGCAGTGCACATTTTCTTTTGCTGTTTAGGAGCTTATGAATTCCCGGAAACGCGTCTCTGAAATTTAGGAAATGCATCACATAGGCTGAAGTGCCACCTGCCACTTATTCGGCAGGGTCCCCATAGGCTGTCTGTTGTCGAATACTTGTCGCACGCCGGAATCGGGCAGATACCTGCATGTGCGTTCACTCTTCCAGAACTTAAGGCCAAGAGCAGCCTCCTCTCTTCTTTGTTTTTCACGAAGTGGGTGATTCCCAGATGCTGGCTGAGGCGGGCGTACATCCGCACGTTTCGACGGGCATCTTGGCAGAGCGAGAAGAATCACGGATTGTGTCGCTGAGCTGACTCGTGTGGAATGATATATACCTGTACTCTCTAACTGTACACTTCCATGAAAATGTAATGCAATTTAAAGTAAGTCACTGTTCACTTACCTGTAAATGGAGTGCAATTCAATGTAAGTTACTCTGCACTTACCTGGAAATGAAGTGGAGCATGCCAGCTATAGGTCAATTGGCTTTGATTTTTTTTTTTGCACATATCATGTAAGGGTTATCTATACATACATATTGAAATTATATGAATACATGGTTTATTCTGTTGTCAGGCTGCAGATCAATGAAGACAATTGTGACCAGTAGTATAACAGAATTTGTCCCTTCTATGTCATTTTGTGTTATTCATATGAACTCTCTTACAGACTGAACTGCTCTCTCTTTCTCTCTCTCTCTCTCTCTCTCTCTCTCTCTCTCTCTCTCTCTCTATCTCTCTCTCTATCTATCTATCTGTCAGTCCATCTGTCTGTCTGTCCATCTATACTTCTGTCTGTCTATCTATACTTCTGCCTGTCTCTGTTTGTCTGTCTGTCTATACTTCTCTCTGTCTGTCTGTCTATATTTTTTAAAAAGATTTATGACCTATTAATGCAGTGAAACAAAATAATAAGCATGTGCTGTAACCCTGTCGTTAATTTACAGTAATTTCAAGATATTCCATCCATTCAGGGTAATTTACAACTGATTTTGTTTCAGTTTCATAACTATGGAGATCCAATGCCCATCGTGCCCTGCAAAAGTGCTGCACCCCAGGCACCACCTTAATCAAATCAACACTATGTCCAAGGTCCTGAGGAGAGAAAAATGTTGCTACAGTTGGCGAGGGGGCGGGTGAATCTATATGACGTACGGTGTCCTGAATGTGGCATCACATTCAGTAACCTGTCCAGGCATATCAAATCCGGATATCGAGAGCTGACAGTAAGTTCAATCTCAAACTAGCATACCCGTTTTTGTAAATTCATTAAAAAAAAAAAAAAAAAAATAAATAAAATTTTCCTTCAGAGAAAAAAGGCAAAACAAATTATTTTCAAGCTACAAAAGAAGGTGACAAAACAGAAGCTTCAAACTTTGAGGTCACGTGGGGTCAGTCTGGCCTGTGATCTTTTGGACCATGAAGAACCGGAGCAAACGGGGAGCCAATTTCAGCTTCTCCAGGAGCACTGCACATTACTGGGTATGTTTTGAATGTTTCATTTCATATATATATATATATATATATATATATATATATATATATATATATATATATATATATATAGAGAGAGAGAGAGAGAGAGAGAGAGAGAGAGAGAGAGAGAGAGAGAAGAAAAACAAATGAGTGTTTGTGTTTATTATAGAGGCTTTTGAAAATGATACTGCTCCAGGCCTTCTGGGTAAGTATGTAATTACACTATATTGTTTCTCCAAAAAAAAATTTAAAAAAAAAAACGTTTTATTGTAGACTTTTATTGAAAGATCAAACCCTAGGTAGGTATCAAGTGAATAATTGTTTAAATTTAGGCTGAATACTTTTTTTTTCCATGACCAGGACATTAAGAAAAAAAAACAACACAAAAATAACTTCTTTTTCTTCTCAGAAGAACTCAGCGGCTCCGATCAGCCGGTTGCTGGAGGGATTCAAGGTAAGTAATAGGTTATCATTTTACATGAAGGACACCAAGTTTTGTTGTTGTTTTTGTTTAATTGTTTTTACTTATTGTTTTTTTTTTTTTAGCTTGAATCTATTGTTAACCGAGTCATCAGATCTGTTCATTTTGGATCTTTCCGATCTTACTCATTTTTAATATTTTTTATGTAAATGTGTTAGTGTAAATAGTTCATTTGTTTTTCTATCAGTTTTATATTTCCAAAATGTTTTATGTTATAATGTTAAATTAACTTTTATATTTAATATCTTGTTTCTTTGTTCATTAGTGTTTTTATACCATGCATGTTTTAAAATAAAAATTTGAAATTATGGTTTTGTCTGTCATTGATTCCACAAAAACATTACAGCTGCAGCTTATTTGACATGGCCCAGGTAAAACCAACCGTGCAATGTGTAGGAAACCTAGCCTAGCGAATTGATTTACAACACATTCAATGTGTTCTGTGTGAAAAATCACATTGTTAAAAATTGTTAAAAAGACAATGATGTACATTACAGCTATTAATTGTGCATAGTTAGCCTAAACTGTAACTGTGCACAAACTGCTTACAGTTGCCCAGTCAAAAAGATCACAGGTAGGATGCAGTTTTTGGAGCTGATGAATTTCCGGAAGCATGTTACTGAATTTTAGGAAACAAATCAGATATGATGAAGTGCAGCCTGTAACTTATCCTGCAGGTTTCCTGCAGGCTGTCTGTCGTCAGTCCATTAATGGGTCATATTTCATAAATAAAGTGGTATTGTGTGATAAAACCTACTGTATGCCACACAGGTGGCGCAATACAACACACTGAGGTACATCAGAGATTTTGATTATGCATAATTAGCTTCAAAATTACATGCCTACAGACAGCTTGCAGAGGCCCCATCAATTAAGTTACAGGTTGGCGTTTTTAATGACATTGCCGGAGGCGGCCACCTGTAAACACAACACTATCCTCTTCGTCTTCAGGGACTGTTTTGTCTTGAGTCTGCTGAACATGGAAACACCATCCAAGGGATTATGTAAGGATCATCGCGGGATACTACAGGGTCTGTAGTTCCCCGGCAGTGGCTACAACGATTTTGTATTACCACAGTTGGGGTTTGTAGGCCGTTAGCTTCGCGTGGAGAGTATAACCACCAAAAAAAAATTAGCCGCTATACATTCCTGCGGGCATGTACCACGCTTGGGTGAGTGTGTCTCCTAGCGGAAGCTGAGTGTCTGTAGCCACTGCCGGGTAAAGCAGTTGTGTCCCTCCCTGTGGAAGTTTTTGACAGGAGTGTGGGGCTGTTGCATGAACTACAGTGAGATCTATGGCCAGTCCTACGGTGCTTTGCTGGACTGGCTTCTGGGCTTCGTATATTTCCCCAAGCCTTGTTAGATCTAGAACAGGCTGGCCCGCTTTAAGGGGCGCCTTTGGATAGTTTGTCCGCCCCAGGCCTGTTTTTAAAAGTTAAAATCAGTGTGTTGTGTTATCCATAGCTCAGCCTCCTCTTGTTGCAGAGTTGTCCAGCCAAGGCCCATTCTGGGGTCCTAATAATGCAGATTGATGTAATGCAGAGGTCGTGGGGCGGGGCAGTCAGGCTGGTTTTGCTAAAACCCCGCTTTCCAGAGCTATTGTGGCCGCCACCTCCTGGTGGCCTCTGGACCCATCCTGGAGGATGTCTGGCCAGCGGTTAGCTCCAGCTCCAGCTTTTAGCTTTTAGGGCTCGGGTTGAGCTGCACTTCACAACCTTGTGCTTCGTGATGGTTTGGTTGGATGCTCCCCTGGAAGCCGAAAGCATTGCCATGGCTGACGCCCTCGCATGAACGGCAGGCCGCCGGATGAACGGAACGGCGGCCACCCTGAAGCAGGTGACATAAGGTGATACTTCCCTCGTTTTAGAGGGTTTATGGCACTTTGAAAGTTTTATGAAAGTTTAATTTTTATCATTACATTATAGAAAATAATTAACTTTATCACAATATGCAAATTTTTAGAGAAGGACCTGTATTATCTTATATAGTGCCATCTTGTTTAATTTCTTTTATAAAATGTACAATTTGGCTTAGCTTTAGCCTATTTATTCCCATGACTGTGATATTTTCCAAGTAAAATAAAAAGTTGTATGAGAAATAAGATGGAATCCTGAATTGAATCCAATGATCTGATTAGTGATGTATTACCTGCCCTGAAAACATATCCTTTAGCTACACCTGCCGTTGATTCTTCCAAAAAAAACACAACATGTTTGCAGGCATGAGTTTCTTGAATGAAACAAAAATCAGCTAATTTCTTTTACAAAACAAGACTTAGCATGTCCCATATACCCCTGGAATTAACTTACTGACAAGAGAGGGTATCTTGCCTCATTGTTCCGCCACGGTGTATGTATGACACGCCAATTCGTATCCAATTCGTATCCCCCCACACACACACACACACACACACACACACACACTGCCCCTAAACCTACTCATCACAAGAAACATTTGGTATTTTTACATAAAAAAACCCCCATAATTTAGTATGTTTATAAATACATTTACATTGTGGACACACACACATAATTGTTCGTTTCGGCATACACATACAAGCAGAAGAGACGGCGTAGACATACACGCGGATAGCTCAAAATGCGTACAGATAACACGCCATTTTGGGCTTTAGAAAGTGGCGTGTATGTTTACACAAAGTTATGATGTCATGTTGCGCCACCAAGCAAGTGGGTCATGGTTGGCATCAATGGCCTCCTCTTGCAAATAGTGCATTATCATATGAACCTCAAGATTTTCTGCAAGTCTTTCCACAGTGATGGCACATGAAAGGCTTCTCTCTGGTGTGTTATTAGTTGATTCCGAAGGTGGTTAATGTTTTTTGAAACTCATTCCACAATGAAGACATTCAAACAGTTCTCTCCTAAATGAATCCTCATGTGGTACTTTTTGGTTTCTTTATATCTGAAACTCTTTCCGACTTCTCTCCCGTGAATTCTCACATGCCTGTCAAGGTTTGTTTTTTGGCTGAAACTCTTTCCACACTGTTGGCAATGGTAAGGTTTCTCTCCAGTGTGAATTCTTAGGTGGTTTTCAAAGTGTACTTTACGATTGAAGCTCTTCCCACACTGAAGACATGTGTAGGGGTTCTCTCTGGAGTGAATTCCCAAGTGGTCTTTTAATGGTCCTTTCTGATCGAAACTCTTTCCACACTGAGGGCATATGTAAGGCTTCTCTCCAGTGTGAATTCTAATGTGCCTGTTAAGGCGTACTTTTAGACTGAAACTCTTTCCACACTGTTGGCAGGTGAAAAGGCTCTCTCCTGTGTGAGTTCTCATGTGGGCATTAAGGCTTCCTTTCCGGTTGAAACTTTGTCCACACTGTTGACAGGTGTAAGCCTTCTCTCCAGTGTGAATTTGCATGTGGTATTCAAGGTTTCCATGCTGCCTGAAACTCTTTCCACACTGAGAGCAGGTGTAAGGCTTCTCTCCAGTGTGAATTCTCATGTGGTATTCAAGGTTTCCATGACGTCTGAAACTCTTCCCACACTGAGTGCACATGTAAGGCTTCTCTTCAGTGTGAGTTCTCATGTGCCGGTTAAGGCTACCTTTTAATGTGAAACTTGTTCCACATTGTTGGCAGGTGAAAGGTTTCTCTCCAGTGTGAATTGTCATGTGGTATTCAAGGTTTCCATGTTCAGTGAAACTCTTTCCACACTGAGGGCAAGTGTAAGGCTTCTCACTATTGTGGATTTTTATGTGCCTGTTAAGGATTCCTTTTTGGTTGAAACTTTTTCCACATTGTTGGCAGGTGTAAGGCTTCTCTCCAGTGTGAACTCTTATGTGTTCTTTAAAGTGTCCTTTCTGAATGAAACTCTTTCCACACTGAGGGCATGTGAATGGCTTCTCAGTGTGTATTTCAATATGCCTGTTAAGGATTCCTTTGTGGTTTAAACCTTTCCACATTGTTGTAAGGTGAAAGGTTTCTCTCCAGTGTGAATTATCATGTGGGCTTTAAGTTTTCCTTCTCCATTGAAACTCTTTCCACACTGAGGGCAGATTAAATGCCTTCTAGTTCCAGTGTTTTGAGCCATATATTGTGAGGAAGTGTTTTCGGTCTGTGAGCAACTAAATGTTTTTTCTCCAGTAATGAAATCACGATGATTGTAATATTGATCTTTCGCTTTCATTTCATTCAGTACTTCACTCATCTTTTTCAGCACTATCAGGCCTAAGGTGAAAAAAAGACAAAACCAGTTTAATTGCACAAAGCAACAGACATCCAAACATTTATACATGGTAACTGAGACAAATCAGACACATAATCACTTGATAAATTTAACAAATATGCTTTAAATGCTTTATGCTTAGTAATGGACCTTCCCCCAAAAGAGCTGGAAAGATCCCCGTTACCAGGGCTTCCATCAGATGAGACTTTATGACTTGAAAGAATGTGACAAGGGAGACCCAATGCCCTTAAACAGACTCTCCTGAACATGCACCCCAGGACATTGTGCGTATGATTATAACTTGTAAAAGTGTATCTTGAATGCCATTTCATTTTATGCATATCTTATGAACAAACCACTAGTTAATGTAACCTCATCTATAACTTGTTTGGTGTCTACGAAGTTGTAATTTAAAGATCTGAATGATTGTTTATATAATATGCCGATACCTGTGCAACATATTAGTATTACAAGAATCTTTAATAGTTCCTTCATCAGTAACCAATCCAGTTACACAAATGATCTGCTTGAGACAAAGCCTAAGTACGATTGTCTCACTGACCACTCGAAGGAGAAGTTAAAAGGCCCTCGCGCAGAGCCACCATCTCTTCTCTCTCTCCCTAGACCGACAACCGACGCGTCACCTCGGTTGTTTCTCAGCTGGCCAAGCAGGCAAGGCTGGTAATGTCTACATACGCACACATCAAGCCATGTGCGTGTGTGAGACAGGAAACCCTACCCACACGGTCGCAGGCCAGCAGGCCCAACACCTCAAGTCATGTGCAACTTCCTCGACAGAGTCGAAATAACTGCAAGTTCATCATATCTTCTTCAATCAAAGCAGATGAAATCAACACCATCGGACCGAACTATCAAGACCTTCTCCTGTGATTGCACATCGGACACTCTTCAACGGCTCAGGCTAAATGCAAGTAACATATGATATACAACGTTGCTGTGTAGTTAGTAAAAGCTGTATACTCCTTTGTTCAGACAAAAGAGCTTGCAGGCACTGATGGTTCTTCTAGTTTCATTCCTCTGTTCCGATCCAGTTCTTCATTCTGTCACTTCCCATCTTACCCGTGTATGTGCGATTTGTATGTATGTTTTGTTAGTTTAGTCTAAGCATCTAAGCAATAATTATTCATATTTTCCCTTTGAGCTATTTTGCTACAACATGCTGAGCATCAAAACCAACTGCAAGCAAGTTGTAACAATGCTACTCTGTGCGTTCGCTCCACAGCTGCTATGAGACACTTGTTCACACAGCAGTGAGCTAGATCGATATTAGACATGGTAAAACATAGTATTTGCGGTAAATCATGAAAACTAAATTTAAACTGTGTTGAGATGTATAACAATGATTAGTTTTCTGTGGATGAATGTATCCAAACAGCTGCTCATCTGTCTAATAAAACACATAATATATTAAATCTTCAGTTTCCATGGTTTCAAGAAAATAAAACCGGAAAGTGAGGATAACACCGGTATGATGTCATTGATAGGCGACGTGTGGGCACGATCTGTGTCCTGGTTTTTCTGGATTTAAACATTCTTGGAAATATTTGGGACAAAGTAAAGACTTTACAAAGTTAAGTCAAAAAATATATAACACTCTTCTAGTGGTTTTTGGATATTTTAATGGAAAAGTTCAATTCAGAAGTTGATTTTGGGTTTAATGTTACACAAAATAATTTTTTTAGGCTACTTGTGTTTTGTTGCTTAACATCATAACATGGAAGTAAATGGAAAATGGAAGTAGGATCTTCTCAGGTTTAAGGCAGTGTTAGTATTTGTCTGGTCATGTGATCTCAACATGTCTGTCTACATAAGGCAACTTGCTCAATGTATAAAACCCCACTTCACAAGTATCACTCATTTCTGTAGAGCTAGATATTTTAATAAATTCAAAGGACTGGGAACAGCTTTGAGAAGGAAACCAACCTGTGTGTTCCTCAGTTTCTTCTTGTTTCACTCTGAATGTTTCTTCAATCCTAAGGTCTTCACTCTCCTCTTTAATAAATGCCATCTTTATAAAAGTGTCACGTGGAACTCAGTCGCTTCACCAGGAGTTATTCTGTGTGTTTATCCTGTTTAAAATGAGATTAGCAGAATTAGCATAAAATTAACCCCAAACTAAATCTCTTGAGTGTTTCAATCAGCTCTAGTTCAGTAGTTCAGTCACTGGTAAGAGAGTCAGAGAGAGTTAATGGACTTAAATCTCCTGATTAGACTAAAACACTCAAAACTAACTGCATCAAATCAGAAAAAGTTGGGAGAGTATGGAAAACGCAAAAAAAAAAGAAGTGATTTCTAAATTTACTTTGACTTGTATTTCATTGCAGACAAAAATATTTCATGTTTTGTCTGGTCAACTTCATGTCATTTGTAAATATGCATCCTTTCCTGTCATTCAGACCTGCAACACATTTAAAAAAAAGTTGGGACAGTAAAGCATTTACCACTTTGTAATGTTGCCATTCCTTTTCACAACACTTAAAAAGACGTTTAGGGACTGAAGACACCAAGTGATGAAGTGGTTCAGGTGTAATTTTGTCCCATTCTTCCTGCAAACAAGTCTTAAGGTGGGCAACAGTATGGGGTCTTCGTTGCCACACATTCTCTATTGGAGACCAGTCGGGACTGCAGGCAGGCCAGTCAAGGACCCGGACCCTCTTCCTCCGCAGCCAGGACTCTGTAATGTGTGCAGAATGTGGTTTTGCATTGTCTTGTTGAAATATGCATGGACGTCCTTGGAAAAGATGTCTTCTTGAAGGCAGCATATCATGCTCCAAAATCTCTATGTACTTTTCAGCATTAATGGTGTCTTCACAGAAGTGCAAGTTACCTTTGCCAAGGGCACTGACACAACCCCATACCATGACAGACCCTGGCTTTTGGACTTGTTGCTGGTAACAGTCTGGATGATCCTTTTCTTCTTTGGTCCGGAACACACGGCGTCCATTCCTCCCAAAAAAATACCTGAAATACTGATTCATCTGACCACAGTACACGTTTCCACTGTGTGATGGTCCATCCCAGATGCCTCCGAGCCCAGATAAGTCGATGGCGCTTCTGGACACTGTTAACATAGGGCTTCCTTTTGGCACAGTACAGTTTTAACTGGCTTTTGTGGATGTAACTACGTATTGTGGTACTTGACAAAGGTTTGCCAAAGTAGTCCTGAGCCCATGTGGTGATATCGCTTATAGATGAATGACGATTCTTGATGCAGTGCCGCCTGAGGGATCGGAGATCACGGTTGTTCAGCTTAGGCTTGCGCCCTTGTCCTTTACGCACTGAAATTCCTCCAGATTCCTTGGACCTTTTAATTATGTTATGCACTGTTGAATTGTGAAATATCCAAATCTCTTCCTATCTTTCTTTGAGAAACATTGTTTTTAAACATTTCAATCATTTTCTCACGTATTTGTTGGCAAACTGCCGATCCTCTGCCCAGCTTTGCTCCTAAAGGATTAGACCTTTCTTGGATGCTGCTTTTGTACCAAATCATAATTACAATCACCTGTTGACATCACCTGTTTCAAATCACATCATTATTTAAACATTTTACCTCATTACTAGCCCTAAATTGCTACTGTCCCAAGTTTTTTTTAAATGTGTTGCAGGTCTGAATGACAGGAAAGGATGCATATTTACAAATGACATGAAGTTGACCAGACAAAACATGAAATATTTTGTGTTCTTATTGTCTGCAATGAAATACAAGTCAAAGTAAATTTAGAAATCACTACTTTCTTTTTTATTTGCGTTTTCCATACTGTCCCAACTTTTTCTGATTTGGGGTTGTAATAAAAGAACAAACTATACAGACACTTCATATTTAGGCATTTATGATTACATTTAGGCATACAATGAATGATAGATTATATTTAAATTATTGCGCATTCATGTAAACATAAGCGGTTTGTTTGTAAAAGTTGTCATTACACGTTAGTGTTTGTTATTCTCGTTCACTTACACTGTTTGACCTGCACGTGTCAAACATTTTGCAAAGCATTTGATTCAATTGACTCGGAGTGTCTAAGGCCCTGTCCCAAATGGCACCCTAATGCCGAGTTCAGACTGCACGGTTTTCAAACTGGTCGGATCACTGCTCTTTTCACACTGCATGACTATCTGTGGTCAGTCAGTCAGTCAGATTTTATTTCTATAGCACATTTACAGATGGCTGAGCCACACCAAAGTGCTTCACAATAAAGTGTTAAGTGCAATAAGCAAAGGAAGGCAAAGAAAAAAATAAAATAATAATAATAAGTAGATAAAAATAAAATGAAAAGGGCAAACAAGACAATGACTGCAGGAGTTAAAATAATGTAACAGAACATTTGAAGGGTAGCCAGGTGGCACTATGTACTGGCACTTAAAAAGGAAACACTAATCAAAGGCAAGAGAAAAAAGGTGGGTCTTCAAAAGAGACTTAAAAATGTTTAGAGACTGGGCTGCATGGATGTGGAGGGGGTGCTACTGCAAAGGCTCTGTCCCCCTTGGTTTTTAGCCTGGACCTAGGCACTTCCAACAGCAGTAGGTCAGCTGACCGTAATGCTCTGGAGGGGATGTGGTGGTGGAGAAGATCAGATAGGTACGTAGGGGCCAGACCATGTAGGGATTTATAGACTGTCAGTAGCAGTTTAAAATCAATGCGGTAGCGGATGGGGAGCCAGTGGAGCGAAGCGAGGACCGGGGTGATATGTTCTCGCTTTTTTGTACAGGTAAGGAGTCGGGCGGCTGAGTTCTGAACCAACTGCAGGCGGCGGAGCTGGGAAAGGTCAATGCCAGTGTATAGAGCGTTGCAATAGTCCAGTTGAAAGGTTATGAATGCATGGATAACTCTCTCTAGATCACTCTGGGGCAGGTAGGCTTTGGACTTAGCTATAGTTCTCAAGTGAAAAAAGCTTTTCCTGACAACTGCACTGACCTCCTGCTCTAACTTGAAGGCACTGTCAAATATCACCCCAAGATTTCTAACAGAGGGACTGACATTAGAGGCGAAAGGGCCCAGGGCATCAGTGGAGAAGGCCGGGGAAGTTTTGCCAAAAATAATTATTTCGGTCTTACTCGCGTTGAGGTTGAGGAAATTTGCACCCATCCATGCCTTGATGTCAGACAGACAGTCAAGCAAAGGATGGAGTGCAGCCTGTCCATCAGCCTTTAGGGGGAGATACAGCTGGACGTCGTCAGTGGAAGGAGATGTTGTGTTTAGCCAGAATTTCCCCTAGGGGTAAAATGTACAACAAAAATAGGATGGGACCTAGTATAGAGCCTTGAGGGACCCCACAGGTGAGGGGGGCAACAGAAGATGTGGAAACTCCCAACTGGACAGAGAAGCTCCTGTCGGCCAGGTTGGACTGGAAAAACTTCAGGGCTGTGCCTTTGATGCCTACGAGATGCTCAAGCCGAGACAGCAGAATCCACCGTGTCAAAGGCTGCTGTTAGATCTAAAAGCACTAGGATCACAGGGCTGCCTGTGTCAGCGACTAAGAGCAGGTCGTTAAGCACTCTCAGGAGAGCAGTCTCAGTGCTGTGGGCTGTTCTAAAGCCAGACTGGAATTTCTCGTAGAAGTTATGAGATAAAAAGGAGATAATAAACTTCTCGCTCAAGGACTTTAGACAAAAAGGGCAGTTTGGAGATAGGCCTGAAGTTTGAGAGGATAGAGGGGTCAAGGTTTGTCTTCTTGTGGCTGCACCACAGCATGCTTGAAGGCATCCGGGACGCACTAGGGCTGTGCCGATGGACAATATCATCGTCCATCGTGATGCCACGCCCCCCGTTGCGAGTGCGACACAGACTAATCCTCTTCTATAGTTAAATTAAAATGTATATAATAAAACTAAAATAATAATATTGCTCTGTACATTAAATTGAAAGTATAACTAAAGCATATATGCTATTTTAAATACTGTATTCTGTTAGATATATAGCCTTCATTTTTAAATAATCCATTTCATAAGCATGCGTGTTTATTTTAGCACTTCCGTCAGTGAAACAACACACTACAGCCTGTAAAACATTTAAACGATTATCAGTTAATAACGGAAACATAAAGATTAAGACAAATAAATATTTGTTTAAAAAAATATTTGTTTTATTTCCCCGCAAAGATGCGTCATGCTTTGAGATGAATGTGGGACACGAGCTGGATAGACACCTTTTCGAATATCTTCGTCTTCATGTTTTCTCCTGATCTTGCAAAGCAACACTTGTTGTAATACATCTGAAGAGCGAATTTTATCATCCACAGGGTCAAGACATTTAGGCTATGTTTGATTATGCACTGCCAGAGAAAGCTAAATTAAAATTGACTGTGTGTGTGCGTGAATTGGGCTATTCAAATAAACTTGACGAGCCAAGTCTAATAACAAGAACAAACGGTGTTAAATAAAATTTGAAGTAAAAAGGTATTCGTCCTACATTGTTTTTTTTTCTACTTCACCACAGTAAAGCATGTGAATGGGTAGGCTATAATAGACTTAATTATAAGCAAACGAAAGGAAGAAATGTTTATAATTCCATGCGAAAGTGAGTGTGACGCGAGTGAAGATTTATGAAAAGAAACGTGATGTCCAGTGGGATAAAATGGACTAACTGTTAGCCTTTTGGTTATGCCTATTGTTAAAGTTCATGGAAATCGGAAAATTAGGTACAAACATATTTGAAAAGCTGGCAAATTGTTTCCCCTCACTGCAAACCTTGCGCGCATGAGTCCTTATTTGGGTTAGCAAAATAATGAAATAGAAAATAGTATTAAATGTAAAGAGATAGTAAAATACAGATATAGTAAATTATATATTTTTATAAAAAATAAAAAAATAAAACAACGATATCATCGTCCATTGCAATGTTTTACTGTAAACATCGTCAACTGCCAATTTAGGGGACATTGCCCAACCCTAGTGGCTAACCAACGTCTGCTGTGTGGAAAACACTTCACACTGGAAACACCGCAGAGCAAGACAGCAAAATGCAGTGTTTACCACACATTGTGGTGGTGCGCCACATAATCAACACCGCCGCCACATATTGCGTGTCGTTCTTCTTCTTTTTTTTTTTTTTCGCTAGTTAAAACACACAGCGTATTTGTTTAGCTGCATTTCCTTTCCCTGCTCTCCCTCCGTCTCCCTATCGCTTACGCTTCTCTCCCTCTCACACACACACACACACACACACACACGTATATATGTCTGGTTCACTATCTTTGTGGGGACTCTCCGTAGACGTAATGGTTTTTATACCGTATAAACTGTACATTCTATGTACAGTTTATACGGTGGCAATATAGATTTTCGGGGGGGGGCAATATAGATTTCGCTCTTGATACAGTATCAATTCATATAGTAAATAGCCTATAAGGTAAAATTTGTTTGTCTTAGCACTATTTTAAACATTTCTTGGGTCAAATTATATGAGCTCACATTCATTAATATTCACGTGTGTGTGCTTATAAGTATCATTAAACATATTAGGATGCAAGTTATTAACGTTTTAAAATTTCACATGTAAAGAAATCTAGTGTTTGATCATATCTAAATATTTATTAAAATGCAAAACTGCAATACTTTTTTGAGCAGATCAGATACATGTATATTTATTAAAGAGCAATAAAGGCACCGACTGGGTAATGGCATTACAAATGAACAAAATATCTCCTCAAAATATTAAATAAAAATTATTGAACTAATATATTTATTTAATTGAAAAATAGTTATGGTGTATGGTCACATTTGACCATCAGTGAGTGTGACCAATTAGTAAGGACTACCTGAGGGCTAAATAATAATAACATTAATGTTAACAATGTTGCATCTCTATCACTCTCCATATTAAACCGATCCTGTAAATATGGTTGACTTAATAATCACTGCACACTATGCTGTACTGTTTACCAAAAACTTAAACATCTGTATAGTGAGACTGTTTTGTATTCAATGCACTGACACAGCGCTAGAAGTATTGAGCACTTCATGAACCACGTGACCGCGCGCCGCCGGGAGATGAGAGCAGTCGCAACTCCACCTCTGGCTTTAACATTATGCCACATTAGCGCCAAAACACTATTTATTGTTTGAACTTCGCATTAAAACTTCAAACAAATGTAAAAGCTTAGCTTTGTTTAATATCAAAAGCAGGTTTGGCAATTTAGCGTGAGATTAAGTTGGGCAGAGTGAGAGCGTGAGATATAGCTTAAAAGCGTGTGTCACGCCAAATGCGTGAGAGTTGGCAACCCTGCAATAGTTCCAAACAAACCTACTGTCTATGATGAAAAACAACAAACCAGTGCTGTAAATACATTTGAATGGCTTAAGCGGATACACAACAGCTTCACTATGCAGGTATTTGCAGCCCTTTCTGGTAAATAGTACAGCATAGAGTGTATTGATTATTAAGTTAACCATGTTTACAGTGTAATTTTATTATAGAGAGTGATGGAGAGGCAACATTGTTAACAATAATGGTAATTTTTTTTTTTTTTGCCCTCAGGTATTCCTTACTAATTGGTCAGACTCATTGGTGGTCAAATGTGAACATACACCTTAAATATTTTTCAATTAAATAATTGTTCTGTTTCAGTTCAATAATATTTATTGAATATTTTGAGGATATTATGGTCCATTAAGGACCACTTTTAAGATTTTTAAAATAGAGTATTACTCTGGGAAACACTGGATAATAATAATATTAAAGCAAACACAGCTCTGGTATCGGAATAGTATCGGTATCGATATCCAAATCCAGGTATCAGGATCAGATCGAAAGTGAAAAAATTGTGGATCGGTGCATCCCTACTACCAATACTTGTATTTTGATCCACTTCCCATTCACATGTATTAGCTATTTCCTACCCACTAGTGTTAAACATATTAAGGATCTTTTATTTTGATACATATTTGCCATTGTTTAAACAAACCAGCAGCATTCTATCATCCATTATTTCTTCCACCACTTCTCCATTTTAATCTGTAACTCTACTTCCCCATAAAGTATTATGAGCATTAAAATCCATACACCATATTTTTTTATGGCCTTTTTTATAAATATTCTTCATTAACTCATTTGTTAATGCTTTATATGGTTTATAGTAATTGATAATAATCATATTACCTTTGTTATCATTATAAAATATCTGTCAAAACACATTAATATTCTTCAGTTACATTACCTTGATTGGGCTGTATGATATTCCTTCCTTAATATACGTCTAACTGTTCTATCTTAAAACAAACCTTTCCACAGCAGAATCACAACAGATGCAGTTGCAGCCTTATGACGTCATGCTTCCACATCAAAATAAAAGTCCCGTTAATTCTGCTGTCCATATAATCCCAGAAGTGGCTAGAAATAAGGGTTGTCTGCCAGCTTCATCATGTGCCGCATAACATCATAAATGTGTAGTTTTATGCTCGGGGCGCCGAGAAAGGGCTCCCACGCTATCTAACCAATGGAGTGCTGATATTCTATAAAACGTCACTAAATATGATAAATTCAACCAATCAGTGACGCGCAGTAATAATTCTCCGATGGGCGCTTTGAATAACATTTGGTTTGGTGTGGTCACGTGGCACAAAAAAACAAGAATTCAGCTGGATTATTAATTTTTCGTTCTCAGTTAGAAAAATGATTAAACAATTGGAGCAGAGGAGATGCTGTTGTGTCTCTGGAGGAGCAGAGGAGATGCTGAGTGCTTGGAGGATTTTGATGTTTTTTTTTTTTGGTCTGTCTTAGAGGTGGTTTGCTGTACGTGATGTGAACACTGGAGACAATGTATAGCATTTTTTATCGACTTGCTCATCACCATTACAATTGGTAATGCACAGTCTTCATCTAGTGGTTACTCCATGTAATAACAGCGACTATTTACCTCTTTGTTTTTTATTGAATATTGACGCAAATTACAGCAATTATAAGTTCACCTTGTATGACTTGGTTTCCAATGAATCTCAAATTGGCACATCTTTCTGTCTTTGAAAGAACAATATTTGAAATCTACAAGGACATTCTAAACTCATACTTTAATAATTACATTAGATGCTATTTGTTTTTAAATCGTTACATTGGTGTTAATGTAATAAATACACAGCAGAAATTGTTCAATTGTTAAAATAAAAATTTTAAAACCACATTGTCCCTCAGCCCCCCCTACTTTTTCCATCACCAGCTGCCACTGATATTATTCATTGTTTAGTCCAAAAACATTTTTATATTTCACAGAATTTAAATTAAAAGTAAGTCAAGTCTTCAGTATCAGGAGTCACTTGTGTGAGTTGCTGCCTATGTAGTGATTAAAATCGCTCACTAATGAGTGAACACAGACACGATTCACAACTCTGCAGTTTTAAAATCTGCCAGTTTAATAAATGTCCTGTTTATAAATGATACACAAATACATAATTATTTATTTCCTCATTGTACTGTAATTTTTACTGAAAGTATTGAAAAAGTATTGAATAATTATTACTGAAAGTATTGAGATTAATTTATAAAGTGGCAAACACAATAAAAAAAACAGGTCCAAGCGGAAATAAGAGCATAAGACATGCAAACATGGCTGGGAGTGTTAGACCAACTGCAAAAATTAGCCATTAAAGTAAAGTATAGCATTAGCATTTTATATCATAATGCTACGTTGTAGTCAATGGGAATTTCATGTTTTGTTCTATTACAGCGTCTCAAAGAGGCACAGTCCCACCTTTTTTTTTAATTCATCCTCAGAGTGAGCCCATACATGTGTCTTGGAGTTATAGACATTTAAATGAAAAAACACATTAAAAAACGACTGACACCGGACTTTGATTGGATTTTACTACCCCTTACTATCAATATTTTGACATTTGGCCTTTAACATTTAGCTATTGACCTATGTTTCAGAGCTTCTGACGCTGGTTTTCGTCTGGATCGGACTAACGGTTTTGAAGAGATCACGGATATCGGCTAATGTTTTATAAGCGCTTAATTACAGCGCTGCACATACCATATGCCGAAACCTGGCAAAATATTTAAAAAAAAAACATGTACATAAGTATTCACAGCATTTGCCATAACACTCAGAATATTGCTCAGGTGCTCCTGTTTCCACTGATCATCCTTGAGATGTTTCTAAAACTTGATTGGAGAAAGATAAAGGAGGTCGTGGTCTCCCTTGTCTACAAGAATATTACTGTGCGGCAAAGTTAAGACCATTAATATGTTTATGTTCTTTAAATTACACCGCAGGATGGAAGGACGTTGAGGGGACAACTATTGAACCAATACCAGTTGAAGCTTTATTAGCAGATATCAAACTGCAGAATAAGATTAATTTATTAGACAAACCCATTTCTTATGTAATGATAGCAGCTTGGAATGAAGCAATTAAGATTTGTGGTTTGGAAGACACTTCAAAAATCCAAAAATGGTGTGCATACGATTCAGATTTTACCCCGAATCAGCATGATGATAGATTTAAGAACTGGACTCTAAAAGGACTGACTGATTATTACTCATTTGTCCACAAGGGGGCACTCCAATCTTTTGAATCCCTGCAAAGAAAACATGGTCTAGACTCAGCTGACTTCTTTAGGTACCTTCAGATCAGGCACTATTTTAATCAGGAACTGAAAGTGAATTTAAACGACCTAGGATTTGTGGGTACATTTATATCATTAGCTACAAATTCAGGAGCACACAATAAAATTATATCTAGTTTATATAATAGCATCCTGCAGGGCAAAAAAGACAATACTCATTATGTTAAAGAGAAGTGGGAAAAAGAGGGTAATTTGATAATCACTGAGGAATGTTGGGAACATATATGTGAGATACAATGGGTTACAACGGGATCTAATGTATGGCGTGAATTTTGTTGAAGAGGTATCGGGGCACTGGTGATGCTTGTTGGAGATGTGGAGTGGGTGGTGCTAACCATTTCCACATTTTTTGGGACTGCAAAGTTATCTCTCAGTATTGGTCTAGAATTCATGAGCATATACAGAATATTTTTGCATTTGTTTTTCCATTTGCTTTTGATACCTTATATCATCGGATAAACTGGACTCAAAAGGACAAGAAACTTCTGTACATCTTATTGGCAGCAAGTAAAAAGGCTTTAATGAGGAGATGGCTTAAACCAGAACCACCAACAACTGAGGACTGGATAAACATTGTGTACGGGATCTACATAATGGAAAAACTGTCCTTTTCAATGAAAGTGCAGAGGGACACTTTCTATAAGATGTGGTCCAAGTGGACGGAATATGTTAAAACGGTTAGATCTGATTTTCTGTAAACACTGCATTTTCTTACGAATTGTGTACTGATTCAAAAGTTTAAATTAACAATATAAATAATATGGAAGTAATTGTTTTCCCCGCCACCCGCTCTTTTGAGTTTTGTTGTTCCTGTGTTAAAAAGTTAAAAATGTTAAAGCAACGTACTTTACTTCATATGCCCAACAATATGTAAAATTCAACATGCTTTTCCAATAAAAGAAAATAATAATAAAAAAATAAAAAAAACACTTGATTGGAGTTCACCTGTGGTAAATTCAGGTATTACTGTGTAAATTGTGTTTTCTATTACAACAGAATCGTTATTCATTCACAGAAATTTAAAATCTTACTCTGAGTCAAGTTTAGGAGTTGAGAAAGGAGACTAGAGGTGAAAGTGTGCTTGAGCTATGTTTAATTCAGTGAATACATTCACAGTGTAATATGTAAGGGATAATGTACACCCATGCTGGTTGTTATCACAGAATAAACCCAACAGTATGATCAGGATCCCGACGCAAAGCGGGTGTACATTATCCCGTTTATTACATGGCTAAAGTAAATTAGACACTGAATATCGCCTTGAGTTTAAATATTTTATTAGCTCTTACGCAAAGCTTCCGCGAAGAAAAACAGTTCCAAACTGCTTTAAGCCTTTATCTATTGCTGAGAAGATTAGTTTTTTACCATATATGTTGAAATTAATGCTAAAAACAGTTCACCCAAAAAGGAAAATTAGACCATGATTTACTCACCTTCAAGTAATCCTAGTGTATTTGGCATATTCCAGATGAATACAATCAGAGTTATATTTAAAAAGTCCTGGCTGACCCAAGCAGTAGCTGTTTTTAAAGTCCATAAAAAAATGCAACTGTCCATCAAATAACGTGCTCCACACGGCTCCGATTGGTTAATATAGGCTCCGATGGGTTCTAATCGATACTTTTGTGTAAGAAAAATATCCATATTTTAAACTATATAAATAGAAACCCTTGAAGGCTTCCATTGTAACCCATGGCGGCTACGTGTTTTAGAGCCACAAGATGGCACCAGACAGTCAACGACAGAGTTAAGCATATAAGTAGTACCGGTCAAGATAACTCGTAGTACCCGGATGCATGGTGTGATATTCACTTTGGCGGTTGTTAACTGAAATAACATACCCCCGGAATGCGTGATTGACCAATCAGAATCAAGTATTCCACAGAGCCGTGTAATAAATGAAGAGCTCTTTTCCAAAACGCGATAAACGCCAAATTAAAATACAATGAGTTTGTCATGCCATCGAGCTGTGTACTGAACCTATTCTCTGCTCCATCAATCTTAAGTGCCAAATTGTTATATTTCCTTGTTTAAATGTACTGTAAAATGCAGTTTCTTTCCAAACCGCTATAAGCGCCGAGCCTGTTTTTAGCCTAAATGCGATATATCCTCTTGTCTCGTCTTGAGCCCCTGCCCCTTTGAAAGTGAAAGTGCTTTTTCGATCGCGCTGCGGTGTCCCCGCAAACGCATTCCCGGCCGGGACAAAATCCCGTCTGGAACGCAATTCTTACCGGCAATCTATGACACCCCTCCCCACCGGAACGCGATTCGCAATCTACGACTCCCCTCCCCACCAGAACGCGATTCTTACTGGCAATATATGACACCCAACCCCTCGATTACGGTTGTAATCGCAATCGTTTTGACCCCTGATGTCATATGCTTAATGTGACATGAGTTGCTTTGTTGTTTTTGTTGTTGCTTTTACAGACATAAACCAACTACATATAAAAAAGGAAGGATTTGTAGCATTTTGAAAAAAAAAAAACTTTGAATTTATAATCAACAATATTGTTGTTTCATTTACAATCACTGTTTAACATGTTCAGACTGAGCCAATAGACCATTTTAACAGGATAAATCGAATATTGACTAAATATATAAGCGTAAATGTATAGATCTTTTCATGAAAACTATTCAAATGGATTTATAGAGTTTTGGAAAAGAGCTCCTCTAATATTGATATTTTTCTTTCATAAACTCATCGATTCACTTCAGAAGGCCTTTATTAACCCTCCAGAGCCATATGAAGCACGTTACCACTCGTTGCCCGCATCAAGTTCAAGGCTTTGATGCATGCTTATGGAGACACCACAAGCTCAGCATCGGCATAAGCTCAGCATCGTTGGTACGAGTCTATACCCCCACCAGAAGCCTTCGCTCAGCTAAGGAGCGGAGGCTTATGGTACCATCACAGAGAGGCATGAACTTCAATCCCTCTCCAGAACTTTTTCATTCATTGTTCATTTTTCATTCATTGTTCATTCATTCATTCATTGCTGGTGGAACGATCTTCCCACCTCCATCCGGATGGCAGAATCACTGTCAACATTCAAAAGACAGCTAAAAACTCATCTCTTCTGTGATCACCTAATCTTATCATTTCTCTTCTATCATGATTACTCGTAGTACCCGGATGAGCGGTGTGTTATTCACTTCAGCTATTGTTATCTGGGACAGAGCCGTGTAATAAAGGAATATATCACAATATTGCTAATGTTTTTCAACAGACAGAGAGATTGCTTTATCAGTTGGAATGATGGAATCTGAAAATGGATATACTGGTCCTTTTACCGATCACACTAACCCAGAGGTCTTCAACCCTGCTCCTGGGGACCTGCTGTTCTGAAAAGTTTATTTCCAACCTTTAGCTGTCACGGTTCATGAATTCACCTTCTCATTCTCTCTCTGTGGGTGTGGTTTTGTTGGAGGCGTGGTCACTGATTACTACCTCTCATCATCACCTCCAGCTGCACCTCGTTTCACCTCCCTATATATTGTCTCACCACACATTCCTGTTTGACAGATCGTCACAGTTTGTTCGGTGTTCCAGCGGGTGCAGTGGATTCTGGCCGCTTTTGAGTTTCTTCTTGTTCCTGTCTCTGGATTACCTCGCCGGTGGTGTTTGCCCATTGTGTCCCTGCGTCACCCGGCTTCCTCAGTGTCTGCCTGACTGCCTGGAGTTACATGTCTGCCTGTAGTCACCTGCCTGCTTTCCCGGATTCACCTGCCTGTCTGAACGCTGTCTTTGTTCCGCCCTGTGGTTGTCGGTGCTCTACTTTCTGGTGTTTACTAAGAGTAAATAAATCTCTTATTTTGACTCGCTATTGGATCTGTTGCAGTTATTTCCTCACAGCAGCATGACAGTATGATCTGACCATCTATGGATCCAGCGAGATTGGCCGAGTTACAGGAGTACCTCTCAAACAACAGTCAGTGGATGGATAGACAAGATGACCGGGCGCTTGCGGATTCAAGAACTATCATCGCCCACTGCACCAGATCCACCGCCCGTTCCCGTCGAACCATCTAACACCACCAGTCGTCCTGAGCTGCGCATCCCCACACCGGAGCTATATTCAGATGAGCCTGAATTATGCAGATCATTTCTTACCAAGTGTTCGATGTTCTTTTTGTTACAGCCGTTGACGTTCTCTACCGAACAGTCTAGAGCGGCACTGGTGCTTACACTGCTTTCCGGAAGGGCAGCTCAGTGGGGAACGGCGGTGTGGTAGAACAACCATCCATGCTGTTCCTCGTTCCTGGCACTCATGCAAAAGATGAGACGGGACTTTGACCGAGCTATAGTGGGCTGCGAGGCGGCTCGCAGGTTGGCCGATATTCGTCAAGGAGACAGACCCGTCTCCACCTACACCATCGAGTTTCGGACCCTAGCGGGCTGAGTGCAAGTGGAACGAGGAGGCACAGTGGGACGTTTTCCTGCACGGGCTGGCTGACCGTGTCCAACGGGAGAGCTACACCCTGGAGCTACCTACAAGTCTCAACAAGCTCATGGAGTTGGCGCTGCGCGTGGACGCCCGCCTACAGCAACGCCCATGTCCCAGACCGTCGTCAGAGTTTCCAGAGTCTGCCAGCAGGGGCACGGTCAGTCCACCATTCGATCATGAGCTCATGCAGGTGGAGAGAGCTCGCCTTTCCCGGGAGGAGAGAAAACGCTGGCGTGCGCGAGGTCTTTGCCTCTATTGCGGGGAGGCGGGACACTACCTCAACATCTGCCCAGTAAAAGACCAAGCCCAACAGTAGGCAGAAGACCCACTTACTGTCGAGTGGGTCTTTGCTGGGTAAATCCTCATCAACTACTCTCCTTCCAGTAAGACTGCAATGGGCAGACATGTTTCATCACTGTCAGGCCTTGGTGGACTCCGGAGCAGAAGGTAATTTTATGGACAGGAACTTTGAACTCCACCTTCACATTCCCCTCAAGTCCCTTACTCACAAAATATCGGTCCGTGCTCTGAATGGACAAGAACTTCCAGACATCTCCTCCCCCCCACTGACAGTCTCACTCTCATTACTTCAGGCAATCACACAGAAAGACTGGGGTGGACTGGGGTCACAATTCTATCTCCGATTGGAGTAATCAGTGTTATGCCTCTTGTGTTGTGTCTGCCTGTTCGTCTGTGTCTAGTTCTGTGTTGCAGGATGAGCAGGTGAATTTGTCTAACATGCCAAGGGAGTACTTCGACCTGAATGAGGTGTTCAGTAAGTCCCAGGCTGCTTCTCTACCTCTGCATCGTCCCTATGACTGTGTTATAGATTTACTGCCAGGTACTTCTCCGCCTAAGGGAAAACTTTATTCGCTTTCTGCTCCAGAAAGGGAGGCCATGGAGAATTTCATTTCTGATTCTCTCGCTTCTAAGTTCATCAGTCCTTCCTCTTCTCCAGAGGGGGCAGGGTTCTTTTAGTGGATAAGAAGGACGGTTCTCTGCGACCTTGCATTGATTACTGAGGGTTGAATAACATCACGGTAAAAAATACTTATCCTTTGCCATTAATGACTTCAGCTTTCGAGAGGTTGCAAGGAGCATCCATATTCACAAAACTGGACTTACGAATATAATTTGGTCCGCATAAGGGAGGGGGATGAATGGAAGACTGCTTTTAATACTTTCAGTGGTCATTTTGAATAATTGGTCATGCCCTTCGAGCTGTCCAACTCTCCTGTGGTCTTCCAAGCACTCGTCAACGATGTGCTGAGAGATGGTCGATCAGTTAAATTATGTCTACCTGGATGACATATTGATTTTTTCCTCTTCTCTCCAGGAACATGTTCAGCACTTCAGACGAGTGCTCCAGAGGTTGCGAGAAAATGGGCTTTATGTCAAGGCGGAGAGAAATGCGCTTTCCATGCACAGTCCATTCCATTCCATTCCTGGGGTATATAATTTCATCCGAGGGAATGCGCATGGATGCAGAGAAGGTTAAGGCTGTGGTAGATTGGCCAACTCTGGATTCCCATAAGGCCCTACAGAGGTTTCTGGGGTTTGCTGAAATTGCCGCTGAAATGCCACTGAAATGCCGCTTTGTTTCGGCTCCCATTCTCATTGCCCCTCATCCATCACGTCAGTTCATGGTGGAGGTCGATGCGTCAGAGGAGGGGGTCGTTTACCCTCAGCCGAACGCAACTATGACATTGGTAACAGAGTTGTTGGCGGTCAAATTAGCATTGAAGGAGTGGCGTCATTGGTTAGAGGGATCAGGGGTTCCCCTTTATCGTCTGGACTGATCATAAGAACTTAGAATATATCCAATCTCTATGTCCATCTCTACTTCCTGCTTAGCTACTGTTCGGACGCTCTTGCTTACTGCTCCGCGCTTTGCTCTATCGCTTTTTATATTTTATCTCTTTATTTTAACTACAGCAAAACAGCACAGTGTTCAAACGATAAAGCTTGACATCAACGCTAAAACTAGAAACTCTTGCTGGCTGGAAAACTACAAAAAAGGGGAATTATCCAACCAACCTCCCACGACAGCAGACACCAGCTTACATTCCGGAAGGGAAAACACAGCTGCCTACATTGAAAAGGATAAGAAAGAAAATGCCTCCTCTTTCTGAAAAATCTATATGCTGCACAAACTGCCACAAACTTCTACAAAGGATTGCAATTCTGGAAACAAAGTTACTTGCGGGACTACCAAACCAGACTGACCACACAACAGAGGGTCGTCAGCATACAGCCGGTGAGTCCCATGAATCTTGTGATCCTAAACAGGCCAAAATGAGTGTAGAGAAACAAGCTCTAACTGATCAACACAATAATCGATGGCACAGACAGGGAGCGAGACCGAAAGGCACTCGAGATAACAGATTGTCAAGATTATCAACAATTGCCGCAGTAGCATCCTCCACCCCCCTACCACCGCCTATACATCTTGCAAACAGATTTGAAGTATTATTGAATATGGGTGAGGAATCCCCAAATGTGTTGAATGTGGGTGAAAAATCTCCAAATGTGACCGGACACAGATCAAATCAGCCTGCAGCTAACACAAATGCTAACTGGCGCTCAAGGTCGAGCAGACAGCGGCACTCAGCTCAGAGCGCAGCCGAGCCCAGGACTCTGATAGTGGGGGACTCCACAGTCAGGAACATTAGCAGCAGGCATACAACTACATGCTGCCTTCCACAAGCGACAGTTTCTGATGTAAACAGGGAACTAAAGAACATTCTGATGAAACATAAGACTGCAAATCGACTAATCATTCATGTGGGAAAGAACGATATTCAGAGAGAGCAGTCAGAACTCCTTAAGAGGGATTTCAATGAACTTTTTGAAACACTTAGAAGACTGAAAATTCAGTCGTTCATCAGTGGACCACTTCCAGCAAGAGGAACAAATAGGTTCTCACGGTTGCTTGGCCTTAATACATGGCTGCAAAAATCCTGCAACATGAAGGGACTGAACTTCATCGACAACTTTAATCTTTTCTGGAGTCAGAGACAATTGTTTACATCAAATGGCCTTCACCCAAACAAACTTGGTGCAAGAGTGCTAAAGGACAATATCAACTTCTCCCTCCATCATCCTTCATCAGTGTGTGTCAATCCACTCAACCTGAATGGCACACACACACCTGAACAGAATGACCACAGGGCTTCATTTCAGCATCTGAATGGACATGCAGCTGACACATCCCACAAGGACAATGATAACACCACGCCACAACAACCACTGCTCACGGACACACTCCCAGCTGAGCCCTGCCCACAGAGCTCACCACAGACAGACTGTGACGGATTAGAACTGCTCCAAGATTCAACACCCAAGGATGACTTTATGGAAAACAGCCAGAGAAGCCAGGACAACATATCACAGCCTCCATTAACACCAGAGCAACAGCCCCCTTCACCAGACATGCTATTCTCTCCAGCCCCGCTTCTGAGTTTCTCAGAGAGAATGGAGGATCTTGTTTATGCTGGAATCAGACTATCACACTCTATCGCTGTGAGTCCCCAAATATCAACTAAAAGCAGCGACCACCAAAGCCTGTGGACCCAACTCGCCCTCCGCCTCCTCCTGTGAGATTTCTTCGGTCACAACGCCAGGGCCCACACTCTCCTTCATCTGTAGGTGAACCTAAAACAACTGATACCAGCTCTCAGTGATGTGTGTTGGGTCCCCGCCATGATAACAGTAACTTTATCAAATGTTTACAGAACGAGCGGGAACCCAGTGTGCCTGTCTCTTTCTCTATTTCTGTTCTGTTACGTGATAGAAAGTCTAAGGCCTTTTCAGGCCGCATGGCAAACCAATCTAATCTGCAGCCTATTACACATCAAACTAATACTACCGTGGGGACAATGAGTAAGACTGTAAAATTAGCACTTTTAAACATCCGTTCACTTAAAAACAAATCATTTCTAGTCAATGACTTAATAACCACAAACAACCTAGATTTTTTGCTTCTAAATGAAACGTGACTAGAAGAAAACTGCAGTGCAACAGTCCTCAATGAAACAGCCCCTCCTAACTTTACTTTTATGAGTGTGTGCAGAGCATTTAGAAGAGGTGGGGGTATTGCTGCTCTTTTTAAAGATGTATATCAATGTAAGCAAGTGTCATTTGGTGACTATCTGTCTTTTGAATATCTGGGTATTGTGTTAAAAGGTGCTCCACGCATCCTGCTTATCATTATTTACAGGCCTCCAAAATACTCTCCAGCCTTTACTGAGGACTTTACAGAGCTGTTATCAATAATCTCCTCAGAGTTTGACTGTTTTGCTATTGCTGGGGATTTTAACATTCACATAGACTATGCTGAATCCAGTACAACAAAAGAGCTCATGACTGTTCTTAACACTTTTGACTTGACACAGCATGTACATGGTCCCACACACAATCGTGGACACACTCTAGACTTACTTATCAGTAAGGGTCTAAACATTTCATCGATAGTTATTAAGGATATGGCACTGTCTGATCATTTCTGTATTTTCTTTGATATTTCAAATTCTCCTGCCATTGAAGCTAGATCTGTCTCTGTCAACAAGAGAAGCTTAAATGAGAACACTAGTGTGCTGTTTATGAAGGCTATATCTCTAACACCAAGCATATCCGCAGACTCTGTTGATTCTCTCCTTGACTCTTTTAACTCAAAAGTTAAGAGTGTAATTGATGATATTGCTCCTGAGAAAGTCAGGAAAAAGAGTGGCAGACAGAAAGCACCTTGGAGAAACTCAACGGCAGTGCAAATAATGAAAAGACAATGCAGGAAATCTGAACGCATGTGGCGGAAGACAAAACTTGCAGTCCATTATAATATCTATAAAGACAGCCTTCATGATTTCAATGTGGAACTAGGCAAGGCTAGACAGACCTTCTTCTCAAATATTATAAACAGAAACATAAACAACACGCGCACTCTTTTTGCTACCGTAGAGAGACTAACAAACCCCCCGAGTCACATTCCCAGTGAAATGCTGTCTGACAGCAAATGCAGTGAGTTTGCTTCCTTCTTCTCAGAGAAAATCAATAATATCAGGACGGCGATCAGCACATCCTTGAGTTGCTCTGGGGTCAGTCAGATCAGACCACAACCTCGGAAAGTTACTATGTCTGATTTTGAAGCAATTGATTGTAAAATTTTGGAAGAAACGGTACAGCACCTTAAAACATCAACCTGCGCCCTTGACACACTCCCCACTTCTTTCTTCAAAAGTGTGTTTAACTGTTTAGAAGCAGATCTGCTAGAAGTGGTAAACTCATCACTTCTCAATGGGAATTTTCCAAAATCCCTTAAAACCGCAGTAGTTAAGCCTCTTCTGAAAAAGAGAAATCTGGATAACTCCATATTGAGCAACTACCGACCAATCTCAAATCTCCTTCATAGGCAAGATCATTGAAAAAGTTGTCTTCAGTCAGCTGAACAAATTCTTAAGCTCAAACGGATACTTTGACAATTTTCAATCTGGTTTCCGACCACATCACAGCACAGAAACAGCACTCATAAAGATTATAAATGATATTCGCCTCAATACAGATACAGGCAAAACATCAATTCTGGTGCTTCTCGACCTCAGTGCTACATTCGACACTGTTGACCACAACATACTTCTGGACAGGCTGGAAAACTGGGTCGGGCTTTCTGGGATGGTCCTTAAATGGTTCAGGTCGTACTTAGAAGGGAGAGGTTATTATGTGAGTATAGATGACCATAAGTCTGACTGGACATCCATGACTTGCGGAGTCCCACAAGGGTCAATTCTTGCACCACTCTTATTCAACCTGTACATGCTGCCCCTGAGCCAAATAATGAGAGAGAACCAAATGGCTTACCACAGCTATGCTGACGACACCCAGATCTACTTAGCACTATCACCTAATGACTATAGCCCCATTGACTCCCTGTGCAAATGCATTGATGAAGTTAACATTTGGATGAGCCAAAACTATCTTCAGTTAAACAAAAACAAAACTGAAATCATTACATTTGGAAACCAAGATGAAATTCTCAAGGTGAACGCATATCTTGAGACTAAAGGTCTAATAACAAAAAATCAAGTCAGGAATCTTGGTGTGATTTTGGAGTCAGACCTGAGTTTCAATAGTCATGTCAAAGCAATAACTAAATCAGCTTACTATCATCTGAAAAATATTGCAAGAATCAGATGCTTTGTTTCCAGGCAAGACTTAGAGAAACTCGTTCATGCTTTCATCACCAGCAGGGTGGACTATTGTAATGGTCTTCTCACCGGCCTTCCCAAAAAGACCATTAGACAGCTGCAGCTCATACAGAACGCTGCGGCCAGGATTCTGAGCAGAACCAGGAAATATGACCATATCACACCAGTCCTCAGGTCTTTACACTGGCTTCCAGTTACATTTAGGATCAATTTTAAAGTATTATTACTTGTTTATAAATCACTCAATGACCTAGGACCTCAATACATTGCAGATATGCTGATTAATTACAAACCCAACAGATCACTTCGATCATCAGGATCAAGTCAGTTAGAAATACCAAGAGTTCACTCAAAGCAAGGAGAGTCTGCGTTTAGCTATTATGCCAGCCGCAGCTGGAACCAGCTTCCAGAAGAGATCAGATGTGCTCCAACAGTAGCCACGTTCAAATCTAGACTCAAAACACATCTGTTCAGCCGTGCCTTTACTGAATGAGCACTGTGCCACTGTACGTCCGACTGATTCGCTCTTATCTATGCATCACCTTTGTTTTTTGGAGTTTACATTTGTTCTTATCTTTGGTTTTATCTATATATAATCTTATTCTTTTTAATTCTCTTTACTACTATATATTTTTATTTCTTATGTATCTGTTGATTATCATTGTTGGTTAGGGCTGTCTGACTGGAAGAGATTGGAAAAGGAGAGCAGTGTGCTTTGCTTCATTCTGTGGTAGCAGACAGTGCAAGGAAGCGGACTCAAGAAAGGGAGGCCCTGCGGGGTATAGGTAACGTCCCCTACAGGAGCCCGTCTTGGACCGACTTGTAAGGTCCAGGAGACATTGCAAACCTGCTCCATCTCTTCCATCTCAGATAGGGGTGACCGTATTTAGAGAATCAGGCAGATAGGGATCTATTTATCCTCATTTTATTTTTATTTTTTAATTAGAAAATTCTCTTTACAAAAAAAATCTCTTTTACTCTTTACAACTGTTTTAATTATCCTTGTTTTTATTTTTAATTCTTACACATGGTTTTCTTATTTCTTATGTAAAGCACTTTGAATTGCCATTGTGTATGAAATGTGCTATATAAATAAACTTGCCTTGCCTTGCCTTGCCAATCTGCCAAAAGACTTAATTCCAGGCAGGCTCGGTGGGCTCTTTTATTCGGACGTTTTGACTTTTCTCTCTCGTATAGTCCGGGGTCTAAGAACATTAAACCCAATGCTTTGTCACACGTTTTTGACCGCCCAGATCGCCTGTCCACTCCCGAGTGCATTTTACCTGAAAGACTCATTGTTTCCACACTCACATGGCAGATCGAGTCGAAGGTTTAAACGGCCTTAGTAGGGGTAACGCCTCCGCCTGGTGGCCCACCGAGTCAGTTATTCTGGAGTCACATGCCTGCTTTCCGGGATTCGCCATTTGCTGATTTCCCATGGATACACCTGTCTGCCTGAACGCTGTTTTTGTTCCGCCCTGCAGTTGTTGGTGCTCTACTTTCTGGTGTTTACTACGAGTAAATAAATCTCTTATTTTGACTCGCTATTGGATCTGTTGCAGTTATTACCTCACAGCAGCGGGACATCAGCACACCTACCCATGCAATTTCAAGAATTGATCCTAAAGGTCTTGATTAGCTTCAGCTGACTTTGTTTAGGGTTGGAGCTAAACTCTGCAGGACAGTGGGTCCCCAGGAGCAGGGTTGAAGACCTCTGCACTAACCTACATGAACTTCTTCACAAACCCAACTTCAGGTAATTATCAATTAAATGGAGTCATAAACTCAGTTTATAGAAATGAAAACCCTTTTGGAGAGCATGTGGTTGCACATAATTGCACATAATGCTCAGGCTCAGTGTTGGGCAAACTCCTCGAATGGACTTGTGTTGGAGGTTGGAGATGTTATCTTTGTGAGACTTCCAACTGGCAAGAGGATATATGATAATAGCCAGCAGAACAGCAATGCATTTAGTGGTTTCCTACTGTTTCCCTTAAGAGAACAAGAGCTTTGCATAATGTGATTGCAATAATTATGAATCTCTAACATAATTTTTAGGATCGAAATGATGTAGAATCTCTAACATTTGAACCTGTATTAATAACTTGTCTGTTTGAAATGTGCAATAGATTACTGTATAAAAGTCTGAGCTGTCTATACATGTACACCTGTGTGGGAATTATACACTCCTGTCTGCTGATTGGTCAGCCGAAGATCAAATTGTTCCATCATCAGGTCTTCCTCAGTTCTGCACAGAAAAATATTTCTCCGCTGATACAGCTACGGATTTTTTACGCATTTATTGCAGCTACATTTAATCTTTTTCTCATCAAACAACCAGACTAACCAATCCCTCAACACAACCCGTACCGAGGCAGAGCATAGACAGGGCCTTCTTCAGTGTAGATATACATTCACCTCTTTGCATCAGCTGGCAGGATATATGCTGTTATTGCCTACCTTTGTTGCATGAATAAATAAAATAAATCTTGGAGTTTTTTTGTCATTTTTCTGAAAAAATGAAAAACTTTTCAATATTAAATAAATAAATAAAAACACTGAACGAATGATATACAGATTTGTATGCATGTCCTGCTGAATCATATTTCTAATGTTAATATTGCTGTTTTAGGACAATTCTGGAGAAAATGGGCCTGCTGGGGAAGGTCACTCCCTTGCAGGCAAAAAAACAAAGTAAGCAACAGACAACTTTGCTGAACTTAATTCAGCTGTTGTTGCTGTTAACAGGCATGGTTTAGTTGCTCTGCCTTAGGATAGCAAGTGTCCTGGGACACGTGAAGGAGTAAGTGGAAAACCAACTGCTACAACTTGGCCATGGTTTGTCCTCATGGATGAGGTTTTAAGACATCGAACAACTCCCCTGTCCTAATTGCCTCCATCCCTGAGGAAGCGAGCAAGAAAAGGAGAAGCCACCAGTACAGCAAAGGAAAAAAAAAGAGTGCGAGAGGATAAGCTGGTGGACCTTCTCAGGGAGGATATCAAGTTTCAAAGAGAGACAGAGGAGAGAAGAGAGCAGGGAATGGACAGACTGTTTTCTCTTCTTGAGAGAATGGTTAAGAAATATGTTGTATTTGTTAACCATTCTCTCAAGAGAAAACTGTGTTAAAAAAAAGGCTACATTACAATTTCAACATGCAAAACAGTTATATTGGTCCATTAAACTTTTGTCTTGGCCATAGCTTCACAATTCTCTTACCCGCCCTGTTACAAATAGTCGTGGACAGTGGGTCTCTCCTCCAGGGAAGACACCTCAGCAGACAGCTGGTCTCTCCAGGGAGCACTGCTGACAGTCTACAACCCCCTTCATCCTCTGCTACATCCTCCTAGGCAATGACGTCACCAACCCCAAGACAGATTTTATGGAGGATGGCACAGGCTGTTATGACCTGAAATGGTAAAAAAGGGAACAAAAGTATATCTTCAGAAAAATAAATCTTTCACAGTCTTTTGCAAATGTCTTTGTGTGGTGCACCTCCAGCGCTTGCAGGAAGATGCCCTGAATCTGGTCTTCATCATCCCAAAAGCTCTAAAATGGAAAAAAAAGGGGCTGAGCTCCCTGAAAAGTACTGGCCTCTTGTACGGAGTGTTGAGGAGGAGTGGGTGTAGGAGACACTTATACCCTCCGTCTGCCAGGACGAAGTGCCCTGGAGGAGGATACACTGACCTCCTGTACAGTGAGCTGTGGCAGAGCACTCGTGTGGCATGCACAGCCCACGTAGGTGTCAATGAAGCAGCCCTGATGGTTACAAACTACCTGCAGGATGATCTATGGGACATTTTTCCTGTTCCTGTAGCACTGACCATCAGGGGCGCTTGCAATTGGAGGAGTTTTGTTGTGCAGACCTGGCAACCCTGTTCCTATGTTCAGCCTTCAAGCACTTTGAAGGCCGCGGCCTTCACATTGGGACACAGCTAATTTGTGTTTTCAGGTTAAGTGTTGTAAAAACAGGTATAGAGAATTGGCAGTGAATAACCATGCTGCTTATAAGAAGCTGGATATTGCATGATATATAGCCAGATTTTACGGGATGCTTGATCCCCTTATTGGTATCTTCCTCCTTCATGAAGAGCAGATCTCAACTAAATTTGTTCTTGATGACAGACTGAAGCAAGTGAGTGCACAGATGAACTTATGCCTGATTAATCGGCTAATAGATGGCTGTCACGCCATGGTCTCCCAGAACACTGCATGCGCAGTGGTTTCGTTCACATTATGTGTTTGTAGCTCCGTCGAAGTGATTCATAATCCTTGATTTTCTTCTTAACACTCGCTTACAAACGAATACTTTCTATTATTTACAGCATGTGAAAATATCTCCGATACGATTCCCTATAAAAAACAATCAGATTGCTTTGATATCGCTACTTATATCCGAACTTCCGCTACTAGCCGTAGCCCGCTAGCGTTACACGCGTGGTAACTTATTTACACCCGTTACCACTGAAACCTACAATTCGCCATTGTAGCACATTTACTACAATGGTGAATAACTCGGATGTGTGTCTAATGTTACCTTTGAGTGCAGGTGAGGACACGTTCGAGCTGCATTCGGTGCAGTTGGAGTTGGAGTCGTTGGACAAGCAGATTCGCGACCTACAAGACAGACGAGACGTGCTGAGAGAGACGATCAGCGCTGGAAACATCACGCGCCGATGCTCAAAAGTCAGTGGTTAGTAACCTTTTGACTCCGACCTCGTCTACTCCGTGTGTTTCTCTGCACAGGACCCAAGCACCCAGGACGCGATCATCCCTGGTTTCGTTCACTCCGGCACCGACACAGCACCATGGACCCTGGGTGTTTCCACAGCGGAAGACGCGAGCTTAAGCCAAATTATTATTTCGGTCTAAATGAGTCTACTCCACCAGGATACTGTTATAAGCATGAGCCCCGTCTGATTGGTCGTGGCGGCGGTGTTGTAACAATCTATAGAGATATTCTTAATGTTACTCAGAAAACAGGACACAGGTTTAATTCGTTTGAAGTACTAGTGCTAAATGTTACGCTCTTAGATGTAAGAAAGAAATCCGTATTATCTCTAGCCTTGGCTACTGTATATAGACCTCCAGGGCCCTATGCTGATTTCCTTAAAGAGTTTGCAGACTTTCTCTCAGATCTATTGGTCAATGTCGATAAAGCATTAATTGTTGGAGATTTTAACATACACGTAAATAACACAAATGATGCGTTAGGGGCTGCGTTTACAGATCTATTAAACTCCTTTGGGGTCAAGCAAAACGTCACTGGTCCCACTCATCATCTTAATCACACACTAGATTTAATTATATCACAGGGAACCAACCCAACCGACATAGATATTATACCGCAAAGTGATGATGTCACTGACCATTACATGGTAACTTGCATACTGCGTACTGCTGAAATCTGTCATGTTGCGCCACGTTATCGACCAGGCAGGACAATCCTTCCAACCACTATAGATAGATTCTCAAATAGCTTACCTGATCTGTCTCAGCTGCTCAGTGAACCCAAACAAACAGTTGAGCTAGAGGAAATGACTAGCAGTATGAGCACCATTTTCTCTAGTACATTAGAAATTGTTGCACCAATTAGATTAAAAAAGGTAAGAGAGAAAACTAAAGCACCATGGTACAACAGTGCTACACATGTTATCAAGAGAGAAACTCGTAACTTAGAGCGTAAATGGAAACAAACTAATTTAGAGGTCTTTAGAATCGTGGAAAGATAGTATGTCACGTTATAAAAGGCCCTAAAAGCAGCCAGGGCTGAGCATCTCCAAACTAATAGAAAATAACCAAAATAATCCAAGGTTTTTATTTAACACCGTGGCTAGATTAACAAATGAACAAGCATCGCCTGAGCAAAATATTCCGTTACAGTTTAGTAGTAATGATTTTATGAATTTCTTCACTGAGAAAATAGAAAGCATCAGAAACAGAATTGTAAATGTACAATCTTTAATGACGTCTTATGATTCAACCTCAATTATTGCCCCTCAAGAACTATTACACCGCTTTACAACTATAGGACAGGAAGAGCTAAATAAACTTATCATTGCTTCTAAACCAACAACATGTTTACTAGATCCAATACCCACTAAACTACTGAAAGAGCTGTTACCTATAGTAGAAGAGCCTCTTCTCAATATTATTAACTCTTCTTTATCTTTAGGTCATGTTCCAAGAATATTCAAGTTGGCAGTCATAAAACCTCTCATTAAGAAGCCACAATTAGATCATAATAACCTAGCAAATTACAGACCCATTTCAAATCTTCCATTTATGTCTAAAATACTAGAAAAAGTTGTGTCTGCTCAACTGTGCTCTTTATTGCAAGAAAATGATATCTATGAAAAATTTCAATCAGGATTCAGGCCGCATCACAGCACAGAAACTGCGCTCGTTAAAATCACAAATGATTTACTTTTAGCTTCTGACCAAGGCTGTATCTCAATACTAGTTCTACTCGATCTTAGTGCTGCGTTCGATACTATAGATCATAAAATACTCTTAGATCGACTTCAAAATTACACTGGTCTTCAGGGACAGGCATTAAACTGGTTTAGATCGTACTTGTCAAACCGCTACCATTTTGTCTAAATGGGGAAAAATCAAAGATAACATCAGTAGACTATGGGGTGCCGCAAGGATCTGTGTTAGGCCCTCTGCTATTCTCAATATATATGCTGCCACTTGGTAATATTATAAGAAAACATGGAATTAATTTCACTGTTACGCTGATGACATATATATATTTCATCACGACCAGATGAAAACGCTATATTATCTAAACTGACAGCGTGTGTTGAAGATATTAAATACTGGATGGCGTGTAATTTTCTGCTATTAAATTTAGATAAAACGGAGGTATTACTTATTGGTCCAAAAAACTGCCCACAAAACCTCTCACAATACAACTTTAACTTGGAAGGATGACCTGTCACTTTATCCACTACAGTAAAAGACCTGGGTGTTATATTAGGCCGCAACTTGTCTTTCGAAAATCATATTTCATATGTTACAAGAATGGCGTTTTTCCACCTTAGAAACATTGCTAAGCTACGAAACATGCTATTTATTTCTCTTGCAGAAAAGTTAGTTCATGCATTCATGACCTTGAGACTAGATTACTGTAATGCTTTATTAGCTGGTTGTCCTGCATCCTCAATAAACAAGCTACAGTTAGTCCAAAACGCAGCTGCTAGAGTTCTTACTAGGTCAAGAAAATACGATCATATAACACCAATTTTATCATCTCTACACTGGTTACCTATTAAGTTCCGTATCAATTACAAAGTATTGCTACTGACCTATAAAGCCCTAAATGGTTTAGCTCCAGTGTATTTAACGGATCTTCTATCGCCCTACAGTCCATCGCGCTCTTTAAGATCACTAAACTCGAGGCTTCTGGTCATTCCTAGGATATCTAAGTCCACTAAAGGAGGGAGGGCATTCTCACATTTAGCTCCTAAACTCTGGAACAGTCTTCCTGATATTGTTTCGAGGTTCGGACTCGCTGTCCCAGTTTAAAACTAGATTAAAGACGCATCTCTTTAGCCAAGCATTCAAATTATACGACTCGACGCCTGTGATGAGACGACTCGACGCCTGTGATGAGACGACTCACGCCTGTGAAGAGACGACTCGGCGCCTGTGAAGAGAGCGACTCGACGCCTGTGATGAGACGACTCGGCGCCTGTGATGAGACGACTCGACGCCTGTGAAGAGACGACTGACGCCTGTGAAGAGACGACTCGGCGCCTGTGAAGAGACGACTCGACCTCTGTGAAGAGACGACTCGGCGCCTGTGAAGAGACGACTCGGCGCCTGTGAAGAGCGACTCGGCGCCTGTGAAGAGACGACTCGGCGCCTGTGAAGAGCGACTCGACACCTGTGAAGAGACGACTCGGCGCCTGTGAAGAGACGACTGACGCCTGTGAAGAGACGACTCGGCGCCTGTGAAGAGCGACTCGGCGCCTGTGAAGAGACTCCACGCCTGTGATGAGGCGACTCGGCGCCTGTGATGAGACGACTCGACGCCTGTGAAGAGGCGACTCGGCGCCTGTGAAGAGACGACTGACGCCTGTGATGAGACGACTCGACGCCTGTGAAGAGACGACTGACGCCTGTGAAGAGCCGACCGACGCCTGTGAAGAGCGACTCGGCGCCTGTGAAGAGACGACTCGGCGCCTGTGAAGAGACGACTCGACACCTGTGAAGAGACGACTGACGCCTGTGAAGAGACGACTCGACGCCTGTGAAGAGACGACTCGACACCTGTGAAGAGACGACTTCGACACCTGTGAAGAGACGACTCGACGCCTGTGAAGAGACGACTCGGCGCCTGTGAAGAGACGACTCGACGCTGTGAAGAGACGACTCCACGCCTGTGATGAGACGACTCCACGCCTGTGATGAGACGACTCGACGCCTGTGATGAGACGACTCGACGCCTGTGAAGAGACGACTCGACACCTGTGAAGAGACGACTCGACGCCTGTGATGAGACGACTGACGCCTGTGATGAGACGACTCGACGCCTGTGAAGAGACGACTCGACGCCTGTGAAGAGACGACTCGACACCTGTGAAGAGACGACTCGGCGCCTGTGAAGAGACGACTCGACGCCTGTGAAGAGACGACTCGGCGCCTGTGAAGAGACGACTCGGCGCCTGTGAAGAGACGACTCGACACCTGTGAAGAGACGACTCGGCGCCTGTGAAGAGACGACTCGGCGCCTGTGAAGAGCGACTCGACGCCTGTGAAGAGACGACTCCACGCCTGTGATGAGACGACTCCACGCCTGTGATGAGACGACTCGGCGCCTGTGATGAGACGACTCGGCGCCTGTGAAGAGACGACTCGGCGCCTGTGAAGAGACGACTCGGCGCCTGTGATGAGACGACTCGGCGCCTGTGAACGACTCGGCGCCTGTGAAGAGCGAATCGGCGCCTGTGAAGAGCGACTCGGCGCCTGTGAAGAGACGACTCGGCGCCTGTGAAGAGACGACTCGGCGCCTGTGAAGAGGCGACTCGGCGCCTGTGATGAGACGACTCGGCGCCTGTGAAGAGACGACTCGGCGCCTGTGATGAGAGCGACTCGACGCCTGTGAAGAGACGACTCGGCGCCTGTGAAGAGACGACTCCACGCCTGTGAAGAGGCGACTCGGCGCCTGTGATGAGACGACTCGGCGCCTGTGAAGAGACGACTCGGCGCCTGTGAAAAGACGACTGACGCCTGTGAAGAGGCGACTCGGCGCCTGTGATGAGACGACTCGGCGCCTGTGAAAAGACGACTCGGCGCCTGTGAAGAGGCGACCCGACCCGACGCCTGTGAAGAGACGACTCGACGCCTGTGAAGAGGCGACTCGACGCCTGTGAAGAGGCGACTCGGCGCCTGTGAAGAGACGACTCGGCGCCTGTGAAAAGACGACTGACGCCTGTGAAGAGACGACTCGACGCCTGTGAAGAGACGACTGACGCCTGTGAAGAGACGACTGACGCCTGTGATGAGACGACTCGACGCCTGTGATGAGACGACTCGACGCCTGTTATGAGACGACTCGACGCCTGTGAAAAGACGACTCGACGCCTGTGAAGAGACGACCCGACCCGACGCCTGTGAAGAGACGACTCGACGCCTGTGAAGAGACGACTCGACGCCTGTGAAGAGACGACTCGACGCCTGTGAAGAGACGACTGACGCCTGTGAAGAGACGACTCGACGCCTGTGATGAGACGACTCGACGCCTGTTATGAGACGACTCGACGCCTGTGAAAAGACGACTCGGCGCCTGTGAAGAGACGACCCGACCCGACGCCTGTGAAGAGACGACTCGGCGCCTGTGAAGAGACGACCGGCGCCTGTGAAGAGACGACTCGACGCCTGTGAAGAGACGACTCGGCGCCTGTGAAGAGACGACTCGGCGCCTGTGAAGAGGCGACTCGGCGCCTGTGAAGAGACGACTCGACACCTGTGAAGAGACGACTCGGCGCCTGTGATGAGACGACTGACGCCTGGGAAGAGACGACTCGGCGCCTGTGAAGAGACGACTCGACATCTGTGAAGAGACGACTCCACGCCTGTGAAGAGACGACTGACGCCTGTGAAGAGACGACTCGACGCCTGTGATGAGACGACTGACGCCTGTGATGAGACGACTCGACGCCTGTGAAGAGACGACCGACGCCTGTGATGAGACGACTCGACGCCTGTGATGAGACGACTCGACGCCTGTGAAGAGACGACTCGACGCCTGTGAAGAGATCGACTCGACGCCTGTGAAGAGACGACTCGACGCCTGTGAAGAGACGACTCGACACCTGTGAAGAGACGACTCGACGCCTGTGATGAGACGACTCGACGCCTGGGAAGAGACGACTCGACGCCTGTGAAGAGACGACCGACATCTGTGAAGAGACGACTCCACGCCTGTGAAGAGACGACTCGGCGCCTGTGAAGAGACGACTGACGCCTGTGATGAGACGACTCGACGCCTGTGATGAGACGACTCGACGCCTGTGAAGAGACGACCGACGCCTGTGATGAGACGACTCGACGCCTGTGATGAGACGACTGACGCCTGTGAAGAGACGACTCGACGCCTGTGAAGAGACGACTGACGCCTGTGATGAGACGACTGACGCCTGTGAAGAGACGACTCGACGCCTGTGAAGAGACGACTGACGCCTGTGAAAAGACGACTGACGCCTGGGAAGAGACGACTGACGCCTGTGATGAGGCGACTCCGCCTGTGAAGAGACGACTCGACGCCTGTGAAGAGACGACTCGACGCCTGTGATGAGACGACTCGGCGCCTGTGATGAGACGACTCGGCGCCTGTGAAGAGACGACTCGGCGCCTGTGATGAGGCGACTCGACGCCTGTGATGAGGCGACTCGGCGCCTGTGAAGAGGCGACTCGGCGCCTGTGAAGAGGCGACTCGGCGCCTGTGAAGAGACGACTCGGCGCCTGTGAAGAGACGACTCGACACCTGTGAAGAGACGACTGACGCCTGTGATGAGACGACTCGGCGCCTGGGAAGAGACGACTCGGCGCCTGTGAAGAGACGACTCGACATCTGTGAAGAGACGACTCCACGCCTGTGAAGAGACGACTTCGGCGCCTGTGAAGAGGCGACTCGGCGCCTGTGATGAGACGACTCGACGCCTGTGATGAGGCGACTCGGCGCCTGTGAAGAGACGACTCGACGCCTGTGATGAGACGACTCGGCGCCTGTGATGAGACGACTCGGCGCCTGTGAAGAGACGACTCGGCGCCTGTGAAGAGACGACTCGGCGCCTGTGATGAGACGCGACTCGACGCCTGTGAAGAGACGACTCGGCGCCTGTGAAGAGATCGGCTCGACGCCTGTGAAAAGACGACTCGGCGCCTGGGAAGAGACGACTCGACGCCTGTGATGAGACGACTCGGCGCCTGGGAAGAGGCGACTCGGCGCCTGTGAAGAGGCGACTCGGCGCCTGTGAAGAGACGACTCGACACCTGTGAAGAGACGACTCGACGCCTGTGATGAGACGACTCGGCGCCTGGGAAGAGAAGACTCGGCGCCTGTGAAGAGACGACTCGACATCTGTGAAGAGACGACTCGGCGCCTGTGATGAGACGACTCGGCGCCTGTGAAGAGACGACTCGGCGCCTGTGAAGAGACGACTCGACGCCTGTGAAGAGGCGACTCGACATCTGTGAAGAGACGACTCGGCGCCTGTGATGAGACGACTCGGCGCCTGTGATGAGACGACTCGACGCCTGTGAAGAGACGACTCGGCGCCTGTGATGAGACGACTCGGCGCCTGTGATGAGGCGACTCGGCGCCTGTGAAGAGGCGACTCGGCGCCTGTGAAGAGGCGACTCGGCGCCTGTGATGAGGCGACTCGGCGCCTGTGAAGAGACGACTCGGCGCATGTGAAGAGACGACTCGGCGCCTGTGATGAGACGACTCGACGCCTGTGAAGAGACGACTCGACGCCTGTGATGAGACGACTCGACGCCTGTGATGAGACGACTCGACGCCTGTGAAGAGACGACTCGACGCCTGTGATGAGACGACTCGACGCCTGTGAAGAGACGACTCGACGCCTGTGATGAGACGACTCGACGCCTGTGATGAGACGACTCGACGCCTAGGGCGACAATTGTGGGGGGCGTGGGCCCTATGGCGCGGGCACGTTCTAGTGTCGCCCTTAGACTTACTTCCCATTAAGCATAGAATTAGAACAAGCGAAATAAAACACAATGTTTATTAAACATGATCATCATTGGGCGCCCCCTTAGCCACACGTTTAATTAATTGTCAACCTAATTATTAGATTAAATGGTGAGTATTGTCGATCACAGTCATTCACGCGTTAGGTAAGACAAGTGCTCATCACTGGCGCGTTCATCAAAATGAAGTAGTGTAAACCCTTGGGTGCACAGGGACGGGAAAAGAGAAAGGCAGAAGATCAAAAGAAAGCTCAGTATAGAGGTAAAAGTAAGTCTTCTCATCTCATCTATAAAGGTGTCAAACGAAATAAATGTACGTTGTATTATCAATATTATCAACTAATTGCTATTGGACGGAATTAGTTTCATTGCTGTCACTAAGCTATCACTAGCTAGCTAGTTAGTTTTCTACGTATTACTACGCATTACAAACATAACTTCACTGACAATAAGGAAGTCCAGACAAGTCAAATTTTAATGCTGCGTCAATTTTGAAGGTGAATAGAAATGCCAGAAACAACTGTTCTTTTTGTTTTTATTTGAGATATATAGGGATAGAGCTACAATAACTTATATATTTTAATTTTGTAGTGGAAAGTAGGCATACAGTGTAACCATAATAACACTTTGTTTGTTGAGGTTATAATAAATCAAGTTTATGGGTCATAATTCGCTTAAGTGTCCTTACAGGTGCTTAAGAGTGTTTTTGCACAGTTTTCGCACGTATTGGAATGTGCGGCAACTATAGTGGGCAAATATGTTGTATGTACCCCTTCAATGTCAAATATGAATAAGAGGAGAACATTTAGCATCTAACTCAAAATAACTGCTTTCAACAGATCATTCTTTTTTCATAAACAAATTTATTGTGTATAAAAGCTGAAGAACATTCAATGCAAACTCCAAAAAGCTGCTGTAATCTTTTGATTATGAAAGAACAACAAATAAAGTCTTAAAGTGATGGAACAGTGCAGAACAAAGTGCAGCCATTAAGTTGGCCCAACAGGGCATTGTGTATCAAAAAGTTAAATGAAAATAAATAAATAGATTGACGAAAAAATTACATCTTACAAAAAAAATCCCATTAGTATTCAATGGCTGACTGTAGTAGGTGATTTTTATATAATATTGTAAATGTAAACTCATTACTTGTCTGAATTACCAAATGATAATGGAATCGTAAGCTACTAGTCATAAAAAGAATTAGGGTCCTTGACCGATTAGAATAAAAACGCATCCATTCCAACTGGATGAAGGGTCCTCAATATTTGGGCCCTTAAAAGACATAATATCATAACATATGATATTTTTTCCTTTTCATTTTCACTAAGTGTATAAAAAAAACATAGATCTCTTGTAAGATTGTTTGGATGATTCCAGAGACCTTCATGATTATATATATATATATATATATATATATATATATATATATATATATATCAATCTCGCCTAGGGCAACCAAAGAGCTAGAGCCGGCCCTGGTCCTACTTCCTTCATTGCTAGGCTGTCTGATACTAAAAAGTATTTAGCTCTGGTGTTGAATTGAATTAGTACTTCATGAATGAATCATTTGTTTTGTTAGACTATAAATCATGTGTGGTTGTTTGACAGGCACTTGGCATTCCTGACGTTTTGACATGCCTGAACAAGCTGTCAGATATGTTACTGAACTAACACTGCATTAACACTAGAACCAGCAGGGGTCGCTGTATACCTAAAAACACCATCGGGTAAAATTTACCTATGGAGATGATTACTGTTTTGGTACAGTTAAAAAAAGTAATATGTCACTGTATTATGCCACTGTCTTCACAAAGTAATGTCTAGAGTCATGAAATTATTATTTTTAGGCATCAACTACAGGTACTGGTCATATATTCAGAATATCATGAAAAAGTTAATTTATTTCACTAATTCCATTTAAACTTCTATATTTTATTAACTCATTACACACAGCCTGATATACAAATGTTTATTTCTTTTAATTTTGATGATTATAACTGACAACCAAGGAAAATCCCAAATTCAGTATCTCAGAAAATTAGAATATTGTGAAAAGGTTCAATATTGAAGACACCTGGTGCCACACTCTAATCAGCGAATTAACTCAAAACACCTGCAAAGGCCTTTAAACAGTCTCTCATTCTAGTTCTGTAGGCTACACAATCATGGGGAAGACTGCTGACTTGACAGTTGTCCAAAAGATGACCATTGACACCTTGCACATGGAGGGCAAGACACAAAAGGTCATTGCAAAAGAGGCTGGCTGTTCACAGAGCTCTGTGTCCAAGCACATTAATAGAGAGCTGAAGGGAAGGAAAAGATGTGGTAGAAAAAAAGTGTACAAGCAATAGGGATAACCGCACCCTGGAGAGGACTGTGAAACAAAACCCATTCAAAATGTGGGGGAGATTCACAAAGAGTGGACTGCAGCTGGAGTCAGAGCTTCAAGAACCACTGCGCACAGACGTATGCAAGACATGGGTTTCAGCTGTCCTTGAGTCAAGCCACTCTTGAACAACAGACAGCGTCAGAAGCGTCTCGTCTGGGCTAAAGACAAAAAGGACTGGACTGCTGCTGAGTGGTCCAAAGTTATGTTCTCTGATGAAAGTAAATTTTGCATTTCCTTTAGAAATCAGGGTCCCAGAGTCTGGAGGGAGAGAGGAGATACACACAATCCACGTTGATTGAGGTCCAGTGTAAAGTTTCCACAGTTAGTGATGGTTTGGGGTGCCATTGTCACGTCTAAAACAAGAGAAACTGGTGCGAGGACTTAAGTGCAGATAAATGAAGATTTATTAACAAAATAAAAAATAAACACAAAACAAAACCCACAATGGGGCAAAAAACATAATCAAAAACCACAAATAAACTCAGAACATACCAATGCAGGGAAACCGGGAGACATAGACAGTACAAGACTAATAAACACAAGGAGGTTATGAGGGGAAACTAATCAAGGGGGAAACAGGTGGGTGAAATCAAAGTGTAATCAGATAACAAGGGGGAGGGATCAAAACAGAGACAGGAGCACATGGCTCAAAATAACAAAATACCACATGTGCTACACAAGACAGGACAGGCATGTGACAGCCATGTAATCTGCTGCTGTTGGTCCACTGTGTTTTCTGAGGTCCAAGGTCATGCAGCCGTATACCAGGAAGTTTTAGAGCACTTCACGCTTCCTGCTGCTGACCAACTCTATGGAGATGCAGATTTAATTTTCCAACTGGACTTTGCACCTGCACACAGTGCCAAAGCAAGCAGTACGTGGTTTAAGGACCATGGTATCCCTGTTCTTAACTGGCAACCAAACTCACCTAACCTTAACTCCATAGAAAATCTATGAGGTATTGTGAAGAGGGTGATGCGATATGCCAGACCCAACAATGCAGAAGAGCTGAAGGCCACTATCAGAGCAACCTGGGCTCTCATAACACCTGAGCAGTGCCACAGACTGATCGACTCCATGCCACGCCGCATTGCTGCCGTAATTCAGGCAAAAAGGAGCCTCAACTAAGTATTGAGTGCTTGACATGCTCATACTTACCATGTTCATACTTTTCAGGTGGCCAAGATTTCTAAAAATCCTTTCTTTGTATTGGTCTTAAATAATATTCCAATTTTCTGAGATCCTGAATTTGGGATTTTCCTTAATTGTCAGTTATAATCATCAAAATTAAAAGAAATTTACATTTGAAATATATCAGTCTGTGTCTAATGAATGATTAAAATATACAGTTTTAACTTTTTGAATTGAATTAATGAAATAAATCAACTTTTTGATGATATTCTAATTATATGACCAGCACCTGTATGTATTTGTCTTGTTGTTTTAAGCTGTTTTAAGCAGGCTACACTAATCAGTTTTTGGTGAATATAGGTTAAACCAGCCTGCAATGACAACAAGAATTAGAAGGAAATATATACATATTTTGGTGGTGTAATATTATAATAAAATGTCATGAGTCATGTATTGAGATAACCCATGTTATTTAAATGACTAAAATACCCTAAATAGACAATAAAGAGCAATAATAATCCACCTCACTGCATAGGATGTATGACAGAAAATGACATATGTATGACGTGCTACGACAAATTCAAGTGTACAGTTTCACCTAATTATTAATTAATTTGTTTAGTTATATAATTTATAATTTGAATAAGAGAACAACACCAATAATAATCATCAAAATTGTTTTATTCATTACATCGTTGATCATAAATATTGTTTTTCAAGAAACAGGCAGACTTGAATAAATTGCAACACAGTAACAAACAATACACAACAAAATTGCGAAACAAAAATGTATATTTAATCCAAAGTTTGAACCTTTATAAATAGGCTAAATATCTTCATTGGACCGTGTGTTGTGTGACTGTTTACAGTAAGCCGAAGCATTGCTCAAACAGAGTGCAAAACTATAGGAATTACAGTATATAGGGGTAAATTTGACCCTCTGGCGCTTAGCCTATAGGTATAAATGCTCTGTTTTTTAATCTGGTTTTATCTTTTAACAATTTTTAACAACAGGGGATTGTAAATAACACAGTTTTAGTAAAAGTCAGTGACTGGGAGACTTATATTATTTTTGAAAAACAGCTATGGGTACATTTTACCCTGTGGCGGTTCTAGTGTTAAGGTCAAATCATCCAATGAGGATGCCGGCGATTCAAATGAGTTTGTTAAGTTCTTTCCTAGTTTCATCCGGGTTGTGAGGGACTTCACCCTTGAGCGAAAGATCAACGGCAAAGACGCAAAAGAGACGGGGGACTTTTTACATATACTTACCTTTTTCCTACTTCCTTCATAGCTAGGCTGTGTGATACTAAAAAGTATTTAGCTCTGCTGAATTCAATTGAATTAGTACTTAATGGAATGAATCATTTGTTTTGTTAGACTATAAATCATGTGTGGTTGTTTGACAGGCACTTGGCATTCCTGACATGTTTGGCATGCCTGAACAAACTATCAGATATGTTACTGAACTAACAGTGCATTAAGGTCAAATCATCTGATGAGGATGCTGATGATTCCTAGAGTTTGCTCTGAAGCTGAAACATGGTGCTGGTCATATAATTGATTTATTTCACTAATTCCATTCAAAAAGTGAAACTTGTATGTTATATTCATTCTTTACACACTGACTGATATATTTCAAATGTTTATTTATTTAAATTTTGATGATCATAACTGACAACTAAGGAAAATCCTAAATTCAGTATCTCAGAAAATAAGAATATTGTGTAAAGGTTCAATATTGATTGAACACAATCATGGGGAAGACTGCTGACTTGACAGTTGTTTAAAAGACAACCATTGACACCTTGCACAAGGAGGACAAGACACAAAAGGTCATGGCAGCAGTGCCACAGACTGATCGACTCCATGCCACGCCACATTGCTGCAGTAATTCAGGCAAAAGGAGCCCCAACTTAGTATTGAGTGCTGTACATGCTCATACTTTTCATGTTCATGCTTTTCAGTTGGCCAAGATTTCTAAAAAATCTTTCTTTGTATTGGTCTTAAGTAATATTCTAATTTTCTGAGATACTGAATTTGTGATTTTCCTTAGTTGTCAGTATAATAGTCAAAATTAAAAGAAATAAACAAACATTTGAAATAAATCAGTCTGTGTGTAATGAATGAATATAATATACAAGTTTCCCTTTTTGAATGGAATTTGTGAAATAAATCAACTTTTTGATGAATTTCTAATTATATGACCAGCACCTGCATCACTGAATAAGAGACAAACCTTTTCCAATTTCTTATTCTATTCAAAACTTTTCTGTTCAAAACTTTTCTATATCATATGAAAGCTGGACCCTTTCCAAATATATTTGTATTTCTTTCATGGCTTGTCTGAAACAAAAGTTATGGTTATCTGAAGTCGCCGATCGCTATGATTTTTAGTAACAGAATTTTGAGAAAAACAGGTTTAAATTACCGTCCATCACCCGCTTTTAAACATGAAAATGCTCTAATCCAAACCTAAATGACTGTAATTCAAGAATGCTTTGGAATATAGATCTAAGATTGGTCTTGTTTTAAAGAAGACATGTGACAAATTATTATAGAAGATTATTCAGATTATTGTTCAAAGAAATTATGAAAGTACAATAGAAAAACAGTTATAAAAGTTTAAGTTTATGAAAATGTAAAAATATATATTTTATAATAGCATTTTATTACATTTACATTTATATTTAGTCATTTAGCAGACGCTTTTATCCAAAGCGACTTACAAATGAGAGTAGTAGAAGCAACCAAGAGCAGTCAAGGGCAACAATATGCAAGCGCTGTAACACGTCTCACGTAATCTAACACAGATCACATAGGACAGCTTTTTTTTTTTTTTATAACAAACAACAAACAGAAACGAATAGAGTGATAAGTGCTTTTCCTTATTGGTCAAGTGCTGCTGGAAAAGAAGTGTCTTGAGATGTTTTTTGAAAATGGCTACAGACTCGGCTGCTCGAACTGAGACAGGCAGGTCATTCCACCAGGTGGGAACGGTCCAGGAAAAGGTCCTAGTGAGGGATTTCCTGCCTCTTTGGGATGGCACCACTAAGCGCCGTTCACTTGCAGAACGCAAGCTTCTGGAAGGTGTGTAAGTCTGAACAAGCGAGTTTAGGTATACTGGTGCAGAGCCTGCGGTTGCTTTGTAGGCGAGCACCAGAGCCTTGAACTTGATTCGCGCGGCTATCGGCAGCCAGTGCAGACTGATGAAGAGAGGCGTGACGTGTGCTCTCTTCGGCTCGTTGAAGACCAATCTCGCCGCTGCGTTCTGGATCAGCTGCAAGGGTTTAACAGTGGATGCTGGAAGGCCCGCTAGAAGAGAATTACAGTAGTCCAGTCTGGAGAGTACAAGAGCTTGGACCAGGAGTTGAGTGGCCTGCTCTGATAGGAAGGGTCTAATCTTCCTAATGTTGTATAGCGCAAATCCGCAGGACTGGGTTGTTGTGGTAATGTGGTCAGTGAATTAGCTAATCATCAATCACAACTCCAAGGCTCCTGGCTGTCCCGGACGGAGTTATGGTTGATGAACCGAGCTGAATGGAGAGAGTATGTTGAAGTGCTGGGTTGGTTGAGACCACAAGCAGTTCTGTCTTTGCCAGATTGAATTGAAGGTGTTGTTCCTTCATCCAGGCAGAAATGTCTGTCAGGCAGGCAGCAATCAGGCAGCAATTTTATATAATACTTTATAGCAATATGTATTTTACAAAACATGTTTTACTCTAAAACTACAAGACAATCAAAGCCAGAAATATGAACAAGTTGTGTTCCTAGCTTTAGGTTGATGCAATTATCTAATCAACCAATCACAACCAATTGCTTCAATGCATTTAGGGGTGTGGTCCTGGTCAAGACAATCTCCTGAACTCCAAACTAAATGTCAGAATGGGAAAGAAAGGTGATTTAAGCAATTTTGAGCGTGGCATTGTTGTTGGTGCCAGATGGGCCGGTCTGAGTATTTCACAATCTGCTCAGTTACTTTTATTTTAATGCATAACCATTTCTAGAGTTTACAAAGAATGGTGTGAAAAGGGAAAAACATCCAGTATGCGGCAGTCCTGTGGGCGAAAATGCCTTGTTGATGCTAGAGGTCAGAGGAGAATGGGCCGACTGATTCAAGCTGATAGAAGAGCAACTTTGACTGAAATAACCACTCGTTACAACCGAGGTATGCAGCAAAGTATTTGTGAAGCCACAACACGCACAACCTTGAGGCGGATGGGCTACAACAGCAGAAGACCCCACCGGGTACCACTCATCTCCACTACAAATAGGAAAAAGAGGCTACAATTTGCACAAGCTCACCAAAATTGGTCAGTTGAAGACTGGAAAAATGTTGCCTGGTCTGATGAGTCTCGATTTCTGTTGAGACATTCAGATGGTAGAGTCAGAATTTGGCGTAAACAGAATGAGAACATGGAGCCATCATGCCTGGTTACCACTGTGCAGGCTGGTGGTGGTGGTGTAATGGTGTGGGGGATGTTTTCTTGGCACACTTTAGTCCCCTTAGTGCCAATTGGGCATCGTTTAAATGCCACGGCCTACCTGAGCATTGTTTCTGACCATGTCCAACCCTTTATGGCCACCATGTACCCATCATCCTCTGATGGCTACTTCCAGCAGGATAATGCACCATGTCACAAAGCTCGAAGATACTGTGATACTTGTGATACTTGGATGTGTGCGTTACCAGTGACTCGAGGAATGCTGATGAAAGAGATGCAGGAGAACTGGAGAACACTGAAGACACTGAAGACGCTGGAGACACACGAGGAGACACACGAGGAGACACTGGAGACTGGTAAGTATAACAGGTAAGTCCTTGAGAGTGCATAAGCCTTAGCATGTGCAAACAAGACCAGACAGTGACTGAGTGAGAGCTTGGGGCTTAAATGCAGGCAGTGATTGCTGATTGATGACATGCAGGTGTGTGTGATTAGAACTCCGGTGACTGTGAGCGCTAGTACTGTAAGGGGGTGGAGCCTGGCATGCTTGTGACACACTTTGTATTTAATAAATAATTGCAAGTCAAGCCATTTGTTTGCATGTGTGATCCTCTTTATGTGACGGTTGAGAATGAGCTGGCCAGGACAATATTTAAAATATTTCCTAAACTTTTTATCTCGAAAAACTGACTGAATGTTATAATGTTAACAAATTGTTGTCTGCCAATCTTTCATTTTTTTTCTGTGTTAATCATTATTTCAAAATAAAGGTCTGAACTGAATATAAAAAAATGAAAACTAGCATTTATAAGCTGCATCTCTACACAAGGGGACTAGCTAACGTTACACTGAAGAGGACAGCAACTTAGTAAGTAGTGAAATATGTTTTCCATTGTTTATCATGGGCAGTCTCTGAACTTTGATCACCCATTGTATGTTTAGATCGCACTAGTGTACAAGAACAGCAAGCTCAGCGCACATGCAGCATAGCTTAACTGATCCTTTAGTAACTTCATCATCCGATCCTTTATCTTTGGATGTGAAATAATCCAAAATAAACCTGTCCTGGAGTACCCCCAGCCCTGCACATTTTGTATGTCTCTCATATTTGACACACCCACTTCAGGTCTTGCAGTCTCTTATAATGAGCTCATGAGTTGAATCAGGTGCGTTAGATGAGGGAGACATACAAAATGTGCAGTGGTGGGGGTCCTCCAGGAAAGGTTTGAAAACCCCTGGTTTAGGGCACTGACATCCCAAGGATTGAGCAGAATGAGGCGAGCAAGTTCATTTAAGCGAGCAGCTACTTCGGGCTGTGTTGCTCTCATGTGCTCCGCCATCTCACGATACGATAACGTATAAAAAAAACGTTGCGTGTTGTAGTTTACATAGGATTGGCGGGAAATGTGCATTGATACACCTTTATTATACATGTAATGGGGTTTATTTTGATGGGTGAACTGTCTGTGTTATTCAGAGACCGAACTTTGGCTGATTTGTTTTTATTTCTTTGCACCTCCGTCGGGCATGATAGACAACATGTTATAAATGTTTGACAAAAATTGTCTGGGATTTTCCCAGACAGGATTTTCATTGCATTACCTTCTTCCTATTTCCTTCATAGCTAGGGTGTGTGATACTTAAAAGTATTTAGCTCTGGTGTTGAGAATTTGCTTAATACTGAATACTGAAAATTAAACAAACTGTTCTGTTGCATAGCGTAGCGTGCCAAGTTGGCGCTTCCTCAGAGTCAACAGATTTAACTCGCAAGTGCCACGTGAAATCGCACGTGGAATCGCAAAAGTGAAATCGCAAAAGTGTAATCGCAGCCTTTGCGGTTATAAAGTCTGTTTTATCATATCGCTATAGTTTCGCAAATGTGATTAATCATTCAGCCCTAGTTTCTAGTATGGGAAAAAATGCTTTCTTCCATCTTAAAAATATATCTAAATTACGACATATGCTCTCAATGCAAAATGCTGAACGGATCATGACCTCAAGGCTAGATTATTTTAATGCTCTACTCGGTGGTTGCCCTGCTTGCTTAATAAACAAACTCCAGCTGGTCCAAATCACAGCAGCTCGAGTTCTTACTAGAACCAGAAAGTATAATCACATTAGTCCAGTTCCATTTTGAAAGGGAACTTGCGCTGCGTCGGAAAGACGCTACGGGGAACGCCTCCAGCGTGACAGGTGTCTGAATCGCTATCCAATCACATCAATCCTATTGACCGGCGACAGCCTCTGACGTCATCACTGTGCAACCAGGAAATATATAAGGGCGCCATGCAAACACAACACTATCCTCTTCGTCTTCAGGGACTGTTTTGTCTTGAGTCTGCAATCCTATCATAAGAATGAAGTGCACAGAGAAGAAGCGCAACTTTTGAAAATGAGCGGATTCGTGTCCCAGGTTTCTGAGGCCTGAGGACACACACACTCTCTGTGTCATCTGCCTGGGAGAGGAGCACGCACGGGAGATTCTCGAGGGAGCCTTCTGTGCGAATTGCGAGCGTTTTGCTATGGAGATGCTCCTCTCTTGTCTGGCCTTTTTCTCGAGGGAAGAGGGGCCGGCTTCTGGCAGCGGTCCCGTCCATGCCGAGGCTGAGCGGCGACGTTTGTCCTGGGGCTCCCAGCTGGATCTGGCCCACCATCTAGAGAAGGAGGTTGTCCTTGACGATCGGCCAGATTGTGAGGGGCAGCTGTCATCGGAGGAGCTGGACTATGAATCCTCCTCATCGTCAGCTGCAGAGGTCCCACCTCAGCAACGGATGGAAGTGGAGGGTGGTGACATGGCTGAGGCTGAACCCTCCCAGCCATCCTGACCCATGTACGGAGAGCTGCTGGAGGTTATGGATCGCGCCGCTCATAGGCTTCAGTTGTCATGGCGGCGCATTAGGGAAGAAGCCACTCGTCCGAATCGTTTGGATGATTGGTTTCTCTCTGGCCATACCTCCTCGGCTCTCGGGAGTCTCGTGGGTTTGTGTGTGCATGGAAGACACCTTATTCGGCCCGCTTTTATCATCATCATCGGGCTAATTTCACTGATTTGGAGGGAGTGGCCGATGCGGGGTATGTGTCAATGCTGCCAATCGATGAGATGTTCGCAAACTATCTCTCGTCTGGCCGGCCATCGACACTGAGAGCTCCCACCCTGCCGTCTAAACAGCTAAAGATGACTTTTCATCTGAATGGCAGGGCGTACACGTCAGTGGGTCAGGCAGCGGTGGCCCTGCACACTATGGCAGTGTTGCAGGCTTACAAAGCTGACCTGCTGAAGGACCTCGATTAGGGGAAGGGCCTACCCCCTAATGCGATGGCTGAGCTCCGCACCACAGATCTCGCTCTCTGGTTCGCCAAACAAACAGCATTCGCCATCGGTCGTTTGATGGCGACTATGGTGGCCACGGAGAGACATCTGTGGTTAAACCTTGCAGACATTGGAGAGAAAGAGAAATAATTTCTCCTCGATGCCCCGGTTTTGCCCTCTGAGCTCTTCAGCACCTCCGTTGAGACGGTGATGGGAACATTTAGAGAGACGAAGGTGCGCTCGGCGGCGTTTAAAACTTGTATTCCGCTGAGATCCGGGGCCGCGCCCAAACAGGCGGGTGTCCCTGGTCCATCACGGTCTAAGGACCAACGGCAGGACCAGCAATCTAGCGTCGTCGGCAGAGTAGGGCTTCTTTTAGCCACCGCTGGGTGAAGCAGTTGTGTCCATTCTTGTGGAAGTTTTTAGACAAGACTGTGGTGCTGTTGCATGAACTACCACAAGATCTATGTCCAGCCCTACGGGGCTTTTGTCGGACTGGCTTTTGGGTTTCTTTATATTCTTATAATTTCCCCGAGCCTTGTTAGTTCTATGCAGGCTGGCCCATTTTTAGGGTGCTGCACCAGTTGGCCTAGGCACGCTATGGGATGGGGACGTTTCCCTTGTGTAGGTCGTCGGCCCCGGGCCTGTTTTTAAATTTCAAAGCCAGCGCTTTTTATCCCTAGCTCAGCCTCCTCTTATCTTCTCTGTGTTCTGGGGTTCTTAGTAATGCAGGTTGGTGTGAAGCAGAATGAATAGCGACTGTGCCAGTGGTCTTAGGGCAGGGTTTTACGCCTCCCGCTTGTGCGCGGTTAGGCTGTTTTTTGCTAAAACATCCTGGAGAATGTCTGCCAGTGGATAGTGTATTTGTGCATTTTTTGCTCTCTGCTCTGTGTCTTCTGCTCCACCTTTTCTAGGGCTCGGGTTGAGCTGCACTTGGCAACCTCTTGCTTCGTGATGGTTTGGACAGATGCTCCCCTGGAAGCCGAAGCATTGCCATGGCTGACGCCCTCGTATGAATGGCAGGCTGCTAGATGAACGGTATGGCGGCCACCCCGAAGCAGGTGACGTAAGTTGTACTTCCCTCGCTTTAGAGATTTTATGGCGCTTTCTGCTGAGTACACTGCTATTGGCAATGTGTTTAGGTCTGTGTTTGTAGGCACTGCCGGTGAGATTGTGTCATCACATGGAGGACCCTGGGAGCCCCTGGGAGCCCCTGGGATGGAGCCAGCCCCGGGAGGGGCGTGTGAGGGCCAGCCGGCTGTGAGCAGCCAGCATGGGCAGTCTGGGCAGTGGACTCCGAGCAGTTAGTAGGCCCCACCAGGCCTCCTTGCGAGAGAGTCTCATCTGGGGGAATTCTCCTTAACGATGTCGGCTTCAGCAGAAACCTCATCAACCAGTAGGCTCTTTAAGGCCTCCCTTGGGATGAGTCCCCAGGTGATAACTGGATGTCCAGTTCTTCGTCAGCAGCAGACAGCCACTGTCAGCCCGGGTCGCAGCAGCCAGCCTTCCTCCAACCTGCCAGCAAGCTTTGTAGAGCCTCAGGCCTGATAACAGACAGTAGACCTGGCCGGACCGCCCTGAGGGGTGGGTTCCCGGCTTGTGGGTCATCTGGGTGGTTTCCAGTGGGCAGCAGGCTTTTCCAGGCCTCTTTGTCGGGTCGCTGCCAGGCAGTAGGCCACTCTGGCCTCCCCGGAGGCGGGTGTTTGGACCATTGCCTCTGATCGCTGGCATGACTGCAGACTCAGGTAGTAGGCCTCGCGTCTGGCCTCCCCTGAGGGGGTGTTCTTGGGCCGGAATGCAGGTAGCAGGCCTCATCAGGCCTCCCTGAGGGGCCCGCTGTGGTTCAGCAGGCCGCATCTGGCTTCCCCTGAGGGGTGTTCCTAGGCTTCAGTCACTGGATGGCAGGTAGCAGGCCTCATCAGGCCAGTTTGATCAAGATCCACCAACTCAGGGATGATACCCTCTAATCTCTTAGATAAGATTGAAGCAAATAATTTATAGTCCACATTTAGGACTGAAATCTGTCTATATGAACTACATTCCTTTTTATCTTTCCCTTCCTTTGGAATAATTGAAATTACCACTTCGCTCCATGACTGTGGGGTTTTCCCTGTTCTTAATATATGATTAAAACAGTTGAGGCGGCTCCTTGATCGATTGCTCCCTGATCGATTGCTCCAGTCTACCTACTGCTGCTACTGCATGCGTCAGTGTTTGTAGCTCTGTATAGCTGCGTTTGAATCTCTATTTGATATATTTTCTTTGTTATCTATACTGCTAAAAATAACTTACTCATCACCATATATTGTTTAATATAGCCTATCAAGTTAAATTTGACATCACTAGCTTTTAATCTAAATCACTACCACGTGTTAGCTTTTCGCTAGCCTGGTAGCTTTCCATCCGGCACCGGGTCTCCTGTTTTCTGAGTTCATTAGACAACTGTGGTGAGTTGGATTATTAAATAGACTCCATCAAACAAAGTAAGTGGAGTAAGTTGTGTGGTAAGTTTTGGATTCATCAACAAATACGGTAAGCCATGTCTTCTTCTCCTGTCATTGTCACTTGCACTGCATGCTACATGTTTAGCATATCTATCTCCGTTGGCGAACAGGGCTTCACATGTGTTAAATGTAAGGAATTAATCAGGCTGACGGAGAAGATTTCAGATTTAGAGACACGCATCCAGACTTTATGTGAGAGTAGTGAGAATGGTACAGCTTTAGATACTCTTTTGGATGCGACTAGCTTAGTGAACACTCATTGTTTGGTTCGGCTGAGCCCCGCAGCAGGGCAATTGGGTGACTGTGAGACAGCATAGTCGCGGATCTAAAAACCACTCTGCCGTTCGATTAGAACATCAAACAGGTTCTCCCCACTCAGTGATGCACCCACTGAGGATCCTGTTGAAAGTGCCCTAGTTATTGGCGATTCTATTACGGGCGTGAAAATAGAGACACCAGCCACCATAGTCACATGTTTACCGAGCCAGAGCGCCTGACATCAAAGCAAATTTAAAAGTGCTGGCTAAAGCTAATCGTAAATTCTCTAAGATTATTATTCACGTCGGCACTAATGATGTTCGACCGTCAGTCGGAGATCACCAAAATTAACATTAAAGAGGTGTGTAAACTCGCAAGTACGATGTCACCGGCAGTCTGTTTATCTGGCCCCCTCCTGTTAAAAGGAGTGATGAAATAGTTAGCAGATTATCATCACTCAATGGCTGGTTGTCTAAGTGGTGTCCATAAAATAACATAGGGTTCATAGACAATTGGAAAAGTTTTGGGGCAGACCCGACCTGTTGAAGATAGGCGGCATTCATCCTACCGGGCTGGTGCTGCTCTTCTCTCTAGTAATTTGGCACATAATCTTAGAGCTAAACCTTGACTCACTGGGGCCCAGGTCAGGAAGCAGACAAACTGGCTAAACCAACCGTCTGCTAGCTGTCTCACGTCACCAGAGTCAGCTAAATCCCTGCACATAGAGCGCTTTCACCTAGATATTATCACATAGAGACTGTGTCTGTTCCCGAATCAGTAAATACAAAAAACCATCAAAACCATTCAACAGTAAAAATTTAATTGATGTCCAACAAATAAACAACAGATATAATACGGATGAACAATTGATAAATCTCGGGTTGCTGAATATTCGATCCCTTTACAAAAGCGCTTATTGTTAATGATATGATTATAGATCATAACCTAGATGTGCTGTGTTTGACAGAAACCTGGCTAAAACCTGACGACTACATTACTTTAAATGAGTCCACTCCCAAGATTATTGTTATAAACACGAGCGCGTCTGAAAGGAAAAGGGGAGGTGTTGCTGTAATTTATAATGATAACTTCAGTATTACTCAGAAGTCTAGTTTCAAATATAATTCCTTTGAAGTTTTGGTGCTTTATGTAACATTGTGTAGTGTAAATGATAAATCCCGTTTGACATTTGTGTTGGCTACTGTATACAGGCCACCAGGGCACAATACAGACTTTATCAAAGAATTTGCTGGTTTTCTATCAGAGTTAGTACTGGCTGCAGATAAAGTACTAATTGTTGGTGATTTTAATATCCATGTTGACAATGAAAAAGACGCATTGGGATTGGCATTTAAAGACATTATAAACTCTATTGGAGTTAGACGTATCTGGACCCACTCATCGCCTTAATCATACTTTAGATCTAATACTGTCACATGGACTAAATGTTGATACCATTAAAATTCTGCAGCAGGCGATGACATCTCAGATCATTACCTAATATCATGTATACTTAATATAGCTAAGGCTGCAAAGCCATCCCCTACTTCAAATATGGCAGGACTATAACCGCCATGACTAAAGATTGCTTTATACATAATCTTCCTCATCAGTTCCATCTCCTCAGAATTACAGATAGCCAAGAGGAACTTGATGTTGCAACAGAAACTACTGACTCTCTCTTTACTAGCACTTTAGACATAGTTGCTCCTCGCTAAAGAAGATTAAAGCAAATAATCCAACGCTGCGTGGTACAACGAGCACACTGGGCCCTTAAAACAGCAGCCAGAAAATGGAGCGCAGCTGGAAGAAAACAAAACTGGAGGTTTTTCGCAATTTGTGGAAAGAGAGCATGATTGCATACAGAAAGGCCATAAAAACTGCTAGATCTGCTTATTTCTCAACTCTTTTAGAAGAAAACAAACACAACCCTAGGTATTTATTCGATACAGTGGCTAAATTAACAAAGGATAAAGCTTCAACTTCTGACATTTGTAAACAACACAGCAGTAATGACTTTATGAACTTCTTTACTAGTAAGATTGATAACATTAGGAATAAAATTATAACCATGCAGCCGTACTACAGTATCACTTCAGACAGAACATTGTAGTCTCACTGAGGAAAAATTACACTCATTCACTGCTATAGGAGGAGAAGAATTGGCTAAACTTGTCAAATCATCAAAATCAACAACATGTATGCTTGACCCTATACCGACTAGGCTATTAAAAGAGATGCTTCCAGAGGTCATAGATCCTCTGCTTAATATTATTAATTCATCCTTGACATTAGGATATGTACCAAAAACTTTTAAGTTGGCTGTAATTAAACCACTTATTAAAAACGCAACTTGATCCTAAAGAATTAGTCAATTACAGACCAATCTCGAATCTACCGCTTCTATCAAAAATATTAGAAAAGGCAGTGTCTTCACAATTATGTTCCTTTTTAGAAAGAAATTGTATATGTGAGGATTTCCAGTCAGGATTTAGACCGTATCATAGTACTGAGACTGCTCTAATTAGAGTTACAAATGATTTACTCTCATCATCTGATCGTGGTTGTATCTCTCTATTAGTGTTACTCGATCTTAGCGCTGCATTCGATACTATCGATCACAATATTCTTTGAATAGACACGAAAATTATGTTGGCATTAGTGGAACTGCATTGGCATGGTTTAAATCTTACTTATCTGACCGTTATCAGTTTGTAGCAGTAAATGAAGAGATGTCACACCGATCACAAGTTCAGTATGGAGTACCGCAAGGCTCAGTGTTAGGACCGCTTTTTCACCCTGTATATGCTACCACTGGGAGATATCATTAGGAAGCATGGCGTTAGTTTTCATTGTTATGCTGATGATACTCAGCTCTATATTTCTTCACACCCTGACGAAACTTACCAATTCACAAGATTAACGGAATGCATAGCTGATATTAAAAATTGGATGAATAGTAATTTCTGCAACTTAATTCAGATAAAACTGAATTTTTAATTATTGGACAGAAAAGCTCCACAAGTAGTGCCCTAGAATACTGTCTAACCCTCGATGACTGCTCTGTCAAGCCCTCGTCGTCAGTGAGGAACCTGGGTGTGCTCTTTGATACCAATCTTTCGCTTGAAAGCCACGTTTCTAGCATCTGTAAAACTGCATTCTACCATCTTAAAAATATATCTAAATTACGTCACATGCTTTCAATGCAAAATGCTGAACAATTAGTACATGCTCATGAGCTCAAGGCTAGATTATTGTAATGCTCTACTGGGTGGTTGCCCTGCTCGCCTAATAAATAAACTCCAGCTGGTCCAAAACGCAGCAGCTCGAGTTCTTACTAGAACCAGGAAGTACGATCATATTAGTCCAGTTCTGTCAACACTGCACTGGCTCCTATTAAACATCGCATACATTTTAAAATCTTGCTTATTACTTATAAAGCAATAAATGGTTTAGCTCCCCAGTACTTAAGCGAGCTCTTAACGCATTATACTCCATCACGCCAATTGCGTCTCTAAACTCTGGCCAGTTGAAAATACCTAGAATATCTAAATCAACTGCAGGCGGTCGATCCTTTCCTATTTAGCACCTAAACTCTGGAACAGTCTTCCTAGCATTGTTCGGGAAGCAGACACACTCTGTCAGTTTAAATCTAGACTAAAAACACATCTCTTTACTATGGCATACACATAGAACATTTTTAACTTTCTTTATTCAAATCAAATGACTGATTGTTAGGCTGCATTAACTAGGTCAGCCGGAACCGGGAACACTTCCCATAACACCTGATGTACTCGTTACATCATAAAAAGAGTGGCATCCACACTAATGTTAGTCTCTCTGTTTATCCCGAGGTTTACTGCAGTCGGCCGGATCCAGGCCGTGTCCGGATCGGATGGTGGACCTGCATCTGGACATGACCAGCTCATCCTGGAGTGTCTGCTGAGACCGTGTCCATTAGTGTCTCTCTGAATTCGCTCACCGAACGTCATCCTCAATTAACCCGCCTCCGGCGCAATAACTCCGATCTTTCAAGTATTCATATTCTTGTGTAATCGACGCGCCATCCTAAATGAACCCGCCTCGCAAGGCCATACCCAAAATTTCGAATATTCCTATCTAATATGATTTATGACCTGCAAGGTTGCCTGAGTAATAATTATACACTGTTAATAATAGGCCAGAGGAGAACTGGCACCCGACTGAGTCTGGTTTCTCCCAAGTTTATTTTTCTCCATCATGCCCTGATGGAGTTTTGGTTCCTTGCCACTGTCGCCTTTGGCTTGGCTTGCTCAGTTGGGGACACTCAAATTATGATCCAAGTTACTCAACTAAATATACAAATAGAATTTATTAATTTGGTCATATATAATTCTATAAACTATCCAAATTAAACTAGCCAAATCAAATTTTGTTGCAATGTTGTCCTGTTTAACACTGTGAAGCTGCTTTGAAACAATCGTCATTGTAAAAGCGCTATATAAATAAAGTTGATTGATTGATTGATTGATTGAGCAATATAGGTGTTACTTGGGGTCTAAATGTTTTGTACCATTCAGTCGGATAACCATCTGTGCCTGGTGCCTTGTTTGTTTTTAACTTTGATATGGCATATTTTAATTCTTCAATTGTTATTTCAGCCTGCAATATGTTATTCTGTTGTTCCCCTATTGATGGAAGATCTAGAGAATCTAAAAAAAAAATTAGAGTTGGGGTATCGGCCCTAATTCGTTGAGTATATAAATCTTTGTAGTAAAGGATTTTTGGATATCTTTTAATCTATTACACACCTGTTGGGTTTTAGGTTTTCTAATTTTTTTAATTGTATTTTTTGCCTGTTGTGTCATTATTCTCAAGGACAGAAGTTTCATTGCTTTAGGTCCCGTTTCGTAATACCTTTGTTTAGCAAATTTGATCTGTCTCTCTATTTCCTCATCATAAATCGCATTTAGATCTTGTTTAACTTCTCTTAATTGAATCAGAGTCTGTAGGTCTTTCTGTTTGCTGTGTTTAATCTCTAAGATTTTCATTTCCTCCTGTAAAGCTAATTATATTTTTTTGTTTCTCTTTTTTACGAAAAGCAGTTAGAGAAATAATTCTGCCTCGAATTGCAGCCTTTGCGGCATCCCACAGTGTACTTGGAGATACTTCCCATTATCATTGAATTGGAGATAGATTTCAAAATTCATTCTCAATTTGCTTCTTTATCGCTGTATTATTCAAGATACTCGTATTAAGTCTCCAAAGTGTATGTTTCTGTTGATTATCTAAATGTAGAGTAAGGTATACCCCTGAGTGGTCAGATACATCCTTAGGTCCAATATTACAATTTCCAATTTTAAGTCTATCTGAGTTAAACATAAATAGATAATCAATTCTTGAGTATGTAGAATGGCTTAAACCCAGTTCTTTAAGCATTCTTTGAACCATTTTAGTATTTGAGTTTTTCTTTTTCGAAGGATTAGTTGTATCCAGTCCAGGCTGAAGTTGCACATTTAAATCCCCACCAAATATAAGGGTTCCGTAGGATTCTGTGTCTATTAAATCAAATATTTTCTTAATAAAGGATGTATTGTCTCCTGGTGTGACATACAGGTCCTTCTCAAAAAATTAGCATATTGTGATAAAAGTTCATTAATTTCCATAATGTAATGATAAAAGTTAAACTTTCATATATTTTAGATTCATTGCACACCAACTGAAATATTTCAGGTCTTTTATTGTTTTAATACTGATGATTTTGGCATACAGCTCATGAAAACCCAAAATTCCTATCTCAAAAAATTAGAATATCATGAAAAGGTTTTCTAAACGAGCTATTAACCTAATCATCTGAATCAACTAATTAACTCTAAACACCTGCAAAAGATTCCTGAGGCTTTTAAAAACTCCCAGCCTGGTTCATTACTCAAAACTGCAATCATGGGTAAGACTGCCGACCTGACTGCTGTCCAGAAGGACATCATTGACACCCTCAAGCGAGAGGGTAAGACAGAGAAAGAAATTTCTGAACGAATAGGCTGTTCCCAGAGTGCTGTATAAAGGCACCTCAGTGGGAAGTCTGTGGGAAGGAAAAGTGTGGCAAAAACGCTGCACAACGAGAAGAGGTGACCGGACCCTGAGGAAGATTGTGGAGAAGGACCGATTCCAGACCTTGGGGGACCTGCGGAAGCAGTGGACTGAGTCTGGAGTAGAAACATCCAGAGCCACCGTGCACAGGCGTATGCAGGAAATGGGCTACAGGTGCCGCATTCCCCAGGTCAAGCCTGACCTGGGCTACAGAGAAGCAGCACTGGACTGTTGCTCAGTGGTCCAAAGTACTTTTTTCGGATGAAAGGAAATTTTGCATGTCATTCGGAAATCAAGGTGGCAGAGTCTGGAGGAAGACTGGGGAGAAGGAAATGCCAAAATGCCTGAAGTCCAGTGTCAAGTACCCACAGTCAGTGATGTCTGGGCTGCCATGTCAGCTGCTGGTGTTGGTCCACTGTGTTTTATCAAGGGCAGGGTCAATGCAGCTAGCTATCAGGAGATTTTGGAGCACTTCATGCTTCCATCTGCTGAAAAGCTTTATGGAGATGAAGATTTCGTTTTTCAGCACGACCTGGCACCTGCTCACAGTGCCAAAACCACTGGTAAATGGTTTACTGACCATGGTATTACTGTTCTAAATTGGCCTGCCAACTCTCCTGACCTGAACCCCATAGAGAATCTGTGGGATATTGTGAAGAGAAAGTTGAGAGACACAAGACCCAACACTCTGGATGAGCTTAAGGCCGCTATCGAAGCATCCTGGGCCTCCGTAACACCTCAGCAGTGCCACAGGCTGATTGCCTCCATGCCACGCCGCATTGAAGCAGTCATTTCTGCAAAAGGATTCCCCACCAAGTATTGAGTGCATAACTGAACATAATTATTTGAAGGTTGACTTTTTTTGTATTAAAAACACTTTACTTTTATTGGTCGGATGAAATATGCAATTTTTTTTAGATTTTCATGAGCTGTATGTCAAAATCATCAGTATTAAAACAATAAAAGACCTGAAATATTTCAGTTGGTGTGCAATGAATCTAAAATATATGAAAGTTAAATTTTTATCATTACATTACAAATTTTTTGAGAAGGACCTGTATTTCTATTTCATATGTATCTGTTGATTATCATTGTTGGTTAGGGCTGTCTGACTGGAGGAGATTGTAAAAAGAGAGCAGTGTGCTTTGCTTCATTCTGTGGTAGCAGACAGTGCAGAGAAGTGGACTCAAGAAAGGGGAGGCCCTGCGGGGCACAGGTAACGTCCCCTACTGGAGCCCGTCCTGGACTGACTTGTAAGGTCCAGGAGACATTGAGAACCTGCTCCATCTCTTCAAGATTCAAGAGTTTTATTTGTCACATACACAGTTATATACAGAATATACAACTGGCAGTGAAATGTAAACAGGTCCGCTCTAAAGACAGTGCAAATAACAGTTACAAGAAAACACATCCATCTCAGATAGGGGTGACTGCATTGAGAATCAGGCAGATATGGATCTATTTATCACTATTTTATTTTAATTTTTTTAATTCTCTTTAAAGCTGTTTTAATTATACTTGTTTTTATTTTTAATTCGTACACATGGTTTTTTTATTTCTTATGTAAAGCACTTTGAATTGCCATTGTGTATGAAATGTGCTATATAAATAAACTTGCCTTGCCATGCCTATTTATCTCATCACCCGCTCTGTCAGTTCGTTGCAGACAGTCCTGTGTCTTCCTCGTGTGTGTGTTCTTGGTGTTCGCTTCTCTGGAGTTCGAGTTCGGTTCCCGGTCCTGGCTTTCGTCATCTGTGGATGTTTGCCCATTACGTCCCTGCGTCGCCAGTCACCTCTCTCCGTGTTCAGCTGCCATCTTCCTGCTTCTGCCTGCCCAGGACTCTGATCCAGTTTCTGTGCTGTGTACTTTCTGCGCGATCTGCTTTGGTGTATGCTGAGAATAAATATCCATTTAACTTGTAACAAAGCTGAAATTAAACGAAAACAAAACAACAACAAATATAATCTCCACCCATTTCCGTTTACCAAATGGTAAAAGGAAATGAGGTAATCGCATAAAAGGGAGAACGAAACAGAAGAGGAGGGAAGAGTTTTGTTTTAGAGTGGTGGTTGAGATTGTGCTGGAGTGCGAGAGAGGTGAGAACCTTGTAGCCTCAATTCATGTGCGCTGACAAGCAGCCGAGAACTCCGCCATAAACTTGGAGAACTGTTTCGGTGGTGTTCTTCCCGAAAACACAAGAGAAATGTGAAGGTGAGCATTTCCACTTACCTGGGCGACGGCAGGTGACATCCTTCAGTGGACTGAACGCTAGGCCATTGCTGGAGAGGACGCGGGAGGATACAACACACTCCCAAAGTCAAGAGGTCTCCCGCGCTGAGCGTTTTCAACCAGCTGGGTTGCCGATCGTCTGTTGCAGTTGCCGAAAAAAAGTCTCGCCATTGCTGAAAGTCGCGGCTTCTCGACGTACACACCAGTCGGTCTTTACCTGCATCCACCCACATAACTCACCTCAGCACTTTCCACACTTTCCCATAGTTCTTACTTTCAAAGTAATACGTGAGTAGTGTTTCTCTATTTTCATTTTATTTGTCATCTGCTTTAATTGATTTATTTGTTTGTTGTTTTTTCGTTGACTTCAGTTTGTTTCGCCATTACTTTTCTTTGCCCCAATTCTCTATTGGTGTTGTGAAATCAGGAATCTGAGACTTTTGAAATGGAAATGAATTTGAATTCAGTTTGGTACTATGTTTGATGTGTTTATCAGTGAGAATTGTGTAATTTTTCTTCCCCTTTAATTTTCCTTTTGGTGAAACTGTGAAATACATTTCTTCTAAACCCCACCATATGTCCTTTGTGATGTTTATCCTAAGCTTTATCTTTATCTTGAGGTGATTTGTGTAACGTGTGGCACTTAAACTATCTGGGTTATTTGCATTACAAAATACTGACAGGATTGCCTGTCTGGCGCCCGAACTAACTGACCTAAATCTAAATTAACTAATTAGTTGGATTTTGTGTGAATTTATTTATCGGGCCGTCACTGTTACAGAAGTGGCGCCCGAACAGGGACATGAAAACTTAAACTATTGTCATCTGAAAGTGGGAATATTATATTATCACTTTTGAACTGATTTGTTTTTCTTATGTTTGTTTGAATCTCTGATGGGTTGAAGACACTGCTGTGATTATAACAAATTAGACTTTGAACTCTTTTTGTGATTCATCTGAACTTTGAACTGAACTTTGAACTGAACTGATTCCTTTAATTCTGATTGAACTATGTGTCAAGTACTTCAGCTAAAGAAAAGCATATGAACCAGCACACCACACAATACAGTTTGTGAAAAAAAAAAAAAAAAAAAAAAAACCTTGTGCATTTGTTATTTTCATGAAAAGTGGTAATATCAGTTTTTTGGCTGGAGTGTGCCACCATTTTATAGTTTATTTTGGTGCCCATTGAAAAAAAAAAAAAAAAAACACTCCCAGACCAATTGTATTTTCTTTTCTTTTCTGGAAAATGAAACTGTAACCTCCTTGTAGTTTGTTATTTTGGGGCCCCAGAAATTGAAGAAATTGAGACAGGCCCAATAGTAATTTCATTACATATTTTTTTATTTTTACATTTCACCATTGTCCATTCCATTTCCATACACACAGCAACCATGGCCAATATCCCTCCACCACCATCGACTTTTGTGGAAATTGATCCTCCCGACATTGCGACACCCAACTGGGTCCCAGTGCAACAAACCCCACAACCACCCAGACCACCACCTCCTGTTCCCACCTTCTACTCTACACCCACATTGTTTCGTAGTCCTCCCAGAACCCATGTGCGCTTTGCTACTTCACGGACTGGGGAAAATGCTCCCTCACCGACGGGTCTCATGCAGCTGTGCTCCTCCACAGAAATATCACCTTCTTCAGGAACACAGCAAGACTTGCCTGGATTTCTCCCAACTCCTGGCAGAGGAATTTATGAGTTGACAGAGCAAGTAAAAGGGAACTGGTATATCCTGTTTAACTGGCTCAAACAGCAGGACCAAGCTTTGAAGGTACTCACCCAGGAGGTTGCAACCACAACTTCACTACATAAAGCCCAGTTTGAAACCTTGACTGCTAACATTAACTCCACCCATCAGCAGCTTCATACCACGATCACTGCTCAGAAACAATGTGATGGAGAGGACTCTGATCAACTGACAAAAGCCATGAATGTGATGGTAACAGGAGAACTGCAGAAAAGTGAACACACCATAGTCTCTGAAGTCCGATTCATGGTGGAACAATTGCAGCTAGAGGTGCAGAAAGACCTGCAGAGCATGTGGCAAAGTACTCGGCAGGACCGTGGCCAACTTTCCCGGGAGATCAGTCAATGTAGTGTCCAACTGAATACCTTAAGTGACTCCCTGAAAGAGCTGAAAGTAGAAACAAGTTATTATTTCAAAACATCTGAGAAAACAGTGAGTGATATTCAACCAATGGTATCCCAAGCACCCCTTCATACCACTGTTACAGAAGGCGAAACATCCCACCACATCACCCCGTCTATGCTTCCACTTCCTTCCCAGCCAACCTCTGTGGTCAAGAGTGACCATTTGAAACTAACCTTTCCTTCCTTTGGCAGACCTTCAGATGATGGTGACCCCCTGTTATACTTGACCAGATGTCAAGACTTACTGGCATTACACCCCCTGGATGATGCAGACATTCTAGCAACCTTTCGTACTGTCCTCTATGGTACTGCCAGGGATTGGTGGGAGGTGGCTAGATCCACTGTTAACACCTGGAATGAGTTCGAAACAGCTTTCCTCTCAGCATTTCTCACAGAGGATTATGAAGATGAGTTAGCTGAGCGTGTTCGCACCAGAATTCAAGGAGAAAAGGAAACCATTAGAGACTTCGCTTTCACCTACAGAGCTCTATGTAAGCGCTGGAGACCTGTCCTGACAGAAAATTAGTTAGTCAAAATGATACTGAAGAATATCAAACCATACCTCGCCTACCAACCTCGCAGCCGAGTAAGGACAGTGGATGAACTGGTAAAACTGGGTCATCAGCTGGAAAAAGACTATGCTCAACAGTTGGATTATGAGGGGCGGACAGTAACTTCATCTATACCACCTAAACCTACCTCCAACCGCCAAGTTGAAAGATCTGCCATCCAATGCTGGAGATGTAAAGGTCAGCATCCCCCTGGAAACTGTCCTCAATACTCCTCACCATCGTCTTCAAATCTCCATTATTATCCTGGAAATAAGCAAACGTCGCCGTCACAGAAGTCTGGTGGAACACCATCCAATAACGCCCTGTCTGTCACACCTCCCTCCCAATCATCTGCCATGACTGGAAATTTTACTCCCAAACTTCAGTCCATACCTCAACAGTTAGTCGTCCCTATTAGCCTTGGCATCTGGGCAGGAAAGGCTATAGTCGACACAGGGGCAAGCTATACTCTTTTACATGAAAGTTTATGGACTGAACTGGCATTATCTGAAACTCTCAGCCCTTGGTCCCTTGGTCCCCTCTACTTGGCTAATGGTGAAACTGCAGTACCTGTAGGATGGACAAACACAGAAATAACCCTCCACAACCAAGTGTTTCCCATACCTGTAGCCATCCTTTCCACCAAAGCTCTAGCATACTCTGTAGTCTTGGGATTGGATTTTATATTCATCAGTGGGCTACAGATCAATGTTGCAGATGGAACATATTCTTTCAAGTCCACTCCCAATAGGGAATATCATTTCCAGCCTGGACAGGCTAGCATTCCTGCTAGAAGAATCCCAACTCTGAAAAAGAAAGCAAACAATAAAAAGACAGACCATACTCTCTCATTGTTCAGCTCTGTTCCTCCACCTCAAAGTGCACAGGTATCCCAACCACCAGATAGTCTTGATGACACAACTTTAATAAGGAATCTAGTAGACACAGCACACTTACCACCTGAGGGGAAATACCAACTGCTTCACCTCCTGGAAAACAATCCTCAAGTTTGCACCCTCCAGCTCGGAAGAACAACAGTACTTCAGCACTGTCTTTATACTGTCCATCCTGTACCCATTAAACAGCGTCCATACAGATTAACCCCAGAGAAACAAAATGTGGTACAAGAACACATTAACGAAATGTTGAAAAATGGTCTCATAGAACCGTCTCACTCTGCTTGGGCTTCACCCATTGTCCTGGTCCCAAAGAAAGATGGTAGCTTGAGATTCTGTGTAGACTACAGGAGGGTCAATGCTATCACTGAGAGAGATGCCCATCCTCTACCTAAAATTACAGAGATTTTGGAGTCTCTCAGTGGTGCAGTTATTTTTTCCAGCATTGACCTCAACAGTGGGAACTGGCAGGTGACTATGGAAGCAGAGAGCAAGCCAAAGACTGCATTCATCGCTCCATCTGGTTTATACCAATTCAATGTTATGCCTTTCGGGCTGAAGAATGCTCCAGCGACATTTCAGCGCTTAATGGAGACTGTCCTGGGTGAACTACGAGGCAGAATATGTTTTGTATACATTGACGACATTATCATTTACTCACCCTCTGTCACACAACACTTCCACGATCTTCAGACTGTCTTCACCCGATTGCACAGAGCAGGTTTAACTATCAACCTGAAAAAGAGTAAATTTTGCCTTAAGGAATTGACCTTTCTGGGACATGTGGTTAACACAAAAGGCATCTCGGCTGACCCTAGCAAAGTAGAGGCCATCCGCTCTTACCCTGTCCCCAAGAACCTTAAGGAAGTTCAACAATTTCTTGGGCTGGCAGGATGGTACCATCGGTTTGTGCCCAATTTCTCTCGTATAGCTGAGCCTATAAACGCCTTGAAGAAAAAGGGACATACTTTCCAGTGGTCACCACAGTGTCAACAATCCTTCGAGAAATTGAAAACCTGTCTCACCTCACCCCCCATTCTGGGTCATCCGGATCTCCAGCTTCCTTTTGTTGTCTACACTGATGCCAGTGACTCGGGATTGGTTGCGGTATTGACACAACGTAAGACGCATGGCTTGGAAGAAGTCATGGCGTATGGTAGCCGGACGTTAACTAAAGCTGAGCCGAATTATCCAGCCACTGAGAAAGAGTGTTTGGCAATTGTATGGGCACTAGAAAGGTGGCAACATTACCTGGAACCGAAGCTGGAACTGAATTCCACCAAAACCACGGGACGTCTAATTCGTTGGGTGCTCCGTTTGCAGAAATTTGACTTTGTGGTGGAGTACCGAAAGGGAAAACTCAATGAAGCCCCAGATGCTTTATCCCGAATGCACTCCGCACCTGGATGCCACTTGTACTCCACTCAGAAGGAGGAATCTGGATTTCCAATTTCAGCAGTAGATAGAACAACACAAAGATCCGGTAATTACCAAGATATTTCACTCACTAGCAGAAAATGATTCTTCTGTGCAAGACCAATATAAAGTGATTGAAGACAAACTCTACCATCAAACCCATTTGACAAATGGAGAAGTGCATTATAGACTCTACGTCCCTGCTACACTTGTCCCAAACATTCTTCACCATTACCATACACATCCCTTAAGTGGTCACTTAGGGATTTATAAAACTTACCAGAGAGTGCATCAGGTCGCTTTCTGGCCAGCCATGTGGACATCTGTAAAACAATATGTAAAACGATGCATAAAATGCCAAACCTTGAAAAATGAGAACCGCAAACCAGCTGGGAAAATTCAACAGACCACCACCAGTCGTCCAAACGAGATGTTGGGAGTAGATATCATGGGTCCTCTGCCACGCAGCCCCAACAGATATGAGTATCTACTAGTGTTTGTGGATTACTATTCCCGGTGGGTGGAACTATTTCCCTTGCGAAAAGCTACTGCTCAAACTGTTGCTTCACATCTCAGGGAAAACATCCTCACTCGGTGGGGAGTACCAGATTTCCTCCTGTCTGACCGTGGCACACAGTTTATGTCAGCTGTCTTTCAGGACATCTGTGCTAAATGGAAAGTCACCCAGAAAATGACTACAGCATACCATCCCCAGACAAACTTAACAGAACGAGTGAACAGAACATTAAAACAGATGATTTCAGCGTATGTTAATGATAATCATAGAAAGTGGGACCAACACTTACCTGAGCTAAGATTTGCCATCAATTCAGCGGTTCAAGAAACCATTGGTATGTCTCCAGCCGAGCTTCATCTAGGGAGAAAACTACAGGGGCCAATGGACAAGCTGCTGCATGGGCAAAATCTTTCTCCAACTGCTCCATCCTACGAGGTCACAGAACATCTGTCCAAGTTGTAAGCTAGAGCCAAAGAATGCGCCAAGAAAGCATCCGAAAGACAGCTCCGTAGCTACAACAAAACCAGGAGGGATGTCACCTATAAAGACAAAGACCGTGTATGGGTGAGAAATTTTCCACAGTCAAGTGCACTTCACCATTTTAGTGCGAAACTTGCTAACAAATGGAAAGGTCCCTACCGGATAATCAAACAGTTAGGACCGCTGAATTATCGGGTGGCATTAGAAAACACTGGTGAAGATGTGCGTACCGTTCACGTATGCAACCTGAAACCATGCTTTCCCACCGCTGAGGAGTTAAATCACCTGGAAAAGTCGAAACTTTTGGAACTCTTCCACGAATCCACTGACGAAGAAGAGGAGTTTCTTGGTTTCTGACAATACTGCCCTTTTTAACAACCTGGAGGTTGTTGTTTTTCCAGGGAGGGAGAGTGTAACAAAGCTGAAATTAAACGAAAACAAAACAACAACAAATTTAATCTCCACCCATTTCCGTTTACCAAATGGTAAAAGGAAATGAGGTAATCGCATAAAAGGGAGAACGAAACGGAAGAGGAGGGAAGAGTTTTGTTTTAGAGTGGTGGTTGAGATTGTGCTGGAGTGCGAGAGAGGTTTCAAGATTCAAGAGTTTTATTTGTCACATACACAGTTATATACAGAATATACAACTGGCAGTGAAATGTAAACAGGTCCGCTCTAAAGACAGTGCAAATAACAGTTACAAGAAAACACAAGGAGGAAATTTAAAAATAGAAATAGAATAAACTAGAATAAAAGTACTAAACATATGTAGAGTTATAAATAATCGAGTAAAAGATAAAAAATAGGAAATAAAGATAAAAAATAAGTGGAATATGATAAGTGGGATAAACTGTAGACTTAAATAACTGGTTAGCATAAAAAATATATATATAAAGTATAATGTGCAAACAATAGGTATAATGTAATGTGCAAACAGAAGTATAATGTGCAAACAGGTTTATAACAGGTTGTTACACAGTAACAATAAGAACATAAAGTACAGTGCAATGACAGTATGTGGATGTTAATGTTAAAACTGGATGTTTATGTGTGAAGTGAAGTCACGTGACTGAGTTCAGGAGTCTGATGGCCTGGGGAAGAAACTCCTCCTGAGTCTTTCAGTTTTTGCCATCAGGTTCAAAGCGCTACCAGATGGCAGCAGGTGAAATGGGAGTTCGCAGGGTGGTTAATGTCTTTGATGATTTTAGTAGCTCTACCTCTGCAGCGTTTGGTGTAAATGTCCTGCAGAGACGGGAGAGCTGACCCTGAGATGCGCTCGGATAAGTGCACAACTCTTTGCAGGGCTTTGCAGTCATGACTGGTGCTGTTCCCGCACACGCTGTGATGCACTGAGTCAGGACACTTTCTATCGCCCCTCGATAGAAAGTTTTCAGGATAGCTGGTGAAACCCTGAATTTCCTCAGCTGGCGCAGGTGGTACAGTCTTTGCCTGGCTTTTTCACCTGTGCCTGGATGTGTGCAGTCCAGGTCAGGTCCTCGGAGATGTTCACACCCAGGTATTTGAAGCTGTTCACTCTCTCTACCGGTGTCCCGCTGATCATGAGAGGAGTATGACCGTTGCTGTCTCTTCCTGAAGTCCACAATCAGTTCTTTGGTCTTGCTAACATTCAGAGAGAGACAGTTGTCCTGGAACCATGATGTCAGTTGCTCCACCTCGTCCAAGTATGCCGTCTCATTGTTGTTGGAAATGAGACCTAGGACAACAGTATCATCAGCAAACTTGATGATAGAGGTGGAGCTGTGTGTGGACAAACAGTCATGGGTGTAGAGAGAGTAGCAGGGACTCAGCACACAGCCCTGTGGAGCTCCCACACTCAGGGTGATGGAGGTGGAGGTGAACTGGCCTACTCTCACCGCCTGGGTCTGCCAGTGAGGAAATCTTCAATCCAGAGGCAGAGAGAAGAATTCAGGCCGAGATCCAGGAGTTTGTGTGTTAGCTTAATGGGAACTATGGTGTTAAAGGCTGAGCTATAGTCAATAAATAGCAGCCTGACATAGTTCCCACTTTGCTCGATGTGAGTAAGGCAGGAGTGAAGGACGTGAGAGATGGCATCTTCAGTCGATCTATTGGGACGATAGGCAAACTGAAGAGGGTCCAAAGTGTCAGGAATGGAGGAGCAAATGTTGTTTTTAATGAGTCTCTCAAAGACCTTCATGACTATAGATGTGAGAGCCACTGGACGATAGTCATTTAGGCAAGAGGGTTTACTGTTCTTAGGTACAGGGATGATGGTGGATTTTGAAGGATGTGGGGACATCAGATGTAGCAAGGGACTCATTAAATATGGATGTAAAGAGCCCAGCGAGCTGATCAGCACAGGACCGTAGAACACGACCTGAAATACCATCTGGCCCAGGAGCTTTCCTGACATCCACACGTTTGAGTGCCCTCCGAACCTCGTCCTCCGAGACAGAGATCACGTGACTGTTGCTGCTCTGAGGACTCTCTCTGACGCGCCACTGGCGGAGTCGCGCTGCCGCGATTACAATCAAAGCGAGCATAGAAAGAGTTTAACTGCTCACAAGCAACGGATCAGCTCTCACCTCTGCAGAGGATTTAGTTCCAAAAGCACAGATGGTCCTAAGTCCCTGCCACATCCGCCGAGAGTCGTTGAGTTGGAAATGAGATTCCACTCGGTCTTTATAACGGAGCTTTGCGGCTTTGACGGGCGCGCCGGAGGGCGAACATGATGCTTTGTACTCCCTCATATCCCTGTTAGGAGACCGGTATTATAGGCTGCAGTGCGTGTGTTTACTGCAGCGGATAGAACTGTCACCCACGGTTTCTGATTAGGAAGGACGTTAAAGTTATTGTTTGTGTGGCTTGCTCTGTCAGTGTGTTGATAAAGCAGAGCGCCACATCCGTGAACTCGCTGACGCCATCAGAACTCGCAAACATGTCCCAGTCGACGTCATCAAGAGCTGCCTGTAGCGCGAACTCTGAATGGGATGACCAGCGTTTAACTTCCCTCCTCATCGGGGGTTCTTGAACGAGCCTTTGTTTATATTCCGGTGTGAGGAAAATGGCGGCATGGTCCGATTTGCCAAAAGCTGGCTGTGAACGAGCTTTGTAGGCGTTCTTAAACGGAGAGTAGCAATGATCCAGTGTGTTTGCTCCTCGTGTGGGGCAGGAGACATGCTGGTGAAAGTTTGGCAATACTTTCTTTAAGTTTGCTTTGTTAAATCACCCGCGACGATGAAAGCAGCGCCGGGTGTTTGTTTATTGCCGCTGGTCACATCATGGAGGCCAGATAATGCCAGCCCGTGTCTGCCTGTGGTGGAATATAAACGGCAGTGGCGATGACCGAGAAAACTCCTCGGCAGATAGAATGGACGGCAAATGATTGTTAAATGTTCCAAGTGAGGCGAGCAGGATCGCGAAAGAATGGAGATGTTCCTAGGATCGCACCATTTCTTGTTTATCATGAAACACACTCCACCGCCTTTGGATTTACCGGTATCGGCTGTTCTGTCCATCCGAAAAACAGAGAAGTTCTCGGACGGCGTCACGGCTGTATCCGGGACCGCGGAAGTGAGCCATGTTTCGGACAAACAATAGATGTTACAGTCTCTCATGTCCCGTTGAAAACTTATCCTGGCTCTAAGATCGCCCATCTTATTCTCCAAGGATTGGACATTTGCGAGCAAAATGCTCGGAGAGGAGGACTGAATGCTCTTTTTCTCAGTCTGTTGCGGATCCCAGCGCGTTTCCCGCGTTGTTTTTTGAATCTTCGCCGACGACTCGAGTGGCCATTGTTCAACTCGGCGTCCCGGCGAATCACAGATGGAAGATTGGAGAAAGTGTCCTGAAACAGGTCAGTGAAGCGGTAACCAATTTCCAGAAGTGTTTTGCTGTCGTAACAAATCAAAGCAGATGATCCGTTGGAAAAAATAGAGAATAAAAGAGAGTAGAATAATAAATAAAAGCAAAGTCTTAGCGGAGCGACCTGAACGGCGACCGAACACGGCGGCGCCATCTTGAGTAAGAACCTTGTAGCCTCAATTCATGTGCGCTGACAAGCAGCCGAGAACTCCGCGTAAACTTGGAGAACTGTTTCGGTGGTGTTCTTCCCGAAAACACAAGAGAAATGTGAAGGTGAGCATTTCCACTTACCTGGGCGACGGCAGGTGACATCCTTCAGTGGACTGATCGCTAGGCCATTGCTGGAGAGGACGCGGGAGGATACAACACACTCCCAAAGTCAAGAGGTCTCCCGCGCTGAGCGTTTTCAACCAGCTGGGTTGCCGATCGTCTGTTGCAATTGCCGAAAAAAGGTCTCGCCATTGCTGAAAGTCGCGGCTTCTCGACGTACACACCAGTCGGTCTTTACCCGCATCCACGCACATAACTCACCTCAGCACTTTCCACACTTTCCCATAGTTCTTACTTTCAAAGTAATACGTGAGTATTGTTTCTCTATTTTCATTTTATTTGTCATCTGCTTTAATTGATTTATTTGTTTGTTGTTTTTTCGTTGACTTCAGTTTGTTTCGCCATTACTTTTCTTTGCCCCAATTCTCTATTGGTGTTGTGAAATCAGGAATCTGAGACTTTTGAAATGGAAATGAATTTGAATTCATTTGGTACTATGTTTGATGTGTTTATCTGACTAAGGTTGAATAAAACATTTTAAAAGTAGTCTCCTACATTAGTTACTGTACTATGAATTATGTGAATGATCAAGGTATAATTCATATATTAACATTTAAAACTTACAATAAACAGTTTGCCATTTGTTATTCAAAGAAAATGAAATTGAAGAACGAGAGTTAAAACTGAACACAATCTTGCAGCTTGCTGAACAATTTTTAAATATTTTTTATTATTTTGTATTTTGCATTTACTTGTACTTTTACTTTAAACACTTAAGTACAATTAATATGAAAAAATACTTTTTCTACTTTGGTACAATCTCACATTCTTCAAAACTTTTACTCAAGTAATATTCTAAACAGTGGCTTTTACCAAAGTAATTTTCTGGCTAGATATCTATACTTTTACTCAAGTGTGGCTTTCGAGTACTTTATACAATACTGGATATTTCTGAGTTATCAGTTCACTGGTGTGCATGTAAACACACTCAATGTTAACCACCAGATCCTTCTTTCAAGCCTCATCAATATGGGCATCCCTTACACATATTAACCATGGTTTTACCATAGTAAAAGTGTAGTAACCATGTTTTTCTTTTTTGGCTAATTGATTGCCGTTTCTATAACCACAGTTTTAACACTAACCATGGTTAAACTTTTTTTTTGTAGTAAAACCATGGTTAATTTTCATAAGGGATCTAAGGAACCGCACTCTGTGTTTAAATCAGTGTGCACAATAATGTGACTGACCATGTATATTTATATTTTGTATGTATGTATATTTTTTTATTATATTGTGTTGTAAATAAAATATTTGTTAAATAATTTTGTAGCAAAAACTGTAGTCTACCACATCAAAAGCCTTGTGAACAAATGTTTTGTATGTGTTTAATGGCTTTATTTCAGTGACTTAAAAATGTCAGGTGGCTTAAATGTGTTTTTTAGTATAAACTTGTACATACATGCTGCCCACATATTATTGTAACCCAGTTTCTGCTGAATAAAAAGTGTAACCTGGTTACCTAGACTTAACTAGCACAAATGTCAGAGCATGCTAAAATTTCTCTAGGGCCTAAAAACCTCCTCAGACCCCAGAGGGTTAATAACAACAATTGTTAAATTTTCACTGCATAATGAAACACTGTAGGCCAAATCTTTTCTGATAATACATTTATTAAAAACTATAGACATGTTCTCTACTTAATAATAATCATGTTCAGGTATAAAAATCACACACTGAAGAAAGTACATGTTAGTTACAAAGACCTTCGATTACATAAAAGGATATATTGTTATATACTGGATATAAGTGTCCTTTTCCAAGTTTGGAACATTTTACAACAACACCAAGCTAAATAACTAAATCAATGTGTCAAATTGACAGAGGGGGAATGTTGTAAATAACTGTATTTCCATTGTTTTTTTATTTGTTTATAGAAAATGTGATTTATTTATTTATTTTGCTTAATAATAGCCGTCATGTTCAGAATTACTGGGTGTTTTGCATAAAGCCACTAGTCCTCCAACATTCTCCCTCAAAGTATTTATTATGCCTGGATTACGAGCACCATAGAGGAGCTTATTCTCAGCAATATCGATTACTGCCTTCATCACATCTTTCAAGGTATTTACCACAGACTGCCAGTGAATGAAACGTTGAGTTTGCTTCTCTAGTACATTGACTCTTCCACTAAGAACACTCAGAAGGTTCACAGCTCTCCTGACCATTTCCTGAATATTTCCTGTGTTCTCTAGATTCTTTTGAACCCCCTTAATCTCCCTGTTAATCTTCTTCAATGCCTCATTGGCCTGCTCAATTTCATTTTTTGTCCTAGAGATCTTTGACTGGTATTCAGACACTTTTCTGGCTTTCTCCGCCACTTGAGAGTTAAACTTTTGTTGCTCCTGTTCAGCCTCCGTGATGTCATCTGAAGCCTTGTTTAATTCTTGCACTCCCTCACTCAGCATAATTGAACCTAGATGGAAACAAGAAATTTAATCTAACCAAAGATTTCTCTAATACACCAGTCACAGTTTTGTAGAGACCTATTCAGAAGGATGCTAAAATTAATTTCTTACCAGCAATCCATCCAGCGATTGGTATTGCAAGCAGTACCCCCCCTGCAATTGCAAGATCTTGACCTGCGTTCCTCCTATCTTGTGCAGATCTTAGGGCATATTTAGCAGATTCTACATTTCTTTCAGCCTGTTCTAAAGCTGCTCTGGAATACCTTAGCATTCCTTCAGCAGAACTTTTCTCTGTGTATAATCTAGCTATGGTCATGTTCTTTTCTTTTTTCTGCTGCTCAATATTGTGTTTCTTTCTAATAAAATGCTCCATTTGTTCATCTAAATACCCCAGTTTTTCTTTAATCATTTTCTCTGATTTTTTCATGCACTGCTCAGCACGCTCAATATGTGCCCTAATTTGGCTGTAGTTAGAGCACATGTCAGTGGTGGGATTGACATGCACATCACTGAGAGACTTACAGATGTTACAGATAGAGACAATTCCCTCATTTAGAGGCCTAGAAACTGTCTCCATGGACTGCAAATCCTTAACACAGCAGGTACTAAAATATGGGAAGGGAAGATATATGAAAGAACACTTTAAAAACACATTTTCATGGTAAAAACAGTGTAATATTTTTCATTGTCTTGTATTTAAAAATATATAAAAATACTTTTATACGTTTTACTTTAAATAACTATTACAATTATAATATGTGCAGGTAAAAAAAAAAAAACATACCCATAACTGTGGAATTTGTTCATCATTCCTGTTACATATAAAGAGATATATTATTATTAATAATTAGCATTATTTTATCATTAGAATGTTAAACACACAAGTACGAGGATCATTTAAAACACTATTTTATTTAAACACAGAGGAAAACACTAGGAAATAACTTTTGGAAACAACACACTAAGCAAATTTGGGACAAACTGTTCAGGTAATTTTGGTGAAAACCTGGCCACCAGGTTTATCTGAGTGAGTCAGATAAAGCCTGGGACAAACTAGATGACTTTTACATCTTAAGCGGTTTTAAAACTGTGCGAGACCACAGACATAATGACAGTTTCAAACGATTTTAGCCGTTTGCGACAAGCCTCGAATCGCACCATGCCCCGATCACAAAATGAGGCTTAAAATCTTCAAGTGTGTGGCCAGCCTAAGGGAGATTACAAAATATGCAGAGTGGAATCACAGATCTGCAGTAATGTATTTACTTGATACATTGATCTTAAATAATACCTTTGACTCTTAAAATCAGATAAAATACTTAAAGGTTGTCATTTTCCACCCATTTGGTATATACATTTTTGTATTTATATTTAAGTCAAATACATACATTTTAGAATTGCAATTTTTTAATTGTAACATATAACATATAGTCACTTAAATTAAAAAGGTGATATTTAAAAAAATGTCTTAGATGATTAATGCAGAATTCATTATTACCATTGATAGAATATTTTATCAAATGATCCTAAATGCAATTGCCTTACCCTGTCCAAATGTGAGAGCAGTTTTTTCAGGCCACAATATCTATTAATGCTGAACGGTGAAATGAATGAATGAATGAATGAATGCTTAAGGTTTTATTGTCTGAAAATCTTGTAGTTTATGATCCCACCCACAACCACTGGTAAGGCCCCTCCCCTGCTTCTAATTAGCAGAAAAGTATTTTGGCCACATGGGGCATCACATGGGCCGCCACCAGGTGGCACCTGTGGTTGACCTGGTGCATGTGGTGCCCTAAGTGAGAAAGGAAATATTGCATGAACCTTTAAATAGTCAAAATATCCAATTTGCATTTATTTTTAACTGTTTTAAAGTGTGGATCTGCCAAATTTATTGTTAAACAGATCACAATTTACACAATTATAAAAAATAAACACAAAGTGTCATTAATAATTTCTCTTTAAATTCTTTCAAAGTTAAAAGGATTTCATAAAGCATGAGTTGTCATTGTGTTAATTCTGACTGCTAAATCTAGAAATAACTAGCCTACTTTTAATTTAGAAACAAATATTAACTATTAGATTAATTTAATGTCAGTTTCTTTATTTTCTCAACTTCACATACTATTTCACTACTAACTGCACAGTATCTCTAACAAAACAGTAGTATCAAGTGATGAGAATAAAATATTTGTTTGTGCATTATTGCTAACAATGCTTGTAGAAATGAATCAATAACAATAGTGAATTTAAGATATTGTTAGCTATGATTTATGCATTAAGACTATATGTACTTTCTGTTGAGGATTAGAGTCACCAGAGCAACAGCTCTGAGAAAGTGTTTTGCTATGCTCTTAGAGTAGCTTTGTGTGTGTTAACAAAGAAGCAGTCTTGTGTCCAGGAATTGGAGGGATGATGTTGCGAACGAAGACTGCCTGGACAAGCCTCGCACAGGATTGTGTAAATCAGGGACAGCTGTGACCCAGAGCTCTGTATGCTATCTTCATCTGACTTACTTAATCATTAAAACAGTTAAACTATATTGTGTTTCTGCTCTCCTCATTCAATGAACACGCGGACTTGAGGAAATTGATGCCAAGTCCAACAATTGGTGACCCCGATGTGATGAGGGGGAGTCCGAGGAGGAGTGGACGATCTCTGATCTTCTCTTGACATCAGGTTGACCTGAACTAGAAAGAAAGGTAAGCAGACACCTGTTTTCTATATCAAAGTCTGCGATTGGGTATTTTCTAAATTATGATGTCAAGAGTGGTGAAGTGATTGTAACATTCTGTTATGTATGAATAAGTCATATGAAGAAAGTATAAAATAAAAAAATAAATAAAAATAAAAATAGCGTCAGGGACGCAGTGTTTGGGACACAAAGATTTGGGCCAGAACCCAAGGGCTGGGGGCCTATGTCACTGACGAGTGAATAAAGGTACCTGGGGGAAGATCCCAGGAGTGGGGTGAGAAATCTACCACACGGTCCGACCCTGAAGACCGCATTCAGAAAAGTACAGTAGTACAAACTAAAAAATAGAAAAATATAAAATATGATAAAAAGTGTGTGCGTGAGTATAGTCGAATAAAAGATTATAGGAGGAAGGTGAAAGTTTAGAAAAGAAGTTAGGAAGGATTTAAAAAGATATATAATAGATAAATAATATAATAGATATATAATAAATAATATAATAAATAAATAAATAAAACATTTAAATGAATTATATATATATATATTAAAAATAATAATAAAGTGATAAAGTAATAATAAAAATAAAAGGATAAATTGTTATATACAAAGGAAGAAATATTATATGACAGGGAGGGTGCTGTGTGTGACTGGTTAAAAGAAGGCACTAAAATTAGGGGTGATCCGAGTAACCTTGGTGGTATATCCGCTGGGGGGACGAGGTGAGAACCCACATAGGAAAGTGCCCACTAAAAGAAGGTGTTCTAGGGGCGATCAGGGAAACTTGTGAAAGCCCACATAGAGGAAAACACCCACATCAGTCACATACGGAACTATAAAAATAAATAAATAAAATAAAATCAACAGAATACTATACAAGGGAGTCAGAATGGAGGGGGAATTTGATATAGAGTGTGAGAAATATGGTCCATTAAAAACCCAGTGGGAAGATATTTCAGCACAAGTGATAAGTGGAAAAAAAAAAAAAAAAAAATTTACATTCTGTATGAGGAGTTTGGTAGCTCTTCTGAGAAAAACAGAGAGGGTTAATCATGATAAACTAAAAATGCACATACTGCAAGAGAAGAAGGATGTATTTACAATGAGGAAATGTTTAGAGCAGCAGTGCTGGGAGGGACAGCACATGAGAGTGTGAAAGCAGCCTTAAAAGACAATCCTGACATACCAGGAAGTGAAACACAAATTTGGTAGAGACATTTGATACATCACATGACCAGGGCTCATGAAAAATCTAAGATTAAACAAACAGAGTTGGAAGAATTTAAAAGCTCAGCTCCTTAAATTGCAGTTAGGTGAAGCCAGACAAAAAATCTATGAAAACAAAAAAGAGAAAACAAAACAGTTGGTTTAATATCCAACCACAATAATTGATCCACCAGGGCGGCCAGGGTGGCCAGCAGAGTTCAGGCGGCCGGGGCGGCCCGCAGAGTTCAGGCGGCCGGGGCGGCCCGCAGAGTTCAGGCGGCCGGGGCGGCCAGGGTGGCCAGCAGAGTTCGGGCGGCCAGCAGAGTTCAGGCGGCCGGGGCGGCCAGGGCGACCAGCAGAGTTCAGGCGGCCGGGGCGGCCCGCAGAGTTCAGGGCCGGGCGGCCAGGGTGGCCAGCAGAGTTCGGGCGGCCAGCAGAGTTCGGGCGGCCAGCAGAGTTCAGGCGGCCGGGCGCCAGCAGAGTTCAGGCGCCGGGGTTGCCCGCAGAGTTCAGGCAGCCGGGGTTGCCCGCAGAGTTCAGGCGGCCGGGGCGGCCAGGGTGGCCAGCAGAGTTCGGGCGCCGGGCGGCCAGCAGAGTTCAGGCGGCCGGGGTTGCCCGCAGAGTTCAGGCGGCCGGGTTGCCCGCAGAGTTCAGGCAGCCGGGGTTGCCCGCAGAGTTCAGGCGGCCGGGCGGCCAGCAGAGTTCAGGCGGCCGGGCGGCCCGCAGAGTTCAGGCGGCCGGGCAGCCCGCAGAGTTCAGGCGGCCGGGCGCCAGGGTGGCCAGCAGAGTTCGGGCGGCCAGCAGAGTTCAGGGCCGGGCGGCCAGCAGAGTTCAGGCGGCCGGGCCACCCGCAGAGGCACCGGAACTGGGATCACCGGAATGCGATCCACCGGAACTGGGACCACCAGAACTGGGACCACCGGAGCTGTCACGAAGGGAGCCTTCCTTCTCCTCCTCCAACCTCCGAACACAATCCCGCGGAACACGGCCCACTGGAGGTGGATCCACCGGAACACGGACAACTGGAACAGGGACCATAGGAGGAATGGGGTCCAGGCAGTCAATGAACTCCCAGAATCCTGGGCTCCCCATTCTCTCCACCTCAGTGGGACTGAGCGGCATGTCCAAAAAGAGGTTGAAGACCTCTGCCTTCTCAGTCTCATTCAGGCACAGGTGATGCACCTCAATGAGGAATTGGCAGGCAAACTCTCTTACACACGCCCCCTGTTGACGGATGTATTTCGAGTTTACCTGCCTCATCACCTGTGCCCGTCTGTTCCACTCCATCTCCGGGGAAAAAAACAAAACACAAAACAAACAAAACAAAAAAACCAAAAAAAAACCTCCTCCTGCTGAGTCCTCAAAGGGGGTCGGATCGTTCTGTCACGTTACAATAAAGGAAAGTAGTGCGAGGACTCAAATGCAGTGAAACGGGGATTTATTACAAAACAAAACATAAACTCAAAACAAACACCCACGAGGGGGAAAAACACATAATAAGAACAATAACAAACAACTTACATAAACCAACAGCGATCACGGGGAAACGGGAGACGTAGACAAGACAACGATCCGACAAGGACTGACAAACACAAGGAGTATATAAAGGGGAGAAATCAAGCTGGGAATGAGGGAACACAGGTGGGGCAAATTAAACCAATAACGAGATAACAAGGGGGAGGGATCAGACAATGACAGGAGCACATGCTCAACACTAACAAAACCCACATGTGCACACACTACAGGACAGGCATGTGACACCGAGGTGGCAGAGTGGGAAGGCAGGGTGGTCACTGTTTCTCCTGTGGCCAGATGGCTCATTTTGCCAGAGAGTGTCCTCAGGCACAGACAGCGCAGAGGGGAAGGGGAACCCCAGCAAGAGGTAGAGGAGCACCAAGAGGCAGGGCTTTCTATGCCCCACCTGCAGTTCAGTACACATCACCGCATGCAGCTTTAGCTCCGAACCAGACAGGCACCCAATACCCAGTATGGGAGGTGGAGGAAGCTGAGCTGGACTATTATTGACACAGCCCACAGAGAGACCCGAGCAGGGCTAGGGCGGAACCCCTGCTCAGCATGGAGGTCAACAAAGACCGTCTGAACTTTGTGGTCGACACAGGAGCCACATTTTCCACCTTAAACATCCACATGGACCACACATTGATTTCTGACAAAACCACGAGGGTGATGGGTTTCTCTGGGGCTTGTGAAAGACTGCCATTTTCTAAACCTCTATCTGTACAAGTGCAACAAAAGACTGTTAACCACTGTTTTCTGTTATCTTAAGCAGCACCAACCAACCTGCTGGGGAGAGACTTATTGATCAAACTAGGAGCTTCAATCCTCTGCAGTCCTGAGGGAGTGACAGTCAAGCTCAAAGGGGGACAGATGGTCAACTGCTCACTGACTCCCCATGGAAACACAAGTGGACAATGGCTACTGTCAGATGCCAAAGATCCAGAGGGGGCAGACATCTATTGGGGTGAAGTGTATCCTGAGGCTAGGGAGGAGCAGGGTCTGCTTGAGCTGTACTCGCTCTGGAAGTCGTGGGTTTTGAACATTGCTCCATACATGCCTCCACACGAATGGGTCACAAGATGGCATGGTAGAGAAAAAACTGATAATGAGCTGACTGACACCATGATTGAGGATCTGCCACAGGACCTATGGTCTTCAGGACCCACGGATGTGGGGTGGTGTAGATCTATGAAACCAGTGAGTTTTTAATTGACATGTGATGTACCAATTTGGCAGTCCTAGTTTCCCCAAAAACCAGAGGCTGAAGAGGGTATTGCAGACACCATTCAAGGCCTGATTCAGGCAGGTGTACTGGAACCTTCTAGCTCTGAATGGAACACGCCAATTCTACCTGTAGAAAAACTAAATATAGGAAAGTATAGAATGCCACATGATCTAAGGCGCATAAATCTAGTTATAAAAACACCCACTCTTCCTGTGCCCAAACGGTACACTGCACTAACTACTATTAGACCAGAACAGAAGTGGTTTACATGTATAGACTTGACGAATGCTTTTTTTTGTTTACCACTGACAGAACACCAACGAGATATATTTCTTTCACATTCAGGGGACAGAGGTTCAGGTATAGCAGAGTTCCAAAGGGGTTCATTTTATCCCCTGGGATTTTTAACCACGTATTGAGAGAGATGTTGCAGGAGTGTGACAGCGTTACCAGTTAGATTTCAAGGTTAGTAAATTCAAACTGCAGGTGTGTAGACCTCAGGTCACATTCCTTCGAAGAGTAGTGTCAGCTGAAGGGGCAGGAATTTCTGCACAGCACAGATCTGCCATTTTACATCATCCAAAACCTGTCACGGTGAAAGATATGTTGTCATTTTTGGGGTTGGCAGGATTCAGCAGGCAGTTCATTCCTGCATATACAGATAAAACTGCGCCACTGAGACAGCTGGTGCAGCAGAAAGGAGCCAGACAGCTCAAAGCTGTACTGGATTGGACAATGGAGGCTGAACAATTGTTCATTGACCTCAAGTCCTCTTTAGCATTAGCAGCTGACCTAGCCACCCCTGACTATGACAAACCATTCTATTTAGACGTATTAGAGGGAAAACAAACTGTCAGTGGAGTGCTGTTTCAGAAAGCTGATAGCCAAAGGAAGGTTCTGATGTATGTGAGTATATTGCTAGACAACACAGAATAAAGGGAGCATCCATGCACCAGATATGCAGCAGGCTTGGCAAGGATTGTGCAAAAAACAGCACATGTCGTCATGGGGCATGCATTAACCATTTTGACATCTCACACAGTGATGGCTTATGTGAATTCAACAGCATTCACAATGTCATCATTGAGACAGGATAGGATCCTGAAAGTCCTATCATGGCCGAACTTGACCTTTACTCATGAAGGCATCAACATGGCAGATTATATTACTGAAGGCCAGTCCCATGTGTGTGAACTGACTGTAGAAATGGAAGGTAAAATCAGGTCTGATTTAGAGGCTATGAGGTTGGAAGTAGAGGTCCAGGATCTGTATACTGATGGATGCTGTCACAGATAAATTAACGTCTCTTGTCTCAAGTTTTTCAAAACAGATCACAGACACCAGATCCTAAGGCTGGACTTGGTCAGGCCGCAGAGTGGATCCTCCTGAAGGTCTTCAAGAGGAAGTGGAATCAACCAAGGTGGACTGGTCCTCATAAGGTAACAGAGAGAACATAACACAGTGTCAGGTTAGAAGGCGAAGGGGACACGTGTTACCATTGGACGTGTTGTGCACCGGCAGAACCACCATCAAGGACATTGGAGGACACAAGAGTGGCCCTGCAGGAACTGCAGGACCAAAAGGGGGAGGATACAGAGACACTTGATACAGAACAAACAGACTAAAAACTCACAGACAGAACATTCTAATTTTGAGGGTAATATTAACGTTTTAAAGTATTGCTTGTGCTTATCATTTGGTTATTTAGAGGTGTACAAGAGTGTAAAAATGGTGTTGTGGGAAAATAAGAAAGCATTAGGAATAGTAGTGAGATTGACATTAATCATTATGGGTGTCATATTTCTGATGGAGTATCTGAGAGAAAGAGGGCATAGAGTAAAAAGGGCACCACAGAGGAAAAAGGGCACCACAAGAGTATAAGATCCTGCATAAAGGGAAAAATTATTGCCTGGAAAGATACAGGGGCATAGAACTAAATTATGAGAAAGGGTCGACTACATCATTCACTTTCGACTTATGTCGAGTAATTCATTGTGGAGAAAAAAATAGTCATGGAGGGGGTTATGATGTGTATTTTTGCGCTCCTCCAGCATTCATAGATGAGTGTGAGCAAGGAGATTGGCCATCTCATCCAGGACCCTATATCTCAGGAGCCTGTGAGAACTGGGGGCAAGTGACCAAATATACAGGGGCTTGGACGCCTGACTTACGTTATTTGAGTAAAGAACATAGAGACTGGTGGGGAAAAATAGGATTCCAAAGAGATTTTCATGCATCACAGAACCCACTGACATTGTCCCTGGACAGAATAGACAGATCATCTTTCAAAAAAATTAATTATAGAGGTGGACATGTTAGACAGGGATCTCAGAGCATTGGTTAAGATACATTTTATGAATCGTCCCAAAAAAATCCCAACCAATACCTCCAAATGTGACACGGTCAGGAGGACATTTTGTAATCACTGTTGATTATACCAAATTAAAACCTGAAGACATAATTGAAAAAGCAACAGGATATGGGGAAATAAATTTGTGGTTAGAATGGAAAATTAACACAGCTAGAGAGCAGAACATGGAAAATTGTGTAGGATGTGCTAGGGCTAGACCGACTCTGTTTATAGAACCTGCTCCACTATATCCTGAAGATGGATGGGGTTACCAATGCATGTTACAATTGACCAATGAGGCAACCCCTTCAAACTTTCCACTGATAAATAATGAGACATGGACAGGTCCATTTATACCTCAACCGGGGAATTATACATGTTTTAACTTCACCAGGAGAAATGTAATGATCAATTTAGGGAAAATAGACCCCACTTGGTGTTAAATTGTGGTTCAGGATCCAGGGAATGTAATAGGACCATGGGCTAGAGCATGATTTTATTACTATTGTGGAGATAGGAGGTTGTTCGTAAGGATGCTAAAGAAGGCCAAAGGGATGTGTGCGATGGTAAGGCTGGGAGCACCACTAGTAGTGATATGGGAAGTGACCAAGAGACTGGAAGGGAAGGTCATTATCAGTTTTTTCTCTACCATGCCATCTTGTGACCCATTTGTGTTGCAGTGTCACTGCATTTTTGTGATCTTATTGTTTTGGAGAATACTGTACCCCAGGAATTGTGTTCAGCCAATCAGTTGCATCTAGCATGCGTTTTGTCATTGGGCCCAGATCTTTAGCCTGATGCTCTAGGTGGATGGCTAACGTGATGTGAGGCCAAGCCTCCTTATGCATCATGTACCATTCTTCCTGTTCAAATGTCAATTGCACAATTCCTACTACCCCTTCTGGGCCTACTAGTATCCCTGTACACTCGATTTCCCATTCTTTAGCCTCTAAGTCTCTGTTATAATCTTCCTGAAACCATTCATGTTGGTTTCTATCATAAAATAAAGTTACGTGTGGGGCGTCGTGTGGAGGCATGTATGGAGCAATGTTCAAAACCCACATCTTCCAGAGCGAGTACAGCTTAAGCAGACCCTGCTCCTCCCTAGCCTCAGGATACAATTCACCCCAATAGATGTCTGCCCCCTCTGGATCTTTGGCATCTGACAGTAGCCATTGTCCACTTGTGTTTCCATGGGGAGTCAGTGAGCAGTTGACCATCTGTCCCCCTTTGAGCTTGACTATCACTCCCTCAGGACTGCAAAGAATTGAAGCTCCTAGTTTGATCAATAAGTCTCTCCCCAGCAGGTTGGTTGGTGCTGCTTGAGATAACAGAAAACAGTGGTTAACAGTCTGTTGTTGCACTCATACAGATAGAGGTTTAGAAAATGGCAGTGTTTCACAAGCCCCAGAGAAACCCATCATCCTTGTGGTTTTGTCAGAAATCAATGTGTGGTCCATGTGGATGTTTAAGGTGGAAAATGTGGCTCCTGTGTCGACCACAAAGTTCAGACGGTCTTTGTTGACCTCCATGCTGAGCAGGGGTTCTGACCTAGCCCTGCTCGGGTCTCTCTGTGGGCTGTGTCAATAATAGTCCAGCTCAGCTTCCTCCGCCTCCCATACTGGGTATTGGGTGCCTGTCTGGTTCGGAGCTAAAGCTGCATGCGGTGCTGTGTACTGAACTGCAGGTGGGGCATAGAAAGCCCTGCCTCTTGGTGCTCCTCTACCTCTTGCTGGGGTTCCCCTTCCTCTCTGGGCTGTCTGTGCCTGAGGACATTCTCTGGCAAAATGACCCATCTGGCCACAGGAAAAACAGTGACCACCCTGTCTTCCCACTCTGCCACCTTGGGCGGCCCACACTTGGTTGGTGCCAGATTTGGCGAGCACTAGGTTGAGCCATGGCGTAAGGATTGCCCTCTGGTCATGCTGGTGGATCAATTACAGTGGTTGGATATTGAACCAACTGTTTGTTTTCTCTTTTTTTTTTCATAGATTTTTTGTCTGGCTTCACCTAACTGCAATTTAAAGAGCTGAGCTTTTACTTCTTCCAGCTCTGTTTGTTTAACCTTAGATTTATCATGAGCCCTGGTCATGTGATGTATCAAATGTCTCTCCCAGATTATTATTTCACTTCCTGGTATGTCAGGATTGTCTTTTAAGGCTGCTTTCACACTCTCATGTGCTGTCCCTCCCAGCACTGCTGCTCTAAACATTTCCTCATCGTAAATACACCCTTCTTCTCTTGCAGTCTGTGCATTTTTAGTTTATCATGATTAACCCTCTGTTTTCTCAGAAGAGTTACCAAATCTATTTTACTACTATCCTCTAAATTATTTATCTTTTTGAACTCCTCATACAGAATGTTAATTTCGTTTCTCTTTTTCTCCTTCCTTTTTGATTCAATTCCACTTATCACTATGTCTTCCCACTGGGTTTTCAGTGGACCATAGGTCCCATATTCTTCACACTCCCTATCAAATTCTTCTTCCATTCTGACTTTGTACCTACTCTCTTCCTTGTAGTTCTCTTTTTACTATGCTCTATTCTGCTCACTTAATCTGTATGTGACTGACCTGGGTGTTTTCCTCTATGTGGGCTCTCACAGGTTTCCCTGATCGTCCCTAGAACACCTTCTTTTAGTGGACACTGTCCTATGTGGGTTCTCACCTCGTCCCCCTAGCGGATATCACACCAAGGTTTCTCGGATCACCCTTATCAGCATCCTCCCTGTCATATAATATTTCTTCCTTTGTATTTAACAATTTATTCTTTTATTTGTATTATTAATTTTATTTTTATTATATATATAATTCATTTAAATGTTTTATTTATTTATTATATTATTTATTATATATCTTTTTAAATCCTTCCTAACTTATTTTCTAAACTTTCTCCTATATTCTCTTTTATTCGATTGTACTGACACAAAATATTTATCACATTTTATCTTTTTCTTTTTTTGTTTGTTTGTATTAATGTACTTTTCTGAAAGCGGTCTTTAGGGGTCGAACCGTGTGGTAGATTTCTCACCCCACTCCCCTGAGTCCTTCCCCTAGGTTCCTTTGTTCACTCGTCAGTGACATAGGCCCCTAGGCCTTGGGTTCTGGCCCAAATCTTTGTGTCCCAGACACGGCATCCCTCACACTAAATTTTTATTTGTTTATTTTTTATTTTATACTTTCTTCATATGACTTATTCATAACAAAATGTTACAATCACTTCAGCACTCTTGACATCATAATTTAGAAAATAGCCAATCACAGACTTTGATATAGAAAACAGCTTACCTTTCTTTCTAGTTCAGGTCGACCTGATGTCAAGATCAGAGATCGTCCACTCCTCCTCGGACTCCCCCTCATCACATCGGGGTCACCAATTGTTGGACTTGGCATCAATTTCCTCAAGTCCGCGTGTTCATTGAATGAGGAGAGCAGAAACACAATAAAGTTTAATTGTTTTAATGATTAAGTAAGTCAGATGAAGATAGCATACAGAGCTCTGGGTCATAGCTGTCCCTGATTTACACAATCCTGTGCGAGGCTTGTCCAGGCAGTCTTCGTTCGCAACATCATCCCTCCAATTCCTGGACACAAGACTGCTTCTTTGTTAACACACACAAAGGTACTCTAAGAGCATTGCAAAAATGCATAGCAAAACACTTTCTCATATGGATCTGTTATACATACCAACACCCTCTGGCTGTTGCTCTGGTCACTCTAATCCCCAACAGAAAGTAAATATAGTCTTAATGCACAAATCATTTCATAAGCTAACATTATCTTCAATTAACTGTTGTTAATGATTCAATTCTACAAGCATTGTTAGCAATAATGCACAAACAAATATTTTATTCTCATCAGCGTCTTTCGCTTATACACGAAGAGACTCAGGTTTGCTGGATCCCGCCTGCCAGAGCTAGTTTTTGGCCGCCAGCTTTTGGCAGGCACTGGTCCTATGTATATATCATGGCCAGGTGGCAGTACTCCCCTGATAAGGCAGGGTATATTGGAGTACCCCACTCCTAGCTTTGTATCATTCTGCTCCACCCATGGCTCGGATTGAGCAGAACTTCGCAACCTTTGTTTTATGATGGTTTGGTAGTACGCTCCCTTTGAAGTCAGAGCATTGCCATGGCTGACGTCCTCGCACATAAGCAGAGCCTCCATGGAGGTGGGTGGCATAAGTTGTACTCCTCTCGCTTTAGAGGGTCCAGGGTGGTCTTGCTGAGTACACTGCTGTGGGCAATGTAATTAGGTTCCATGCTCGTAGGCACTGCAGGTGAGACTGTGCCGTCACACAGTAGGCCTTAGTAGGCCTCTGGGATGGACCAGCCCCAGGGTGTGGCTTATTAAGGCCAGCTGGCTGTGAGCAGCCAGCTTGGGCAGTCTGGGCAGTAGACTCCAGGACAGGTAGTAGGCCTAAGCAGTCCCAACATTTGGGGGGACAAGCAAAAGAAAAAAAAATACTCCCCAATAATGTCGGCTTCAGTAGCATAAACCTCCCCAACTTGAAGGCCCTACGCTGGCTTTGTTTGGGATGAGTCCCCAGGTAGTAACTGGATGTCCATCTTGCATGTCAGGATGTCAGCCAGCAGAGAAGCTACTATCAGTCCGGGGTCGTAGCAGCCAGTTTCTTAAATCTGCCACAAGGAAGCCACCTCTGCAGGCCTGCTATCAGGTAGTAGGCCCCACCAGGCCTCCCTGAAGGCGGGTTTCCAGTCATCAGTCACCAGTCACCGTGACATTTAGCATGGATTGCTAGCAGGCAGTAGGCCCCTCCAGGTCTCCCTATAGGCTAGCTATTAGGTAGTAGTAGCCTCACCAGGCCTCCCCTGAATCTGCGTTTCTGGTTTTCAGTCACTTGGCGGTTAGCACAGCTGCTAGCAGGTAGTAGGCCTCACCAGGATTCCCTGAGGGAACATGTTCCTGGTTTTCAGCCACCTCGAAAGTTGGCTTTGACTGCTATCAGGTAGTAAGCCCCTCCAGGGCGATGAAATGTCACTTTCTGCTACTCAGTCCCTACAGGAGGGGACCTGCTCATATTCAGCCTACAGTTTGGTTTACCTACCGGGCAGGTTTTGAGCTCCCCTCATTGAGGGTAGTCTCGGTATATCCTAGGATCGAGCAAATGAACTCCCCTTAGTCTGAATGCCTCACCAGGAGGTGAATGTCTAGAGGCACTGTTTTCAAACAGACAGGATTGGCCAAGCTGAAGTGTCCCACTAAAGTGACACCAAGTCAGGCCTCCCTGGTGGCATTCTGTGAAGTTTCCCAAATAGTGACTGGCTGGGGCACCCTCGGGTCCCCTAGCCACATTTCCTTAAAGGAACCCCTTCTGTTGAAGTGGTTGGTTCCAGGCCTTTGAGCGGCCTGGGTAGGACTTCATGTAGGGTATGAAGGTTCCTACTGAGGCTTATAGCCGTAGAGAATGCTGTCAGTAATGGCGCTTTTCCATTACCAGTACCAGCTCAACTCGACTTGCCTCGGCTCGGCTCGCATTTCGCTCCGTTTTCCATTACAGATAGTTGAATTAGCTTGTCCTGACAGTTGTCACTGCCAGTGGGCTTGCACTCCCCCCAGCATGGCGTAGTGGGTATATTGTTCCCTATATGCGTTCTTGTCTCAGTGCGAGTTCCCTTTCGAAAGGGAACGTCTCTGGTTACGTATGTAACCTCTGTTCCCTGAAACAGGAAATGAGACACTGTGTCTTGTTGCAATGCCTTGAGGCCTATCTGCCAAATAGTCCCTTAAGACGAAAAATATTGTGTCATGTTTGCACGGTGCCCTCGTATACTTCCTAGTCGCACATGGAGGACGTCAGAGGCTGTCGCCGGTCAATAGGATTGACGTGATTCGATAGTGATTCAAACACCTGTCAAGCTGGAGGCGTTCCCCATATGTTTTCTTGACGCAGTGTCTCGTTCCCTGTTTTCAATACAATCAGAGTTATATTAAAAATGTCCTGGCTCTTCCAAGCTTTATAATGGCAGTGAATGTGTACTTCTGTTTTGAAGTTCATTAAAGGCCATCTATCCATCATGTAACTGCTCCACACTGCTCCGGGGGGTTAATAAAGGCCTTCTGAAGCGAAGCCATGTGTTTGTGTCAGGAGTGCAAAATAATGATCTGTTATGAACGATATTTTGAATGGTATATCACTCGCAAATTATTTATTTTTTTGTCTGCAGTGGCTCAGTTGTGTCCACACAGCTCGCAAAGAACAGCTTTCAGATCAGCTCTTAGTTCAAAAGTTCACATATTTGGAGAAATATTGATTTATTTTCACGTTTGAAAATATTTTGTCATACAGAATACCATTTCTATTCATTTCTCACTGAATTATCTGATCTGAAAGAGCTGAAACATGTACACAGCCAGCTCTATCTCTCCTCTTCCTGATTTGCATCAAAATCATCTTACATGACTCAACACTGTTTCCTGCATGACACGCTCCTGTGTGTATACTTACTCATTCTGTCTCTGTGAAGAAAGAACCAATTCTACATTTCTACACAGCTAATAAACACACGATAACTATGGCATAAGGTTTTGTGTGATTTCAGCTATTTTATATCAACAATGGATGTTTACATTATGACTGCTAGCAGGCGTAGCGATTAGCTCCATACAAAATGCTAAAAAAAAAAACATGTTTTAACATCACGAATGAAATCCCTGTTATATCGCAACAGGAAGCTAATCCAAACACTCGATGGTGGTATAAAGTGACATTTTAAGTGAAAGTGTAATTTTAATCTTTTAAATTGTGTTATGTAGCTTGATGCTAACTGCTCTCTAATGCACCTGTTGGACCAGGAGCTGTGTCTATCTTGTAACAATAATTCACATAAGAATCCAAGGATGTGCTTTTAGTTTTTTTTTTTTTTCTAGAAAGACTTCAGATAATATGTGGATTACTGTAAAAAGATTACTGTTCTGTTGATGGGCTATTTAGGCAGGCATAAAGGTTATCATGGCTTTGAATAATGTCTGTTAAAAAAAACAAAAGAATCAGGGCAAAAGGATGATGAGGATTACGTCTCACACACTCAAAGGTGTAAAACGATCGCAGAGTAAGCACATTGTAGCATTAATTGAGCTGTTCTCCTCACCAGACATTAGACAAAAGACCACAAATGGGTGTTTATAGTCCAAAAACATATTTGCTAGCATCTTCTCTAAAAAAAAATCCCGACATGGTCTTAGAAAATTTCACTTTAAGTGGCTTCACTTAAGTTGTGGTTAGAAGTAGCTATACTACAATCACATAATATTTTTATACATTTAAAAATATTTTCTTAATATTTAAGGGGGTGACAGGTAACTCCAGGACTAGATCAATCAGGCATTTGGCTGGGTTAAGATGCCGCAGTTTCACACTATGATATCCAGTGTTGGGGAAAGTTACTTTGAAAAGTAATGCATTACAATATTGCGTTACTCCCTTAAAAAATAACTAAGAAAAGTTACTTTTTCTCACCTGGGGTGGGCTTGTTTTTCATAACAAAAAAGTTATATTTTCGTGCAAAAGTAAAGAAATTGAAATAATATGTCTCAGGCTGAGGAAAAAAATGCAAATTCACAAATGAACAGTAAAGGGCGCAGCTCTGCTGTGCTGCCATTCTGGAAAATGGAGGAATAGGACACAGGAGAAAAAGGTTTGACCAATAAAACAAAAAAATCGAGTCATTTTTGCTCATGGTTTAACTGAATCATCAAAGGTAAGCAGCAAGACATTGGTCAATAAAGTGAGATTAAATGCATACAAATATTTGTTTTATTTAACATTTAATTATTGGAGGTTTGCATAGTATTCTGATTTTGCATTTGAATGATTTTATTTATTTTGATGAGTACTGAAACTTTATTGTGCAAGTGAGATGAATAAATGCTCACATTTAGTCTAGAACTACAATAACTATCATGTTCAGACACACGCCTCTGCACTAACTCTTGATTTTTCTCAACATGGGGATAGGAGAGGTGTCAGTCAAATAAATGTGAAAAAGTTACTTATATTTTGTAGTAAATTTGAAAAGTAATGCGTTACTTTACTAGTTACTTGAGTCAAGTCACCTGTATTTTTATAACGCTTTTAACAAGTCCAATTATTTCAAAGCAGTTTCACAGTATTAACAGGAAAATAGAGCAACAGATTTTGTACAGCCGCTCTGGTGGAAACAGTGATGTTATCCAGCTAATTTCAATTATCATATAGTGTAAATGCGGGCAGATTGGTAATATAGTTGGCTTTTGGCTTGCTCAGTTGTGGACACCTAAATTTCAAAGGCGACGGTGGCAAGGAACCAAAACTCCTTCAGGGCCAGAATGGAGAAAAAAACCTTGGGAAGAACCAGGCTCAGTCGGGGTGCCAGTTCTCCTCTGGCCGACGAACAAATAGTGTATGATTATAATTCTGGCAACATTACAGTTCAGAAGTCATATTAGATAAATAGATATTCACAAGATTATCAGATAGGTTGGAGTCGTCGTGCCGGAGACTGGTTTATTGAGGATGTTGTGTCGATGCAGCATTTACAGGGCAGAGTTTAATTGACAGGCTCTCTGCAGACATTTCAGGGATGGTTATTCAGCCTGATCGATTGCTCCTGTCTACCTGCTGCTGCTGCTGCATGCTTCAGTGTTTGTAGCTCTGTATAGCTGCGTTTGAATCTCTATTTGATATATTTTCTTTGTTATCTATACTGCTAAATATAACTTACTCATCACCATATATTGTTTAATATAGCCTATCAAGTTAAATTTGACATCACTAGGTTTTAATCTAAATCACTACCACGTGTTAGCTTTTCGCTAGCCTGGTAGCTTTCCATCCCGGCACCCGGGTCTCCTGTTTTCTGAGTTCATTAGACAACTGTGGTGAGTTGGATAATTAAATAGACTCCATCAAACAAAGTAAGTGGAGTAAGTTGTGTGGTAAGTTTTGGATTCATCAACAAATACGGTAAGCCATGTCTTCTTCTCCTGTCATTGTCACTTGCACTGCATGCTACATGTTTAGCATATCTATCTCCGTTAACAGGGCTTCACATGTGATAAATGTAAGGAATTAATCAGGCTGACGGAGAAGATTTCAGATTTAGAGACACGCATCCAGACTTTATGTGAGAGTAGTGAGAATGTAACAGCTTTAGATACTGCTTTGGATGCGACTAGCTTAGTGAACACTCATTGTTTGGTTCCGGCTGAGCCCTTGCAGCAGGGCAATTGGGTGACTGTGAGGCATATTCAAGGATCTAAAAACCACTCCGTCCGATTAGAACATCAAACAGGTTCTCCCACTCAGTGATGCACCCACTGAGGATCCTGTTGAAAGTGCCCTAGTTATTGGCGATTCTATTACACGGAACATGAAAATAGAGACACCAGCCACCATAGTCACATGTTTACCGGGAGCCAGAGCGCCTGACATCAAAGCAAATTTAAAAGTGCTGGCTAAAGCTAATCGTAAATTCTCTAAGATTATTATTCACGTCGGCACTAATGATGTTCGACTTCGCCAGTCTGAGATCACCAAAATTAACATTAAAGAGGTGTGTAAACTCGCAGGTACAATGTCACCGACAGTCTGTTTATCTGGCCCCCTCCCTGTTAAAAGGAGTGATGAAATAGTTAGCAGATTATCATCACTCAATGACTGGTTGTCTAAGTGGTGTCCGCAAAATAACATAGGGTTCATAGACAATTGGAAAAGTTTTTGGGGCAGACCTGTCCTGTTGAAGATAGACTGCATTCATCCCTCCTGGGCTGGTGCTGCTCTTCTCTCTAGTAATTTGGCACATAGTCTTAGAGCTAAACCTTGACTCACTAGGGCCCAGGTCAGGAAGCAGACAAACTGGCTAAACCAACCGTCTGCTAGCTGTGTCACGAAATAACAGAGGCAGGATTAAATTGCAAGTAACTCAGTCTTTATTGACACAATTGTCAATGGAAGACAAAACTCAGAACGGTAACAAGATCCGGATAAGACGGAGCCGTGAGGGAATTCCCTTGGCAGCACGGGCAGGCTGTGAGCAGCAGACTCAGGAGATCGGCGAGGGAATTCCGGGAAGAGGTCCACAACAGACAGGAACAGCATCCGACGGGGAGACACACAAGGGAACATCCAACAATGCTCTGACAAAGACAAGGGAGAAACAGAGAGACTAAGTAGGGTGACGGTGATGAGTTGCAGCTGGCACTGACGACCAGCCACAGGTGCGTGATGAGCCAATCCCAGGCTCCGCCCCAACCTACATACAACACGCACCCAAGAGTGAGACAGGGAATCCATGAACCGTGACAGTACCCCTCCCCAGACCTTACCTGTTGATTGTAATCATCAATAAGAGAGTGATCCAGAATGTCCCTAGCAGGAACCCAACTTCTCTCCTCCGGACCGTAACCTTCCCAGTCCACCAAGTAGTGGAAACCGCGTCCCCTCCGTCTTGAATCCAGAATGCGATTAACCGAATACGTTGGTTCCCCATCTACGAGTCGCGGCGGTGGGGGAACCGGGACTGGCGGATTTAGGTGGGACCGAAAAAACGGCTTAATTTTCGATACATGGAAGGCGGGATGAATTCTCCTGTACGCCGGAGGAAGTTTGAGGCGGACTGTCACCGGACTAATGATCTTGGTGACAGTAAACGGGCCGATGAATTTGGGAGCAAGTTTATTAGATACGGAGCGGAGCGGAATGTTCTTGGTAGAAAGCCACACTTTTTGATCTAATATATTCAAGGTTCTTATGATCCGTCCATACAATAAAAGGTACCCCCGACCCCTCAAGCCAATGACGCCACTCCTCCAACGCTAACTTGACGGCCAACAACTCTCTGTTACCAATGTCATAATTACGTTCGGCAGGTGAAAGACGATGAGACAAAAACGCGCACGGGTGCATCTTGTCATCGGAGGAAGAGCGCTGTGAAAGAACTGCTCCTACCCCCACCTCTGACGCGTCAACCTCTACCACGAACTGACGTGTGGAATCATGGGCAACTAAGATGGGAGCCGAAACGAAGCGACTTTTCAGTTTAGCGAATACAGCCTCAGCTGTATCGGACCAACTGAACGTCGTTCTGGGAGAGGTCAAGGCAGTCAGAGGTGCGGCTAGTTGGCTGAAATTGCGAATAAATCGTCGATAGAAATTGGCAAACCCCAGAAACCTCTGTAGGGCCTTACGGGAATCTGGACTTGGCCAATCCATCACAACCTTAACCTTCTCAGGATCCATGCGCATTCCCTCCGATGACACGATGTACCCTAAAAAAGGAACAGACTGTGCATGAAACGCGCATTTCTCCGCCTTGACAAAAAGCCCATTCTCTAGCAACCTCTGAAGCACTCGTCTGACGTGTTGAACATGTTCCTGGAGAGACGAAGAAAAAATCAAAATGTCATCCAGGTAGACATATATGAATTGGTCAACCATGTCTCTCAACACATCATTGACGAGTGCCTGGAAAACCGCTGGGGAGTTGGATAGCCCGAATGGCATCACCAAATATTGAAAATGCCCCCTGGGGGTGTTAAATGCGGTTTTCCATTCATCCCCCTCCCTAATGCGAACCAAATGATAAGCGTTACGTAAGTCCAACTTCGTGAAGATAGATGCTCCCTGCAACCTCTCAAAAGCTGAAGACATCAACGACAAAGGATAGGTATTCTTTACCGTGATGTTATTCAGCCCTCGGTAATCTATACAAGGTCGCAGAGAACCATCCTTCTTCCCCACAAAGAAGAACCCCGCCCCCGCTGGAGAAGAGGAAGGGCGGATGAATTTGTAGGCTAGAGAATCAGAAATATATTTCTCCATGGCCTCCCTCTCTTGAATAGAAAGAGAGTATAGTTTACCCTTAGGCGGAGACTTACCTGGGAGTAAATCTATAGCACAGTCTTAGGGACGATGCGGAGGAAGAGAAGCAGCACGGGACTTACTGAACACTTCCGTCAGGTCGGAGTACTCCAGAGGCACGTTAGACAGATTCACTGCCTCACTCTGAAAAACAGAACGAGACACAGACGAACAAGCAGACACAAGACAAGACTCATAACACTTATTACTCCACGCAGACACAGAGTTGTGTACCCAGTCAACACTTGGGTTATGTAACTCCAGCCAAGGGTGACCGAGGACAACGGGAGCCAAAGGGGAGTCCAGGATGAAAAAGGAAATTAGTTCGGTGTGGTTGCCTGAAGTGATGAGTGTGAGTGGTTCAGTGGTGAATGAAATTTCAGGGAGAACTTGTCCGTTGAGTGCGTTGACAGAAATGGTGTTCTTGAGTGCAATGGTGGGTATGCCGAGCTTGAGCGCAAGAGCAGAGTCAAGAAAGTTACCTTCCGCTCCCGAGTCGAGAAGCGCTTGCCCGGAGAAATCCTGGGCTGCCCACAGCAGTCTCACCGGAAGGAGAGTGGAGGATGAGGTCTTTTCCACGGAGATCCCGCCCGACAGTAGCCTTCTCCTTACCGCCAGGCGTGGTCTTTTACCGGGCAGGAGTCTAGCAGGTGTCCAGCCCCGCCGCAGAATAGGCAAAGACCACGGGATCTCCGTCTCGCTCTCTCCTCCCGGGATCGAAGGTGTAGCTGACCGCATCCGCAGCACTGGCCTGAGGGCATTCGACACTCCTTACTGTAGTTCCATCCTGGATCTATCCTTCAGCCGACTCAGACGAGCGTCCACCCTCAGCGCGAGTTCGATGAGACCGTCAATCTTCTCCGGTAGCTCGATCGTGAAGATCTCCTTCTGGATGCGGTCAGCCAGCCCATGCAGGAACATGTCCCACTGTGCCTCCTCGTTCCAATTGCACTCGGCGGCCAGGGTGCGGAACTCGATGGAATAGTCAGAGACCGAGCGGTTACCTTGACGCAGATCAGCGAGTTGACGTGCCGCCTCTCTTCCTGCCACCGCCCGGTCAAACACCCTCTTCATCTCCGCCGATAGCATCTGGAACGAGGAACAGCAAGGATGTTGATTCTCCCACACCGCCGTTCCCCACAATGCTGCTCGTCCGGAGAGAAGGGTGAGGACAAACGCCACCTTGGATCTCTCTGTGTTGAAAGTCTGAGGTTGTAGAGCGAAAAACAAGGAACACTTTGTCAGAAAAGCTCTACAGTAATTACTCTCACCGGCATAACACTCAGGTGTGGGTAGGCGTGGTTCTGGTCGCCGCGGTGGGGATGGTGTGGGAGGACTCGGCAGTGGGTTGGGCACAGCGGGACTGGCGAGTTGTTGCATCTGTTGGGTCAGCTCGGACACCCGTGCCACCAAGGTCTGAACTGCCTGTCCTGTAGCAGTTAAGTTCTTCTCCTGCTGGTTCATTCTAGCATTGCTGCTGGTCAGGAAGGCGTTGATATCGGAAGCACTTGCTGAATCCATTGTAGGTCAGAGCGTTCTGTCACGTAATAACAGAGGCAGGATTCAATTGCAAGTAACTCAGTCTTTATTGACACAATTGTCAATGGAAGACAAAACTCAGAACGGTAACAAGATCCGGATAAGACGGAGCCGTGAGGGAATTCCCTTGGCAGCACGGGCAGGCTGTGAGCAGCAGACTCTGGAGATCGGCGAGGGTCCACAACAGACAGGAACAGCAACCGACAGGGAGACACACAAGGGAACATCCAACAACGCTCTGACAAAGACAAGGGAGAAACAGAGAGACTAAGTAGGGTGACGGTGATGAGTTGCAGCTGGCACTGACGACCAGCCACAGGTGCGTGATGAGCCAATCCCAGGCTCCGCCCCAACCTACATACAACACGCACCCAAGAGTGAGACAGGGAATCCATGAACCGTGACAAGCTGTCTCACGTCACCAGAGTCAGCTAAATCCCAGCACATAGAGACGCTTTCACCTAGATATTATCACATAGAGACTGTGTCTGTTCCCCGAATCAGTAAATACTAAAAACCATCAAAACCATTCAACAGTAAAAATTTAATTGATGTCCAACAAATAAACAACAGATATAATACGGATGAACAATTGATAAAGCTCGGGTTGCTGAATATTCGATCCCTTTCGCCAAAAACGCTTATTGTTAATGATATGATTATAGATCATAACCTAGATGTGCAGTGTTTGACAGAAACCTGGCTAAAACCTGACGATTACATTACTTTAAATGAGTCCACTCCCCAAGATTATTGTTATAAACACGAGCCACGCCTGAAAGGAAAAGGAGGTGTTGCTGTAATTTATAATAATATCTTCAGTATTACTCAGAAGTCTAGTTTCAAATATAATTCCTTTGAAGTTTTGGTGCTTTATGTAACGTTGTGTAGTGTAAATGATAAATCTTTGACATTTGTGTTGGCTAATGTATACAGGCCACCAGGGCACAATACAGACTTTATTAAAGAATTTGCTGGTTTTCTATCAGAGTTAGTACTGGCTGCAGATAAAGTACTAATTGTTGGTGATTTTAATATCCATGTTGACAATGAAAAAGACGCATTGGGATTGGCATTTAAAGACATTCTAAACTCTATTGGAGTTAGACAACACGATCGGGACCCACTCATCGCCTTAATCATACTTTAGATCTAATACTGTCACATGGACTAAATGTTGATACCATTAAAATTCTGCAGCAGAGCGATGACATCTCAGATCATTACCTAGTATCATGTATACTTAATTTAGCTAAGGCTGCAAAGCCATCCTCGCTTCAAATATGGCAGGACTATAACCGCTGCGACTAAAGATTGCTTTGTACATAATCTTCCTCATCAGTTCCATCTCCTCAGCATTACAGATAGCCAAGAGGAACTTGATGTTGCAAAATAAACTACTGACTCTCTCTTTACTAGCACTTTAGACATAGTTGCTCCTCGGCGCTTAAAGAAGATTAAAGCAAATAATCCAACGCCGTGGTACAACGAGCACACTCGGGCCCTTAAAACAGCAGCCAGAAAAATGGAGCGCAGCTGGAAGAAAACAAAACAGGAGGTTTTTCGCAATTTGTGGAAAGAGAGCATGATTGCATACAGAAAGGCCATAAAAACAGCTAGATCTGCTTATTTCTCAACTCTTTTAGAAGAAAATAAACACAACCCTAGGTATTTATTCTATACAGTGGCTAAATTAACAAAGGATAAAGCTTCAACTTCTGACGTTTGTAAACAACACAGCAGTAATGACTTTATGAACTTCTTTACTAGTAAGATTGATAACGTTAGGAATAAAATTATAACCATGCAGCCGTCTACTACAGTATCACTTCAGACAGAACATTGTAGTGTCACAGAGGAAAAATTATACTCATTCACTGCTATAGGAGGAGAAGAATTGGCTAAACTTGTTAAATCATCTAAATCAACAACATATATGCTTGACCCTATACCGACTAGGCTATTAGAAGAGATGCTTCCAGAGGTCATAGATCCTCTGCTTAATATTATTAATTCATCCTTGACATTAGGATATGTACCAAAAACTTTTGAGTTGGCTGTAATTAAACCACTTATTAAAAAACCGCAACTTGATCCTAAAGAATTAGTCAATTACAGACCAAACTCGAATCTACCGTTTCTATCAAATATTAGAAAAGGCTGTGTCTTCACAATTATGTTCCTTTTTAGAAAGAAATGGTATCTGTGAGGATTTCCAGTCAGGATTTAGACCGTATCATAGTACTGAGATTGCTCTAATTAGAGTTACAAATGATTTATCTGATCGTGGTTGTATCTCTCTATTAGTGTTACTCGATCTTAGCGCTGCATTCGATACTATCGATCACAATATTCTTTTGAATAGACTCGAAAATTATGTTGGCATTAGTGGAACTGCATTGGCATGGTTTAAATCTTACTTATCTGACCGTTATCAGTTTGTAGCAGTAAATGAAGAGATGCCACACCGATCACAAGTTCAGTATGGAGTACCGCAAGGCTCAGTGTTAGGACCGTTGCTTTTCACCCTGTATATGCTACCACTGGGAGATATCATTAGGAAGCATGGCGTTAGTTCCCTTTCAGTCGGTCACGTACGACATACGTCGGAACTGACCGACGAATTGGGATCTGCCTTCAGAGACCTATCTGCTTCGAGTGTTTCTAAACGAGCCAATTGACATTGGCATGCGGTTCACGCTCCGCCCGCACCGCGGGTATAAATACGGAAGTGAAACACCGCATATTCGCTTTCTACTTCGGAGCCAAACATTGATTTGTCAGTGTTCCTGCGAAGAGTGTATCGACTACGAGTCTACAAACAAGAGGAGCTCTTTCCGGCTGGAGTTACGGCACAGTGCAGAGGCGGTCGCGAGTCTGTGAAGCAGAAAAACAGCTGTTCTGACAGCTCGCTGGGCGCTGTGTGCTTGCAGTGGGCTTGCACCCTCTAAACCACTGTGAGCAGCGGCCATCTCCCCTGTGTGCCTCGGCACGTAAAGAGCGTTTCCTTCTCTTAAAAGAGCTACACGGTTTGACCCTGCGTCTTTTTCAAGATGTCATTCAAACCGTGTGTTTCTGGATGCAGCCGGTTTCTGTCCCCAGCTGACGGGCACGATCGCTGTCTCACGTGTTTGGGTGTTCAGCACGCTGGGGCGGCGTTCGTGAATGACTCATGTTCCCACTGCGGGAACATGTCCATCGCAGTTTTACGGTCTAGGCTCGACTTCCTCAAAAGGGGAGCGGTCCCATTGTGTATCCCCCGATCTAGCGGTCCTCCCGCTGCAAAGCAGAGGGCTGCTACTTTGGCTGATGCCTTTGGTGAAGACCTGAGGGTTACAGTTAGGACACCCCCGACGGGACCCCAAGCCCTTCGGGATCCTCCCCCCTCCGCTGCGCCGGTTGAGCTGCCGAGAGAGCGGCCCGGTCCTTCCCATGGGGGGCCGGTCGTTACTTTCGCGGCTCCGGTTGGGGATGAGATGTCGGTTGGGGACATCGGGGACGAGCTAAGGGACTCGGAGATGAGGACTCGGCGCTGCCCCCTTCGGGTGTGGTAGCGTTGCCCGAGCCTGATCTGGAGCTCACGGCTATGCTTTCCCGGGCCACCGTGAGTGTCGGGCTCGAGTGGAACCCTCCACCGTGTCCCGAGCCCTCGCGGTTGGACGATTGGTACTTCGGGGCGGCCCGTGCTGGTTCTCAGCGCCCCGCCCCGATGGCCTTGCCACTCCTTTCCTCCCCTCTTTTCGCCAGGGGGCAGCACCGTGGGCACCGAGGACGCCAACAAGCCTTCTCACCCACGGTCTGCCCCACCCTGGAATATTCGGCCAACACTCCGGGCCGCCCACGGGCCTTCCGAGTCGGGGCTGAATATTCCACCTCTCTGCTTCCGGGCAGTGGGCAGCAGAGTGGGCACTGGGGACGCCACCCGGCCTTCCCACCCACTCTCTGTCCAAACCAGGAGTGCTCAGGCAACACTCCGGGCCGCCCTCGGGCCTCCCGAGTTGGGCCGGGTACATCTGTGGTGCCGTTGGTCCCGCTTGTACGGTCCCTGGGGGCCTGGCTAGGTCTCCCCGGGCCGTCTCGCTGGCTCTTCCGTACCATCAGACTTGGCTACGCGATTCAGTTCGCTCGCCGGCCTCCCAAGTTCAGGGGCATCCTCTTCGCCTCCGTGCGGAGCAGCGATGCCCATGTCTTGCGGTTGGAGATCGATGTCCTCCTGGCGAAGGACGCGGTCGAGCCGGTTCCTCCAGCCGATATGAGGTCAGGGGTTTACAGCCCTTACTTCATTGTGCCCAAGAAAGGCGGTGGGTTAAGGCCGATCTTGGACCTGCGTGTCCTGAACCGGGCCCTACACAAGCTCCCGTTCAGGATGTTGACTCAAAAACGCATCTTCGAGTGCATCCGTCCCCAAGATTGGTTCGCAGCGATCGACCTGAAGGACGCGTACTTTCATGTGTCCATTCTTCCGAGCGAGGGGAGGGCATATCAGTACAAGTCCCTGCCCTGCGGGCTATCCCTGTCGCCCCGCGGCTTCACAAGGGTCGCGGAGGCAGCCATTGTTCCGCTCAGAGAACGCGGCGTTCGTATTCTCAACTGCCTCGACGACTGGCTGATACTGGTCCAGTCTCGGGAGCAGTTGTCCGAACGCAGGGACATGGTGCTCTGTCACCTCAGGCTGTTGGGCCTTCGGGTCAACCGAGAGAAGAGCAAACTCTGTCCCACGCAGAGGATCTCTTATCTCGGTATGGAGTTGGATTCGGTCAACCGGACTGCTCGCCTCACAGAAGAGCAAGTCCAGGCTGTGCTGAACTGCTTGAATACGTTCAAGGGCAGGACGGCGGTCCCACTGAAAATTTTTCAGAGGCTCCTGGGGCATATGGCATCTGCAGCCGCGGTAACGCCGCTCGGATTGCTACATATGAGACCGCTTCAGCACTGGCTTCATGGCCGAGTCCTGAGATGGGCGTGGCAGAGCGGCAGGTACCGGGTCCCAGTCACCCCGTACTGCCGCCAAACCTTCAGCCCGTGGTTGGGCCCTTCGTTTCTACGGGCGGGAGTACCCTTAGAACAGGTGTCCAGGCATGCTGTGGTCTTCATGGATGCCTCGTCCACGGGGTGGAGGGCCACGTACAACGGGCACGCAGTTTAGGGTCTGCGGACGGGGCCCCAGCTGCGTTGGCATATCAATTGCCTAGAGTTACTGGCAGTACGTCTCGCCCTGGCCCGGTTCAAGAAGCCGCTTCGGGGCAAGAACGTATTGATCCGTACGGACAGCACTGCGGCCGTTGCGTACATCAACTGTCAGGGTGGTCTACGCTTCCGTTGCATGCTCCAGCTCGCCCGCCATTTCCTCCTGTGGAGTCAAAAGTTTGTGAGGTCACTTCGTGCCATTCACATCCCAGGTGCACTGAACCAGACAGCCGACGAGCTCTCTCGCCAGTCGACACCTCCGGGCGAATGGCGACTCCACCCCCGGAGCGTCCAGCTGATATGGGACCACTTCGGGGAGGCACAGGTAGTCCTGTTCGCCTCCCCGAACTTGACCCATTGCCAGGGGTGCTACTCCCTGAACGGAGGTAACTTAGGCATAGATGCACTGGCGTACAGCTGGCCCCGGGACCTACGCAAGTATGCGTCTCCCCCAGTGAGCCTTCTCGCACAGACACTGTGCAAGGTCAGGGAGGACGAGGAGCAGGTCTTGTTAGTTGCGCCCTACTGGCCCAACCGGACCTGGTTCCCAGAACTCTCACTCCTCACGACAGCCCCTCCTTGGCCGATTCCCCTGAGGAGGGACCTTCTTCTCAGGGGCGGGGCACCATGGCACCCGCGTCCAGACCTCTGGAAACTCCATGTCTAGTCCCTGGACGGGACGCGGAGGTTCTAGGTGGTCTACCACAAGCAGTGGTAGACACCATCGCTTCAGCTACAGCCCCCTCTACGAGGCGCCTCTACTCTCTGAAGTGGAACCTGTTCGTCGAGTGGTGACCCCCGAAGGTGTTCGATTAACGTTGTGCTTTCCTTCCTGCAGGATGGGTTGGATCGAAGGCTGTCTCCTTCCACCCTAAAAGTGTACGTCGCAGCAATAGCGGCGTATCACGATGCAGTAGATGGTAAGTCCTTAGGTAAGCACGACTTAATCGTCAGGTTCCTCAGAGGTGCGAGGAGATTAAATCCTCCTTGTCCTACCTCGATACCCTCTTGGGACTTAGCCCTGGTGCTCAGAGCACTTCAGGGTCCTCCATTCGAGCCTTTGCAGTCCACGGAGTTGAATATTCTGTCCATGAAGACAGTTCTCCTGATTGCATTGGCTTCAATCAAGAGGGTAGGGGACCTGCATGCACTTTCGGTCGACGAATCGTGCCTAGAGTTCGGGCCGGCCAACTCTCACGTTGTCCTGAGACCCCGGCCTGGATACGTGCCCAAGGTTCCCACCACTCCCTTTCGGGACCAGGTGGTGAACCTGCAAGCGCTGCCTTTGGAGGAGGCAGACCCAGTCCTAGCTTTGTTATGTCCTGTCCGCGCTCTTCGCGCTTACGTTGACCGGACTCAGAGCTTCAGATCCTCACAGCAGCTCTTCATCTGTTACGGAGGCCAGCAGAAGGGAAAGGCTGTCTCCAAGCAGAGGTTAGCCCACTGGATAGTGGATGCTATCGTCTTGGCCTACCAGTCCCAAGACGTGCCTTGCCCGTTTGGGTTGCGAGCTCACTCAACAAGGAGTGTTGCCTCCTCCTGCTCGCTGGCTCAAGGCGCCTCGCTGGCAGATATATGTAGAGCTGCGGGCTGGGCGACACCGAACACATTCACTAGATTCTATAGCCTCCGTGTAGAGCCAGTATCTTCCCGTGTACTCGCCCCCAGTGGCCAGTAGCGCTAAGTGCTCGTTCTAAGTGTCGGCTTGCATACGCCACTCCCGCCCTCGGGGCCGGATACGTGCGTCTATTTTTGCTCCAGTTGTGTTCCCCGGAATCGGCTAACCCTGTGAGTCCTCCGTCACCCCTTCGGTGTCAGACGTGGCGGCCGTCTGACGCCAGGCCTGCACCCGTATGCTTGTGGAACGTGTGTGTAGGCTGGGTATCCATATGTAGCGGTCCCCTCACGGCTACCCCATATGTGTATTTTTCCACGGTACCTGCTACCCTAATTGGCTAGCCCCGTGTCTTTCCCTCGACAGAGCTCGCTCTGTCGTTCCTGGAGGTGCTCTTCCCCCCTGGAACCAGGCTGGAACCACCCCAGGGACTGCCATATGTTGCACTACCCTGCTAGGTTAGTCCTTATGTGTATTCACCACCTCTCCTTCCATTGAAGGACGTGGCTCCGCAGCATCCCATCTCCGAGACGGGCATGCTTTCCCAGCGTTATCCAATAGTCACGCTGAGTGGGTCTTGCAGGAACAGCAAGTGACTGTCCTTCCCTTCCGGGAGCCCTGACTCCCACTCCAACATAGGAGTGGTCCAACGAGCTCAGGCAGGGCGCTGGAAGGGCCAGCATCCCTGGCGTGTTGGTAGGGATCCCAATTCGTCGGTCAGTTCCAACGTACGTAGAACGTGACCGACTGAAAGGGAACGTCTCGGTTACGTATGTAACCCTCGTTCCCTGAAGGAGGGAACGGAGACGTACGTCCCGTCGCCAGGTGCTGTGCTTCCGCTGAAGGACCCGCCACTAGTTTGGCTCCTCAGCAGAAAACGAATATGCGGTGTTTCACTTCCGTATTTATACCCGCGGTGCGGGCGGAGCGTGAACCGCATGCCAATGTCAATTGGCTCGTTTAGAAACACTCGAAGCAGATAGGTCTCTGAAGGCAGATCCCAATTCGTCGGTCAGTTCCGACGTACGTCTCCGTTCCCTCCTTCAGGGAACGAGGGTTACATACGTAACCGAGACGTTTTCATTGTTATGCTGATGATACTCAGCTCTATAATTCTTCACGCCCTGACGAAACTTACCAATTCACAAGATTAACGGAATGCATAGCTGATATAAAAAATTGGATGAATAGTAATTTCCTGCAACTTAATTCAGATAAAACTGAATTTTTAATTATTGGACAGAAAAGCTCCAAAAGTAGTAACCTAGAATACTGTCTAACACTTGATGACTGCTCTGTCAAGCCCTCGTCGTCAGTGAGGAACCTGGGTGTGCTCTTTGATACCAATCTTTCATTTGAAAGGCACGTTTCTAGCATCTGTAAAACTGCATTCTACCATCTTAAAAATATACCTAAATTACGGCACATGCTTTCAATGCAAAATGCTGAACAATTAGTACATGCGTTCATGAGCTCAAGGCTAGATTATTGTAATGCTCTACTGGGTGGTTGCCCTGCTTGCCTAATAAATAAACTCCAGCTGGTCCAAAAGCGCAGCTCGAGTTCTTACTAGAACCAGGAAGTACGATCATATTAGTCCAGTTCTGTCAACACTGCACTGGCTCCCTATTAAACATTGCATACATTTTAAAATCTTGCTTATTACTTATAAAGCACTAAATGGTTTGGCTCCCCAGTACTTAAGCGAGCTCTTAACGCATTATACTCCATCACGTCTATTGCGGTCTCTAAACTCTGGCCAGTTGATAATATCTAAATCAACTGCAGGCGGTCGATCCTTTTCCTATTTAGCACCTAAACTCTAGAACAGTCTTCCTAGCATTGTTCGGGAAGCAGACACACTCTGTCAGTTTAAATCTAGACTAAAAACGCATCTCTTTACTATGGCATACACATAGAACATTTTTAACTTTCTTTATTCAAATCAAATGACTGATTGTTAGGCTGCATTAACTAGGTCAGCCGGAACCGGGAACACTTCCCATAACACCTGATGTACTCGTTACATCATAAAAAGTGGCATCCACACTAATGTTAGTCTCTCTGTTTATCCCGAGGTTTACTGCAGTCGGCCGGATCCAGGCCGTGTCCGGATCGGATGATGGACCTGCATCTGGACATGACCAGCTCATCCTGGAGTGTCTGCTGAGACCGTGTCCATTAGTGTCTCCTCTGAATTTGCCTCACCGGCACTTCATCCTCAATTAACCCGTCTCCGGCGCAATAACTCCGATCTTTCAAGTATTCATATTCTTGTAATCGACGCGCCATCCTAAATGAACCCGTCTCTTGCGTGATACCCAAAATTTCGAATATTCCTATCTAATATGATTTATGACCTGCAAGGTTGCCAGAGTAATAATTATACACTGTTAATAATAGGCCAGAGGAGAACTGGCACCCCGACTGAGTCTGGTTTCTCCCAAGGTTTATTTTTCTCCATCATGCCCTGATGGAGTTTTGGTTCCTTGCCACTGTCGCCTTTGGCTTGGCTTGCTTAGATATATAATTCTATAAACTATCCAAATTAAACTAGCCAAATCAAATTTTGTTGCAATGTTGTCCTGTTTAACACTGTGAAGCTGCTTTGAAACAATCGTCATTGTAAAAGCGCTATATAAATAAAGTTGATTGATTGATTGATTGATTATGTCCGGACGCAGGTCCACCATCTGATCTGGATGCAGACCGGTTCCGGCTGACTAACGGCATGCTTCCTAATGATATCTCCCAGTGGTAGCATGTACAGGGTGAAGAGCAACGCTCTCCATTGACTTTGTATTGCGTGAGGCTGCCTCCTTGTCATTTCGGACTTATTACAAAAAAACAGAACAATGTTTTAGACATTTTTTTTTTTGTCAGAAATGACAAGGAGGCCCCTTCACGCAATAGAAAGTCAATGGAGGCGGCTGGTTTGTTTCCCCACAGATCTAGCAGTTTTTAAAGCCTTTCTGTATGCAACATGTTCTCTTTCCACGAATTACAAAAAAACTCTAGTTTTGTTTTTCTCCAGCTGCGCTCCATTTACACTTGAAAAAGTAATCTGATTACGTAACTCAAGTTACATGTAATGTGTTACATGTAACACTGATGATTTCACACCAAGCATATATTTTTATAGTGGATGGAGCACTAGCATTGAGAATGGTTTCGATAACCTCAGTTGAGTTACAGGAATCTACAGCTGCTACCCCTCGGGAATAGCGAGTAAAACTGAAGCAGCCGTTGAGTTCATTTCCTCTTGAGAACACAATGCCACTTTTTCAAAATAAGTAATTCGGTTCCTGTGCTAAAAATTTTTAAAATGCGGATATGGGCAGTGTGAGCGTTGAGAATGTCATGTCATGAATGTAACACTTGACAATCTCACCCAACTGATATCTGGTAAAAAGATTTTTGAGAAAAGAAACTGACAGATGAATCGAGACTGAACAGACACGATGTTTCCTCATTGATGTACCTTTTATATTCAGAATGAGGAATGTAAGTAAAAGATAAAGTGAAGAATACTGCAAAGCTAATCAGAACTTTGAATACAGGACTATTTTAAAGTATGCACTGTGTTTAGTCACATTTTTTTTTTCAATGTATAAAGTTTTTTAGTAATTTAAATGTCCTAACTATGTAAGGCTCTAAGGGTAACACTTTACTGTAGGGTGCACTAAGCAGTAATTCTTAACTAATGCACAGGTAATCATGAGATAATGTATGGATCGTGAAGAACTAAACCTTTCAGGTTTAGGTGAGGGGCAGGGGCCATTGAGTCTTGTTGCCCAGGGCACAGTAAATTGTTAATCCTCAAACTTGTCAAACAATTTTCTATGATCTATACTTATAAACAGTTAAAGTAATTTCAGAACAGAACTTTAGAATAATTAATATGTAATTTAAATAAAGAGAAACTTTAAATATGACAACATGCAGATTTTCAGAGGAACCAAAAGGATTAATATTCTCCCAAAAAAAAAAAAAAAAAAACGGAGGATATATATTACTGGAATAAAGAGTGAAACTTAAGCAGCAACAGTTTTGTTTTTTGAGAACACAATGCTATTCCTACGAACTATGGAATAAACTTTCTGTATAATATGTTTTTTTTTCTTGAATCATATCTACAGTGCATCTATAGTGCAAGTGGTGTAATGTTTCATATAAGAACATAATCCATACTGATGTCTGATATTCATTTTAATAATTGACTTATGTAGTGTATTTTTAAGATGTGCCTAGTCAAGTTTGATTGCAGAATGTTTGCTTAAGAAGTTTAGTATGTATTGATTTGCTTATCTGGATATTCTTGATCATGAAACATACCCCAAAAAAAAGGGTAGTCGGCTGGTTTTGAGCATTAAACTCCCAGCCTGAAAATCGACCTTCCTTACAACCAACTGGCTTTTGAGAAAAGTAGGATTTTGTCGCCATCTACATACAGAACAATATTAATAGCATGAGTTATCATTCTAGTTACTCCTCCCCAAATCCTCATCTTCCACCTCTGCCCCTTTCAGATGGCTATAAAAACAGAAGCATGCGTTCATTTCACCATTCTACCAGACCTCAACCTAAGCTTTGAAGAAACTCTTCCAACAAGGTAAGGCAATTACAATTAAAATGACTTATTATATTAACATATCAAATAGTAGTTAAAGACACCTAATATATTGACCTATGTACTCGAATCAATCAATAAATCAATCAATAGTAAGTTAAAAAAAAATTACAAAAAAATTGGCAGGAGCAATGATTCATAATAGATTGTCAGAACTGAAACTTAATAAAAAATAAAACATTTAGTTATTAACTATTTAACTAAAATAATAAACCTGAATAAAAACTATAACTAACTGAAAGAAAAAGTAAATATGCACCAAATTAAGTTTAACATTTTTTATTATTATTATTCATTAGCAACATTTGAAACTGAAAACATTTATAATCACTCACATATAATCATTTCATAATCACTCACAATCTCTGTTTATGTTACCAAATGATGCTTTAATGATATCGAATTTAATTTGTTTTGTTTTTTCACTGTAACACACGGTCAAAAGTAAAGATTGAGAACCATTATTTGTATTTTTTGATACTATAATAACAGGGTGTTTTGCCTGTTTTCAACTAAGAAATTACTGTCACTGCAACCAGGGCCAGAGTGGGGCATATTTACGCCAGGGAGTTTATTGCCCAAAACCAGCCCACAATCCCCCATTTTTATTCATATTCAGAGAGAAACAAATAACTAAACTTCCTAACTTATCAACAGGCATAGCTGAAAAATATAAGATATAAAAATTAAAAGTTAATAAATAAAAACAAAAATTATTAGACATCAGTCTTTAGTGGAACGTCTCCAAACCAGAATTGCCTCCCATAATTTAAAACACAGTAGGCTTGCTAGGAAAAAGGTGGATATATTTGGTGTGCTCAATCAGCTTCATAGCTTGTGAATCAGCATGTCATGTACAGGAATGCGGTCATTGGTAAAGACCCTGGCTCACTTGGGTACAAAATCATTGGACCCACTTTATATTAGGTGGCCTTAAATGGATAGTTCACCCAAAAATGAAAATGTTCTCATCATTTACTCTCCCTCAAGTTGTTCCAAACCTGTATGAGTTTTGTGTTCAGCAGAACAAAGAAAGAAGATATTTTGAAGAATGTTTGTAACCAAGCAAAGAGCAACCATTGACTACCATAGTATTTTTTCCCCCCCTACTAGGGTAGTCAATGGTTGCTCTATCTGCTTATTAGGCACCTATTGTATCCGTTCCCATATTTTCTTCTTCCGCCACTGAAGTCTATGGCAGCCCATAGAACTGTTTGCGGGAAAGTTGTAACGATTTGACATGCTGATAGAGGACAGTCCCAACATTAAATGCACCAATTTTGGTGTCTCTAACTCATTCCCTCTAGCGCCACCACCTGTCCAAAGTTGCACTCATGAACCTTAAGGGCTAGAAACAAAATTCTTTTTTCTCTCTGATTCCTGAGATGATGCCAATTCGACCGCATGATGTCATTTCCGTCATTTTAAATTTGCCACCATTTTGAGTTTTCCCAAAAACCTACTTTTGCGAACTCGTCCTAGACGGTTCGTCCAATTTGCACGAAAATTGAACCAGATCATCTTCAGCCAGTGCAGACAAAAAGTTATGGAATTCAAGTTGATTTGTCAAATTGTTTCCGATAAACATGCAAACAAATTTTACATAGCACTTGCGAAAACAGACGTAAGGCTTTGTCTCCGCAACGCTTTATCGTATTCAGACCAAACTTGGTACATGTCAGCACAAGCATATCCTGAGGCAACATGCTGGGTTTCGGCACAGTGCCACCTACTGGTCCGGAGATACGAAAAATAGCTTTTTTTGTTTAGAACTTCTGAACCCTTTGTGGGTTCAGAAGTGATCTCGTTAGATTCGGTACGTCATGCCGAGTCGTCTGATATCCAATTTATAGCCCTACACGGGCCTCAAATCTAGGCCCTAGCCCGGCCCTAGCCCGAGACGCTGAGGCCCTAGCCCGGCCTGTGTCCGACAGCTTATCAAAATTCTCGGCCCGAGTCTGATTGGAGCCCGTGTTTTTTTTTTTTTTTTATCCTCCCTATTACACATTGTTGCAGCCATTAAAATAGTTCAGTTTTGTTTTTAATGTCAAAGTAGTTATACTTCATTTCATTTCATTTCTTTATTAAATTAATTTAAAAAAATGTTTAGAGTATTTTTTTGTTTGTTAAATTAAAGTTTTTGTTTTTTAAGTGACGACCAAGCGTCCAGCGGCCGACAGTGAGTAACCACATGTTTAATTAATTTAGCCTCTCAAATCAACACTTGACTTGTCTTGCTTATAATAAAATTCATAGATATAAAACATTTCAAGCATATAACAAATTTATTTTAAATACTACCACCACCACGACAGTAAAAAGGCATTTTTGACGAGCTGAGGCAGGCTGATGCTGCTCGCAAGCGGTGCATAAGCGAACGGGCTACACAATCTAAACAAATAAACAAAATACAAAAATAAATAAAATAATGCAGGTTGTCTTACTTTACAACTCTCCGCAAAATGAATGTAAATCCAATCTTCAGTTCCCGCGCTCTATATGCCCATTTAACAGAGTTCACGTCAAAGAAAGCAAAAGATATGAGCTGCGTTTTATTTATCATCAGCTCATTTCAAGATCAAAGACCACAATATGAGAGAGCGACCTAAGCACTGGTAAGATCATTAGTTTTAATGAAGATGATTGTGTTTATGAACATCTCAGACTTACTTTCAGTTTCACTTGCAAAAGTTTGCGTGTTGGCTTGCTTTACCCATTTGTGGTGACGCGTGTTGCATAGCGCCGGAATATCTGACTGCAACATGTCATACAGCCCATAACACACTCTCACACGTTTATTTTTTAACAATTTGCCAGGAGTAAAATTGACATATGTGGTTTAAACAACCAGATGCATTTACACCTGTCCGGTTTCGTCTGAAATTAGTTTGTTTAAGTGATCGGATTTAAATCCGTCTCGAAAAAAATCGAAGGCATTTAGTCTTTTCACGATCATAAAGATATCTGGTCAGAGAAAACAAATGAAGGGACCAGTTGTAAAAAGTCCATAACTCGCTCGCTGATTAAACACTGTGAGAGACAGCCTTGACAGTCACAGTATTATGGTCTCACGTTGTTTCGACCAGCGCAGCACATCTCATTGTTTCTTTTTATTAATGAATGTCTATAATATAAAATGAAGGAGAAGCCTAAAAAAGGCCCGAAGCCCGGCCCGCATTTAAGGTATGACGTGAAAATTGGCCCGAAGCCCGGCCCTAGGGGCGTAAAAAAGTCGGGGCCCATCGGGTTCGGGCAGAAATGCAGGGCTCTAATCCAATTTTCCCATATCGGCCATTTTGGCTGTCGGCCATCTTGAATTATGTGCTAAAATGCTGTATTTTATGAACGCATAAATGGATCGTTACGAAACTTGGTATGGGTCATCACCATGATACCCTGAAGTAGGCTGCGAAGTTTCAAAACAGCGCCACCTTTTAAATAAAAATGCTTATAACTTTGGGTGTGGTCGACTTATTTTCACGAGACTCATCTCCTTAGACTCCTGAATTGTTGCCGAGTCCAACGATACCACACTTGCCAGGTTTCGGCTTATGGTTTGTGCGGTGTTGTAATTTAGCGCTTAAAAACAATTGGCTGATATCTTCAGGGGTAGTAAGGGGTAGTAAAATCCAATCAAAGTCGGGTGTCAGGCCGAAACCCTTTTGTATCTGTTAATTTTCCCATGATGCATCATTTTCCAGCTAAAACTGATCGGGCAGACCGAACCGTAAGTTGTAGAGACTTGAAACGGGGGTAGTACTCAGAACGACTACAGACGTCACCGAAGCCCGCCCCGATCGGCCTGACGGGGGCGCTACAGCGGTCAAAAGAATGAAACGGCTCATAACTCCTCAACCGTAAGGCGTAGCCTCGAGTGTCTTATATCGCTGGAATCCTTGGCTCAAGGCGAACAACACGCATGCCTCGGATTTGCTCGCGCCAATTCCGAGGTATTTTAAACCTACTTTTGCAAATTACTCCCAGTTTATTTGCCTGATCGGTAACCAAACCACTGCAGAAATGTTCTCTGAGTCTGATTTTTTTGAAAAAAAAAAAAATATATATTTTGATTCATTGTGCCTAAGGGGAGCAAAAATGTTCAATATGACCAAGACCTCTTTTACGAAAATGGCTATAACTTGAACGGAATGAGATATTTTCATCAAATTCAGGTCACGTGTGTGAGCTCAGTCTGAGATCACATGATAAAAAATAGCAATGATTGACCACTTGGTGGCTCTATAACAGGGGAAAAACACATGAAAATGGCAATATAAGCACCCAAACATTAGTCAGATGAAAAGGGCATTCATTGTCTTCATCCAGGGTGCCATGATAGTCTATGAGGACACTGCCGTATCTCAAAAAACTCTGTATACGTCATTGGCACAATGCCCTGAAGGAGTCTGAGAAATTTCAGGCCAGCTTTTTTCACAGCATTCACCGCCTTAGACTCCTGAATCCTTAACGAGTCCAATGATATCAAAACATGCCAGGTTTCACCTTATGGTTAGTCCGAACAAAACAAAACCACAACAGGAAATTCGGAAACATAGGTCAATAGCTAAACAATAATGACCAAAAGCCAACATTTTTGATACAACATTTCAGATATTTACAACAAATTTGACACATTTATTTATGGGCACACTTTGAGGACACCTAAAAAAAAAGCAGAGATGCGTTATAACTGTCCAAATTTTTTTTTTAAAAATGTTGTTAGTTAAATTGCCTGTATTGCCGTGAATGCTCTTTCCCATCTATGATCTAAGTTAATTTGTTTATTTGGATCCCCATTAGCCAATATCTAGGCAGTGACTACTCTTCCTGAGGTCCCAAAAAGTAAAAAATACAAAACTACATTAAAGCTGTAAACATACCTGTAAACATATCAATGGGCTCACTCTGAGGACACATAAAAAAAATGTTGGGATTGTGCCTCTTGGTGGCGCCATAATAAAAAAAACATGAAATTCCCATTGACTTCAATACAGTATTATGCTAAAAAAAAAGTGATTCCTTTGTTTTAATAACGCTTTGGCATATCATTACAAAACTCTGTGTGTGTCTTCAACTCCATGCCCTGAAGGTACTAAAAAAGTTTTGAAGCAGTGCCACCTTGTGTTCAAAATGTATATATATATATTTTTTAATCTAATAACTTTTGATTACATTAACCTATTGTAATGAAACTGGTCATAATACACTCCTTGGGTTGTGCCGGGAACATAGATAACAATTTTGCCATATTTGGCCAAACTTTCTCTCCTCCATCTTGTTTTTTGTTAAAAACCTACTTTTTCAAACTCTTCCTAGACGTTTGTCCGATTTTCACCAAAATCTAATCATATCATCTTTAGACCGTGCCAACAAATAGTTATGGATTTCACTTCGATAAATGAAACCAGTTTTGTATACCGCAGCAACGAAGTTGAAGCTGATGCAAAAATGACTCTTGAGCTTGTATCTCTTCAATGCTTTGACATATAGACACCAAACTTTGCATTGGTCTTTGTTCCCTTATTCTGACCGCACAACATCAATTTTGTAACTGCCACCTATCGGTCGAAAAGTGATAAACCATTAAATCATTTTTTTGACTGTATTTATGATTTAAAAGCTATTTTACCTAAAATCATCATTGTTGCAGTTGGTCGTATACTCCTAGCCATGCTGGCATGTCTTATTTTCTTCTTTGTGCTTGGCCCCATAATTGCTGCTTGCAGCTATATTTTTTATATATATATTTTTGTATTATTTTTTATGCTCTTTAAAAATATTGTTGTTAGATATCTGTACAACATTACTGCTAAGTAGTAATTATAAATGTTAACTAGATGTGTTCACTACATATCTTATAATAATAATAAATAAAAAAACGCTTGTCTTTTCAAATATTCTATTGTGTGGTTATATTTATGGAGCTGGCTTGGGGGTTTTACTTTTCAGTTCTGGTAAGGGAGCATAGAGAGCATCCATGCTCTCTGGTTTTCAAAGTGCATTATGTGAGAATTTATGGAGCAAACATTCCAGTGCACTGGAAGGATTTTGCAATTGAGACTGCCCTTAAAATGGCTGAATCGCTGATCAGTGCCCTGATTACTGAACTAGCTGATTGAGATGCACCCAATTAAAAACAGTTACTTCAAGTCCCAGAATCTGATTGCTGAGAGATGTTTCAGTCATATAATATTTTACCAGTATAGCCATGGGAACAGTTTTGTCATTTGTATCATTCCACTTGCAGCATTTCTCAGAGGTCCAAACCCACTATAATATTATAAATTTGTCATCAGTGTGATTTTATTAGGTGTGAATATGCATGTTATTAATTAAGATATTTGAACATTTGCTTTAGCGATTTCTGAGACGTGAGCTACAGGGCGTCAGGTGTCATTCATAGCTAATGAACCATCAGCTTTGACCATGACCATTTGATGCTGGCTCTTATGTCTCCATAGTGGTTAAACATGAGATATAATTAATTTTGGGGAAACATAACAGGTAATCTTTAGTCTCATTAGTCTATTATTTGTTCCAAAGTAAATAGTTGTGGCTAAAGGCAAAGTTTCACAACTTTGTATTTTTAACTTAAAGTTTAATTGGACAGTTCACCCAAAATTGAAAATTAGCCCATGATTTATTCACCCTCAAGCCATTCTAGGTCTGTGTACGACATTCTTCTTTCAGATGAATACAATCAGAGTTATGTTGAAAAAATCCTGGCTCTTCCGAGCTTTATAATGGCTGCCCAAAATTTGAAGTCCAAAATAGTGCATCCATCCATTATAAAAGTAATCCACACGGATCCAGGGGGTTAACAAAGGCCTTCTAAAGCGAGCTCACTCCTACCATAGTAGGAAAAATAATACTATGGGAGTAAATGGGGAGCGAGATCTGCATGGTTACAAACATTCTTGCAAATATCTTTTTTTGTGTTCAGCAGAACAAAGAAAATCATAGAGGTTTGGATCAACTTAAGGGTGAGTAAATGATGACAGAATTTTCATTTTTGGGTGAACTATCCCTTTAATTGATTAGGATAAAACACTAGTTCCTGCTCTGACATTTGTGCTTTTTTCCATTGCTTATAAATACATTAATGGCAAAAGTGTAATTACACTGTATTCAGCACAAACTGCGCTACCATAATATGAGAGCACCATGTATGTACATGTTTGTATTTTTGAGAGAATACCTTTATGCATGGTTTTTGAAAAAAACAAAAAAAAAATAAGACACTGAAATAAAACCACATAAATAGGGCTGCCACTAACGACTACTTTTATATCGATTAATCTATCGAATAATTAATCGATTAATCTATCGACTAATTTATCACAATTTTCAAAAATTTTACTTACATATAATTTAACTTGCAACTTTGACATTCAGTAGTATACTATAAAAAATATAAATGTGAGCAAGCCCTTGACAAAATGTAAAATCTAAAACGTACAAATTTGTAAACCAACATAACAAAATAAAAGTGAATATCAGCAAATACTTTTTATATAGAATAGTGTTGTCATGATACTAAAATTATTAAAAGTAATTGAATAATTTGACAGAATTTTTTATTCATTGTTTTACGTGTGTGTTTCACCACTTCCGTTACCATGAGCACATTTGATTGATCTAATTCTGGATATTTCCAGTTGATAACTTAGCCCAAGACGTGATTGTTAATAGGACCATTATTAACAATCAAGAAAAACCCATTATACTCAGTGATGTTCTACTGTAACCAGCGTCTCATTCGATTTTGGATCTTTGAAATATGCGTTGTATTTGAAGCGTTTGTCACATGTTGTCATTCATGTTTGTTAGCCCAGGACATTTTACAAATCCAGACCAGACGATGTTCTACGGACATGTCTGAAATAAAGAGTAGCCTATCTATAGCACACAATACAGTTAGTTTTATTTATTTTACATAAAGAAATGCTTTTTTTTTTCTTTTTACATTTCTTTGTATATTTATTTATTAATTTATTTATTTATTTTTAATTTTGGCAGACTTGGCATTCCATAGATGTAAACATGAGTTCCATCAAAGGCTCCAACAACTCCAGGGAAACCCATAATCAGCATAAAAGTAGCTTGCTTTTGCCGCATGGTTTATTGGAAAGTTGCAAAGTCAATGAACCTATAAGTCTGGCCTAGGAAAATTGGCATCTTTAAATGTCTTAAATATAATGAAACATGAAATTGTGCATACATTATTTTTGGCCATGCTATCATACAAAGACACAGTCCCAAATCTGCGCAAGATGTCAGCGCCATATTCGGACCTCCGGAGGCTTCACTTTTTCTTCAGCGGAAGAGAATGTAGTCGCGTCGTCCATATTTTTTTACGGTCTATGATGTCACTTAATAGGAGCTCATATCCAAGGGGGTAATCCAGCCCCTGGAAAGCGTACCTTCAATAGGGGCGGCCATTGCTAACCAAGCCATCACCTGCTGTTACCATCCCATTGACTCCCATTCATTTTGGCGTCACTTTGACAGTGAATAACTTTACATCTGAGGCGTTTAAAGACTCCATTACCTTGTATCTTACACTATCGCCCCGTAGAAGCCGCTTTTGTAAAAATAGGCTAACGATTGTGTCATAACCAACGCGACTCTGTCACATAGTAGAGAAATTACCGTATACGCAGAAGGAGAAGCTCGGAGGCAATCTTTTACTGTCAATGAGGCAATCAGGGGGACATGAAGGCTGATAAAGTCAAGGGAGAAGCATGGGTGAAGCCCATAGAGAGCCAAAAGCAACGGGACAAAATATTTCAACAACGTGATTCAGAGTTCACTTTGCACAACTATTAGAAGACTCGCAACTGTCAGACAGGTTGCTCACGTCACATCTATGTCGTCAAGCTCAGTCTGAGTCTGCGCAGTCGCTCATTCATCAGAAAGTGATGCTTCTAACTGACTTCCCTTATCTCCGTTGAAGTCTATGGGATCGCTGTGTCCATTTCTTTTACTGTCTATGCTCATATCTAGTGTCTGTTCAGAATGTTATCCTCTTTGTCTCTCTGTCTCTCTCTCATATTTAAGTCTCATCTATATAAGTCTATATAGTGTAATATAAATAGTTGAAGTGATGAATGCTGCAAATTGTGCAATACAAGCTACAAAGTGAGAAACCCTCGAAAGTCATTTACATTAAATTTTCATCTTTGTTTTAAGCAGAAACAGGAAAGTCATGGATTCTGCAATCCTAAAATCTACTCAAAGTCTTACCACTGCAGAAGACATGAGGAACCAAACCAAACTTATAATGCAGCCCTATGCCAACTGGGAAGAGTATCTGACTCCAGCACCTCTATCTATAGCCATCCTGGGAGAGCTGGTGTTCATCTCGTCCTCAACAGATTTCTCCATCAATAAAAATAAACCCGACAAGGGTTATAAATACATAAAATACCCTGATTCCTTTCGCGCTTGCCTCATGCAAGTGTGTAACTCTGGTTGGTGGGCATTTAATGAGGCCCATAAGAGCATGGATCAGATTCGCCTCCATACTGCCCAAGTTCCAGGTTACATGAAGACAGCTGTGAAGATTCTGTTCCAAGGTGATAATGAAGTTGTTGAAGCACATCTTCCTGATCAGCTGAACAATATCAAAGTCATTGCTGATGAATGTCTTGAGTTGTCTAATGTCGCTGAAAAGCGTTTCACTGATGTCATCAATATCATCCAAGAGCTGCTCGAAGCATGTGTGAATGCAGAGCACTTTTATGGGGAGGAGATGGTAGCAATTAAGATAAAAATAGAAGAGGGCAAACTGAAGGAGCAGTCAGCACTAGAAACCAAGAAAAGGACAGAGAAGGCAATGCGTGCCATGGAGAAGGAACTGGATGAGGCTCATGAGAGCTACAAGAATGCTCTGGATTCTCTCCCTAATGGATGGGAAATGATTGGAATGGATTTTGTGAGTGGAATAACACAGTCTGTTACAGGCTTGATTAATGGAGTGGCATCTGTTATTTCACAACCAGCACAATTGGCGTGTCCTGCAAAAACAGAGATGTCTACTGCTATGAGCGGCACTCCAGTTCAGAAAAGAGATATGATAGATGAAATAAATGTATATAGTAAGTCAGCTGAGATTTTGAATTGTGCACAGACGATCCAGCAACTTATGAATGCAAAGGGTAAGGTGAAAGTCATTGACTGGACAAATCTGTATGATCAGAAGAATAAAACCACAAAGACGGATTTTGTAAAAAAACAGTTTCGAAGAATCAGTGAAACTTTAAAGAAAATCCCTGACTGCCCAGCAAAGAAACAAGCACAGATCTTGTGCAAAAAGGGCACAAAAATATGCAATGAGCTTGCAAAATATGCACCAGATGGCAAATGTGACAAAGGCATAAGCACTGAGATAATAAAAGAGGTCTCGGATCTGATTAAGTTAGCTCGTAGTTTTGATAGCAAAAGCAAAGACATCACAAATTCTCCAGCCATTTCTCAAAAACCACCAATGATGTCTAAAGAAGAAAACAAGTCAGAGAACTCGAGTCCTTCCCAGAAGGCTACAGAGAATGCAAGATTTGCCATAGAACAGTCCCGAGCTCAGCTGAACAAGACAAGAGAGACCTATGAGAAGTGTGTGGAGAACCTAGAGAACAACCAGAAGGAACTAACTGATATCCTGGTCACTATGAGAAATTGTGAACTGAAAGAGATTGACTTCAAAACTACCATAGAGATGCTGGTCAAAGGAATGGATGCCATGGGGAGAGTGAAGGAGCAGTGGGAGAAGATGGTTCACTTCTTTCAGATGGTTTCCAACATTGTAAAAACCAGCATGAGCAAAACTCTCACAAACTTTGTCTCAACATCTAAGAAGACCCAATCCCTCTCCTACAACGCAAAGCTCTTCTCAAAAGATCTGCTGTACACTCAAGCTTCCCAAGCCTGTAACATTGCTAGTCTGGTCCATATGATCTCTGGAACATACACAGATGTTTCCAACAAGTACCTGATGGACCGTGTCAGTTCACTGGGCAAACTGATGGCCATGGATAAAAATAAACCAGAATTTGAGAATGAGAGAAAACAGCTACAGAACAGCTGTGATGAGGCACAGAGAGGCATCTTAAGGCTTGTCCTAAAGAATAAAGAGGAGTATGAACAGAAGAGCACCGCAAGACTAGAAAAAATCGATCAAGAATTGCTTGCCATTCTACCTGCTGCTCCTCCCGAAGAAATCAAGAGTATTCAAGAAGACGTTAAAGCTGGATTCGATGAGGACGCATACATCTGAGGGAATTTGAAAAAATGTGTATTTTCAGGTTTTACACCGGTAAGCACCAGATGATAAAATGATTCAAACTGAAGCTTTGTTTTTCTTTAACATAGAATGTTTTAGACGATTACATTTTTAAGACTATAAAAATATATAATAGTTTGCCATTGTTTCTTTTGGATGGGAGAGTATTTTAAAACAATTTCACTGAAGAAACATCATTGAATTAAATGTTACAATTTTAGAAACTTACACCTGATTTAAATTTGACTTCAACATTCTCATTGTGATAGCTTTGTCTTTTAAAATGGCTAAGGATTTCAGGATTTAATTACTGTACATTTCTTTTTAGAAAATACGAGACAAGTCAAAAGCCTCTTCTTTCAAAAGCAACAACCATCACCATCATCAATCAACATCTGCATTCCAGATTAATTGTGGAAAATTGGAGAACTTTTTTTTTTTTTTTGAGTAAATGGGATTTAGTGGGATTTTACTTATGGTGTTTGCATATGGATTTCCCGTTGGGTTTTAGCTATAATTCTGTTTACCTTTCCCTATTTAGGCATGTACTCTGGGCAAATATTAATGGAGAGCACAATTAATACTTAAGTTCTGCTATAAGTTTGTTTATATTGTCTGCTGCTTTTTTATCTTAATTACATATCATGAATTTGTGCTTCTTTCTAATAACTTGCCATGATTTAATACTAAACAAATCAATAACACTTTACAATACAGTTCCATTTATTAACATTGGTTAACTATATTAGTTGTCATGAACTAACAAATGAAAATACCTGAAGCATTTATTAGTTAATGTTAATTTCAACATTCATTAATACATTATTGAAATCAAAAGTTGTATGTTAATATTATTTAATAGATCTGAGAAATAAGTAGGAACAGTTGTGTAATTAACTGTTAATGTTGATGAATAAATAATGTAACAAATGTATTGCTCATTGTTAATGCATTACTCAATGTTAACTAATGGAACCTTATTGTAAAGCGTTACCATTAGGCTAAATCATATCTAAAGTATCTCTGTTCTGATAACCTGTTGGTCAGAGTTTACATTTAAGGTTTTTAGAATTGATTGTTATCAAAGCAACTTAAAAAAAGTGAATAAATGTTGATTATTATAACAAACTACTTTTGGGTTTTTATTTTAGTTATTAATCGACGTGTAACAAAATGTAATTTGGGGAAAGAATTATGTTCTCTGATTGGGAGCCAATGCATATCCTTCACTTAAAACAACCGACTTACAGAGCGAATAGTGTAGTAGACTGAGTGGATAATAATCTGGAAGGGATTAGAATTTACAGTATTTGGTAAGATGGGTTATCTCAGTAATTAATATGGAGTTTATTGTGTTGCGGCAAAAATACGTTAACTCCGTTGCATTTCTGAATAAGAGACAAACCTTAGCCAATTGTGTCTTTATAAAGATTTCATTCCTTGCAAGAAATGAATCCACAGTTGGAGCAACCATACTCGGGGTTACCACAAGTGTGAACTGCTAGAACAAAAGAAAAGTCAAGCTCTTATACCCCCAATGTTTAAGCAACCTTAACACAACTTTTAACACACTTTTAAATAATTGTATTTTAGTATATAAAAATATATTTGAACTTATTCATTTAAAAATAAATGAAAGTTGTATGTACTTTTGTAAAGTGTATTTTTTTGAACATTACTTTAAAATATATTTTTTGCATATTTTAAAATATGCTCAAAATTGTCATTGTAACGATGCACTGAAAGCATATTTTAAAAATACATAATTAATATAGTTAATGTGTAATATATTTAAAGTTAAAGTTGAGTAATGTTTAAAGTTATGTATTCATGCTTAAGTGTTACAATTAAGCATGAATAAGTAAGTGTTAAAATATGACTAATGCACTGAAAGCCCATTTTAAATATATGCAGTGTATGCTACAAGCCCTACTAGTTGTTCTTGTTATTTAAGTGTAAATATGTTTAATAAGTTTACAGTGGCAGAGAAGAATCGTGTTACAATCGTACACACACATCTATATTAAACCAACAGCACACTTAAAGTACAACGCAAGAAAATATGAGTTGAGTAGTTGAGTCTTATCGGAATTCAAATGTCTCTTCAACTTGGTCTATGACCAATCAGATTGTGTTGCTCAATGCCTGCAGCCAATCAGAGGCAGAGCTGCTGATGGTACTCGTCTGTCTGACTCTCGCTCGCGGGAGGTTTGCAGCCTTGCTGGTGAAGTACAATATAATGTGTAATTTATATTTATGTATAGAGATGGTCAGTGGAATTAGTTCAATAATATGTTTTCAAACATCTTCCAGTGAAAACATAATATGAGTAAAGAGAGTAATATGAGTAATATAGAGTAAAGCTGACTCGATGCATCTCTGTCTCCTGTCTCCTCACTTTATACACTTCACACTGGTGACCCCTGACGTGAGTTGGATAAGGCTGAACTATGTCACACAACGGCGGTGGTGAAAATGATGCTGCTGCGGCGCCCGCCACTACTTGGCGGCGCGGCTAATGTCGGCGCGATCTACGCTGCCACCATCAAGTTGTCGGGAGTTTTGGCAGCACAATCCACGGCCGTGGTTTCAGCACATCGAGGCCCAGTTCCAGCTGAGATGGATGACACAGGACGTTACAAAGTACTTCCATGTGGTAGCAGCTTTAGATGCCTCGACGACAGCCAGGGCTATGGCGCTATTAGAGGCTCCTCCGGCCGACGGCAAGTACGACGCACTTAAAGCATTCCTGTTAAGCCTCTTTGAACTGTCAGAGCTGGAGAAAGCAGATCGCCTGCTGTCCCTGAATGGCCTTGGTGATAGCAAGCCATCTGAGTTAATGGAGAGGATGCTGGCTGTGTTGGGCGCGGCAGATCCATCATTCCTTTACGCCCACATTTTCCTGCAGACAGCTTCCAGCACCTGTGCGCACAGCACTGGCCAGTTCCCCCCTCCCTTCCTCCAAAAACTACCGGGCGTTGGCTGTGGAGGCAGACAGGATTTTCCTCGCCAACCGACAGCAGTTTGTTCATGCGCTGTTGCCCCCCCAGCACACATATGCCCCATTTCCACCCCCAGTGGACGACCCGGGCACAGCAGCAGCTACTGTGACAGCCCGCCGGCAGCGTGAGGATGGGTGGTGTTAATACCATTCCAGGTTTGGGGCCAAGGCCAAGCAGTGTCGCCAGCCTTGCAGTTTTGGAGCCCAGGGAAAAGCCAGGGCCGGCGCTCATTAGCAGCTATGGGCGCTGGCCATGACTGCAAGCTGTTATTCATCACTGACGCCTTGTCCGGCCGGCGACTGCTGGTCGATTCTGGGGCTCAGCGCAGCATCCTGCCAGCAAAGCCTGTGGACACCATGGCTGACGGGCATGGCCCCCCGATGGATGCCGCTAACGGCACACCCATTCGTACTTATGGCACGAGGTATATGGAAGTGTGTTTCGGCGGGCAGTGTTTTGGCTGGAATTTTGTCATGGCCGCTGTGTCCACGTCTCTGCTGGGGGCGGATTTCCTCTGCGCTTACAGACTGTTGGTGGATGTTACGAACTGCTGACTGATCGACGCCCTTTCTTTTGCTTCATACCCCTGCATGCTAGGAGGGGCGGGGGCGCTTTGTCTGTCGAACACGCTTGCCACCGGAGACACGTATCAACGCCTACTGGCTGAGTTCCCTGACATCACTACGCCCACGTTCTCATCGGCGGTGGCTAAGCATGGCGTGGAGCACTACATCACTACGGTGGGCCCCCCAGTCTATGCACAGGCCCGACCCCTCGATTCGGCCAAGCTTGCAATCGCCAGAGAGGAGTTCGCCATCATGGAGCACTTGGCATCGTGCATCGTGCGACGGTCCAACAGCCCGTGGGCTTCCCCTCTGCACATGGTGACTAAAACTGATGGCGGTTGGCGTCCCTGTGGCGATTTCCGTCGCCTGAACAATGGCACCACCCCTGATCGGTACCCAGTGCCGCATATTCAGGACTTCTCCGCCCATCTAGCCGGCGCCACCATCTTTTCAAAGGTGGACCTGGTTCGCGGCTACCACCAGGTGCCGGTCCACCCCCAGGATGTCCCCAAGACAGCAGTCATCACACCCTTTGGCCTTTTCGAGTTTCTACGGATGCCTTTCGGCCTCAAGGGGCGGCGCAGACGTTTCAGCGTCTCATGGACTCTGTACTGCGGGACATGCCTTTCCTGTTTGTTTATCTGGACGACATTCTCGTGGCCAGTGCGCCCGCATACGACCACCTGACACATCTCCGGCTGTTGTTTGGCCGGCTCAGAGAGCATGGTCTAATTATTAACCCGGCCAAGTGTGAGTTTGGCCGGTCGTCCATCACCTTCCTCGGCCACCACGTCACCCCGCAAGGGGCGGTCCCCCTCCCCGCCAAGGTGGACGCTGTAGCCAGTTTCCCACGCCCAAGCACGATGAAGTCCTTGCAGGAGTTTCTCGACATGGTGAACTTCTACAACCGTTTCCTCCCCCATGCGGCCCAACTCATGCGACCCTTGTACGATGCCTTGCGGGGTGGAAAATCGGCGGATATGTTGAATTGGTCTCCAGAAATGACTAACGCCTTTGATGCTGCCCAAACCGCGCCGGCCAACGCTGCTCTGCTGGCGCACCCGTCTCTGACTGCCCCAGTTGCTCTTACCACGGACGCCTCTGATTATGCTGTGGGGGCTGTGTGTGAGCAGTGGGTGGGCGGAGGCTGGCAGCTGCTGGCCTTTTTCAGCTGGAAACTCCGTGACAATGAGAGGAAATATAGCACCTTCGACAGGGAGCTCCTGGGTCTTTTCCTCGCTACCCATCATTTCCGTTTTCTGTTGGAGGGCCAGCGGTTCACGGCTTTCGTTGACCACAAGCCGCTGACGTTTGCCATGGCCAAGTCTTCGGAGCCATGGTCTGGTCGACAGCAGCGCCAGCTCTCTGCCATCTCCGAGTACACCACTGACATTCAGCACGTGGCAGGCAAAGATAATTTTGTCGTCGACTGCCTCTCCCGGGCGGTCACTGGGTCCATCCACTTGGGCCTGGACTACGCAGCCATGGCTGAGGATCAGACCGCGGACTCTGAGATACAAGCCTACAGGAAGGCCCCCACGGCGCTGCTCATGAAGGATGTGGCGTTTGACTCGGCCGACGCTACACTCCTCTGCGACATCTCCACTGGCAAACCACGCCCTATGGTACCTGCTGGCTGGAGGCGAAAGGTTTTTGATGCCATCCACAGCCTTTCCCACCCTGGGGTGAAGGCCTCTACCAAGCTGGTAGGGGCAAAGTTCGTCTGGCCAGGCCTGCGGAGGGACGTTAGGGCCTGGGCTGCTGCCTGTGTGGCGTGCCAGCGCGCAAAGTTGACTCGTCATACCAAGGCACCTTTGGCCCCCTTCAAAGTGCCGGAGAGACGTTTTGACCATGTGAATGTGGACCTTGTGGGCCCACTTCCCCCCTCCCGTTGTTATACTTACCTCCTCACCATGGTGGACAGGACCACTAGGTGGCCAAAAGTGGTTCCCCTGTCCTCCATTACATCAGCTGAGGTGGCCAGGGCGTTCATTATTGCTTGGGTGGCCCGTTTCGGCACACCATCCGACCTCTCCTCGGACCGGGGTCCGCAATTTACATCAGAGCTTTGGACCTGGGGGTGAAGCTCCACCATTCCACAGCCTACAACCCACAGAGCAACGGACTTTGTGAACGGTTTCACAGAGACATGAAAGCTGCCCAAGGATTTACCATCAGCCAAGTTTGTTTTTATCCACCACGATGGCCATCGTACCCCGTTGCAGCCCCCCAACGATGGGCCCTTCCGTGTCCTGGCAGGAGGGTAGGCCTGAGCGGGTGGCTATAGATCGTCTTAAGCCTGCTCATGTAGATGTTGGCGAACCATTTCAGCTGGCCCAGCCCCCACGGAGAGGGCGACCACCGGCGCCAGTCTCAGCCCCTGCCCCTGCTCCACCCCTTGTCCTTTGCCCATCTCCTGTTAAGCGGAGCCGGTATGGCCACCTGGTCCGCCCCCTTACACGTTGACTCTTAGGGAGTTACAAAATTATCTGTTCTGTTTCACACTAGTGAATAGTGTCCTTGTTCTGTTTGAAGTACCCGTCGGGTCTGGGTCTGTTATTATGGGTGAATTCTGGGGGGGCCTGTGTGGTGACCCACAAGAAATACTAAGTGAGGCAAGGCAAGGCAAGTTTATTTATATAGCACATTTCATACACAATGGCAATTCAAAGTGCTTTACATAGAAAATTAAATTAAAATAGTGATAAGAATTTAGAATACCAGGTGTAAGACTTAAAAATAAAAACAGGATAATTAAAACAGTTGAGACATTCACCCAGAGACTGTACCTTTAAGGGAGCGGGGGTTCCGGTGAGTTGAGTTCCGGGTTAACGCTGTGTGACTATTGTTTACATCTCTCGCTGTACAGTTTAGTGAATTATTGAAGTGGAGAGTAAAGCTGACTCGACGCATCTCTGTCTCCTGTCTCCTCACTTTATACACTCCACACTAAGTTAATTTTGTTTAGTTTTGCTGAAACCAAGTGAAACCATTAAATAAAAACCATTGGGCGTGTTAATGAAATGTCTCTTCATTAGATGTGTGTTAGATTTGATTTAATTTATTGTAATGGCCTTGAAAACAAATGCATTCAGCATTGGGAAAATAAGTCAGTAAGTAATTCATTAAAATGTTGGTAGCACATTTAAAATGCTGTATTGTGTGACATTATGTAATTCAAAGTATATTGTACAATGTATAGCTAAGTAATAATACATTATATTGTTACTGACTACAAAGTGTATATTTTTAGTGTTTGGAATAAGCCAAGGTAAATTAATAAACCTGAATATATATATATACAGTGAGGAAAATAAGTAGTTGAACACCCTGCTATTTTGCAAGTTCTCCAACTTAGAAATCATGGAGGGGTCTGAAATTGTCATCGTAGGTGCATGTCCACTGTGAGAGACATAATCTAAAAAAAAAAATCCAGAAATCACAATATATGATTTTTTAACTATTTATTTGTATGATACAGCTGCAAATAAGTATTTGAACACCTGTCTATCAGCTAGAATTCTGACCCTCAAAGACCTGTTAGTCTGCCTTTAAAATGTCCACCTCAACTCCACTTATTATCCTAAATTAGATGCACCTGTTTGAGGTCGTTAGCTGCATAAAGACACCTGTCCACCCCATACAATCAGTAAGAATCCAACTACTAACATGGCCAAGACCAAAGAGCTGTCCAGAGACACTAGAGACAAAATTGTACACTTCCACAAGGCTGGAAAGGGCTACGGGGAAATTGCCCAGCTGCTTGGTGAAAAAAGGTCCACTGTTGGAGCAATCATTAGAAAATGGAAGAAGCTAAACATGACTGTCAATCTCCCTTGGACTAGGGCTCCATGCAAGATCTCCCCTCGTGGGGTCTCAATGATCCTAAGAAAGGTGAGAAATCAGCCCAGAACTACACGGGAGGAGCTGGTCAATGACCTGAAAAGAGCTGGGACCACAGTTTCCAAGGTTACTGTTGGTAATACACTAAGACGTCATGGTTTGAAATCATGCATGGCACGGAAAGTTCCCCTGCTTAAACCAGCACATGTTCAGGCCCGTCTTAAGTTTGCCAATGACCATTTGGATGAACCAGAGGAGTCATGGGAGAAAGTCATGTGGTCAGACGAGACCAAAATAGAGCTTTTTGGTCATAATTCCACTAAATGTGTTTGGAGAAAGAAGAATGATGAGTACCATCCCAAGAACACCATCCCTACTGTGAAGCATGGGGGTGGTAGCATCATGCTGTGGGGGTGTTTTTCTGCACATGGGACAGGGCGACTGCACTGTATTAAGGAGAGGATGACCAGGGCCATGTATTGCGAGATTTTGGGGAACAACCTCCTTCCCTCAGTTAGAGCACTGAAGATGGGTCGAGGCTGGGTCTTCCAACATGACAATGACCCGAAGCACATAGCCAGGATAACCAAGGAGTGGCTCTGTAAGAAGCATATCAAGGTTCTGGCGTGGCCTAGCCAGTCTCCAGACCTAAACCCAATAGAGAATCTTTGGAGGGAGCTCAAACTCTGTGTTTCTCAGTGACAGACCAGAAACCTGAATGATCTAGAGAAGATCTGTGTGGAGGAGTGGGCCAAAATCCCTCCTGTAGTGTGTGCAAACCTGGTGAAAAACTACAGGAAACGTTTGACCTCTATAATTGCAAACAAAGGCAACTGTACCAAATATTAACATTAACTTTCTCAGGTGTTCAAATACTTATTTGCAGCTGTATCATACAAATAAATTGTTAAAAAATCATGCATTGTGATTTCTGGATTTTTTTTTTTAGATTATGCCTCTCACAGTGGACATGAACCTATGATGACAATTTCAGAACTTGCAAAATAGCAGGGTATTCAAATACTTATTTTCCTCATTGTGTGTGTGTATATATATATATATATATATTCATAGCATATTGCTTGTGTGTTCTGAAGACACAGGTAATTAATTTGTAATGTAATTAAAAGTATTTTATAACACAAATCAAGTATACTATAACAAATAAAAAATACTTATAATACAAATAAAGCACATTTAATACCACTAATCAAGCATGTAATTAGTCCATTCTTAAAGTGTACTAAGTATACTTAAAGTTGTTCCAATTTAGTACATAAAAGTACACTAAGGCCCGGTTTCACAGACATGGCTTAGCATAAGCCAGGAGTAGGCCTTAATGTGTACTAGTTAAACTGGGGCATTTAAGTACCTTTCATGAACGTGGCTTAAAATAAGATTAGTTAGTCTGAGACTACAGAGTCCTGGAGTAAATTAAGTCATCTTAAATGAGAACACCTGGGATAGGCCTGATTAAGTTGAGTATAAGCACATGCCGTTGGGCTGATGGTGCTCATAAAAACCTGGAATGGACCAGAAAACATTATTATCGGTGTACATTTTGACACAAAGCAATGGCAGATGCAAAAAGAATTCATTCCAAAAACTTCAGTGAGTATGAAAAAACACTACTGAAACAAATTTTGACCAACCATCCAGTTATTGAAAGTAAAATCCACACTACTGCTAGTGAGCAAAAGAAAAGGAGTGCTTGGAATGCAATTTGCAATGAATTTAATGCAAATGAAAATGCAACCACAAGAACAATACAACAACTTCAGGTGAGATTTCTTCATTATTATCAATGCTCATTTCTCATATTCATATTTTTGGGACAATTTATAATGAATGATTTTTGCCTGTATAGACTCTGTGGAAGAACCTTAAACTGGCTTTAAAACGACAGAATGCAGAGATCAGAAGACAGCGATTTACTACTGGTGGTGGACCACCAAATAAAGACAAAACTGATGACTTGCTGTCGGGAATAATACAGCACCAGCAACCTCTGGATGGTATACCAGATGATGATCACTTGAACAGTTCAGATGAAGATCTGACCACAAATGGTATGTTAGAAAGAAATTGATTTCTTCCTTTGGTACATATATTCCACTCTGTCAATTTTTATTCTTCTTTCATTGTAAGGATCATGTGAATTTATTTGTACCTCTGTTTTTCCCCACAGAAGAAAGGAATCTGAACGGGTTGGAAAAGCCAGAGCACAGTGAGTGTGTGCCTTCCACATCTGCTCCTGCATCCCTGAGAAAAGATGCTGCCACCACCTTTCAGCAGAGAACAAGCAAGATGACCATCCATGAAAAGTTAGCCAGAGAATTTAATGAGGAAAAAATGAAATATCTGAAGGAAGAACATGAAATGAAAATGAATTCTACAGGTTGAATTGGATATGAAGTTGGAAGAAAGAGGTATGATCCAAAAACGATACAGTAAGGAGGCAATTGTGATTACCAGCCATGGTGAATAATATGATGTATAAACAATAAAAACAAAAATAAACCTTTTGTCATTTAGATATTCATGACTGAGTGTATTTAAACAACCACAAACTACATTTTCAACCAGTATTGGTTTAGTAATTTTTTTTTATTTTGCTGCACGCTATTTAAATTTTGTACAGAACAAAAATTATCAAGGCAAAATAAGGCATAATGAATACATTCCATATCGAAATACATCTCATCTAGCTGAAGTGCTGCAATGTGAAAGCAACTCTGTGTGCAAGTCCTCGTTGGTCACTGGCTGCCTCAGTCATGGGCACATCTGCTTCATCGTCATCTTCCATTGGAGGATCAGGACAGCAGCGCTGCTTCAGGTAGTTGTGCAGCACTGCTGTAGCAATGATGACCGTGCAGCATCTCCTTGGCCTGAAGCGAAGTGTATTACGTAAACACTGGAATCGATTTTTCCATATTCCAAACATGCGTTCAACCATGCCTCTTGTACGGATATGAGCTCTGTTGTATCTTTGCTGCTCAGCTGTTGTGGGATTTATGTATGGAGTGAATAAAAAGTTACTCTGACCATATCCACTGTCACCAAGTAGAAGTCCACTATACTGTCCACTCTGAAACTGAGCACATAAGGAAGAGTTGACAAAAATCCTTGAATCGTGAGTTGAAACTTTCCAGCGCGCAACAATGTTTGAAAACTCTAAATTAGGTGTGCATACACCCTGAACGTTGATAGAAAACCAGTTCTTACGGTTCCTGTACTCCTCAGCATCAGGGGTTGATGGACACTTGACAGGAACATGACATCCATCTATACAGCCAATGACACCTGGGAAGTGCCCATATTCATAGAATTGCACTTTATATTTGGCTTGGTCAGAAGCATCAGGAAACTTTATGTAAAAAAATGGCTCTGCTGACTTTGTGAACTATTCTACACACAGTTGCTTCACTGGCACCACACAAATCACCAGTTTCATGGTGAAAGGTCCCGGACGCAAAAAACCTCAGTGTGAGCAGAACTTGGAGAGAAATGGGTAAAGGCCTTCCTCTCAGAGACAGACAGGAAAGTCTAAGCTCAAGCAAAGATATTATCTCCACTGCATTTTCCTTGGACATACGAAAGCGGTCTTGAAAAGCTGTGTCATCAAAGTAATGTAATGGATCACTCCTATCCACAAGTACTCTGGCTGGCCTCTGTTGTGCATGTTGGTTTTCATTTAGATATTCCAAATATTCCATTCTCCCTCACAAACAGTAAAAAGCAGGAGTTAAACCTGCCTCTTTGAAGGATTAATTTAAGATTCAATTTAGTCATAGACTAGCTATAATCCTTCCTCTTGCAATCGGCTTTGTTTAATCCAGAACAGGCTAAATCTTTGACTATTTTAATATATATCTGTGCAAGTCGCTTTGAGTTAAGACAGCTCAAGTGGGCAGTTTAGTCTGGGACTAGGCTTAAGCCATGTCTGTGAAACCGGGCCTGAATACACTTAAAGCTATGCTTTTGCACAACTTAATTACAACTAAAATAAACTTAGTACAAAATTAGTTGTTTCAAAATAGCACACTTGTATAGGCAGATACAAACAACCCACACATCACTGATCCTTAATTCACTTATCATCGACAAACACACACACATACATATTTGGAATTTCCCCTTTAAGAAGCAGGAGAGTTAGAGAGTTGGTCGATGCGTTGTTCCAGCGCAAAAAGATGATTAAAAAAATATGACCGTTCTGGTCACATGCAGCAATCCTGTCTCTGTTTATCTTTGATAGCTTACAAAGCTACACACTTCAAGTTCACTAATCATTAACACACTTAAGTATACTTAGCATGCTTTTCTTTTCACTAGGGCAGTTCTTATATTTTTAACTCTACTAATCTGACCCACAGGTTTATCCTTAAATACAGGTCCTTCTAAAAAAAATTTAGGTTCTCTAAACGAGTTATTAACCTAATCATCTGAATCAACTAATTAACTCTAAACACCTGTAAAAGATTCCTGAGGCTTTTAAAAACTCCCAGCCTGGTTCATTACTCAAAACCGCAATCATGGGTAAGACTGCCGACCTGACTGCTGTCCAGAAGGCCATCATTGACACCCTCAAGCGAGAGGGTAAGACACAGAAAGACATTTCTGAACCAATAGGCTGTTCCCAGAGTGCTGTATCAAGGCACCTCAGTGGGAAGTCTGTGGGAAGGAAAAAGTGTGGCAAAAAATGCTGCACAACGAGAAGAGGTGACCGGACCCTGAGGAAGATTGTGGAGAAGGACCGATTCCAGACCTTGGGGGACCTGCGGAAGCAGTGGACTGAGTCTGGAGTAGAAACATCCAGAGCCACCGTGCACAGGCATGTGCAGGAAATGGGCTACAGGTGCCGCATTCCCCAGGTCAAGCCACTTTTGAACCAGAAACAGTGGCAGAAGCGCCTGACCTGGGCTACAGAGAAGCAGCACTGGACTGTCACTCAAATTTTGCATGTCATTCGGAAATCAAGGTGCCAGAGTCTGGAGGAAGACTGGGAGAAGGAAATGCCAAAATGCCTGAAGTCCAGTGTCAAGTACCCACAGTCAGTGATGGTCTGGGGTGCCATGTCAGCTGCTGGTGTTGGTCCACTGTGTTTTATCAAGGGCAGGGTTAATGCAGCTAGCTATCAGGAGATTTTGGAGCACTTCATGCTTCCATCTGCTGAAAAGCTTTATGGAGATGAAGATTTAGTTTTTCAGCATGACCTGGCACCTGCTCACAGTGCCAAAACCACTGGTAAATGGTTTACTGACCATGGTATTATTGTGCTTAATTGGCCTGCCAACTCTCCTGACCTGAACCCCATAGAGAATCTGAAGGGATATTGTGAAGAGAAAGTTGAGAGACGCAAGACCCAACACTCTGGATGAGCTTAAGGCCGCTATCGAAGCATCCTGGGCCTCCATAACACCTCAGCAGTGCCACAGGCTGATTGCCTCCATGCCACGCCGCATTGAAGCAGTCATTTCTGCAAAAGGATTCCCGACCAAGTATTGAGTGCATAACTGAACATAATTATTTGAAGGTTGACTTTTTTTGTATTAAAAACACTTTTCTTTTATTGGTCGGATGAAATATGCTAATTTTTTGAGGTAGGAATTTTGGGTTTCCATGAGCTGTATGCCAAAATCATCAGTATTAAAACAATAAAAGACCTGAAATATTTCAGCTGGTGTGCAATGAATCTAAAATATATGAAATTTTAATTTGTATCATTACATTATGGAAAATAATGAACTTTTATCACAATATGCTAATTTTTTGAGAATGACCTATATATTATTTTTATTATGAAAACCAATTTACAAAAGATCTTAAAGCTGACTAAGTTATTATGTGTTTTCTCCTTTGGTAAATTGCTGTTGTGATTCTTGATTGTGTTTTTCTGTGTTTATATTATTGTAGCTGCCTTCTTGGCCAGGTCACTCTTGTAAAAGAGATTTTAATCTCAGTGAGGTTTTAAGGTTATTGACTCAGTGTGGCTGAGCCTCGGGTGGGGAAGCCACTTTCACAAGAGAGTTCAAATGTTAATTTCCTTTGTTTTCACAGAAAGTTGCCATCTCTTACACTGTGAATTTATAATATCTATAAAGACAGTAAGGGTCTGTTCTAACCAGGTTGAATGATTAAGTTCTAATTAAATTCTAATTAAGTTAAGGAAGGTCTTAATGAAAAGAAGTTTGCTTTTATTCAGGGAGATATAGGAATTTGTAGCTAAAGTAAGGATAGCCAAAATTAATTTCAAGAATAGAGTTGAACAGATTTAGGAATTTAGGAAATGTAAAACCAGCATATAACGATGGGGGGAGGAGAGGGCACAACAGGAAGTGCAAATTGACCATACAGCGGGACCGAAGATGCCACAATTACTTTAATTTATTGTAAAGCATGTTCAGGACTCTAAAATCTTATGTACTGAGATTTATTGATTTCACTTCAGCTTTTAATGCAATGCAGGTTCACTTGCTTCTATCAAGTCTGCATAGTTACCCTGTATAGTTACCATAGTTACCCTCGTTAGTTATGTTCGTTTCAGCTGTGTTCAGTTAATTATCTCGTTTCTGTTTGCTACTTAAGTTCTTCCATGTTCCTCACTCTTTGTCTGATGACTGTTATGATAAGTTGTGCTGTTGCCTTGCTTGTCTGCCTTAAGTTTATTTATTATTAACACGTTTGTATTTGCATCTTCTGCCTATTCCTAAGCACCACACCCGTAACACTCATAATGTACCTCAAACTGAGTAGCATCACTGAGAAACGTCTTGCTCAAGGTTTGGGCTGAATTACTAATTATTCCATTGTTTCATCATCATTCGGACTTGCGTTGGGATTGGTGTAAAATCTGTGTCATTGTTACTGTCTTTACAGTGTGTATCGCTGAGCTTTAGGATCAGGAAGGATCCGGACAGAGCTGGAGTTCAGTTATGGTAATATGGGCGTTTGTGTCTGAAATACGCGTTGTACAAGGTAGACCAATCGTTGACCAATTGTAACAGACTGGGCCATACCCACTGGACCACTGGGATGGTGTAATGTGAGCGCTTATGGCTGCGCTTTATTATAATATCCGCTATTTATAGTTTGGAGTGGTGTTGGTGTGCTGTGGCAAGTTTGTGGTGGAGTTCGCTCAGGTACGTTGTGTTCATTTTAAATCCCTTGGTCACTTGCTGTCGTATACTGTCTGTATTGCTCTCAGTATAGCGCCAATAGCAGGTGTTAAATGCATTAAATGCAGGCCCCTATCATGAGAAATCATGTTTACTCCCTTGATTACAGACACTGCTTTTATTTGCTGGGCAGAAAAAGGACTTCTCACGTTGAAAGATTAAATAGTGACAATAGCTTTGTCGTTTCATCAAATAAGAGTAAAATGTAATTCCAAAAACATTTCTTTAGATATATGCAGATTCGCAGCTGTATAACATCTACCACTGTAGACTTCCCAGCTCTACTACTGAATCACTGCTTGATATTATTTTGAAAATCAACCCACTCTCCAAAAATAGAGGTTTGAAATATTCTTTAATTTCTTCACAAAATGTAACATCTGTAACAAAATCGAAGCAACAATGGGAAAGTGAACATGGCAAGATATTATAAATAAGAAGCATTGATTCTCAGTTTGTTTATGACATACAATAATTCAATTTAAAGTAGTTCATCGCCTGCACTGGACAAAAGCAATATTTTCACCAAATATAGATTCCTCATGTGAAGAGTTGAGATATCTAATCATACACACGTTTTGGTCATGTTCCAAGCTTCTTAACTTCTGGCAATTAATATTTAATTTTAATTCAGGCCCCCACATGTATCTATTAAGCCTTCCCCAATTCTTGCAGTATTATTTAAAACTCTGTTTAGATAATAATGCAAAAAATATGATTTCTTTCTCAACTTTAATAGCTAGACATCTAATAAGTAGAAGAATAGATTTCCACCTACTTTAAGTCAATGGATTAAGGATATTCTATATCATCTTGCACTAGAGAAGATTTGGCTGTAGCCAAATGTTTTTCACTATTTGGCAGCCAGTGCTGACATACATAGAGCAAATAGATCCAAATGTAATATTTACTGTTTGGTTTTACTGTTGTTTTTACATTTTCTCTCTTTCCCTCATCTTTTTTTATGTACACTCACCTAAAGGATTATTAGGAACACCTGTTCAATTTCTCATTAATGCAATTATCTAATCAACCAATCACATGGCAGTTGCTTCAATGCATTTAGGGGTGTGGTCCTGGTCAAGACAATCTCCTGAACTCCAAACTGAATGTCAGAATGGGAAAGAAAGGTGATTTAAGCAATTTTGAGCGTGGCATGGTTGTTGGTGCCAGACGGGCCGGTCTGAGTATTTCACAATCTGCTCAGTTACTGGGATTTTCACACACAACCATTTCTAGGGTTTACAAAGAATGGTGTGAAAAGGGAAAAACATCCAGTATGCGGCAGTCCTGTGGGAGAAAATGCCTTGTTGATGCTAGAGGTCAGAGGAGAATGGGCCGACTGATTCAAGCTGATAGAAGAGCAACTTTGACTGAAATAACCACTCGTTACACCCGAGGTATGCAGCAAAGCATTTGTGAAGCCACAACACGCACAACCTTGAGGCGGATGGGCTACAACAGCAGAAGACCCCACCGGGTACCATTCATCTCCACTACAAATAGGAAAAAGAGGCTACAATTTGCACAAGCTCACCAAAATTGGACAGTTGAAGACTGGAAAAATGTTGCCTGGTCTGATGAGTCTCGATTTCTGTTGAGACATTCAGATGGTAGAGTCAGAATTTGGCGTAAACAGAATGAGAGCATGGATCCATCATGCCTTGTTACCACTGTGCAGGCTGGTGGCGGTGGTGTAATGGTGTGGGGGATGTTTTCTTGGCACACTTTAGGCCCCTTAGTGCCAATTGGGCATGGTTTAAATGCCATGGCCTACCTGAGCATTGTTTCTGACCATGTCCTTCCCTTTATGACCACCATGTACCCATCCTCTGATGGCTTCTTCCAGCAGGATAATGCACCATGTCACAAAGCTCGAATCATTTCAAATTGGTTTCTTGAACATGACAATGAGTTCACTGTACTAAAATGGCCCCCACAGTCACCAGATCTCAACCCAATAGAGCATCTTTGGGATGCGGTGGAACGGGAGCATCGTGCCCTGGATGTGCATCCCACAAATCTCCATCAACTGCAAGATGCTATCCTATCAATATGGGCCAACATTTCTAAAGAATGCTTTCAGCACCTTGTTGAATCAATGCCACGTAGAATTAAGGCAGTTCTGAAGGAGAATGGGTCAAACACAGTATTAGTATGGTGTTCCTTATAATCCTTTAGGTGTGTGTATGTGCATGTATGAATATATGTATATGTGTGTATAATGTTTAATAATGGTGCAGTGGGGATGGGGAGCTGTTCAACACTGGATAAAAGCCAGAGTTGATCACACATACAAAAATTATAAAAAAATGTATTGTCTGCAGAATCACATTGCTGTTGAGCGGATGGTGTGCACAATTTTATCTCAATCTGTGACTAAAGTGCCATACAACTCCCTAAGAAAAGCTTTATCACTTCTGCGTTCTCAAAGTGGTCCTCCAGCTATTTCTGTTACCGCTGTGGACATCACCCATCTGTTGTCATCGCTGAGACAAACTGGAAAGTTGCATTTTAACTGCCAAGTGAGTTACTTTAAAATGCATTTCAAAACTTCAAGCGATATTTATGCCACATTCACATGCTCATTGTCACTACCCTTTTTTTCACAACTACCAGTCCAACTCTTAAAATGTCCGGACAACCCTAATAACACTCCCCAGGAAATGGAGGTCAATGTGGCAGCAAGATGGGAGAACATGAAAAAGGAAATTGTAACCACCGGATTCTGTGCTGGTAAGAGTAATATTCTGTATGAGTTGACAAGCACCCTGTGAAATGTGTGCTATTTTGCAACATTATTAATCTTGTTACTTTTAATATGAACGTATACTAATTGTAATTAAGTTAAAATTCTATATTGTTTCACTGTGTGGTTGAAGCCTTCTATTTTTATCGTACTTACATACATACATGACATAATAATTACATACATGACTTTAGATGCATCTGGCAATCCATTTCAAAGCACAATAGCATACTCTGCCTTTGCTCCATGGATGGCTCATCATACACGAACCAGCGATACCTCAAACACTGAAGTTCTCAAGGGGCTATCCTACAGTGACAGGGCCAGCACCAGTAGTGCTTCAAAAGACATCGAATAGGACCATATTTTCAAAATCGGTAAAGTACAAAGGACATGATTTTCTCACTTTCACATTAACACATTACTCTTAAATGTAAATTATCATTTGATCAGCCAAAACAGATGATCTGATAAAAGCCTGCAATGTCCTTGGAGTGTCTGCCAGTGGATCAATCGCTGACATGCTAAACAGGCTTGAGGAGCTTCTTTTATAAGGATGTTTATCCCAAAATGTTTGTGAAACTCAAAAAAGCTGGAGGTGAGATGGGTTTTATTACAATATGGCATGTTTATAATTTATAGTAGGGTACAATATACTAGACATTCTTTTGTCAGTGTACGATATCTTTTTGGTTAAACTCACCTACTCTGTTCCATAAATTAAGGTCATGTTTTATTTGTTGTAATACAGGTGGAGTGTTACACATGGGATGCACCCATGGAGTGGCAGGAGTTCGCTCAGGACCATGGGGATGCCCAGTTGAGTTTCAAACACCCTCCCACTGTGTACATATGTGACATTGCTGGACATGTTGCCAGACATAATCGCATACATCAAAGGTTTTTCCAGCCATATGATGGGAGCCAACAGAGGCAAACATATCATTGGCATTTGCTGGGAAGTTGAGTGTACATCTTGACTGGGTCAACAATATCAAGATGAAAAGAATACTAAACAATGGACAAATTTTCACAACCCCACCCAGAAGCCGAAACATCAGACCACTTCTCCTTTTATATTAGGTTCCAACAAAAGAACCAAAAACAACCAAAAGAGAAATTGCAGTCTGAAAGTAATTCCTGAACTGGCTTCTCTAATCAACACTGCAAAAGCTGAACAATTAAACAGGGAGCTGTCCTCAAGCTGGTATTCTTTGTGCCAGATGAAAGATACCCACTACCAGGGCCGCATTAAGACTATAAGGGGCCCCTGGGCTTTAACTCTTGAGGGGCCCTTCATTCACCAGAACTGCTACCAACTAGAGCTGCTTGATTAATCATTTAAAGATCTCAATTCAAACACCCACGTTTAATAGGCCTAAACAGGCCTATTAAAGTGTGGCAGTAAATTAAATGTAACAACAAAAACAATAATTATAATAATACTAATTATAATATAGTTGTTTGAGGCAAGTAAATGGCAGAATTATGTAATATAGGCTATGATCTTCTAAAAACATTAGTAAATGGACTATCATTAACCCCTAGAGTAGTGGTCAAAGTGAAGCATTCATGACTGGAAATAAAGTGGGGCTTCAAGTTTCATTGACGTTTCTCTGAAAACAATACGTGCCACTCAGTGACTCGAGTAACGTAAAAAAAAGTCACGAAGCATCCATCTACACAAGCACAACAAAGTGCACAGTTACATTCATCAGATTGATAACATTCTGCCATCTACTGGAAAACAAACACTTAAGATACTTTCAACTAAAGTTACTAGATTTCACACTGACATACAACGACATCATTCAAATTGATTTACTTATTTTATAAAGTTATGTTAATCGTAACTGCAGATGGTACTGTTATTACTAAACTATATAGCTTTTATATGGACAATGAGACAAGTAATACATTAGAAACAGTAGGTTATCATAACATCATCAGCTTAATCCATTATTGTTATGCATTTACTTCAATCCTATGTGGCTCCTCACACTTTCTTAATGACCTATAACACCTAAATTAACAATATTCCTGAAATAATGTCCAAACACACACACAGTTATGATGTTTTTTTTTTTCATTATTAATTTTAAAATGTACGCATGTCAAGAAGGGAACCCTATGTAAGCAAACTTGTGTGCATAACCAGGCTACTTAATTTAGACAAACTAAAATCAGTAACTTAACATATTTTCTTATATTAAATCAAACAGTTCTCTTTGTGCGTGTCTCTCACCAACACACGCTGCAAAATTCTTGATCGCACTATGCTTTTGGGTAAAAAAAAAACGTTGAAGTACCTTTGCAGCGTTATACGGTTAAAACATCCCGAAACGCTTTGCAGATTAATAAATAGCCTATGTGAATATGTGCTGCACACATTGTCCTGTTCAAAAACACTCAACAAATATGACCGGTGAAAAAAGTATGAAAGCGTCTGTGTGGCGAGGTGGACAAACGAGTGACATGGGAGTCCTCTCATGAGGGAGCTCGGAGGCATATAAGGACGTGCGATACCAGGGAAGGACGAGAGAGGACCAGGCCTGGATTTACATTGTGTTTTGTTAACGTTTTGTTATGTGTGTGCAGGCAGTCGTCCATGAGGGGCTGCCCGTGGTTTACTTTACTTAGCTTATTGTTTCAAAGCCACAAATATCTATCTATAGGCCTACTGTAGATAAAATATGTATTCAAGAAATGTATTAAAAACAGAAAGCCGCTATAATTAAATCGATATACTCAAATGCGGAAACAGCCAAGTGGGTTTGTTATGCACATCAATCCATTCCTGACGTTCTTTGTTTGCTTCTTATTTAATAAAAATACAGGCAATTAGCTGATGAAACACTGTTTAAAATTAAAATACAATTTATTTCACTTTAAAGAATGGCTTTCTACATAACAAAACTTAATGAAGTGGTCAAAATCATGTCTGACCCACTCATTGTCTTCTGACATTGCGCATCTTATGATGTGGCCTATCTTATACATGCTGTTCACTTTTCATAATCAACATAGATGAAAAAATAATTTTAACTAAATAGGCTACGTTTTCTTTAGCCCACTGGCCGACGGACATGCCGGCACGTTCTGATGGATTTTTCCTCATGACAGCGGAAAAAAACAACTCACAATGCTCCATCATTTTTGGTCATACAGATAAATGCAAGACATAATTACAAACTATAAATGGTCTGTTTTTATGTGTGTATACTAACAATAATGACAATGTGCTTTTGTAAAATAAATAAAAATGGTGTGCTTTCAGTTGTCTCTGCGAAACCGCGGCTAACTGACAGGTGACTCCCTCACACGTCTCGGTTCATTGGTTAAAATAGCAAATTTCTCACAATTTACAAACAATTGGAAACATTTGGGATGTTGTAAGAACTCTACTGAACAAAATATATAACACTGGCCTTGTGGTTTTTGGATATTTTACAGAATTTTTTTTACATAGTGCACTTTTAAATTTGATATCGATGCACCAGTTCAGTTAGAATCTGGAGGTTACTTGCGTTAATGTCTTGTGTCTTCTTTAAATGGGGAATCTCTTCATGGTCCTGGCTGGAGAGGGGATTTCCCAGGTTCTTATTCGCTGGCTGTCTTGTGTCTTTGGTCGACGTCTTGAGAAGCGGGCTTTGCTGTAGAATAGTTGACTTAGAACAAGGGACTCAAAAGAAAGAAAAGAACTTTATACTTTTTTTTTAACTAGATGAGAGTAGTTAGACGGCTTGAATTGAAGCGATTAGCCCATTTTCTCATATCTTTGTCTGCAGTCTGTTTCTGACAGTCTTCTGATTGTTCGTGTTCTGAGATTTTAAACTCAAATGTCTGCCCATCCTCCTGGATAAGTTCTGACCAATTAGGTATCATATTTGGTTTAGAGGTGACGGTTATATGTGGGTTTTATTATGAATTTCAACTCAGTGTCACTCAGAGTTCAAAGGTCATTGAGAAGAATATCTGTTTTGTATCTTGTTTCGGGGATGAAACAACCCCTGCCATTATCTTGGTGTGGCTCAAACTGTGCCCTCTCCAGACCAATCCATCTTTTAAAAATGCCCTCGACTGACATCTTTTATCTAGGCTGATCTTCACAAAACTTGCAAGGCCATAAAGTAATTAGCTGGGGTTTCATTAGTTAGCTCAGACTGGATGGAGCCCACTTATGGTCTTAGATATTTGATTCGGGGTGTGGAGTGTTGAGTTGGGTTTTTGTGTGGAATGATGTTTGACCGAATCATCTGAAAGATTCATTAGTTTCTTGTGCGTCCTCAAAACCTACACTGTTGCTATGCGTAAGTGGCCCCAAAGTAAATTATTTTTTACAATGGAAATTAAGTAACAAAATTAAGTGTTATTATTTCACACAAAATCAGGCCAAAGTGAGGTTTGTTTGGAGTTTGAAATAACTTGCCAGAGCGAACTTTCCTGAAAAGTTCTGGCTGGTAAACACTGGCGGATCAAACTACTTTATGTCCGTGGTAGGCAGGCATGCTCTGGGGCTCCACCTTCTTTAACAATGGCTGCTTTACAGTAGAAATTGAAGTAGTTGTTATTCTAATCGAAAGTGACACTAATTGTTTTATCATGCTGCTTGATTTAAAGCAATATATTGTATGAAGTGCTGTATAAATACATATGTGACGTGACTGAGGTGCTGAATTGCAGATCTGGTGAAAACATGTCCACATCACTATGATCTGATGCTTTCACAACTGCTGTTTTCTCACCGCATTTATTTTATTACCGAAAAGAAAATGCACAGCACATTTACATATTCATTGAAATGCCACAGCGTTCACCAAGTCCGCTGCCCCGAAGCAAAGACCAGAAAAGAACTTTGATTGAGAGCTGGTGAAAGGCCTTTCTATAACGTAAACCTCAAGATTTGCTTTGTCTCTGCAAGTCTTTCCACTGATAGCACATGAAAGGCTAACCTCCGGTACGAGTTATTAAATTAACCCAACGTTTTTTGTCTGAAACTCATTCCACACTGATGACACACATAACTGTTCTCTCATAAGTGAATGCTCATGTGCATGTTAAGGCTTCCTTTTTGGTTGAAACTCTTTCCACATTGTTGGCAGGTGAACGGCTTCTCTCCAGTGTGGATTCTTATGTGGTCTTTCAAGTGTCCTTTTTGAATGAAACTCTTTCCACACTGAGGGCACGTGTAGGGTTTCTCTCCAGAATGAACTTTCATGTGGTCTTTAAGGTTTTCATGTTGTTCAAATTTTTTTCCACACCGTCTGCAGGTGTAAGGTTTCTCTCCAGCATGAATTCTTATGTGCATGTTAAGGGTTCCTTTTTGGTTGAAACTTTTCCACACTGTTGGCAGGTGAACGGCTTCTCTCCAGTGTGGATTCTTATGTGGTCTTTCAAGTGTCCTTTTTGATTGAAACCCTTTCCACACTGAGGGCAGGTGTAGGGTCTCTCTCCAGTGTGAGTTCTCATGTGGACTTTAAGGTTTTCATGTTGAGCAAAACTCTCTCCACACAGTCGGCAGGTAAACGGCTTCTCTCCCGTGTGAATTCTCATGTGGCAATAAAGACTTCCTTTTAGGTTGAAACTTTTTCCACACTGAGGGCAGGTGTAAGGCTTCTCTCCGGTGTGGTTTCTCATGTGCCTGTTTAAGTTTCCTTTTCGGTTGAAACTTATTCCACACTGTTGGCAGGCATAAGGCTTCTCTCCAGTGTGAACTCTCATGTGGCAATTAAGACTTTCTTTTAGGTTGAAACTCTTTTCACACTGAGGGCAGGTGAAAGGCTTCTCTCCAGTGTGAACTATCATGTGCCTGTTAAGGTTTCCTTTTAGACTGAAACTTATTCCACACTGTTGGCAGGCATAAGGGGTCTCTCCAGTGTGAATTCGCATGTGGTCATTAAGACTTCCCTTTTGCCTGAAACTTTTTCCACACTGAGGGCACGTGTGAGGCTTCTCTCCAGTGTGAATTCTCATATGGGCTTTAAGGTATCCATGTTTTTTTAAACTCTTTCCACACTGAGGACAGGTGTAAGGGCTCCCTCCAGTGTGAACACTCATGTGGTAATTAAGGTTTCCCTTTCGGTTGAATCGCTTTCCACACTCTTGGCATTTGTAAGGCTTCTTTCCCGTATGAACTACCATGTGGACTTCAAGGTTTTTATATTGAGTGAAACTCTTTTCACACTTTTGGCAGGTGTAAGGCTTCTCTCCAGTGTGAATTTTCATATGGACTTTAAGGTATCCCTTTTTCAAAAAACTCTTTCCACACTGTTCGCAGGTGAAATGACTTGTAGTTTCTGTCTTTTGAGCTTTTTTTTGTGACAAAGTCTTTCCAGTCTGTGAGCAACTAAAAGATTTCTCTTCAGTTATGAAATCATGGTGTTTTTCTCTCATGTCATTCAGATCTTGACTCTCCTCTTTCAGTGCCATCAGGTCTAACGCAAAAAAAGACAAAGATTAACCCCAGTTTAATGGCACAAAGCAACAGACATTAAAACATTTATACATGTAAAGCATTAAAACCAACATACAACTTTATCTTAGACCCACTTAGCTGAAATGGTTTTAAATGTGTAGTGACTGAGACAGATCAGACAGAATTATTAACTTTATTTAATAAATAATCCACAATACCCCTAACCCAACAAGAAATCTATGAGTTCAGATGCGTAATCCCAGAACCAGGTACTGTTTACCATAGCAGCAAAAACACATCAGTAAGATAAGACTGTTATGACCTAAAGGAATTTTAGAGAGTTGCACTCCCACTTTACTTCAATTTGAAACGGACAAAAACACTTGGATAAACATATCCAAGTAACCCATCTCTAGATTTTTCTTTTGGATTGTTTTTGCCTTTCTGAAATAATGTTTTAGAATTGTTAACTGTAGTTCTCAAAGATCAGATGTATAGCATGTTTAGTATTTATAACCTGCAATGTTAATTTACATTATATTTTGCTAACTGTTACTAATATAAGAAGCTTGAAAGTACTTCCCTCTCCTTATTCACTCACTAACCTCCTAAGGGAGTAACATTCATCTACAAAAAAAAAAAAAAAAATCACTGATCACGTTAGCTTTTGGAAGTTCAGGGGAGAAATTCTGAATTTAAGATACTGAGCTAGTCGTCATCGAAGAACCCCTTTAAAGACAGCATTAAACTGGTTCACTCTCTCATCGATACAACTTCAGCGAAGACCAACTGAAGCCTCAAGGGCACTCTTTCAACACTTGAGATGTGCATTAGAGTTTGGGCTCCCGCAAGACCCGCAGGAACCAACGCAAATCTTGCGGGAGCAGGCCGTTGTACCTTTGCTACGGGTTGGAGTGGGCAGTCAGAACATTTAAATGGCAGACCCGCAGGGAATGGTGGGATTTGCTGTGTAGTAGAAACAGAGTCAACACAAGAAGTTGAGAAGTCAAGAAGCGGCTGTTTACTTGACAAAAGCATCCAGTGCGCCGTCAAAGAGGGCATTCAGTGTGTGTGGGCGGATCTTGGAAGAAAAACTGGGACCACAGTCAGTCAGCAATATACTTTTCCTTCATAGTAATATGGAGTAAGCAAAGTGATCAAATTCATTTGTTTGTTATGTAGCCTACGTTATTTTTTTAGTATTATTTTATTTATTTTTTTGCAATAACCTGTTAAGCAAACTATAATGTGAAATGTGAGTTTTTAAAAAGCATTCTATTTTTTATTTTTTTCCCGTTAAAATTAATTTGTGTTAGGTTAGGGTTAGGTATTTCCAAGTAACTTGTTTGGTGAGTGTGTATGCAGTAGCCTAAAAACTGAGGTGCTGCTAGTTGTGGTTTTGTTTTAACGGCTGTTTTATAATGCTAATAATGAAAATAGGCTACCCAATGTTTTGTCTTGTGTGGTGCTTTGGTTTAGCATTGGTTACCTTATCTTATTTAAACGTAATTATGTTTAAAGTCTGTTATTCTGGATGTTAACTTAAACAAATATTTAGTCTGAGTATGATCACATGAGTGTATATGTGTATTTTTCACAAGCTGTAAGATAGAGTCCGTGGGAGCGGGCGGTCCTAGTCATACATTCAGCGGAGGCGGGCGGGTGCAGGTTCAAGAAAATAGTCCCGCGCAGGGCTGTAATGTGCATGTTTTAGACTTTTAGACTTATTATTTATATTATGTGTATGAATATTAGAGCTGTGCAATTGATAATCACATCCTACATAAAAGTGTGTGTTTACATAATGTGTGTACTGTGTATTACTGTGTATGATGTTTATATAAATCCACACACATGCATGTATATATTAAAAAACATGTGGTATTTATATATATAAATAAATATATATATATATATATATATATATATATATATATATATATATATATATATATATATATATATATGCAAATATTTCTTAAATATATACACATGACGGAGTGTGTATTTATATAAATATAATAATAATACATAATACACACACATACAGTTGCAATCAAAATTGTTTAAATAGTGGCAACTTAAACGTAACAATATCAATTTATAATGCTTTTGATTTGTGGAATTTTCTTGTAATACAGCTATGTACTCATAATTATTAAAAAAATAAGGTCAATTTTGATTTCATGAGTACTTTAAGTGCGGTTCAGGGATCAGTCGTAGAATGTTCTTGATTTCAAAGCGGCTGTTTTCAAGTCACTTATTTGTATGGTATGGTACACAATTCTGTGTTAAAACACGATTAAGCCTTTGGAAGCTCTATAACAAAATTGAATTAGCTTGTGCCGTTACACATGCATACATTTAGCCCATGCATGTCCTTAAGTTGAGTAGCAAATATGGCCAAATCAAGAGTTCTCAGAAACATAAAGTATATGGCTACAAGAAGATTTCCAAAATACTAAAAGTTCCTAGAGACACAGCTGGCAGCCTTATTCATAAGTTTAAAATGTGTTGTACCAGAAAACCTTTGAGGGTTTTGAAAAAGCACAATATTATTAAGGGAAATTAAAAAACAACCTCAATTTAATGCCAAAGACTTGCAAGATGAGCCGATGAAAGGAGGAAAAGGAGGAAAAAGCATTTAAATGCAGAAGAACGCTAGACAAGTATGACCTTCATTTTGGGACATCTTGCCGAATGCCACTCTTGACCAAGAAGAACATAAAAGGCTGACTTGAATATGTTAAAATTCATCTGGATAAACCTATGGAGTTCTGTTTAATGATGTGACCAAACTGGAAGTTTTTGGACCCATGGATATGTCTGGTGCAAAAAAGGCAAAGCTTATGAGCAGAAGAACACCATCTCCATGGTCAAACATGGAGGCGGTCCAGTCTTGTGGTGGTGGTGCGTTGCTGTTGCAGGAAGTGGAAATCTTGACTACATGAAGGAAAATATGAATTCATTGAAGTATCAAGCTATTTTGGCAAAGATGGTGATGTCTTCGTTGCAGAGACTGAAGCTTGATGGTCAATGGACTTTCCTGCAAGACAGCCATCCCAAAGTATACATCCAAATCTACTTAAAGTCCCAGTGAACCGGAGGTTTCAAGTGATTTTATTTCAGTGCTGTGATGTATTTCCAAGTGAAAGGGAATAATAGTGGGCAGGGTTTTACTTCAGCGCTCCTCCTCTCGCTCGTAGCAGACCAACAGAGGGAGTGGTTAAGAATATTCAAACCCAAGCGGTCAAACCAACATCATCTGAGAAGGAACGAGAAAGAATTTGAAGAAAGCAGTGATAATGTGAAAACCAAAGATATCAGTGATATCTGGAAGCTTTTTCAAGCGAGGAATGGGCCAAGATTGCAGTATAAAGGTGCAGAAGCTTTTAAGCACTTACAGACAAGCGTTTATTGGCGGTTATAAAGAATAAAACGATTCTGCACAAAATTTGACTTTTGGGGGTTGAATAATTTTGAACACCAATGTTTACAGCCAATTCGATTTTTTTTCATTTTAATTTTTGTTTTTACATTTCTCATCAACTTTACATTCTCAGAATTACTCAAATGTGTAATAATAAACTTCCTATAATAGTTTACTGATGGCTTTGTTCAACAGTTTTCATAAAATGATGTTCTTGGCAGCAAAATGTCCTGCAGGTCAAGGGGGTTGATTCATTTTGAGTGCAAATGTATTATGTAAACATAAACCTTTATTTTAAGTCTGTTTGTATCAAACTTTAGGTTCTTTAATGTTTTGCAGCTCACTGAGATACAGACATCATGAAGTTATCATACAATTCTTCTGGCAGGATCATTTTATTTAGCAAAATATCTCACGATTCACTGATGCATCCAGGCACCTGTTGCACAAAACTAGGATAAGGGATTATCAGAGTGTGTCTGTGAAGTTTCAGATCAAAATTCCTAACAGATCATTTGATATACCATTTTGAAAATGGGAATTTTGGGGATGAAGAAAAATGAGCTGTGCGTGGCTCCTTTAATGCAAATGAGCTGCTGCTCCTCACACAGAGGGCGGAGCCTACACACACCAGAACACGCCAATGAAAACTGAAACATGATATTTGTCTGTTTTGATGATCATATCTATCGCCGACAGGTTCATGTGACATAGCATCTGCATGCTTTTTAAAGCCTTATCGCTCTCAACTTAAACACACACACATGCTCCTGTCATATGCACACAGAGCTGATGTCAGCACATCCGTGAGTAGTCATTAAACTAGTTCACTTGCATATGTTATTGCGATTAAACTGTCAAATGCTCAAGATAATGTCAGAAACACTCAAAGTTCAGATGAAAACAGTTGGTTGTGCCTGTGCACGTATGCAGTTACAGAAATCTTGTGTGTATATTAGATCCATCTGTCGTTACTAAAGTGAAAGCAGTTTAATACAGTATGTACTGCTCTATCTGCTGTTAATATGAACCGAACAACAGAAAATCACTCAAACTTTAGTAGCTTTAATAAGAACACATCTCTTACGTGAATGCTGCTGTTAATGCTCTGGAGGAGATAAACATGGCGGACTGTGAACAGCTCAGCTCTCTGAGGGAGGGGTCTGTGCTAGTATGTCAGTGTCCATCAACATGTGTGGGCGGGGCCTCTGCAGTGTGATGTCACACTGCTTATGATTTATGGGGATTAAAAAAAAATGAGTGGGTGGATTTTTACCATTTTAGGGTGGTTGTGAACACACACTGCCAACACACATTTATGTTCAAACACCTTATAAAAGTGAATTTTGCATAATAGGTGCCCTTTAAGAGGCCCGCCACGGGGTCAGCAGTAGCTATGAATGTACAAACTGTAGAGGGCGAAGTAAAGAAAAAGAGAAGGTGACGTTAATGACGTTTCTGTGATTTTATGCAGTTATCATCACGCTGATTTCATTTCAAGTGTTCGTTTCATAAATAAGTTGTTTTAGTTAGTTATTTGATGCTATAAAAACGGGGGAGATTGACGGCTTCTCTGAGTGAAGTCACTGAGGCACCAACTGACTTTTTTCTGGATTTTCAGGAGGAGATTGGAGCTTTAGCTTTAATTTCTACATTTCCATAACTGTTTATTTCACACTGACATAATGAATTGTTCTGCATCTGCGAGAGTGTGGGTGTGCGGGCCTCTGATATCGCGGCTCTATCTTCCTGCTCTCTACTGCACAGACTCAGTCCCAAATCTGTGCCATATTCGGACCTCCGGAGGCTTCACTTTTCTTCAGTGGAAGAAAATTAAATTGTCGTCCATAATTTTAATGGTCTATGAGCGGAACATGTGAATAAGGATCAAATGACTAAAACACGAAAATAAAAATAAAACCAACCTGTTTGTTCCTCAGCTTCTTCATCTTTCACTCTGAATGTTTCTTCAATCGTCACATCTTCACTCTCCTCTTTAATAAACGCCATCTTCATGTACACGTGGATCTCAGTCGCTTCACCGAGAGTTGTTCTGTGCTTTGAACACTCTGTCCTGTTTAAGATGAGAATAACTGACAGGAAGAAAAATAAATCCACACTAAATCTCTGTCTCAATCAGCTCCAGTTCAGTCAGAGAGAGTCAATGGATCTAAATGACCTGATTAGACAAACACAAACAAACATCAAAACTAACACAACAAATGAATAAAATAATGCAAATTACACAGACCCTTGATGTATTACGCAGTGTAGATATTTAATGATTTGTAGTAATCGAGATAGAAATGAGCGCTTTGAATCACTGAATCATTTGTTTCTAATCAATTCAATTGACTCTGAGAGTCGAAAGATCAACCGATTCACTATAAAGCAGGGTTGCCAACTCTCACGCTTTCAGGCTCTGTCTCACGGTCCCACTCTGCCCAAATAAATCTCACGCCAAATTGCCAAACCTTTTGATATGAAACAAAGTCTAACAACCCTCTACAATGCGAGTAAAACACTCGCATATGCGCATATCATTAGCCAATGGCCAATAAATGCTTAGATTTTACTTGCCAGTGTGTGTTAGAGGCTAAGAATAAGCTTTGCTTAGATATATTTTCACTCTGAGAAACGGTTTCGCTCTTCATCAGGCGATCTATTTCAGTTCAGCTCAATCGATGTGAGCGCACCTGTAGGCTATTTGACGCACCGTAAACTCTAGTGTGAAGGAGCACAACTTGCCGCCACTTTGAGGGAGTGCTGTTTCACGCACACACACGCAAAGAGAGAGAGTCTTATACCACGCAGAATCGACGCGCTACATGTAAACAATATTCTTCTGTCAAAACAACAGAGTTCATTTGGAATTATTCAGCTTTAAGAAGCGGTAGTGGGCGGGACTAATGCGCAAACGGCAATCTCATTGGCTGACGCTCATCTATTACCTTCAATGATTACAGCTAATCAGTTTGAGCAACGCTGAAAACGTGATTAATATTCATGAACCCAGCAACTCATCAGTCTTTAGTGCATTAGTAGTAGTAGTAGTATCTTCTTAATAATTAATTTAATCTATTACTATTATATTATATACAGTACATTTACAGAAATACTGAATGACCAACAATATCTTAAGCACAATCACCAGTCCTAGTTCAGTTAAAATATCAAACATACATACATACAGGGAGTGCAGAATTATTAGGCAAATTAGTATTTTGACCACATCATCCTCGTTATGCATGTTGTCTTACTCCAAGCTGTATAGGCTGGAAAGCCTACTACCAATTAAGCATATTAGGTGATGTGCATCTCTGTAATGAGAAGGGGTGTGGTCTAATGACATCAACACCCTATATCAGGTGTGCATAATTATTAGGCAACTTCCTTTCCTTTGGAAAATGGGTCAAAAGAAGGACTTGACAGGCTCAGAAAAGTCAAAAATAGTGAGATATATTGCAGAGGGATGCAGCAGTCTTAAAATAGCCAAGCTTCTGAAGCGTGATCATGGAAACAATCAAGCGTTTCATTCAAAATAGTCAAAAGGGTCGCAAGAAGCGTGTGGAAAAACCAAGGCGCAAAATAACTGCCCGTGAACTGAGAAAAGTCAAGCGTGCAGCTGCCAAGATGCCACTGGCCACCAGTTTGGCCATATTTCAGAGATGCAACATCACTGGAGTGCCCAAAAGCACAAGGTGTGCAATACTCAGAGACATGGCCAAGGTAAGAAAGGCAGAAAGTCGACACCACCACTGAACAAGACACAAGCTGAAACGCGTCAAGACTGGGCCAAGAAATATCTCAAGACTGATTTTTCTAAGGTTTTATGGACTGATGAAATGAGAGTGAGTCTTGATGGGCCAGATGGATGGGCCGTGGCTGGATTGGTAAAGGACAGAGAGCTCCAGTCCGACTCAGACGCCAGCAAGGTGGAGGTGGAGTACTGGTTTGGGCTGGTATCATCAAAGATGAGCTTGTGGGGCCTTTTCGGGTTGAGGATGGAGTCAAGCTCAACTCCCAGTCCTACTGCCAGTTTCTGGAAGACACCTTCTTTAAGCAGTGGTACAGGAAGAAGTCTGCATCCTTCAAGAAAAACATGATTTTCATGCAGGACAATGCTCCATCACACACGTCCAAGTACTCCACAGCGTGGCTGGCAAGAAAGGGTATAAAAGAAGAAAATCTAATGATATGGCCTCCTTGTTCACCTGATCTGAACCCCATTGAGAACCTGTGGTCCATCATCAAATGCGATTTACAAGGAGGGAAAACAGTACACCTCTCTGAACAGTGTCTGGGAGGCTGTGGTTGCTGCTGCACGCAATGTTGATGGTGAACAGATCAAAACACTGACAGAATCCATGGATGGCAGGCTTTTGAGTGTCCTTGCAAAGAAAGGTGGCTATATTGGTCACTGATTTGTTTTTGTTTTTTTTGAATGTCAGAAATGTATATTTGTGAATGTTGAGATGTTACATTGGTTTCACTGGTAAAAATAAATAATTGAAATGGGTATACATTTGTTTTTTGTTAAGTTGCCTAATAATTGTGCACACCTGATATAGGGTGTTGATGTCATTAGACCACACCCCTTCTCATTACAGAGATGCACATCACCTAATATGCTTAATTGGTAGTAGGCTTTCCAGCCTATACAGCTTGGAGTAAGACAACATGCATAACGAGGATGATGTGGTCAAAATACTCATTTGCCTAATAATTCTACACTCCCTGTACATGTGTGTACTGTGTATAATTATTATGTATATGTAAATACACACACATTAATTTATTTACTTAAGTTTTTTTTGCATGTATGTACTATATTTATATTTGTATTTATATTTTATACAAGTATGTTTTTTAAAAAAAAATCTTACATATATACGTATGTAATTATATACACAATAATTACACTGACACTACACACACATATAATATGTAAACACAAACTTTTACTTTGGATGTGGTTTATCGCGATTAATCGATTTGACAGCACTAATATAAATAAAAAAGTATATCAGTCTGGCGAGTAAACTAAAAAATGTACTAGCCAATGGCCATTATATTGCCAAGTTGTGCGTAGAGGGTTGTCTAAGCTTTTTACAAAATTCAAACAATAAATAGCGTTTTTGCCGCACTTAATGTGGCAGAGCCGTTGAAAAACAGAGCTGTGACATGCGTACATCTCGCGTGGATCATGAGCTCTCAATCCTTCCACACAAACCAGCGCTGTGTCAATGCATTTGATTAGACAACAGCTTCACTGTGCAGCATTTTTTTGGTAAACAGTACAGAATAGAGTGCATTGATTATTACGACAACCACATTTACAGTATCATTGTATTATTAAGTGTTGGACATTCAACATTGTTAACATTAATGTTTTTCTTGTGTTTAGCCCTCAGGTGTTCCTTACTAATTGCTCACACTCATACTCATTGGTGGTCAAATGTGACCATAAAACTTAACTATTTTTCAATTAAATAAAAGTTCTATATTTTGGTTTAACAATATTTATTGAATATTTTGAGGAGATCTTTTGGTACTAAATAGTATTTGTGCTATAGGTAATTATGGTCTATTAATGACCACTTAAAGTATTTTACTTCTAATATTTATTTTTCAATGAGTAAATAAAGTTAAAATAGAGAATTCCAATGCAAAGAGGCAAATTAGAGTAATTTTGTGGCTTTAAAGAAAATATTTTAATTTGTAATGCCATAACCCACTGGGTGCCTGTATGGCTCTTTATTAAATATACATATTGTTCAAAAAAGCATTGCAGATCATAACTTTTGCATTTGAATAAATATTTCAAGATCAAAAACTAGATTTCTTTAAATGTGAAAATTTAAAACGTTAATAACTTACATCCTAATAGAAGCACACACACAAGTGAATATAATTTAACCCAAGACCAGTTTAAAATAGCAAACTTATTTTCCCATATATATACAATAGGCTTTATACATATGAATTGATACTGAATCAAGATCGAAATCGATATTTGTGCCAATCACCCCACTGTCACCCCACCAAAAACACAATCTCACTCCAACCTGAAAATAAAAGTTGGCAACCCTGCAATAAAGAGCGAAATAAGACGCTCCTTTAATGTTACTCATCGTGAGTTTATTATGTTACTTTACTCACACAACGTTGCTAGGCAAATATATATGTTAAATTAATTCTGCGTCGCTTTAAACGCTGTAAACGATTGAAACAAACCTTCCTCCAGCAGAATCACAACAGATGCGCGACGCATTCTTATGACGTCACATACAGAAACCAAATTAAAAGTCCCGTTCACTGCTGTGTCTAGAATAAATAGAAATTTACGTAAAAAATCTATTAAAAAGATGACAAAGTTCAGAGCTAAATGTATTTTTGAAATACGTTTAATAACACTATAGTAAATTAATAATATAGTTCACATTGAGAATTAAAACATTCAAATTAAAGCAATAACACAATGCTGTCTCTTCATTTTTTGGGTCTGAATTAAGTACTTCTTATGACTTATTTATTTTCCCATGTAGACTCACATCTACAGTCACAGTAGTTTGGTTTATTGTCCCATCATCCAGATGATTCAGACAGTAGCCTTTCCCTGAGATTTATCCACTCCTGTGGATGCTTCTCAATATCCCTCCTCGTTTCTTCTCAATTCTCTAATTGCACCGCGAGGATCGAGCAGTGGTGTAGTCTACGTGACACGCAGGTATACGCCGTATACCCACTAGGACAGGCCAAGGATTTCTGTATACCCACTTAAAAAAGCGTGAGGATACGTAACAACATCGTTTTGTGACCGAACTTTCATTTATAAATTCACCCCGTCTGTGTTGCGAACATAGACTGTGGTTGCGATTGCAAATCACTAACATTTAAGTTTGAAATTAACTAACTAATGTAAAAGAAGATATGAAACGAAAGCAGACTCAAACTACACTCTGAGTGTTTTCAATTATCCTCACAGAACTTCAAAACAGACCGTATGAGGTCAATTATCTGAAATGATTTTGACTGAAAATCTGAATAGAAACCGTTACTTTAACAGATGCCATAACAGAAACTTTGAAATGCATAAAGCGTTAAGGTACCTGAAATTATCCTGTCTGTATATAATAATAAATGATCATCTAAAAATTATCCGGCAGTCTTGCCCGAAAAGAGCTTGAATTTCCGTTATATATCGAGTGAAAACAGTAACATCCAGAAAACGCAGATTGTAAATAATCCAGAAATACATTAATGATATGCACAAAACACACACAAATGGCGATCCATGCTGGTCAAAACTGGAAATGCGATGAAAACACAGGCCAAGCATGTAATAGGAAGGCTACCTGAAAATTAAAATAAAGATTGAAAGGGATTTAATGGAATAAAGAAAAAAGAAATAAGAATGATAAAAGAAGTTCTAGTGTAATTGTAGTCTATCTGTGAGGTAATCAACTTTTATTTAAATGCACATTCACTAACATCTCAAAAGTGTGAAATGTGTCTTACAACATATTTTAATAAAACATGGCAAAATTCCAAAAAATATAAAGTTTACATCACTGTATTATTACTGTGGGTCGTTGAATACATACAAAAGTAGTCAAATATTAAATGTTTAGCTACTTATATCTCTCAATACCAAAAATGATAAGAGTCGTTTTTAAGTCATATAGTGGCTATAGGTAAAAATCAGTATTATTTTAATTTTAAAAGTGTTTGTTTTCCAGTAGATGGCAGCAATTCTCCACTAAACCAAAGCATGTTCACCTTATCACGAATGAAAATGAGAATTGTAGATCTTTTTTAAAAGTGGATTTTACATAAAATGTTGCCATTTTATGTAAATGTATTTATTTAAATTATTACAAATTGCGGCAAATAAATAATAATTGTCATTAGACTTTGTGGCGTTCCCTACAATAAGCCTATATATTTAACACTTCAGTACAAATAAAGTAACAAAAATTTATATTTTAATGTAGTAATTTGATCTTTAAAAAATCTATTCAAAAGAAGAGAAAATAATGGCAAATGAGCCAATAAGTGTTCCTCTTCCGCCCTCTACTGGTTGTGGTAATTTCTTTCATCATCGTCCTAATGTAAATGATCCTCGAAGCATACACAACAGGTGAATATAGATGAATGATGCTAGCATATACAGAATTTAACCCAAGAAACAAGTTTTAAAAACAGGGCAACCAATTTAATTCAACTCTTTATATCAGGTGCTATACGATATTTCTTAAATGGGCTACTTCATAGAAATGCCTTTGACAAAACTATTGAAATATGACAATAGCAGCTTTAGCAGCAGTTAGAGTATAACGATCTATTATATAACAATAAACATTAACTCTAACGTGCTTCATAATAGGTCAACTAATGCCATAAAATCTCAAAATATGCAGTAATTTTGTCAATTTGCCAGTGAGTGTGCTTGAGATACACTGAAATGAATGGGGTTCAATGCTGGAACTATTGGTCGCTCCGTGACACGCTTTACTTCAGCATTCCTCAGTTCCTATGGGAGTGTTGTAACTCTGTTTTTCAACGGCTCTGACACAGGTGTATCCTTTGCAGAAGTGTTTTATTGACTTAACGAGACGCACGCATTAATTCTCCTCCCCTTCACATCTTGCCACAGTTTATTCATTATTATTATTATTATTATTATAATAATGTTTACATGTACAAGACACAAATGTATGTCAAATAACAACAACTGGCAGTTGCAGAATTTTATCAAATCACAAGAAAATGAAAGAAACTGTAATTCTATACAACAAATAAAAAGCAGTTAAAAACTGGGAATAATTTGTTGTTAATAATAACTAGTAATATTAAATAAAACAGTTCACCAACAGATGTACATAATTTCTCTCACCATCATGACACACACACACACACACACACACACACACACACACACACACACACACACACACACACACACACACACACACAGTTAAAAATAGTGTACAATTACAGTAAAAAAACTGCCCAATATAAATAGACTATCCACTAGTAACAGACTATAATAATCCTAAATAGTTTATCACCGTACTACATATAGGTCTCAAAAACACTTTTCTTTTATTGGTTCTAATTTTTTTAAATACAAAAAAGGTCAACTTTCAAATAATTATGTTCAGTTATGCACTCAATACTTGGTGGGGAATCCTTTTGCAGAAATGACTGCTTCAATGCGGCGTGGCATGGAGGCAATCAGCCTGTGGCACTGCTGAGGTGTTATGGAGGCCCAGGATGCTTCGATAGCGGCCTTAAGCTCATCCAGAGTGTTGGGTCTTGTGTCTCTCAACTTTCTCTTCACAATATCCCACAGATTCTCTATGGGGTTCAGGTCAGGAGAGTTGGCAGGCCAATTGAGCACAGTAATACCATGGTCAGTAAACCATTTACCAGTGGTTTTGGCACTGTGAGCAGGTGCCAGGTCGTGCTGAAAAACAAAATCTTCATCTCCATAAAGCTTTTCAGCAGATGGAAGCATGAAGTGCTCCAAAATCTCCTGATAGCTAGCTGCATTGACCCTGCCCTTGATAAAACACAGTGGACCAACACCAGCAGCTGACATGGCACCCCAGACCATCACTGACTGTGGGTACTTGACACTGGACTTCAGGCATTTTGGCATTTCCTTCTCCCCAGTCTTCCTCCAGACTCTGGCACCTTGATTTCCCAATGACATGCAAAATTTGAGCGACAGTCCAGTGCTGCTTCTCTGTAGCCCAGGTCAGGCGCTTCTGCCGCTGTTTCTGGTTCAAAAGTGGCTTGACCTGGGAATGCGGCACCTGTAGCCCATTTCCTGCACACGCCTGTGCACTGTGGCTCTGGATGTTTCTACTCCAGACTCAGTCCACTGCTTCCGCAGGTCCCCCAAGGTCTGGAATCGGTCCTTCTCCACAATCTTCCTCAGGGTCCGGTCACCTCTTCTCGTTGTGCAGTGTTTTTTGCCACACTTTTTTCTTCCCACAGACTTCCCACTGAGGTGCCTTGATACAGCACTCTGGGAACAGCCTATTGGTTCAGAAATGTCTTTCTGTGTCTTACCCTCTCGCTTGAGGGTGTCAATGATGGCCTTCTGGACAGCAGTCAGGTCGGCAGTCTTACCCGTGATTGCGGTTTTGAGTAATGAATCATGATATGCTAATTTTTTTAGATAGGAATTTTGGGTTTTCATGAGCTGTATGCCAAAATCATCAGTATTAAAACAATAAAAGACCTGAAATATTTCAGTTGGTGTACAATGAATCTAAAATATATGAAAGTTTAATTTTATCATTACATTATGGAAAATAATGAACTTTTATCACAATATGCTAATTTTTTGAGAAGGACCTGTTTTATTTTTTATTCCCTGGCAAATCGTTTTGGCTGAGGGCGAAGTGAAGTTTCATAAATGTATATATATATCTTTACCAATGTAGCCTACTAGAGCACTGGCTTTGTATATTTGACTAAATAGCTTGCTATATTTCTTGAATAACTTCTTAAACCTTTTACTTATAATTTTATAATGGCTATTATTGATCATTAAAACTGACATTTAAAAAATAGACAATTGCCATGTGATATACCTGATATCAACCTGATATGACCTGCAATTTATTCTTAAACAGCTCATTTTAAAATCAAAGACTGCAATAAGAGAGACCCCTGTTGTTATCTCAGTTGTTTGTCTTATGGTTTTGATCAATTTCCTGACGTTTGGATTACAAGTGCTCCAATAAACAGTTGCTTTTGAATCTTTAACCCATGTGTGTCAGTTGTTTTGTCTCAAGATGCACATCAGTAATGTTTTTTTAAGGCATATATATAAAAGCCACTTAATTGTACCAATTGAACTAAGGCCTAATCCTGGCTTAATATAAACCCTTTCTGTGAAACTGGGACAATGCCTGTTAAAACAGTTTTGTATCTATAATGGATGTCCTGATCCATTTTTCTTTATTTTCCCCTGTCCCACCCACTTTTTAAATCAAAGTTACACCACTTCAACTGTTAAGTTGAATGAACTTGAAGAGAGGGTGATGGTAGTGGTCCCATTGTGCATATAACAACTTTCTAATTGATATCTGCCGCTATTTCTGTTGCGTATGAGAAACATGCAATGATGCGCCAAAAGCGGAACGTAAAAGGACTATTCATGCCACGGACCATTTATCAGCTCGGCTCAAAACACACCGCAGTCATGTAGAGACTGCTGTTCCATCTAACTTACACATCTTGCTGTAGGCACTTGGTAGGCATTTTCATTTGCATATGGATATCTTCTAGAGGTGCGTAGGTCTGTGAATGTTTAAAATACCCCCATACCATCCATTGCTTTTTCATATTTCTTGCATTGTCCAGCAAAATGACATTGTCTATTTCTCAAGTGTTCAGCATCTCCTCGATTGCCTGTGTATATGCTCTGCTGATCAACCGATGAAACTGATGACAATGCAATATTGCACACTTTAAATAAAGCAAACTTTGAAACTTTGTACTACGTATACTTTATTCTTACAGATTACACTGTATTAAACAATTAGTATTAAACAATTATTAAACAAAACAATCTATCCATCAATGATCAATGATTAGGCAACTTTCTTGACTTAACTAAAGTAAGAAATCATTAAATAGTATGTAGTCTTGAATAGTTATTTTTTTACACGTTTGTGTAATTATTATCCGATCAAGCGATTTTTCCATTGCTGTCATGTTTTCTTTTAAATGAAAGGACATTAGAAATAATGGTGATGGAATCACTGGAAAACCCATATGTCCCACCTCAACTCTGTCGACTCTTGTTTTGATATCCATATTTATTTAGATTCACTGTATTGTGGAGGAATTTCTGCAGGATGGTGATGCATGGAAGGGTTGCTGACCACAGGTATCTGCAAGAGAAAAATCAATACGATCAGCTTCCTTACAGATGACTTGTATATCAATAATATGAAACAATTATTGCATTTACACACTTCTTGCTTTACACATTTAAAGGACCTGTATGTAGGATTGTGGCCAAAACTGATACTGCAATCACTTTCAAATATCCCCTCTCCCCTTCCCCCCTGACTCGAGGTGGCCAGATAGGTTACAGGATCCAGCAGGAACGTAGGCTGCTTCCAGGAGCTTCCAGTGGCAAGTGACGAGTCCATCACAGTAAGTTTTTTCTTTTCTTTTTTATGTTAATGCTTCATGAGAGGTCTTTGAGGTTTCGTAAAGTTAGACATTTTTTATCCAAAAAGTGTGTAGCTGCAGCTGTGGTAACTAGAGCAGAGCTGGCAACCTGGATGCCCAAACACTACTGACTTCATGATTGCTAGATCAAAACACAACATATCAACTTCAGTTAAGGGCTGCAACTTCAGTTTTAAAATGACAATATCCTGGCCGGAGTACTGTTGTCAGTGATATAAGTATTTGAAATTAACATGATTTCTTAATGTCTAGTGTCATATCAGGGCCATTTTATGATTAATTGAAATACATTTCTTACATACTGTTCCTTTAAAGTTTATACATATTGACTAAATTCAAATAATACATTGTTTTGTGGACTTATCTATTCTGAGAGTAGGGTTACAAGCTTCTCTTACCTCTGAGTTGTTGAGATCATGTAAATGATTTGGCCTAAATTCATAGGGCTGTGGAGTTACAACTTGTGGAACAAACGGCACCTGTGGAAAAATACATATGTAGAGTTTTATGCCTTCTTATTGTGAAACGCCACACGTGCGGTGACACTGGCAGACACCTTCAGTATTTACAGGTTTACAGACATCGATGTACTTCAGATAGAGTAGAAAAAAGCAAAAGACAGAAAATCCTTCTGAAATGATCTGGTGTGGAATCTCATGCTTTGATTTATTTTTATAATGTCACAACTGGAAAAACTACATGACATTTCTCATTAGATGGGAATGTTGTTGTTTTTGAAGAAGTTAAACTTGTTTAAGTTTTGGGAAGTCCAGTTCTTTTCCACAAACTGTTTCTTTCGGACAGTTTGTTTCAATGAAACAGTTAAAAAAATGTTTCACCGGTTATTGAACACATTCAAATACAGTAATTTGTAATTATAACTTCAGTTAAATAATAATAATCATCATCATCTTGTTTAAGTTTCTTATATTTACATTTTGCCAATACAGCCACTTATGTGTGACTGCAGATATTTTACAAAGATTAAATAAATTTGCATTGTGCCAAATCCGCCCCTCATTCAAGTCCTCCGTTCACCCACGCTCACCATGTTAGCACAGCATAATCACAAACGGTTCGGTTCAGACAGTGTTATCACGCATACTCAGTATCTCAGCTCATCGGTTCTCAGTATCGAACGTGTCCGAAAGGAACCGTTCTCGATTCTGTACTGGTAGTTCGAGAACTGCGCTGTAACCTGTTCTTGACTCAAGAACCGTTAGCTGAGAACTGCAGTAACCTAAATATATAGTCAACAAAACTAAAAAGTCAAAGCATGTTTCCAGTATGTTCAATACATTTATGTTTTGATTAATACATTTTTTCCATTTATTATGCACCCTTAAAATAAAATAATAAAATATTTATTTGTATTATCTACAATGCATGATATTTTCAGGAACAGCTCTTTAAATTTATAAATTTCTTCTCATCCGTTCTCGCAGCACAACGGTGAACTGTTGGAATTACTAGAGTAACATATATTTTAGGAGAGAGGGACTGTCAGGCATGTCAAAAAGTGAGTGACTTTAGTAACTTGTGGATAAGCGCTGACTCAAGACGCAGACTGTTAAGGATTTTTCAGTTCAATTTGGTGAACTGGTTCGACCGGTTCTTTTTTTGAACGGAATTTTGTCCTTGTTATCTCGTTAAGCTATTCTTCCTTGTGTGTATATATATATACATTGTTTACTCTGGTTCTTTGTTTGGTGTTGCAGGTGTATGATTTTCCCTGTTCTCTGTGTTTTTGCTAGTTTTTTTTGTTGAGTCCTGTTTTGATATTACATTTCTCCATGCATTTGGATCCTACATCTTTGGCTGCTGCCTGTTATTTCCCAGTTTTCTGACAGAATGACTGACCCTTTCATGAATCCTTTTGGGGAGATTAATACGTCTCCATCAGGGAGAGCTCAGCACAGAGGACTTTGTGCTGGAGTTTATCAGGTTGGCTCTTGCACTGCAGCTAAGCGGCTCAATATTGGTGGCAGGAGTCGACTCAGTAGCCACCACGCCAGAGTTTTCAACTGTCATGGACACCAGCTCAGAGGTCCCAGTAGCCATGATGGCCACCACATCCTCTGACTCCATCCAGAGCCCAGTGATGTCCCCTGTCTCCATCCAGCGTTCAGAGATAACTCCAGCCACTAACCAAAGTTTAGAGAGGGCTTTGTCCCTTTCACTGAGCCCAGTGAGGACTCCGTCCCCTGTCAAGAGTCCAGAGAGGACTCCCTCCCCTGCATGGAACCCAAAGAGGACTCCGTCCCCTGTCAAGAGTTCAGAGAGGACTCCCTCCCCTGCATGGAACCCAGAGAGGACTCCGTCCCCTGTCAAGAGTTCAGAGAGGACTCCCTCCCCTGCATGGAACCCAGAGAGGACTCTGTCCCCTGCATGGAACCCAGAGAGGACTCCGTCCCCTGTCAAGAGTTCAGAGAGGACTCCCTCCCCTGTCAAGAGTCCAGAGAGGACTCCCTCCCCTGCATGGAACCCAGAGAGGACTCCGTCCCCTGTCAAGAGTTCAGAGAGGACTCCCTCCCCTGTCAAGAGTCCAGAGAGGACTCCCTCCTGCATGGAACCCAGAGAGGACTCCGTCCCTGTCAAGAGTTCAGAGAGGACTCCCTCCCTGCATGGAACCCAGAGGACTCCTCCCCTGTCAAGAGTTCAGAGAGGACTCCCTCACTTGCATGGAACCCAGAGAGGACTCCGTCCCCTGTCAAGAGTCCAGAGAGGACTCCGTCCCCTGCATGGAACCCAAAGAGGACTCCGTCCCCTGTCAAGAGTTCTGAGAGGACTCCCTCCCCTGCATGGAACCCAGAGAGGACTCCGTCCCCTCTCAAGAGTCCAGAGAGGACTCCCTCCCCTGCATGGAACCCAGAGAGGACTCCTTCCCCTGTCAAGAGTCCAGAGAGGACTCCCTCCCCTGCATGGAACCCAGAGAGTACTCCGTCCCCTGTCAAGAGTTCAGAGAGGACTCCTTCCCCTGTCAAGAGTCCAGAGAGGACTCCCTCCCCTGCATGGAACCCAGAGAAGACTCCGTCCCCTGTCAAGAGTTCAGAGATGACTCCCTCACTTGCATGGAACCCAGAGAGGACTCAGTCCCCTGTCAAGAGTTCAGAGAGGACTCCGTCCCCTGCATGGAACCCAAAGAGGACTCCGTCCCTGTCAAGAGTCCAGAGAGGACTCCTCCCTGCATGGAACCCCAGAGAGGACTCCGTCCCCTGTCAAGAGTTCAGAGAGGACTCCCTCCCCTGCACGGAACCAGAGAGGACTCCGTCTCCTGTCAAGAGTCCAGAGAGGACTCCGTCCCCTGCATGGAACCCAAAGAGGACTCCGTCCCCTGTCAAGAGTCCAGAGAGGACTCCCTCCCCTGCATGGAACCCCAGAGAGGACTCCGTCCCCTGTCAAGAGTTCAGAGAGGACTCCCTCCCCTGCACGGAACCCAGAGAGGACTCCGTCTCCTGTCAAGAGTCCAGAGAGGACTCCCTCCCCTGCATGGAACCCCAGAGAGGACTCCGTCCCTGTCAAGAGTTCAGAGAGGACTCCCCTGCACGGAACCCAGAGAGGACTCCGTCCCCTGTCAAGAGTCCAGAGAGGACTCCGTCCCCTGCATGGAACCCAGAGAGGACTCCGTCCCCTGTCAAGAGTTCAGAGAGGACTCCCTCCCCTGCACGGAACCCAGAGAGGACTCCGTCCCCTGTCAAGAGTTCAGAGAGGACTCCCTCCCCTGCATGGAACCCAAAGAGGACTCCGTCCCCTGTCAAGAGTTCAGAGAGGACTCCGTCCCCTGCACCAAGCTCAGAGAGGACTCCGTCCCCTGCACCAAGCTCAGAGAGGACTCCGTCCCCTGCACCAAGCTCAGAGAGGACTCCACCTTCTGTTACTAGTCCAGAGAGGACTCTGACTCCTGTCACGGGTCTAGAGAGGGCTCCAGCCACTGACCAGCATTCAGAGAGGGCTCCGGATCAGACTGTATCCCAACCCATTTGAAAGTGAATAAAAAACTATATTGATATTTGTAGGTTCTTTTAATACGTGAACACCCTCTTTGTTAAAAAATCCTATTGGAATTTCAGTTTATCTTGTAGGATCTTATTGGATTCTTAGAATCCTATTAGACATTGTGTTTTTATTTTATGGAATTTTAACTTTGTCCTGTAGGATCTTATCCGGTTGTTAAGTCTGATGTCACGCGGCAGTGCTTTCGGGTCCAACCGCTCATACCACAAGAAAAACAACAAACGATGCTAATATACACACACAATGTGGTGTAATACTACGTAAAAATAACAATCATAACCTTTATCTCCATACCAAAATTCCAGATGGCCAGACAGTGATTTGTCAGAAAAATCGTATTTATTTTAAACTTTTTGGTTTGATGTTTAATATGAGTAAATAGCCCTCATAAACAGCCGTCGATGGCATTCTCAAGTGAAACGAGTTGAGGCTTGGACCCAGAAATGGCGTTCCTTACGTCACGACTTAACAAGCAGATTGGATTCTTAGAACCCTATTGGACAATCTGATTTATTTTAACGGAATTTCACTTTGTCCTGTAGGATCTTATTAGATTCTTAGAATCCTATTGGACATTGTGTTTTTATTTAATGGAATTTCACTTTGTCCTAGGGTGACCACCCGTCCCGCTTTGTGTTGTACTACCCAGCATTTTCCCCTTGTCCCACACATCGCATATTGAGAAAATGTCCCACATTTTCATCAGTCTGTTGGTTTTTAACATCATACTTAGAAAACATGCATGTGTTCTTTTGCCTTTTTAAGAAAACATTTTATTTATTCTTTTTGCGGTGTAGTTTTTCACCAATATTTAACAACGCTTCGTCAGAAGTAACATCCCGCCTTAAAGGGTCATGAAACCCTACAGTTAAATTTTTGAGATTTTAACAGAGGTATGTGTGTTGAACATCATTGAACATAATGTTAGCATCTGTTAGATTTAATTAAAAAGTGAAACTGGTAAATTTTTATGTTTTTCACCCTATTTTCGTCTTCCGGGTTTAAAAACTACATTGCGTCCACGTCACAGCTTGCGACGTAGCAGCGCACTATAGTGCTACGTGACGTATCGGTGTCTCATTATTATTAATGAGACTGAGTTTTCTTATCCTATGAGAAGACATCGTCTCTTAATTATTCATGACAGCACGTGGTTCTTTCCAATGACAGAAGTGACAGTCTGCGTGTTCAAGGAGTAGATGTGAGGAGTTTATTATCATGGGTCATAAGTGTTTGTTTCCCTGGTGTAAAGGTTCGGGTGTGTTGCATGGCTTTCCCCGCGATGCTGCCAGGGCTAGTCTCTGGCTACGGGCGGTCGGTTGGCCATCAACTAGCGATACCTCAAAGCTGTTTGTGTGTAACAAGCATTTTTCTAATGAAAGTTACGAGAACTGGAGACAGGTGACTTCACTTTTGCTCAGCAACACAGTTTGCGTCTTGCCGGCAATGCTGTACCAAGTCCAGAGGACTTTTCGATCGTTTCTACTTATGTATGCCAAATTTAACCCTAACAATTTGATTTGCCTTTTTGCTAAATAAGCATGCGTTATAATAATTTATATATTTCGCTAATACTTCAATTGCACGGAACATTTAGTAAAATATTGTAATATATTTAAACTATTTTTGGAAATATGTCTTCGGAAATTAATTTATCTGTACTTTTAGCCTAAAATGTGTTGCGAGATGGCGTGTCAGACCGAAGGGCCCGCCAAAAAAGATGCTGCATGTCAAACCCACCCAGACATAAAGCACATGTCAACGCAACATCGTTGGAAACCAGATCGAAGGAGCAAGAGTAGGCCGATGTCATAAACTTTACAGTATTTAACAACAAAAATCGTATAAGTTACATAGTATTTTATATTATTGATTTATATGTATTTCTGCACCAATGCATTTATTTTATTTTCATCATATTTTTAACATAGGCTGTAAATTTCACTGTCGATGTCCATCTTTACTATGGGTGTTCTGGGACGCGCGTAAGTTAGATCTCGACCATATGTACGGAACGGTTGTTGTTTTTTTTCTTCAAATTTTTTTTATTTTTAAAAATATGCATTTATACTGTGTAAACAAACATAATTATATATATATATATATATATATATATATATATATATATATATATATATATATATATATATATATATATATATATATATATATAATGACAATAATAATTGTGTAGGTGCATTTCTATATTTTAAACAATTCCGATTAATCCAATATATGAAGCAAGGCAAACAGACAGTTGTCAGTGTATTTTATTGGACTTTAATTTTGCCAGCTTTAAAAATCCTGCATTTCATGACCCTTTAAACAAATAGCTACAAAAGCCATTTTTTAAATCCTATCCAGTGGTTGAAAAGTGTAACGCAGTGGTCACCAACCTTTTCAGGCCAAAGATCCCTGACCTCAGCCTTGATGAAAGGCCAGAACTACCTATAGATTTTTCATGGCCAATTCAGAGTTTTTTCGATGCCATCTGTCGATTTTTTTGTTTTTGTTTAAGCAAATTATTGTAGTTTATTTGCTCTATAACTGGCCAAACTTGCCATAAAAAAATTAGCTATTTGAAATGCGAGGCAACCACTGCATTTGAATCACGATCCAAACGAAGATAGACATATGTAGCATGATCAGTTGTCTTTGATTTAAATTACATTGCATAATTTCAAGACTTAGAGCAAATACAGAAGGGTCTGACTTTAGCTTTGTGTAATTGTTACATAATACACACCTGCACAAAACAAAAACAGATGGACTAAATAAAAATGCTAATTCACTCTCTGACAGTCGGTGGTGCTTATGAAAAAAAAGGTGTTTATTTGGGTACCGCTGTAAAAATGCCAGAGAAACTATTCTGAAGACAGTCAGTTTCGTTCAGAGATATAGCCCATCTAACCCCCCTCCCCAATTCAATATTTATATTTTTCTTCCTATATTTCAAGCATCCCCAACAGTTCTCTTGCTGGGCCTATTTATACCTGCATGGTCCACTTCATGTGTTTTTACAGATCAGATATCTATCTGATTTATCATTATCACGATTCCATTTACACTTAGTCACGTGTCTCGTGTCTCTTTAATTCCCAAGCTATGAATTTTTAAGTTCACATAACCGAAATCAACAAATTTTAGCTGCATTTTATTGATCAACTGCTCATTTCAAAATCAAGGACTGCAATAGGAGAGAGTGGCATAAGCACTGACTTTAACGATGATGATCATCTGCAACTTTTACTTTCATTTGCGTCAGTTTTCTGAAGAGATACTCAGATGTTCCCCTGCAGCGACGTATGCTGCAGTAGCGCTGTCATAACATCGGTCAATTTGTGCTGTGCAAATTTTGAGGATGCAGAGAATACATTTTGGGAGTATATGGAGCGATTTCGAGCCTTGATAAAGTGTTTGTAACGCTTTACACATAGAGGGCGGATAGCTGGCCTGACTGGTTGTAGCCGAGTGTAAGCAAAACTCACGTTTCTGATATTTCACAGGGGGTTATTATCAGCGTCGTTGATCCCATGCACACATGGGGTAGTTTGCAAAACACTCCACTACAAACGGCGTTACTGAACAGAAAATAAACAGTGCATAGAGCAACAGAAATATTATACGCATACATGGGATGTTCATACAGCTCGCGCATCCACAGACTACCCACTCATCAGCGAGTGAAAGTGTGTGCGTTCTGCCTTAAAGGATCAGTACCTAATTCTACTTGTTACATGTTGTTTATCGGGAGCTACCGGGACAGTGATAAAGATCGACCAGTCGATCGCGATCGACGGGTTGGCGACCACTGGTGTAACGAATACAGATGAGAGTGCCTGTGGTTACCATCAGAGGGCACTCCATCCTGGACTGTCTCTTCCCCAAGGACTACATAACACTACATAAGCCTGGCCATGTTAGTCATTCATTGTGAAGTCTCGTTTTGTCACACTGCATTTCTGAGTGTTATCCCTGGTTTAATGTCTCCCGGTTTCGTTGGAATTCTTGCCTCTGTCCCTTGATTTGTTTGCCTGATTGGACTGCCTACCTGTGTATGACCTTTTGCCTGTTCTCGGACTACGATTGTGGATTACCCTTTTAATAAAGTTGTATTTGGATCGTCAACCTTTCTGTCTCAGAGCGGTTCATGACAAAAGAAAGGAATAAACACAGTCACTAGGAGGTTGTGACGGCTGTCAATCAAAATGTGGAGCAGTGATTCGTTCCATGTGTTCTCTGTCAGAAAACGAATGGATAATTCGGTAAATTGGTTATACTCTTACTATTTACAGGTGCTGGTCATAATTAGAATATCATCAAAAAGTTGATTTATTTCACCAATTCCATTCTAAAAGTGAAACTTGTATATTATATTCATTCATTACACACAGACTGATATATTTCCAATGTTTATTTCTTTTCATTTTGATGATTATAACTGACAACTAAGGAAAATCCTAAATTCAGTATCTCAGAAAATTTGAATATTACTTAAGACCAATACAAAAAAAGGATTTTTAGAAATCCTGGTTAACTGAAAAGTATGAGCATGTCCAGCACTCGATACTTAGTTGGGGCTCCTTTTGCCTGAATTACTGCAGCACTGCGGCGTGGCATGGAGTCGATCAGTCTGTGGCACTGCTCAGGTGTTATGAGAGCCCAGGTTGCTCTGATAGTGGCCTTCAGCTCTTCTGCACTGTTGGGTCTGGTCTGGCATATCACATCATCTTCACAATACCTCATAGATTTTCTATGGGGTTAAGGTCAGGCGAGTTTGCTGGCCAGTTAAGAACAGGCATACCATGGTCCTTAAACCAAATACTGGTTGCTTTGGCACTGTGTGCAGGTGCCAAGTCCTGTTGGAAAATAAAATCTGCATCTCCATAAAGTTGGTCAGCAGCAGGAAGCATGAAGTGCTCTAAAACTTTCTGGTATACGGCTACGTTGACCTTGGACCTCAGAAAACAAAGGAAATGCAAAATTTACGTTCATCAGAGAACATAACTTTGGACCACTTTTTGTCTTTAGCCCAGGCGAGACGCTTCTGACGCTGTCTGTTGTTCAAGAGTGGCTTGACACAAGGAGTGCGACAGCTGAAACCCATGTCTTGCATACGTCTGTGCGCAGTGGTTCTTGAAGCACTGACTCCAGCTACAGTCCACTCTTTGTGAATCTCCCCCACATTTCTGAATGGGTTTTGTTTCACAATCCTCCCTCTCCAGGGTGCGGTTATCCCTATTGCTTGTACACTTTTTTTTATACCACATCTTTTCCTTCCCTTCACCTCTCTATTAATGTGCTTGGACACAGAGCTCTGTGAACAGCCAGCCTCTATTGCAATGACCTTTTGTGTCTTGCCCTCCTTGTGCAAGGTGTCAACAGTCGTCTTTTGGACAACTGTCAAGTCAGCAGTCTTCCCAATGATTGTATAGCCTACAGAACTAGCCTGAGATACCATTTAAAGGCCTTTGCAGGTGTTTTGAGTTCATTAGCTGATTAGAGTGTGGCACCAGGTGTCTTCAATATTGAAACTTTTCACAATATTCTAACTTTCTGAGATACTGGATTTTCCTTAGTTGTCAGTTATAATCATCAAAATTAAATAATTAAACATTTGAAATATATCAGTCTTTGTGTAATGAATGAATATAATATACAAGTTTCACTTTTTGAATGGACTTAGTGAAATAAACTTTTTGATGATATTCTAATTATATGACCAGCACATGTACTACAAATTAATATATAAGACTGTCAATTAACTCATTTCATGTTGTTTTATATTTTATTTGTTGATTATTTATTTTGTTGGATTTTAGTTGGACTTGGTCAGAACTGTTTCAGAATAGTGATCTGCATGATGCCTTTGGGCTCAGTGATGTTGAATTTAAATGGCATCATGTAAAATAAAGACTTTATGTTAGATTTTGATGTAATGGTGTTTTCTGGAAGGGACTAGAGAACACGTATTTTTATCAGCTGAAAGGCAGAATATAAATAATTTTTAAACATTAGACATAAGTTAGACATTATGTAACCGTGTCAGGTAATGTTTTAGTGTCTGTAACATGTCCCACATACGTAGTAATTGTCCCACATTTGGTTTGTTTGATGGTGGTCACCCTACTTTGTCCTGTGATATTTTATATTATTACTTATTATAATAAATAAATGAATTAATTAATTACTTTTTAGAGACACGCTGCTGTTGGCTATATGTCCTTCTATCTTTTTTGGACCTCATAACCAGAAGAAATAATAAAATAAAATAAATGTCCGGCACGTGCTCCTCAAAAGAAACCATTTCCATTCGATATGCATATCTGAGGGGTTCAGCTGACAAAAAACATTTGGGAACCCCTGACCCACATCACTCACCTGAGGAGGATAAGAGCAGCATGTAGCTTTACAGGCAAATGCTGACAGACAGATGGAGATGATAAACTCAAGGATGGTGAATACCAGTGATACACTACTGATTCCCCAAAAGAGAGTCTGAGAGAGAGAATTCAACATTAGAATAATAATAATAATGAGAAAATAATTAGCACACACTGGCTGCTCAGCAGTTCAGAATCTACCTTCATTTAAGTTCATATAGGGCCCTGTCCACACGAACACGGATATTTTCAAAACCCCAGCTCTTTCTATGCGGTTTGGCTGTTCGTCCACACGCAAACGCAGTATCCGGTTACTGAAACCGGACTTTTTTGAAAACTCTGACCAGGGTGAAGATTTTTAGAAACTCCGGTTACAGCATTGTCGTGTAGATGGTGAAACCAGAGATTTCGGCTTTTTAAGTCAAAGTGCGCGCCATTCTGTCCAAAAAAAAAAAAAAAAACTTGAGTTGCAAATTCAAACATTTCGCTGTTTTAATTTTAATTAATGCTCGAATAACACGCCTGTTTCTCCTTCCATTAAATAATGGTCTGTGCCGTGGCTGGGATATACATAAACCTACCAACTGATGTGGCATAATTTTTGGAATGAGTTATCACGAGAGGGAAAAAAAAAACATTTTAGTCGCATAACACCGGTTATAGCGCAAATATGGAATGTGAATTCAAGTCTTAATTAAAGGGGTTTAACTGATCAAAAGTGACAAAGACATTTATACTGTTACAAAAGATTATATTTTAAATAAATGATGTTTATGCAATCATTATTTCACATGCCCCCTCATCATTGCTGGGCAGCCGCCAGCTCTGATTGCACTTTCATTTTCTCTATTTGAAAGTTTTTTTTGCTGTTATTTGATATTAAGTTTTTAAAATGTGATGTTAAAAAATAAATGTTAACAGTTAAACTTTAAGCCTAGTTTATTAACATTTTGTTGCAGTGATTGGGGACAGGTGGGGCTTGAAACCCTTTCCTACCTCCGAAGTGGGGAATGGCAGAAAAAGTTTGAGAAACACTGAGTTAGCTAATGATTTGTTTTGTTGACTGGAGTTGGCTGGCGCCAGTGTCCTATGAGGTGAAGCCAGAGAGTGCCAGGAACTGTGTAGAACCAATGACACTGAATTGTAACTTAAGTTGCTGTTTGCTCCAATACAGTCACACGTTTTGAGGGGGTTGCATAATTTACTTGTGACTAGAGATGTCATCGTTAAGTAGCCTAAATCAGTAAAAGTATCGCAATATATTTCTAATACAGGAACGGCAAATTAGCATGTTACCTTTTACTTGAGAACATTTTTCAATAAATAAATAAATTAATAAGTATGCCGCAAGTTTAAGCCCCCAATGGTAGACCCAAAGTTACGCCCTTGCTGAGTCCAAAGTAAAGGAACTTGTAGAAGGGTTTCACTGAGCCATGGCATCCCTCAGTCAGTGCAATGTGCATCGGTGCCGTGGATGTGACCCATGTGGAAATCAGGCAGCCAATCATAGCGTGGTTTTGCGTTCTCATGTGGACAGAGATTTTGTGTGGACGCAGTTGTTTTTTAAAACTGAGGAGGAATAACTCCAGTAATAAAAATACCCATGTTTGTGTGGACTAGGCCTAGGAATACAACATATTTATGAGTATAAAATGAATTTATAATGTTAATGCTCTCTTGCATTGTAAAGATCAGTAAAAGTAAAGGCTGATTTATATTTCTGCGTCGGACCTACGCCGTATCCTCTACGGCGTAAGTTACGCGTTGGTTTTCATTTATACTTCTGCGTTGTTGTCCGCGTCAAAGTGCAATTCCACATGCAGACCACTAGTTGGCAGTGTCCACGGGCATGTTGATGGGAACCCACAGTATCAAGGCAAAAGCCGAATAAGAAGCAGCTTGTTTACATTGTCGGAGTATCAGCAGCCGTCATAGCGTCAGATAGCGGCTTTTCTTGCAGCTTGATCTGTTGTATGTAATACAAATTAGACATCTCTAGTTGATTAGTAGAGTTACATAAGAGGCGATCTGGTGCTGGAATGCGTTTGTGAAATCATGCAGAGCTCGTGTTGCTGTTTTCAGTATCGGTAGCTCGTGCACAGGCTATAGCGCTTCAAAGGATTGCTGTTGCGGTGAATATTCATTCTGTTGAAATCACAAAACAAAATACACCATAATGTGTCCCTGTTCTTGATATACAATCACTGATTAACATCTTTGGTTTAAATGAGAAAATAAATAAACTATTCACAGCGGGTCTATGTATTTATTCACTAACATAAAGAATCTCTGCACTACAAAATATTGTTATATAGCAGATGAAATAATGAATCTATCATCCCATTTCTAGACACACACACTCCTATCGCAGATTTTATTATTTATTGACCTGAGGAAGGGGTTCTGGCAGACCAATCATAGCGCTTGGGGTCCGTGTAGAATTGACACGTTGTTAAATTTTTGGAGAGGTGCGCGTCAGGGTACGTCGTAGGGTAAGCACGCATCACACCACACAGCCTACGGCGTAGATACAGACTACACTCAACGCAGAAGTATAAATTGGGCTTAAGAGCTATATAAATTACTTCTGAAAAGCCTGGACAGATGAGTGCAGATTGATTTTTGGCTAGTGTACTGACCTGATCTTATTGTAGTTATAAAATAATTGTGAATATAAAATTTGGTGACTTACCTTATACCTTGCCTCAATATAATAACAATCAGAATCGTTGCAGTAATTGTACATGTTGAATGGCCCTAGACCGAAATCCAATGAAATAATGATAAAGGAAGTGCCTGCAGATAAAGCACTGAAAATATTCATCCCAAGTGAACCTTTCACCTATAGATAGAAAACAACAACATCATAAAATAGATTCATAAATTAATGAGAACTTACGCTTGTTGACATAGATGGAAAGTAATTAAAACCAAACCATCAGCAGATTTAATCAGGGTGAGATCCTCCCTGTTATACTAGTGTAAAACCGCAAAAAGCAGAGGAGAATAGTACACATCCCTGCGGTAACCCTGAAATCAGATGAGATTCCACTGGTATAAACTCTCTGGGGCCTACTTCTTAGAAAATTATCAATCCATAAAATCAACCAGTTACTTAAACCTAGTTCATTTAATCTTCCTTTTAAAATGTGTGGTGGTACAGTATTGAACGCCGATGTAAAGTCCATAAAAATAATTCTGACATTAGCATTTGGCTTGTCTAGATGGTACTGGACCTTATGTAGTAAGGTCAGAGAGGCATCTACCGTGCTCCGATTTCTGATTGGGCATATAAGCAAATTGTAACGGATCTACAGAGCCATTTCTTTGTGTGAGCGAATCTAAACGTAAATAGACACTCCATACACTTGCACAAAATAGATGTTAATGCAACTGGGAGGAAGTCTTTAAGAGCTCTGGCCAGAGATGTTTTAGATACTGGAATTACTGTAGTGCTTTTCCATGTGGCTGGTGTATACATGCCCAGTTGCTCTGCACACTCTTTTAGAACAATGCCCTTAAGGCCGTCAGGGCCAGTAGCTTTATTTGGTTCATTTCTGCGGAGCACTTTGATAACCTCATAGGTATAGATTCTGTGAGAGTATCAATATTCGTAGCAACTGCAGTGTTATCATTGTACCTGTTTCTGTTGTCTTCCCATCATTGTTTAATCCCCTCCATGCATCTCTGACATTACCAGTTGTAAACTTCTTCTCAACTTCCCCTTTATAGCGTATTTGTGCCACCCTAATCTTACTTTTAACTTCTTTATTTAGCTCTTTTACTGTATTTGTCTCCTTCCGTAAAAAGCTTATCTCTTCTTGTTTAAAGATTGTTTAAGATCTTTGTTGATCCAGGGTTTATTATTCGAGACTATTCAATTTTTTTTAGTTTGAGCCACAGTTTCTGTACAAAAGTAAATATAACCAGTGATAGTGTCATTCAGCATCCCATGATTGCTGCTGCAATTAAAATCATTAAAAAACCCATTCGGTGCTCTCAAAGCAGTCTCTAGGGGTGTACTCACACTAGGCACTCTGAACCGTGCCCGAGCGCGTTTGACCGCCAAAGCCTGGTTCGTTTGACAAGTGTGAGTGCTCCGTTCTGTACCTGGGTGCGGTTCGTTTGGCCCGCTTGGAAGCGGTGAGCCAGACCTCGGTTCGGTTGGCCTCGGGCACGCTTCGCATGCAGTGTGAGCACTAACCGTGCCGGAGCACGGAACAGCTGTGCGCTACTACAATCGTGCTCGGGAACGGTACAAGGCAACCGTGCCTAGTGTGAGTCTTTAGTCCATGACTGCACCCGCTGGACAAAAAGTTTAGCCCTTTAGCAGCGCTGTTTTGGACTGTTCAAATGAATTTGATTACTGGATCACTGAACACTTTCCCAGAGTTTAACGGCTTAAAATGGCCTGATCACAAACAGAGAAGCAGGTTAAAGAGTTTGAGAATGGACGTTTCCTCCTCCCAGGGTTACAGGTGCTGTAGATGGTCATAAACTCCCGACTTCTTACATCATCTAACTACTTTACGAAAATTACGTTAATGACGCAGCTTCACTACTTCTGTCATTTATTTTAACGTGTAAGGACTTTAAATTAATTGCATGTGTTAACGCTGACAGCCCTAATATATATATAGTCGTTTTTACAGCATTCGTACAGTCCAGTGCTGGTCAAAAGGGAAAACTGGAAATCCTCCCTTTTACTGTAAGTCTAAAACAAATCCTCAGTATACATTTTTACTGTGTCAGATATGCGATCATTAAAATATATTGGGTGTATGTGGACTCGTGTTAAACATTGAAATTTAGATGAATTGGATGTCATAGGTCAGTCTGAAGTGAGTATGGAGTTATCGTTTGCAGCTCAAAAGTTTATCTTAAGGTCCTTTTTATTTTTTTATTATTTATTGTAAAATAGGTGTATGATGAGACAACAAGGGAAACAGGAACTGAACACAGAGACAAATAGTAATAGAGAAAACATTCAAAATACCATACAGAGCACACCACTGGGACCATGACACTGACAAGTTTGGCTTCTTTATAAATTACGGTCACTGATGCCCATACATTTATATGGAAGGAAAATAAGGCAGAATAAATCTTGCAAACACAATAGGGTTCAGGCACTTCCAGTGCTTATATCCCTAAAATAACCAGTGTTTTGTACATACCAAACACAAACCGGAGGGTGAATTCTGATTGTTTTCTGCAGCAATGGAGAGAGAGCCTGAGATAATGTACTGAGAGCAGAGAGAGAGACAAAAATCAAGACTTCTGCTGGAATATGTAACTTGTGTTATAAAAGATACTTAATTGTATAATTGTTTCTTACGATGATAGATCCCCAGTAAGGAATTCCACTAATGACAAAGACTGATTCTGCATGAACTGTAGACACGATTCCCAACAGGAGAATCAACAGACCGGTCATTATCTGGACAGTCTGTGAAGGACAAGAGAGGCTTTTATAGAGCAAGTAGAACAGTTAACATTTTGGGGGACATTATAAAATGTACAATATATTTATGTTTAGCAGCTGTAGTTATGAACTTATGCTTGCAGTACAACAATATCTAGATACTCTCATTGCATGAATTCACACACATTTATGGATTACCAAAATCCGTCCATTATTATTATTATTATTATTTTTGATAGTTTGCAACTCCTAAAACATTATTTTCTGTTTCAATAAAAACAAATGTGTATGCTTTGTTCATGTGTGTACCACTTTGTTCGTTTTGTTCTACCTCACACTGACATACACACATAAAGATCAATGATTTGGGTTTATGCCCAATGTCTCACCCCAATGGCTTTTGGTTGTCCTGTCAGAAACGGCTGAAGTCCATGAAGAGGTGAAACTCCCGCTGGATGCTGAACATAAACAGGCACAGGAACATCTGTCCCAGTTCCAGCTGTTGCTGGTGTTGGTGGTTGAAACTGGATGACAAGCGTCGAGGAGGTCACGGGTATGACAGTGTGGGACATTCTTGATTCAGAATCTGAAACTGACCTGTACAAAATCGTAATAAATCAAGATTAGATAAGATTATAAAATAGATTGTCTATGAAAACAAACTTTCCCATTTATCCCTTAAAATATGATCAATTATATTTATTATAAAAGTGCTCTTCGTGTTATGAATGCAGTTATGTCAATAGTAGTTATTACCATTGGTCAAATTGTCATCAACTATAATAACTCTATTAGACGATGAAAACAGAGAATATGCTATATAACAAACTGACCCACGTCATTCACATTTAAGGCATTTAACTGATGCTCTTTTCCAAAGACACTTACAAAAGTGTCCTACCAACCAATATAGAGGACATTCTTTCAGTAAAACAAATATATTAATAAAATGCAGCCATAACACAAAGATAGGCATCTGTATAAAGTTAGTCAGATAGTCAGTGTAAGTGTATAATGTGTTGTTTTACCGGTAAAAAGTCTTCTCTTCGGTTGGTTCACTGCACTTTGCTCTGTAGTTCAGTCACTCTTCTGAGATGAGCCCATGTAAGTGTGATGTTATAAGAGCAACTGCTGATACGGTTTCCCAGAATGAAGGAGAAGCAGGAAACAGCTGGAGCTCAGGTGGTTAGGAGCTGCCCCTTTAGTAAGATAATAAACCATAAAAGACAACTGTATTCTGTATGTTAGTTTGCAATAATTAACTGAAGTACTCATAAATGTTGTACTTCATAGCAAGTAATCTGCATGCTGGCATGTAAACGGTCTTGTAAATATTGTATGTAGCATTAGCTGTTTTCTACCTCTGTCTGTTTTGCTATCTGCTTTGCTTTATGTCGTCTGCTTCACTGTATCATTGGACCAGTCACTGTGACCGTTATCCTGATCCCGGGAGCTGAGAACACGAGACTGTGTGATTCGCTGCTGGATTGGACCAGCAGATTAGCGTTATTACCTCATGACGTTTTTATGGCATCAAATAACTAACTAAAACCAAACTTATTTTAAAAATGAATACTTAAAAACTGCCTAAAATGACAGAAGCCATCTTCAGGAAAAAATTATTTGAAGTGTAGTTTGATTGTTTAGTTTGTCTCACGTCCATTTGGATACATAGAGGAACGGGGTTATGAGGTATACTGGGACCAATCACCTGGGAGAGATCGAGACGCGCTGGCTTCAGTTTTCAACACGAGTGCGGCAGGCTTGGTTTATATTCACAGTGGCTGAATCCGGAATCACCCGGAAAACCCTCATTCACTATTCCCTACGTAGGTCCACTAGTACAGTTCACTTGAATGAATGAAAACGAGTGAGTGAATGTGTGCATCGGCTGTACACTGTTATTGCTGTCGTGCATATCCACTAGGGTTTCAGACACCACTACAAATGGCTGTCCCCTCAAATATGCCACTATTATAGGGGGCGAATTCAGCCAGTGTTTGACACTCGATCAGCTGGACCGGTGGTTTGGGCCTTGACTTTTGATTGTAAATGTGCCGTGAGTAAAAACCTTAAATCAATCAATTAAGAGGCATGCAATAGGCGTATAACCACATAGCTATCACCAATCATTTCTGCAGTTTGTGTTGTTTTATTTGGTTTTCAAGTGAACTGATTTCCTTTTATTCCTTTCTCATTTTGATTTGAGCTTGTTTTGTGCATAAGCACCTTTAACTCTGGTAGGAGGAAGTGTCCATTCTCTTCTCTTTAACCCGATTCTGCTTCTCTGTTTGTGATCTGGCCAAAGTCGTTAAACTCTGGGAAAGCGTTCAGTGATCCAGTAATCGAATTCATTTAAACAGCACTAATGTAAAGAAGGCCAGACGGTTCAAAAACCACTGCCAAGAATATTTGCAACGGAAACCCATGTCATCCAAGTTGTCCTCAACTGCGAAAGTTATTCTGCAGTGATGTGATAAATGGAAGTTAGACATGTTTTATGGTTTCATTCTTCTAGATGACAAATTTGAGCAAAATTTTACCTTATGGGGAAAAATAATATGGAAATAAGTGGGCCCATCAACTGTTTGGATACTGACATTCTGCAAAATATATTTTGTGTTCAGCAGAAGAAACACATTCAGACAGCATCATGAGAGTGAATAAATGACTGAATTAAAAAAATGTGTACCTTTAATGTTTTGAGTCCAAAAATAGGTTTCCTAAAGAAAAGAGAAGTAGAGTAAACATGTGAGTTCATGGAAGAAAGCATTTTGATTGGTAATGACAGTCATACGTCATTTCATGACGTCAGACGTAAAACGACACTGTCATTATTTCTACGCCAGCTAGAGGGCGCATGACTTTAAATCGTAAATATTGCTTGAAAAACGACCTATAGAGTCAGGGTTTTTTTGGAGGACAGGTTGTTTAAATTCTATAACATCTTGTTGTCTTATATTTGGGGTTCTGCCCAGAACTGAAAAACATCAACCAACTCTCATTAAGTGTAGATCAGAAATGTGTTATTTCAATATTATTTATATTTATAATTGAATCTATAATGTATTTGTGAAGTCTAAGTGCATGAGAGAGTTATATATACTGCATGAGCTGAAGTTGCATGACATATTACTGTCATATGGCAGGGAGAAGGACACAGGGAGATAATTTTGGTCATACAAAGAATGCCTGTCCATGCAGGAGTGATGTAAGCATGAAGTATACATTCTATTTTAAACAAACCAACATGTTTCTTTACCTTGTAAGGAATTACAAATCCTTTAGTCAGTGTATAAAATGTTCACCGTTGATGCACTGCCTCAGAGAAACATATACAGCTGGCACGAAGACAACAAGTTTCTCTCCTATGCCTGATACATATGGCAATAAAGAGTTTTTTGACAAGGCAACTGGTATCCGGTCCTGTGATTCAATCATAACGGGGACAAAGCTGAATTTTCAGATCAACATTAAGCAGCCAAGAAATACAGTGTGTAAGTGTAATGTGAGAAGATGGCGTGCCATCTGAAACTGCTGTTTTTAGCACTATGTGATCGGCTTAACGAGAAACATTCATATCCCTCCTGGATCAGATAGGTAATGAGGATCAAACACCTGTGTTTTTTGTCACTGTACCTACAAAGGTGAGAAATCAGACACACTTCTAGTGGAAATTAGTTAGTAGAGGAAAAGTTGATATAAAATCAAACTACAAAAGTCGTTACTAAATCAAATCTGGCAAATATAAGTCCAATGTTTTACACTATCAGTTACAATATTATTAGTTAACTTCAAGATTAACGGTACACCATTAAAAAGTTTAGATTGTCAATGTTTATTGAACAGAAAACTCATTGATAATACATATAACAGCCGCACGATTTTGTTTTAAATTCATTCAACAGTCGGCAGAGATTCCATTCTCACCGTCTTGTGCTCATCAAAAGAGGCCATAGTACAAGATGGCAGCATATCTACTCCTGATCAGAGCATCTGGACAGAGCTTAGTAAGCAGCTGGAAAACAAGAGCACTGCAAAGGCTCGATACAAGGGTTAAACTAAACAGACACAACATCTCGACTGCTTTAGGGTTTACTCATGAAAGTTAGGGCTGGGCGATATCGATCATATCTCGATATTGTCAAAATTATGATATTCGATATATATATCTATATGTTTGCAGTTGCTTTTCAATTAAAAATGTATTTTTTTATTTCGTCCCCATTAAAAACAACAAAAACTCTTCAGATAGAACCAAATTAAATACAAAATATTTACGTTTACTGAACAGGTTGAGATGACCAAAATCTTAAATCATGATACGAGTAATTTCATATATTTTTTAATGTATTTTTATAATTACAATATAGATTTATAATTTTTTTTTTTTTAAATAAGCAAAACATGCAAATTACAAGCAATATGACAAACAGTGCTTTATTCAGCTACAGTGGGTCTATTTAACAGCAGCAAGTCAAGAAATAAATCAAATATCAAATATATGTTAAACAAACTGCTCAGTCTCCACTCTATGAATGAACTTTAGGCTACACCAGTGTTTCCCAACCGGGGTGCCGTCTGACGAGAGCAAGGGTGCCGTGTTTAAGTCCTTAAAAAAAAAAAATAAATAAATATATATATATATATATATATATATATATATATATATATATATATATATATATAAATATATATAATATATATATATATATATATATATATATATATATATATATATATATATTATGATAAAATGTGAATAAAACAATTAATATATTTTGAATGAATCTAATGTCTGAAATAACATATCTAATGTCTGACATCAACGTCTGTATTAGGGTGAAACAGTTCTCGGTTCGCATGGTTCGGGACGCACCTGCACCGCAGTTCATCTCACATCTGATGACACATCTATAATATTGGATGTAACTTAAAAATAATGCTTTATAAATGTTTCTGTCGATGGATACTCGTGCTGGCTCCTTGGTGATACATTACAACAGTGATATTAAAAGAAAAAGGTGGGCAAAAACCTGGTGTAGAGCCAGAAGACGCGAATGAGAACCTCGTGCGCTGTGTGAAGATCTGTCTCTGTGCACTCATCCGATGGCGCGCACACGTCTCAAAGCACGCAAATATTGAGTTATCTTTCAAATCACAGCATTTGAACCGAAAAACACACAAAAAACTCACATGTCCATCTTGATGAGTAGCCTATCCTTGCAGACATAGTCTCTGAACTGTATACATTCGAGAAATACATATCCGTGCATTAGCTCTTAAAGGGGCAGTAGCCTTTAATGCTGTCTGCTCTATGTCAATAAAAGACAAGGACACCACTCACTGCTCTTGATTGAATAGCTTTTGTTAAGTATAATAGGATTAAGCTTTAATTTATACAGTCAAATATGCAATGTTATTTTACATTTGATCAATTTCTGTTCCTGAAAACTAATGTTAGACCTGAAAAACCTGGAAGCATTGTTTATGTTATTAGTAACTTTGCTCGATAGTAGTTATTTGTGCTGCTGCTTGTATTTAAATTAGTTGTGCTTATTATTTTCTTTATTTTTATTTGACAGTAGTCCTTTTTCCCTGAACATAGCAAATACCGAACCATACCGTGATACAAACCGAACTGTGAGCGATCTGTACCATTACAACCCAAGCGTAACGTATGCGAGGGGGTGCCATAAAATGGAGAGAATTTTCAAAGGGTGTCATGACTGAATAAAGGTTGGGAAACACTGGGCTACACAGATTTAATATTTCTGATATAATTTTGTTTTTGTGAAACGCATTAAGTTGTACAGAAGAAAGCCCAATCTAAGACCTGCCATGTAGGCTACGGTTTCAGAAACGGTCGCCTGGCCTGGGGAACGACATGACATCACACGCTCAGATTAGCTTAACCAACCGGCGGAAAGGGCCGTCTCATGACCGCCCACATGTGAAAAACAAATAATGAAGTCATTAATCCGTTTTTTTACCCCTGAACCAAAAAACAAAAAATCAAGCCGAAATCAAATTGGACAACAAACTATCAAAACATGTGCAAATGAAATATCGAATAAACCGATTTGTAAACCACCAACGAAAAACGAGAAAACTAGTTTTCCGTGCAATAATCTAAAGAAAAAAACGAATAAACAAGCCGTCTTCTCTTTTCTCGTTATTCATTTCAAGTAAGAAATGAAATGATCAGATGATACACGGACCCAAGCATGGGGTGGTTTTCTATTTTTCATTTTTGTTGAACATTAAATCACACAGAATTTGAGGTCCGGCCCTTTAAGAAAATTCATCGTAACACACGATTTCTCACTCAACTCTGTGTACGTTCACTAAAGACACACACTACTGTGTTTACTTGAATACTCGCCAGGACGTGCATTTTTACATTTGTTTGACCATTTAAACTCAATAATCCATGAAAGAACTGAATCGCGGTCGCATGTCGCACTACGCTTTTATATCTCTCGTGCGCATGTTTGTGTTGCTTTCTTTGTCATGCGCTGCGTGTATATATTCAACTCTTCTGCTTCCAGTGTTTAGTGAATGGTGGAAGCAGAGCTCTGCGTTATCAGGTAATGGTTTTGGGAAAGTATGCATTTTGAATTTGAAATATTCGATATTCACAATATTTTCAAATTTGACATCGTCGTCAAAATTATTGCGATATTCGATATATCGCCCAGCCCTAATGAAAGAGATCTTAAAACAAGTGGCAGTAGTGATGACACTGATTTTGAGCCAGGGTCCTTTTCCCCCAGACCAAAAGATGCCTGGACTATTAATTCTTTCCCCGCCAGTGTTTTTAAAAAAAGCCACCGCCAGAAAAATTAATAGCCCAAATAATATTTTCTTGTATAAATATCTAAGCATGCAATATATCAAAAGAAAGAGCAGACCCTCTTCTTTTAAACAATAAAAACATTATCCGCACTTTCTTAGCTACTGCATTGACAATGAGAATGGTATTTTTGCTATTCAAAAATCTTTCTTTGGGTCATCACTGCCAATCCATAGTTTTCACGTGTCGTCACAGGCTTCTAGGAACGCCACCTGGAGGGCAAAAAAATGCTTTCCTCATTGCCCGCCAGTCATTTTTACCAGGTTTGTAGTCATCAAAAAGGTGTGAACTGAATTTGATCTTTTAATATCACTGTTTTTGTACATTACGGCACTTTAAGGGTTTTAACCTGTCGTCAGTTCACCCTCCGACTGCTGCTTGATCAGCTCTATTACGTTTTTACTGTGTAATTCATCTGTGTTTAAAATTAAGTGGTGCAGCAACTCGATTTAAAATAAAACCCATATCAACAAATCCTAGATTAGCGTTAAACTTTGCTCAATTGAATTTTTATTGGTGCAGCTCACCCTATAGTGTTTTTCACATTAAGCGTTTTAAAAACGTCCCGCTGTTTATAGTGATTGAAATACTGAAGCAGGTGCTATATATGGATCATAAGTGCCCAAAACGTGCATCTTGATCACATATTTTTGTTTTAAGATGGAAATTTTATAGGCTTGTGCTGCAAAAGGTCTCTTTAAACTCTTAAAACCTTTAATATGTTCTTGTTTGCTTCTGTGGAGATGAGATATTTGTACCAGTCGCACTGAGACATTTCAAACGATACCAAACACATATAATATTGTATAGTGAGAATTGACATTTAAATCAAATAGATTTCAGGTGTTCGTGATCAATGCATGAGGGTCTGTAGGATGGGGGGAGTTTCAGGTGAAGGAAATACATGTAAATTAGACCCATTCGTGATGTCATTTGCAAAAAGTGTCTTTTGTCCTCCCAGATAAAACCACAGAATCAAGTGTGAGGTAGACCAGTGTAACACAAACACTGAATTTGCATTTCGAAGTGGTTTAAAGGTATTTGAATGCAACCAAATTAAATCCTTGGCTTTCTGTCCTCAAAGCACCGATGACACTATCATTCTAAATGAAGAAGTACTGATGGAGATGGCGGAACAAAAGTGGTTTAGAGAAGACCGAAAGAAGAAGTGCATTGAAAGGTAGCGGACAGCAGGTATTATAGGTGTGCCACTCTCAGTGGAGGTGACAATTGCTGAACCCTCATCCAAGAAATATATTTCCTTGAATGAGCCCAAAATGTCATATTATAGCCAGCTTGGAAGAGTAATTGTTGGTTATGACTCCAAAAAAATCAAAGCGATTGCCAAGTGGCACTTATACGTTTTTAGAAAAGTAAGGACCACAGAAAGGACTGATCCCATCCTGAGTTCTCTGCACCAAACAGAAGATTTACAAGATACTCAATACCCACCAAATGAGAAAACGATGCTCTGTTTATTGACAGGATACTTCCGGCAGACCTGCCAAAGGAACTGATTAATGGCCTTCAGCCTAAATGTGAATTCCCACACAGCCTGATTCCACAGGAGACTTTCTGCTCACAATGCAAGGGAAAACACATGCTAAGCGAGTCGATCCTCATAACATCAAGAGCGAAGATTTTGGCCTTCACTGGAGTTGTTGAAGGTAAATAAAATTTATTTTTTTAAAAGAAAGAAAAGAACAATGCTCACAAATGTTGGTAGTTCCTGCAGTTTGAAAAGCAACACCCTCTCTTTTAAGGGATTTCCACCCACTACAAAGTCTGCATCAACTGCAGAATGACTGCGGTATCAAGAGATCACAGATGGGATCCATCATTTTAATGACCACCTGCTGATTTCTCTGGGACCAATTTCACGCGATGCACCAGCTTAACTGTACTAACCAGTGGGAAAATCTTGTTGCAAAGCATTTGAAATGCTGTTTTGGTCATTCAGAAGTCTGTTGTCAAAGATGCTTGGTATATTTCCCTCCTAGAACTGTCTTACACGACAGGCATCTGCCTCTGAAAGCAAGACGTTTATTGCATTTCATCTGCACGCTCTGAGACGCAAATAATATGTTATATAAGCTACATAAACATGGCTTCTCCTATGTTTCTTAGTGATTTTTTTAGCGGCAGTTTATCAGGAAGACTCGTTGAATGGACACGGTGCTTTATTAGCAAATGTTTTATGCGATATTGCAATTTTGCGCATAAGTTAAATACGCAACTTTGGATGGAAACATAGCTAGTGATTGCCGTTACATGAACAGTTACAGGTCTTACAAGTAAAATGTTCAGAGTTCATGAGTTCTGGGATATGGTAGTTCTGTTTTAAACCATATATCCCCATTTTGGGTTGCTATTTGCTTAATTTATTCATTCAGATTTGATGTGTTTATTCGATTGTCTGTCTGACTGTAGGTCCTGTAAGAATATCAGAGCTTTTTAAAATGGGTTTATACAGTGCTTTCAGATTAGGTGTTATATAAGGGCCCATATAAGTTTGTCTTAAAATACTTCATCTGTCCCTTATTTGCGTTTTAATATCATACTTCGCAGACAACTAGCAAATCATGTTGATCCTGGGCCATGGAGGGAGTACAGCTGGGACGACAGCTTTAATTCATATTGTAGTATGCACTCAACATTGTAATGAAGGAGCTTTTTGATTTCAGCGATAAAGATTTCATTGGAGTGACATGCAGACAATTAGAGGGTGGTGGTGCATGCTTCTACTGAATAATTACCTTTTGAAGTAAGTTAGACCAAGTTGTACTGTATGTAAATGTTGCCAACTTAACTGTGAACAGCTTTTTAGTAATACAATAAAATAAATACTATTATCATTATACAGATCAATCTACCCAAGTGGATCCTGGTCCTGGGGAAGTCATTAAGAACAAACTGTATTCATGAGCTCTTTATATTTTAATTATATTATAAGGTGAAAGAAAGGAACTCCGGAAAAAGAGACGAGTCGAGAGAGCACGTATGGGTTTCACTTTATTTCTTGAACAGCACAAATAACAGGGTTTTGGAAATAATTCTACTCTTAGTTTACACTTGTAGTTCGGCTCATTCGGTCCAGACAAAAAACTAAAACAAAACATATAGTCATGGTCCTCTTAGCGTTCACACTGACATTTTTAACAGCGAACCTTAAGTTAATGGGCAACACCGGTCCTCTGATGAGAAGAACCACGTACATCGATCTATCCGCGTCGTCAAATCTGCAGACTTGTAGCGTCGCATCTTGTGACATCACATCCTGTTTTGGGTTCGTTTACATGTCTTTGGTCTGTGTTGCGTTCATATATCAATCGAACCACACCAGACTGCACCATCTCTTTAGCGGTCTCGGTCTGCTAGTTTGGTGCACACCAGGGTTTGGATGGCAGTGTTCTCATATGTATGAACCGCACTAACCGAGCAATCACACCAGGGTTCGTTTTAATCCAACCGAACATGACAAGTGTGAAAGCACCCTTATTTTTACTTTCCAATTTAGAGGTGATGAAACCCCCCTGCCTGTTGATTACTTGGCCAAGGTAAGTACAGCATGTCCTCCTATAAATCTATCAGTTTCCCTTTTTTAATACATCTTATGTAAAGTTACATGTTGGAGTAACTGTTGGCTATTTTGGACAGATGCCACCTGAGATCCTGCGGCGGTTCCTGATGGGAGTTGTCATAGATGATGGCGATGTGGTTTACTTGAGGCTTTCACTGACATGCCAGATTTTCAGGGATATTGTCAGCAATCCCAAATTCAGAGAACAGGCACACTTTATATGGCTGGACAGTAAGTCTGTCTGTCTGTCTGTAATGTCTATCTTTTAAAACCATTTAAAACTTTCAGGCTAGGCCTTCTCAGTCTAAAGTTTGTCTTGACAATTTTTTTTCTTTCTCTAGTTTATGTTGTTCATAAAGTGTCATTACTGACAAATCCAATAACACTCAAGCATATCTTTCTATAATGCATTTAAAAATACTTAAACTATGTTAATGCCTTTCTTCAAAATGATTCAATATTGTTTGTTCTGTATTTTTTCTAATTTAGGTGTCGTGAACTGGAGTGCTTTTTCGACACAATACAAGCAACAGTTTCGGGTGTCCTACTCGTTGACTCAGTGCTTGCACTGTTCAAGGACTGCCAGGATTTTATTCAGTTAAGGAGGTTGAGGGCTATTGCTCTGTTTTTTTAATGATGGAGGGGAATTTCAGTAGATTTAAATTCATTTTCATGTAATATATTTATATTATTTTATATAGTATGTGTGTGTGTGTGTGTGTGTGTGTGTGTGTGTGTGTGTGTGTGTGTGTGTGTGTGTGTGGTATTTATATATATATGTACATAATTCTGTAATTATAATTGTAAAAGTGTACTGCTAAAGTGACAGAAACTGTCCAAAAATATAATACGCTAAACTATACAAAACCATGACAGAGGAACTATTAAAATAAGTATATGCGGTGCCATTAATGTTTAAGGTAATATTGCAATTTACACAGTGCAACAATGTGAAAATAACCTTTTAAATAAACTCATACAGACACATTTGAGTATACTCCGTAATTCCTTATAATTACATCACTTTACCTCCGATGGCATGGTCAAAACCATGGTTATGTGTACTCAGTTTTGCTGCTGTTTTTAAAAAATATATATATTCTTTGAATTGTTATTACTATGTTATTGTTGTATTTGTATTGTATATGTGCACTGGAAGCTTGCGCTGTCACCACGTTATGGAGCATGTGTTTTAAAGATGCAACACGTAACATACGTGATGTCAAAACATGTGACGTCGCCGCGCTACAGTCTGCAGCTAGGCGTAGCTCAAAATTCCTGGGAAAGAGTTGTGATAATTTAAGATGTGTACTGTCCTGCTTTAGGGTAATTTAACATGTACTGCGATGATACTATTTTAGATCATCTTTGTCTGTTACTGTTACTAGACATTTTTTTTTGTTTTGTTTTTTACTGTAATTTAACACTATTTTTAACAGTGTGGGTGGCATGAAGATGAGTAAATGATGAGAGGGTTTTCATCTGCTGAAATATCCCTTTAAAGGTGCAGTGTGTGAATTTTAGCAGCCTATAGTGGTGAGGTAGTGAATTGCAATCACACAACGCTCACCCCTCCCTTTCGAAGCAAATAGAGAAGCTATGGGGGCAAAGATGTCGTCGTCGGAGAGAGCAGAGGGTGACTAGCGCTCTGTAGAGCAGTTTGTCCCTTTAGGGCTACTGTAGAAACACGACGGCGCAAAATCACTATAAGGGGACCCGCGGTGTATGAAGATAGAAATGGCTCATTCTAAGATAAAAACATAATGGTTCATTATGTAAGGTCTTTATACACCACTGAAAACATTGTTATGTATATTATATTGCATTTCTGTCAATAGAGCCTCATAAATGCTACACACTGCACCTTTAATGCGGCTCTATGGCAGATTGAAGAAACTGCAGAACTAATGGATGACTCTGGGACAGTGGATGAACCGGAGAGACACTGGAGCGGATCAATCTCAGGGAAAGGCTAGTGTCTGAACCGTCTGGATGATGGGACAATGAACACAACTACTGTGCCTGTAGATGTGAGTCTACATTGACAAATAAGTCATGAGAAGTACATCATTAAGATGAAAATAATTAAGTGACTGCATTGTTATTGCTTTAATTTTTATTTTTTAACTCACAGTGTGAACTGTATTATTATCTTACCATTATGTTATTAAATGTATTTCAATAGTACATCCAGCTCTGAATTTTGCCATTTATTTTAATAGATTTTTCTACGTACATTTTTAAGCAATTTTTGACCAATATGAGAATGACAGAATAAAACATTCAACTCTGAATTTACCTCTGTCACACAAAAAACAATCCCTTTGTAAACGTCTGTGCACGTTTGTGATTTTAGACCCAACAGACTGAATAGGACTTTTATTTTGGTCTAGTGATGTGACGTCATACGGCCGCGCCCCTGCTTCTGTTGCGACTCAGTTGAAGAAAGGTTTGTGTTTTAAGCTTTTACATGTGTTTAAAAATAGAAACAGTTTAAAGCAACGCAAAATGAACGATTGCACTGCCTTATATAAAATGTATTAACATTGTGTGAGTAAATCAACATAAAAAACCCCTGAGTAACAGATCAGTTTAACATATATTCAGTCTCTGGCGAGTGATGAGAGAAACGGACACTCCGAAGTCAAATGATTCAATTGATTCGAAACAATTGATTCAGTGATTCGAAGTGCTCAATCGCAATTTCTAAACATAATTAAATAGCTAAACTGTGTAATATTAAGTGTCTGTATAATTTGCATTACTTTATTAGTTTTGAGTGTTTGTAGTGATGATTTAAGTCCATTAACTCTCTCTGACTCAGTGACTGAACTGGAGCTGATTGAAACTCACTCTGTGTTTTTCTTTTTTAATTATTCTCATTTTAAACACACAGATAAACTCCTGGTGAAGCGACTGAGGTCCACACTATTATAAAGATGGCGTTTATTAAAGAGGAGATTGAAGACGTGAAGATTGAAGAAACATTCGGAGTGAAACATGAAGAAACTGAGGAACACACAGGTTGGTTTCATTCTCAAAGCTCACTCATTTGATCATTATTAAAATGTCCAGCTCTACAGAAATTAAGGATATTTTTGAAGAATCAGAATTAAAGTGCTTTTATTTGACATTGAGCGGGTCAGACGTGTTGAGATCACATATACAATGCTACATTCAACCTAAGAAGATTAAAGAGATTTGATAAGGATAACACAGAATGGCTTATAGTGCAGTGGTTCTCACCATATTTGACCATAGAACCCACATTTTTTATATATTAGGGGTGCTCCGATTGCTCGGAAACCTCTATCGGCTGATAATCGCTTTGGGATGATTGATCGGCGGTCTCTAAAAAGGCCGATCTCATGCTGACTACACATAAAGCCTCGCGCCTGCCGTGAGAGCTAGGGCATGCAGCGGCACCGACTCATTCTCTTTCCGGCGCGGGTTAAATAATTATAATGCTGAAGGTGAGGCACAATTCATATTTCTGTATTAAATAACTTACAAATTAATTTGAAAACTGAATCACCACATGCACACTCTCTCTCTATTCCCTCTCAAAAGGCTCAAATCAGATGGCTTCACTTCATCACATCTGCACTAAATCGAGCTACACAGGATTTGCCACTTGCACAATCGAGGCAGTGTCGCATCGTCACTAAAGTTTATCATTTGCATTTATTTTTAAGTCTAGCCAGTGTTCACTTCATTGCCTTACACAAATCAAGACGAGCAGCACTCACAAAACACAGCCACACCAAACACCGCCACGTTAGCCAAGCGCAATTAGTTAATGCATTAGTTAAAATGAACTAATCATGACCAATGCCTGTAGCTTTACTGTTTTTGAAAAGTTTATCTTACTGTACATATTTACATTAGTTCACATAGCAGTTGACACACACTAAGGAGGAACATTTCTAACTCATCATCTTACGAAATGTAAAAATGTTGTTGCGTTATGTAGGGATGCGCGGTACACCGGTACTGGGAAAATACCGGTATATATTTTATTTCAAACGGTACGATATCATGATTTTGCTCATTTCGATATTTGCTGCTTTTCCGAAGTTCACCGCTAGGTGGCAGCGCGCAAATGTGCAACAGAATAAATGAATACAGCAGTTGACTCGCTCAACACGCACAAAACTCATTAATAAAGACAGGAGTAGACATTATATTTGGAATTACTTTGCTTATACAACTTCTGAAGAACCATCAAACCTTGCCATCGGTCACTTAATTCCTGACTTATAAGACATTAAGAGATCGACAGGTGAGTGCATCATTCAAACGATCTAATTTAGACATTATTTTCTTTCAACACTTATCAACACACATACATAAGATCGTATCGTTTAAATATAAAGAAATCTCCAGCGTTCATTTCAACCAGTGACGTTTAGACCTCATAATATTTGCACGCAGACTATGCACTATTTACATCCACGAAAGACATAACCAACTGTGTTTATGTGACTAACGTTACTCATGTGACATATTTGACATAATTTCGAGTGTATTTGACTAAGGAAAAACAACTTAATTTGAAATGCGTGAGCTCTTTAGGCTTGTGTGTTTATTGTTGGTATGAGTGCAAAGAAAACTCTCAAAGTGCTCCCATCCCATATGTATTACGAAATGCTATAAAATCGTTTAAAAAGACGTGGGCATTGATTTCCGTCAGCTGTGCCGCAGCGGAAGCGAAAGTGTTGAATCTGGGCGCGCAGGTTGCTTTTATAGTGCAGGTGCGATGTCTTTTGAAGCCAGAAGCAATTTGCTCATTTGAGAGAATGGAGACGCGCAGTAATGCTGAAATTACTTAAAAGTAAGTTTCCAAATGACTGATTGATGTGATAATCTTTGTTGATTAATTTAATAATAAACATTTGCGGTTATTTCACGCTTCATAAACCTAAAACTTGCGAGAGTTATTCAAATTATGCGCAATACCCGCATCAAAATTCAGACCCTGTGTGGTATCGATTTAATATCGGCACTTCGGTATTAGATTGTAGTACCGTACCGAAGCCAAAATTGTGGTATCGAGCCACCCCTAGCGTTATGTAACCTAATGTAATTCTAAATAGCAGTTACAGTAATAACAGCAGTCGTCTGTGTTCTTGCTCTGCTATGAACCAGCTTCAAGCTTCAGCTTTATTTAGAAACATGACCATATTCTCTGGCTGAATATTTCAGAACGCATGGCCTTATTGTTTCCATGCAGACGCGTCATGCTTCTCACGTGACACACCGCAGCCGCAACAGCGCTGTATGACAGCTCAGCTGTATCGGGTTTATTTAGTTTCTTTTTTATTCAAAATATTCACAAACTTGCTAACTATGTCATGAACTATCTGATATTCTGATGTTCAAATATGTGTGTAAATGTGTGTTAGTTGATCTAATACTGCGCGACGGGCAGCGCCACGTCAGTTTGTGCCTGAGAGAATCGGATCTCGGATTTAAATTACATCACATAAGTTTATCTTCGTCTCACGAAATACATGAAAGCGCCCGCTGCTGAACTGGAGAATAGAGTAAACTATATAGTCACTGTATAATGTGTATCTGATGTAAACAAAACAGGTAGTCAAGTTATCTAAACATTAAATTGTCACATGTTGGTTATTTTTATCAATGTTTTGGTTTTTCTTTTGTTCTGCTGTGCTCTTTTGCATGCAGTTGGTTCTGATGCTTAACATGTGTTTCTGTTGCCTTGCGCTATTAAATTGGTGTTAACTTTTTCTTTCTTTTTTCACCATAGACCTGTTGGCACTGAAAAAGGAGAGTGAAGTTCTGAATGAAATAGAAGAGAAAGATCAATATAACAATCATCATGATTTCATTACTGGAGAAAACACTTTTACTCTCTCACAGACTGAAAACACTTCCTCACGGAAAATAACTCAAATGACTGGAACTAGTAATTTCACCTGCCAACAGTGTGGAAAGAGTTTCAGAAAAGAAGGAAGTCTTAACGTCCACATGACCATTCACACTGGAGAGAAGCCTTACCGCTGCAAACAGTGTGGAAAGAGTTTCAGTAGAAAAGGAAACCTTAATGCCCACATAACAATTCACACTGGAAAGAGACCTTACACCTGCTCTCAGTGTGGAAAGGGTTTCATTCATTTAAGACATTTTAAAGACCACTTGGCAATTCACTCTGGAGAGATACCCTACCCATGCCCTCAGTGTGGAAAGGGTTTCAATCAGAAAGGACATCTTAATTACCACTTGAGAATCCACTCTGAAGAGAACCCCTACAAATGCCCTCAGTGTGGAAAGAGTTATAGTCAGAAAGCATATCTTAAAATCCACTTGAGAATTCACAATGGAGAGAGCCCCTATACATGCACTCAGTGTGGTAAGAGTTTCGGGATTAAAGGACACTTTGAAGACCACATGAGAGTTCACACTGGAGAGAAGCCGTTCTCCTGCTGTCTGTGTGGAAAGAGTTTCAATAGAGAAGGAGCCCTTAAAGTCCACATGAGAATTCACACTGGAGAGAAGCCTTACACCTGCCAACAATGTGGAAAGAGTTTCAATCAGAAAGGACATTTTACAGTCCACTTGGCAACTCACTCTGGAGAGAAACCCTACACATGCCCTCAGTGTGGAAAGAGTTTCATTCAGAAAGTACATCTTAAAAAACACTTGGGAATTCACTCTAGAGAGACGCCAGAAAGAGTTTCAGATATAAAGAAACCGTAACCTCTAGAGGTTGACGGCCGCGCCGGTGCGACCAACTCACTTTTTTTCTCATCAGTGAGAAAGAGACTCAAAATACTATACAAAGTCATTCACATGGTAAATGGGAGAAAAATAATGTAGGAAAAATCAAGTGAAAAGGAAGCCTTAACCGGCACATGAGAGTTCACACAGGAGAGAAGCCGTTTACATGTGGGCACTGTGGGAAAAGTTTTGGGAATAAAATAGCCCTTAAGTGCCACATGAGAACTGGTTTTATGTGTCATTAGTGTGGAATGAGTTTCACAGACGTTAAACACCTCATGTTTGAGAGACTGATTATAATGTGCTGGTTATTGTAATGGTATTAAATCACCTTAGAGGGCTGACTTCCCAATTAATGTCCAGTGACTGAGAGAGGAGTGAAGAAGCCAGAGTCAGATTCAATGTGTTGATTAGTCAAATGAAGAATTAACTATTTACATTTTTACATGTCAACAGGAGTATAACTCTCTATCAAATTAAATTCCCAAACCCGTGTAGGCCTGCACAAAATAATAATCAAACAAGATGTGGAGATCTGGGGCCTGTACCATGAAGCCGGTTTAGCTGGCTAACCAGATATGTTTAAGCTTAGTTTGTGCCAATCCTGGGTTTTAAGTACCATTAAAGTGGTTTGGCTTTTAGCAGTGTTCATCTCCATTGTAATTTACGCTCATGCTAACCTGCTCGGAGCAGGTTATGTTCGGGATAAGAGATCGCAAACTGAATTTGAACCAATCAGCTGTGAGCAAAGTGTCTCATCTCTGATGCAATAAAGTCACTCCCCTGTTTCTCTTGCTCCAAATTAAAGTACTTAATATAATAATTGTATATAATTTATAATTATAAAGTGATATTTTACATTGTAAAATATGTTCAAACTGCTGATGTCACACTTTCACATGCACGCGCTCCACAAACTCAAGATCAAAGCCTGAGCTGACAGAGAAAGCTGATGATCAGCATCATGGGACCAACAAAGCCTGAATTGATTGGTTTGGTTTTGTCAACTCGAAACTGATCCTATAACCCTGAGTTTGTTAATCTACCATCATAGTACAGGCCACTGGCAATGGCCACTTAACCACTTGCACGCCAGTGCGGTTAAGCCAGGGCTTTCAGTTAATGTGGCCTTATGGTTAGAGAGTCGGTCTGGTAACCTCGAAAGTCCAAAAAGTCCCACTGTCAGGCCAGAAACTCTGCAGCGTTTTACTAAAACCCTCCCCTAACACATCACTCTTAAAACAACAACTATCACTTGGGAATAAGATCTCTAGTGTTCCACTAACCAGACAGACTCCAGACAATGCCTTAGACCAGTGGTCGCCAACCCAAGTTTGGCAAATAAACAACAATAATTTGCTTAAACAAAGAAAAGAAAAGAAAAAAATCGACAGATGGTGTTGTAAAAACTCTGAATCGGCCATGAAAAATCTATAGGTAGATCTTGCCTTTCATCAAGGCTGAGGTCAGGGATCTTTGGCTTGAAAAGGTTGGTGACCACTGAGCTAGAATATGCTTTAATCTGAGCCGGAGGACCTCAGACCAATTTCATAGAGAATCCCACCAGCAAAAAGAGTATAACAGTTTTTATAGAATAGGAGCATAGCAAATGTGACATGATTCATTACATAATCTTCTATTATATGATTGGTTCTTCATATGTGTTATTCAGCAACTGTTATGGTATGATCAGGTATTGAGCAACTGAAATTTTGGGGGCAGACTGCTGTATCTAGATCACAGATCATCCACCCTTTTTGTTTCTCTTTTCTTACGCTATTTACATTTGTTTTGGTATATAATCATATCAATATTAATAAGTAGCATTAAAAAAATATGAACAAATAGCCAAATTTTCTGCCATATACAATAAACAACTTTACTCTGGTTTCAGCTCACTCCAGTCTAAACTAAATGATTTAGGCTATTAATTTTACTACACATTGCCAGTATAACTAAGCTCAAATACTGTGGGTAATTAAAACGAATTATTACGAACCACTCTTTCTAAATTGGGTAAGCACACTTGTGTTCTCATTTCAGAGGTGCTTGAGTAAATGACTAAACCAATTTGTGTTGGACAGATCAGAGGTCTCATTTATGACCGTTGTGTACGCACAAAACAAACCCTGAAAGAGGCGTACGCCGAAAGTTTTATAAAAATTAACTTGACTGGAAAATTTGCGCACCTGCACGCAAAACTCTGACCACATGCGTACAAACATTTTAGAGTGGAGCAGTTTGTCAACGCTGATGGTGAGCTAAGGGATTGACGGCAGATGAAGGAAATTAACTTTCTCATATACCGTAAACAAACAAATCACTTTTAATCTTCATTAAGCGTCCTAATCATAATGCACGTTCACAATAACAATTTAAATACATAAATGGCAATAAATGATCAAATAAAAGTGCATTAATTAAATTTCCTTCATTTTAATTTTCTAATGATCTCACGTGGGGGTATGGGTGTACCACTCATTGTCTGATTGGTATGACAAACATATAAATACTACAGTGAGACTTCTGCAAGTAGTATTGAATGATGGATGTGCAGGCGTTGCCATTGGACTATGCCAAAGGCAGACTTAGGAGGGAAATAGTGTTTAGAGACCATGAAGATTTCCTAGCCCACGATGATGACCGGCTAATAAGCCGATTTAGGCTCCCTAGAGTCTTGCTCTTGGATCGGTGTGCTGAATTGGGCCCAACATTACAAAGGCCAACTACACGAAACCGCGTCATCCCGGTACCAACCCAGGTTCATTCAGTTTTAGTATTTTTGGCAATTGGGAGTTAGCCGATAGGTAAGTTTACAACTATCATCATCGCGATTTGTTTCTGCACAAAGCTTCTTGTGGAAACTTATAATTCCTTTCATTTCTCATAGGTCTGGGATTTCCCTGAGCTCCTGCTGTTTTGAAAGGGTTTATTAAAATGTTAGATCAATACATACAGTTTCTTTACACTATTTGGGAACATTTGCAGCAATGTCCACATGAGAATGAGTTAATTTATGTGAATTCGAAAACATGTGCATTCAATAAATGTGCAAGTTATTTGTGAAGCCAACGTGACCCTGACAAACGTGGCACGATGGCCTGGTTCAACACATGGCTTGTTTACTGTAGTGCACAGGAGTGTAGGGAACAGACTTGAGGCAGGTGCTGTGTGCGATGGCTGGCTTCTTGCAGGGTTCATACACCTTTTCCAAGGTGAAATTCAAGCACTTTCATCGTCCATTTTAAAGCTTTTTCCAGCACCTTAGACCACCATAAATTACATCTCAATACATTGTCAAAATTATCGCCGAGTGTTTTTATCACATTAAAAGAGATAATGCTATAAACAGACTAAATAGTGTTTCATAATAGCAGAAGGATCAGATATTTAAGCAAATCACAAGCTTTTTATTCTTCAAAACGTAGGCTATCACTGTCTAAGTAGCAGGGCCGGCCTGCCGCATAGGCGGAATAGGCAAATGTTAGGGGCACCAGAATGAGTGATTTTTCCTGTTTTATTACTGGTACTATTTTATTAATATTAACTCGAACTATTTCCAACAAAAAACGTAAGTCCCCTGAATCTTCTCGGCCCGCTGCATCATGTTGTGTCGCCTCGCCTCTCGCGCATCTAATGTAGACAGGATTGCTTTCGTTTTTTGTGTGCTTGGCCGCTCGCGTCAGACAGTGAGAGTTTCCTGATTATTATGACGGATGGCTGAATTCACAGTGTCAGAAAGACCGAAGCCCTCTGATGCAGGGGAGATCAGGTATAAAGGGAGGGGATAAAGACAGAGGTGAAGTGATGTTATGAATGAACAGTTTGTCTAATTGCATAGTAGTAAAATAATGTTCTCTAATTAATTCCAGTTATTTTTTTATAAACACGTGTAATGTCACTTTTTAAAATAGTCTAATGTGTTTACAGTTGTGATGTTTTAAGGGGATATATGGCATTTTTTTATGTATTTGGCGAAATTAGTAATGATATTTATATACAGGTTTATTTAAAATAGCATAATTTTTTTTTAATTCACATTAAATATCTTAATTTCTCAGTTTAATTCATGGCGAAAACATGAATGTGCATCGTTTAGTGGAACATTGCTGCCATCTACTGGAAAACAAACACTTTAGCAATTTCTCAATTAACAAGTTTGTGCATGAATGTTATATGCAATTACTCTTGCTGTAATGTGGCGTAGGTGCTATTTTTGTATAGTTTAACGATCAGCCTTTAAATATATATATATATATATATATATATATATATATATATATATATATATATATATATATATATATTAAAATACAACCAATATATAAAACAACAACAATAAAAAACAAAACATCAATGCAGTACAAAAATAAAACCAGTACCAGTACCAGTAACATGTAAGGTTAGTGCTAAACCTTGATGCAAGGGGCACCAAGTAAAATCTTGCCTAGGGCAGCAAATTGGTCAGGGCCGGCCTTGCTAAGTAGACAAACACTCAACAGGTTCACTTCACTTTCAATTCATGTATTGAAAAAAAAAAAAACATTCGCATTTGAGGTAGACAGTCGATCAGATACAGCTCATTGACCTTTTTGTTTTTTTCACAATATTGTGCAAATCAAAACAACTTGAGTTGTCAAACACAGATTTAACGACACAAAATAGTGCAAAAGTATATGCGGCCAAAAGTGCAACATGTGCTTAATAAAGATTAGGCCAAAAGTTGCATTTTATGTATATGGTCTATAACCTCAACTTAATTTAACATAAGCAACTCAAGATGTGTAAATGTAAACAAGTCAACTTAAAGTTGACTTCAGTGGACTTTATCCACTCCTGATGGGAAAAAAACAACACAAAATACTGCAAAACAAAAAAGTGGCCTTTATCGCTCTTTGTGAAATAAAACAAACAAAAAAAAACTGCACAGAACATTATACAATCTTCGCGACACACACCCGCTAACCAAACAAAGGCAAGTCTGCACCTCCTCGTTTGACCACGGCGTATTCTTCCGAGTTGCCATAATAGTAATGTGTATATAATACGCAATCTCTGGCCAAACTATTTAAAAATTCAGGATACTCCGTCTGGCGCGTGCAATGATGACGCAGTGAATAGTGACGATTTTCTGTGACCAATCAGCAGTCTGCGGTGTTTTCACGTCACATTTTAGTATCGCCTCAGCTCGCTCAGAACCTCGCCGGAGGTGATATGGGAAAAATATATCTTGAAGCAGCGAAAAACACATTGGAAAACCAAACAAAGGCGAGGCGAGCTGGTGCTGTGTAGTGGAAACGCTCCATAAGGCCATATAGTACATTAAGGAGTGTCTTTGAGCTCCTTCAACTTGTCGTTTAGCAGTTTTTCTACAGCCTCCAGACTTTTTTGTTTTTCTTTTGCAGCTCTGCGAAGACCATTTGATTTCGTGATGAGGCTGAGTTTTCCAGCCGATTTCAGGAGGACCCTTATGTCCATCCTCTTCTTTTTGGCCTTGGTCTCAGCTATCTCCTCCATTACTCCCTTACTCTTCTGAGCGGTCTCCTCATCTTGTTTTCGGTCATCCAGATAACTGTGATATTTCTGCCTGGCAGCAGCTGCAGAGAGGAGTGGGACCCCTCCAATATGATTCCCATGGTCATGAATGATCCGCTGAGCAATCAAAGAATGCTCTTTCAGGTTCTCCACCATCACCTCTTTGTTAACTGGAAACCCTCTCTCAACAGAGGCTTGACCATGGGAGAGGACCAGGACAAGCTGTACTACCTCCCAGAGATGGCCAAACTCTGCCTTGTTTGATAAATGTTCATGGTAGAATTCATCCAACCTCATTCATCCAACCAGATGGGTAACTAGCCTAGTCACATTTATTGACTTTAGGGACATAATTGTGTGGAGCACACAAGATGTTTGTATTGGTGTCATTCCTATTTGTTTTCACTTGGAGATCTCCTATTTTTACCTTGTATTTGTATGGTTTAACCTTTGTCAATAGCCATTATCATTGTGTTGCAAGTGCCAGAGTGGCACACCTGAAACCAATGCAACTATAAGTATTGCTTGATCCTGTCTGTTTGTTATCAACACCCTGATGAAGGCCAATGGGCCAATACGCGTTGGTGTTTTAATGTTTTAGCCCTACTAATAAAAGCTTTTTAACTTTTGCATCCTAGTGAGTGCCTGGACTTGGATTTTTTTTCCAAATTCTTCCCATCTGTGGGTTGAAATTCCTGAAGGAATTTGACGCACACATAAAAGTGGCCAAACTCCCTCCGAATTAGGCATGTGGCGGTGTCAAATTTTCATGTTGTGATTAATAACGTTTACGGACACTTGTCTCTTTGCTTTTGAGGAGCACCCTTCAATCTCAGGGAAAGGCTGTGACTGTAGATGTGAGTCTACATGGAAAAATAAGTAATAAGCAATTAATTCAGACACACAAAAGTGACTGCATTGTTATTGCTTTCATTTTATTTTTTAACTCTCAATGTATCATTAACTTAACATTGTGTCTTACCAACAACTTACCATCTTATTTTTATTAATATATGTAATATATAAATGTCTATGCACTTGATTTTGGACTGAGTGCGAACAGGACTTTTATTTTGGTGAGGGGTGTGACGTCATAAAGAGGCGCCGCACTGAGACATCAGTTGTGATTCGGCTGGAGAAAGGTTTGTGTTTTAATCTTTTAAAGTGTGCAAAGCGAAGCAGAATGAACGATGTAGTATTACATGTAACGATGCATTGCTTTATCTAACATTTATCAGCGCTGTGTGAGTAAAGTAACATATTTAAACTCACGAGTAACAGAAGGAGCGTCTCATTTCTGTCTGTATCGTGAATCAGTTCAAACATGAATTCAGTCTCTGGCGAGTGACGAGAGAGACGGATTGAATCACAACAAAGTGCTTCAATGATTCCGAGCGTTCCATTTTCGATTTCTACAGATACTTTATATTCCTTCTTTAATCTCTAGTGTTAGTTTTGAGTGTTTTAATCTAATCAGGTCATTTAGGTCCATTAACTATCGAGAAATAGAATTCATGACAATGCTATATTCTTTACTTTAATTTATAGTTCAGCAATACTCAAAAGCTGAGCATCAGATTTCAGCAACTGACAAACTAATATTAGACTCAAACCAATGTCTAAAAAATAAAGTTGTTCTTTGGTGTGTAATATACTTAAAATTTTCAATTTAAAAAAACGCAGAAGTTGTTGTTTAAAAACCAAACATGGCATCAAAAGGACTTGGCTGTGAAAATTAGATCATTGAAGAGGTGTTTTGTTAATCGCATCTAAGAATAAAATGAAACTACCAAGTTGTTTAAGTAAATGGTTAAGGAAAATATTCAACAGAGCTATTTTTTTTAAAATAAAATAACTTCTACATGGAGCGGCAGTGGCTCATGTAGGTTGTCTACAAACCGGAAGGTTGGTGGTTCGATCCCCGGCTCCACCTGACCAAGTGTGGAGGTGTCCATGAGCCAGACACCTAATCCCAGCTGCTCCCGACGAGCTGGATGGCTGACACCGCCGTCGGTGTGTGAATGTGAAGCAAGATGTGTAAAGTGTTTTGGATGGCCATGGGTCTGTTAAAAGCGCTATACAAACCATTACCATTTCCATTTATAAGTGTTAAAATGAAATGCAACCTAGTCTTAAATCTGTTTTACTTAATTCAAATGAATGATTTTTCCAAAAGAAAAATATTATCTGTTTGTTTTTGTTATTAGGGAAGAAAAATTACATTAATCAAACTAAATTGAATAACTCAACCCAATTTTGTAAATTTTCAACAGCCTTTAACATTTATTTAAAATCCTTTTTTTTCTCTCTTTTAATCAAGAAGCCTAAAGAACTGAATCTTCAGAATCATTTAAAGTTCAATTTGTTTGTTTTTAATTAAAAAAAATTGTGCTTGCTGTTGAATTTTGTAATTTTGAAAGTTTAAAAAAACAAACAAACTATGGCTCTGTCTGACTCTTACCTGTGACTGAACTTGGAGGAGGGATGAGCATATTGATATAGATATTGACGAAAGTATTACAAATATTGATACTAAGGTGTTTTATTTTTACCAGTGATTTTGTTTATTTAACAAGAAATTGAATGCGTACAATATGCATCGAATTTCCTGCTCATCTGAACACGCGAATGCAGCAAAAACCAGCCAATCACCGCGAGCGTTGGCAACAGGGCTGCACCTCCCAAAAGTATCACAAGAAATCATTGGCGCTTCTGGGAAAAGCAGTCATGAATAATGCTTAACAAATGTTATTTCACAATAAACTCATTTTAAATTGCAGTTACATTCATTAAAATTGAAATTAATCGGGATTAATCCAAAATTAAATATATTTATATGCAAAATATCTACATTTATAAACAATATAAATTTTATATATACACAGACTCACACACACAAATGTTTCTTAAATATATCTGCATGTGTGTATTCAAATATGCATGATAATTAGACACAGTACACACACATAATGTAAACACAAACTTAAGTTTCAGCTTTGCAACCGTACTCCCCGAACTCAAAGACTCGCGGTCTCCGGATCACGGGTCGCCATCGTTTACGGTCGGACCTACGACGGTATCTGATCCAGGGCTCGACTTAAAGCCTTTTCATGTGCTTCTCCTTCGGACAAGTAAATCTAGACATTCACTTTCCGGGTAGATAAATTTGCTTGTGTGTGAGAAAAATCAGCTTTGCCATATTTAAATCTGCATATTTGTGATTTTTTTTCCCTAATCTTATTAAATATAGGCTATGATTCAGCTTTCATTTTATATTTTTAAATTTGATCAATAAATTAAATTATAATATGACACTATAGGGCTGTTACCAATCAAATTAATTAATTTACACTGTAAAATTATAACTGCACTAAATAATGTTATGAGATTGTTTAAAATATTTTTTTAATATCACGGCCAGCTCGTTCTCGACCGTCACAGAAAGAGGATCACACATGCAAACAAATGGCTTGACTTGCAAGATTATTTATTAAATAAAAATAGTGATGTGTTACAGAAATATAATAGTGTCTAGGGATTTAAACCATAACGGGAAAAAGAATCCAAAGGGTAAGGAATGTTGATAAATGATGAACTAAAACATGCGCTGGAGCAGATGACTTCTCTGGAGAACGACCAGAGGAAGTACTGATGAGCAGGAGACTGCAACTTTTATACTCGCCACCCATAAATTAATCAATTAGGAGTGCTGTCTGCAGCCAATCACATCCTTCAGTAAGAAAACAGAAGACAGGATCATAACATACAAATGAGAAATGTTGGAAAGAAGGTTTAAGCGTGAATCTAAACCGCTAGTAGGGGGCATCATTCTTTCAAAATATAATGTTAAAATGTAAAAGTTCAGATTAGAGGTATCAATATCTGCCGATACTGGCCTTGGAAGTTTTGTTATCGCATCGAAAACTAAAGTTTCAAGTTTTTATATAGCTCATTTAAACACAGCAAACATGGCTGACCAAAGTGCTGAACAATACACAAGTTAAAGAAACAGCCCAACATTTATGACATAAAATCACAGTGAATTAAAAGCTATGGGGAAAAAGTAGGTTTTAAGAGAAGATTGAAAAGTAGTTACAGATTGATCTGGCAAAGGCTCTGTGTTTTAATCGATATCTGGGGACAGATAAAGGTCTCTTATCACCAGACCTCAGATTTCCTGTGGGATTGTGTGGACAGAGTAGCTCAGACAAACGGTGCCAGGTTATTTAACGATTTAAAACAAAGAGTAGTATTTAAAAATCAGTTCTGAGATGCACAGGTAACCAGTGTAGAGATTTTAGAATTGGAGATACGTGATCAAATTCACGCTTTCTTTTGAGGATCTTTGCCTGTGGCGTTCTGTACTAGTGGAAATCGAGCGATTGAGTTTTTGGACATACCGTAGTACAGAGAATTGCAATAGTCCAAACGAGTTGTAATGAGCGCATGGATAGCAATCTCCGAGGCTTTCTCAGTAAGAGAAGATCTAATCTTAGAGAGAAGACGTAGCTGGAAAAAACAAGAGCTGATCACAGCATTCATTTGTTTTTCAAATTTGAGGTTCTGGTCCCAGAAAACACCTAGATTCTTAATGCAGGGTGAAGTAAATGGAGCAAGGTAGTCCAGGTCAATGCTCCTGTTCCCAGAGTCTCCATGAGAGCCAAATACAATAACCTCTGTTTTTGATTCATTTAAAAATAAACAAAAATGAGAAAACCACCGTTCACTTCATCTAGGCATGCAAAAAGAGATTTCAGAGGAGCACGTTCTTTGCATTTTAGAGGTAGATAAATTTGGGTATCATCCTCATAGCAGTGAAATGATACACCATGCTTTCTGAAGTGCTATTGCCCATCCCTAAAATAAGAGCTGATTGAGAGATTTAGGACCCAGAGATTTAGTTTGGGTTTATTGTTCTTTCTGTTAATTATTCTCATCTTAAACAGGTCGAACACACAGATAAACTCCTGGTGAAGCGACTGAGATCCACACTTTTATAAAGATGGCGTTTATTAAAGAGGAGAGTGAAGACGTGAAGATTGAAGAAACATTCGGAGTGAAAGATGAAAAAAAAAGTGAGCAACAAACAGGTTGGTTTTCAAACAGTCATTTGATCCAGCTCTACAGAAATTAATGATGTTTGAAGATTATCACAAATATTTTGCCTTTGATTTGTTTTTTAAGAGGGATTTTACTTAAGTTCCCTAAATAATTGCAGCTAAAATATGTACCATTTTCATCTGCAACATCAAGGTGTGACCACTTGAGGGCTGTATAGCCTTACATATAAATATAAACAGTGAAAACATGAGACTAAGTACGTTCATTGTGGTTTGGCTCTTAGCAGTGTTCATCTCCATAGTAATTTACGCTCCGCGGCTAACCTGCTAACCTTTCACAACTTTCACTTGCACTAGTAGCAAAATATTTTCTTCTTTGTAAATGCTTTTAAATTCTTTATATATACTTCAATCTCTTAATCTTCAGAAAAGAGTCACGTCACGTGAATCACGTTTGCTCTCTCGCGAGAAATGAGTCACATGTGTGTTGAAAGGCCTGTGATTGGCTGCTCACTGCTGATGTCACACTTTCACGTGCACGCGCTCCACAAACTCAGGATCAAAGCCTGAGTTGACAGAGAAAGCTGATGATCAGCATCATGGGACCAACAAAGCCTGAATTGATTTGTTTGGTTTTGTCAACTCGAAACTGATCCTATAACCCTGAGTTTGTTAATCTACCATCATGGTACAGGCCCCTACTCCGAGCAAGATTTGAACAGGAGTAAACAAAAATGCTAAACACCGCAGCCATAAGTTGACATTTAAAATCCCAGTGAACCGGAAGTTGCCCAAACCCAAGCCATCAAACTGCCGTCATCGGAAAGGGAACGCCATTGTTTAGACCTGTAATAAGGTTGTGAATAAGATTTTGATTTCATGGGGACTTTAAATTTTGATTTGAAGCATCAGTTTTTGCATTATTATTGCAGTCAAATCTGGACAGAAAGTATTTTTGTTACTCATACTAGCTCCATATAATAGCACGATCAGTCACGCGCATGTATTCTGAATACATATTGCCTTAGTGCAAAAATGTTTTCATCAAATTTACTGGCAACAATAGGCAGCGAATCAGGCTCTGACTGACAGCGCTCTGATCCAAAGGCCAAAAGCACTCTAATCCAAAAGTCACAAACCACATTCAACAACATATAAAAGCTAAATAATCTTTAGACTAATTTTATGAACCAATATGGAAAATGTATTTCAAGCCGTGAAACAGCTGCAGCACCCTAGTTCGACATGTCTGGAGTAATTATGGTATCGACATATATACCTATCTATGATATTAACCTCAACCCTGACACTTACCTTAACGTTTCTCTCCGTTGAACACAGCAGATTTAAAAACAATTCTCATTACGCATTTGGGAAGATGGTTGGAGTTCCTCCACCTATAGAGTAGAATTTACTATGAATTTAAATTGAAAATGAACACAATGTTGTGCTTTACTCTGAAACATGCAGCGCATCAGTCTAATTATATAGTTACATCACAGTGTTTGTGACTTGATAATCGCACAAAGCCATATCACATTCTCACAACCATATGTTGTCAAAGTTCATAAAGATATCGGGCAACTGGAGGAACAAAGTTTCAATGTTGAAACCTAAAATAACTAACTTCCAGCGGACCGCAGTATGCATGGATTTATGGCGAAAGAAAACCCCTTGTCCCTTGACACGAACGCAGAAGCGCAGAGGATAGAGCATAAAACACTGGTCATGAATTAGAATTAAACTTTTGCCGTAAGTCGACTTCTGTCCTCTGGAAGTTAGTTATTTTAATCAATAAAGTTTTAAATATGGATATTTCTTACACCAACGCGCCACTTTGCTTTAGAAGGCCTTCATTAACATAATTTAGTGTCATCTGAGGCTTTTTTGGCCAGAGGCTAGAGACTACAACCAGTAGTAGGAGCTAGTTCTGCATGTTTTCAACCCGCCCATTGCAGGTGGGATCAATTTGACAGAACAGTGGCTTTGCTTTGATAATAGCCAACTTATATTCAACTTATATGTAATTGTCTATCTAATGTAACTTTGCTGTTTTACTGATAACAACTATATCACTATGTAAAGGCAAATGTCAAGACCCACACAATTTTTACGACCAATGATATTGGACCTACTCACTTTTATCGTCTCTGATTTAGCGCATGTTTGTTTACCTACCAATAAACGATAAATACTTCATATTAAACAGGTTAGACGCTTTATTTCCACTTCTATATTTTTTTCAGTTTTATTGAATTTTATAAATGCCTTTCCGATTTGATATGTGATGGGAAAAGGGAGTAGAGTGAGTTCGGCAAAAGGCGGATTCGAACCTCTGATCGATTTGCGTCAACTTGATACCATGCATATTACCCTTACACTTTTGCCTCATAGGGTTGTCAAAAGTACCGACCGCGATACCAAATCGGTAGAGAAATGTAAAAAATGTGCAGCTTTGAGCGCTGTTGAGCTGTAATCGTAAACACCTCTGACTGGCCATTGTGCTCACGCGCTCATCGGATATGCCTGTGATTGGCTACAATGATCAACGCACGGCAGCGTTTGAAAGCACAAGCAGGCATCGACCAGCGGACCGTTGTGCCATCTTGTTTACCGTTGCTTTGTAGTGATTTTACATTCTCGACTACGGCTGTGTGATGGCATACTTCTGGTAGCCATTCGATTTGCAGCTGTTGCTTAAAAGTCCCTAAAATCGTAGATATTTTCCACATACCTGGTACTGTGCTCATTAAGTAATCTCTGACTTTTGTGATCCCGTGTGTCACTGCAGAGTTCACATTGGTGGTGCGAATGCAACCAGGAATCCCTCCAAACACTGTATGATCCAGTATACATGTTATTAGTTTTAATGTTTCGATGTCTGTTGCTTTGTGGCATTAAATTGGTCTTTTTCACCTTAGACCTGATGCTGTTGAAAGAAGAGAGTCCAGATCTGAATGAAATTGAAGTGAAGGATCAGTACAAGACACATCATGATTTCTCAACTGAAGAAAAATCTTTGAGTTGCTTACAGACTGAAAAAACTTCCTCACAAAAAAAAGCTCAAAAGACAATCGGTAATTTCACCTGCCAACTGTGCGGACAAAGTTTCAAAAAAGTATGGACACCTTGAAGTTCACATGAGAGTTCACAGTAGAAGGAAGCTTTACCCCTGCCAACACTGTGGAGTAATTTTCAGTCAACATGCACACCTTAAAGTTCACGTGAGAACTCACACTGGAGAGAAGCCTTTCCCCTGCCAACAGTGTGGAATGAGTTTCAGACAAAAAGAGCATCTTAAAGGCCACATGAGAATTCACACTGAAGAGAAGTTGTTCATCTGCCCTCACTGTGGAGACAGTTTCAGTCAAGATGGAAACCTTAAAGTCCACATGAGAATTCATTCTGGGGAGAAAAATCATTTGTACTTTCCAAAAGTGCTCAAATGAAGATCTATAAATAATATGAAACATGTTTATGTGGTAAATAGTTTAGACTTTAGATTAGGGCAGGGTCAGGAACCTTTTTTTGACCAAAAATTATTTTTTTTAACTTTTGGTTAATGCAACAAAAAAAAAAGTTAAACATATTTTTGTCCATAGGCAACTAAAAACAAACAAATATGCAGCAAATAAATTGCAATATGGAATTAATTCTGCAGGGCTTTCATTGTGAGGTTGAGTTACCTTACGAACATAAATCCTCTTTGTGTGTGTGTGCTTACATCTTATTGTTTATGTGAATACTTGGGTAAACATTTTGATATATGCGTTTACTGTATTTTCCGCACTGAGGCGCACTTAAAAGCCTTTCATTTTTTCAAAAAACGACAGTGCGCCTTATACTCCGGAGCGCCTTATATATGGATCAAGGCGTCTGTCAAAATGTTTCAGTATGAAAAACCAATAAAAACAATTTAATAATAATAAAAAGTGTCAGTACGACTGGTAAACTCCAAAGCCGCACACCGCTTGCTGCATTACGGCTACCGTAGTCAGTAAACACCGTACTGTGCTTTCGAATAATGCCGAGAGGAGCCGGGCAGGTTGGATGCCGAGTCAGTAAACACCGTACTGTGCTTTCGGATAATGACGCGAGGGAGTCGGGCAGGTCGGATGCCGTAGTCAGTAAACACCGTACTGTGCTTTCGGATAATGACGAGGGAGTCGGGCAGGTCGGATGCCGTAGTCAGTAAACACCGGTACTGTGCTTTCGGATAATGATGAGAGAGAGCCGGGCAGGTCGGATGCCGTAGTCAGTAAACACCGGTCCTGTGCTTTCGGATAATCACGAGAGGAGCCGGGCAGGTCGGATGCTGTAGCCAGTAAACACCGGTCCCGTGCTTTCGATAATGACGAGAGGTAGCCGGGCAGGTCGGATGCCGTAGTCAGTAAACACCGGACTGTGCTTTCGGATAATGACGAGAGGAGCCGGGCAGGTTGGATGCTTGAGTCAGTAAACACCGGAGTGTGCTTTCGGATAATGGCGAGAGAGAGCCGGGCAGGTCGGATGCCGTAGTCAGTAAACACCGGTACTGTGCTTTCGGATAATGACGAGAGAGCCGGGCAGGCTGGATGCTGTAGTCAGTAAACACCGGGACTGTGCTTTCGGATAATGAGCGAGAGGAGCCGGGCAGGTTGGATGCTGTAGTCAGTAAACACCGTACTGTGCTTTCGGATAATGACGAGAGGAGCCGGGCAGGTCGGATGCCGTAGTCAGTAAACACCGGACTGTGCTTTCGGATAATGAGCGAGAGGAGCCGGGCAGGTCGGATGCTGTAGTCAGTAAACACTGGTACTGTGCTTTGGATAATGACGAGAGGAGCCGGGCAGGTCGGATGCCGTAGTCAGTAAACACCGGAGTGTGCTTTCGGATAATGGCGAGAGGAGCCGGGCAGGTCGGATGCTGTAGTCAGTAAACACTGGTACTGTGCTTTCGGATAATGACGCGAGAGGAGCCGGGCAGGTCGGATGCCGTAGTCAGTAAACACCGGACTGTGCTTTCGGATAATGGACGAGAGGAGCCGGGCAGGTCGGATGCCGTAGTCAGTAAACACCGGACTGTGCTTTCGGATAATGGCGAGAGGAGCCGGGCAGGTCGGATGCCGTAGTCAGTAAACACCGGACTGTGCTTTCGGAAATGGCGAGAGGAGCCGGGCAGGTCGGATGCCGTAGTCAGTAAACACCAGGACTGTGCTTTCGGATAATGGCGAGAGGGAGCGGGCAGGTCGGATGCCGTAGTCAGTAAACACCGGACTGTGCTTTCGGATAATGACGAGAGGAGCGGGCAGGTCGGATGCCGTAGTCAGTAAACACCGGACTGTGCTTTCGGAAATGGACGAGAGGAGCCGGGCAGGTCGGATGCCGTAGTCAGTAAACACCGTACTGTGCTTTCGGATAATGATGAGAGAGCCGGGCAGGTCGGATGCCGTAGTCAGTAAACACCGGTCCTGTGCTTTCGGATAATGACGAGAGGTAGCCGGGCAGGTCGGATGCCGTAGTCAGTAAACACCGGTCCTGTGCTTTCGGATAATGACAAGAGGTAGCCGGGCAGGTTGGATGCCGTAGTCAGTAAACACCGGACTGTGCTTTCGGATAATGCGAGAGGAGCCGGGCAGGTTGGATGCTTGAGTCAGTAAACACCGGTACTGTGCTTTCGGATAATGACGAGAGAGCCGGGCAGGTCGGATGCTGTAGTCAGTAAACACCGGGACTGTGCTTTGGATAATGACGAGAGGAGCCGGGCAGGTTGGATGCTGTAGTCAGTAAACACCGGGACTGTGCTTTCGGATAATGACGAGAGGGAGCCGGGCAGGTTGGATGCTGTAGTCAGTAAACACCGGTACTGTGCTTTCGGATAATGACGAGAGGGAGCCGGGCAGGCTGGATGCTGTAGTCAGTAAACACCGGTCCTGTGCTTTCAGATAATGACGAGAGGGAGCCGGGCAGGTCGGATGCCGTAGTCAGTAAACACCGGACTGTGCTTTCGGATAATGACGAGAGGGAGCCGGGCAGGTCGGATGCCGTAGTCAGTAAACACCGGACTGTGCTTTCGGATAATGGCGAGAGGAGCCGGGCAGGTCGGATGCCGTAGTCAGTAAACACCGGGACTGTGCTTTGGATAATGGCGAGAGGAGCCGGGCAGGTCGGATGCCGTAGTCAGTAAACACCGGGACTGTGCTTTCGGATAATGGCGAGAGGAGCCGGGCAGGCTGGATGCTGTAGTCAGTAAACACCGGGACTGTGCTTTCGGAAATGACGAGAGGAGCCGGGCAGGTCGGATGCCGTAGTCAGTAAACACTGGCACTGTGCTTTCGGATAATGACGAGAGAGGGAGCCGGGCAGGTCGGATGCCGTGTCAGTAAACACCGGACTGTGCTTTCGGATAATGACGAGAGGAGCCGGGCAGGTCGGATGCCGTGGTCAGTAAACACCGGACTGTGCTTTCGGATAATGACGAGAGGAGCCGGGCAGGTCGGATGCCGTAGTCAGTAAACACCGGGACTGTGCTTTCGGATAATGGCGAGAGGAGCCGGGCAGGTTGGATGCCGTAGTCAGTAAACACCGGTACTGTGCTTTCGGATAATGGCGAGAGGAGCGGGCAGGTCGGATGTCAGTAAACACAGGTACTGTGCTTTGGATAATGACGAGAGGAGCCGGGCAGGTCGGATGCCGTAGTCAGTTAACACCGGTACTGTGCTTTGGATAATGGCGAGAGGAGCCGGGCAGGTCGGATGCTGTAGTCAGTAAACACCGGGACTGTGCTTTCGGATAATGACGAGAGGGAGCCGGGCAGGTCGGATGCGTAGTCAGTAAACACCGGTACTGTGCTTTCGGATAATGGCGAGAGGAGCCGGGCAGGTCGGATGCCGTAGTCAGTAAACACCGGACTGTGCTTTCGGATAATGGCGAGAGGAGCCGGGCAGGTCGGATGCTGTAGTCAGTTAACACTGGTACTGCTTTCGGATAATGGCGAGAGCCGGGCAGGTCGGATGCTGTAGTCAGTTAACACTGGTACTGTGCTTTCGGATAATGCCGAGAGAGCCGGGCAGGTCGGATGCTGTAGTCAGTTAACACTGGTACTGTGCTTTCGGATAATGCCGAGAGAGAGCCGGGCAGGTCGGATGCCGTAGTCAGTAAACACCGGAGTGTGCTTTCGGATAATGGCGAGAGGAGCCGGGCAGGTCGGATGCTGTAGTCAGTTAACACTGGTACTGTGCTTTCGGATAATGACGAGAGGGAGCCGGGCAGGTCGGATGCTGTAGTCAGTTAACACTGGTACTGTGCTTTTGGATAATGCCGAGAGAGCCGGGCAGGTCGGATGCCGTAGTCAGTAAACACCGAGTGTGCTTTGGATAATGGCGAGAGGAGCGGGCAGGTCGGATGCTGTAGTCAGTTAACACTGGTACTGTGCTTTCGGATAATGCCGAGAGAGAGCCGGGCAGGTCGGATGCCGTAGTCAGTAAACACCGGGAGTGTGCTTTCGGATAATGGCGAGAGGAGCCGGGCAGGTCGGATGCCGTAGTCGCCCAACTGTTCAATTCGGACACTGAAGAAGAAGAATTCGAGGGGTTCGTGGACGGGGAATGAACTGAAAATGTGAGCTTTACGTGTTATACGTAACTAAACAATGTGGAGTTATGCACTAACGTTTGATTTAGTGGTATCCGACTGTTTCTTTTACTAGGCTACGTGTTTACTGAATTAAGGAAAAGTTCCCCTCCACGTTTGGGAGAAAAGTTAGCAAGGCTGGGAGTTAATGTTTATATGCACATCAACGTTTGAACAACGTTACCATGGGAGTGAATGGAGTTGTCAGAACGCTTAATAAAGTTGGACTTTATCTGTCTGTTTTGTTGACATTCCCTTTAGCACAGCTCCATCTAGTGGCTGCATAACGCAAACGCTTGACTGCAGTATCTTCTATTATATGCGCCCTATAATCCGGTGCGCCCTATATATGAAAACATTTTTAAAATAGGCCATTCAGGCGCCTTATAGTGCGGAGAATACGGTATTTGGCCGTTAGTTGCACAACTGAAGACAAAGGCGACAATGCTTGTCCGTGTTGTGCTCAGAGCATGCAGACAGCATCCTGTCAATGAAATTCAGTAGAATTTGTATATTATAATGAGCTTTGTCTCCCCCTTGAGTACATGTGAGGAATTATTTTGAAAGAGTGTGGGAAAACGGCAACCGGAATGATTTGCCCACAGGGCTTGCAAAATATTTTTATCAAACAAACACAATGATTTATCTCTCATCCAACCGCAATTAATTGGAATGTTATTTTTTATTACTTGGCCCACCCGATTGGTGGATATAACTGCAAACCGTGCATCACTAACACACACAAGCATCACTGCAGAGTCTTCTGCGATTTGTATTTTTCCTTCAAATATCAAGTCAAGAGAGTGAACAATGCACATCAAGAAAGGAATGTTATTTCAGTATTTAAGATTTACCGGCGGGCTTATGTTTTGGTAGCCTGTCTGGAAAACACACAGCCCTGGGACATCGAACTTTGCAAACTTTTCGATACATGTCCAAATCGCAGCACAATACACTAACAACACCTCAAATAAAGGATTCTCCAGCCTGTGACAGTGTGCTAATGCTCAGTTAGACACGTCCACATAGTCAATAGATATTAAATGATCTGTAACAATGCAATACTGTCACATAAAAAATATTTTCCTCACATGTGTGTTACTTCATTCATGTAATCTCATCCTGTCTGCAAAACCAGTCTCCCCTCCTGTTTACAAACGAATGATTCACCACATGCTGACGTCATGGCTAGGCACATTCTGAGTTTTCTGGGCCTGGTGTCAATAAAAGCTTTTCTTTGATTAACAAAGCAGTGTTCAGCTCTTAAACTTACAGTATAATCTTATATCACAATGAACTTTTATATATTAAAGGCTCAAGGGAAAGTTGATTTCTCAATTGATGACACCTTAAATATTTATTTTCAACATGAAGCACATCCCAGTCTTTTATCTATCTATATCTATTGATGTTAATTTACATAGTGACACCACACTTGTCACAGCCACTCTCCGTCAGGGACAGTGTCTGCGTCCACACACGCCATGTGGAACCACAGCTGGCAGAGGTTGCACTGGATCCACTCATCCACCTCTGCGTTGGACCCTGGTGGCAAGGTGCTTTTGCAGATTGAACAGTAGCTGCCATCATCAATTACAGGCACTACTCTTCTTACTGCAATAGCCTATCTAGCCCTTTTTGCTTCTCTGTTCTTCTCCTGTTCCTCCTTCCTTTTCTTCTTCTGTTGTTCTTTTTCTTTTTCTCTGGCCTCCATGTTGTCAAGGTGTGCCACATAATCGTCACTTGTAATGACCCAGGCTTGCAGTGGCACCCGACGCCGTATCCCTTCCGCTCTCTGGCCTAAGGTGGGTGTGACCAGGATGTCTGCTAATATTGTGGAATGAGGCCAGTTTCCACCAAGTAATTTTTTTTTTACTTTTGTGGCATGTAGGACAGACAGCTGGGCACAGCAGATGAGGGAGCAGCAGCTGCAGTGGGCATGAGCTTTACAATCTAGATAGAGAGTGCTCAAGTTAAAAACTGGTTTTCTTCACATTGTTAGATTTAAGTTCCATAACACAATTAATAGGAATATTTTTAGGGAATACAATGAAGAACCAAACCTGTGTCATGTCCATTGCTTCTCTTGACAGAGGATAGATTCCTGCCTTCCGGAATCCTGCCTTGATGTTGGCTGCAGTGACGGCCTTTTCATAGGCATGTTTCAGCACAGACGAGAAGTGCTTTTTGCCCACCACCATGTCTCCTCTCATCAGGCCCATGCGACTGGCCAGGGTGCTGAACTCTCCCTTCAGGGGGTTGAAAACACTAATGTCCAGTGGCTGCAGCATGTGAGTTGTGTGTGTGGGGGGGTCAAATAACATCTATTATTTGACAGCCACAGTGGGTTTCGTGCTGGTCCATTATCAGGACTAGAGGGCGTGTAGGAGGGGCAAACTTAATGAAATGGTCCAACCATTTCAAAAACAGCTCTGCCGTCTTGTAGCCTTTGTCAGCATAGCCGTAAAGGCTGTTTTCTGGCCCACCCAAGGCATACGCCACACTGGGAAGGCAGCGGGGATATAGTATGAAGGGAGGGACACTTTCACCAGCTGCACTAACTGCTACGTGCACAGTGATGTGCTCCCTGGTGATCGTCTGCTGCCGGTAGATGTTCCCTTCTGCCAGATCACCTTCTCCTTTGACTTTCTCGTGATACGGGCTTCGGAGATAAGCCAGTTCCACAGCTGATAAGGTTTGTCATGCAGACTGTGGAGGTTAATAATCCTTACTAGCAACGTGAAAAAAATATCTATTCCCTCGGATTTGCAGCAAGGACCCTGGCCCTATCAAGGGAGTCCGGTGTGCGGGTGGTCAGCTCTGGGTGGCGAGCTTTGAAGTGGACCCACCAGTCACCCCGTCTCCAAGTTGACCCACCAGTCACCCCGTCTCCAGGTTGACCAGAGTCTTACGGCTGCATTCTTTAATTATTTCTAGGCCAAGACACTTGACAAAGGTTCTTGTTAGTGAAAAACCATGCTCTGCCATCCAAACAATATAATTGACCAATGATTCTTCTTCCTCCAGGGTAAGAGCTCTATTTGGAGGAGGCCCACATTCAGATTTCCCCAGCTTGTGGTCTGACAGGGTAGACTTCGGTATCCCAAATTTCTGTGAGACACTTCTCACACTTTCTCCTGACTTTACAGCATGTAATGCTGCGTTGTCACGGTTCATGAATTCACTGTCTCGCTCTCTCTCGAGTGTTTTACGTGTGTGTGAGTCATTGGGCGCTGCTGCTGATCGGGATCACCTGCGGCTGTTGATCAGCGCTCCAGCTGCAACTGATCATCACAGCCTATTTATTGTCTCTGTTTGCCATGTCATTTGTCAGAGCGTTGTTGGATGTCACCCGTGTGCTAACGCCTTCCCTCCTGTTGTTCTTGTTCCTGGTTCTTCGTGTCTGTCTTCGGATCTAGTTCACCGCTCACCACCATCAACGCTCTCCACTGGAGGTCTGGGTTGTCCTCAGCGTCCCTGTGCTGCCAAACGTCTCGCCACCCTGGACTTACCCTGCAGCGCTACTGTCATGCTACCAGTTGTCAAATAAAGACTTTTATTTGCAATTGAATCCGACTCTCTCACATTACAGAACGCTCTGACCAAGTAAGATGGATTCAGCAAGTTCTTCGGATTTGAGCGAGTTTTTGGCACGCGGCGCCTCCAGGATGGACCAACAAGAGGAAAATATGTCTGGCACGGGACGCGCTGTACAGACCTTGGTGGCACAGGTGTCCGAGCTGACCCAAAGGATTCAACTCACCAGTCCCGCTGTGCCCAGTCCACCGCCGCTTCCCCCCCACACCAGCAGCGCCAGCCCGCCACCCTGAACCACGCCTACCCAGTCCTGAGTTATACGCTGGTGAGCCAAATTATTGTAGACCTTTTTTGACAAAATGTTCTGTTCTTTGCGCTCCAACCACAGACTTTCTGCACTGAAGAGGCTAAGGTGGCATTTGTTCTTACGCTACTTTCCGGACGGGCGGCGCTATGGGGAATGGCGGTGTGGGAAAATCGCCATTTCTGCTGTTCCTCGTTCCAGGCACTCTCGGAGGAGATGAGACGCGTATTTGGTGGCGGGAGAGAGGCGGCGCGCCAACTGGCCAACCTCCGTCAAGGCAGCCGATCGGGCTCGGACTTTTCCATCGAGTTTTCCGCACCCTCGCTGCTGAGCGCCACTGGAACAAGGAGGCACAGTGGGACATGTTCCTGCATAGGCTGGCTGACCGGATCCAGAAAGATATTTTTACCTTGGATCTTCCAGAGAAACTCTACGGACTAATCAAACTGGCTTTGAGGGTGGACGCCCGCCTCAGTCGACTGGAGCAGCAGTCCAGGAGGGTGCGCTTCAGGCCGCTAAATTGCAGTCAGCCCCATTTCCGATCCTGAGGCAGGTGGGTTGTGCTCGGCTTTCCCGGGAGGAGAGAGAGATAGACAGAGATTCCAGGGTCTTTGCCTTCACTGCGGTGGAGGGGGCCACTTTCTGGATAGATGCCCAGTAAAAAGACCAAGCCCGGTGGTAAACCAGAGGCTACAGTCGGGCGGGATCGCCGTGGAGAAGACCTCATCCTCTAACGTTATCCAGATAACATGAAATTAAGCAGATGTGTTGAAATGACCTTTAAAACAGCATTTAACTTGAGGTGTTTAATGAGGGTGCAGTGATGCGGGGCTGCCACTTATTCATGTCGCACAAAGTGCCTCATTAAACGTGTATATGCCTTAAAAAACTACAAATATTTGCAAATTGTAACTCATAATTATTTTATAAGAACATTAGAATGTTTTTTTGTGTCATTTTCTGGTGGGTGACCATGGGTAATGATGGGTAAACATGTTTTAAGAGCCGAGGTATTCTCCCCTCTTCCTTTTGTCCTGCCGGAAAACCCTCCCCCCGCAATTTTCTGAACAGTCATTGGTGTATGTTAGAAACTCACGTTGATTTCTTTGAAATGACTGGCTCTGTGAACACAAGGTTGGTCAGAATCGAAAGAGGAGGAGGCAAAGATCACATGGATATGTATAGATGCTGTGACCAGGAAGTGTTTATTTATAGAATTCCCAGAAAAGTTCAAGTGTCCGGAATACCATGATGTCCGGAATACAGTGAGTCTAAGTTAAGTACTTGCTTAACAAGCACAAAATGAGTAGGTACAACATAGCGCATTTATACTTTCCACTTTCAGGCTATGTCGACGTCATCTTAGGCCACGTTTACACATAGCCGGGTATTTAGAGAACCGAATATTTCCCCGCCTCCGTTTTCAAAAATAACGCCATTACACACAACATCGTTTTCAAAAAAGTTGTCGTTTACATCAACCCGCATAAATACGCCGCAGAGCGCCATCATAACTATGCCAAACCCATGGGTGGCAGTGTAGGGAGAAGGATAAAGCCATGCAAGCCAATCAGAATCCTCAAAATCTACAACAACGAAAAGCACGAGCGACTTCCTGTTCCTTTCAAAACAACAGACATGGCGTGAGGTTCGTTCGTGTGGACAGACAGCGAAGTGGAGTTACTCCTAAATGTCGCATTAGTACAGCAGTTGTGTTTGCACAAAAGTAAAAATGAGTACCACCTTAACAGCATCCATGATCAAACAATCTGTAAACATAGGGCGCTCACATGACCTAAGCATTTTCTGGCGCATAATGTGACGTTTGAGAACCTAAAACCCCGTTTCTCCCCGTTGACATGGCAACACACAACCGGCGTTTTCAGAAATCTCCACTTTGGCCGGAGTTTTTAGAAATAATCGTTTTCTGGGATAAAAACTGCGTTTTCGTGTAAATGACAGGTCAAAACGCAGGGAAATATCTGCGTTTTCCCATCGTGTAAACGGGGCCTTAATCTTAAATTATGACCGACAGGTGCACTAACACCTGATTTCATCAGTAGTTCGACAACCATACCTAGCAGGCCTACCGTTTTCTTCAACATCTGCAACAACTTATCTCTTTGCTTTTGAGGAGCACCCTTCAATATCAGGGAAAGGCTGTGACTGTAGAGTCTACATGGAAAAATAAGTAATAGGTAATTAATTCAGACACAAAAGTGACTGCATTGTTATTGCTTTAATTTTTATTTTATTTTTATTTTAACTCTCAATGTATCATTAACTTAACATTGTGTCTTCCCAACAACTTACCATCGTATTTTTATTAATATATGTAATATATAAATGTCTATGCACTTGATTTTGGACTGAGTGCGAACAGGACTTTTATTTTGGTGAGGAGTGTGACGTCATAAAGAGGCGCCGCACTGCGCCATCAGTTGTGATTCGGCTGGAGAAAGGTTTGTGTTTTAATCTTTTAAAGTGTGCAAAGCGAAGCAGAATGAACGATGTAGTATTACATGTAACGATGCATTGCTTTATCTAACATTTATAAGCGCTGTGTGAGTAAAGTAACAGAATAAACTCACGAGTAACAGAAGGAGCGTCTCATTTCTGTCTGTATCGTGAATCAGTTCAAACATGAATTCAGTCTCTGGCGAGTGACGAGAGAGACGGATTGAATCACAACAAAGTGCTTCAATGATTCCGAGCGTTCCATTTTCGATTTCTACAGATACTTTATATTCCTTCTTTAATCTCTAGTGTTAGTTTTGAGTGTTTTAATCTAATCAGGTCATTTAGGTCCATTAACTATCGAGAAATAGAATTCATGACAATGCAATATTCTTTAATTTAATTTATAGTTCAGTAATACTCAAAAATCTAATGCTCAGTTTCAACAACTGACCAACTAATATTAGACTCAAACCAATGTCTAAAAAATAAAGTTGTTCTTTGGTGTGTAATATACTTAAATATTTCAATTAAAAAAGCGCAGAAGTTGTTGTTTAAAAACCAAACACGGCATCAAAAGGACTTGGCTGTGAAAATTAGATCATTGAAGAGGTGTTTTGTTAATCGCATCTAAGAATAAAATGAAACTACCAAGTTGTTTAAGTAAATGGTTAAGGAAAACCAGTGTAGAGATTTTAGAATTGGAGATACGTGATCAAATTCACGCTTTCTTTTGAGGATCTTTGCCTGTGGCGTTCTGTACTAGTGGAAATCGAGCGATTGAGTTTTTGGACATACCGTAGTACAGAGAATTGCAATAGTCCAAACGAGTTGTAATGAGCGCATGGATAGCAATCTCTGAGGCTTTCTCAGTAAGAGAAGATCTAATCTTAGAGAGAAGACGTAGCTGGAAAAAACAAGAAAAACATTTGTTTTTCAAATTTGAGGTTCTGATCCCAGAAAACAACATTTTCCCAGAGAAAACAGATTTTCTCTGGGAAAATCCCAGGTCAATGCTTCTGTTCCCAGAGTCTCCATGAGAGCCAAATACAATAACCTCTGTTTTTGATTCATTTAAAAATAAAACATTTTGAGAAAACCCCAGTTTCACTTCATCTAGGCATGCAAAAAGAGATTTCAGAGGAGCACGTTCGTTGCGTTTTAGAGGTAGATAAATTTGGGTATCATCCTCATAGCAGTGAAATGATACACCATGCTTTCTGAAGTGCTATTGCCCATCCCTAAAATAAGAGCTGATTGAGAGATTTAGGACCCAGAGATTTAGTTTGGGTTTATTGTTCTTTCTGTTAATTATTCTCATCTTAAACAGGTCGAACACACAGATAAACTCCTGGTGAAGCGACTGAGATCCACACTTTTATAAAGATGGCGTTTATTAAAGAGGAGAGTGAAGACGTGAAGATTGAAGAAACATTCGGAGTGAAAGATGAAAAAAAAAGTGAGCAACAAACAGGTTGGTTTTCAAACAGTCATTTGATCCAGCTCTACAGAAATTAATGATGTTTGAAGATTATCACAAATATTTTGCCTTTGATTTGTTTTTTAAGAGGGTTCCCTAAATAATTGCATCTTAAATATGTACCATTTTCATCTGCAACATCAAGGTGTGACCACTTGAGGGCTGTATAGCCTTACATATAAATATAAACAGTGAAAACATGAGACTTAAGTACATTCATTGTGGTTTGGCTCTTAGCAGTGTTCATCTCCATAGTAATTTAGGCTCCGGAGAAGGTTATGTTCAGGATAAGAGATCTCAAACTGAATATGAACCAATCAGCTGTGAGCAAAGTGACTCATCTCTGATGCAATAAAGCCACTCCCCCTGTTTCTCTTGCTCCAAATTAAAGGTCACTATGTGATAAATTGTCTAATGATGATTACTTAATATAATAATTGTATGCAATTAAATAATATTGTACAATTATAAATTACATTATAAAATATGTTCAAATAGAAAACAGTTATTTTATATTTTAATATTTCACAATATTAGTTTAAAAAAATTAAAATAAATGCAGCCTTGAACAGAATAGACTGCTTTAAAAATAGAAAATCTCACCCCTCTCTCTCTCTCTCTCTCTCTCTCTCTCTCTCTCTCTATATATATATATATATATATATATATATATATATATATATATATATATATATATGTATATATGTATATGTATATATAATGTATATATGTACAGGGAGTGCAGAATTATTAGGCAAGTTGTATTTTTGAGGATTAATTTTATTATTGAACAACAACCATGTTCTCAATGAACACAAAAAACTCATTAATATCAAAGCTGAATATTTTTGTAGTTTATTAGGAAGTAGTTTTTAGTTTTAGCTATTTTAGGGGGATATCTGTGTGTGCAGGTGACTATTACTGTGCATAATTATTAGGCAACTTAACAAAAACTAATTTATACCCATTTCAATTATTTATTTTTACCAGTGAAACCAATATAACATATCAACATTCACAAATATACATTTCTGACATTCAAAACCAAACAAAAACAAATCAGTGACCAATATAGCCACCTTTCTTTGCAAGGACACTCAAAAGCCTGCCATCCATGGATTCTGTCAGTGTTTTGATCTGTTCACCATCAACATTGCGTGCAGCAGCAACCACAGCCTCCCAGACACTGTTCAGAGAGGTGTACTGTTTTCCCTCCTTGTAAATCGCACATTTGATGATGGACCACAGGTTCTCAATGGGGTTCAGATCAGGTGAACAAGGAGGCCATATCATTAGATTTTCTTCTTTATACCCTTTCTTGCCAGCCACGCTGTGGAGTACTTGGACGCGTGTGATGGAGCATTGTCCTGCATGAAAATCATGTTTTTCTTGAAAGATACAGACTTCTTCCTGTACCACTGCTTGAAGAAGGTGTCTTCCAGAAACTGGCAGTAGGACTGGGAGTTGAGCTTGACTCCATCCTCAACCCGAAAAGGCCCCACAAGCTCATCTTTGATGATACCAGCCCAAACCAGTACTCCACCTCCACTTTGCTGGCGTCTGAGTCGGACTGGAGCTCTCTGCCCTTTACCAATCCAGCCACGGGCCCATCCATCTGGCCCATCAAGACTCACTCTCATTTCATCAGTCCATAAAACCTTAGAAAAATCAGTCTTGAGATATTTCTTGGCCCAGTCTTGACGTTTCAGCTTGTGTGTCTTGTTCAGTGGTGGTCGACTTTCTGCCTTTCTTACCTTGGCCATGTCTCTGAGTATTGCACACCTTGTGCTTTTGGGCACTCCAGTGATGTTGCAGCTCTGAAATATGGCCAAACTGGTGGCATCTTGGCTGCTGCACGCTTGACTTTTCTCAGTTCACGGGCAGTTATTTTGCGCCTTGGTTTTTCCACACGCTTCTTGCGACCCTGTTGACTATTTTGAATGAAAACGCTTGATTGTTCGATGATCACGCTTCAGAAGCTTGGCTATTTTAAGACTGCTGCATCCCTCTGCAATATATCTCACTATTTTTTACATTCTCACAACCATATGTTGTCAAAGTTCATAAAGATATCGGGCAACTGGAGGAACACTGTTTCAATGTTGAAACCTAAAATAACTAACTTCCAGCGGACCGCAGTAAGCATCGATTTATGGCAAAAGAAAAACCCCTTGTCCCTTGACACGAACGCAGAAGCGCAGAGGATAGAGCATAAAACACTGGTCATGAATTAGTCGAAAACGAGAATTTTTAAAGAGAAGTGGCGGACGATTTCAATAAGAGAAGAGGGGCTTGAGTTTGTTGCCCAGCACTATCCGCGGCATCAGGGGTTACTCTTTTGCCGTAAGTCGACTTCTGTCCTCTGGAAGTTAGTTTTTTTAGTCTATAAAGTTTTAAATATGGATATTTCTTACACAAACGCGCCACTTTGCTTTAGAAGGCCTTCATTAACATAATTTAGTGTCATCTGAGGCTTTTTTGGCCAGAGGCTAGCGACTACAACCAGTAGTAGGAGCTAGTTCTGCATGTTTTCAACCCGCCCATTGCAGGTGGGATCAATTTGACAGAACAGTGGCTTTGCTTTGATAATAGCCAACTTATATTCAACTTATATGTAATTGTCTATCTAATGTAACTTTGCTGTTTTACTGATAACAACTATATCACTATGTAAAGGCAAATGACAAGACCCACACAATTTTTACGACCAATGATATTGGACCTACTCACTTTTATCGTCTCTGATTTAGCGCATGTTTGTTTACCTACCAATAAACGATAAATACTTCATATTAAACACGTTAGACGCTTTATTTCCACTTTTCTAATATTTTTTTCAGTTTTATTGAATTTTATAAATGCCTTTCCGATTTGATATGTGATGGGAAAAGGGAGTAGAGTGAGTTCGGCAAAAGGCGGATTCGAACCTCAGATCGATTTGCGTCAACTTGATACCATGCATATTACCCTTACACTTTTGCCTCATAGGGTTGTCAAAAGTACCGACCGCGATACCAAATCGGTAGAGAAATGTAAAAAATTTGCCACTTTGAGTGCTGTTGAGCTGTAATCGTAAACACCTCTGACTGGCCATTGTGCTCACGCGCTCATCGGATATGCCTGTGATTGGCTACAATGATCAACGCACGGCAGCGTTTGAAAGCACTCGGAAGTGTTTGAAAGTGTTTTGGGAGCGGGAGCGTTTGAAAGCACAAGCAGGCATCGACCAGCGGACCGGTAGGCTGACAGACGCCTGCATTCAAACGCTCCGTGTGTATCTGTGCAAGCACTCTGAGAAAAGCGTCATTGATGTATATTTATAACATGTTTGTGAAGCGCTGATCATTGTAGCCAATCACAGATGTGTTTGATGAGCGCAATGGCCAGTCAGAGGTGTTTATGATTCCGCTCAACAGCGCTCAAAGCATCACATTTTTTTAAAAATTTCAGTACCGATTTGGTATCGTGGTTGGTATTTTTGACAACTCTATTGCCTCAGTAAATGATTCAGTGATTTCCGTAATTTTGTCTGGCCCAATCAATCATTTAGTAAATGTGGTATAGTATTTAATGTAAATGGCATCTAACTTTACTCCAGTAAAAAACAATTCTGAGAGCGATGACCCACGGTAAAAAGGCGTCTTTTAAGTTGAGTCAACTAGTAGCCTAGTTGTATAATTTCTTCCAATAACTGCCGTCTATAACTGGTAGGCGTGGCTTAAAAGTGCAAGTGCATTCTGGAAGTCGTTGTCTTTCATCCACATGAGCCAAAAATAAATTTTCTGTGTTTTCTCAATCGAGAAGGCGCCAACTTCTAAAATAATTTCACATTTCTACTACATAAATGACCCAGTTTAAATACAGATTCATCTTCCCAGCACTTAAGTACCCTTTAAGCACTGATCTTCCTCCATGTAATCAAAGTTAAAAGGCAAGTATTACTTACATGGTAAATCTAGGTTTTTAGACTTATTGGCATCATACAATAGTAAAAAACGCTTCTTCTGACAATTGATTATCATTTAAAGGGTTAGTTAACCGAAAAATTAAAATTGTCATTAATTACTCATCCTCATGTCGTTCGACACGTGCGACAACAATAGTTTTTGTGAGTAATTACTGACATAATTTTCATTTTTGGGTGAACTAACCCTTTAATACCAAAAGCAATCCTTCTCTTGCTTTTTTAAATGACTTTTTTTTTGTATTTCAATAAATGACTGAATGCCGCATTGTGCCATCTTGTTTACCGTTGCTTTGTAGTGATTTTACATTCTCTACTACGGCTGTGTGATGGCATACTTCTGGTAGCCATTCGATTTGCAGCTGTTGCTTAAAAGTCCCTAAAATTGTAGATATTTTCCACATACCTGGTACTGTGCTCATTAAGTAATCTCTGACTTTTGTGATGCCGTGTGTCACTGCAGAGTTCACATTGGTGGTGCGAATGCAACCAGGAATCCCTCCAAACACTGTATGATCCAGTATACATGTTATTAGTTTTAATGTTTCGATGTCTGTTGCTTTGTGGCATTAAATTGGTCTTTTTTTCACCTTAGACCTGATGCTGTTGAAAGAAGAGAGTCCAGATCTGAATGAAATTGAAGTGAAGGATCCGTACAAGACACATCATGATTTCCCAACTGAAGAAAAATCTTTGAGTTGCTTACAGACTGAAAAAACTTCCTCACAAAAAAAAGCTCAAAAGACAATCGGTAATTTCACCTGCCAACTGTGCGGACAAAGTTTCAAAAAGTATGGACACCTTGAAGTTCACATGAGAGTTCACAGTAGAAGGAAGCTTTACCCCTGCCAACACTGTGGAGTAATTTTCAGTCAACATGGACACCTTAAAGTTCACGTGAGAACTCACACTGGAGAGAAGCCTTTCCCCTGCCAACAGTGTGGAATGAGTTTCAGACAAAAAGAGCATCTTAAAGGCCACATGAGAATTCACACTGAAGAGAAGTTGTTCATCTGCCCTCACTGTGGAGACAGTTTCAGTCAAGATGGAAACCTTAAAGTCCACATGAGAATTCATTCTGGGGAGAAGTGGACTAAAGAAAACATTTGTACTTTCCAGAAGTGTTCAAATGAAGATCTATAAATAATATGAAACATGTTTATGTGGTAAATAGTTTAGACTTTAGATTAGGGCAGGGTCAGGAACCTTTTTTTTTTTACCAAAGAGACTTTTTTTTAAACTTTTGGTTAATGCATTTTTCCAAAAGAGCCACAAAAAAAAAAGCTAATGAACTTTTTTTTTCAATAACATATGTCCATAGGCAACTGAAAACAAACAAATATGCAGCAAATAAGTTGCAATATGGAATTAATTCTGCAGGGCTTTCATTGTGAGGTTGAGTTACCTTACGAGCATAAACAATAAGATGTAAGCACACACACACAAAGAGGATTTATGTGAATACTTGACTAGACATTGATATTTCTGCGTTCATTTGGCCGTTAGTTGCACAACTGAAGACAAAGGCTACAATGCTTGTCTGTGTTGTGCTCAGAGCACGCACACAGCATCCTGTCAATGGAATTCAGTAGAATTTGTATATTATAATGAGCTTTGTCTCCCCCTTGAGTACATGTGAGGAATTGTTTTGAAAGAGTATGGGAAAACGGCAACCGGAATGATTTGCCCACAGGGCTTGCAAAATATTTTTATCAAACAAACACAATGATTTATCTCTCATCAAACCACAATTAATTGGAACGTTAGTTTTTTATTACTTGGCCCACCCGACTGATGGATATAACCTCAAACCGTGCATCACTAACACACACAAGCGTCACTGCAGAGTCTTCTGCGATTTGTATTTTTCCTTCAAATATCAAGTCAAGAGAGTGAACAATGCACATCAAGAAAGGAATGTTATTTCAGTATTTAAGATTTACCGGCGGGCTTATGTTTTGGTAGCCTGTCTGGAAAACACACAGCCCTGGGACATTGAACTTTGCAAACTTTTCGATACATGTCCGAATCGCAGCACAATACACCAACAACACCTCAAATAAAGGATTCTCCAGCCTGTGACAGTGTGCTAATGCTCAGTTAGACATGTCCACATAGTCAATAGATATCAAATGATCTGTAACAATGCAATACTGTCACATAAAAAATATTTTCCTCACGTGTGTTACTTCATTCATGTAATCTCATCCTGTCTGCAAAACCAGTCTCCCCTCCTGTTTACAAACGAATGTTTCACCACATGCTGACGTCATGGCTAGGCACATTCTGAGTTTTCTGGGCCTGGTGTCAATAAAAGCTTTTCTTTGATTAACAAAGCAGTTTTCAGCTCTTAAAATTACAGTATAATCTTATATCACAATGAACTTTTATATATTAAAGGCTCAAGGGAAAGTTGATTTCTCAATTGATGACACCTTAAATATTTATATTCAACATGAAGCACATCCCGCTCTTTTATCTATCTATATCTATTTACATTAATTTACATAGTGACACCACACTTGTGTCACAGCCACTCTCCGTCAGGGACAGTGTCTGCGTCCACACACGCCATGTGGAACCACAGCTGGCAGAGGTCGCACTGGATCCACTCATCCACCTCTGCGTTGGACCCTGGTGGCAAGGTGCTTTTGCAGATTGAACAGTAGCTGCCATCATCAATTACAGGCACTACTCTTCTTACTGCCATACCCTGTCTAGCCCTTTTTGCTTCTCTGTTCTTCTCCTGTTCCTCCTTCCTTTTCTTCTTCTGTTTTTCTTTGGCCTCCATGTTGTCAAGGTGTGCCACATAATCGTCACTTGTAATGACCCAGGCTTGCAGTGGCACCCGACCCCCGTATCCCTTCCGCTCTCTGGCCAAAGGTGGGTGTGACCAGGATGTCTGCTAATATTGTGGAATGAGGCCACCAAGTCTTTTTTTTTTTACTTTTGTGGCAAGTAAGACAGACAGGTGTAGGGGAGCAGGTGGGCACAGCAGAGGAGGAAGAAGCCACTGCTGTGGTGGAGCTGGGCACAGCAGATGAGGGAGCAGCGACTGCCGTGGAGGAAGAGGGAGCAGCGACTGCCGTGAAGGAGGCGGGCACAGCAGCTGCAGTTGGCATGAGCTTTACAATCTAGATAGAGAGTGCTCAAGTTAAAAACTGGTATTCTTCACATTATGTTAGATTTAAGTTCCATAACACAATTAATAGGAATACTTTTAGGGAATACAATGAAGAACCAAACCTGTGTCATGTCCATTGCTTCTCTTGACAGAGGATAGATTCCTGCCTTCCGGAATCCTGCCTTGATGTTGGCTGCAGTGACGGCCTTTTCATAGGCATGTTTCAGCACAGACGAGAAGTGCTTTTTGCCCACCACCATGTCTCCTCTCATCAGGCCCATGCGACTGGCCAGGGTGCTGAACTCTCCCTTCAGGGGGTTGAAAACACTAAATGCTGTTTCACTAAACGAGGTTCGGGAGGAACATGTCAGATAATTGACACAGGTGGAAAGTACTCAGCTAATCAACAAAGAGGTGTATATATACGTAGCCATCCTACCTTCATTTTCTTGACAGTTTTTCAGCACGGACGGCCTTTCTGGCAGTTTGCCCCGCCCACCCACATACACTGTACACACGTCTCCTCGACTGCACGCTGCTCAAAGCAATGCTACAATGCTAAAAATCTTTTCTTTCAAATTTATATACAGCTTCCATCAGTATTCACGGTAAAATAATTTCTGCTTTTCCTGAGATGTAATTGTGCTTTGCCCCGATTCACAATCGCGAGTCTTGTCTTCTAAAATTTGGTGATGAACAATAAATATGCTTTCTGGTAAAGCGAGTGAACGTAACTTGATGCACACATAAGCATGGTCGTATTTGGGAGCACCCATTTTCTTAAATGTTAAATAAATACCTTACAGTATGCTATTGTACAACACGTGTATCAATGTTTATTGTACAGCATCTATATCTGAGGTAAACTGCAAAGGTACGGATTTAATTGTATAGATGTGAGCACTCATGTTTCAAATCTGAAAGTGGCGCTGTTGTGCGTTCTACTGGCATTCAAAAGAATTCTTCAGAAGGAATCAGTTTCAGAGCATACATTTTTATCCTTTTTCTCCCACAGGAGCTCAGTTTCTCTGGCGATTTTCTCCACTGCCCCAGCAGTGCCGTTCCCTCTGCTCCCACAGCAGCTCAGTTCTCTGGCTAATCTTCACCACTATCACAGAAATGCGGTTCCTTCTGCTCCCACAGGAGATCAGTTTCTATGGCTAATTCCTCCACTACCACAGCAGGGCTGTTCCCTCCGCTCCTGCAGGAGCTCAGTTCTCTGGCTAAATTCTCCACCACCAAGCAGCGATGGGCTGTGCGAGTCGCACAATAAAACCAGTTCACAAACTGCAGTTCAGACTCTAGCGTGAGGCACCATCCAACTAGCTAAACAGGCCCAATCATTTCAACAGGATATACCCTCACCCACGTCCAGTGGCCTGAAGCTCCAGTGGCGCAAACAAGCGTGAGCCTTCCCCCGCTTAAGTACAAGTCACACCTTAAGTACAAGTCGACTTTTCTTCCTATCATCCAACCAATTTTTCTTTTCTAACCATAGAGGAAAACCAAGCGTGAGGCCACCACTGACATCTGCAGCCCTGGCGTATAACCCTCCCACCTCCCTCATGCAAACCCATTGGACACATTAAGAAAATCTCTCGGTCACACACTCGTTTCCTTCTTGTTTTTCAGTGCTCTATGAGAAGTGGAAAGTTTCCAGGCAGTCAGAGTGCAAGTTGCCACACAGCGAGTAAGCAGGAAGTTCCCATGCTGAGCGAAAGAGTGGAAAGCTCCATGCAGCCAATCAGTGGAAAGTTTCCACGCAGCGAGTAAGTGGAAAGTTTCCACGCAGTGAGCCAGTGGAAAGCTTCCAGGCAGCAAGAAAGCGGAAAAGATCCACATAACATTCCTGAACCAATGGAATGGCATATCCTTTTTCTATAGCAATCTCGTTCCGTCCCCTACCGATATCCGGTTGTTCACAGACACAGCCCCCTCGATCGGCTTTGGGGGATTTTTACCAAGGTCGTTGGTTTGGCTTCTCCAAGGCCACCACAGCTCCAGGACATAAGCCCTCAGTGCTATTCGAGCTCTACCCACTCGTAGTAGCGGCTTCACTGTGGGGGAAGAATGGGCCACTAGCAGCATTTTAGTGCACTACGACAATGACGCAACAGTGCATTGCATAAATAAAGGACGTTCCAATGCACCTGCCATGATACCACTTTTAAGGCGTCTCACTTGGATTTCAGCTTGCGATCAATTCATCATCATCGTTAAACACGTTCCCGGATCAGAAAATCAAATAGCTGATTCTGTCTCATCTTCTGCTTAAGGAATTCAGGACGTTGGCTCCAGAGGCAGACCAATTCCCAACTCCAGTACCTTGCTATTCGGAACTAATATTCCTGTGGCCCACCCATTTGAACCCTTCCTCGAAGCATCGCTCGACACCGTCGTCCAAGCAGTTCTCCCAGCACCCTCCAATCCATCGTGACCGCTTGGAAACATTTTTTAGAGCTTTCCACAACTCGCATAACATACCGTTCCCCGATTTCTCTCTCCTTTCAATCACCTCATTTATTTCCTACCTTAATACCGTTAAGGGCCTCCAAGTAGGGTATATCAAAGGGTATATCAGTTTTCACAAATTGTTTATCTCGAGATAAACAATTCTCAAACCTCTCTACTGATAAAAGGGATCCAAAGATCCCAGCCCACCCGCCCTGACTCAAGACAACCAATAACGATAGACATCCTCACCAAATGCATTCACACCTTGCGTACAAGCTACCAGCCCAGAAATACCGCCGAACATTCGCCACCATGTTTATACTAGCTTTTTGGGTTTTCTCAGGTGCTCTGAGCTCGCTATTACATCCAAATTCGACCCAAAATCCACCACACCATCTCAGACATAACAGTCATGGATGAGGAAACCATATCATACCTGATCAAACAAAGTAAGACTGACCAAACCAAAAAAGGTCATTTCATCTACATTTTCAACCTTTCATGACCAATCCAACCATACCAGTCCGTTCTGGCATACCTCCAATGGAGAAATTCTCAGGCCAAATCTCCCATGGAACCCCTGTTTACAGACTAAGTCAACAAACCCGTGACGCGCTTTTGGTTTAGAAGCACCTCAAATCCGTTCTCCAACAGGCAGGCATCTCAGCAAAGAACTACTCAAGCCACTCTTTCCGCATTGGGGCGGCAACATCAGCAGCTCAAAAAGGCCTCTCCCAACAACAGATCCAAGCTCTCGGGAGATGGTCCTCAGATGCCTTTCAAAGCTACATCAGGACCAACCGGTTCCACATCAAAAAATCTCACCAAACTCTCATTGCTTAAAAATCCTCTGGGGCATTCACCGGGGAATTTCCTCCTGCCCAGCAAACATCGAGTCTTACGTTCTTCCCTGGTTCTTTCCTGAGTCAGTGGAAAGTTTCACGCAGCGAGTCAGTGGAAAGTTTCACGCAGCGAGCCAGTGGAAAGTTTCACGCAGCGAGCCAGTGGAAAGTTTCCACGCAGCGAGTCAGTGGAAAGTCTTCCACGCAGCCAGAAAGTGGAAAGTCTTCCACGCAGCCAGAAAGTGGAAAGTCTTCCACGCAGCCAGAAAGTGGAAAGTCTTCCACGCAGCCAGAAAGTGGAAAGTCTTCCACGCAGCCAGAAAGTGGAAAGTCTTCCACGCAGCCAGAAAGTGGAAAGTCTTTCACGCAGCCAGAAAGTGGAAAGTCTTTCACGCAGCCAGAAAGTGGAAAGTCTTCCACGCAGCCAAAAAGTGGAAAGTCTTCCACGCAGTAAGAAACCGGCACGTTTCCAGGCAATAATCAGCGCACACAGGTAATCAGCAAAAATTTCCCACGCAGTAAGAAGTGGCACATTTCCACGCCGTAAACCAGCAGAACGTTTCCACAAAGCAAGAAAGTGGAAAGTTCCACGCAGTAAGTCAGTGGAAGAGTAAGAAGTAGGAGAAGAATGTCAATTTGATTTTCCCTGCAGACGTCTATTATTTGACAGTTACAGTGGGTTTCGTGCTGGTCCATTATCAGGACTAGAGGGCGTGGAGGAGGGGCATACTTAATGAAATGGTCCAACCATTTCAAAAACAGCTCTGCCGTCATGTAGCCTTTGTCAGCATAGCCGTAAAGGCTGTTTTCTGGCCCACCCAAGGCATACGCCACACTGGGAAGGCAGCGGGGATATAGTATGAAGGGAGGGACACTGTGCACGTAGCAGTTAGTGCAGCTGGTGAAAGTGACGTGCTCCCTTGGTGATCGTCTGCTGCTGGTAGATGTGGCGCTTTCCCTTCTGCCAGATCACCTTCTCCTTTGACTTTCTCGTGATACGGGCTTTGGAGATGAGCCAGTTCCACAGCTGATGAGGTTTGTCATGCAGACTGTGGAGGTTAATAATCCTTACTAGCAACGTGAAAAAAAAAAAAGATCTATTCCCTCGGATTTGCAGCAAGGACCCTGGCCCTATCAAGGGAGTCCGGTGTCCGGGTGGTCAGCTCTGGGTGGCGAGCTTTGAAGTGGACCCACCAGTCACCCTGTCTCCAGGTTGACCAGAGTCTTACGGCTGCAAGACACTTGATAATGGTTCTTGTTAGTGGAAAACCATGATCTGCCATCCAAACAATATAATTGACCAATGATTCTTCTTCCTCCAGGGTAAGAGCTCTATTTGGAGGAGGCCCACATTCAGATTTCCCCAGCTTGTGGTCTGACAGGGTAGACTTCGGTATCCCAAATTTCTGTGAGACACTTCTCACACTTTCTCCTGACTTTACAGCATGTAATGCTGCGTTGTCACGGTTCATGAATTCACTGTCTCGCTCTCTCTCGTGTGTTTTACGTGTGTGTGAGTCATTGGGCGCTGCTGCTGATCGGGATCACCTGCGGCTGTTGATCAGCGCTCCAGCTGCAACTGATCATCACAGCCTATTTATTGTCTCTGTTTGCCATGTCATTTGTCAGAGCGTTGTTGGATGTCACCCGTGTGCTCACGCCTGCCCTCCTGTTGTTCGTGTTCCTGGTTCTTCGTGTCTGTCTTCGGATCTAGTTCACCGCTCACCACCATCAACGCTCTCCACTGGAGGTCTGGGTTGTCCTCAGCGTCCCTGTGCTGCCAAACGTCTCGCCACCCTGGACTTACCCTGCAGCGCTACTGTCATGCTACCAGTTGTCAAATAAAGACTTTTATTTGCAATTGAATCCGACTCTCTCACATTACAGAACGCTCTGACCAAGTAAGATGGATTCAGCAAGTTCTTCGGATTTGAGCTAGTTTTTGGCACGCAGCGCCTCCAGGATGGACCAACAAGAGGAAAATATGTCTGGCACGGGACGCGCTGTACAGACCTTGGTGGCACAGGTGTCCGAGCTGACCCAAAGGATTCAACTCACCAGTCCCGCTGTGCCCAGTCCACCGCCGCTTCCCCCCCACACCAGCAGCGCCAGCCCGCCACCCTGAACCACGCCTACCCAGTCCTGAGTTATACGCTGGTGAGCCAAATTATTGTAGACCTTTTTTGACAAAATGTTCTGTTCTTTGCGCTCCAACCACAGACTTTCTGCACTGAAGAGGCCAAGGTGGCATTTGTTCTTACGCTACTTTCCGGACGGGCGGCGCTATGGGGAATGGCGGTGTGGGAAAATCGCCATCTCTGCTGTTCCTCGTTCCAGGCACTCTCGGAGGAGATGAGACGCGTATTTGGCGGCGGGAGAGAGGCGGCGCGCCAACTGGCCAACCTCCGTCAAGGCAGCCGATCGGGCTCTGACTTTTCCATCGAGTTCCGCACCCTCGCCGCTGAGCGCCACTGGAACAAGGAGGCACAGTGGGACATGTTCCAGCATGGGCTGGCTGACCGCATCCAGAAAGATATTTTTACCTTGGATCTTGCAGCGAAACTCTACGGACTAATCAAACTGGCTTTGAGGGTGGACGCCCGCCTCAGTTGACTGGAGCAGCAGTCCAGGAGGGTGCGCTTCAGGCCGCTAAATTGCAGTCAGCCCCATTTCCGATCCTGAGGCAGGTGGGTTGTGCTCGGCTTTCCCGGGAGGAGAGAGAGAGACGATGATTCCAGGGTCTTTGCCTCTAGTGCGGTGGAGGGGGCCACTGCATAAAGAAATTTAAGCTCAAAGGAAACTTATCAAGGCTCCACACTTTATTTGGTTAGCTAGGGCTAAGTCTTGTTCATGTACATGGTTGAAAAGACCATGCGATGCAAATGACAGCTTTAAACAAACTCTTGTCTTATCCTAACAATCACAAGCCATGGGGCAACATTCAGGAAATTAAAGTAATCATTGCCTACCATGGGTGAGAAGTATTTCTAGGAAGGAAATTCAGAAATCCCTTTTGTCTGCCATAGACATCAAGTGTAGTGTTCCTTCTGGTAGGTCACGTTAGTCTAGCTTGCACCAGCTGATCCACATCTACCTATAGGACTATGATTCCTATCATGGTATCTCTATATATACACAGATTAAGAGCGCAAGGAGAACTGAGCGCGCGTGCTGTAGAGAGATAGCGGTTTTGTTGTGTCATTCAGTGCGATTCACTAACTGCAAGTTAATCGATAAAGAATTGTAATTTTGGGATACAACAGTCTTGGCATTTAATTCGGCTGTAGGCTGAAATTATATTCAACCCGTCAAAGTGGCTCGTGGGAGTGGCTGTCTACCCACCACAGATGATAATGTCAAGCCCTTGTGCTAGGTCTGCTATATCCAAAGCTCAATCCTTCAGTCTGTCCATTGATAACTGTCCGGTTAACTTTTCCACCCAAGTGAAAAGCCTTGGGGTTATACTTGATGGTTTGCTTTCCTTTGGTTCACATATTAATAATATTTCACGCACTGCATTTTTTCATATACGTAATATTGCTAGACTCTGTTCTTCACTTTTTTCAACACAACACAGAAGTGCTTCTTCATGCCTTGGTTGCATCCCAGGTTGATTATTGTAATTCTCTGTTATTATATTACGCCTATTCTTTTCCAACTGCAGTGGCTTCCTGTCCGTTACCGTGTACATTACAAAATTGTACTCCTTATTGGGAAAGCTGTGGACGGGGCCTTCCAACAGCTGGATTCAATTTCCCAATTTAAAGTTTAGATAAATACATATCTGTTTAGAATAGCTTTTAGTTATATGATTGATTGACGTGTAAGTTTGTGTTTTGTTTGCTTCATGTTTTATTAGGGGTGTAACGATACACCTATGCCACGGTTCGGTTCATGTGACTGTTTTAAAGCCACGGTTCGGTTTGTTTCTGTTTGCTGTGGAGGCATGGTTCATGGCAGGGCATCAGCAATAATAACATTAGATTCACTTTTAACTTAATAACGACAGCTATTAACTTTATAAGTTTACTTATTAACCTTATACATTGGCTTCCCTTTTTCCATACAGCAGTTAGTATACCTGAGTAAACTAAAATGAAATAAATAGGGATGCACCCGAAATCAAAATTCTTGGCCGAAAACCGAAAGACCGAAAGAAATTATGCCAATTATTAGTACTATTGCATTTATGGCTATGACTGTGTAACTTTACTAAAAACCAAGGCATTGCAATTGCATAAATTAATATTGAAGTTTCAAATAATAAATCAATTACAAATTATGCAAATATTTATTTAGCACATTGCACCAATGCACAGTATAAAATAAAATTCAAACTAAAAATGTTAAATAAAATAATAATGTACTGGCCTGCAGAAAGGTACAGAAATGTAATAAAGTAATCAAACATAAAATAACTGCATATTTAACTGTTTAAATGAAAGCTTAATCCTTATTAAACTTACAAAAGCTATTCAATCAAGAGCAGTGAGTGATGTCCTTGTCCTTTGTTGAGATTAAACTGACCGCAGTAAAGGCTACTGCCCCTTTAAGACCTAATGCACGGATATGCGCCGTCTTTCTCAATGTATAAAGTTCACTTAAGACATATACAGACTATGTCTGCTAGGATACTCATCAAGATGGACATGTTGACACTTTTTGTGTGAGTTTATCCGTTTAAGCGCAAGACTTGAAAGATAACTCAATATTTGCGCGCTGTGAGATAAGTGCACAGAGACGGATCTTCACGGAGTGCGTGAGTTCTCATTCGCGTCTTCTGGCTCTACACCCGGTGATGACGGCGAAAAACGACTGGTCTGGTCATATTCGAACATACGGCAGCACTCGCATGCATTGAACAAAGTTTACAAAAAGAGACCGTTTTGCCCACGTTTTTCTTTCATTATCGCTGTTGTAGTGTATCACTGAGGAGCCAGCACGTGTATCCATCAACAGAAACAAAGCATTATTTTCAAATTAAAACCCATATTATAGATGCGTCATCAGATGTGAGATGAACCACATGCGTCCACACCACAGACATGTTTGCTAGTTTAGACAAGCACGTGCAGGTCCCGGTTTCTGTTTGCGTCATCACAACATTTTTGGTGGCCGAATATTCGGTGCATCCCTAGAAATAAATGCCTCCACTGTAGAATAGGCAGAAATTACTAGGCCCAAGTCACACTGATTAACTAGTTCAGGTGTGTTTAATTGGGGTTGGAGCTAACGAGTTTGGAGACCCCTGTGTTAATATGTAGTCTACTGTATGTGCATCACATCAAAATAACATTCAGTTAGTGACTTCTTGACATGTGGTTGAGCAGTATTATTCTGTCTTGTATTAAAGGTAGGGTAGGTAAGAATTGGTTAAAAAACTTTTTTTTCCAAATTTGTTTAAACTTTCTTTATATATCAATTCATAATTAAAATGTAAGTACTCTGAAAAATAAAGTATACAAATTGAGTGTCTGTAGACCTCTCACGACTGTTTTAAAGACAGCTCATTATTTCCATTCACTCCACCTTCTCCCTTCTGGGCTCTTTCCAAAGCCACGCCCCCAAAACACATGAACGCGCTCCGCCGACCAATCAGCTGGAAGAGCATTATTCACCGACGAGCGAGTGCATGTAGACGAGCGAGTGCATGTAGTGACATCATGTCAGAATCATATGTCATAAAACATCTCACTTTATCAGTATGAATTTCGTGTAAGATTCATAACATAGGTATACGGTGTTTTGCATGTAAGAGTTTCCATGATGAAAGCATTGCTGACTCTGATGAGGACTACACTCCGGAGACAAGAACCGCATCGTCGGCTCGAGGATAAGGATGAGGTCGAGGGTGAAGCAGAAGAGGTCGTGCAAGAGGGCGGGCAACAGGCTCCAAGGAAGCAGAGCTGCGCATGTGGGCAGATCCTGTAGCAAAAGGGGTGGTCGCCATGGTAGTGAGAGAGAGTGACAGTCGCACAAGCCAATCACTTGATTCATCCCGAACGAAAATAATGAGCGGTGTTTATTGCAGATTAAAAAGTCTAGAGTCACTCGATTTTTATACTCTCTTTTTCAGATTACTTACAATTTAATTATGTATTGACATATAAAGAAAGTTTTATAAAACTTGGACAAAAGTGTTTTAGATCATTCTTACCTACCCTACCTTTAATATACAAAAAAAAAAAAAGCAAAACGGCCCTCAGACGGGAACTGGCTCTCAACTTTCACTAAAGGAGCGAACAACACATCACTACTGTTTCCGCTGATGGTGTTTTGTTTACGGTTGGTTACCAATATCATCGTCGTTTACTCAAACAACTTGATGAAAACACTCATTATTTACATTTCACTTTTTTGAAAATATTAACTTTGCGTTTGGATGGAAACTATTTTTGTGTTTAATTTAATACAGATTTACACCTCTGTTGACATAAAACTGAGTAACTATTTTAAAGAGCACCTATTATGGTATTTAAAATGTTCCAAATATTGTTTTAGAAGTCCCCAACAACAGTTTTGCATGCATGCAATGACAAAAAGACTTTAGTTTTCTTATAATATGCATTTATTTTTACCTGTTTTGACAGCGATTCTCAAATGATTCATTTAGTGATTCACTTTTCAAAACCCCGCCTTTACGTGACGCTAATCTGCGGTGATTGGTCCGATGACCCAGTCAGTTGTGATTGGTATAGTCTGTGCAGATATTTTCGGAAACGAACACCCATCACCATAAATGGTTTTCGGTTTAACAAGTTTAAACGCGTATAAAGTGTATGAACAAACATGGCATCAGTTTTACCCTATCAATTCGAGCCTGAATATGAAGGGGAAACGTCTGGAGATGCGAATGATCAACAAACTCAATGGCAAACACCACGACTGGAGCAGGATATTTCTCAATGGTCAGCATCAATGTAACGTTAGTTGTCACTTCAGTCCAAGCGTTTACTCGATGCATAAACATAAAGTTTTTACCAAAAATTAATAAAAATGCAGTAACGTTACGTTACTACGAGGTATGACTCTATTCTTAAAGAAAACTCAGAAAACAACAACAAACAATTCACATATCTCAATACAATTGTCATTGAAGACCTAGAAGCTAAACGGTGCTTACACAACAAACCAAACAATTATTAAGCATGCTACATAAAACATAAAAGCAACCATTATTAATAACACTTACAGTTTGTGATAAGGAGGAGGAAGCTGATGCAAATACACTTGGAACTGAACCTTCCTTCAATATCAGCCGGCTCGCGAATCCAAGTTTGATTGCATTTAAGTTGGTAAAGCAATCGTCTTCAAAATGGCGTGAACAAAGCACAAGGCTCGGACTCCTGTGGTACAGTTGTATATATGAATTGTAGCCACTAGTCTTCAAATGCTCAGATGAAGAGTTTGCTTTTGAGTCGCACTTGAGAACACAGCGTCTCGTCTCATGATGTTTTCTAGTTTTCGCTGGCGTGCTCAATAAGTGGCGTATCGTATTCAAATAACTTGCTGATCGATTGCTCCAGTCTACCTACTGCTGCTACTGCATGCGTCAGTGTTTGTAGCTCTGTATAGCTGCGTTTGAATCTCTATTTTATATATTTTCTTTGTTATCTATACTGCTAAAAATAACTTACTCATCACCATATATTGTTTAATATAGCCTATCAAGTTAAATTTGACATCACTAGCTTTTAATCTAAATCACTACCACGTGTTAGCTTTTCGCTAGCCTGGTAGCTTTCCATCCCGGCACCCGGGTCTCCTGTTTTCTGAGTTCATTAGACAACTGTGGTGAGTTGGATTATTAAATAGACTCCATCAAACAAAGTAAGTGGAGTAAGTTGTGTGGTAAGTTTTGGATTCATCAACAAATACGGTAAGCCATGTCTTCTTCTCCTGTCATTGTCACTTGCACTGCATGCTACATGTTTAGCATATCTATCTCCGTTGGCGAACAGGGCTTCACATGTGTTAAATGTAAGGAATTAATCAGGCTGACGGAGAAGATTTCAGATTTAGAGACACGCATCCAGACTTTATGTGAGAGTAGTGAGAATGGTACAGCTTTAGATACTCTTTTGGATGCGACTAGCTTAGTGAACACTCATTGTTTGGTTCGGCTGAGCCCCGCAGCAGGGCAATTGGGTGACTGTGAGACAGCATAGTCGCGGATCTAAAAACCACTCTTCCGTTCGATTAGAACATCAAACAGGTTCTCCCCACTCAGTGATGCACCAACTGAGGATCCTGTTGAAAGTGCCCTAGTTATTGGCGATTCTATTACACGAACGTGAAAATAGAGACACCAGCCACCATAGTCACATGTTTACCGGGAGCCAGAGCGCCTGACATCAAAGCAAATTTAAAAGTGCTGGCTAAAGCTAATCGTAAATTCTCTAAGATTATTATTCACGTCGGCACTAATGATGTTCGACCGTCAGTCGGAGATCACCAAAATTAACATTAAAGAGGTGTGTAAACTCGCAAGTCACGATGTCACCGCAGTCTGTTTATCTGGCCCCCTCCTGTTAAAAGGAGTGATGAAATAGTTAGCAGATTATCATCACTCAATGGCTGGTTGTCTAAGTGGTGTCCATAAAATAACATAGGGTTCATAGACAATTGGAAAAGTTTTTGGGGCAGACCCGACCTGTTGAAGATAGGCGGCATTCATCCTACCGGGCTGGTGCTGCTCTTCTCTCTAGTAATTTGGCACATAATCTTAGAGCTAAACCTTGACTCACTGGGGCCCAGGTCAGGAAGCAGACAAACTGGCTAAACCAACCGTCTGCTAGCTGTCTCACGTCACCAGAGTCAGCTAAATCCCAGCACATAGAGACGCTTTCACCTAGATATTATCACATAGAGACTGTGTCTGTTCCCGAATCAGTAAATACAAAAACCATCAAAACCATTCAACAGTAAAAATTTTATTGATGTTCAACAAATAAACAACAGATATAATACGGATGAACAATTGATAAATCTCGGGTTGCTGAATATTCGATCCCTTTCGCCAAAAACGCTTATTGTTAATGATATGATTATAGATCATAACCTAGATGTGCTGTGTTTGACAGAAACCTGGCTAAAACCTGACGACTACATTACTTTAAATGAGTCCACTCCCCAAGATTATTGTTATAAACACGAGCGCGTCTGAAAGGAAAAGGGGAGGTGTTGCTGTAATTTATAATGATAACTTCAGTATTACTCAGAAGTCTAGTTTCAAATATAATTCCTTTGAAGTTTTGGTGCTTTATGTAACATTGTGTAGTGTAAATGATAAATCCCGTTTGACATTTGTGTTGGCTACTGTATATAGGCCACCAGGGCACAATACATACTTTATCAAAGAATTTGCTGGTTTTCTATCAGAGTTAGTACTGGCTGCAGATAAAGTACTAATTGTTGGTGATTTTAATATCCATGTTGACAATGAAAAAGACGCATTGGGATTGGCATTTAAAGACATTATAAACTCTATTGGAGTTAGACAACACGTATCTGGACCCACTCATCGCCTTAATCATACTTTAGATCTAATACTGTCACATGGACTAAATGTTGATACCATTAAAATTCTGCAGCAGAGCGATGACATCTCAGATCATTACCTAATATCATGTATACTTAATATAGCTAAGGCTGCAAAGCCATCCCCTACGCTTCAAATATGGCAGGACTATAACGCTGCGACTAAAGATTGCTTTATACATAATCTTCCTCATCAGTTCCATCTCCTCAGAATTACAGATAGCCAAGAGGAACTTGATGTTGCAACAGAAACTACTGACTCTCTCTTTACTAGCACTTTAGACATAGTTGCTCCTCGGCGCTTAAAGAAGATTAAAGCAAATAATCCAACGCCGTGGTACAACGAGCACACTTGGGCCCTTAAAACAGCAGCCAGAAAAATGGAGCGCAGCTGGAAGAAAACAAAACTGGAGGTTTTTCGCAATTTGTGGAAAGAGAGCATACAGAAAGGCAATAAAAACTGCTAGATCTGCTTATTTCTCAACTCTTTTAGAAGAAAACAAACACAACCCTAGGTATTTATTCGATACAGTGGCTAAATTAACAAAGGATAAAGCTTCAACTTCTGACATTTGTAAACAACACAGCAGTAATGACTTTATGAACTTCTTTACTAGTAAGATTGATAACATTAGGAATAAAATTATAACCATGCAGCCTACTACAGTATCACTTCAGACAGAACATTGTAGTCTCACTGAGGAAAAATTACACTCATTCACTGCTATAGGAGGAGAAGAATTGGCTAAACTTGTCAAATCATCAAAATCAACAACATGTATGCTTGACCCTATACCGACTAGGCTATTAAAGAGATGCTTCCAGAGGTCATAGATCCTCTGCTTAATATTATTAATTCATCCTTGACATTAGGATATGTACCAAAAACTTTTAAGTTGGCTGTAATTAAACCACTTATTAAAAAACTTGATCCTAAAGAATTAGTCAATTACAGACCAATCTCGAATCTACCGTTTCTATCAAAAATATTAGAAAAGGCAGTGTCTTCACAATTATGTTCCTTTTTAGAAAGAAATGGTATATGTGAGGATTTCCAGTCAGGATTTAGGCCGTATCATAGTACTGAGACTGCTCTAATTAGAGTTACAAATGATTTACTCTTATCATCTGATCGTGGTTGTATCTCTCTATTAGTGTTACTCGATCTTAGCGCTGCATTCGATACTATCGATCACAATATTCTTTTGAATAGACTCGAAAATTATGTTGGCATTAGTGGAACTGCATTGGCATGGTTTAAATCTTACTTATCTGACCGTTATCAGTTTGTAGCAGTAAATGAAGAGATGTCACACCGATCACAAGTTCAGTATGGAGTACCGCAAGGCTCAGTGTTAGGACCGTTGCTCTTCACCCTGTATATGCTACCACTGGGAGATATCATTAGGAAGCATGGCGTTAGTTTTCATTGTTATGCTGATGATACTCAGCTCTATATTTCTTCACACCCTGAAACTTACCAATTCACAAGATTAACGGAATGCATAGCTGATATTAAAAATTGGATGAATAGTAATTTCCTGCAACTTAATTCAGATAAAACTGAATTTTTAATTATTGGACAGAAAAGCTCCACAAGTAGTGCCCTAGAATACTGTCTAACCCTCGATGGCTGCTCTGTCAAGTCCTGCGTCGTCAGTGAGGAACCTGGGTGTGCTCTTTGATACCAATCTTTCGTTTGAAAGCCACGTTTCTAGCATCTGTAAAACTGCATTCTACCATCTTAAAAATATATCTAAATTACGTCACATGCTTTCAATGCAAAATGCTGAACAATTAGTACATGCGTTCATGAGCTCAAGGCTAGATTATTGTAATGCTCTACTGGGTGGTTGCCCTGCTCGCCTAATAAATAAACTCCAGCTGGTCCAAAAGCGGCAGCTCGAGTTCTTACTAGAACCAGGAAGTACGATCATATTAGTCCAGTTCTGTCAACACTGCACTGGCTCCTATTAAACATCGCATACATTTTAAAATCTTGCTTATTACTTATAAAGCAATAAATGGTTTAGCTCCCAGTACTTAAGCGAGCTCTTAACGCATTATACTCCATCACGTCAATTGCGGTCTCTAAACTCTGGCCAGTTGAAAATACCTAGAATATCTAAATCAACTGCAGTCGATCCTTTTCCTATTTAGCACCTAAACTCTGGAACAGTCTTCCTAGCATTGTTAGCAGACACACTCTGTCAGTTTAAATCTAGACTAAAAACACATCTCTTTACTATGGCATACACATAGAACATTTTTAACTTTCTTTATTCAAATCAAATGACTGATTGTTAGGCTGCATTAACTAGGTCAGCCGGAACCGGGAACACTTCCCATAACACCTGATGTACTCATTACATCATAAAAGATTGGCATCCACACTAATGTTAGTCTCTCTGTTTATCCGAGGTTTACTGCAGTCGGCGGATCAGGCCGTGTCGGATCGGATGGTGGACCTGCATCTGGACATGACCAGCTCATCCTGGAGTGTCTGCTGAGACCGTGTCCATTAGTGTCTCCTCTGAATTTGCCTCACGGGCGTCATCCTCAATTAACCCGTCTCGGGCGCAATAACTCCGATCTTTCAAGCATTCATATTCTTGTGTAATCGGCGCCATCCTAAATGAGCCCGTCTCGTCGTCATACCCAAAATTTGAATATTCCTATCTAATATGATTTATGACCTGCAAGGTTGCCAGAGTAATAATTATACACTGTTAATAATAGGCCAGAGAGAACTGGCACCCGACTGATCTGGTTTCTCCCAAGGTTTATTTTTCTCCATCATGCCCTGATGGAGTTTTGGTTCCTTGCCACTGTCGCCTTTGGCTTGGCTTGCTCAGTTGGGGACACTCAAATTATGATCCAAGTTACTCAACTAAATATACAAATAGAATTTATTAATTTGGTCATATATAATTCTATAAACTATCCAAATTAAACTAGCCAAATCAAATTTTGTTGCAATGTTGTCCTGTTTAACACTGTGAAGCTGCTTTGAAACAATCGTCATTGTAAAAGCGCTATATAAATAAAGTTGATTGATTGATTGATTGACAAGTTGACAGAGAAAAAGCTTCGGTCTTCTAACGATTCATAAAAATGACTCAGAGTCAACACTTACTTTTAAAAGACAATAACTTTTTATACGGTGCACTGTCATATTTCAAATTTTGCAGGATGTTTTTGTGTACTTAGATCTATGTTACACACCACATGAAAGGTACATTTCAAAATTCCATGATAGGTGCTCTTTAATTGCAAAAACATTGAGTGAATGTAATTCTTGATTCTGGCTTCTTTACTCCTCTCTTAGTCACTGGACATGAATTGGGAATTTGACCTTATAAAGGTGATTTAGTACCATAACAGTAATCCATGCATTATACAGTCTTTCAAACATGGTGTTTTTAATGTCTGTGAAACTCATTCCACACTGACGACATTTAAACCAGTTCTCTCATACATGAATACTCATGTGGTATTTAAGGGCTATTTTATACCCAAAACTTTTCCCACAGTGCCCACATGTAAACGGCTTCTCTCCAGTGTGAACTCTCATGTGCCGGTTAAGGATTCCTTTTCGATTGAAACTTTTCCCACATTCTTGGCAGGTGTAAGGCTTCTCTCCAGTGTGAATCCTTATGTGGTCTACAAGGTGACGTTTTTGATTGAAACCCTTTCCACACTGAGGGCAGGTGTAGGGTTGCTCTCCAGTGTGAAGGCTCATGTGGTTTTTAAAGTGTCCTTTTTGAGCGAAACTCTTTCCACACTGAGTGCATGTGTACGCTTTCTCTCCAGGGTGAAATCTCAGGTGGATTTTAAAGTTTTCATATTGTTCAAAACTCTTTCCACACTGCTTGCAGGTGTAAGGCTTCTCTATAATGTGAATTCTAATGTGTCTGTTAAGACTTCCTTTTTGAGTGAAGCTTACTCCACACTGTTGGCAGGTGAAAAGGCTCTCTTCAGAGTGAATTCTCATGTGGTCACTAAGGTTTCCTTTTCTGTTGAAACTTCTTCCACACTGTTGGCAGGTGTAAGGTTTCTCTCCAGTGTGAAGTTTAAGATGGACTTTAAGATTTCCAATTTGAGTGAAACTCTTTCCACACTGTTGGCAGGTGTAAGGCTTCTCTCCAGTGTGAATCCTCATGTGCCTGTTAAGACTTACTCTTTGAGCGAAAGTCTTTCCACACAGTTGGCAAGTACGACGCTTCTCTCCAGTGTGAAATCTCATGTGGACTTTCAAGTTTTCATGTTGATCAAAACTCGTTCCACACTGTTGGCACATGTAAGGCTTCTCTTCAGGGTGAATTCTTAAATGTCTGTTAAGGCTTACTTTATGAGAGAAAGTCTTTCCACACAGTTGGCAGGTATGAGGCTTCTCGCCAGTGTGAATTCTCATGTGGACTTTAAATTTGTTATGCTGACTGAAACACTTTCCACACTGTTGGCAGGTTAAATTACTTCTGGTCTTTTTAGCCTTTTTTCGTGAGGAAGTGTTTTCAGTCTGTGAGAGAGTAAAAGTGTTTTCTCCAGTTATGTAATCATGATGATTGTTATATTGATCTTTCTCCTCCATTTCATTCAGTTTTTCACTCTCCTTTTTCGGCACCATTAGGTCTAAGGCAAAATGAGACAAAGGCAAATTAGCACCAGTTTAAAGACAAAGCAACAGACAACAAAACAATTATACATCATAAGTCCATGATAGAGGAGATTTGCATTGCACCATACTTTTGATGTACAGGGAGAGAGAGAGAGAGAGAGTGCATAATTAACCAGAGTTAAATTCCCCACGGCTAGTATTACCGGTTCATATTTAGATCATCATGGTAAATATTGCCAAGTGCAAAATGTTACGAAAAGTTTTCAGTCCCCCTTGAATGTTTCACTCTTTGTTATATTGCAGCTATTTGCCAAATTAAAGTAAATTAATTTTGTTTCTCATTAATGTTCACACAGCACCCCATATTGACAGAAAAACACAATTGTTGACATTTTTGCAGATTTATTAAAAAAGACAATTTGAAATATCACATGGTCCTCAGTATTCAGACCCTTTGCTGTGACACTCATATATTTAACTCAGCTGCTGTCCATTTCTTATGATCATCCTCGAGATGTTTCTACACCTTCATTTGAGTCCAGCTGTGTTTGATTATACTGATTAGACTTGATTAGGAAAGCCACACACCTGTCTAGATAAGACCTTACAGCTCACAGTGCATGTCAGAGCAAATGAGAAACATGAGGTCAAAGGAACTGCCTGGAGAGCTCAGAGACAGAATTGAGGCAAAACACAGATCTGGCCAAGGTTACAAAAAAAAAGTAAGGTTCTGCACTTAAGGTTCCTAAGAGCACAGTGGCCTCATAATCATTAAATGGAAGACATTTGGGATGACCAGAACCTTTCCTAGAGTTGGTCGTCCGGCCAAACTGAACTAATGGAGGTGAAGAGCCTTGGTGAGAGAGGTAAAGAAGAACCCCAAGATCACTGTAGCTGAGCTCGAGAGATGGTAGAAAGTTGTAGAAAGTCAACCATCACTGCAGCCCTCCACCAGTCAGGGCTTTATGGCAGAGTGGCCCAATGGAAGCCTCTCCTCAGTGCGAGACACATGAAAGCCTGCATGGAGTTTGCTAAGATGGTGAGAAATAAGATTCTCTGGTCTGATGAGATAGAATTAAGGCAAAAAAGTTCTAAGCGTGTGGAGAATGTGTGGAGAAAACCAGGCACTGCTCATCACCTGTCCAATACTGTCCAAAAAGTGAAGCATGGTGGTGGCAGCATCATGCTGTGGGGGTGTTTTTCAGCTGCAGGGACAGGACGACTGCTTGCAATCGAGGGAAAGATGAATGCGGCCAAGTACAGGGATATCCTGGACGAAAACTTTCTTCAGAGTGCTCAAGACCTCAGACTGGGCTAAAGGTTCACCTTACAACAAGACAATGACCCTAAGCACACAGCTAAAATAACAAAGGAGTGGCTTCACAACAACTCCGTGACTGTTCTTGAATGGCCCAGCCAGAGCCCTGACGTAAACCCAATTGAGCATCTCTGGAGAGACCTAAAAATAGCTGTCCACCAACGTTTACCATCCAACCTGACAGAACTGGAGAGGATCTGTAAGGAGTAATGGCAGAGGATCCCCAAATCCTGGTGTGAAAAACTTGTTGCATCTTTCCCAAAAAGACTCATGGCTGTATTAAATCAAAAGGGTGCTTCTACTAAATACTGAGCAAAGCTTCTGAATACTGAGGACCATCTGATATTTCAGTTTTTCTTTTTTTTTATAAATCTGCAAAAATGTCAACAATTCTGTGTTTTTCTGTCAATATTGGGTGCTGTCTGTAAATTATTTTAGCAAATGACTGCAATATAACAGAGTGAAAAATGTAAGGGGGTCTGAATACTTTCTGTAACCACTGTATGTGCAGAGCCGAGTAAAAGGAAAAAACTGCACTGCTACATACAGTGATCATACAGTGCGAGATAAGAAGTATGAAAAAAGTCATATTTGGTAGCTGTTTTAAGATTGAAATGTTAAACTACTTATAAAAATAATAAGGCAAACTAATAAACCTTTCTCTATTTAATAACATGTATAATTTATGTGATTTAATGTAAAATTAACAACTGTCAATGTGAGAGGACAAGAAACTAATTAATCCGTTTTCTTTTAGATATAATGCATACGATTAATAATGATTGTGTGCATATTGTGAATTCATTAAAAAAAATCTTAGGGTAAATTTATATTTAAAATAGTTTTTATTAATCACTTTCTATGTTTGGTTGACTGCTTTGGGAGGGGAAGAGAGGGCAAGATAAGGACAATGAGAGAAAAAGAAAGAGTGGTGGAGATGAGAGAGCAGGAATTGACCAATCATTTACTGCCCACTGACTTGGTTTTAAAGCTGTTTCTCAGTTTTTGGGGCTTTCAAATGTCTTAAAATGCTCATATGTAGATCAGAGAAATCAAAATCTTGTGATTTCTTCAAAATGAAACAAACACATGTTAGCGTATAGTTCTGTCATGAGAATTTGTGATTTAAACTTTGTGGGGAAGTTTGCCAAATAACTGTGTTTAGACTGAAAATGGTGCTACTTGATCTTAGTTAGTAATTTGACAACGTAGTAGTAAATAACATACATTGTCTTATTTTAAATCTAGCTTTACACGCTTAAAGCAGCATACGCTTTAGTATCAGTGCTCTCTTTTCCACTGTTTTGTTAACTAGGCTACCTCTTTAGTAAACCAGTACATAACCAGCAAAAGCAGCGCTGCTTGAATCTCCTCCATACTTGTTATTGTTGCATACAGTGTCACGCAAAAATTATTACTGTCCGTCGGTGAATGGGAGGAGCAGTCGCACGCAATCCTACATCACCGGACTAATAATTTGCCTAATCTTCACGGTACTTTAGACCGCGGTGGAAACGCAGACAGTAGCAGGTCTACGGGGAAAAATGGTCCTGGTACAAATTGTTCCGGGTAATTTTGTTCCGGGTAATTTCGGTGGAAACAGGGCTTTAGCTTTCAGCTCAGAGGTAGACATTGGGTTTAATGTTACACAGAATAATTGTTTTGTTTTGGCAAATTCTGTATTAATCACTGTATGATTATACTTCTGTATATTCTCTATTTCTGTAGAGCTTGACATTTTAATAAGGATCAAATGATTTGAGCTTTGAGAATGAAACCAACCTGTGTGTTCCTCAGTATCTTCATCTTTCACTCCTAATGTTTCTTCAATCTTCATGTCTTCACTCTCAACTTTAATAAACGCTATCTTTGTGTCTTCAATCTCCTCTTTAATAAATGCCATCTTTATAATAGTGTGTCACGTCACGTGGCTCTTGGTCTCGTCACCAGGCGTTTTCCTGTATTTGGACACTGTCAGGATTCAGTAGAGAATAATTACCAGACAGAAAAATAAATCCAAACTAAATCTCTGGGTGTGTCTCAAATGGACTTAAATGACCTGAATAGACAAGAGTCTTAAAAATAAATAAAAAACACTCAAAAGTAATGCTGCAAATTAATAACAGACACTTATTTAGGCATTGGTGATCTACATTTGGTAATGAATTATAGGATATTTTTTAACTATTACAATTTCATGAAAACATTAGCATTCAGTTTGTAAAAATTGTGTTTGTTTTCGTTGCATTTCCAACTGTTTTTAGCAGTGTCAGTTTCTCCATTACTATCCAGTGGCCAATCTTCTTCTGTTACTGGTGTGGAAGCGCTTAACATGCACACAATATCCTTCGCTAACATTACATAAAGCATTACAATATTATATTCTAATAAACTAATTTCTCATTGATTGTAAAAACTATAATACATTGAACGGTTTCTATCTATTTAAACAGCATAAATTCTTAAAAACAAACCTTTTCTTCAGCCGAATCACAACAGACGCAGGAGCACGGCGCAGCCTTATGACGTCACACACCCAAGACCAAAATAAAAGTCCTGTTCACATTCTGTTCTACACAAGCAGAGAGATGTACTTTCTAACATTTTTTTTATTTTTTACCAGATAATCCCTTTATAAAAATTTTAAATAGTGTCAAATGTGATCAAAACAAGTGTATAAAATCATAAAGAATTGAAACATGTATTGTATGCATGTAAAACATCCTTTCTATGATTTAACTTTCACCAAAATAATTGTGTATTTTTGCAATAATTTTGTTGAAAGTACAGGTTATATTGTCTTTTCATGTTTAATCGTAAATAAACGTGTCCATGAGTTTTTGAGTGGATTAATAAATTAATTAATGTGCCGTTGCTAGAAAATAAATATGTATAATTCTGAAGGTTTTTGGAGAATATTATAGTGATTATACATTAAACTTTTTTAGAATTTTTTTCAAAACCCAACATCTTGAAAGTAAGATGTCAAAAATGTAGGTATATATTGGTTACTTAAAATTAGTGTGTGTTCTTGAATATATGATTTACAAGGACAGAATGTCAGGTTACTCACCAGCATCACAAAGACAAAACCTCAGTGTCCTTGTAATTCTGAGACCAACTATGTTGTTTTCTGACCTCAAATAATGCCTCCTATTGAGTGTTTTTACATAATAAAAGACCTTTAATGTTATGATGTGCATGTGTATGAATTTAAAACATTTTCCCTTTAATCAGGATGTAATTTTACCACACTACAATCTAGCAGGAAAGTGAGTTTAATTACGTTGAAAAGGTCACACTTGTCATAGGTGGAAGGAGGATTCAAAATTGTCCGACATCGCTGTTTTACCTTTTAACTCCTTTTTTTTGGAGAAAAATCCTGGAATGTTTTCATCAAAAACCTTCATTTCTTTTCGACTGAGGAAAGAAAGACATGGACATCTTGGATGACATTGGGGTGAGTAAATTATCAGCAAAAGTTTATTTAAAAGTGAACTAATCCTTTAAAAAACAGTCCAAATTAAAAGTCATGTGATCAGCCAAATTAATTAATGTGAGCAGTGTTTACAAATTTCGTCCTTTGACAACACTACCGACCAATGAGAATGCAAAGTTCTGCGTGCTCAATAATTTTTTTACCTCTGAAGAATTGGAGATTGCATCAGTGAAGTCTCAGGTAAGTATCTATTGCTTTTTTAAAAGAGTTTCTGCACTTAATAAAAATCGTAAAACATGCAGTAATGTGATAAAAATGTTTTATTTATATATTTTTCTGTAGTGTGTCAGTAGGAAATACACATTTCCAAACATTACTTTTGCTATTCATTATAAAAATGTTTTTATTATAGTGCTGTTGCACTTTTTATTTATTTATTAATTTTTTAAAGCATTAAACCTTGTTAAGACATTTTAAATAGAATGGATAATCAGTTTCTAGCTTTACTGTTTTATTAACCCATTGTTTAACAGGACTGTGTTTTTTCAAAATAATTAATCGGGAAGGGATCCTTAATTACTCTGTACCGTGGAACACATGGCTTCGCTTCAGAAGGTGTTTATTAACCCCCGGAGCCGTGTGGAGCAGTTATATGATGGACAGATGCACTTCAAAAACAACCCAACAGTCACTGCCATTATAAAGCTTGGAAGAACCAGGACATTTCTAATATAACTCTGATTGTCTGAAAGAAGAATGTCATATACATCTAGGATGACTTGAGTTTTATTACCTGTAAAATGAACGTTTTGCGCCGAGGACACACACTCCTCTGTCCAAGTGCATGACAGGGTGCGTTAAACGCTAATGCATTCACTTGAAGCTTAAAATAAAGAACGCTCTTGTTTTGGGCGCTTGGATCATGTACCTTTCTGGCAGCAGCTCACTCTGTTTCCTCCACTGTTTTTAGATGCATTATTCACTGCTGTAATTTGGCACGACTGGTGGAAGTTGGTGGCAGACCCGAATAATCAAAAAAGAAAGTTTTAAATATGGATATTTTTCTAACACAAACACGTCGATTCGCTTCAGAAGGCCTTTATAAACATACCGGAGCCGTGTGGAGCATGTTATTTGAAGGGCAGATGCACTGTTTATGGACTTCAAAAACAAAGCAACTATTACTGCAATTCTAATGCTTGGATTAGCCTGGAATTTTGTAATATAACTCCGATTTTAGGCAAGTTCGGTCCTAGAGAGCCGCTGTCCTGCAGAGTTTGACTCCAACCCTGAAAAACCCTCACCTGCCTGTAGCTTTAGTAATCCTGAAGACACTGATGAGCTTGTTCAGGTGTGTTTGATTAGGGTTGGAGCTAAACTCTGCAGGACAGTGGCTCTCTAGGACCGAACTTGCCTACCCCTGACCTAGTTTGACTTGAGGGTGAGTAAATTATGGGCTAATTTTCATTTTTGGGTGAACTAACCCTTTAATAAAACACTAAAGCCAACACACACCATACGAGGTGCAGGTCATATAAAATAAATCTGGGTAAAGGAGATATGACCGCATATTTCACTTGTGTAGGATTGAAAATAATCAAAGATATTTGTTTTTTTAAATTGAACAAAGGTTTACTGTTTTAAAGCCAATCTCTTAACAGAAGGGCCATTTGGAATTCCTCAAGACAAAGAGATTCTGGAGGCCTGTAGGCCAAATGTGTGACACGCCTTTAGTTCAATGGGGGTTTGATTGGTCAGTTTGAACATCTCACATCTGGTCTGATTGGTCAATTTGAATGGGACATGTTTGAATTTAGTGACATCAGGGAAAAGGATAAAAGAAGATCACAACGGTAGCTTGAGCTCTTTTTGGATTCTCTGGCTTTCTCTAGAGCAGCCTTTCTCAAACTTTTTTTAGACAGGGCACCTTTCAAAAGTGCATAAAATTTCAAGGCACCCCAGTTTAAACTATCATTTAAAAACACTGCATAACCCAAATTTAAATGCAAATGTCCTGTTTATTTAGACAGGACAGTAATGAACAGAGCATAATACGAACTGTAAATATTACAGTATTGTAGAATCCGACAGCGGGACCTTTGAAATTTCTTTTGCAGCTTGAGGCCCTAGCATTTTGTTCACTATTGCTGTACATGCTGGCATAATTACGGTTTCTGCAATAGTGTAAGGCGTCTTTGTTTTAGCTACTATTTCAGCTACAAGGTAGATAGCTTCCAGTGCCTTCTCCGAGACTTTAGCGGATTTAATCATTTGTTCTTGACGGCTTTCTAACAAAATATTCAGGATCCTTGTCAGCAAGTGATGGATGATTGGTGGTCAGGTGTCTTTTAAGTTTGCTCGGAACCATCCCTTGGTTTGACAGTTTTATCCCACATTTTAGACACAAAGGAAGAGGGCATGATGCATCCCCAGTACAGATGAAGCCAAATTTGAGGTAATTATCATTGTATGTTCTCTTTTTAGCCTTGTCTACCTTGGCGACCTTTGGTGCGACTCAGAGCTGGTGGAGGAAGTAGTAGGCTGAGGCTCCATTTCACAGTAAAAACTGTCCGGTTCTTGTGGGGCTTTTGTTAAAAAACGATCCATGCTGCTGTTGCTTGTTTCTTGCTCTTTGTGAAATCAAATGTGTTTTCGCGGTCAAATTATAAATCAATGTAGCCAACTGCATAGTCACGCGACCCCGGTGGGGATGTCATGACAGTTACTGATGTGAGACGGATTTTTATGGTTAATTTTATATATCTAAAATTATTTTACAATTTTATTAATCCGCTCATATGTTTAACCCTTTCACACGTAAATTTAAAACATTCTGACTGACCCTCCAGCGTGAGTTTTTCAAAGCGACCGTTGTTAATGTGTCACTTTATGGTTTCCATGGTGACACGTCATTGCTTGTCACGTGACACACCGCAGCAACAACAGAGCTGAATGAATGATGATCTGCTTTTATGTCATTTTTCCTTTTTTATTCAAAATATTCACAAATTTGTTAGATATGGCCTGAAATATCTGATATTCCGATTGTCAAATATATACAAGTGGAAGTGTTTTGTCGTTTAAACACTTTTAAAACGATCGCGTTAGTTGAGCTGTATGCATCGCCGCCCCAGGCGCAGTTCAGAAAATCGGATCTGTTGGATTTACAAGACGTGAATTCATCCACTTCTCCCAAAATACATAAAAGTAAGTGGCAGGTGAACTGGGAGAAGAGTAGAGTAAACTTTAAAGTTACTTACACAATGTGTATCTGATATGAATAAAAATAATTAAAAAGGAAAGTATTATTATTGCCTCTTCATTTTCATCATTGTGTATTTTACAAACTCTAAATGTATTTTTTTACTACGTATATGTATGAAACCTAAAATAAACATTATGTGGCTGAAAACACTGAAAAGTTGTGATATATGACAGCTCTGAGCGCGCCTGTCTCTGGCTCAGAGCAAGCCAACGCGAAAGCACATTTGAATGAACCTGATGCACTGACCGTTCTAATCACATGTGTAAATGTGTGATCATACGTGCGAAAGGGTTAAAAAGAAGAAGAATGTATTTATTTCAATTCAAATATATTTTATATATGAATTTTGTTTTGTTTTTTTGCCTACGTAATTTTTTGCCGGCACCCCTGACACAGTCAGGGGGCACCCCAGTGTGCTGCGGCACCCACTTTGAGAAAGGCTGCTCTAGAGAGAGCTGCTCTTTGGCTCTTCTCTTCATTGCTCTCTTCTCTTTCTCTCTCTCTCTCTCTCTCTCTCTCAGGTAACATTCTATGCATAGGCCTACTGAGTACAATTAAGGGTTTAAGTTTACATCCATTTGAAACTATTTTAAGTGTAACCATAACTAGAATTTGTGTTTCCTTTTAAAAGAGATTTCTGTCTATTATGTTATTGACATTTTCTGAATTACTCTGTATTATCTCCAGTACGGAACGGTATAATTGCAACAAAGGGTTAAAACGGAATGATTAAATGTATGATAAACTATCAAGTATAAATGACCAAACAACCAATTGGCATTCTCTTCTAAATTCGACAACTATGATAAATGGAGTCAGATAAAGAATATTATAATTAAATCCATCTTGCCCAGCTGAAACACTGAATGCGCATGCGACCTTCACCACGGTTCGTTACCGATCATTGGAGCGAATTTAGCGGTCTTACGCTTGCAAGATACTGTTCTTGATTTCACCAACGTTTCAGCAAAGAGACTCTTGTCAAGGTGTAGTCTCTCACATAATGGAGAGAAGTATAAATAGACATGATTATCCACAGGTGTAAGCAATCCCAGTCCAACAAACAGTCCATTAACAATTCCAAGGCCTAGTCCACACGTACATGGGTATTTTTATAAACAGTTTTTCCCTCCGTTTAAAAAATATAAATTGCATCCACATAAAAACACAAAACGCTTTGAAGTGCTGTCAAGAGCATGTCATATAACCCTAACCACAAAGCTGTGTTGGCCAATAAGAAGCCTAGAATTTTTTTTATTGCAGGTTCAGATTCTAACACAACAAGCCACAATTTCTGATTTCAATGTGTACACGACAACACTGCAACCAGAGTTTCTAGAACAGTTCACCCTGGCAGGAGTTTTCAAAAAAGTTTGGTTTCAGTGTGCGGATACTGCGTTTGCGTGTGGATAAACAGCCAAACCACAGATGCAGTTTTGAAAATACCCATGTTTGTGTGGACGGGGCCTAAAAAGAGTCCAATTTCAATCTCATTTACACATTCAATACCAAACACCAGCAACTCAAGTCTCAATATACACATGAGATTGAAATTGGACTGTATATTAGCGGATAAATTAAGCCAGAATGACCTAGATATCCCGGCTTAATCCCTTATCCTAGTTTTGTGCAATAGGCCTCAGTTTGTGGAGGTCAGATGCCCAAGAGTGAAAACATCAACACACTTAAGAGCTGCTTTATAGCAGAAAAAGAAGTTGGATTTCTGATGAAACGAGACCGTAACACTGTTTGTCTTCTTTTAATACGGTAAAGCTGCTTGATTTTAAGCAATCTATTGTATAAAGTGATATATAAATAAACAAGACTTTCCTAGAATGCCGAATTGCAGGGCTTGTGCAAACATAGCCATAGCCACGTTACTATGATCAGATGCTTTTCTAATTATTATTATTATTTTTTAAACTTGCTGTTTTCTCAGTCTTGTTGTGTTTTATTTTTGAGAGTGGTAAGTTCTCAAGTGCCTGTTCAGGTATTCTTTATGAGCAAAATTTGTTCCACACTGTTGGCAGGTGTAAGGCTTCTCTCCAGTGTGAGTACTCAAGTGCCTGTTCAGGTGTGCTTTATGAACAAAACTCTTTCCACACTGTTGGCAGGTGTAAGGCTTCTCTCCAGTGTGAATTCTCATGTGACTGTTCAGGTGTGATTTACGAGTGAAACTTTTTCCACACTGTTGGCAGGTGTAAGGCTTCTCTCCAGTGTGAGTACTCAAGTGCCTGATCAGGTGTGCTTTATGAACGAAACTTTTCCCACACTGTTGGCAGGTGTAAGGCTTCTCTCCAGTGTGAATTCTCATGTGAGTGTTCAGTTGTCCTTTTTGAGCAAAACTTTTTCCACACTGTTGGCATGTGTAAGGCTTCTCTCCAATGTGAGTTCTCATGTGAACTTTAAGGAGTCCTTTTTTAGTGAAACTTACTCCACACTGTTGACAGGGGTAACGCTTCCTTCTAGTGTGAACTCTCATGTGGACTTCAAGGTTTCCGTCCTTTTTGAACCGTAGTCCACACAGATGGCAGGTGAAATCCCCTATAGTCCCTGTCTTTTGAGCTCTTTTTTGTGAGGTAGTTTTTTCAGTCTGTGAGCAACTTAAAGATTTTTCTTCAGTTATGAAATCATGATGTGTCTTGTACTGATCCTTCACTTGACTCTCCTCTTTCAACGGCATCAGGTCTAAGGTGAAAAAAAGACAAAAGTTAATCCCAATTTAATGCCAAAAAGCAAGACATCAAAACATTTAAACACTTAAAACACTAAAACTTATAGCATGTACGCTAGATTTGATACACAATCAATATACCAATCTTACTCCATAATTTGAAACACTGGCTCCTGCCATTTTCGCATACCTTCGGCCAATCAACGTACATTTGCATCACTCCTAGTTCCTATTGTGTGGAGATTGACCCTACTGTGTAATAGAAGCTACTTTAGTCCCACCAAAAGGTTTCCTATAGCTAAAATTATTCCCAGTTTCTGCAGTGACAACACTAAAGGACGGATTTTGGCCCACTCCTCCACACAGATCTTCTCTAGATCAATCAGGTTTCTGGCCTGTCACTGAGAAACACAGAGTTTGAGCTCCCTCCAAAGATTCTCTATTGGGTTTAGGTCTGGAGACTGGCTAGGCCACGCCAGAACCTTGATATGCTTCTTACAGAGCCACTCCTAGGTTATCCTGGCTGTGTGCTTCGGGTCATTGTCATGTTGGAAGACCCAGCCTCGACCCATCTTCAGTGCTCTAACTGAGGGAAGGAGGTTGTTCCAGAAATTCTCGCAATACATGGCCCTGGTCATCCTCTCCTTAATACAGTGCAGTCGTCCTGTCCCATGTGCAGAAAAACACCCCCAAAGCATGATGCTACCACCCCCATGCTTCACAGTAGGGATGGTGTTCTTGGGATGGTACTCATCATTCTTCTTCCTCTAAACACGTTTTGTGGAATTATGACCAAAAAGTTCTATTTTGGTCTCATCTGACCACATGACTTTCTCCCATGACTCTTCTGGATCATCCAAATGGTCATTGGCAAACTTAAGACGGGCCTGGACATGTGCTGGTTTAAGCAGGGGAACCTTCCGTGCCATGCATGATTTCAAACCATGACGTCTTAGTGTATTACCAACAGTAACCTTGGAAACGGTGGTCCCAGCTCTTTTCAGGTCATTGAGCAGCTCCTCCCGTGTAGTTCTGGGCTGATTTCTCACCTTTCTTAGGACCATTGAGACCCCACGAGGTGAGATCTTGCATGGATTAGCTTCTTCCAGTTTCTAATGATTGCTCCAACAGTGGACCTTTTTTCACCAAGCTGCTTGGCAATATCCCCATAGCCCTTTCCAGCCTTGTGGAGGTGTACAATTTTACAAAAAAAGAACTTATTTTCCTTTTCCAGGTCGCTAAGCGTGAAAAGGGCCAGTATACAGACCGCTATATCGATGTTTTAAGTTGGCAATGCACATAATGCATATATTTAAATACTTATATCTTAACTGTAAGTGAAAGTCAGCTAATTGTCTGTAGACCTCTTTTGGTTTCTGTGGCTCTAAACCTGCTGCTGAATCGGCCTCCGCTAAGCCCCTACATCGTGCACATTCTGGACTTGTTTGAAGAGAAAGATCGGCACATCCTCATCCTGGAGTATTCATAACCCTGCAGAGACTTGTTCAGATTCGTCTAGAGAGAAATGCTGAGTAAGTTTTAGATCAAAATTCCTAACAGATCATTTAATATACCATGTTGAAAATGCCAATTTTGGGGTTGAAGAAAAATGAGCTGTTCAAAGCCTTAATTAATATTTATCCTCCTATTTCTAATGATTAATTCCATTTGATTTTACTCAATAGAACTATTGATTGTTTGTTCTTCTTTTATGTTTTCTAAAGTTTGTATTTGGTCTTTGAGTGGCGTCTGGCCTAGGGCTGTGTGATGTGTCACTAAACAGTGACTTTATAGTTGTGTGTTTGGATTTTGGAGGTATCACACCTCTAACATGCTGGGAGTGCAGTAACAGTGTTTGCTCACTTAGCCCGGCTTCCAGAGATTAAATATGGATTTGTCTTTCATTTTTATTTTATTTTATATTTCCTTTTACTGAAACACTAAATAATCAAGATGAATATTGTCTGTACCTCTCACTGAGAGAAAGCACATGTTATCAGTATGTTTTGGTTAAGTGCTGTGTTGATATGTAGTTAAGACTCTCCAACCTTGGGAGATCTCTGATGCTGGAGAACTTTTGTGTGTGTGTGTGTGCGTTGCATGATCTGTGCAGGCCCAATATTGAAGATGGACATTTTCTGCACACAACACCAGACTTGAAGACGCCTCTCTGCAACCTCCGAGGTCAACAATGATCTAAATCTAGTCATGGGGTGACAACTAGTCTACCTAGTTTAGTGATATGCTCTGCTATATCCTTTTTTGTGGAAATTTACCATGACTGTTCATTTTCTCTGAGCCAATTAGAATCATACACCTTGCAATAATGACGTGGTTAGACCTTGACAACAGTATAACTGTTGGGACAATTGTATATACGGTACGACGAGACCGGTAGAGAGGAAGCACGGCCTAAGAACTCCTTGTGAACTCCTTGTGAAACTTGAAGCTGGCTTCTGCTGATGAAACTGCAAACCATTCTTCAGTAAAAATGTATTTAATTAATTGCACTCCTGACTCTTGGTCTTCATTCTTCACTACTGGTCTCTGGGTCTAAACTGTTATAACCCTAACAGCGGGGTCTGTGCTAGTATATCAGTGTCCATTAACACTCGCGGGTGGGGCAGTGTGACATCACACTGCAGGAATCTGCAAACAGCTTGTTCTGAGACACTGCTTTTGATTTATGGGGATTCAAAAAAAATTGAGTGGGTGGATTTTTACCATTATAGGGTGCTTGTGTACACACACTGCCAACACACATGTTCAAACACCTTATAAAAAGTGAATTTTGCATAATAGGTGCCCTTTAAGAAATGAACATGGCCGTTTGAGTTTTGACTTCAGAAAATCCACAGGTGAGAGAACCATTAACTACCAAAAACTACAATATTTCAGAACTGATACATGACAACGTTAATTTGTGGGCATACAGAACAAACGTCACTAACCAGCACTCTTGTGAAACCTTACAGAATTCCAGGATTTGATCACACAGTGCCAGGCTCATGAACCATTAAACTTTTTTGAATATGTCCCACTTGTACTGCACTAGGCTATATTATAATATACAGTTAAAGTCAAGTTTCAATACACCTGCTCAAAAATAATTGTTTTATTCATGATTAATATTGCATTGCATAATGTGTGCTTATACAAACTGATAACCACAAGTGAATTGCATTAAATTATTTAATATAAATGGAAATAATTGATTTGTTTGCAATTTCAAGTATTTAAGTTAGGGATGTGCGCTACGACAAATTTGACAGTCGTTTAAACAGGCTTTTAACAAGTCTAAAATTAAGAAACCCCTAGAAAATAGGAGTGTGATTCATTTTAAATATTTTTTTTTTAAATAATGGGACACAGATGCCTAACATGCTGCATGTTTCAGAGTAAAGCACATCATTCATTTTAAATTCGTAGTAAATTTAAAATAACATTTTTGGTTATCAGTAAAGTTACTACTTTGTAAGTGCAGATATGTTTACATACACTCATTTAAAGGATTACCGTGTATACCCGAATATAATACGAGGTTTGTGTCCTAAAAATAGGCTGAAAAAAGGGGGGTCGTCTTATATTTGAGATATAGACCAAATCACAGGGAGAAAGCAGAGGGAAACAGTAGAGGGCGCCAACAGGATAGGCTACGTAATTATTGACAGTTTACATGCAAAACAGTTGACAACTGACAACCCAAGTAAACCGCGTTTACATGACCATGTTCATTGTCGGCTTATTAGGCATAAAGAACGTGCATGCAAACGCACTCATTGTTATGAATGAAATAAACAGTAAAGTGCCGTCAGCATAAAGGCACATCGGCACTGCTGTTCTTATTGAAACTCCACAGTTTGATTTGTTTCAAGACTTTAATGTCAGATGTGTTTGATTAAAAGCAGATGGTTATTTTCTATCTATCTTCACAGTACCACAATTACACACATAATTATTGTATTTTTATGAAAAGGTTAATCATTGTTGTCACTCATTCATTTCTGAACTCATTGACAGAGTGCACTTTATTTTGTGACAAATTAATCCAAGTATTTAATGAATGGTGTTAAAATGTTTTTTTTTTCAATGAATTATCAGCAGAATTTTCAAATAAAATAATTTTCTGTTGAAAACCAGATTTTTCCCACAATTTTTTTTTTTTTTTCAAAAATAAGTCTGGAAAATGGGGGGTCGTCTTATATACAGTATTAGGAACATCTGTTCAATTTCTCATTAATGCAATTATCTAATCAACCAATAACATGGCAGTTGCTTCAATGCATTTAGGGGTGTGGTCCTGGTCAAGACAATCTCCTGAACTCCAAACTGAATGTCAGAATGGGAAAGAAAGGTGATTTAAGCAATTTTGAGAGTGGCATGGTTGTTGGTGTCAGACGGGCCGGTCTGAGTATTTCACAATCTGCTCAGTTACTGGGATTTTCACACACAACCATTTCTAGGATTTACAAAGAATGGTGTGAAAAGGGAAAAACATCCAGTATGTGTCAGTCCTGTGGGAGAAAATGCCTTGTTGATGCTAGAGGTCAGAGGAGAATGGGCCGACTGATTCAAGTTGATAGAAGAGCAACTTTGACTGAAAATAACCACTCGTTACAACCGAGGTATGCATCAAAGCATTTGTGAAGCCACAACACGCACAACCTTGAGGCGGATGGGCTACAACAGCAGAAGACCCCACCGGGTACCACTCATCTCCACTACAAATAGGAAAAAGAGGCTACAATTTGCACAAGCTCACCAAAATTGGACAGTTGAAGACTGGAAAAATGTTGCCTGGTCTGATGAGTCTGGATTTCTGTTGAGACATTCAGATGGTAGAGTCAGAATTTGGCGTAAACAGAATGAGAACATGGATCCATCATGCCTTGTTCCCACTGTGCAGGCTGGTGGTGGTGGTGTAATGGTGTGGGGGATGTTTTCACTGTGCAGGCTGGTGGTGGTGGTGTAATGGTGTGGGGGATGTTTTCTTGGCACACTTTAGGCTTCTTAGTGCCAATTGGGTATTGTTTAAATGCCACAGCCTACCTAAGCATTGTTTCTGACCATGTCCATCCCTTTATGACCACCATGTACCCATCCTCAGTAATATACAGACTGATGCATGTGCAACAACAGTAATGTGCATAGCTCTAATCTAATGTCTTAACACTTAAGGCACTATATTACAGATGATAAATGGTGCATAATTTAGGTGTTATGTTCACACTTGTAGATCGGTTTGCTTGGTATGTTTGGTTCAGACCAAAATAAACAAAAAACATTTAGTCCTTCTCTGCATAGCATTCAGATTTGTATCACTGATCCAAAATATACCAAACCTAAAGGCATAAGGATACGTTTATAACCTGATTGGTCAGCTTTTCCGGCGTATTTCCTATTATGAGACGGAACTTAACAAAAATTAATTTCTGATGCCTGAACCGCATAAACAGAGAAATCGCACAAGGGTTTGTTTTAATTGAATCAAACATGCCAAGTATGAATGCACCCTTAGAAGTAAATACTTACTATATCCTTAATTTCTGTAGAGCTGGACATTTTAATAAGGATCAAATAACTTGAGCTTTGAGAATGAAACCAACCTGTTTGTTCCTCAGTTTCTTCATGTTTCACTCTGAATGTTTCTTCAATCTTCACGTCTTCACTCTCCTCTTTAATAAACGCCATCTTTATAATAGTGTGGATCTCAGTCGCTTCACCAGGAGTTTATCTGTGTGTTCGACCTGTTTAAGATGAGAATTAATAGAAAGAAAAATAAATCCACACTACATCTCTGAGTGTCTCAATCAGTTCTAATATAGTAGTTCGGTCACTGGTTAGAGAGTGAGAGTTACGCGGAGTTCAGACTGCATGTTTTTCAAACTGGTCGGATCATTGCTCTTTTCACAACACATTCAGTCTCAGCTGTGTTCACACTGCACGATGGCAACAGGAGGATTCACACTGCATGACTTTACAATAGGAAGAAACGCAGACAACTCGGTCACGTCCACAAACTACGTTTCACAACCAAACACACGTGAGAAGTGGCAAGGAAACAACGCGAGATCACGAGTGCGTCAGACCGGAGATCTCGTGCGAGATTGGAATTGTTATAAAAAAATATAAGGCTTGTTTGACTTCATACAACGATGCGCAGACCGATCTGCGGCTGACTTGAAGCAGTGCATGCCGGTTAGAAATTGTCCGACTTAAGGCAGTGTCGACGGCACGTGACTGTGCCGCATGTCAAGAAAGCACCGCAAGAGCGATTCGAGAACAGCTGGCTAATGCATTCTGCGCAGCTTCACCAGAGCGGCTGTACTAGCGCTGATGACGACACAGCTGTTCCACGATTGGCCAGATTCACCGCATGACAGCAGTCACGTGATTCGTGTTTCTAAGTTCTGTGAAAAAGGCCTATTCTAAAACCTTGAGCTCAACTAATTCTCATAAATCAGTTTTTTATAACGGTAAAACCTCTTTTCATGTAGCCGCAATGTTATACTGTCACATTTATCAAAATAAAACTGATAAATAAACGTAGACCCCACTTCATTGTTAGTGTAAATAATTAAAAAAATTTGCTCGGGCAATTCGGCTGGCCTCGCTCCATAGAGGAGTAATTTTGCCCGTACAGAAACTGTTCGGACCAATGAAATCATCAGGGCGGGCTTTAGACGATGATGGACAGGTGATCAACAGTAACGTAATCATCCACGTCATCAAAGGCGCTTGGGTTGAATTTGCTCTTATCCTAAACGGAGAACTTGTTCGTATATGCATTCACCTTCACTATTTCTCTCAGAAACGATGATCATGTTGGGAAGTACTCCGTGTATCCTTAAATTCTTTTATTACAATACTGGCAAAGATCGTTTACACTCATCTTTTTCTTGTAACGTTACTTAATCCAGCGCGCGTGCAGACAGGGTTGCCACGCTTTTTTGCAATGTCGCACAATTGCTACTCAAAACTATGGCCCAAAACAATAACTTTCCGGGGATCTCCGGAAAAAAATGGCGTTTGGTTGGCAGAATATGTTATTTTGGCAAGGTTGCCTGCTAAAATTCGCATTCCTGGGTTTATATAATCACATAATTGGGGTTGCTTCAACCCGTGGACATGGAGAAAAACACGGACTTGGCAACACAGTGCAGTTGAGTTCTGCTGACATTTGATAACTAACGCTACGCTGCCGCTCCGCTGCTCTGATTGGTTGTAGGTCTATCCAATTGAGGTCTTTCCTGGCTCGGTTGAAACACGCCCCATAATCAAAGCTCAATGGAGCGGTACCAGACTCATATTCTGACTAGAATTGAGTATGACCACGCCAGGCTAGTTGTATTGAGAAGCACATACAGTATTGAATGAAAACGTTTCTGTATTTGACAAATATTGCATTTATTTCACTTTAGCTGTGATAAAGTATACAAACACAGCATACTTCCAACTTCAAGTCTCCGTTTGCAGCTCCTCCCCGCCTGTGGCTACTCTTGCTGATCGGTTACATCCAGCCGCAGCCGATATCCAACACACCCATAGACTGCAGAAAGTTTACGACCCAAATTGTCTGTGCGCTGATTTGCAGCAAAAATTAGAAAAAGAACAAATATTATGGCAGAGGAAATGGTTGGGGAGACACGGAGAGAGTCTGCAAAGAGATTTGGAGGCCGTCGGTCATCGCCGATGTAATTTTCAGTCAAAGCACATATAACTTAAGCATTAATGGACTTAAATCACCTGATTGGATTAAAAACACTCAAACTAATAAAAGAACATGCTATACAGTCATTTAATATTTAGTCATTTATTATCTACATTTGGTATATCATTTATAGATAATATTTTAATTATTACACGCTCATGGAAATATTAGCAGCTGTTTTTGTAAAAGTTGTCTTTACACATTAGTTTGTTCTCGCACATTTGCACAATTTGAGCCGCACGTGTCATGAATTGAGCGCTTCGGGTCGATTAAAAATTGTATTTAAAAGCATTTGATTCAATTGACTCCGTGTCAAATAGCTCAGCTTCTCCATCTCTACTCGCCAGTGACTGAACTTGTGTTTATGAACTGATTCACGATAGAGAGAGAGACATGAGTCGCAGCTTTTCTGTTAACGTTACTGGTGTGTGGATGTGCTTTACTCACACAAAATATCTTTCATTAAAGTTAGATAAAGCAGTACAGTATTACATTCAACAGTGAATAAACTTATTTTACACCTCTAGTAAAAACTACAAAACATTGAATGGCTTCTATCGATTTAAACTCTTAAAACAAACCTTTCCTCAGCCGAATCAAAACAAACAGACGCAGGAGCGCGGCGCAGCTTTATGACGTCATACACACCGATCAAGATAAGTCCTCTTCACTTTGCTGTCTATATAATCACAGAAATGTTTAGAAATGCACTACTGTATGTGTCTTAACAATTTTTCCATATAATCCCTGTATTAAAATGACAAATGTGATGAAAAAAACAAACATGTTAAAAAAGTATGAGTTCATAAAGCATTATGAACACACATAGAACTGAAACACAGTCAGTGTTTTATTACCTAAATGTGGACACAATTCACACCTGCGCCACAGAAAGCAGTTCCATTTGACAACACACACTGAAAATGCTTATTTTGTTTTCCTTTTTGTTATTTTACTTTTGTTTAATGGTGATTTACATGGGTGGTTTTTGTGTTTAATCTTATCAACAGATTAATTTCTGGTAACACTTTAGTCTATTGTTTGACGCTTTATGGTGTTTGGTTGATGTTTTATGGTGTGTATTTAATTTCTATTATTCTCAAGTTAGGCAAATCCAATCTGATCTAAATTATAAGCACTTTAAAATAGTTACAATTCAAACAGAAGACTTCTCATCAATGCCTCAGGAGGCAAACTTTGTTATTAAAAAAAAAGTGTATTTATTATTTCTAGCAGTACAAGTATTCTACAAATAATCTATTCAAGTATTAAATAAAGTATAAATATCAAAGAGTTCTTTACTCAAGGCAACATCAGCAATGGTTCTTGTGCTGGATAAGCTCTTCAGATGGTCTCGAAGCAGCATTTAATGTCTCTGTACTCATCATGGATATTTAAACTAGTAACCTACCCAAATGGTCACCCAGACTGGACATGCCCTTTCTATAGTCTTTAAATAGCCTCTCTCATTATCTCCTGTTCTTTTCCTCCGGACTCCGCTGCTGCCTCCTGCGTCTCGTTTTGTAACCGGCCAAAGTATCTCATGGCAAGATATTCTCTTATCTTTTCCCTCTTATTATTGCTCTTTCTAATACATGCTTCTTCCTCTCTACTCTATGAGTTAGAGTTTTCAGTGATAAACCTACCCTAACAATAACTGGGGGTTTTCCCCCAATCCATGTGTCAAAATGCGGAAGTATAATCTGTAGTTTCCAAGAAAGCCCTGGAGCTGTCAAAAGACCACCAGGTGACATAGTTCATTTAAATATACTACACACGTTGTAACGATACAAAGCAGGTTGAAAATATGCAACATTAGACTTTAATTATAAAGACTTGAAAGAGAAATGTTATGTTGGCTTATTTTAAAGGACACCTATTATGCAAAATTCACTTTTATAAGGTGTTTGAACATAAATGTGTGTTGGCAGTGTGTGTACCTAACCACCCTAAAATGGTAAAAATCCACCCACTCCTTTTTTTAATCCCCATAAATCATAAGCAGTGTCTCGGCAAAAGCCATTTCTAGATTCCTGCAGAGGCCCCGCCCACACATGTTGATGGACACTGACATACTAGCACAGACCCCTCCCTCAGAGAGCTGTACACAGTCCGCCATGTTTATCTCCTCCAGAGCATTAACTAGTCTAGTTTAATGACTACTCACAGATGTGCTGACATCCAGCTGTGTGCGCATGCGACAGGAGCATGTGTGTGTGTTTAAGTTGAGAGTGATAAGGCTTTAAAATGCATTAATATTGATAATATTATAATAATAATATGATAATATTTCATGATGCTGAAGAACTGCAATGTCACATAAACATATCTGCGATAGAGATGATCATCAAAACTCACAGATTTCATGTTTCAGTTTACATTCGCGTGTTCACTGCTGTGAATGAGCTGTGAGAGATGTGTAGGCTCCGCCCTCTGTGTGAGGAGCAGCAGCTCATTTGCATTAAAGGAGCCACGCACAGAACAGCTCATTTTTCTTCAACCCCAAAATTGCCATTTTCAAAATGGTATATTCAATGATCTGTTAGGAATTTTGATCTAAAACTTCACAGACACACTCTGGGGACACCTGAGACTTATATTATATCATGTAAAAGGGGCATAATAGGTGCCATTTAAAGCCCAGTTCAATTCTTGTCTTAAAAATTTAAATAGTTTTAGAAGTTGGGTCAGAGTAGATAGATGTTGTGTTTTTGCTAAAGTGCTGCAAGGTTGTTGCTATTTATTTGTTTGGATATTCTGGCGGTTGCTAGGTTGTGCTATGCAGTTGCTAGGGTGTTCTGGGTGACCTTCCTTAGCGATTTCCACCTCTGTTAATAACAGAAACACTAAAAAGGTGCAAACCGATCCAGTGCTTTGATAATTTGGCTTTTCTTTTTTAAATGTTAGCAAATTCAAAAGACTTTGGTACTCTTAAAATTGCACTGAAACTTTTGATTTATATATCATCCAAGTAGCCTATGTAATATTAGTAAAGCAACTTATCTTCTTAATGTAATAATGATACACATACTCTTACAAGCTCAGAGACATTTAGAATCTGTTTATGTTAAGACTCACAATGTTTTGATGAAGCTCTGGATAGGAAGATGCTCTGTTCTCGTAATTAATGTCTTAAAGGTTTGGAACAACATGAGGGCGAGCAATTTATGACAGTGACAATGGCTTGAATTGTTGCCTCGTTTATAAAGTCCATAAAAGCGGTGCAGGGGAGGGCAAAGTGGCTCTCTGTAAGAAAAATATCCATATTTAAAACTTTATAGACTAAAATAACTAACTTCCGGCGCTGCACACATCGATTTACGGCAAAAGAGTGACCCTTGACGCATGCGTATTGACGAGCGCAGATGCACAGAGGATGGAGCAAAACAAAACGCCAGTCAAGACTCTAAAGCAATTTTTAAAGCGATATGGCGGACGATTTAGAAATATAAGAGAAGAGGGGCTTGAGTTGCCCAGCCCTATCCACGAGAGGCGTCAAAGCTTACGATGCTTCTGTACATCGCGCTGGGGTTACTCTTTTAGCGCAAGTCGACTTGCGTACGGCTTTCCGCTGGAAGTTAGTTAGTTTAGTCTATAAAGTTTTAAATATGGATATTTTTAAGGACGCCCCTTTGCTTCAGAAGGTGTTTATTAACCCCCTGGAGCTGCGTGGAGCAGTTATATGATGGATACATGCACTTCTATGGACTTAAAGGGTTACTTCAGCGATTAGCATTAAGCTTTGTATCAGTAGAAACCTGGGAGTATATTCGAATTATCGTACTTTCCCCCCTCATATCCCCCTGAGACGAGAGAATTATGTATTTTATTTCTGGAAAAATTCATCATCAGAGGAGTTTTTGTCCAGAGGCTGAAGACTACAGCCAGCAGAGGGCGCTATTTCCACATGTTTTCAACATCACACTCACAGCACTCGCTCGCGGAGCTGCGGAGATTCATGTAAACGGAGCGGTGGAGAGCAAAGGGAGTGTTTAAACTTATCAAATGTACTTCCTATGAAAGTTAAGCTTCCAAAAACATGAACTGAAAATGCACCAGACTGATCACGCATTGTGATTGTATGCGCCGCGAATCCCGCGATTACCTCCGCTCATGTGATGAATGTAATCCGATCCTGCTGCGTTTGTGCCGTGATGGCCGCTCACTCATAATATATTGAACAGACACGTTCAGTTTTTAATTGTAGCATCTCTAACTGAACTGATTTTATGAAAATGTACGCGGTGGGCAAGTGATCCAGCCAGTAGCTGTGCCTAGAGTAGGTAAGTAGAGTAGCCTGTAGGGCAGTGCATTCTGGGAATTGTTGTCTTTCATCCCCATGAGACAAAAATATAATTTTCTGTGTTTTCTCAGTCTAGAAGGCACCAAATTCAAAAATAATTTCACATTTCTACTACATTAATGACCCAGTTTAAATACAGATTCATCTTACCAGCACTGAAGTACCCCTTTAAAAAACAAAACAACAATTCACTGCCATTTAAAAGCTTGGATAAGCCAGGACTTTATTTTAATATAACTCTGATTGTGTTTGTCTGAAAGAAGAATGTCATATACATCTAGGATGAGTAAATCATGGGCTAAATTTTATTTTTGGGTGAACTAGCCGTAAACTGATTAAACTAACCCTTTAAGATACGTAAAGTGATTGAACTAAAGCCTAATATTGGCTTAATCTAATCCCTGTTCATGAAACCAGGCCTAAGTGGACTTATTCAAGAAATTGTAGTGTTCTAAATGTAGTGAGTCTGCAAATGAATTTTCAGTTCTATTTGATGTGTGAACCTCTTCTCACACTAAAGATACGTGAAACGCTTCCCTCCAGTGTGAACTTTCATGTGGCTATAACGGGTTCCTTTATGTGTGAAGCTCTTTCCACACAGTTTGCAGGAGTATGGCTTCTCTTCAGTGTGACTTCTCATGTGAGTATTAAGACTTTCTTTTCGTGGGAAACTCTTTCCACACTTTTGGCAGGTGAAAGGCTTCTCTCCAGTGTGAACTCTCACGTGGACTTTAAGGTTTGTGTTGTTTGCGCAACTCATCCCACAGTGATGGCACATGTAAGGCTTCTCTCCGATGTGAGTTATCACGTGTGTCTTAAGGTGTTTCTTGTCTGTGAAACTCCTTCCACATTGATGGCATACACAACAGCTGTCTTTTACATGAATCCTCACGTGGTTATTAAGGCTCTCTTTACGTGTGAAACATTTTCCACACTGATCACATGTGAAAGGCTTCTCTCCAGTGTGAATTCTCATGTGAGTCTTAAGATTTCCCTTTCGATTTAAGGTTTTTCCACACAGTTTGCAGGTGTAAGGGCTCTCTCCGGTGTGAACCTTCATGTGGGTATAAAGGGTTCCTTGATGTGTGAAACTCTTCCCACACTGATCACATGTGTAAGGCTTCTCTCCAGTGTGAATCCTCGTGTGAGTTTTAAGATTTCCTTTTTGAGTGAAACTCCTTCCACACTGTTGGCAGGTGAAAAGGCTTCTTTCTGCTGTCTTTTGAGCTCTTTTTGGTGAAGTTTTTTCAGTCTGTGAGCAACTAAATGATTTTTCTCCAGCTGTGAAATCATGTTTCTCAAAATGATCTTTCTCTTCGGTTTCATTCAGATCTTGACTCTCCTCTTTAAGCACCATCAGGTCTAAGGCAAAAAAAGAACAAATACCTGTTAACTCCATCTTAAAGCTACACTGTGTGATATTTTCCCCCATCTAGCGGTGAAAAGGTATATGACCATCCCGTGAATATTAGTTTCTGTTCCTCTCAATTCCGATTTCGTTTTAACTCCTACGGTGGCTGATTTAGTCCAAGATTAATATGGATTAATAAGTAATGAGGTTGCTTTAGAAAACTATTATAATTTGCTGTTATTTAATTTGTCAGTTAACATGTAGGTTATGACATCTATGTAAAATGAATAATAGTTTTACGTTTTCGTTATTTTTTACCATTTCACTGCTCACATCAGCGATCAGGTTCCCAGACGAATGCAAGCTAATCTTAGTAAAGTAACTTTTATCAGTGCTATCGTTATTCTGTATATTGTACGACATCACTAGCGTAAGGCAAAGTTTACATTGTAGGCTATATCAGTCTCAAGCAATCCCCCTCTTCACATTCGACACAGTGCCATCGAGTGTTAAACGCCAAAGGCGGCTTGAATTTACGGGTATGTCCCTCTTTGGCTACTGTACTTTCAAGATGGAGGGGCAACATGGCGACGCGCATTCGAACCCCTCACCCGTATGTATTTTCAATGGCATATTATAAACTTATGAGAATACTTTATTACTTGAAAGAAGTAAATATACATTAATGAGCACATATATTTTTGAAAGAACTAAGTGTTTTTAGCTAAGAATAAACTAAAAAAGTTACACAGTGTAGCTTTAATGGCACAAAGCAACATCAAAACATTCAGAAATTTTAAACACTAAAACCATCAAAAAAAGCTGTCCGGCTTGAAGAGAACAATATACATACCAAGTTTGGTGACTTTAGGCTAGGAAAAGGCAACTCTGCTCCTGGTGTGCCACTGTCCTGCCAAGTTCAGCTTCAACCCCAATTAAACAGACCTTAACCAGCTAATCAAGGTCTTACTAGGAACTTCCAGGCAGGTGTGTTGAAGCAAATTGGAGTCTGCAGGACAGTTGCCAACCAGAACCGAGTTTGGACACCCCTGGTCTAGATCAATCCCTAATTAAACATAACTGAGCAATCTAAGGCCCTGTCCCAAATGGCACACTTCATATGCACTTTCAGTCTTGTGGACTTACAATGGCCGCTGTGTCCGTTAAGTCCACAAGACCGCAGGGTGTCCCATTTGTCATTTTAGGTCTTAGAAGGGGGCGCTCGCACTCCCCGACATTCAAAGCGGCATTACGTTGTGAAAGTGCGGACTCAGAGGAAGACCGTGAGTGCCTAACCCAGCGGTAGGCAAGTTTGGTCCTAGAGAGCTGCTGTTCTTCAGAGTTTAGCTCCAACTCTAATCAAAAACACCTGAACCAGCTAATCATGGTTTTACTAGGCATTTTAGAAACTTCCAGGAAGGTGTGTTGAGGCAAGTTGGAGCTAAACTCTGGAGGACAGTTGCCCTCCAGGACTAAGTTTAGACACCCTTGGTCTAAGTAAATCCCTAATCAAACACCCCTGAACAATCAATAACCAAAATCTTCATGGTTGCTCAAATACGCGGGCAGGTGTGTTTGATTAGAAACAGAATTAAACTCGGCAGGACACCAGGTCTGAAGTTGCAGCCTCTGCTATAAGTAAAACTTCAGTACTTAAATGTTAAAGGCCCCAAAACCATAGTAATTTGGGATGCACGATCTATCGGCCAATATATCAGTACATTTTTTATGTAATCGCTATCGGCCCGATAAGAATATTTGGCCAATATATAAAGCCAGTAAATAATAGGTTATTTCCTTCCAATGAGACACTTCAGATGTGCGCTGTTCGCCATGATGGCTCTGAATTGCTTGAAATATAATTGGAATCACTTCAAATAGGAAAAACCGTTAAGTGCAACATGTGCAGCGCAAGTCTGTCATATAGGCCACATAAAATTATAATGAGAACATTATAAGTGTGTGCTTGGGACATGGCTCTTAATCTCAAAAAATGTATAAAGCTTTCAAATATAAAGAGTCATCGGTATCAGCAAAAATGTTCATATTGTTGTAGTGATGGGAAGTTCGGTTCTTTTCCGCGAACCGGTTCTTTCGGATAGTTCGTTTCAAAGAACCGAATCAAAAAAAAGGTTCACCGGTTCTTTTACGCTCAAACGTAATGACGTCAAGTCTATCGCGGGCTGGATAAAAACTTTACACATTAAAATATATACAGTCAGTAATCATAACATCAATCAGATAAAATATCATCATAATCTGATAAGTTTATTACAATTAAGTTTTACATCTAAAGCATCCAAAACACTTACAGGCAGCGATGTGCAAACGAGGATGTTTTACAGATATAAAATCAATAAATTAGTCTTCATCAGTGCAGAAACCATGATCCACTTACTATGTTTTGTAATTACAAAAAATACAGTTCGCCAGATTTTCCCCACATTCACGTCCTCAGAGTCGTTTCACAGACTCGCGCTCATATCAGTTGATGTTCGTTCGGTTCAGAGAGACGCTCTGTTCGTTCGGTTCTCACATCGGACATGTCCGAAATAAACAGTTCTCGGTTCAGTGTACTGGTGATCCGAAATCCGCTGCAACCGATTCTTGACTCGAGAAGGAGAACTGTGACAGGCCGTGTGTATTCGTTCAGTATCATCAGCTTCTGCTCGCTGACGTGCTCATCATCAGGTCTCTCTTACAGTAGTGTCAGTTAAGTCAGTGTATTGTTGGAGTAACTGAATAACAATGGGATGTTGGTTTATTTCAAGTCAGAGGGACATTCAGACAGGTCAAAAAGTGATTAACTTTAGTGCTGCGAACGATTCAGTCCGATTTGGTGAACTGGTTCGACCGGTTCACTGAAAAGAACCGGTTCAAAAGAACGGTTTTGTTCGCGAACCGGACATCACTATATTGTTGCATCCCTGATAATAAGGAATTCATAATTCAAATTATGATAATAAGGAATTCAAAAATAATTTCAGTGACATAATAATCATATCTTTTATTAAAAGTTTAAAACTCTGATTTTTCTTATTCGAGAAATTACAGTGTCTGTAGCATTAGTCCAGACAAAGTAGCGTTTTATGACAAACTAATTGTAAAATATATATATTTTTTAGATTAGCTTAGATCATTTCTATGAGGTGTCCAGAACAACATACTAAAAGTCCTAAGAAATCCTAGTTTGCGGAAATATGTTCAATTCTCATCAATCCGAGATGTGTGCCAGTAAGGCCAGACAACAAAACACCCCAATGGGGCTATTTATTCCTCCTTTACTCCTATCAAAACGAAACTACCCATGAAAAAAGTATTTTTTTTTTGTTTTACAAGTTTCTTTGAAAATGAATTTTACTATGCAAATGAGCTATAAACTAATCGAATAAGCCCAAAATACACCCAAATAGGCTTATTTTTTCCTTTACTCCTACCACAATAAAATTGTATATATGAAAAGTAACTTTTTTGTATTACAAGTTTCTTTTTAAATGACTTTGAATATGCACATGAACTCCTCACTTAACTATCCTCAACCCCTTCTCTGTGGCTCTTGGTTCTGGCACCCCCCTATATCAGTTTCTGATTTGTTCTTTGCTTAGTTATTCCCCTCTGGCACATATTCATCTGATAAATCAGGCAAATGTGAGTTTGTGCAGCTAGTATCATGTCATTCTCCGCAAGCGTATGTTTTTTTTGCATTTGCATCTCTTTGTGCTGCAGTCTTTCTTGCAACTACAGCGGACTACATCTAGTATTTCTGTTGGTACCGCAGGTTGATCAATCACCATTAGCATAAATCTCCCATCCAGAACATGCCCCATTCTTTTGAGTCCATACGTTTACTTTCCCCTTTCCACTCTATCATTTGGTAAAAGTCCCGAAGACTATGGAGCTTTGCAGCTGTTGATGTCGGAGGGAGAGTTTGAGGTTGCACTGGAGATGAATTCTGAGTTACTTTATCACAGAATCGCCTGTATCTCAGCATATTCATCTTTTTCGCCCCATTTAGTGATACTACAGCTTTTTCACCTGCTGCAATGATGATGCCTTTTCCCATATTTTCCAGTGACTGGCTGAACACCTTAGCTTGTTCGCAAGCTAGTGTCATTCTTTACTTTTTTTCAGTGCCATTCCCTTTCCTATGCCAAATAGACAAAACGTAGAATCACAGCCTAAAATGACATGGATAAAGAGGAGATTGTCACACACCTTCGTATGCTTTATGCACCATATCCGTCTTGTCTCTTTGGTTCTGGTGCCAGAAACAGCTCCTGTGCATTCAGATCAGCATGATGCAACAAGATCACTAACAAGTCTGTGTCATCACCTACTAAGACCTTTTTGGATTGGATGATCATGTCACGAGAGAAGTGTCCAGTCACATCAGGAGTAACACCTGTTCGACGCAGTTGAACGAAAATGCTAAATCGTGTCTTGTAAAACAAAAATGTTACTTTTCATGTGTGCTTTCACTGTGTAAGGTTTGATTGCGATAGGAGTAAAGGAAAAAATAATCCCATTAGGGAGGATTTTGGGCATATTCCATTAGTATATTGCTCATTTTCATATTCAAATTCATTTTCAAAGAAACTTCTAATACAAAATGTTTTACTTTTCATGTGTAAAGTTTTATTGTGGTAGAAGTAAAGGAAAAAATTAAGCGGGTATATTTTGGGTAGCCTTTATTCGATTAGTGTATAGCTCATTTGCATATTCAAATTAATTTTCATAGAAACTTGAAATACAATTTTTTTTTACTTTTCATGGATACTTTCATTGTTTAAAGTTTCGTTTTGATAGGAGTAAAGGAGGAATAAATAGTCCCATTGGGGTGTATTGTTGTCTGGCCTTACTGGCACACATCTCGGATTGATGAGAATTGAACATATTTCCTCAAACTAGGATTTCTTAGGACTTTTAGTATGTTGTTCTGGACACCTCATAGAAATTATCTAAGCTGCAACAAAAAACATATATTTTACAATAAGTTCTATTTTTGGTTACTTTGCCTGGACTACATTTCTATTGTAAAGAAGTGGGGAAATATTAAAGATTAAGTAAACATTTAAATTAAATGTTGTTTGGTCAAAATTAAACAAGGATTTGATCTGCTGTAAAGCAGGACAACAACAAACTGCAGGAATTTGGCGCCCTCTGCAGGCATTTGTTATAATACATAATGTACACTCGACGATTGTTTATATTTTGTATATTATGTATTTTAACAGTGTTGTTCTATGAAACCATATGATTACTTACTTTTGATTCATTATTTGAACCAAATATAATTGCCTCATTGTTATTGTATATGTATTTAATTAATTTTAAAAGGCATATATATATTTTATTACCACAAAAAAAATCTGATTACTTGATTATTCGTCAAAATAATCGACAGATCACTATATTACAAAAATAATCATTAGTGACAGCCCTACACAAGATAATTGTTTTGCTTAGACACCTTCTGTATTATTTTTCCTAATTTAATGCATGATGTCAGCGTGTCTGTCCACAGGAGGCGACCCACTCCATGTCAAATTAAACCAGTTTAATTTGAGAATGAAACCAACCTGTTTGTTCCTCAGTTTCTTCATGTTTCAACCTGAATGTTTCTTCAATCGTCACGTCTTCACTCTCCTCTTTAATAAACGCCATCTTTATAATAGTGCTTTGTCCTGTTAGGACGAGAACAATTATTAGAAAGAAAAATAAATGCAAACTAAATCACTTGGTTTTAATAATCAAACCTTCCCTCGCTAACTTCCTCCGTCTCATTTACTCGTCATTGTTTATGTTGCATGAGCGCCCACTACTGGCAGAACCCTTTACTTGCGTTGAAATTAAACGCCCTAAGCAATCTACGGAAGCCCTAAATGGCCATGGATTACTATTTTTTTCTATCTTGTTTTCTCGTGATTGTTTCATTTCACTGCATCCGGAGCAACAAACAACTTCCACGTGCATCTGATCGACGAAAAAAACGTGCGCTCTTATATATTGTAAATCTTTGGTTCGCTTAATAAACATTTGATTTGTGTAATTAACATGTTTCCATTATCAGAGCTCAAGCGCAGGCGGAGTGCCTTCAGATGGCAGATTATTCGGTAACTATTCTAAAAATCGTTTAGAGCTCCTTGGATTCAACCCACTTTATTTTCCTCATTCGTTTGAAATAAAATGATTACATTGTTTGTTATTATAGTATCCTACTATCGTGTAGGATAGGTTTTGACTGGTAACGTGCGTTCCTTCTAGCCACACTATTCCGTTAAAAAGAGGTGCAATACTCCAGATTTCTAAAAAAGGAAAAAGTTTAATCCAATTGATATGGACTAAATACAATCTTGAATGCATCTATTGCAGTAGAACGTAGCGATAATACAGATACACTTTCAAGCAAACTAATCACGTTCAACCATTTAACATTAGTTAAATTAATTACTTAATGCACACAATACTGCACAAATTATAGTGATCACGAAAGGTCTTCAACACGTTCAATCTGGCCAATATGAACTTATGGTGCGTTCACACCAGACACGAATGAAGCGATAAGCACAAGTGATTTACATGTTAAGTCAATGCAAAGACGCGAATAGACATTATGCGGCACGAATAACGACAATTGAGTGTTTGACGTATCTGCCAAAGTTCAGATTTTTCAACATCATGCATTTCAGGCGAGTTTGGCGCTGCGTTTACCAATCAGGAGCTTGCTCTAGTAGTGAAGACAAAATACAGTGGCCCTCGTTTATCAATCTTGCATAGAAACGGGCGTATATGTTGGCGTAAGATTATGCTTACACTCCTCTCACTGCCTGATGTATGAAGCTGTGCGCACCTCTGAAATCCAGGTGTACGCAGTACCTGCCCTTGATAAAAGCCGCGGCTGAAAACGGTCGTCATTAGAATAACACGCCCCTAAATATTCAAGTCTCTGCCTCCGCCACGCCCTCATTTTACGCCATGGACACACGGAAGACGGCAAAGAAGCGAAACTTCTCCGACGTGGAGATCGAGACCATCGCCAGGGAAGTGGAAAAAAACTAAATGGTTTTATTTGGGAGTTTAAAGAATGGGATTAAAGGCGCCCACAAAAACAAAATATGGACCCAAATTACGAGCACTGTTAATAGTGTGGGGAAATTATCTATCACAATGCATTATTTTCCAGCACATGTTTTGAAACAATTAGCATTTAAAGTCCCTGTAAAGTTAAAATTAAACATGTGTTTCTCACACCACAGATAAATGTGTTATTAACCAACTAGCCAAATTTGAATCATAAAAAAATTCGTAAAGTACATAAAATATCTTATCGAAATCTTGAAAAAATAAGCAGCGTTCTCTGCTCTCAAACGCTGGAGGCGTGTCCATTGATCTGCGCTGAAACCACACCCACTCACGGGAAAGCGGCCGTAAACACACAAGACAACAACAACACTCGAGTACAGCTCACAAACACACAACACAACAACAACACTCAAGTACAGCTCACAAACACACAACACAACAACAACACTCGAGTACAGCTCACAAACACACAAGACAACAACAACACTCGAGTACAGCTCACAAACACACAAGACAACAACAACACTCAGTACAGCTCACAAACACACAACACAACAACAACACTGAGTACAGCTCACAAACACACAACACAACAACAACACTCAAGTACAGCTCTAGTTATGGGGCGGGGCCACATATGCTCTAGTTATGGGGCGGGGCCACATGTGCTCTAGTTATGGGAGGGGCCATATGTGCTGTAGTTATGGGGAGGGCCATGTGCTCTAGTTATGGGAGGGGCCATGTGCTGTAGTTATGGGGAGGGGCCATATGTGCTCTAGTTATGGGGCGGGGCCACATGTGCTCTAGTTATGGGGAGGGGCCATATGTGCTCTAGTTATGGGGAGGGGCCATATGTGCTCTAGTTATGGGGCGGGGCCATATGTGCTCTAGTTATGGGGCGGGCCACATGTGCTCTAGTTATGGGGGGGCCACATGTGCTCTAGTTATGGGGAGGGGCCATATGTGCTCTAGTTATGGGGACGGGCCACATGTGTTCTAGTTATGGGGAGGGCCATATGTGCTCTAGTTATGGGGCGGGGCCACATGTGCTCTAGTTATGGGAGGGGCCATATGTGCTCTAGTTATGGGGAGGGCCATATGTGCTCTAGTTATGGGGAGGGCCATATGTGCTCTAGTTATGGGGCGGGCCATATGTGCTCTAGTTATGGGGCGGGGCCATATGTGCTCTAGTTATGGGGCGGGGCCATATGTGCTCTAGTAATGGGGGCCACATGTGCTCTAGTTATGGGGAGGGGCCATATGTGCTCTAGTTATGGGGACGGCCACATGTGTTCTAGTTATGGGGCCATATGTGCTCTAGTTATGGGGAGGGGCCACATGTGCTCTAGTTATGGGGCGGGCCACATGTGCTCTAGCTATGGGGCGGGCCACATGTGCTCTAGTTATGGGGAGGGCCACATGTGCTCTAGTTATGGGGAGGGGCCACATGTGCTCTAGTTATGGGGAGGGCCATATGTGGTCTAGTTATGGGGCGGGGCCATATGTGGTCTAGTTATGGGGCGGGCCACATGTGCTCTAGTTATGGGGCGGGCCACATGTGCTCTAGTTATGGGGCGGGGGCCACATGTGCTCTAGTTATGGGGGGGGCCACATGTGCTCTAGTTATGGGGAGGGCCACATGTGCTCTAGTTATGGGGAGGGGCCACATGTGCTCTAGTTATGGGGCCACATGTGCTCTAGCTATGGGGGCCACATGTGCTCAGGGGCCACATGTGCTCTAGTTATGGGAGGGGCCACATGTGCTCTAGTTATGGGGAGGGGCCACATGTGCTGTAGTTATGGGGAGGGGCCACATGTGCTCTAGTTATGGGGAGGGGCCACATGTGCTGTAGTTATGGGGAGGGCCACATGTGCTCTAGTTATGGGGAGGGGCCATATGTGCTCTAGTTATGGGGTAGGGGCCACATGTGCTGTAGTTATGGGGAGGGGCCATATGTGCTCTAGTTATGGGGCGGGGCCATATGTGCTCTAGTTATGGGGAGGGGCCACATGTGCTCTAGTTATGGGGAGGGGCCACATGTGCTCTAGTTATGGGGAGGGGCCACATGAGCTCTAGTTATGGGGAGGGGCCACATGCCAAGCTGCCCAGTGCATCATCGAGCCACCGCTTGAACCCCGCCCAAAAAATCCGTAACACAGCAATGGTGAAAAACTGTTTAACGGTCTAACTTCTGAATTCAGTACTACATAGTTCACAGTCTTTGTAATGTGTTTCAACAATACATTTCTAACATTTCTAATGTGTTTAGAAACAAATCTCAGAATTGCCTTTACAGGGACTTTAATTTCGTATCACATGTATTGGGGTGTACAATATTGATGATGTGATGTGGAGTACTATTCATTCACAATAATAATTGCATGACAATTTGTAAGATTCTAATTATTATTATTATGATTTTTATTATTAATGACGCTTATTGTTATTTAAAAGAAGAAGTCTGAATTATGTCCCAGTCCGTGCGCAGCTGCCGGGCCTAACCAACGTCAGGTAAAGCGCACAGGCTCGCAACTGGAGGAATACATATACATATCAAATACAAATCAAATGCTTTGGTAAAGTCACACAAAATAAACATTGAAGTCCATGTTGCACAAAAATAAACACTTAAGTTTATAATTACTATGTTGTTGTTTTTACAGTGGGTCATAATATAGCATATCTTTGTCAGTGCGTTTTGTGGCGTTAGGAATTGTTTTTCATGCATTTTCGCACTAACTCCAAACGCGCGTACACCACCTCCAGAGCTGGCGTAGGATTTGAGCGTGCCGTACGCCAACGTCCATTTTGATAAATCTCAAAGTCACCGTGGTTTTGGGTGTATGTTGGAAATTTGGTGTACGCACTTTTGATAAATGAGGGCCAATATGTGGATACCTGGAGCTGTACGATACATCTTCGTACTTTATAGAAACAGGAATAAAAAGGTGAGTGAGTGAGGAGGTCGGACAGTCTGGTAAGTTGTAAAAAACGCTCTTTACTCAATTTAAGCTCTACATAGGGGGATTTCAGGGTGATTGGGACACTTTGTGCCATTGAAATGACTTGGAAAAAGTGTCCCGATCACCCTGAATTCCCCATATTGAGACTAATCTAGTCATGGGCGTCGGAAGCAAATAAAATGTGGGTGGGTACTCTCTTTCAGAATTGTTTTCACTGGAATAACTTTAGATGCAATTTACATAAATACAAATATACCGCCGTTTAGCTAAACGATTGGTTGGGCCAGACAAAACTATGGAAATCAGCATAGTTATTCACTGCAGCAATAGTGTAGGGGTAAAACGCATGGTATCAAGTTTTGACGCAAATCGAACGGAGGTTTGAATCCACCTTTTACCGAACTCGCTCTGCTCCCTTTTCCCATCACATATCAGATCGCAAAGGCACTTATTTTCAATAAAAATAAAAAAAATATTAGAAAAGTGGAAATAAAGCGTCTAACATGTCTTTAATAATACGTGTTAATCGGTTAGTGGTAAAAGAGACGTGCTGAATTAGAGACGATAAAAGTGAGTGTGTCCAATAACATTGGTCGTAAAAAAGTGGGTGGGTCTTGTCCCAACCACATACAATGGTTCCGACGCCCATGAATCTAGTTAAAGCCGGCAAATTGAGCTTATTCTCCATATTATAAAACAATCCATGTCAGCCATTTCGCAACGAGACAAGCCGTCTGGCAGAAGCCCCTCCCATGATGGAAATTTGCCGTTGTGTAGTGAACGTCACGCGCAAATGAAGCGATCACTAAGTCGTGATCATGAGAAAACAAGACTATGAATCAGCTATAAAGCTGATTTATTATTTACAGTTTTTCTTAATAAATTAGTTTACGCACCATTCTATAGGTCTGTAAGTATGCATGCTTGGGCTGTATACAAATATACACAAATATTAAATATGAAGTGTGACATGTGGGACATTTCATGAACTTAATGGTCACATCTTTAATTACAGAGAGGAAGGAGAGCAGCGATCAGACTCTGGCGATGGCAATAGACGATGATATTGATTATCGACAATAGTCAGAGATATCGCCAATAGCTGATGCCTTTTGACAATATCTAGCCATTATTATCAAACAAATATGAGGGCCTACACTTCATTTCATGACGACACGTGCATGCGAGGACTGAAGACTCCAATGAAAATTATTTAAAAACAGACCAAAACACATCAAAATAGGATTTGAAGTTGATCTAAAATCACAAATTGTCAAGAGATCTTGTTATACCAGAGACGCATCATTCTTATAACCAGCTGTTCGAGATGAAAACGACATCATTACGCTCAAGCATCTGGTTTTGTTTCCATAACACATTAATAAAACATTTGAATGACACTACTATAAGAAATCATTATTAATAATATAATAACAGTCTTTAATAGGCCCGAACAGCACAATATTCAGTCATTGATGAAAATCAAAAGCAGCTTTATATCAAACATTGACTTTAAAGACTTGATTCTTCTATATTTTCCACTGTCGGGACACAGAGACATGTTAAGGCAGTTGATAAACCGCTCTCAGTGTATGATGAGATAGATTGAGCTCGTCATGTGAGAGAATGAATGCGCTGTAAATACAGTGACACAAGTCAAAAGATCGCTTTTACTTTCACTTTCTGTTTGATCTCTGCACGCTAAATGATGGTCACTCACGACTCATATTTCCCGATAGCAATTAATTATATAAATGAGTAAATAAACCACCAAATAAATAAGTAGGCTAAATTAATTATCACATAAGTAAAATGTTACTGACGATACAGGAGCAGATGAGACGCATATGTTACTGTTACTCATGTATGGATGAGCTTTACTCACACAAATAGCGTGTTAGATAAAGCATTGCAATGTTATATTCAAAAGCACTCGTTTTACTTTTCATGTTAAACCTATATAGTTATCAGAAGGGTTTGCATAGAGTTAAACACTTTAAATGATTAAAAACACAAACCTTTCTTCCAGCCGAATCACAACAGAGCTGCAGCGCAGGCTGATGACGTCACACCGACATACCAAAATAAAAGTCCCATTCACACGCTCAAATCAGAAAGTGCACAGAAACTTTCATTGATTGTATACTTAAACATGTCACATTCATATGCTGGAAATATAAATACCACATCTAATATGTGAGATTAAAAGCAAAAACAAGGGCCACAAACTAATTTAAAAACACAAACAAATACAGTATGTAACAATCAATAGGTAACATACATTATATATATATTCCTGGGATTGGGTAATATTTAACAAAAATACACCTTCAACCAATCATGTTATTTTCCCACCTCAGGCGTTAAAGCCTTTTATTATTTTGTGTTTATATAAATATTTTTTCAGATTTCTCGCTTAACTATTATAAGAGCTATGCCATTTTTGTTTTGGAAGTAATGTTGGTAAACTTAAATTTCGGCCCCGCAAGATCTGTGCGTGTGTGTGTGCATATACACTATATTGCCAAAAGTATTGGAAAAACCCCTCCAAATCACTAAATTCAGGTATTCCAATCACTTCCATGGCCACAGGTGAATAGAATAATTTACATGCACATGAACTTTAATAACATCCTATTCTTAATCCGTAGGGTTTAATATGGAGTTGGCCCACCCTTTGCAGCTCTAACAGCTTCAACTCTTCTGGGAAGGTCCTTTTCACTAGGACCTTTTCCTGGACTGTTCCCACCTGGTGGAATGACCTGCCTGTCTCAGTTCGAGCAGCCGAGTCTGTAGCCATTTTCAAAAAACATCTCAAGACACTTCTTTTCCAGCAGCACTTGACCAATAAAGAATAGCACTTATCTCTCTATTCACTCAATTCGTTTATGTTTGTTATTTAATTATAAAAAAAAGAAAAAAAAAACTGTCCTATGTGTTTTGTTTCGTGAGACTTGTTACAGCGCTTGCATATTGTTGCCCTTGACTGGTCCTGGTTGCTTCTATTACTCTCATTTGTAAGTCGCTTTGGATAAAAGCGTCTGCTAAATGACTAAATTTAAATGGAAGGCTTTCCACAAGGTTTAGGAGTGAGTTTATGGGGATTTTTGACAATTCTTCTTGAAGCGTATTTGTGAGGTCAGGCACTGATGTTGGATGAGAAGGCCTGGCTCACAGTCTCCGCTCTAATTCATCCCAAAGGTGGACACCAAACTCGCTCATTCATGTCTTTATGGACCTTGCTTTGTGCACTGGTGTTCCACAGTCATGTTGGAACAGGAAGGGGCCACACTGTTGGGAGCATGACATTGTCCAAAATATCTTGGTATGCTGATACATTAAGAGTTTCTTTCACTGGATCTAAGGGGCCAAGCCCAACCCCTGAAAAACAACCCCACAGTGTGGCACAATGCAAGGTGTTCTCTGGAGTGACAAATCACGCTTCTCTGTCTGGCAGTCCAATGGATGAGTCTGGTGTTGGCGGTTGTCAGGAGAATGGTACTTGCCTGACTGCATTGTGCCAAGTGTAAAGTTTGGTGGAGGGGGAGATTATGGTGTGGAGTTGTTTTTCAGGGGTTGAGCTCCACTGCTCTAGAGTCCAGTGGTGGCGTGATTTTCTCCACTGCATCCGACAGTTTGCAATGCACTTGGTGATGTAAGGCTTGGATGAGCTGCTCGGCCATGGAAACCCATTCCATGAAGCTCTCTCCGCACTGTTCCTGAGCTCATCTGAAGGCCACATGAAGTTTGGAGGTCTGGAGCGATTGACTCTGCAGAAAGTTGGTGGCTTCTGCGCACTGTTTCGCCTCAGCATGCACTGACCTCGCTTTGTGATTTTATGTGGCCTATCACTTCATGGCTGAGTTGCTGTTGTTCCCAATCACTTCCACTTTGTTATAATACCACTAACAGTTGAGCGTGGAATATTGTGCAGTGAGGAAATTTGACAAATGGACTTCTTGCACAGGCATCAACCTATCCCGGTCCCACGCTTGAGTTCACTGAGCTCCTGAGAGCGAGCCATTCTTTCACAAATGTGTGTAGAAGCGTCTGCATACCTAGAGCTTGATTTACAAACCTGTGGCCATGAAGGGATTGGAACATCTTTCATTTATATATATATATATATATATTAGGGCTGTCAATAGATTTTTCTTTTATCGCAATTAATCGCAGCTGTGTTGTGTGATTAATCACATGTTTATTGTGAAATTAAGCAGTCGCCATTTATCTTATTAAACACATTCATTTTGTCATAATTTGCTATAACCAAAGTAAGCAATCAGATTGAAGGGTGATTCTCACAAAACTCCCAGCTTCAAGGATCATTGGAAACTCCAAAAGGAAACCAAATAACCAAATGTAAGGAGTCCATATAATTCTATTATATAACAAATTTATACAAACCTAAGCACCCATGAAAAAAAAAAACATTACTAAAGAATAGGGTTGCCACCCGTCCCATAAAATACGGAATCGTCCCGTATTTACAAGTAAAATGACGCGTCCCGTATCAAAGCAATACGTCCCGTATTTTACATTGGTCCACACGTAGTTCAATAAACAAATACGGATTTTGCAGTGTGTAGAATACTGATAGCAAATATAAAGATATCCATTTGATGATAAGTAGTACAGGAACTCATTTGTGCGTGATTGCTTTAGCGGAGTCTAGAGAAGATGCGCTGTGCCTGTAAACTGGCGTGGTTTTTAAAAACATGTCGAGCTTGCGTCGCTGGCCCACCGCTTGTACGCAAGAGAATCTCCAGATATAGAACTAAATATCAAAATGTATCAATGGGTTTGTCCAGTAACTCATGATGAACTGCACACTTTATGAGAAGCATTTCTGTTGCTCAGACTGTCTCTTAAAGCGACAGCGCTGACAGACCGGTCTATGTGACACACGCATCCGTGCTTCTAAAGGTAGGCCTATTGTTTGTTTTAATGGATAATGTATTTAATATAATATTCCATACATTTTTTAGACAGGTTAATTAATAAATTATAGCCTAATAAATGTTATTATTAATATAATTTATAATTTAACTAGGCTATAATTATCATACATAATAAATAATAATACATGTATAATTACATGATAATATAGTCATAATTTAAGTAAATTAATACAAAAATAAACATTTTGAAATTCAAAAGTGATTACTGGTTCAGAATGACTGCTTAAAGGGACAGTTCAGCCAAAAATGAAAATTCTGTCATAATTTACTCGCCCTCAGGTTGTTCCAAACATGTGTACATTTCTTTATGTTGAACACATAGGAAGACTCCTATGGAAGTCAATGGTGCCCCTAAAGCAGCCTGGGTAAACTTTCTTCAAAATATCTTCACTTGTGTTCAGTAGAACAAAGAAACTCATACAGGTTTGAAACATCATGAGGGCGAGTAAATGATGACAGAATTTAAATTTTTGGGTGAACATTTAAAGTGCACCAAATAGGCTACTAAAGAGTTCTTCAGAAATAAATAAAAATCAAATAGAAAATATTATAAAACCTGCTCTGTTGCAAGTTCACATACTTGATCTCATGTTTTCTTATGTTTTCTTATTGAGCCATTTCAAGACGTATTCTTTATTTCTATCCTTTATACAATATTTTTTTGAGGGGGTGGGGGGCTGTGGTTGGTGTGGGTCGTCAATGGGTGTCCCTTATTTTGGCACACTGAAGGTGGCAACCCTACTAAAGAACCTTTACAGAATTTATCACAGTGTATAGTATGTGTACAGAGCAACAACAACGAGATCGTTTTCATTTTATACATTTAAATATAGACCTCTCAAGCTGTGTTACCGAACAGAACCACACGGAGACGCCAAAAAAACTCCTAAATCAACCGCTTTGACTGCAAAAACGTACTCGGCTACTAAACACAACAACATCGCTCATCCGCTGCACACATGCTCTGTATTTCATCGGCTCTGCAGCTCGTGCTCATCATCATCATCAGTTCTCTCTTAACAGTAGGTTAAGTCAGTGTGTACTGTTAACTGAATAACTCATAAAAAGTGAATAACTTTAGAAATGTGTGGATTAGTGCTTACTGGAGATGCGAACTGTTTGGAATGGTTCAGTCCGATCTGGTGAACTGATTCACTAAAAAGAACCGGTTCAAACGAACGATTCGTTCGCGAACCGATCATCACTAACATTCACACATGACAAATCAAACATTATCCTTCCTGAGTGTGTGTGGAAACAACGCGAATGTACTGAAATGTACATGAATGCTGCGTGAGATCAGTGATCGAGAGTGCGCACACACGTTCTCTGTGCATCAATATAACACTCTCGCGCTTACAGTGTGTTCTTCAGAAACAATCGCAGAATACGGCAGAGCTCTTGTTTTAAAGCAAAGCACACACTGAAATGAATAATTCACTAAAACCGCACTGTGAGTCTCTGTCGATTACTGGATCACTGACCACTTTCCCAGAGTTTAATGGCAGAATCGGGTTAAATAGTTAGAAAGGAAATGTCCTCCTACCAGGGTTACAGGTGCATTGTGGTACAGGTGTGATTGTGATAAACTCCCGACTTATATGATCGACTGCGTGATGCAAATTACGTTAATGTTGCAGCTTCACGTACTTATTTACGTTAATTGCGTAAAATTAACGACTTTAAATTAATTGCATGCGTTAACACGTTAACCTTTTTACGACATATCTCATTTTATAATATGTAAATTATATATAATACAATTTATGCCTTTTGCCTTTTTACGACATATCTCATTATATAATATGAAAAAATAATATGTAGGCTAGGCCCTATGTGGTACCAATGCGTCACTGTACGCCAGGTGACCTGTAAATGCGAAAAAACTGTTTCCATTGCAGTTTTGCGAAAATGTCCTTTTTCGAAATGAAAAAACCACCTCATGTGAGCGTAAAAACTTTTTAGCGATGTATGGGAGTTTTTGAGAAATTGAAGCATTTCCATTAAGCGTATTTTCAATTTCAATTTGCGCAATTTGAAGAGTAATGACAACGCGGCTTGTGATGCAGTGCCATCTAAGGGTCCAAAGATCACGGGCATCCAGTATGGTTTTCCGGCTTTGACCTTTACGCACATAGATTGTTCCAGATTCTCTGAATCTTTGTATGATATTATGCACTGTAGATGATGATAACTTCAAACTCTTTGCAGTTTTTCTCTGAGAAACTCCTTTCTGATATTGCTCCACTATTTTCCGCAGCATTGGGGGAATTGGTGATCCTCTGCCCATCTTGACTTCTGAGAGACACTGCCACTCTGAGAGGCTCTTTTTATCCCCAATCATGTTGCCAATTGACCTAATAAGTTGCAAATTGGTCTTCCAGCTGTTCCTTATTTGTACATTTAATGGGGGGGTGAGACACTCAGTTTCAGTCAGTCTCATGTCAATCTTGAGTACCTATAGAGTACCACTGCATCCTTCATATCTCTGAAAAGTCTTTAGTTTTATTAATTATAAAAGAAAGATGCGCTGTTCCGAGTCTTTCTGAAAAAAGCAGAGCGGCTTGGGGCGTATCGTGTGGGCGGAGCTAAAGAATGACAAGCACGCTCCGCTGTTACTGTATTGAGTGCGTCTGAAAGCTGTGTCGTCCCTAAATGTGGGAAAAACTTTATTCAAAATAAACAATGGCTTTTAATCAGATTCAGCCATACATCTATGATCCGGAGTCAGACCCAGAGGCTGAAGTTGAACAGGAGCAGCAGCAAAAACGACTAGAGCAGGACGTCTCTATGTGGTAGAAGTTACACTAAATATATATATTATATGCTTAGCAGCTTGTGTTATTTACTCGTTTATACTTTAAGTCGTCGTACATGTGGGAAGTGCAGTTCGATGCCAACCGAGGCGGAAAACATTTGCTGCCAAGAAATAGAATCGGTTATACTTCTGTCATGAAATACATCGTGTAAAGTTGTAGTTTGTGTAAGAATTAACGTGGTAACACTTTACAATACGGGTGCACTAATGTGCATTAATTCATGCTTAACTAACCCATTTATTAATGATTACTGCATCAGCAACTAATGAAGATTCAACATGATTAACAGATTAAGTAATCATTAAATGGTTATTAGTTAAATGTGTCATAATGTATTAATTCCTTAATAACATATTATATGAACTAATAATGTAAATTAATGTGTTAATTACCACAACGGGTCAAAGCCATGCATTTCAGCTTCCAGTTGTCTGCTTTAATTAATCATTAGCTAATGATTTACAAATGTGTCATTATGTTATGACTTTACTTGTTGGGGCACATGACTATTAACTAATTGATTAAGTAATATGTAATTGTGGTTATGGGTTTTGAATTAATTTTGAATTAGTTAATAGTCATGTGCCCCAACAAGTAAAGTTGGTTTTCTTCTAAAGCAAAAGTAATTTCCTATTATCACTTTGAAGCACTTTGAAGCAATATGTGTTGTGAAAAGCGCTATATAAATGAAGGTGACTTGAAAACCGCTTACCGCAGGGTCTTTGGAACTGTACGGCAATGTTCATGAGAATGATGAAAAATGACATGAGTTTGCTCTGTTACCTGGATGATCTTTTAGTTTTTGGTAAGACTGAAGAAGAAAGCTTGCAGAGACTAGAAATTGTGTTTCAACTAGGGATGGGCAACAGTGGTCGAGTGCAACGATCGATCATGAAAACGATGATCTTTAAACAATATGTTTTCCTGATTGGTTATTGCGGCATTTTGGGGCGGTAACTGAGGTGTGATCTTGAGGTAAGCGTTAGAAAACACGCTTCCAGTCCAGCGAAATAAAGTGAAACGGTAACACTTTACAATAAGGTTGTATTAGTTAACATTAGTTAACGCATTAGTTAACATGAACTAACCATGAACAACACCTCTATTCAGCATTAGTTAATCTTTGTTAACGGTAGTTAATAAAAATCCAGCTGTTCATGTTAGTTCACAGTGCATTAACTAATGTTAACAAGATTTTATTAATGCATTAGTAAATGTTGAAATTAACAAAGATAAATAAATGCTTTATAAGTGCAGTTTATCATTAGTTCATGTTAACTAATGCATTAACTAATACACCCTGTAAAGTGTTACCAGTGAAACTGAAGCGCGCGCTGCAGTGATGACTGAAATCACTGTGATCATGAAATACGGTGCAAGATGTGCAGTGCCAATCTGTCATAGGCCTAGCATTATAATGAGAACACGGTTTTAATAGAAAGTTGTAAATACGCTGTGCTTTAGTTCCCCGTGTATCAGCCGATCAAGGAAATCCACAATGAGAGTAAAGGCTACTTCAGAGCGTGGTCAAGTTCACATATGCATCTGCGTCCTTTTCTGCAGATTCAAATTGTAAGATTACTTTTAGGTTGTCTATATCTGATTAATCTCATATAGGAGGCGTTTGGTTGAGTTTAATAACCAGCTAGCAAAGTGCTGCCGTAATACCGGCAGGTGTTCATTCTCTTCAGATTCAGCTCAAATGCGAACAGCCCAACAGACTCTGGGTTATTCCAGATGGTCATATTCTTTTTAAATAGGCTATTTCTTTCTCAAAATCATTGATGATATTAATAATGCAGCAGTGGTATTTTGTTCTCGTGTTTTTTAACAGTAGACCTATGTTTTAAGTTGTTTCTCATTATGGATTCTAAAATGCGCAGTGAAGTCTGTAATCATGAAAAATAAAATGATGTGCAGCGCCAATCTGTCATGTACACAGCGTTATAAAGAGAACACGATTGTAGGCCTTATATAGTGTTGTAAAATCTCTGTGCTTTCGTTGCCCTGCGTATCGTTGTTGATAAGGGAAAAGCGCATTCAAAATGAGTTTCCCTTTCAAACCATAACCTGTAAAATATGGCCAAGTTCCTTTGGGTAGATGTAAATTGTAATGGGCATATATCTGATTAATCTCATATAGGATGCATTTGGTTGAGTTTATCAAACCGCTAGCAAAGCTCTGCAGGGTGTATTCACAGTTTCAGCTCAAACAATGCCCGATATTATTGACTGGGTTATTTGAGACTTTTTAGTTTTTTGATGTTTATTTTTCAAATAAATGTATGCATCATAATCTAGCAGTTATTTTTATTGTCCTATGTTCATGTTTTCATAGACATGTCAACATTTATTTTCGTAACAGTCTTAAAATAGTTTCATATCTCCATGACGGAGACGCCCCGCCGCCCGCACAAGCCCCGCCCACGAGTACTCGTTTTTGAGACCTATCGATGATCGAAATGAGAAATTGACAAAAATTCCCAGCCCTAGTTTCAATATTTCAAGGATCATAATTTGAAACTGTCCCCTTCCAAGTGTAGGTTTTTGCGGAGGTCAGTGAAATTTTTGGGCCACATTGTTTCACAAGAGGGAGTGCCTAGTGATCCGATGAAGGTAGAGGCTATTGTGACTGTATCAGAGAAAGACTTAATGGAGGCTGATGGTGTACTATCAACATTTAATTGAGAATTGCTCCATGATTGCCAGGCCTCTTTTTCAGCTGATGTCAGGTCAAAGAGACCTAGGAAAGTAAGGGGTGTAGGAAAAAGGTCTGGAAGCTCACTCCTGATGATTGGACAGATGAATGTATAGGGGCATTTAAAGATCTGGAGATTGGGTTGGTAAAACCAATTCTGTTTGGACTTCTCACAAAAAATAAATGTTCCAACTGGCCACTGGCTGAATATAGTGTAGTATGTTTTCACCAAACCGAAACTTGATGCCTGCAAGCAGAGATGGGTCGCAAAGTTAGCTCCTTTTGAATTTAACATAGAATACATACCTGGCCACAAAAAATCTGGTTGCTGATGCCTTGCCTTTTGCCACTTCCAATATTTTGCACAGAACACCATGTGACATCTAAGAACAGTGGTGAACTGGTGACTGGGTCATGGGCGGTTTGATGCACGTGGGGAGTGAAGGCTGGCCCGTGTGGTCCGATCAAACAGACGAGCTACTGGAGCTCAAATTGCTCAAGAATGTAATGCTGGCTCTGATAGAAAGGTGTCAGAATATGCAGTTTGTTGCGTATGGGGCTGCATAGCCGCAGACCGCACAGGCCAGTCTTTGATCCCCACGTGCATCAATCAATCAATCAATCAATCAATCAATCAACTTTATTTATAGAGCGCTTTTACAATGACGATTGTTTCAAAGCAGCTTCACAGTGTTAAACAGGACAACATTGCAACAAAATTTGATTTGGCTAGTTTAATTTGGATAGTTTATAGAATTATATATGACCAAATTAATAAATTCTATTTGTATATTTAGTTGAGTAACTTGGATCATAATTTGAGTGTCCCCAACTGAGCAAGCCAAGCCAAAGGCGACAGTGGCAAGGAACCAAAACTCCATCAGGGCATGATGGAGAAAAATAAACCTTGGGAGAAACCAGACTCAGTCGGGGTGCCAGTTCTCCTCTGGCCTATTATTAACAGTGTATAATTATTACTCTGGCAACCTTGCAGGTCATAAATCATATTAGATAGGAATATTAGAAATTTTGGGTATGACGAGACGGGTTCATTTAGGATGGCGCGTCGATTACACAAGAATATGAATACTTGAAAGATCAGAGTTATTGCGCTGGAGACGGGTTAATTGAGGATGACGTTCCGGTGAGGCAAATTCAGAGGAGACACTAATGGACACGGTCTCAGCAGACACTCCAGGATGAGCTGGTCATGTCCAGATGCAGGTCCACCATCCGATCCGGACACGGCCTGGATCCGGCCGACTGCAGTAAACCTCGGGATAAACAGAGAGACTAACATTAGTGTGGATGCCACTCTTTTTATGATGTAACGAGTACATCAGGTGTTATGGGAAGTGTTCCCGGTTCCGGCTGACCTAGTTAATGCAGCCTAACAATCAGTCATTTGATTTGAATAAAGAAAGTTAAAAATGTTCTATGTGTATGCCATAGTAAAGAGATGTGTTTTTAGTCTAGATTTAAACTGACAGAGTGTGTCTGCTTCCCGAACAATGCTAGGAAGACTGTTCCAGAGTTTAGGTGCTAAATAGGAAAAGGATCGACCGCCTGCAGTTGATTTAGATATTCTAGGTATTTTCAACTGGCCAGAGTTTAGAGACCGCAATTGACGTGATGGAGTATAATGCGTTAAGAGCTATAATCAATGAGCCTGGGCCGCCCATGACCCTGTGGCCGGTTCTCCACTGTTCCTTCCTTGGAGCACTTTTGATAGATCCTGACCACTGCAGACCGGGAACACCCCACAAGAGCTGAAGTTTTGGAGATGCTCTGACCCAGTCGTCTAGCCATCACAATTTGGCCCTTGGCAAACTCTCTCAAATCCTTACGCTAACCCGATTTTCCTGCTTCTAACACAAAATGTCATAATTGAGACTATGATACAAATTGAGTCTGTATAAAATTACATTTTATATTTTATCTTTTATGGCTGTCAAGATGTTGGTCTGTCAAATAATTGTTGTTACACTAGATTATTGAAAGAATTGTTAACTAATTGTTACAAACAGAGGAACACGGAGAACAGGTTATGGAAGTAAACAGCGTTTATTGATAAAACCAGGTAAGAGCGGATCAGGTGAGTGTCAGATGTGAGAGTTCAGATGATGGTACACTTTTTTTCTACCACATCTTTTCCTTCCCTTCGCCTCTCTATTAATGTGCTTGGACACAGAGCTCTGTGAACAGCCAGCCTCTTTTGCAATGACCTTTTGAGTCATGCCCTCCTTGTGCAAGGTGTCAATAGTCGTCTTTTGGACAACTGTCAAGTCAGCAGTCTTCCCCATGATTGTGTAGCCTACAGAACTAGACTGAGAGACCATTTAAAGGCCTTTGCAGGTGTTTTGAGTTCATTAGCTGATTAGAGCGTGGCACCAGGTGTCTTCAATATTGAAACTTTTCACAATATTCTAATTTTCTTAAATACTGAATTTGGGATTATCCTTAGTTGTCAGTTATAATCATCAAAATTAAAAGAAATAAACATTTGAAATATATTAATCAGTGTGTAATGAATGAATGTAATATACAAGTTTCACTTTTTGAATGGAATTAGTGAAATAAATCAACTTTTTGATGATATTCTAATTATATGACCAGCACCTGTGTGTGTGTGTGTGTATATATATATATATATATATATATATATATATATATATATATATATATATATATATATATATATATATATATATATATATATATATATATATATATATATAATCTTAAGGAAGCACCATTGCGTAAGTGATGTTGTGTAAGCGTGAGGGTAAAGCTGTTGTAATATCCGGGTGCCCTCTCTCTTTCGCGGGATGTCATGACAATGAGACGGACCAGGCCAGAGATTCTCCTTAGAAGTGTCTGATGCTGTCTGTTATATTTTGATATCGAAACTGAGAGAAGCCAAGTAGTAAATCATGACAACTGCATCATTGTGTGGGGATCTCTTTTATTAAGAAGAATAATCAACTCAGACGGATACTCACTAAGTCAGATTTTGCGAACATATTTGCAGAAACGTTTTTCACACATCACTTAAACACAAAACCAGGAAACTTCTCAGAAACTGAAGTGAATTTGACAGCCTTTTTTGCACACATCACTCCAACTAGAACCAGGAAACAGGAAACACGTGCGTTCAGAGAAAGAGAAACTGAAGTGTGGTTGAGCTGTTGTGTGCTTGTGTCTCTTTATTAATGCAGTAAAATGGCAGAAACCAGCATTTCTCAGGATGAGTTCAAGTGTCCAGTGTGTCTGGAGCTCCTGACGGATCCAGTGACCATTCCCTGCGGACACAGTTTCTGTAAGAGCTGTATTACAGGCCGCTGGGATCAGGAAGATCAGATGAGAGTCTACAGCTGCCCTCAGTGCAGACAGACCTTCAGTCCAAGACCTGCTTTAGCTAAAAACACCATTCTGACTGAGATGGTGGAGAAACTGAAGATGACTAAACTTCCTGCTGACTGTAACGCTGGAGCTGGAGATGTGCAGTGTGATGCCTGTACTGGAAGAAAACACAGAGCCATCAAGTCCTGTCTGGTGTGTCTGAACTCTTACTGTCAGAGTCACCTTGAACAACATGAGAGTTTCTTTAAAGTAAAGAGACACAAATTGACCGATGCCACTGGACGACTGCAGGAGATGATCTGCCAGAAACACCACAAGCTCCTTGAGGTTTTCTGTCGCACTGATCAGAAGTTGATATGTGTGCTGTGTACGATGGATGAACATAAAAACCACAACACCGTATCAGCTGCAGCTCAGAGGACAGAGAAACAGGTATGAACTATAAACTTGACACTGATGAAATAATGTTGACACTATTCAGATTAGCACCCATATGATCAGGTAACATAATTCACACTGCACACATTAACAGAAGTAAACAGCAGCTGCAAGTGGACTTTCACTGCTGAGTGTATTTGTGCTCCACATTGAAATGTACAGAAAATATGGTAAAAATGTACTGTTAACTTATTTATTAACACAAACTTTTGTAAAACAGGCTTTGATGAAGCAACATAAAATAATATAAAATATGGACCCACTTTGTATTAGGTGGCCTTAAGTACTATACACTCACCTAAAGGATTATTAGGAACACATGTTCAATTTCTCATTAATGCAATTATCTAATCAACCAATCACATGGCAGTTGCTTCAATGCATTTAGGGGTGTGGTCCTGGTCAAGACAATCTCCTGAACTCCAAACTGAATGTCAAAATGGGAAATAATGGGAAAAGCAATTTTGAACATGACATGGTTGTTGGTGCCAAACAGGCCTGTCTGAGTATTTAACAATCTGCTCAGTTACTGGGATTTTCACGCACAACCATTTCTAGGGTTTACAAAGAATGGTGTGAAAAGGGAAAAACATCCAGTATGCGGCAGTCCTGTGGGAGAAAATGCCTTGTTGATGCTAGAGGTCAGAGGAGAATGGGCCGAATAACCACTCGTTACAACTGAGGTATGCAGCAAAGGATTTGTGAAGCCACAACACACACAACCTTGAGGCGGAAGGGCTACAACAGCAGAAGACTCCACCGGGTACCACTCATCTCCACTACAAATAGGAAAAAGAGGCTACAATTTGCACAAGCTCACCAAAATTAGACAGTTGAAGACTGGAAAATGTTGCCTGGTCTGATGAGTCTCGATTTCTGTTGAGACATTCAGATGGTAGAGTCAGAATTTGGCGTGAACAGAATGAAAACATGGATTCATCATGCATTGTTACCACTGTGCAGGCTGGTGGTGGTGGTGTAATGGTGTGGGGGATGTTTTCTTGGCACACTTAGGCCCCTTAGTGCCAATTGGGCATCGTTTAAATGCCACGGCCTACCTAAGCATTGTTTCTGACCATGTCCATCCCTTTATGACCATCATGTACCCATCCTCTGATGGCTACTTCCAGCAGGATAATGCACCATGTCACAAAGCTCGAATCATTTCAAATTGGTTTCTTGAACATGACAATGAGTTCACTGTACTAAAATGGCCCCCACAGTCACCAGATCTCAACCCAATAGAGCATCTTTGGGATGTGGTGGAACGGAGCTTCGTGCCCTGGATGTGCATCCCACAAATCTCCATCAACTGCAAGATGCTATCCTATCAATATGGGTCAACATTTCTAAAGAATGCTTTCAGCACCTTGTTGAATCAATGCCACGTAGATTTAAGGCAGTTCTGAAGGCTTAACACAGTATTAGTATGATGTTCCTAATAATCCTTTAGGTGAGTGTATACTAACATTTTAATTATCATTTGATACAATGCACTTACTGTGTACATCTATTTTTTTTTACATTGCACTTATACCACACCACCTGTCCCTAACTTTACCCTTAAACTTACCCACATCACCCCACCTGTCCCTAACTTTACCCTTAAACTCACCCACACCTGTCCCTAACTTTACCATTAAACTTACTGACACTACCACACCTGTCCCTAACGTTACCCTTAAACTTACCGACACCACCACACCTGTCCCTAACTTTACCCTTAAACTTACCCATACCGACACACCTGTCTCTAACTTTACCCTTAAACTCAGCCATACCACACCTGTCCCTATCCCTACCCTTCAACTTACTCATACCACCACACCTGCCCCTAACTTTATCCTTAAACTTACCCACACCACCACACCTGTCCCTAACTTTACTCTTAAACTTACCCAAACCACCACACCTGTCCCTAACTTTACTCTTAAACTGACCTATACCATCACACCTGTCACTATCTTTACCCTTAAACTTACCCACACCACCACACCTGTCACTATCTTTACCCTTAAACTTAGCCAAACCACCACACCTGTCCCTAACTTTACCCTTAAACTGACCCACACCACCACACCTGTCCCTAACTTTACCCTTAAACTTAGCCATACCACCACACCTGTCCCTAACTTTACCCTTAAACTTACCCAAACCATCACACCTGTCCCCAACTTTACCCTTAAACTTACCCACACCACCACACCTGTCCCTAACTTTACCCTTAAACTTACCCATACCACCACACCTGTCTCTAACTTTACCCTTAAACTAACCCATACCACCACACCTGTCCCTAACTTTACCCTTTAACTAACCCATACCACCACACCTGTCCCTAACTTTACCCTTAAACTTACCCAAACCATCACACCTGTCCCCAACTTTACCCTTAAACTTACCCACACCACCACACCTGTCCCTAACTTTACCCTTAAACTTACCCATACCACCACACCTGTCTCTAACTTTACCCTTAAACTAACCCATACCACCACACCTGTCCCTAACTTTACCCTTTAACTAACCCACACCACCACACCTGTCCCTAACTTTACCCTTAAACTTACCCATACACCTGTCCCTAACTTTACCCTTAAACTAACCCATACCACCACACCTGTCCCTAACATTACCCTTAAACTTACCCACACCACCACACCTGTCCCTAACTTTAACCATATCCCACCTCAATATCAGAAAAAGTGTTTTGCAATACAATATGAACACAATAAGGGCACTGCACTTATTTTTTGTTGTAAGTACATAGTAGTTAAGGTCACCTGATATAAAGTGGGGCAGAAAATATTTACCGGTTGTTTGACTATTTATATCTCTGTCAAGAATAGCAGTTTTCTTTTCACTAAATCCATCTGTTTATATGAACTCAGTCATTTATAGTTTCATTTCAGGCATTTGCTTCTGCTGTTTTCAAATAACATTTTTGATAGAAATGTGATGCCTCTCTTCATGTAATTTAGAATGACTGATTACTGGTTATTTACTGATGGCAGTTATTAGTTATTAACAGAAATACTCACAGAAATAAGTAGTGATCCAGTAATCCATTTTTTTTGTCACAGAGCTACAGCTCTGTTACACAGCATAAACACTGTCAGTGTGAAGCTCTACATCTCTGTCAGTTTCACTTTTTATGCTTATGCTTGCAGTGTGAAACAGGCCTTGTGCTTCTTGTAAATTAAGGAGTTTGAACCTACAGCCACTGATTATTAATTAATTCAACCTTTCACGTGAGGACTCAGTAATGCAGAAGTTAAGGGTTTTTATTAGTTATAAAATTAAAACAAAAATCCTCATAACACTCATAAGCCGTGTTCACACAAAACATGATGACATGAAAGCATGAAGCAAGTGAAAAACACAAGCCGCATGCTACGCAGCACCAGACAAAACATGACATTTCTGTCATTGGTTTGTGCTCCAGAAGCAGCTGAAGGAGACTTTCCAGGAGAGAATCCAGCAGAGAGAAAAAGATCTTCAGCAGCTGAGAGAGAATGTGGAGGCTCATAAGGTGAGTCTGGAGAAGAAGAGCAGTTTGAGAAGTCTCAGTCAGGACTCACTGAAGCCACTGTGTGATTGTGATGTGTGTCCTAACAGCGCTCTGCACAGACAGCAGTGGAGGACAGTGAGAGGATCTTAACTGAGCTCATCCGCTCCATTGAGAGAAGCCGATCTGAGGCCACTCAGCGGATCAGAGATCAGGAAAAGACTGCAGTGAGTCGAGCTGAAGGACGACTGGAGCAACTGGAGCAGGAGATCAATGATCTGAGGAGGAGAGACGCTGAGCTGGAGCAGCTTTCACACACACAGGATCACATCCATTTCCTGCAGGTAACAGAGATCTAGAAGAACAGGTTTCCATCCAAAGTTGCAAATTTAACTTGTGCGCCGATTTGGAATATTGCATAAAACATTCACGTTTCCAACCAGTGAGTCGAAGAGAACAAAAATCAACACTTCTTGATAAACTGGCGCTAAATATAACTAAGAAAAATAGAAGTTGCTGCAATAGAAGCCACTGTATATAATAGTTTTTGTATATAATAAATTACTTGCGCCTCAGAGCGTACAGACGGAACACATTACACGCTGTCATGTTATCTTTCATTTAAATGCCTGGTGTTCGTGAATGCAGGCTCTTCTGGGAGGGAATTAAACCAAACCACTTTAACGACAGACTTTGCTCAGGCATGACAGAATGACCAAATCAGCATTTTGGATGCAACAGGATTAGTCAGCTGGTTGGTCCAGTTATGCCGTGCCATGCCGTCACGTATTTTTTTATGCAGATCAAGGAATCTATTTGGTAAATTGTTTCCATCGAAGTTTATGTGCATGTTTCCGTATCGCATAAAAACCCACTAAGCAAAGTTATGTCCAAAAGACGTCTTTTCAACGCCTTTGACCCTAGAGGCGAACGTTGAAAAGACGTCCACTGAAGAGCCAGAATGAAAGTTATGACGTCTGTTTTGGATGTGATCTGCACGTCCGACATAGATGTTCATAGAACCTCAAGGTTAAACAGTTCAAATGTGCTCATTGTGGATATATTCCTTTTGTAATTGCAAATCAACTCACAGACAGTACCAATACTGTGTGTTTGTCCTGAGCAGTTAAACAGCCCAACGTTCTTCAGAAAAATCTTGCACTTCTTCAGTTTTCCAGCATCTTTTGCATATTTGAACCTTTACCATCCTTGACTGTAGAATTTTGAAATCAATCTTTTCACACTGAGGACAATTGAGGGACTCAAAAACAACTATTAAAAAAGGTTCAAAACACGTTTCGAATTTTGGCAGTGAAAACGTTTTGAATTTGAAGATCAAGATAAATTGTACTAAATTTGTCTTCCTGGAAACATTTAAGTATCTTCTGTTGCTTCCGTAGGGCAGTGCAAAACAAAAAACAAAAAAACTATTGAGATTTTAACAAAATAATAATTTGGATGTCTTCATGCTGTTCAAAAGTTTTCACTCCCTTAACTGGGAAGTTAACTCCTTAACAGTTTAAAAGTTTTTCACTGGTTCCTTCCGGAGCATCAATGAATGTTTCAACCATTTTAATATTTTTATTTGAGTCCCTCAGTTGTGTGTGAATAGATGGACCTCAAAATCATACAGTCGCTGCTGGAAACGGTTCAAATATGCTGGAAAACTGAAGAATTTTTGGGACCTGAAGGATTTTTCTAAAGAACACCGGGCAGATTAACTGCTCTGGACAAACAAGGGACTCATGAACATCCATCACAAAACAAAAAAACTGACAGATATGGTGTTCTTAAGAGGAGTAATGGGTAAACCCAGAGTTCGTGCCAGACATAAATCCATGAAGTTACCTTCTGCGCCGGATTCCAGAAGGGCTTGACAGGTGTGAGTCCGGGCCTCCCACAGCAGTCTAACCAGAAGGAGAGTAGATGATGAGGTCTAATCCACAGAGATCCCGCCCTACAGTAGCCCTCCTCTTACAGCCGGGTGTGGTCTTTTAAAGGACTTTTATTAAGGAAATAACCGGCTCCGCCACAGTACATGCAAAGACCACTGGATCTCCGTCTCTCTCTCTCCTCCCGGGAAAGCCGAGCACGACCCACCTGAATGGGCTCAGGATCCGAGACAGGGCTGACTGCATCCCACCCGCTGGCCTGAGGGCATTCGACATTCCCGGACTGAAAAAACATACTGGATCTTTGTTCCAGACGGCTGAGACGGGCGTTCACCCTCAAAGCCAGCTCAATGAGACCATCGATCTTCTCAGGTAAGTCCAGGGTGAAAATCTCCTTCTGTATGCGGTCAGCCAGCCCATGCAGGAACAAGTCCCGCTGTGCTTCCTCGTTCCATTTGCACTCGGCGGCCAGAGTACGAAACTCGATGGAATAGTCAGAGACCGAGCGGTTAGCTTGGCGAAGTTCGGCAAGTTGGCGAGCTGCTTCCCTTCCCGCCACTGCCTGGTTGAACACACGTTTCATCTCCTCCGCCAGCGCTTGGAACAAAGAACAGCAGAGATGTTGGTTTTTCCACACCGCCCCACAGAGCCGCTCTCCCTGTCAGAAGCGTGAGGACAAACGCCACCTTAGATGACCCGGTACTGAAAGTCAGAGGTTATAGAGCAAAGAACATGGAACATTTCTTCAAGAAGGCTCTACAGTAGTTGGTCTCACCCGCATAACACTTTAGCAACGGTAGGCGTGGTTCCGGCTGGCGGCTCGTAGTAGACAGAGTGGGGGAAATCGGTGGCGTGCTGGGCACACTGGGACTAGCGAGTTGTTGAATCTGTCGGGTCAGCTCGGACACCTGTGCTACCAAGGCCTGAACTGCTCGTCCCGTGATGGCAAGGTTCTCCTCTTGTTGATCCATTCTGGAACTGCTGTGTGACAGAAACTCAGTAAGGTCCGCTGTACTGGCTGAATCTATCTTGGTCAGAGCGCTCTGTAATGATACGATGAAGGCAGGATTCAGTTGCAAGTAAAATGTCTTTATTTAGACAGCAGCACAGACGATGACCAAAAGCAAGATGTAAGTCCAGAGAATAAACACTTAGTAGCAAAGGTACGCTGCAGGCAGCCCAGACCTTCGGCGAGAGAAGGCAGACGTGGAGGATGACGACGGACAAGCAGGACACCGGCAACAGCAAGAGACACACAGGAACAGGCGGGTAACTCTGGGAACATCCAACAACGCTCTGACAAAAACAAGGAGAATACAGGGAGGCTAAATAGGGTTAGCTGATGATCAGCAGCTGGTGCGCTGATCAGCTACGACAGGTGTACAGATCAGCAGAGCAGTGGCTCCACCCCATCCACAGACACACAACACACACACAAGATATGAGACAGTGAATTGTGACAGTAGGCAATATGTTAATATAATCATTACTTAATTCCACACTTTTTATAAATTAAAAATAACAATTATTATAGGCCAATCCATTTCTGTGAATTCCAGGTTGCTATGACGCAGGTTGATTTATGCATTTAACTCGTGGCCACACAAACAATATGTTGTTCCTTCTTGGCCAAGACTTTACATCGCATGACCTTGACATAAGGACATTTATATTATACATTTATACAACATTATAGTGAGATTTCCACAAATAAATAACTTATTAATGGCCACGACAGAACTAGGTGAACCGAACATGTCCCCTCCGGACACCACAGTTTATAATTTATTGATGTGTCAAACATGTGGGTCTGCTAAAGCACTTGTAATGTACTGCTCTGAGAAACGAAGGCTGAGAATCCAAACACAGCTTTATTAAAGGATAATCCACAAATTATAGTCACAAACAGGCAAAAGATCATACACAGGCAAGCAGTCCAAACAGGCAAACAAGACAGGAGAGACAGGCAAAAGGGTAATCCACATAAGAGGCAAGTAATCCAAAACCAAGAGCCAAAACCAAGGAAACGCTCAAAAATGCAGTAATACAGCAAACAAGACGCAATGAATCACTGAGATAACCAGGCTTATATAGGGTGAGGTATACAGGGTAATGAGACATAGGTGGATGGAATCAGGGATGATGAGTCTGGGCAGAGAGTATTATGGGTAATGTAGTCTTTAATGGAATGACAGTCCGGGGTGGAGTGCCCTCCAGTGATAATCAGGGGCACTCTCACTGGCAAATCGTGACAGCATTAAAAAGCATAAGTTATTGGATTTCAAGTGAATAAACATATATAAATACATAAAAACAGATTTGTGAATCCTTAACATACCACTTATTAATCATTTATTAATGTATAATCATGTTTTGTAAATTATTAGTTTGTAATGAATGTGACATACATACAGGTCAAAAGATTTGCATATTTCATCCGACCAATAAAATAAAAGTTTTTAATACAAAAAAAGTCAACCTTCAAATAATTATGTTCAGTTATGCACTCAATACTTGGTGGGGAATCCTTTTGCAGAAATGACTGCTTCAATGCGGCGTGGCATGGAGGCAATCAGCCTGTGGCACTGCTGAGGTGTTATGGAGGCCCAGGATGCTTCGATAGCGGCCTTAAGCTCATCCAGAGTGTTGGGTCTTGCGTCTCTCAACTTTCTCTTCACAATATCCCACAGATTCTCTATGGGGTTCAGGTCAGGAGAGTTGGCAGGCCAATTGAGCACTGTAATACCATGGTCAGTAAACCATTTACCAGTGGTTTTTGCACTGTGAGCAGGTGCCAGGTTGTGCTGAAAAACGAAATCTTCATCTCCATAAAGCTTTTCAGCAGATGGAAGTATGAAGTGCTCCAAAATCTCCTGATAGCTAGCTGCATTGACCCTGCCCTTGATAAAACACAGTGGACCAACACCAGCAGCTGACATGGCACCCCAGACCATCACTGACTGTGGGTACTTGACACTGGACTTCAGGCATTTTGGCATTTCCTTCTCCCCAGTCTTCCTCCAGACTCTGGCACCTTGATTTCCGAATGACATGCAAAATTTGAGCGACAGTCCAGTGCTGCTTCTCTGTAGCCCAGGTCAGGTGCTTCTGCCGCTGTTTCTGGTTCAAAAGTGGCTTGACCTGGGGAATGCGGCACCTGTAGCCCATTTCCTGCACACGCCTGTGCACGGTGGCTCTGGATGTTTCTACTCCAGACTCAGTCCACTACTTCCGCAGGTCCGGAAACGGTCCTTCTCCACAATCTTCCTCAGGGTCCGGTCACCTCTTCTCGTTGTGCAGCGTTTTTTGCCACACTTTTTCCTTCCCACAGACTTCCCACTGAGGTGCCTTGATACAGCACTCTGGGAACAGCCTATTCGTTCAGAAATTTCTTTCTGTGTCTTACCCTCTCGCTTGAGTGTGTCAATGATGGCCTTCTGGACAGCAGTCAGGTCGGCAGTCTTACCCATGATTGAGGTTTTGAGTAATGAACCAGGCTGGGAGTTTTTAAAAGCCTCAGGAATCTTTTGCAGGTGTTTAGAGTTAATTAGTTGATTCAGATGATTAGGTTAATAGCTCGTTTAGAGAACCTTTTCATGATATGCTAATTTTTTGAGATTTTGGGTTTTCATGAGCTGTATGCCAAAATCATCAGTATTAAAACAGTAAAAAACCTGAAATATTTCAGTTGGTGTGCAATGAATCTAAAATATATGAAAGTTTAATTTTTATCATTACATTATGGAAAATAATGAACTTTTATCACAATATGCAAATTTTTTAGAAGGACCTGTATAGGATAAGAATCCTAAATCAAGTTAAGATTTGATTCTGTAATACGAAATTGTGAAAAATCCTAAATTAACTTAAGTTATCATATCTTAAGTTAAGATCTAAGATAGAACGTTTCTGTAATACACCCCCAGGACATTAGGGATCAGTCTCTAGATGGATGAATTTGAGAGTAGTGCAGGTTATTGGCTGAAGTTTGGAGGTAATGAGCTTTGGTTTCTGTTTTCTGTAGAGTTTCCAGTCTCTCTCAGCTCCTCATGAATCTACAGACGTCAATGACAATCCCTTCAGTTCTCTCTCCTCTTTTGATGGTGTGAGAGAATCTGTCCGTCGGCTGAGACACAAAATGCAGGATTTCTGCAAAGAGGAGCTGAAGAAGATCTTTGACAGAGGTAAAGTCCTGGAGATTCCTCTGCTCTCAGAAATCATCCTCCATCATCTCATATCATGAAGATCATATTAGAAATGTTTTAGGAACGGATGCAGGGATCATTTTCTCTTGACATGATAATCACACTCTTCATGTCTTTTGATTTTCACAGTCACTTTCACTAACATCGTTCGTGGGACCAGGAACGACTTCCTACAATGTAAGTCACTAAGAAAACAAACAGAAAATCTCACTGAGTGTGTTCATGTTCTTCCTGTAGAAGGTGAAAGAAAACATGACAGGAGAGTTTTAGAGTTGATCATATAAATGATGGTGTCTGGTATACTGGATCTGGTAAACTGTACTGAGACACTGATGATACAGGTGCTGGTCATATAATTAGAATATCATCAAAAAGTTGATTTATTTCACTAATTCCATTCAAAAAGTGAAACTTGTATATTATATTAATTAATTACACACAGACTGATATATTTCAAATGTTTATTTCTTTTAATTTCGATGATTATAACTGACAACTAAGGAAAATGTTTCACTTTTTGAATGGAATGAGTTAAATAAATCAACTTTTAGATGATATTCTAATTATATGACCAGCACCTGTATACTGAACATGAAGAGTTCAGCTACACTGAAAAAAACACTTTATTTAAAGGGTCGATAATTATGCAGTAGTTAAGCATAACACTCTGAATAATTAACTGAACATATATTAAGGGCTTATGAACATTATTTACAACTTATGAAACAGGATAATTAAGCAGAAATAAGACAACAAGTAATGTTTTTTTCTGAAATGGAAAAACAAAGAATTTGTTTATTTATCACTGTTACACCTGGCTCAAAGATGTAACATTAATGTAATAAATTCAAACATAACATGTATTAACTAAGATAACAATCAAAAGGTCAGTATCTGTAGGGTCAGTCATTATGAATTGCACATGAATGGTCGCACCAAATGAAATGTTGTCAGTGCAAGTGAATGGATTGAAAACCAAACACAAATTTCACAACATTAGAACCCGGTCCTGGCAAGCTGCTCCCAAACAACCGCTGAGCAGCCGCCTGTCGAACTCTTGCACCATGTTTAAATAAGATCCATGACGAACATGTGCGCTCAAGTCACGCCCCAATCACAAGACCTCCAACAAAGAAACCAAAACACCCAAACCAACACAACTCAACCCTAACATCACATATTTGACCCATAAACAAATCTAAAGTTTTTTAATTATTATTATTTATATTTTTGTTTTCTTCACACTTTGTTCTAATCCAGGGTGGGAATAAAACCCCCCTTTACGCTGAATGGTTAACCAAAGATCAAGCAAACCATACCAGGGCAGAGCCTAGACAGAGCTTCTTCTGATCTGTGTACACATACATTTGTGTTCTGTGAAATACTAATTTATCATATTAAATATTAATTTACGTGGCAACTGCTCTCACAATTACCCCTAACCTACCTATTTGGCACACCTCTGTCCAAGGCAACGCAAGTTTATTTATATAGAACATTTCATACACAATGGTAATTCAAAGTGCTTCACATAAAAATAAATTAAATACATAAGAATTTAAAGAGTGATATAAACTGCATTAAAACTGTTAAGAAGATACAGTGCAATCAGTTTATAAAAATAGAAATGGCAATAAAAGTAGCAATGATGTTAGTAATGTCGCCTCTGACACCCAGAACAAAAACAGAAACTCTTTACATGTCAAACATATAGTAACAAACACTTACAGGTCTTTCCCTCAAAAACACATAATTTCAACATTTAGTCTCCTGAACCAGACCTATATAAAGCATGCTAAAACAAAAAAAGAATCCACTGTCCAGTTTCAGTTAATTCAGGTAGTTCCAACACAAATGGGTTAAGTAAACTTTAGTTTTACATATTTAAGTGGAATTTACACAATAAAATAAATACATTTAATAAGCAGCAAAAATAATTTTACCGTGTACAATAAAAGATCAGACAGATTCATAATTCCTGATTCTGATGTGTTTTCTCTCCATCAGATGCCTATCAGCTCACTCTGGATCTGGACACAGCCCATAGATACCTTGGTCTGTCTGAGAGGAACAGCATGATTAAATTAACTAGCAGAGCACAGTTGTATCCCGATCATTCAGACAGGTTTGATCATTATCCTCAGGTGTTGTGTAAAGAGAGTGTGTGTGGACGCTGTTACTGGGAGATTGAGTGGAGTGGACGTGTGTATATATCAGTGTCATATAAGAGCATCAGCAGGAAGGGACGGGGTAAAGAGTGTGAGTTTGGATATAATGATCAGTCCTGGAGTTTGATCTGCTCTCGCTCCAGTTACTCATTCATACACAATAACATAAAGACTGAACTCCATGTAAAGCCCATCAGCAGTAGAATAGGAGTGTATGTGGATGCCAGTGCAGGAACTCTGTACTTCTACAACATCTCTGACACAGTGAGCCTCATCCACACAGTCCAGACCACATTCACTCGCACAATCTATCCTGGGTTTAGGGTTTATAAAGGCTCATCAGTAACACTGTGTTGATGAAGCAGAACAGATTCTAGAGGGATTCTACCCATAATAATTTAAGATGATAAAACAGTGACTGTCACATGCTGGCTTGACTAGATAATTCAAGGCTTGACGCATAAAGACAATCAACGCTTATATTCAGGGAATTTTCATTAACTGTTTTGCTCACCAGCCACTGTGTCTAGTGGTTTTCCAAAGTTACTAGCCACTCAGCATTTTCACTGGCCACAATTTTGCTGTTTGGAAATTACATTTTATATGATTACAGCTGACTTTGGCATGCCTAAATTACTTGATTTTGAGTCATTTTGTTTGATTTAGAAGATTTAAAACCCTTTCAAACTTTCAAATGCAGAGTGACCACCAAATAAAGACTACGTTGTATATGAGCTCGACTGGTATGAGCGTGTGGGCAATATGAGCATAGGCTAATATGAGAAATTTAATATGATATGAGATATTTTTTAGGCTATATAAAAGAACAAAGAAGCAAATGTCATTTAGCGTGATTAAGCATATCCCGCCTTAACTTACTGCAAGTTAATCGATAAAGAATTGTAATTGAATTGTAATTTTGTGATATACGACGGTCTTTGCATTTAATTTGACTGTAGGCTGAAATTATATTCAACCCGCCAAAGTGGCTAGTGGGAGTGGCTGCCTACCCGCCACAGCTGAAATCTACCCGCATTTGGCGGGTGTTAATGCGCTTTGATGGGCGTATTGCTTTCGCTCTCTCTCTCTCGCTCGCCCTTCTGGGAGAATTGTCCGTACGACCCATACAAGAAAATTCTGCCCTGTTGACGTCAAGCTGACCCATGATCGAAAAAAAAATTCTGAAACTTATGACTAACAGGAATTAGTATTTTTGGCACATAAATACTCCCATCAAACATCCACCTTAATTTTTGAAACTTTGTCCATGTTTAGCATGGGAATTCAAGTCTTTAAGAGTGTAAAAAGCTCAGTATGCATGAAAAAGCATTTCACCCCCCCTTTAATACTACAGCTGAACTTCGGTCCCTGAAGTAACATGTTCACGTTCTTCCGGTAGAACGCTAGAGCCGCATTGGTTGAGTAAACGGTGAAATCCAAGTAAACTCCATAATAAAAGTCGTCTGAGTAAGGATGAGCAAGAGAAAAACAGGTGAAAAACAGACAAGGATACTAAAAGAGAAGAGAGAAGAAATATGAGACAGAAGAAAATGGAGACACAATGAGACTCACTGCAAACATGTCTGGATGATACCAGCAAGTCCCATACATTCAAAACTGATCTCAAATAACTAATGGAGAGTGAATTTGCAGAGTTTAAAGACGATATTGAGAAGCAACAAGAAAAGAAATACAGGAGCAGAATGTCAAAGTCGAGGAAATTAAGACAGATTTAAGAGAATGAATCAATCACACTGTTTGCTGATAATTTCCTGTGTAAATTAAGGATCTCAAACCTGTGTGTGTTAGTTCAACCATACAGCTAAGTTGTGATTTATTTTCTTTTTATATTCAGTATAATCATTTATCATCAGTCGTGTATGTATTTGTCATTTGATTTACACACTTTAGCATTTGATAATTTTTAATTTCATTATTATTCTTTTTTTCTTCTTTTTACATTTATTTGATGTTACTTAATTCCTTGTTACCGTAGTTTCACAGAATGTGGCTTGTCTGTCTTCGTGAATAAGAGATCAGAGGTATATCAGTTTCAGGGTTTTATGGGATGTTGATGTGAAGCAGTCTGGAATAAACACACTTGTTGTATTTGTGCTGGTCAGATAGAGATGGGGAGTCGAAAGAGGAGGACAAAAGAGGAGATTCCTGGATCTGAATAGGTGCACAGGAATCAACTCTTGTTTCTGTGTCCGAAATCTCTCACTCGTTCACTGATTCTCTGATCCCTTTATAGTTCATGGCAGTTGAGTGTACTATACAGTGGGTACGGAAAGTATTCAGACCCCTTATTTTTTTCACTCTTCGATATATTGCAGCCATTTGCTAAAATAATTAAAGTTCTTTTTTTTCTCATTAATGTACACACAGCACCCCGTATTAACAGAAAAACACAGAATTGTTTACATTTTTGCAGATTTATTAAAAAAGAAAAACTGAAATATCACATGGTCCTCAGTATTCAGACCCTTTGCTCAGTATTAAGTAGAAGCCCCTTTTGATCTAATACAGCCATTAGCCTTTTTAGGAAAGATGCAACAATTTTTCACACCTGGATTTGGGGATCCTCTGCCATTCCTCCTTGCAGATCCTCTCCATTTCTTTAGGGTTGGATGGTAAACGTTGGTGGACAGCTATTTTCAGGTCTCTCCAGAGATGCTCAATTGGGTTTAAGTCATGGCTCTGGCTGGGCCATTCAAGAACAGACACGGAGTTGTTGTGAAGCCACTTCTTCATTATTTTAGCTGTGTGATTAAGGTTGTCTTGTTGGAAGGTGAACCTTCGGCCCAGTCTGAGGTCTTGAGCACTCTGGAGAAGGTTTTTGCCCAGGATATCCCTGTACTTGGCCGCATTCATCTTTCCCTCGATTGCAACCAGTCGTCCTGTGCCTGCAGCTGAAAAACACCCCCACAGCATGATGCTGCCACCACCATGCTTCACTGTTGGGACTGTATTGGACAGGTGATGAGCAGTGCCTGGTTTTCTCCACACATACAGCTTAGAATTAAGGCCAAAAAGTTCCATCTTGGTCTCATCAGACCAGATAATCTTATTTCTCACCATCTTAGCAAACTCCATGCAGGCTTTCATGTGTTTTGCACTGAGGAGAGGCTTCCGTCTGGCCACTCTACCATAAAGCCCTGATTGGTGGAGGGCTGCAGTGATGGTTGATTTTCTACAACTTTCTCCCATCTCCCGACTGCATTTCTGGAGCTCAGCCACAGTGATCTTTGGGTTCTTCTTTACCTCACTCACCAAAGCTCTTCTCCCCCGGTAGCTCAGTTTGGCCGGACGGCCAGCTCTAGGAAGGGTTCTGGTAGTCCCAAACATCTTCCATGTGAGGATTATGGAAGCCACTGTGCTCTTAGGAACCTTAAGTGCAGGAGACATTTTTTTGTAACCGTGGCCAGATCTGTGCCTTGCCACTATTCTGTCTCTGGGCTCTTCAGGCAGTTCCTTTGACCTCATGATTCTCATTTGCTATGACATGCACTGTGAGCTGTAAGGTCTTATATAGACAGGTGTGTGGCTTTCCTAATCAAATCTAATCAGTATAATCAAACACAGCTAGACTCAAATGAAGCTGTAGAACCATCTCGAGGATGATCAGAAGAAATGGACAGCAGCTGAGTTTCACGAGTTTGTGTGCCCATATAATCTTAGTAAAAGTGGTAAACAGATTTGGCTTGCTGTCTGCTATAGAGGGGCTCGGAGAGGATATTCTACCCGAGCTCCGATTGCCCCCCTATAACAGGCAAAAAAATTCAAAAAGGGGAGGAGCCGGGGAGGAGGAGGGATGCTGCAAGAACTAACAATGGGAAGAGGTAGGCTGCTGGTTTTATACCTTGGTATTAATTGGAAGATTAGATGGGCGTACTTCCTCCCGAAATTACGTTTATTAACTTCACTTCACGAGTTTGTGTGCCCATATAATCTTAGTAAAAGTGGTAAACAGATTTGGCTTGCTGTCTGCTTTAGAGGGGCTCGGAGAGGATATTCTACCCGAGCCCGATTGCCCCCCAAAACATGAATGCAGAATCAGACAGCAAGCGAGAATTCTGTAATTTAAACTTAGAGGGGCTCGGAGAGGGTATTCTACCCGAGCTCCGATTGCCCCCCCAAAAAAACATGAATGGAGAATCAGACAGCAGCAAGAATTCTGTAATTTAACGGATTACTTCAGGAATTGCATGATTGTTGCAATAGTCTATAAGACCCCCCAAAATTGGAGAACAGAAGGAATGGAACTGTACTGCACTGCAGCAGCAGTATTGGGGTAGGCAGGTCACTGCTGTAGCGGTTTTAAACAGATGAGGTGCTGTGGTGGCAGCATGGTCTGAGTGGGGCACTGCAGCGGCAGATCAAGCGAAGTACTACAGTGGCAGCATCAGCGGAGCACTGCGGCAGTAGTATCGAACTGGTGGAGCACTGTAGCGCAGAATCGGGTAGAGCAGTGTGGCAGCAGCATCAAACTGGAGGAGCACTGCAGCATCAAATTGGAGGAGCACTGCAGCAGCAGCATCAAATTGGCGGAGTACTGCAGCATCAATTTGGGGGAGCACTGCAGCATCAAATTGCAGAGCAATGTATCATCAAATTGCAGAGCACTGCAGCAGCAGAATGAAATTGAAGGAGCACTGCAGTGGCAGCATCAAATTGGCGGGGCACTGCGGCAGCAGCTGGAGCACTGTACCGGCAGCATCAAATTAGCGGAGCACTGCAGCATCATATTGTGGAGCACTGCAGTGACAGTATGAAATTGCGGAGCACTGCAGCATCAATTGTGGAGCACTGCAGTGGCAGTATGAAATTGGCGGAGCACTGCAGCGGCAGATTCAAATTGGAGGAGCAATGCAGCAGCAGTCTCAAATTTGCAGGGCACTGCAGCGGCAGTATCAAACTGTCCGGCACTGCAGCGGCAGTCTCAAGTTGTCAGGGCACTGAACCGACATTCTAAAATTGGGTGGGGCACTGCAGCGGCAGTATCAAATGGTCCGACACTGCAGCGGCAGTCTCAAATTGTCAGGGCACTGCAGCGGCAGTCTCAAATTGACCGGCACTGCAGCGGCAGTCTCAAGTTGTCCGGCACTGCAGCGGCAGTCTCAATTGGCGGGCACTGCAGCGGCAGTCTCACATTGTCCAGCACTCTGGCGGCAGTCTCAAATTGTCCGACACTGCAGGAGCAGTCTCAAATTGTCCGGCACTGCAGCGGCAGTCTCAAATTGGCGGGGCACTGCAGCAGCAGTCTCAAATTGGCAGGGCACTGCAGCGGCAGTCTCAAATTGGCGGGGCACTGCAGCGGCAGTCTCAAATTGGCGGGGCACTGCAGCGGCAGTCTCAAATTGGCGGGCACTGCAGCGGCAGTCTCAAATTGTCCGGCACTGCAGCGGCAGTCTCAAATTGGCGGGCACTGCAGCGGCAGTCTCAAATTGGCGGGGCACTGCAGCGGCAGTCTCAAATTGGCGGCACTGCAGCGGCAGTCTCAAATTGTCCGGCACTGCAGCAGCAGTCTCAAATTGGCGGGCACTCCAGCGGCAGTCTCAAATTGTCCGGCACTGCAGCGCAGTCTCAAATTGGCAGGGGACTGCAGCGGCAGTCTCAAATTGTCAGGGCACTGCAGCGGCAGTCTCAAATTGGCGGGCACTGCAGCGGCAGTCTCAAATTGTCCGGCACTGCAGCGGCAGTCTCAAATTGGCGGGCACTGCAGGCAGTCTCAAATTGGCGGGCACTGCAGCGGCAGTCTCAAATTGGCGGGCACTGCAGCGGCAGTCTCAAATTGTCCGGTACTGCAGCGGCAGTCTCAAATTGGCGGGCACTGCAGCGACAGTCTCAAATTGACTGGGCACTGCAGCGGCAGTCTCAAATTGTCAGGGCACTGCAGCGGCAGTCTCAAATTGGCAGGGGACTGCAGTGGCAGTCTCAAATTGTCAGGGCACTGCAGCGGCAGTCTCAAATTGGCAGGCACTGCAGCAGCAGTCTCAAATTGTCAGGCACTGCAGCAGCAGTCTCAAATTGGCAGGCACTGCAGCGGCAGTCTCAAATTGGCAGGCACTGCAGCAGCAGTCTCAAATTGTCAGGCACTGCAGCGGCAGTCTCAAATTGGCAGGCACTGCAGCAGCAGTCTCAAATTGTCAGGCACTGCAGCAGCAGTCTCAAATTGGCAGGCACTGCAGCGGCAGTCTCAAATTGGCAGGCACTGCAGCAGCAGTCTCAAATTGTCAGGGCACTGCAGCGGCAGTCTCTAATTGACGGGCACTGCAGCAGCAGTCTCTAATTGGCTGGGCACTGCAGCGCAGTCTCTTATTGACGGGCACTGCAGCAGCAGTCTCTAATTGGCTGGGCACTGCAGCGGCAGTCTCAAATTGACGGGCACTGCAGCAGTCTCAAATTGGCGAGGCACTGCAGCGGCAGTCTCAAATTGGCGGGCACTGCAGCGGCAGTCTCGACTGGCTGGGCACTGCAGCGGCAGTCTCGAATTGGCTGGGCACTGCAGCGGCAGTCTTAAGCCAGCAATAGTATCAAGGAAAGTGATGCACAACACAGCAGCATCGATTCAACAAGTTTGCAGGCACAATTTGGATTGAGTTTCAATGGGCAGCTATCTTAAAGAGAAGTGAGATTTAGATGACTTGTTTGATGAGGCTGAGGTTAGATCGAATGGAAGACTGAAAAGCTTCTGAGGACCACCGCCCTAGTAGTTTGATTTGATGGTCCGGACCTTTTGGCTGTGGTTGTGGCTTCTCCAATACTAAAGGAGTGAGATGAATACAAGTGAGCTTGGATGCCAGAGTGGTTGAGGATATGTTTAAGATTTTTATGGAACCAATGCTTGGTGACAGGAAGGTTGGTCTCATCAATGAAAGGTGGGTCGAGCTTAGAGGAGATCTGAGCCTCCTTTGTGCAAGGAAGAAGGAAAGAGATTGATATGGCTGGATGGGTGACGGGAGATTGAAGATATGGATGAAATGTTCATTTTATAATTGATCAGTTTTGCTACGTTTGATCAGGAAACGGAAGGTGTCCTTGTATAAAACTTGGAATGGATGGCTTTGAATATAGAATTGGTTGTGAATTCAGGAACTCTGAGGAATCCAAAAGGCCAGGGTAAACATGGCATCTAGAGTTCTTGCTGTATCTGGGGGCATGTGACCGGAGTGGAGGAAGGTCAGACATTTAGCTAAAAGATCAATGGTTAGAGGCTGCCTGGAATCAGAATGAGTAGGGCTGGTTTTGAATTCCTTTGATTAGGAGTGTGATCTGGGGTTTGTTGTGGCAGGAACTGGATGGCTGTAGATTAGTTGCAAGAATTGAATGCCACTGAGATAGACTTTGATGGTACTGGGTTGGATTGACTTGATCTGGTGGAGATATGAGATGAAGACATTGATAGGAGGGAAAGTTGAGGAAAACTTTTCCTAGGAGGAATGGAATTTGTAGATGGGTGGAGACGGATGGTGGATCCATAGCAAGGTCGTTGGAAAGAACTGGAAGAGCAGATGCAGTTGAGAGTGTATATGTTGGGAGCCGAGGAACTGTTGAGGAAGCAGTGGCTGGATGGAATAAGCTTGGAGAATAGATCGCATGGGGAGATGGGGAGTCAACCCCATGCTTGGATCAGCTCCATCGGCGGCAGAAAGTGAAAGAGAGGGGTGGCAGGACCGTTATGGAGGCAGCCTCACACTTGGGTCTGAGCCGATAGCAGAGGAGAAATTAGTAAAAGGGAAAAGGAGGGGGTGGCAGGACCGTTATGGAGGCAGCCTCACACTTGGGTCTGTGCCGATAGCAGAGGAGAAATTAGTAAAAGGGAAAAGGAAGGGTGGCATGACCGTTTGGAGGCAGCCTCACACTTGGGTCTGTGCCGATAGCAGAGGAGAAATTAATAAAAGGGAAAAGGAGGGGGTGGCATGACCGTATGGAGGCAGCCTCACACTTGGGTCTGTGCCGATAGCAGAGGAGAAATTAATAAAAAGGGAAAAGGAGGGGTGGCATGACCGTTATGGAGGCAGCCTCACACTTGGGTCTTTGCCGATAGCAGAGGAGAAATTAGTTAGGGGGGGAAAAGAGAGGGGGTAATAGTGGCATTTGCACGTAGCCTCAGATTTGTATTTAACGTTATTCCATGGCTAGATGGACTTAACTGGGGTTTAAAGACAGGAGGAACTGACATATACTCATATACATATACTGATATACTCACCTGTGGCAGGAGGAAAGGTAACAGTCACAGTTAGAGAGGCCGCAAAATGATCGCGGGCGACATGAACTAATGTTTGCGGCCGCGATAGACGGCCGGCCGCATGATCGGCGGACGAGGAAGCTGTAGCGCCGCGGCTGCCGGCTGGAACTGTAGCGGGATGGAGGAAAACAGTGCGGATCGTAAAGATGCATGCGCTGAGGCTTGCGTGGTGCTTGGAGGACACTGGGTGTTTTGGTGAGAGCGCACAAGCAGATTGTGAAGTTGCGCTTTGAGTTCCTCCGAGAAATTGATACCCGCGTTGGATAACGCTGCCTGAGCGCGTTGACGGTCCATTTCTCGACGGAGGGACTGAAGGGCTCGCTGCAGATGATGCTGATGATGATGAAGGACGAGATGAATCACGAGGATCTATCCAAATTTTGGTTCGTGGAGCGAGGAGACCGGCGACCTGGACGATCAACAGGTGAAATGTGCAGTGAAGGAGAATCCAAACTGTTGGGAGAAGAGCGTGCAGGTGTTTCTGGCACGTTAAAAGTTCGTCTGCCTGAGGGAAACAATTCGATTTCCTGGAAGTCAGTCATGATGCGGTTTGGGCGGGTCAAATGCTGCAAGAACTAACAATGGGAAGAGGTAGGCTGCTGGTTTTATACCTTGGTATTAATTGGAAGATTAGATGGGCGTACTTCCTCCCGAAATTACGTTTATTAACTTCACTAAATATATGAGTGTCACAGAAAAGGATCTGAAAACTTAGGACCATGTGATATTTCAGTTTTTCTTTTTTAATAATTCTGCAAAAATGTCAACATTTCTGTGTTTTTCTGTCAATATGGGGTGCTGTGTGAACATTAATGAGAATTTTTTTTTTAACTTAAAGGCCACCTATTATTCCCCTTTTTACAAGATATTGCCATGTATATCAATAAAGCTTGCAATACAAGAACTCTTCTTCCATTAATTTATTCACTGAAACACATTATAACACCGGGTAAGTGGATGTATTCCATCATATTCCGCACTCCTCGTGCTGGTGCTACAATAAAACACATTTTTCACTCGTCATCAAAGTATGACTTTTCTTGATATTGAATACATAAATGTTGTTGCTCAAATTAGATCACACATTTAATTTACAGACAATTACAGCTAGAATTAAGGAGCTATCAAATCACACAACTTATCAGTTTACGGGTGTAAAGCCAGCGGTAAGTGCAATAGGGGGCTACCCAGCAAAGAGAACCAGCCAGCCAATAGGAAGCCCTGTGAATCCCTTTTTGAACCAATCATCTTTCAGTGTGATTATTTAACAAAGCATTGTTAGCAAGTGAAGACACACATACATGTATATATAAAACTCTGTTACATAACCATATATAATTAAAAACTCATGTCAAGAATAAACATATCAATGAGTGTACATTATTGTGTGTATTTTAGTATGTATTGTATTTATTTTTAATATAGTTAAAAAGACTTGCACATTTTAAAATAATAATCATGTACCTTTGTCGTTTATTTAATTCTGACATAATATAAAAACTGGAAAAAAATAAGGTATTGACAACTAGGGATGGGCAACTGTGGTCGAGTACTCGAGTACTCGAATGGGACAGCGATGATTGATCATGAAAACGATGATCGCCCTGACTTTAAAAAATATATTTGTCTATTTTTCTGATTGGTTATTGAGGCATTTTTGTCGGTAACTTAGGTCTGATTGGTTAGTGCTAGAAAGCACGCCTTCCAGTCCGGCGAAATAAAGTGAAACTGAAGCAGGAGCTGTGAGGATATTTGCCTTTTGCTGTTTCCCATGCGCTCAAATAAAAAAATAAATATGGACGAGGTGAGGTCTCTCTCACTTTGGCCTGTCAATTCAGAAGACAAACCAATGGGCCTCTGTCCCTGCAAGATGGGTCTGTCCATGGCAAAAAATAAATAAATAACCTTTTATCTGCCCCAAAGTGCGTTGGTCCACTGGAAAAATAATCGGTAGGCCCAATTACCTGTGTGTACTAAACAACCAATGAACATTGGCGTGCGAAATTTGTTGCACTCCGCACTGCACCGCGGTTATAAATGCGGAAATGCATGCAAACGCACCTTGTCTTTTGATTTGGAGCCAAGCAAAGTGATTGCTGTGTATCTCCGGAGAGTGTGACTCTGAACGAGTGGAGACTTCTTCGGTGTTCTTCTGCAAGCTCACGTGTCTCAACAGCTGTTTGCGGCACGTTGTGTTGGTGTGTGAGAGCACGCTGTCAGGCTGCACTGATCCCTACAGCAGCGACGCAGGCAAGAGTATATGGGTGGACACTTCTGGATGCGGTCGTTCCCTGATGGTCACAATCACTGCATTACGTGTTTGGGCATTCAGCACGCTGAAGCAGCTTTTGTGGAGAGCTACTTTGGCGAATAGGATGGGGGACACACGGATCACGTTTAGGGCCTCCCCGTCGAGGCAACCTCCGCAAGCCCCTATTCCACACCGCAGCCAGAAGGGTGAATGACTAGTCGTCTGCTTGTTGTGCGATGTTATGCCTTGCCACCCTTGGAACTCGCCCGCAATCTCCTCTTATGGAGTCAGAGCCATCTGAGGTTGCTTTGTGCCATTCATGTCCCAGGTGTGCTCAACCGTGCAGCCGACGAGCTCTCACGGCAGTCTCCGCGGCAGTCCAGCTGATATGGGACATTTTCAGAGCTGCACAGGTAGACCTGTTTGCCTCTATGGACTCGACCCATTGCCAATGGTTTTACTCCTTAAAACAATGGCACCCTTGGAACGACGCACTGGCTCACAGCTGGCCTCAGGGTCTGCGCAAGTATGCACATTGTTTCAAAGCAGCTTTACAGAAAGTGCATTTCATAAATGTACATTGAAAAATGTTAGAAAAAGTTAATCAATCATGTATTAATTTAGGCTATAACAACGCTGGCATTGAGTCGTCTCATCACAGGTGTTGGGGCATCTGAAGTCTCCATGAGAGGCTGGATACAAACTGGAGCTGACCAACTATTTACCTCGGGACTAGTATCCCGAGATCACAACAGAAAAGCAGATGGGAAATAATTAGCATAGCTGCTGTTCAGAATATTAATGCTTTTGATCCGATTTAACTTTAGTATAAAAGGTAATTATAATGTGAATGCTTGGCTAAAGAGATGCGTCTTTAATCTAGTTTTAAACTGGGACAGCAAGTCTGAACCTCGAACAATATCAGGAAGACTATTCCAGAGTTTAGGAGCTAAATGTGAAAATGCCCTCCCTCCTTTAGTGGACTTAGATATCCTAGGAACGACCAGAAGCCTCGAGTTTAGTGATCTTAAAGAGCGCGATGGATTGTAGGGCGATAGAATATCCGTTAAATACACTGGAGCTAAACCATTTAGGGCTTTATAGGTCAGTAGCAATACTTTGTAATTGATACTGAACTTAATAGGTAACCAGTGTAGAGATGATAAAATTGGTGTTATATTATCATATTTTCTTGACCTAGTAAGAACTCTAGCAGCTGCGTTTTGGACTAACTGTAGCTTGTTTATTGAGGATGCAGGACAGCCAGCTAATAAAGCATTACAGTAATCTAGTCTCGAGGTCATGAATGCATGAACTAACTTTTCAGCATCAGAAATAGATAGCATGTTACGTAGCTTAGCAATGTTTCTAAGGTGGAAAAAGGCCGTTCTTGTAACTTATGAAATATGATTTTCGAAAGACAGTGAAAGTGACAGGACATCCTTCCAAGTTAAAGTTCTATTGTGAGAGGTTTTGTGGGCAGTTTTTTGGACCAATAAGTAATACCTCTGTTTTATCTGAATTTAATAGCAGAAAATTACACATCATCCAGTATTTAATATCTTCAACACACGCTGTCAGTTTAGATAATTTAGCGTTTTCATCTGGTCGTGATGAAATATATAATTGAGTGTCATCAGCATAACAGTGGAAATTAATTCCATGTTTTCTTATAATACTACCAAGTGGCAGCATATATATTGAGAATAGCAGAGGGCCTAACACAGATCCTTGCGGCACCCCGTAGTCTACTGACGTTATCTTTGATTTTTCCCCATTTAGACAGACAAAATGGTAGCGGTCTGATAAGTACGATCTAAACCAGTTTAATGCCTTTCCCTGAACACCAGTGTAATTTTGAAGTCGATCTAAGAGTATTTTATGATCTATAGTATCGAACGCAGCACTAAGATCGAGTAGAACTAGTATTGAGATACAGCCTTGGTCAGAAGCTAGAAGTAAATCATTTGTGATTTTAATGGGTGCAGTTTCTGTGCTATGATGCGGCCTGAATCCTGATATAATTTTATATAATTTTATAATTTAGATATAATTTTCTTGCAAGAAAGAGCACAATTGAGCAGACCCAACCTTTTCTAGTATTTTAGACATAAATGGAAGATTTGAAATGGGTCTGTAATTTGCTAGGTTATTATGATCTAATTGTGGCTTCTTAATGAGAGGTTTTATGACTGCCAACTTGAATATTCTTGGAACATGACCTAAAGATAAAGACGAGTTAATAATATTGAGAAGAGGCTCTTCCACTACAGGTAACAGCTCTTTCAGTAGTTTAGTGGGTATTGGATCTAATAAACATGTTGTTGGTTTAGATGCAATGATAAGTTTATTTGGCTCTTCCTGTCCTATAGTTGTAAAGCGGTGTAGTAGTTCTTGAGAGGCGATAATTGAGGTTGAATCATAAGACATCATTAAAGATTGTACATTTACAATTCTGTTTCTGATGCTTTCTATTTTCTCAGTGAAGAAATTCATAAAATCATTACTACTAAACTGTAATGGAATATTTTGCTCAGGCGATGCTTGTTCATTTGTTAATCTAGCCACGGTGTTAAATAAAAACCTTGGATTATTTTGGTTATTTTCTATTAGTTTGCGGAGATGCTCAGCCCTGACTGCTTTTAGGGCCTTTTTATAACGTGACATACTATCTTTCCACGCGATTCTAAAGACCTCTAAATTAGTTTGTTTCCATTTACGCTCTAAGTTACGAGTTTCTCACTTGATAACGTGTAGCACTGTTGTACCATGGTGCTTTAGTTTTCTCTCTAACCTTTTTTAATCTAATTGGTGCAACATTTTCTAATGTACTAGAGAAAATGGTGCTCATACTACTAGTCATTTCCTCTAGTTCATCTGTTTGTTTGGGTTCACTGAGCAGCTGAGACAGATCAGGTAAGCTATTTGAGAATCTATCTATAGTGGTTGGAAGGATTGTTCTGCCTGGTCGATAATGTGGCACAACATGACAGATTTCAGCAGTACGCAGTATGCAATGTAATGGTCAGTGACATTATCACTTTGCGGTATAATATCTATATCGGTTGGGTTGGTTCCATGTGATATAATTAAATTTAGTGTATGATTAAGACAATGAGTGGGACCAGTGACGTTTTGCTTGACCCCAAAGGAGTTTAATAGATCTGTAAACGCAGCCTCTAACGCATCATTTGTGTTATCTACGTGTATGTTAAAATCTCCAACAATTAATGCTTTATCGACGTTGACCAATAGATCTGAGAGAAAGTCTGCAAACTCTTTTAGGAAATCAGCATAGGGCCCTGGAGGTCTATATACAGTAGCCAAGGCCAGAGATAAAACGGTTTTCTTTCTTACATCTAAGAGCGTAACATTTAGCACTAGTACTTCAAATGAATTAAACCTGTGACCTGTTTTCTGAGTTACATTAAGAATATATCTATAGATTTTTGCAACACCGCTGCCTCGACCAATCAGACGGGGCTCATGCTTATAACAGTATCCTGGTGGAGTAGACTCATTAAGACCGAAATAATCATTTGGCTTAAGCCAGGTTTCAGTAAGGCAAAGTACATCGAAACTATTATCTGTGACCATTTCATTTACAATAACCGCCTTAGGTGTGAGCGATCTAATGTTTAGAAGACCTAGTTTTAGAAATTGTTTTTGTTCACTAATATTGAGATTTTCTGGTTTAATCACAATTAGATTTTTCCTAGATCTTACAGTAGATTTAATGTTTGACCTCACTAAACGAGGAATAGACACAGTTTCTATATAATGTTCTACATTGGTACTTATGTCAATTAAGTTAGGACAGCAAAGACTGTGATTTGGACTTTGACTTACTTGTCATATGGTGGTGTGTAACGCCCTGGAGATGTTGTCCGACAGAAGAGCCGCTCCAATTCTGCTGGGGTGAAGGCCATCAGGTCGGAAGAGCCTAGGTCGCTCCCAAAACAGTTTCCAATTATTTACAAAGAGCAGCTTCTGTTCATTACACCATGACATTAACCATTCATTAAGAGCAAGTAATCTACTAAACCTTTCATGTCCTATAGTCGGTACGTGGGAAGGAGTCCAGACATGATGATCGTTGCTTCAGGCGATGTTCTGCGCACCGTCTCGACCAGACTCCTGTAGTCCTTCTTCAGAACCTCTGTCTGCCGGAGCCTGATGTCGCTCGCTCGCGCAGCACGACAGCTCCGGCGCGCTCGTCACCGCTCAGGATCTCGGGAACCTGCGCAGCGACATTGAGAACACGAGCACCAGGAAAGCAGTGAGTGCGCACCTTACCTTTACCTGAAGTAGCGCGGACATGCCGGACGATGGAAGTACCGATGACCACAGCGTTGCGTTCCGTCTCGCGAAGAGGGGAGAAGCGGTTCCGAGTGGAGATCTCGACCGGGAGGGGCGGAGAGGTCCTTGCTCTGGTCCTGGCTCTCGTCTTCCGCTGTGGAAACACCCAGGGTCCATGGTGCTGTGTCGGTGCCGGAGTAAACGAAACCAGGGATGATCGCGTCCTGGGTGCTTGGGTCCTTCTTATCTGATTACTTGTTTAATCAATGGAATAAACGGTAGAATACTCGATTACTAAAATAATAGATAGCTGCAGCCCTAGACTGCGTCTTTACTACCCGAGGCAGTCATTGATTGCTTCTATTTGTTTCTCCTCCTGTTTCCCCAATAAACTGTATTACCCTGCAAATTGAATCCTTCTTTTTCTGACCCCTGACAGTACGATCTGGCCAGCTATGGATTCAGCAGGGTCAGAAGCAGTCCGGACCGCCGTCACCCAGCAGGGAATTCTGCTAGGACAACAGATTCTGCCACACAACTTACAGCCACCACCCGTGATGAAGAGGTAATGGCCAACCAGATGGCAGACATCACTCCACAGCTTAGAAAGAGAGTGACCAGGTTTCCATCAGATCATTCAGATCATCATTACGTCAAGCAGCTGAGGAGAGACAACGTTGCATAGTAAAGTCAGAGTCCCATAGTAAAGTCACAGTCCCGTTAAATGCTCGGCAGTAGTGGGGAAAGTAATGGTGAGTATTACTCCCTTGTCTTGTTCCCCCTGCTCCCGCACCCTCCTTCCTGCCACTGTCGGTTGGGGACCCTTTTTGACAAATTGCTCAGTCTTAGTTGACTCAGGTGCTGAAGGTGACTTTATTGATGTTGATTTGGTGGCTTTTTGGAGACTTCCTACCTCCCGTTTCCAGAAACCCATCACAGCGAGGGGACTTAACAGCTCCATCTTGGCCCATCCCCTCGAGATGTCGTGTCCTTGGCGGTCGAGGGACAGGTCAGGGAGGCCCTGCAAGGAGAGGCGGTTTTGTTGGAGTGCTCTGATGGTCTGTAGTTTGTTCCTAAGCCGTTGCATGCAGCGGTGTTGAGGTGTAATCACTCATAGAGGCTGGCCTGCCATACAGGAGTGCGGAGAACATTGGCTTCTGCCCATCAACGCTTTTGGTGGTCCACCATGGATCAAGATGCCAGATTGTTTGTGGTAGCCTACTCGTTTGTGGTAGCCTGCTCAGTTTGCGCCCAGAATAAGTCTTCTAACAAGCCTCCCACTGGTCTGCTGCAGTCTTTGCCCAGTCTGACTTCTGGATTCCATCCGCAGACCAACGCGCATTCCGAGCGGGCCAACCAGGATTTGGAGCGTATACTTCTCTGTCTGGCATCACATAATCCTGCTACCTGGAGCCAGCAGCTCACCTGGGCATAATATACACACAATACACTTCCTGTGGTATCTACTGGTATGTCCCCTTTTCAGTGTTCACTTGGTTATCAGCCTCCTTTGCTTTCTTTGCAGCTGTCTGAAACTCCTGTCCACCTTGTAGGAGAACCTGGAGAAGAGCCAGAGGGGTCCTACTTCGGGCAGGGAGGCGTGCCAAGGTGGCAGCAGACTGTTGTCAGACTCCGGTGCCCAAGTATATCTGTGGGCAGAGGGTATGGCTATCCACTAAAGACCTGCCTCTTAAGATGCCGTCACGCAAGTGAGCACCCAGGTTCATAGGCCCATACCGCATATCTAAGGTCCTGAGTCCAGCGGCTGTGTGGCTCAGACTCCCGCCTGCTCTTAGTCGCGTGTATCCTGTCTTCCACGTCTCTCAAGTTAAACCTGTTTTTTCTTCCCCCCCTGTTTTTGTTCCATGCCAGATCGTGCTTGTGCGTTGTGTCATTCATCTCTTGCTTTTCCTCTTGTCTGATTAGCTAGTCAAGCCTTATTTTCTTCTAGCTTGTATTTGTTTTAGATTCTTTGTTTTTTCTATTTTCTATTCATGAGCTTTTCTTATGGTCGTCATCATTGTTTTTGTTGTTTGTTTTTTTGTTTTATTCAGTTATTATTATTGTTATATTTTTATGATCTTTTTGGCTTTACTGTTTATTTAGTTGTTTTATGTATCTCCTGTGGCTTGTCTTCAGATCAGTTTTGTCTTTATTTTTCTCCAGTCATCCAGTTTCCCTGGCTGCTGGTTGGTGTTCACCTTCTGCCACCTCCACCTGCCCTGTTGCAATCTCTATTTTTTCTCCCTGCCTCACCTGCCACCTCTGCCCATTGCTCCCCCTGTCTCATCCACCATCCCAGACCTTCTGTGCAGGCTGCTCTTGGTTGAGCGTTACCACTCTATGGACTGTGTCTTTACTACCCCGAGGCCATCATTGACTGTGGGCCTAGCTCTTGCTTCTGTTTGTTTCTCCTCCTGCTTTCCCAATAAACTGTATTACATTGCAAATTAAATCCTCCTCTTTCTGAACCCTGACAACTGGTGGTAAAATAAGAAGAATCTCATTGGCATTTTGAAAGTCTGTCATTGCCTCCATATTTAAAAAAAAAAAGAAAAAAAGTCCATTCATGGTGTACAGTTTTATCTGTCCTAAGCTCTTTCTATGCACCATGCTCATAATCTCCTCTGCCTCTGAATAAATCTGAAGTGCACTGAATAACCACTTCCTGCCTATAGTGGCTTCCTATCTCTTGAGCCCATTGTATTACTGCTAGACCTACTTCTGACTCTTTAAAGTCTCCTCTTTGCAGCTCATCTTGGCTTGGGAACCACAAAAGTATCTCCCCTGGCTTCCTGGACTGAAGTTTCTGCCCTTAAGGCATTTAACCTCCGAAGCTTTTACCCAGGGATTACCCCGGGTATATACTTGAGATACCACTGAATTTTCTCTAAGCTTTTTTCCCCTGCCATTATTATTGGTAAATTATTTTAGGTAGTTTCCACTCATATACCATTCAAGCATTTCTATATTTTAGCATATATGGTATTATCTTAAAAGCAAGTAAATGGCCCATAAAAGGCACTAAAGATATTGTTACAAAATCCATCTCACTACAGTGGTTCTACAATAATTTTATGAAGCGATTAGAATAGTTTTTGTGCGCAAAAATACCCTAAATAACAACTTTATGAATCAGTGTATCGAATCAGCGGTTTGGTTCGACACGCGATCCGAATCATGAGTGTGATCCGAAGTTCATTGAGTGAAAAAAATAGACTGTAAATTGAGCAGTTGAAAGACTAGTTAGTAGACTACAAGTATGTGTTTTACAGGCCAATAACAATGATAGCATCTTATCTTAGCATCCGCTAAAAACTCATATGACATAGTCTTACAATACGCTTCATAAAATGCATAATTTTAGAGATTTCATCCTCAGATTTGAAATGAAAAACCACACTTGTGGATTAACATAAATTGTTGTTATAAGTTGTTATATTTCATTCACACAATATTTGTATACATTTTAAAATATATATTTAATAATTTTTATTATAATGTTTTAGCCTATATATCTCCATATTAGTAACAGATTGAGTAATTCTGAGTCTTGAATTGTAAACTCTTAAGCGTTGGCTTTCTAGATATATGTTGCTTATTTGTATATTTAGAAAGACTTGCGAGCAGCAGCCCTTTTATTTGGAGTATGTCAAAATGTCCCACTTGCCAAAATGGGGGGTGACAGGCAAGGGGTTAACTACTATGTACTAACATTTAAATGAATCATTTGATACAATACACTTATTGTGCAAATACATCTTTTTACATTGTACTTACATTTAAAAAAAATACCTGCATGTAATTACATTTATAACTACACTGTTGAGACTTCCCTTACTACCACCACACCTGTCCTTAACTTTATCCCGTATCCCACCTCAATATCAGCAAAAGTGTTTTGCAATACAATATGAGCACAATAAGTGCATTGTACTTATTTTTTGATATAAGTAAATAGTAGTTAAAGCCACCTAATATAAAGTGGGAGTGTGTTGTCCTTTAAGGGTTATTTGTGTCATGTGATGATGTCACTGCCTGTTTAGTCATTTCTTGTTAGTCCTTTCCAGGTTCTTTATGAAAACATTAAGACTGAAATGGTGTGCTCTTGCTTTCTATCCACTTGCATACAATATAAAACATCATAGAGGCAATGCCGTAAGTTAATTTATGTGACATTTGATATGTTAAAGATTGTAGATGAGAAATTATTTTGTTAAAATGATGTTTGATAAGTTTGTTTATTATTGTATACAAGCTTACATCAATGCTAATGGATATTATAACTGTATACTATAGCGGGAACAGCAGTGTATACAGGTTACAGTCATTCACAATGTAATGTTAATTAAGAAATGGACACTGAGTATGGTTGTATTTTTTTATTACAGTTTTCACTGCTACATGTTAATAGAGAATTGTGAAAGTAAATGATACACCTACTACGACCCTGTCTTAATGGGTGGCAGTCAGAGTTTCGACACACTGAACAGGAACACTAGGGATGTTCCGGTGCTTTGTTTTTCTAACATTTCTCAAACACAGAAACAGAAAGCTGTTCAGTTCAAATAAACTGAAACTGAAGTGAGCTGTTGTGTGTTTGTGTCTCTGTGATCATGCATTAAAATGGCAGGAGCCAGAATTTCTCAGGTTAAGTCCATGTGTTCAGTCTGTCTGGATCTCCTGAAGGATCCAGTGACCACTTCCTGAGGACACAGTAACAGCTGTATTACAGGCCGCTGGGATCAGGAGGATCAGATGAGAGTCTACAGCTGTCCTCAGTGCAAACAGACCTTCAGTCCAAGACCTGCTTTAGCTAAAAACACCATTCTGGCTGGAGTGGTGAAGAGACTGGGGAAGCGTAAACATCCTGCTGACTGTCACGCTGGAGCTGGAGATGTGCAGTGTGACGCCTGTAGTGGAAGAAAACACAGAGCCGTCAAGTCCTGTCTGGTGTGTCTGAACTCTTACTTTCAGAGTCACTTTGAAAAACATGAATTTCTTTAAAGTAAAGAGACACAATCTGACTGATGACACTGGACGACTGAAGGAGATGATCTGCCAAACACATGATAACCTCCTTGAGGTTTTCTGTCGCACTGATCAGAAGTTGATATGTCTGCTGTGTACGATGGATGACCATAAAAACCACGACTATGTATCTGCTGCAGCTCAGAGGACAGAGAAACAGGTATGAACTATTTACTATTGTAAGGACCACCTGTCAGCCCAACAACGGATTCCAACGTCCTGGGTGAAGGTATAATGCATGTATGTCTTTTCAGCGACCCTGTGAAGTTCACTTAATATTTTAATTTAAATTTTCCTTCAGTTTCGTGCTTAATCTAACTCCTATTTCAAGTGTAATTTTTTATAGTCACAAAACTGCAACTTGTTAAGTCAGTGATAGACAGAAATCAAAAGTTTCTAGAGATGACGTGCCTACTGCTCCATTTATCCATGAGCCTTCAGTTTGACCTATCCTGCACACAGAACTGGTGTAGCACAAGCCTCCTCATAATCTTCTGGGAATAATGATTTCAGGAGAGTACAGAATGAATCAAATATAAAATTTGACAGGTATAAATGTATCATGCCAATTACATAGTCAGGCAATTAGAAGCCAAATCAGAAATAATAAATATCAATTGCTCAAAGATGACTAAGAGTAAGAAACGCATACACACAGTGGTTTCTATTTAAGACACTCACCCATCACTGCATGGGGGTTTCTGGCTACAGAATTCCCTTCAAATACCCAGACCAGAACAAGAGGGTTGTGCATATTTACTACACCAACACCTGGTTACGGGGGAGAGGAGAGGGTTTGCAGATATTTTGAAGAGACACCACCCAAAAAGTAAAACAGAATTATCATAAGTTTTCAATCTTTCCCATAATACAAGTGACTGATGTGAAATTGAGACCATTTTACCAATCAAGACATTTAAAATGATACCAAACATGAAAAGGAAAAAACAACAGATTCATCATAAATCATATCTATTATATAGGCATTCGTAGAGAACTTGCAGTGACTTGAGTAAGAGGGAAAGGAAGGGAGGGAGGTGCATAGATGGATGAGAAATTTGGGCAAGGGGGTGCCTATGCCATTTTGCTCAGATCTTCTCTCCAGATTAGTGAGTTTTATTGTTTTATTGCTGGGTGATTGATCTCAAGTGGCAAATTCAGATCAGTCCCTGAAGGGCCACATTTTAGGGCCAGATTTACTAAACTTTCCATAAATGCGCCAAATGGAGTGGACAGTTCTGTGCACATTCTACTGATGACGCGCTAATAATGAACACAAATGCAGCCGGATCATTTTCATAATGACCAACGTAGTCTAGTTTAAAGGTCCTGTTCTTTGTTATCCCATTTTTCAAACTTTAGTTAGTGTGTAATGTTGCTGTTAGAGCATAAATAATACCTGTAAAATTATAAAGCTCAAAGTTCAATGCCAAGCGAGTTTTTATTTAACAGAAGTTCCCTTTCAAAGCCTACAGCGAATGACCAGTTTGGACTACATCCCTGTACTTCCTGCTTTAATGATGTCACTAGAACAGTTTGTTGACTAACCTCCGCCCACAAGAACACGCAAAAAAGGGGGCGTGGTCTTGTTGCTCTCCCATGTGGAGAAGAGGAAGTGTTGCATTTTGTCACAGTTACCACAAGTACACCTATAAAACATATATTACTAATCAAAACTTGTGCTCAAGCGTAACTAAGGTAGGAATAAACAATACACTTATTTTAAAAATTCAACAACACCATCGTTAATTCGACATAGGGACAAAACCATATACCACAAGCTTTTATAACAGTTTGTAACATTAAACATTACAATTTGTAACAGCCAAACGTAAAAGTATTACAACTACTAAATAAACAGCTTACCATTGTGAAACATCGTGCAAAAGTCTTTCTTGAACAGGTTGTAATCGATCCTCTTCGATATTCTCCGGGTCTGATTCCGGCTCAAATTGATAAGGCAATATAGACATGTTTACAATAACATTGAGCGCATGCATCTCCCCGTTATGGTAAGAGGTGGGACCTTTCCAGGCGACATGCGCTAAGCTGCTGTCCAATCACAACACGGGAACCGCTGGCCCAATCAGAACTCGTTACGTATTTCTGAAGGAGGGACTTCATAGAACAAGGAAATCATCAGGCCGTTTTTAGGACAGTGAAAACAGCGGTGTATAGATAAGTAAATTGGGTGAAAAATACAGTTTTTTTTACACACGAAATATGAACACATGTTATATTGCACACTGTAAACACAATCAAAGCTTCAAAAACACAGGAAAAATGGGACTTTTAAAAATAACGCAAAATGCCAGTAAATTGACGAGTGCAAATTTTGGTAAATCACCTCGGATGATCCATTTAAATACTCTCCTCCTATAAATTTGCGGCTGAAAGCGAAACTCCTATAAATGCATATGCAATAAGGTCAGCCGCAAAAATAACTATTTCCACACCTTTTCAGGGCTAATTAATCACTGCATGTCTTTAGTAAATACTGACAGTAGTTTAATGCCAAAAGAGGGTTTGCGCTGTCACAAGCTGTTAGTAAATCAGGCCCTTGAACATTTCCTGTTTCCATATGTTGGGTGTTTTTTTCAGTGTGGGTGATACTATCCTATTTTTCCTTAATGGTCTTAGCCAGACAGTTGTTGCAGGTGGCTTTAACCTGTTAAGATTTTATGCCATTAGGAGGAAAACTCATGTTTCTGAAAACAAAAAGGCCATATAAATTGACTGTTAATGGTCAGATCTACTGCTGGTGTTTAAGCATACCATCTTGCACCTTAAAGAATAAACTCAGCTAGTCTATGTGTCTAGGTAGTATCACAAACAACTTTAATGTGTTTTCTATGGGAACAATGTGTCTACCTCAATTACAAATTTGAACCCATCTGCTCCCAACTTTTGTCTACATTCTGGTTCCATCTTGCTACTCAGGGGGGATACCTGAGACCTCGCAACTTCCGGGAAAACTGTGCGCGCACGTCTGGCTGCCGCTCCAAGCTGGGTTGTTTGTTTTTGTGTTCGTCAGTTTTGCTGTCTACTACTAAGGATTATATGTTGGTCAATACATCTTCTGAAACTGGACTCATCCTGCTTTTTTTTCTTTCGCCGGAAGCGCTTGATTGTTGTTTTACTGCGAGCCCTCAAACCCCTCTATCCTCCAGCTATTGGATTGACTGTAAGGTGAGTTTACACTCCTCCTATCAGTCATCCTATGTGCTTACTGTCTGGTTGGGTAGCTTACTTTCCCGTAAGCCCTAGGTGCTGTGATGGTTGTGGTTTTGTCTAACGTAGTTTTGCAGATATCCAGCTTTCTCATGGCTATTATTAATAAAAAGTCAAAGCTTTTTTGGCTCTCCTTGTTTTTGGAGTAACCGTCAACATGGAATCTGTGTATCTGCCAGATGAACTCAGGGCGCTTAACAGGCATTCGTGCCTTTTTGTAGCGACTTACAAGCACTGTCGTTCACTCACCATTACTCGACGTGCATCGTTCGCAAACAGAGAGTATGTGACCAGATGTCCCCTTTTTTCTGGGGACAGTCCGGGTTTTTGGTGTTCTGTCCCCGACTGGAGCTTTCCCCGGAAATGTCCCCGTTTCAAAACAAACCACAGATACAGGTCCTTCTCAAAAAATTAGCATATTGTGATAAAAGTTCATTATTTTCCATAATGTAATGATAAAATTAAAATTTCATATATTTTATTGCACACCAACTGAAATATTTCAGGTCTTTTATTGTTTTAATACTGATGATTTTGGCATACAGCTCATGAAAACCCAAAATTCTTAGTTACCTGTTAAGTTACCTAGTTAAGATACCTGTCTTATTTTCTCTTGTATGTTTAGTATTGCTCTTTTATCTGATAACTCTATTAATCAATGTAATAATCAGTAGAATGCTCGATTACTAAAATAATCGATAGCTCCAGCCCTACTGTGTATTGTTTTTGCTATAAGCTCTTTTCTATAAAAGACTTCAAATTGATAAAGGAAGATGTGAATGACTGGTCAAATCAATGCCATTCTGAAACACCTTGAAAGTAGTCCTGAACACACACACACAAAATTACTAAGTGGAGAGAACTTGATCTGTGCCTAAGTCAGGGACAGACTCTTGACCAGATACAAATGACCATTTTTGAGGCTCAAAGAAAGAGATGGCGGGATGTTTAATAAGTATCACCCAGTCTCTGGCTGAACGAAACCTAGCATTCAGGGGTTCATCAGAAAAACTCTTCCAACCAGATAACGGAATCTTCCTAAAAGAGGTTTAATACTGGCAAAATTTGACCCCATTATGGAAGACCATCTCAGCAAAATTAAAGATGGTGAGACTCATGCTTATTACCTTGGGCAGCACACACAGAATGAGATAATATAGATTTTGATTCTGGACGTAAATAGTGAATCACATAATCTTTATGTGAGAATCACTTGTCCATCATCGATTGGCCAGGACCACCCTGGACCATGTCTATGAGTGCCTTGGCCTGATAGACCTGCAGCAACGCCATGGCATGGAGAACAGAGGTGGCCTGTCCACAGGCTCTGTAAGGCATTTGTGAATAAAAGCTTTACTGATGTGACAATAGGCCAGGGGTGGCGAACCTGTTCAGCATTATGAGCCAAAAAAAACCCTCATGACTGCGAAGAGCCACACAACAGATGTTTCTCACAATAACTTTTTTACTATTACTATTTATTACTTATTTAAATTACCAATTACATGACACAATAGTGTTCGTCAATTTGAATGTTTGTATCAGCGTACCTCCTTTTACTTGACTCAATGGGACACCTGGCAACTCTTTGGTTTCCACAATCTTTGTTAAGTCTGGCTTGTATTCAGTTGTGTCTAATAACTGATATAAGTCCGATGTGTAAAGTTAATTGAGTGAAAACAATAGAGAATGAAATGAGCAGTTACTCTCGCTGAAGCCGTTGTAGATAACCTGATTAAAAAGAAGTCGAGTCAGGATTCATGATCGCCCTTTTGACCCTCCTTTGAAATTTTTCGCATTAGCCCCATTGGCGTGGCCACAAGAAAATTTTCAGGTAAAAACGCCTCATTATTGAATTCCCGCTTCTAGCATAAACAGCTTGATCCATCTCGATGAATTTTCTCTCAAATACCATGATATAGAGCATGCAATCGAAATGATTAAAACCGCAGGACGGGTGCTTGGCTCGCAAAAATCGACATCACTTCTGCTTTTAAAGTGATGCCAATCCATCCAGATTCATGGCACTTATTTGGGGTCCGTGGCACGAGCAATTCTATTTTGCCGCACGCCTAACGATCGGATGCAAAAGCAGCCCCAAGATTTTCGACATGCTATCAGAAGCAGTTTGTTGGATCCTGTCGAACAATTATGCCATCCTCACCTCATCCACCTGCTAGACGATTTTCTCATTATCTCGCCACCTGACTCAATCCCAGACGCACTACCAAAGGAAAAAATTGATAGGATAATTCTCGCCGTGATCAACCTTTTTAGAAAACGCCCACCATTCTAAACGCGAACTCCTATCACTGCTTGGTCACCTAAACTTCGCAATGCGCATCATTCCGCAAGGCCGCCCTTTCATCTCGCATCTTCTCTCACTTGCATCTTCGGTTCACGCGCTGGAGGACCTAATTTAATAACCACGGCGTGCCACGACTAACTTAGGCTATGGATAACATTCCTAAACCAGTGGAACGGCTTGTCTTTTTCTTTAACAATCTCGTTTCTTCCCTGTTGACATCCAACTTTTCACAGACGCAGCTCCTTCAATCGGCTTTGGGGGATTTTATCAAGGACGCTGGTTTGCGTCTCCATGGCCACTGCAGTTTCAGGACATGCTATAGTCCTCAGCGCGAGCTTTACCTCTCGTAGTCGCGGCTTTCCTGTGGGGACAGAATGGACGGCTAGTAGCATATTAGTGCATTGTGACAACGAGGCAACAGTCCAGTGCATTAATAAAGGCCGCTCATTCACCTGCTCTAATGCCCCTTCTAAGACGTTTAATCTGGATCGCAGCTTGCATCAATTTATTATTACTGCAAAACATGTCCCAGGGTCCAAAACCTAATTGCTGACTCTCTGTCGCATTTTCTGTTTCAGAAATTCAGGACATTGGCTCCAGAGGCGGACCATTTCCCAACTCCAGTACCTCATTATTCAGAACTGATATTTCCATAAACCAGCCGCTAAAACCACTCTTTGACGCATCGCTCAACAGTATCCTCCAAGCAGTTTCTCCCAGAACAATCCAATCCTACGTGACAGCTTGGAGATGTTTTAAATCTTTCCATTTCTTGTATAGCTTACATTTCCCTGATTTTTCTCTCCTCTCAATTACGTCTTTTATCTCCTATCTCAACAACATCAAGAGCTTCCAAGTTGGATCCATCAAAGGATACCATGAGCGGTATCCAATTCTTCCACAAATTAATCTATGGCACTCCGTCTCCGGAGATAAATAACTCACAAACCTCCCTCTTGATCAAAGGAATTCAGCGATCACAGCCTACCCGCCCGGACAGCAGACAACCCATAACACTAGAGCTACTCACAAAATGCATTCATACCCTTCGTACAGGCTACCAGCCCCTTCATACAGCCCGTACACTCGATACCATGTTTATCTTAGCCTTTTTTTGGCTTCCTTAGATGTTCAGAAATCCCAATCACCTCCAAATTCGATAAAAGTCCACCCCACTATCTCAGACCTATCAGTGCTCGATGATGAGACCATATCATACTTAATCAAACAAAGCAAGACAGACCAAGCTAAAAAAGGCCATTTGATCTACATTTTCAACATCTCCTCCCCAATCCAACCATTCCAAACTGTTCGTGCATACCTCCAAATGAGGAGATTTAAGGCGAAATCTCTTTCTGAACCCCTTTTCGTAGACGCTTCTAACAAACCCATCACACGCTTCTGGTTCCAAAAACAGCTCAAATCTGTTCTCCAGCAATCAGGCACCTCAGCGCAAAACTTTTCAAGCCACTCCTTCCGCATAGGGGCAGCAACAACAGCAGCGCAAAAAGGACTCTCCCAGCAGCAGATCCAAGCTCTCGGAAGATGGTCTCACGCTTTTCAAAGCTACATCAGGAAAGCTCACCAAACCCTTATTAATTAATAACCCTTATTAAAAAACCCTGTCCTATTTTTCTTCTTTCTATCTAGCGAGGCTCACCCATTCAATACAGCGAGTCTTAATCTCCTGTCGGATGCTGCAAGAGCTCTCCTGGACAGCGGCTATTCTTTTCCTCTTTTTTCGTCTGGCGAGGCTCACTCATCCGACACCTTGAGCTGATTTCCGGTCGGATGCCGTGAAAGCCCTCTAGCCCAGCATCCATCTCTTTCTTCCTCTGACCAGCGAGGGTTCCCTTTCCGATGCCTTGAGAATTGTTCTCCCATCGGATGCCGCGAGGGCCCTCCAGGTTGCTATCAAACTTTTTCTTTTTCCACCCAGCGAGGCTTGCTCGTCCGATACCGCGAGTCTTGATCTCCTTCGACATAAAGAGCGCCCCAAGTCTATGCCTATCCCTTCTCTTTTCTCCGTCCAGTGAGGCTTACCCGATACCGCGAGTATTGATCTCCTTTCGGATGCTGCAAGAGCTCTCCTGGGCGAACATTCATGCTTTACCTTCCACCCGTCCGCCAGCGGCTTACCCATCTGATACAGCGAGTATTGATCTCCCATCAGATGTCGGTGAGAGCTTCCTGGCCGGGTGTTCCACTTCTCCTTCACCGCGCCGTTGCCGCCGATAGGACCCACTCACCTGACACCAGAAACTGCTCCTGCTGGAGGCTGGGTGGCCCTCGGTCAGTCGTTACTTTTAATTGCGCCGCCCGCCTATCGGTCAGTAGGGCTCACCCGTCCGACGCCACGAGTATTGATCTCCGTCAGATGCGGCCTGAGCCTTCCTGATCGGCCGCCCCAAACAAAGCGCCCGCTTCACCAGCCAGTAGGGGCCTCTGGTTGGGCGGATTAAAACACGTGCTCCCCTTTCTTTGACCGGTAGGGTTTTTTCCCAGTCCGATGCAGTGAGCCTCCCATTGGATGTCGTAAAGCCTTCCCGATCGACACCCCAAATTCGGACTGCTCCACACTTATCAGCCAGTAGGGCCCGTTCCGCCAGGCGCTATCAGAGGCAACACGGGTCCTCCCGGCCAGGTAGTTCCAAACCATGCTGCTTCTCATTTATCGGCCGGTAGGGTTTTTCCATCTGATACAGTGAGCATTGGCCTCCCATTGGATGTTGCAAGAGCCTTCCCGACCGGTTGTTCTAAACGAAGGCTGCTTCCAGCCATCAGCCAGTAGGGCTCGTCCGCCCGATGCCGTGAGCTGCTCCCATCAGAGGCAACACGACGGGTCCTCCTGGTCAAGTAACCAGGCTTATCAAACCGCCAGCCCACCAATTATCTGCGTATTTGGGGGGTTTTCTGGTGGCTGTCCTCTGTTTTTGCATTTTGGGGGATACTCTGGGTTCGGGCAAAATTCCGAGCCCGGAGCCCTCCCCCGGACAGCACGCCAAATACGCATAATCTTTACTCTATTTAATTTGATGTAAGTGTGAACTCGTGAATTGATGAATAATCCGATCTTTCTCCTGTTATTGGTTTGTGCTTTAGCCCCAGCTGAAGGAAACGCAGAGGTCGTTCAAGGAGAGAATCCAGCAGAGAGAGAAAGATCTTCAGCAGCTGAGAGAGGCTGTGGTGTCTCATAAGGTGAGTCTGGAGAAGAAGAGCAGTTTGAGAAGTCTCAGTCAGGACTCACTGAAGCCACTGTGTGATTGGGATGTGTGTCCTAACAGCGCTCTGCACAGACAGCAGTGGAGGACAGTGAGAGGATCTTCACTGAATTCATCCGCTCCATTGAGAGAAGCCGATCTGAGGCCACTCAGCGGATCAGAGATCAGGAAAAGACTGCAGTGAGTCAAGCTGAAGAACATCTGGAGCAACTGCAGCAGGAGATCAATGATCTGAGGAGGAGAGAGGCTGAGATAGAGAAGCTTTCACACACACAGGATCACATCCATTTCCTGCAGGTAACAGAGATCTAGAAGAACAAGAGACTCACAGAAACAGCTAGTTCAGCATTTCAGCTAGTGTGAGCTGCTCAAAAGTTATAAATAATGGTCCATATACTCATTGTTTTTTAACTGCTTTTCTCAATCAAATCTACTCAATCCTGCCATGTGATGCTACATTTGTTATTGGCAGATGTTTGAACATCGACAAATCTGACAGTAGTTCAGTTTAATGGCTGAAGTGTGGAGGTGATGATCTTTGATTTCTGTTTCCTGCAGAGTTTCCAGTCTCTCTCAGCTCCTCCTGAATCTACAGACGTCAATGACAATCCCTTCAGTTCTCTCTCCTCTTTTGATGGCGTGAGAGAATCTGTCCGTCAGCTGAGACACAAACTGGAAGATTTCTGCAAAGAGGAGCTGAAGAAGATCTCTGATGGAGGTAAAGTCCTGGAGATTCATCTGCTCTCAGAAATCATCCTCCATCATCTCATATCATGAAGAAGATCATATTAGAAATGTCTTAGGAATGGATGCAGGAATCATTTTCTCTTGACATGATAATCACACTCTTCATGTCTGTTGATTTCCACAGTCACTTTCACCAACATTATTCCCAGGACCAGGAACGACTTCCTACAATGTAAGTCACTAAGAAAACAAACAGGAAAACTCACTGAGTGTGTTCATGTTCTTCCTGTAAAAAGTGAAAGAAAACATGACAGAAGAGTTTTATCAGTTGATCATGTAAATTATAATTTCTTAACTGGGCTTTTGGAGGACATTGGGGCATCGGAAGCAATATATATCTTTGAAAGGGGCCGTTGAGGCATTTTTTTTTTAAGATGCGTAGACGTGTAGCAACGATCACATCCGGTGTTGACAGAAAATAAGCTGCCAGTTTATACCAGTGACCAGATGTGACGTTGAGTCCACTGGAGGCAAGTTGAAGTGAACCCAAGTGCAGTTTATTTACTATATGGACAGATACCAAACAATTGAGCAGACTTGACTTGAGACAAACTTGACTTGTGAAAGACACTCACCAACCCTGGTTACAGGAAACAACACTCGACAAGGGAACAAGGAAAACATGAGGGTTTAAAGGGATAGTTCAGCCAAAAATGAAAATGTGATGTTTATCTGCTTACCCCCAGGGCATCCAACATGTAGGTGTCTTTGTTTCTTCAGTAGAACACAAATGAAGATTTTTATCTTGAACCATTGCAGTGTGCAAGTCATAATGCATGTGAATGGGTAACAATTCTATGAGAGTAAAAAAAACATGCTTAGACAACATGCACAAAAACCCTGCTGCTCGTGACGACACATTGATATCTTAAGACACAAACCCGATCGGTTTCTGTGAGAAACCCAACAGTATTTATGTTACTTTTTTTTCCTCATATGCAACGAATCTCATCTAATGTTCCCACCCGCTATTACTTCTGTATCGTAAGGTCAAACTGGCGCGATTATAGATGTATATATTATGTAGATGCCTCATTCGACCGATCTGCACAGACACTAATGAGGAATCTATATACATCTATGATCGCGCAGGTTTGACCTTACTAGACGGAAGTAATAGCAGGTGGGAACATTAGATGAGATTCGTCTGGATATGAGGAAAAAAAAGGAACATAAATACTTTTGGGTTTCTCACAGAAACCGATCGGTTCATGTCTTAATATATCAATGTGTCATCACGAGCAGCAGGGTTTTTGTGCATGTTGTCTAAGCATGTTTTTTTTACTCTCATAGAATTGTTACCCATTCACATGCATTATGACTGGCAGACTGCAACGGTTGAAGTGAAAAACTCTTAATTTGTGTTCTACTGAAGAAACAAAGACACCTACATCTTGGATGCACTGGGGGTAAGCAGATCAACATCACATTTTCATTGTTGGGTGAACTATCCCTTTAAATACACAAGGACTAATGGCTAAACAAGACACACCTGTGAACAATGATCAAACAATGAACCAATGACAGAACATGACAACAAAACACATGAAAAGATCACATACGGGCAAGAGAATCACATGACATGATCACATGACAAACAGGAAGTGTGAACATCTTTCTCAAGTGTTTTGATTGGACGTGCTGCACTGAAGACTTGGAAGTAAATGCCAACAGCTAGGATTGGATAAAAGTTTTGCTTATTTAATGAGCTTTGGCTCTCCTGTTGCAGATTGCATGATCAAAACTTCTGCAATTTTATTTTTCCTTCAAACGTCAAGTCAAGAGAGTGAACGCACATCAAGAAAGGAATGTTATTTCACCATTTAAGATAGCCCGTTGGCAGGCCGGACTTAAGTTTTGGTAGCCCGTCTGGAAAACACACAGCCCTGGGACGTTAGGCTTTGCGAGCCCTGGTCTATACATGTCCGAGTCTAATCCAGAATCACAATGAACCAACAAAACCACAAATAAGAGATTCTCCAGCATGTTCAGTTAGACACGTACACATAATAAAATTTACTCACATTATTGTTTTGCTTCATTCATTCGTGTAATCTCATCCTGTCTGCAAATCCAGTCTCTTGTTTACAAACAAATCTGTGGTGAAATGAATGAACAAACATGCAATGTCTTCCCCACGTGAGCTGGATATTCATTAAAAATAAAGTTCATCCATGCATTCATAATATTGGAATCCAAATTAAGCTTATGCGGTATGTTTAGAAATTCTTTCCGGTTTAGCTCCATGTAGGCCTGTGTCAAATCAGTACCACGAGTCAGTGGGTGTGGCTACAGAATCAGGCGTTGTTCTTCCTCTGTTGAGGCAGTGTTTTACTACACTCTGACGTCATAGCCTGCCACATTCTGAGATTGATCGTTTGCTGGGCATGGTGTAATTAAAAGCTTCTCTTTGACTAACAAGGAAGTTTTCAGCTCTAAAACTTAAAGGATATTCTTATATTACCATGGCCTTTAATATATCAAAGGCTCAGGGAAATGAAAACAGTTGTAAAGAGAATTAAAAAAATAAAAATAAAATAGTGATAAATAGAGCCCTATCTGCCTGATTCTCTAAATTTGGTCACCCCTATCAGAGATTGAAGAGATGGAGCAGGTTCTTAATGTCTCCTGGACCTTACAAGTCGGTCCAGGACGGGCTCCTGTAGGGGACGTTACCTATGCCCCGCAGGGCCTCCCCTTTCTTTAGTCCGCTTCTTTGCACAAGCAGAATGAAGTGAAGCACACAGCTCTCCTTTTCCAATCTCCTCCAGTCAGAAAGCCCTAACCAACAATGATAATCAACAGATACATAAGAAATAGAAATATACAGTTGTAAAGTGAATTAAAGAATACAATTATGATATATAAATAAAACAACAATAACCAAAGATAAGCACACAGTGCTCGTTCAGTAAATGCACAGCTGAACAGATGTGTTTTGAGTCTGGATTTGAATGTGACTACTGTTGGAGCACATCTGATCTGTTCAGGAAGCTGGTTCCAGGCTGGCATAATAGCTAAATGTGTACTCTCCTTGCTTTGAGGGATCTCTTGGTATTTATAACTCACTTGATCCTGATGATCTGTTGGGTTTGTATTTAATCAGCATACATTGGGGCAAAAAAAGTATTTAGTCAGCCACCAATTGTGCAAGTTCTCCCACTTAAAAAGATGAGAGAGGCCTGTAATTTAAAATAAGTATTTGGTCAATAACAAAAAATCATTTCAATACTTTGTTATAAACACTTTGTTGACAATGACATTGGCAATTCCTCCATGCAGATCTCCTCCAGAGCAGTGATGTTTTGGGGCTGTCGCTGGGCAACACAGATTTTCAACTCCCTCCATAGATTTTCTATGGCGTTGAGATCTGGAGACCGGCTAGGCCACTCCAGGACCTTGAAATGCTTCTTATGAAGCCACTCCTTCGTTGGCCGGGCAGTGTGTTTGGGATCATTGTCATGCTGAAATACCCAGCCACGTTTCATTTTCAATGCGCTTGCTGATGGAAAGAGGGGGTGTCACGTTAACACAAAAGACAAACGGGTGCTAGGAATCAAGTGCAAAAGGGTGTATTTATTTACAAAATAATAAAACAAACACAAAACAAAACCCACGAGGGGGAAAAACAAACTAGAAATACATAAACTCAACATACCAACTGGGGAAGGGAGACGTAGACATAACAACGATCTGACAAGGACTGCAAACACACAGGAACTTATAAAGGGTACTAATCAAGGGGGAACAGGTGGATGAAATCAAAGTATAATCAGATAACAAGGGGGAGGGATCAGACAATGACACTAGCACATGGCTTAAACTAACAAAACACTACATGTGCTCCACAAGACAGGACAGACATGTGACATTACCCCTTCCCTACGGAGCGGCTACCAGACGCTTCACTAGCCCATGGCGGGGCGGGAAAGACGGACCAGGGCGGAACGGACCAGGGCGGGACGGGGGGACGGACCAGGGCGGGCGGGGGGGGACGGACCAGGGCGGGGCGGGGGACGGACCAGGGCGGGGCGGGGGACATACCAGGGCGGGACGGGGACAGACCAGGGGACAGACCAGGGCGGGACGGGGGACAGACCAGGGGGACAGACCAGGGCGGGACAGATGTCACCGGGTGACTCTTTCTGGGCGGAACCTTTCTGGGCGGAACCATAGTGGCAGAGATTGGTTCCCCGAATCAAACACCGCCACTTCCGGTTTCTCCCGGCGCCAAAATCGGGCTTGATCGGGCAGCTGCGCTAAATGAACAGCGCGACCGCTGGATTGGAGGAAGAGGAAGGGAGGAGTATAAATAGGCTTCCAAAAATTCAGTGAGTGTCAGTCATTGCAGCGGGATACACAGCTGTTGGTTCCGTTCGGGCTTAAGCCCGAACGGGTGGTAACCGCTTCCAGCCGCCGCGCGGCGAGAGGATCTGGGCATCTGGGCAAACACGAAGGACCATATGTGGTGAATATTGTGGACTGAGCGAACAAGGATCCAGAGAACTGCAAAGAGAAAGAAAGAGACGGGGCTGAGTATAATACAGACCGTGTGTTGCATTGTGATTCAAGTGTCAAGTGTGTATCCGATTCTGTGAAGTTGCATGCAGGACAGCTTACCGGAAGTGTTGATAAACGAGTCCCTTTGGGAGAGAGAGCACAGCGGGCAGGACGCGAGCCGAGCACTGGAAGAGAGAACGGGACGAGAACACGGGTTGATCAATGTGTGAGTACCCTGAGAAACTTATGCAGTAGCAAATTCGTCGAAAGTGTATCATCTGTGAGCTTTGTTGAAGTTGGATCTAGGAACACGAGTGGCCCCATCGCGGAGAGTGAGCGTGGGAGAGCCAGAGACAGTAGACAGTGAAAGACGCCGGGGTGGTGTAGCAGCGACGTCCCTCTTGCTGGTCCTTCGCTATATACAGCGCTTCAGTGGTCCCCCGAGGGAAACAACGTGGGAAAAGTGGTCTCTGGACCTTAAACTGCACCTGGATTGTGTGTGGAGTGCCGTGGGTGAGTCAGTGCCTTGACTGTGAGAGTGTACACTTGGAAACTGCCGTGTTGTGCTGTGCTGTGTTGTGCGCGTGTTGTCACAAAGACCACTTTCCAGACCTACCCACTCTCTGTGGAGGAAAAGATCCCGAAGCTGGCGGAGCAACTAGCCCTAAATTCATGCTGCGAACATCAACCTAATATCTGCTTCGACGACGATAGTACGACCGGAGTCAAGTAAGAACCCCCTTGAGTAACTGTATTGATACGTGGCTGTGTTGGAGGAAATTGCGTGTGTGTGTGTGCAGTGCCTGAGTGGAGAAGAGGAAAACGCTCACGCACGCTCCGAGCAAACGCGCCTCGGGCGTATACACTTATCTACACTTACCTGTGTGGAGTCGCCGGAGAAGCGCTCGATCCAGCACCGCCGCCGTGGTCAAGCCACCCCCGAGCCACTGTTATCACGGAGCCTGAGACGAGGAGAGAAACGGACGAACCGTGTCTACGAAGTCTGTGAGTAAAATCCATTGAGCAAAGTTATACTTACCTGCATGCCAAACGAAAGCCCCAGTGTTGACCCAGATCCAGCGGATGCCCTGGAGGTGCTTGCCCAGATACTGACCGGACCATTGACCCAGCTCCAGCGGATGCCCTGGAGGTGCTTGCCCAGATACTGACCGGACCATTGACCCAGCTCCAGCGGATGCCCTGGAGGTGCTTGCCCAGATACTGACCGGACCATTGACCCAGCTCCAGCGGATGCCCTGGAGGTGCTTGCCCAGATACTGACCGGACCATTGACCCATCCCTAAAGGAAGCCCGGACCACGCCCAAGAAAAGAGGTACCCCTGTCACCCCCGATCCCAGTACTTACCATATATATTCCTGTGCTCAGGAGAAGGAGCGAGCCGTGTTGTGAACGCCTTGAAGGTCCAAACTGGAAAAGAGAAAGAGAGACGAGTAAGCAAACGGGAAGGACATTGGAGCCAGACATTGAGTTAAGGAACGAAACGACTCACCTGAGGTTCCCCTGTGACGGAGACGGCAAGCTCCGAGGCGGTGTCCTCACCCATCCAGTGTCCCCCTGGATTTTAGCCCCCTCCACTTCCTATTCCCCATTTTAAGTAAATTAATAATAAAGATTTGTGTTTTAAAACCCCACTCCAGTGTCCTCGTTGTGTCCGGTCGTCCGGGGTATCCCTGGGAACCTCCCGAGGTGGAAATTGAGGAGGAGCGGCACTCACGCTGTCCGCTCCGACCTGTGACACAGACAAGGGAGGAACAGACAAGGAAGGGGAAAACAAGGGCGGGACGGGGAAAACAAAAAGTTCAGCCGGCACAGAGTCCACCGGAAACAGGACCACCGGCACAGAGTCCACCGGCTCAAAGTCCACCGGCACAGAGTCCACCGGTTCTGGGACTACCGGAACACGATCCACCGGAACTGGGACCACCGGAACACGATCCACCGGGACTGGGACCACCGGAACACGATCCACCGGGACTGGGACCACCGGAACACGATCCACCGAGACTGGGACCACTGGAACTGCCTCTGGGGGCTCGGAGAAGGTCCACTGGAAGTGGGACCATTGGGGAGGGGAGGGGAGGGTCTCATTCTCTCGTAGTTGAAGTGTATCTATGATGAAAATTACTGGCCTCTATCATCTTTTAAAGTGGGAGAACTTGCACAATTGGTGGCTGACTAAATACTTTTTTGCCCCTCTGTATCTGCAATATATTGAGGTCCTAGGTCATTGAGTGATTTATAAACAAGTAATAATACCTAACCATATCACACTTACTAACATCCAATAAAGCAAGATATTAATGGAAGGAACTTGTGACTTTATCAAATATTTAAATCAGGACAGAACTAAACTACGGATTCAACGTATTCAGGATATATTCTACACCCAAGGAATAAATATGATTATTTTTGCTGAAAGACAATTTAAAAGATTCAAGATTTAGAGGTAAAATCCCAGTAGTAAAAAAATTTTTTTCAAGAGTTTCAGGAAAGGAAGAACAAACAAACTGGAAACTTGTCAGTAAAAAAAATCCACTATGGATTTATCCTGAACAGTTTTTGCAACAAGTCTCTTTAACCTTTGAGAAAAAATAGACATTTAAAGAAAGCTCAAGATTGCTAAAGGCTGAAAGCACTGAAAACCACGAACAATAGGACTACAATGTTGAAACACTGTAAATAAAATTATTACACTCATAGTTGAATCAATTTAATGAATCCTTGCTGAATTAAAGTATTAGTTTCTTTTATCAAATAATTTTACTGACCCTAAACATTGAATGGTATAGACACATCATGACACTGATGATTAGCACAGGATATCAGACAGATTCATAATTCCTGATTCTGAAGTGTTTTTTCTCCATCAGATTCCCGTCCGTCAACTCTGGATCTGGACACAGTGAATAAACACCTCCGTCTGTCTGAGAGCAACAAAGTGATTACATTCTCTCTCACAGAGTCTCAGTCATATCCTGATCATCCAAACAGATTTGATTATTGGTTTCAGGTATTGTGTAGAGAGAATGTGTGTGGACGCTGTTACTGGGAGATTGAGTGGAGTGGGAGTGTGTTTATATCAGTGTCATATAAGAGCATCAGAAGGAAGGGACGGGGTGATGAGTGTGGATTTGGACGTAATGATCAGTCCTGGAGTTTGAACTGCTCTCGCTCCAGTTACTTATTCAAACACAAAAACATAGAGACTGAACTCTCTGTAGAGCCCATCAGCAGTAGAACAGAGATTGATCTCCCTATAGAGTCCATCGGTCGTAGAACAGAGACCGAATTCCCTGTAGAGTCCATCAGTCGTAGAACAGAGACCGAACTCCCTGTAGAGTCCATCAGTCGTAGAACAGACACTGAACTCCCTGTAGAGTCCATCAGTCGTAGAACAGAGACCGAACTCCCTGTAGAGTCCATCAGTCGTAGAGCAGAGACCGAACTCCCTGTAGAGTCCATCAGTCGTAGAACAGACACTGAACTCCCTGTAGAGTCCATCAGTCGTAGAACAGACACTGAACTCCCTGTAGAGTCCATCAGTCGTAGAACAGACACTGAACTCCCTGTAGAGTCCATTAGTCGTAGAATAGGAGTGTATGTGGATCACAGTGCAGGAACTCTGTCCTTCTACAGCATCTCTGACACAATGAGTCTCATCCACACAATCCAGACCACATTCACTCAACCGCTCTATCCTGGGTATTGGGTTAATATTGGATCATCAGTGAAACTGTGTTGATGAATCAGAATAGACTGCAGAGAGATTCTACCCATAATGCTTTGAGCTGCATGATAAATCAGTAATAGTGAGATGTTACAGAGTCTCTTATTTTCTCTTCATGACAATTTCTGTCAGTGAAATAACATGTCAGAAAAAAATGCGTGTAATGAATTCTCATACAGACAGATCAGTTTGTGTGAGTCATGAGTAACGGTGTGTGTCTGTGGTTTTCTCAAACTCTATTTCAGTAATTCAGTTCTAATTGTAGTGTCACATAAATCATATTCATTATTACTGTCAAAGTTACCTTTCATTAAAATGTATCATTCAATAAAATGTTTTATTTGTTGTAAAATTGGTGTCAATTACTAATTCTTAGTAAAAAGTAGGACTTGTCTAAGAGTAGGAGACTTTTATAAAGAAGCTAAAAGCAACTTTCAGCAAAGTCTAAGACTGATTCTTAAACGCTGACTGATGTGGCACTTAAGTGTTACAAACTAAGGACTAAATGCAAAATGGCCGCCCTCAACCACTGAATCAGCCAATAGTGAGGCTCCAAGTGTAAGGTCACAGCAGTATGACACCGAACATTTAATATAATTATAATAAAATCATTTAATTAAGACACTGAAACGTTAATATTTACATTTATTGTTTTACATTGTGCCAAATTATCATGAATTAGCATTGAATGTCAGTAGTATTGTCAATTGGAGCAATGACGTGAACATGAGTTCCCCCAATGGCTCCAACAACTCCAGGGAAGAATTGAGGTCTTCACGGAGCACCCGAGACCCGTACGGGTTCGGGTCTATATTTTAAATGCTCAGCCAGGTCCGGGTCGGGTCTTAAAAAGGTTTTAAAAAAAACACAAGCTCTCTCTTTCTTTTGCTCACGCGCTCTCTCAGCCGTTTAGAAAGCGGGCAGATTTAATGCAAGCAGACAGTAATAATGTACTATATTAAATAATATATTTCAAATCAGGTGAACTGTCACAAATGTTTTCTTTGACGCTCAAATTGCGTAAAAAAACTCAAATTTCAGGTTTCTCCAGCTAACGCGCAAGTGCAGTCTCAGGCACGTGTCATGTTTCTATGGCAACCCGAGCTACCGCAGTGACTGCAATGACTTTAATAATAATATGAATGAACCATCTTGTTTAATCTTAAAGTTTTGGTGGTAGTGGAGCAGCTAAGTGATATAATCGTTCAGTTTATGATACAAGCGTGAAAATTGGCATGAGCAGTCTCCATGGGTCACTTGACAAGAAAATTGTCCGAGCCATTTGAAATTTCAAGATGGCCGACACCTTAGTGGAGCAGTTAAGTGATATAGGCCCAGTTTCACAGACATGGCTTAGCATAAGCCAGGATTAGGCCTTAATGTGTACTAGTTAAACTGGGGCATTTAAGTACCTTTCATGAACGTGGCTTAAAATAAGCTTAGTTAGTCTGAGACTACAGAGTCCTGGAGTAAATTAAGTCATCTTAAATGAGAACACCTGGGATAGGCCTGATTAAGTTGAGTATAAGCACATGCTGTTGGGCTGATGGTGCTCATAAAAACCTGGAATGGACCAGAAAACATTATTATCGGTGTACATTTTGACACAAAGCAATGGCAGATGCAAAAAGAATTCGTTCCAAAAACTTCAGTGAGCATGAAAAAACACTACTGAAACAAATTTTGACCAACCATCCAGTTATTGAAAGTAAAATCCACACTACTGCTAGTGAGCAAAAGAAAAGGAGTGCTTGGAATGCAATTTGCAATGAATTTAATGCAAATGAAAATGAAACCACAAGAACAATACAACAACTTCAGGTGAGATTTCTTCATTATTATCATTGCTCATTTCTCATATTCATATTTTTGGGACAATTTATAATGAATGATTTTTGCCTGTATAGACTCTGTGGAAGAACCTTAAACTGGCTTTAAAACGACAGAATGCAGAGATCAGAAGACAGCGATTTACTACTGGTGGTGGACCACCAAATAAAGACAAAACTGATGAATTGAGTGACTTGCTGTCTGGAATAATACAGCACCAGCAACCTCTGGATGGTATACCAGATGATGATCACTTGAACAGTTCAGATGAAGATCTGACCACAAATGGTATGTTAGAAAGAAATTGATTTCTTCCTTTGGTACATATATTCCACTCTGTCAATTTTTATTCTTCTTTCATTGTAAGGATCATGTGAATTTATTTGTGCCTCTGTTTTTCCCCACAGAAGAAAGGAATCTGAACGGGTTGGAAAAGCCAGAGCACAGTGAGTGTGTGCCTTCCACACCTGCTCCTGCATCCCTGAGAAAAGATGCTGCCACCACCTTTCAGCAGAGAACAAGCAAGATGACCATCCATGAAAAGTTAGCCAGAGAATTTCATGAGGAAAAAATGAAATATCTGAAGGAAGAACATGAAATGAAAATGAGAATTCTACAGGTTGAATTGGATATGAAGTTGGAAGAAAGAGGTATGATCCAAAAACGATACAGTAAGGAGGCAATTGTGATTACCAGCCATGGTGAACAATATGATGTATAAACAATAAAAACAAAAATAAACCTTTTGTCATTTAGATATTCATGACTGAGTGTATTTAAACAACCACAAACTACATTTTCAACCAGTATTGGTTTAGTAGTTTTTTTTTAATTTTGCTGCACACTATTTTAATTTTGTACAGAACAAAAATGAGGCAAAATAAGGCATAATGAATACATTCCATATTGAAATACATCTCATCTAGCTGAAGTGCTGCAATGTGAAAGCAACTCTGTGTGCAAGTCCTCGTTGGTCACTGGCTGCCTCAGTCATGGGCACATCTGCTTCATCGTCATCTTCCATTGGAGGATCAGGACAGCAGCGCTGCTTCAGGTAGTTGTGCAGCACTATTGTAGCAATGATGACCTTGCAGCATCTCCTTGGCCTGAAGCGAAGTGTATTACGTAAACACTGGAATCGATTTTTCCATATTCCAAACATGCGTTCAACCATGCCTCTTGTTCGGATATGAGCTCTGTTGTATCTTTGCTGTTCAGCTTGTGGGATTTATGTATGGAGTGAATAAAAAGTTACTCTGACCATATCCACTGTCACCAAGTAGAAGTCCACTATACTGTCCACTCTGAAACTGAGCACATAAGGAAGAGTTGACAAAAATCCTTGAATCGTGAGTTGAACCTTTCCAGCGCGCAACAATGTTTGAAAACTCTAAATTAGGTGTGCATACACCCTGAACGTTGATAGAAAACCAGTTCTTACGGTTCCTGTACTCCTCAGCATCAGGGGTTGATGGACACTTGACAGGAACATGACATCCATCTATACAGCCAATGACACCTGGGAAGTGCCCATATTCATAGAATTGCACTTTATATTTGGCTTGGTCAGCAGCATCAGGAAACTTTATGTAAAGACTCCTCAGTTCACAAATGGCTCTGCTGACTTTGTGAACTATTCTACACACAGTTGCTTCACTGGCACCACACAAATCACCAGTTTCACGGTGAAAGGTCCCGGACGCAAAAAACCTCAGTGTGAGCAGAACTTGGAGAGAAATGGGTAAAGGCCTTCCTCTCAGAGACAGACAGGAAAGTCTAAGCTCAAGCAAAGATATTATCTCCACTGCATTTTCCTTGGACATACTGCGGTCTTGAAAAGCTGTGTCATCAAAGTAATGTAATGGATCACTCCTATCCACAAGTACTCTGGCTGGCCTCTGTTGTGCATGTTGGTTTTCATTTAGATATTCCAAATATTCCATTCTCCCTCACAAACAGTAAAAAGCAGGAGTTAAACCTGCCTCTTTGAAGGATTAATTTAAGATTCAATTTAGTCATAGACTAGCCATAATCCTTCCTCTTGCAATCGGCTTTGTTTAATCCAGAACAGGCTAAATCTTTGACTATTTTAATATATATCTGTGCAAGTCGCTTTGAGTTAAGACAGCTCAAGTGGGCAGTTTAGTCTGGGACTAGGCTTAAGCCATGTCTGTGAAACCGGGCCCTAGTGTTTTATTTGGTGATACAAGCATGAAAATTGGCATGAGCAGTCTCTGATGGTCACTAGACAATACGCCACCCACAGCTACTTAAACATTTCAAGATGGTGGCCAATTTTCAAGATGGCCACCACCTTTGTGGAGCAAATAGGCTTAAGAAATCATTTAATTGGTGATACAAGCATAAATATTGCCTTGAGCTATCTCTAAGGATTACTTGACAAGAAAACACTCTCAGCCACTTGAAATTTCTATTTTCAAGATGGCCGACCCCTGGATCCTCAAAAGATTTTCCTATAGAAATGTATTGTTTTGTTTTTTTCATTAAGGACGATTTGGTGTCATTTTATTTTATGTTTTAGATTATTCTAAAGAACAACTTTTAACGCATCAAAATACAGTTGTGTTGATTTGTTGATTATAGATAGATTAGACAAGAGTGAATATCTGCACTACCAGGGCACACTGGTGATATATCACTGCTGTTAAACTCAGAGTGGGTTTCAATGTCAGCTAATTGTAAAGTTAGTATCCCAAATGCTGTCCAATCTACCCCAAAACAGTTAGATAGTAGCACCTGAATTGACAGGTTGTGTCAGCCCGGGAGAGCCTAGCCAAGGTTAATGGGGTTTTAGTTAAGCGGATGGTGTACAGATCGCACGGGATATAAATGGCATTGGATGAACGATCTGACTAAGTGTAGGATTAAGGCATGAACTTAGTTGTATCCCATACATAAAAGTGTTTGGTAAAAGGATAAACCCTCTGCCTCTGCCGATACATTTGCTGCAGACATGGCAGAAGCCATCATAACAGTTGAGAAAACTAACTGCACAGATGTTTCATTTGTCAGCAGGACACCAAGGAAAAACTCATTCATCCGAGTTTATTAAACAGAGAGCACAATCGTACTGGTTATGATACCATTGCAAGAAATGTTCCATTATTTCATAAGATCAATGCTCTGCCTATCTTACTTAGTCCAATCCGTCTAGATGAAGGTGATGGCATAGAAAACACATTGACAAAATGTGGGTGACGTTTGGCAAAGGAGAGAAGACAAGATGGATCCCTATACATGAGGTGGTTTCAGCTATAGGACCAGAGAAAACATGTGGTATCCTCTTCTTCCATGCCTTCAGTGTGTCATCCTTCCATGGCAAATAATAATAATAGATTTTATTTATAATGCACTTTTCATTCGGAAGAATCTCAAAGTGCTACAGGGGAAAAAATAGCAATAGCAAATAAAAATAAAGAATAATAAAGACAATCAACACATAAAAGCCTTTCTGAACAGAAAAGTCTTCAGATCTGCTTTAAAATGATCCAGGCTCTTTACTACTCTTAGCTCACTGGGGATGTGGATCCAAAGCCACAGTGCAGCCGAGCAGAAAGCTCGGTCTCCCATGGTACGGACCCTGGTGGTGGGGACTTGAAGAAGCAGGTGACCTGATGATCTGAGGGTGCAGGTGGAGGATTACAGAGTGATGAGTTCTTGTAGGTAAGGCAGTGCATGTCCGGTGATGCATTTATGTGTGAGCAGGAGGATTTTGTTGTTGATTCGGGATGAAACAGGGAGCCAGTGCAGTGAGTGTAGGATGGGAGTTATGTGATCATATTTACGAACTCTCATAAGGACTCTGGCAATGCTGTTTTGGATGTACTGAAGCATCTGGATATTTCTGACAGAAATCCCAATGAAGAGTGTTGCAGTAGTCCAGCCTGGTGGAGACAAATGCATGGACAAGTTTCTCTGCATCGGCAAAGGTTAGAAGGGGGCGGAGTTTGGAGAGGTTTCGAAGGTGATGGAAGGAAGTTTTGCAGATGTGTTTAATATGGTCATTGAAGGTCAGCCGGGGGTCAAACTGAGCCCCTAGGTTTGTGACTGAGGAGGAGAAAGTGATGACCTGGCCATCAAAGATGAGCTGGGATAAAGGAGAGGAATGGATCTGATGAGGGGTGCCAACCAGTAGTGCCTCAGTTTTACTGGAGTTAAGCTGGAGGAAGTTTCTCCCCATCTATGCCTTTATCTCCTCACGACATGCGGTGAGTCGTGACAGAGCTGTGGATGGGCTTGGTGCAGGATGGTATGGTCCACTGTATCGAATGCCGCTGTTAAGTCGAGGAGAATGAGCAGTGATGGTGATCCTGAATCAGCTGTCATAAAGTAATTTGTTACCCTGAGCAGAGCTGTTTCAGTGCTGTGGGCTGAACGAAAGCCTGATTGATATATCTCAAATTGGTTGTTGTTTTTTAGATGTTTGTGGAGCTGAGAGCGGCTTCCTTCTCTAGAACCTTTGACAGGAAGGTGAGGTTGGAGATCGGCCTGTAATTTGCCTGGACCTCCGGGTCTAAGGTTGGTTTCTTGAGAATTGGATGGATGACAGCAGCTTTAAGGGCAAGAGGGACAAAACCAGTTTTGAGAGAGAGATTAACAAACTGGGTGATGATTGGGCTGACAATGGGAACGAATGACTTGAGCAGAACAGTCGAGATGGGATCCAAGGTGCAAGTGGACGGCTTCATATTTTTAAAGGTTTCCTCAACGTGGCTCTGCTGAACCTCAGTGAAGTGTGAAAGGAATGCCAATCTACCGGGCGGGGGTTTGGAGGACGGTGGAGACAGGGAGGAAGAGCCAGATATTGAGGAGCGGATGTTATTGACTTTAGATCTAATAAAGTCAATGAACCTGTTGCATTGCTCCACTCTGGTTTAAAATCAAAAAGTCTGCCTGGAAAATATGGGACGTGTGTGATGAGGTCTCAAACACATTTGCAAGACTCAGCAAATGTCCCTCTGCTGTGGAGGATAGTGACCTGCAAGCTTTGGAGAGATTTGTTGTGCTAATGTATGACAGGTCCAGCGATGTCACCACTGTGAACGAGGCCAGGCTTGATCTCTTTGCCAGAAAGCAAAGACAATATGACTTGATCCCACCAACTCAAGCAGCACTCAAAGAGCAATACAAACATGCTTCTTATGAGGCTGGATATGTGTGGGGACATTGAAGCAACATCCACAAATGCCGAGCCCATCAGACTGGGGATGGGTTAAAAAGGACGAAGAGTGGAAAGTCTTCTGGACTCTACTTCCACCTATTGCAGAAAGTTGTTGGAAGTTGACCAAATGTTGGTGCAACAAGGCATGTAATGGAAGGTGTAAGTGCTTCAGATATGTAAAGATCCACATGGTATGGCCAAAAACATTCTTCAAAACTAGGTCTTATTAACACTAAACTAGGGCTGAAACGATTCCTCGAGTTACTCGAATTGAAAATATCCTCGAGGCTAAATAATCTGCCTCGACGCTTCGTTTAGTTCATTTAACTACACACGGATGTTGCAGAAATACATTTTTTTTAATGCGTGCGGAGTATGTGTGGATTGCGGTTAAATCCGCGGTTCAAGTGGGTAAACATCCCAAAAATTGCGGGTGGATGTGAGAAATCATTAATGTGTTGATTTTAATTAAGACGCAGAACTTATTCCACGGTAAAACGCAATGAATGTTTCGCTCTTTAACTTTGGTTTTTAGCTCATGGCGAGATCAAAGACCGCAATGCGAGAGAGATTGGCATCAGCACTGCTAATATCATTTAGTCTCGCTATTTTTACATGAAGACAACTGTGTGTTGAGCTTCAGGATACGACACTGAACATTTAGGTTTCATTTGCTGCAGTTCGCGCAGCAGCTGAGGAGATACGAGCAACTCCAAACACATGAACGAGAGACCACGACTGGTCAACAACATGATGTCTGGACAACATGCGGCAACTCGGATCTGCCAACATTGTGGAAATGGTCCAGCCGTTATCCGTTGTTGTGACTGCCGACCACACCCATTCCTCTGTGGCCAGTGAGTTGTCAGGTTCCACCAAGCTCAAGTGTTCCACAACAGAGATTTGATGACACGTGCGTTTCTTCATCCGTTGCCTCCCACAACTTGTGTCGTGGGGAGGGTTCTAACCCAGTGTGTTAAGTTGTAGTTATTGAAAGTCACATTCTTAGACTTGTTCATTGCAGTTATCCCCTAAAAAAAACGAAATACTGTTCTCTGATAGGTTGATGAAGCCATCAAGTACATCTGGATTAAAAATAGTTGCCAGTACATAAATATGTTATTCTTAAATTCTCATCATTGTGTTTCTTTTTTCAAGAGGATCTATGAGGATCGGCCAGTGTCATCGCAGGACAGTCCATAGTTGTGTTTACAATGAATGGTAAGAACTTTATAGGTGGGGTGGGGCTCACTTCTGTAGATTGCATCAATTGATTGTGTATATATTTTCTTCTTTTTCCTGGGCGGTATGATTTTAGATTGCCTTGCAAGGCATGTGAAGCCACTTGGAGTCCTGGAGTGGATGACCTGATCCATAATGACTACTGGCCTGGCACTACTCACTATTCAACTGTGTACGCAACAAATGTCCTTTTTTCTTTTGAAGAGCTGAAGATAGAAGCACCAGGAACTAGCCAAGCATTTCTATACAATATGGAAGCTGTTGCAGCCCTCTTTGCACATAGATTTAGACTGAATGTCACACAATATCCTGTAAGGCCCCCAAATACACCAGTGTACAAGTTTACACATTGTTTATTTACTTTGATATGTATTCTAAGTGGTTACAAAATTAGTACAAACATCCCAAAATGTATCCATTTAGAGCATTTTACTTTTTTACATTTTAATTTTACTGTTAATTTGATCTGTTTTACTGTTCTCTTTTTCGGAACTCTTTTAAAACAGAGCGGAAACATCACAGAAGACAGCTTCCGGAAAAGCTTCTTGGAGTGAGAGGCTGTCCGAAGTGGACAATGATGCTGGGAGGACCAGCAATGATGCTTTGACTGGCCAGCGTGCAGCCTAGACATGCTTGCAGCATCCGTTGACGGAAACCGCACGCACTACAGATTCAAGAGGTACTTACAAAATCCTGTGTGTGCATTGATAGTTCATTGCTTTAAAAGTAACTGCTGTGAATTTAAAATCATATTAAAGTTAATATGTATCTCTTTTATTTAGATTGGAAGAACTAGTCATCTTTGATGGTGTGTTCATCACGAACGATGACGAAGTTGCAAGATTCGTGGACTATATCCATACCTCAACCAGTCATGTAAACTTCACTATATTTACCTATAAAACACTCTGTGTCTGTGGAGGGCAGTGGTCAGCGGCGCACAAAACGTCCCAGAAGTCCTCAGGAAAAACAGACGAGGAGGGCCTGGAACTCGATGTATATAGTCACGGGGTTCTTCTTCATGCCCTCAACATGTTTAGGGGGGAGATTTTTGCCTACCACCTGTACCTCCAAAAGCAAATGGCTTGTAAGCCGGTGAAATTTTTCGCTATGGATGTGGCATGCAAGTACTGGCCTTACCTCAGGAGCGTGACAGAGAAATGCCCTGAGCTTCAGGATCTCCTTACCATTAGGCCATTTCTTTCTGTTTTTCATGCCAAAGCTCATGATTTCAAATGCGAGGTAAAATGTTTTCTTTCCTAAAAATATTCAGACAGCATAAGATTTTTGCCACTTAGGTTTTCTTTTTCTAAAGGTAAAATGGAGTGGTGCATGTTAGGAGAGGGCTGGTTCGACTCTTGAGGAAGAGGTGGAGCAGTGCAACGCCTTCTTCTCAAGGATTTGCTGTTACCACAAAGGCACATGTCGAAAGCAAATAAGGTAACCAGTACATTTTTATCCTGATGACAATGGTGAGCCACTTTGAGCTCATACATATATTCTGATGTAACACCCGCTCGTCAGAAGTATACACAAGCATTATTAGCTGAATACTTGACTCAATGCCAACTGGTAGTAACTAGAATTTTGTTCAATACACTGAGCCAGATCAATGGGCCAATCAGAAGATACAAAGTTTGCAGGAGGCAAAGCACACACAACACACAAGTTTGAGGTTTACATTTTTTTTCTTTTGGCTGCTAGGTTTTTCTTTTGAGTTAAGTGTTGATATGATGAACAATAGATAATAAATGACAAAGATAATAATACGTTTAATTATAATAATAATTAAAGCTGCAAGCAGCATTTATCGGGGTTCGAGCAATTAAGGCCTTTAAGGCACACATGCATAAAAAGTTATTAAGTTTTATTTAGCAAGCTTATAAACATCTTGATCATAGAGAGGAAGGACCATTTATAGCCAATACAGGCAGTTTACCATAGGAAATGGTTTTAAACTTTTTTAACAACTATAGTGCCATTATAGTCTGATCTCTATAAAGACAGTCCACCATGTGACTCTCTTCTTCAGAGTCATATGGTGCACGTGCCACCTATTTTCGTGAAATTTTGAGTTTTTGTTCAGGATTAATAATATGCTTATTTTACATAGCGCCTTTCCCAAGCTCAAGGACGCTTCACAATAACAGTAAATAACAAGCAGTTTAGACATAGATGGACAGTGGACATTTGCCCAGTTCAAGTAATGAGCGATTGCAGTTGCAAATCGCACTACATTTGCAATACAACATGATAAACCAAATGAAACGTCAAACTTTTAACACAAAAAAACAACAACTACAAAATACAATATGATCAACTATATCCAAGTTCTTACTTAAAAGAAATTAATAAAACAAAAAAACTCTTTCTTTCTTGACTCTTTGATAAGTTCCCCTTTTAGCTTAGATTTGAAATCTTATCGATTTCTCTATTTGTTGTAGATTAACACGTTTAGTTTCGATTTAAGGCTCTAATTTCCCTGTCTCTACTGTAGTTAAACTCACTTGCTTCAAATGCAAACTCAAATCAGTATTTTTAACCCAGAAGTTTCAATTTGAGTAACCATTCACATTAATTCACCTTAAAATGTACAATGTATATGTAACCAGATAACACTTCGTTTCAGAAATATGGAAATATATAAAACACATTTTAAATAAGGTCACAAAACTGCAAAATAAAAGTTATATTCACCTCAGTTCAGAAAAATATGTATCAGTCCATTCGATAAATTCAGTTCAGAAAAATATCAGAGTCCATCAGAGTTCAGAAGGAAAAAAATGTCACCACAAAGTGAATAAGATAAGAAATCAAAGATCCAAATTCAGTCTGAGGGGCTCGCCATCTTTCTCTTCTCTCAACGCATGTAAAATCACAGCGGAAAATACAAACTTCTACACATACAACAAAAACTAGCCTGTACACACAGGATGACATTTTTAGAAACAAATTTTTAACTCGGTTTCAACAGTATACACTCTTCATACCAACATTTAACGTTCATTTACAACATAGGCCATCCTTCATATGCAATAAACATATCAAATCATGAATACCTTTAAAGTATGTAAAGTGCTAATGACACTGTTTTATCAGAGTTTTATTGAATCTATTATTTCGTACTGTGTCATTGTATGGTGTGACTGTATTACCTTGTCTAGTAGAAACCGAGTGACCAAGTTAATTAAGACTGCATCCAGGATTATCGGAGTTCAACAGATATCACTTCAAGACATTTTTAAAGAGCGCATTGTTAAAAAAGCCTATGTGATAATTAATTCCCCTTCCCATCCATTACATAGAGAGTTTGTGGTACTTCCATCAGGTCTTAGATATAGAGCAATGGGGACTAAGAGGTTTCATATCATAGATTAATCATAGTTTTAATCATAGTTTTAATCATAGATAATATGCTGTCAATTTTAAATGAATGTCTATGTGTGTGACTGTATAAATGTTATTTATTAAACGGATGAAATAAAACTGAACTAAACTGAATATCACTTCATATTAACACACATAAGAATACAACGCACCATTGTAATTCATCAGATGTATGAAAATAAATCCACAACTCACCGATTCCTTTGAATTAACAGTGTTTTGTTAATCTTTCCTCAAGATTACATCACTAACTATGGTGATGACTCGATGCTCCGGATCAACCATAACAGGTAAGGCCATAACAGGTAAGTTATTTAACAAAACTTTTCAAATTGGCAAGTAATTTAACTTTAAATAACTTTAATATGATTTGTTTAGCAGTTGGTTACTAGTTATTTCTTAACATTAGATCGCTTTTTTTTTTCTTTCTTAAAATTCCTAAGCTTTGTATGGAAGCCCTGAACCGCAAAGTAAAAAAAATATATATATATGTAAAAAAAAAAAAATCTAGAATTTCGAGATTAAAGCCGAAATATTTTGAGAATTTTATTGAAAACAGGAGTTTTCAAACTGCGAGCGCCTAGCGAGGCTCAAAAAGAATGATTATAGGCCTAAACTGCTGTGATTGTGAATATGATTAAATAAACCCTTTTATCAATATTATTTTATAGCCTACATTAATAGACATTAATAGGGGTGGATCATCCTGCTAAATTGAATAAAAAGCAGAACATTTTGACTGAAACATGAGGACAGTTAACACACGATGTGATCATATGGTTTATGTGTATTTTTCAAGCCATCTTGGGGTATTTCCATATTTATATGAATAATGCAGTTATTGCCATAGCATCTCGTCGAAGAAAGATCTGCATCTGCTCCATAGCAATTCGTTTTCAGTCCCACTATCGGAACGGATTCTTCTAGGACAACCATCTCTATTCTTTACTGTATCAATAAAATATGTTGCATGACTTTCGGGTCATTATTGGTGAAATACACTTTCAACCACATCACATTTCGTGAGAATCCGAGCAGAGACCGTACGTTTAATCTTACGAGTCAACGTGCCACATAAAGTTTGGACCAGTTCTTCAACAGCGCAGTTCTTTAGCTACTAAAAATATATAACCACTTTAATCTCGAAATATTTCGACTTTAATCTCGAAATTCTAGATTATTTTTTTTTTACTTTTCGGTTCAGGGCTTCCGTAGCTTTGTTCTCAGGCATTCTCTGTTTCTTCTCTCTCTATCAGTCTGGTCCGCGTTTCACAGTGGGCGGAGTCAGCATCGCTACTGATCACACTCAATTGGACAATCTACACCTGCAGTGCTACATATAAAACTCTAATTGGATAAATGTTACTGCAGTATTTTGCATGTTACTAATATAGTTAATAAAGCATTTTATTTCTCTCAATTTTCTTTTATCAGTGTTTTTTTTCACATAAAAAAGTTTTACTGGAAGGGTAAATATGCCAAAAATAATTATTTCTATGGACTGCAAATTTACTAATTTCAGTCTGGGTTGACTCTGAAAATATAGAGCTCAGAATATTCAACACAAATGGATGGATCGATTACAATACATCATCTAATTTTATTTGAAGTGAGGATAATGAGAACGGGCAGTGTGATAAAAAAAAAAATACACGTCAGAATACCATTCACCTACTGTCCTGCTATAGTGCTCTATGATATTCACCTACTGTCCTACCCTACTGTTTCATGCGACTTCTTCACTATCTTGTGCTATTTACCTACTAATGCTTTCATGGAACAGTAATCAAATGGCACAAGACATCAGTTTAGTACCATAGCACTATACTGTAAGTTATTATCTCGGAAAAGTTTGTTGTACCCAACAAGTCTGCACAGTTTTTTCTCCTACTGCTTCTGGAAAGAAGGGTAATCTCATATTTTTTATTTTTTTATACATGCTGTCTATGCGTCCTGTGCATAGTCATCGCCATGCACTGGAACCAACAAACGTTTGACAACTTGGCTTTGACCCTTGCCGCCCGATATCAGAAGGTAAAGACACCAGTTTTCCCTTATGCAACATGCATAGCGATATTGTAAAATAAAGTGGCATATATCACAAAAATATAGGGAAGACTTGATATTCTTCAATACAATGGAATATACGGTTGGTTGGTTGGTTGCATGAGTAGTGTCAGTTGTATATTTCAGTGCCTTGATATAAAATATAAAATGTTTATACCACATATAATATATAATGAACCTTTATCACAATATGCTAATTTTTTTAGAAGAACCTGTATGCTTTGTATGTGTGTGTGTGTTTATGTGTATATCATAGACTGTATAAAAAGGTGTATATTTGCATCTACCGAAACTGGTATGATTTAAAGGGTATTATAAATCACATTTAATCTGGATATAATGAATATTGTGTAATACATAGAATTACCTGCCATGTGTGTGTTTTTACAGCTCAACATGTTTATCCTATATCATTAAACATTTTTCTTTCTAGAGCTGTTTCTTACATGTTTAATTCATTTTTTTTAATAGCTCAACATGTTATACATATGCAATTGTCAAAGCAGAAATTCATATTTCACATTTTTACAGATTCCTTGCAACAGGGGACTCTTATCGCAGTATTGCCTTCAGCTATCGGGTCGGACACAGCACTGTGGCTGGTATTGTGGCAGAAGTGGCAAAGGCCATTTGGGACTCCCTGGTGGAGGAGAAGATTGGCGGGAAATTGCAGCAGAGTTCTACCATCGCTGGAATTTTCCAAACTGTGTAGGATCTATTGATGGGAAGCATGTAGTGATCCAGGCTCCCAACAACTCTGGGTCACTATTCTACAACTACAAAGGGACATACTCTATTGTCCTTTTGGCAGTTGTAGCCAAATACTGCTTCCGCATCATAGATGTTGGCAGTTATGGAAAGACCAGTGATGGTGGGACTCTGGCTAATAGTCCTTTAGGTAATGCTCTTCGCCGTGTCACCCTTGGCTTACCTGAGGACACGCTGCTGCCAGGAGCAGAGCACCTGGGACCCCAGCCTTACGTCTTTGTGGCAGATGAAGCCTTCGCTCTCCGTAGAGACCTCATGAGACCCTTCCCAGGTACCACCCTTCCCAGTAGACACAGGGTATTTAACTACAGGCTTTCGCGGGCAAGACTAACTGTGGAGCATGCGTTTGGTATACTCGCAGCGCAGTGGCGAATGTACCGTCGTGTTATTGGCATCAGTCCTTCCAATGCAGAAACCTGTGTAAAGGCCACCTGTGTTCTACACAACTTCCTGCGGAGGACAACGGGACCATTTCCTATGTTGGTGACGGAGAAGCCTCTGGACTGCACGACATCAGCCAAGTAGGGAGCAACAATGCTGCACGGGAAGCAATGCGTGTGAAGGAGACACTGGTGAACTACTTCAGTGCTGAGGGTGCAGTTCCTTGGCAGCCTCAGGCATAAAAAAATATTCATAGAACCAAACCAAAGGCTCTTTTAAGAGCCACCCACATTTAATAAAAGAGTAATTTTTTCATGTGTCATTTCTTATGCAAAAACAACTCCCCCAAATGCATAAAGTAGATATTAAATATCGTCCTATAGTCAATGCAGTGTTATGAACACTCTCTCATAGGCTATAAACTACAATATGTACTAAATTGTTTTATATTGCAAATCATAAGGGTAAATATTGTAAATTATTCTCATTTTAAATATAAATAATTATTTTATTAAAAAAATATAAAATACAGTAAATTATCTACTTAATCACAAAAAGGAGCAGATTGAAAAAATGAAGCAAATGTATGCGTTTATTTATCAAAACTGACCTGATGATATTAGAGATGATACTCAAAATCAAACTGATTTTTTTTTCGAGGCACAAGCTATAAGATCCGCTCTCCTCAAACATATATACATTAATTATTTTGATTCACAATACTTCCCAGTTATGCTCTTTTAACAGGGACAACAAAAAGTGTAAACACTATGAACACACTGCACAAGGTACAGCTGACAGGACCATGCGGGTAAATAAGCTTACTAACACCCCTCATGGCCTTGTCAGCTGTACCCCGCTCTCCTCCTCTTCCTGACAAAGCTGGGCCTCATAAACTAATTTGTGAATTTCAAATTTCAGCCTCTCTTTCCTTCCTGGTTTTAGCTGTTTAATTTGGGGCAACAAGCTTCGAATGAATAGTTCATCTGGGTCCTCTGACGGTACACATTGTGGGCCTAGATGATGCCTCCTTCCTATGTAATACAGCCATGAGTTGTTTCTCAAATACCGTCATTGCACCCTTGTGTCTTTTCGAGCGCTCTCCTTCTTGCCTCAATACGATGTCTGCTTGGCTGCTCGCTACATGTGCCTGGCTAAATGCTTGGGCTGCCTGCTCTTGATCTGCCTGGCTGAATGCTGGACCTTCCTTGCTGAAAGCTGGACCTTCCTGGATGCTCAGTACTGACTGGCTGACTTGCTTTGCCTTCATTGATGTGTCTCTCTGTTCAGTTGCCACCATGGGCTCCCTAACCCTTTCCAGCATGTTCCCACTGCTGGGTCTAGCCTCCATGAAAGGGTTGAGAAAGCCTGTGATGGCACTGTACTTCCACGGTTTGTGACCCTCTGCTGCTGACCCACTTCTCTTTTGGTCTTTTGTTTTATTAACCTCCCTCCTATATGCGTCACAGAGGTTCTTCCACTTTTTTCTACACTCCTCCACTAAAAATACAAAACACAAACATACACATCACTCACACATTATCACTATGTATAAGATAGCTGCATCACCAGTATATATGTATAGATATAATTTGTACACTGCCCTGCACACACATGTGGGTGCCCCTTGAGTCAAGCTGGTTCCAAAGTTTTACATGGCTAGAATACTCCCAACTGAAAAATTCTGCATTCTGCTTTGCTTGTCGAGTATTCGGTAGAAATCTGGAACATGATGGATTTGTACATGATGGATACAAAAATTGGAAAAAAGCTTTGAGTAAATTTCAAAAATATGAATCAACGGAATCACATAAGGATAGTTTAGTCTACTGGCAGAGTTATAGGGCAAGCACATCTCACGGAAATACAGCAGTTAGAAGCAGCAAATGTAGAGGAGATACATCAAAGAAGAGAGTATGTGCGGCGGATTGTAGCTGTGACCTGCATGTTGGGGAAACGATGGATAACGTTAAGAGGTCACGATGATAGGGAGGACAGCGTTAAAAGAGGTAACTTCCCAGAGTGTATGTCCTTGTTGGCCCAGTTTGATCCTTTTCTGCAGAGGTACAAACCCCCAGCAGACACTACTTACCTCTCTAAGGCAAGTCAGAATGAGATGATCAATTGCTGTTCACAAGAAGTGACTGCAACTATAGCCAGAGAAATCAAAGATGTACGCCATTATGGCAGATGAAGCACGTGATGGCAAATCAGAACAATTGGCAATATGTGTCAGATATGTCACAACTGAGGGTACTGTAAAGGAGAGGCTCTTGGCTCAGTTTTGATGCTGTGTCAATAAATTCTGCCATAGAAAGAGAACTGCAAGAAAAAGGAATTGGTCATTTAAATTGTGTAGCACAGACTTATGATGGGGCTGCAGTCATGAGTGGTGTGACTGGGGGTGTTCAATCCCTCTTCAGAAGGCAACACCCTGAAGCAATTTATGTGCATTAGTAAAAGCAGTGATGGAAAATCTGCCTGCCATCATTGAGTGCCTTTCAAACATTAGCACGCCCATTGCAGTAGGACTTAGGGCAAAGCTCTGCAAATTCTCTTCAATGTACCTTATTACATGTACCTACTGTCAGTAACATCAGGGTTTCACAAATATCTGCAGAAGGAAACCATTGACCTAGCCCAGGCAGTGGCACACAAAGATGCAGTATGTGATTCTCTTAAGGAGAAACGCAGTGATGCCAGTGCTACAGATTTCCATGCAAGAACATTGGCCATATGCACTGCTAATCAGATTTCAGTCGAGGGGCAGTCCTCTTGTCATAGGAGAAAAATGAAGCGAATGGATGAATTTGTGGTGCATTCACCTTGTGGATCAGGAAGGGATAATTGTGGCACTGATTCAGAGCAGCTTAAAAGGAAATAGTTATTTCCTTGCCTGGATAGAATGATTGCTGAGCTAGAGAGACGATTTTCTGATGTTAGTGTTGAAATGATCAAAGGCATTCAGGCATGTTGTCCAACCTCACAGAACTTCCTGTCTGAGCCTGATTTGGCAGTACTGGCACAACATTACAAAATTGATTTGAAGGTAGAGGAAGTTGTGGTATCCAGAAACTTTCTGAAGCGAAAAATGCAGGATGATGGTGGCCCCAGTGACATGATCACGCTGTATAACCAACTGGATGGGGACATGTTTCCATCCCTGAACGCTCTTATCCAGGCAGCCTTAACTATACCTGTCAGTAGTTGCAGCAGCTGTGAAGTCAATTGAAAGGGATATCTTTGATTGCATAGACAGGACCAAATTGAGTGTTTTGCATCTATGAAAAACAGGAGACATACCTTAATAATACCACCTAAAAACTAACTGAACTACAAAGGGAAATTTGACCAGATTCAGGGGATCGAGTCATCTTTTCATGAGGTTGAAAAAAGTTTTTATTTTTTCATTTGTGTTTATATTTGCTGCTTATAATTGTTAGCAAGTTTGTGTTTTGAGGATGTATTTTATGTTTGTCCCTAAAGTAAACAGTTGTTGGAGGCGATACAAAATTAACACCTTGCAGTAAAATCTTTGCATGTTAACATTTCATAGTGTTTTGTGAGCATTTTCATGAATAAATATTTCATCTGAATGTTTCTGCCACAGAGTTGTCATTAATGTAGAGTGTGGTTGTGTTGGTTTAATATAGTATAATTCAATACGTCATACCAATGCTAATGAAATTTCATGCTTCTCAAAACTAATTTTGGTACTACAGAAAACAAAATCATTAATTATTTCCTTAACGATAAAAATAATGGCATTGTTTATAGCAAAAGTAAATATGAGTGAAAGGATTAAAAGTAACATTTCATAAGCAATAAAATAGGTAGTGTATACCGCCCCTGGTATACACTACCTATTTTACTGTCTTACAGGCTCCTGTCTTTTTAATTTAAAGGGGTCATGAATTGAGAAATCAACATTACATTCAGCCTTCCAAGGACCAGCCGAGCCACGAATGCTGTGCTAAATGAGCTGGTCTATAAGTCACAGTTTTCCAAGATGGCTCATGCCTGTATACGCGTAATGTACTGTCTTTATTAAGTATCTTCTTATTAAACTGTTTGTACACATACAAAGTTCTCAATGCTCCGGTTTGCATGTAGGGATCCTCATTATGCTACCGTGCTAGTGTGAGGCTATTTTGAGCCTTGTTTGTGGTAGTAACTAGCGATTTCTTTTTACTTATATTCGATGTCCTACATACAATAACCATTGTTATTAACCCCTAGGTTCATTTTGTGTTGGAATTGTCCTTTCATTTCAAATAAGCTATGTCTTTTGTACTGCCTTATCCTTTTGTACTGCCTTATCCTGTATTGTGGTTGGTTGTTCAATGCTTTATAAAACATTTGATGAGGGCTGCCATTTATTAATTTAGTTAAGCTCTAGTTATAATAAGTCCATCCATATGCAGCATTAGTTAATTATTATTAAAGTTATGGATAACTGTAGGAATATTCATGAGGCCAGCCAATGAAGGTTAATAATTTTCATACTTGTACCCATTTTGGTTAAGCTATTAATACAAGTAAGAAAGACATGAAGTGTTACCTCTTTCTTTCACATAACATCTATTACGAAATTCATGATTAGACAATGAGATATTTAAAGACCTTAAAGGTGCACTATGAGTTCCTGCATGGTTTCAGTGTGATTACATTTTTGTCTCAAATCGTAGGCATCTCTCCTTGATCTGCTAGCTGCCTGCCCCCTGAATACTCTGAAAAAGCCTGGTCTCAGGAGACAACACAGGAATCGCAATGTAAAAAAACCCCACTAGGTGCAGAGGTTCTGCACCAAAATAAAACAAACCACATTCCAGCCAATCACCGACAAGATTGCTGGCATTTTCTATCGCAGGAAGAATGAATTCTACAAGAAGTGTTTATTTTGCATAAGCTCATAAGAATTTTCAATATATCAGCTGTAACTAATAATAATAAATAACCCAATATCGAAAAAAATATTGTAAAAACATGCTCTGTTTTGTTTGGTATTTGGAATTTTAACAGAAGTGTCACCATGCAGGAACTCATAGTGCACCTTTAATGAGCTACAACCCCTTTTGAGTGAGCTTTTATACACTCCTGAACAAAATCTTAAGACCAGGGGATGCATTGCAAGTTTTACACATTTCACACTAGTGGATCATAACCGGGTTGTAAGTGCTGCTTCAAAATCCCAAAAGAAGAAACAGGAGCAAGAGACAAAAAATAGAGAGTAGGCAATTTATTGAAAACTGCTGTGACTTCCGTAAAAATGTGACGTCAGAACTACTGCCTTCAGTCACCACCCCGAGCACTGCCCACCGTCCCACCTTCTGTTTGCCAAACCTCCAGACAACATCGCATCCATGCCATTGGTGAGCAACAACAACACGGACACATGTCGAGAAAACTCTGTTCAGACGATGGATGTCAGGAAACTACATCATTACCAGTGGTTAACTTTTATTTATTCAGAAATACCACAGCAGTTTAGTACGACCTTAACCGTCTGTTCTGCACATTTCTCAAGTGACTGCTTCGTCAATCAGGCACAGTTCAGTGCCGGATTTTCAAAAAAGCTACTCATCAAAGATGCTGCAGTCCCTGCATTGTTGGGTCCGACCTCAAATCCGCAACTCTTAAGTATTCTCACACATTTTATGTTACATTATGGAGCCAGCACAATATGAAATTAATGGTGAATGGTTATGCAATGCTAATGTGTTCTTAATCCTAACAAGGAAAGTAATTAAAAAAGGACTATTCTGAAACATCCTGTTGTAAGCGCGTTTGAGGAGGTGGTTGGTTGTCGCTTATTCAGGGTCTGAATTTGGCTCAAACATGTAAGGCCAGACAACATTTCCCTCAGCAGTGACCATCATTACTGATGGTCTAAGTAGGTTTAGCAAGTCACAAAGATCAAACACAAATATGCTGACTGAATAGATTCCTTAAAATAACTAGTTCTCTTGGCAGTTTGCTGATAAAAGTAAATGCTCAAAATATCGCCTGAGAAAAATTTCTGGAACTTTTGCACGCATCCACATTCCACATTTACTACGGATCTCCCAGGAACATCCATTATATATTCCTACATTTATTCGTGTCACCTCGCATGTGCGAGCGGTGTGCGATCATGGTCGACTGACAACGAGATTAAACAGCTGAACAAGAATACGGACATCTTCCGATTGTTCTCATCTCGGCTCCGCCGAGACAAAATACACATGCCATTTCAAAAATCTTTCAATTATTGTCAGAAATATGTTTTCAAAAGCATCACTTTCATCAAATTTTCATCCCGGGGCTGTTGTTCACTCTCTTGACTTGATATTTGAAAGAAAAATACAATTGTGGAAGTTAATTGGTTAATTGCGGTTGGATGAGAGATAAATCATTGTGTTTGTTTGATAAAGACATTTTGCAAGCCCTGTAGGCGAATCATTCGGTTGCCGTTTCCCGCACACTTTCAAAACAATTCCTCACATTTACTCATGGGGGAGCCAAAGCTCATTATAATATGCAAAGCTTATCCAATCATAGCAGTGGGCGTTTACTTCCAAGTCTTCAGAGCGCCACGCTCATTAAAACCAACAAAACCAGGGTAGAAAATAGTCTATTACTTATTCATTATGATGTTTTTGAATGTAAAAAACACATGAACGTCATAAGTTTACCTCAGACAACAGTATACAAAATTTTTAAAAGCCAGTTCATTACACCTTTAAATTCTGAGGACTCACTTGACATGAAGATTTCAGTCACATTACGGAGAGGGTACCCTCGTGGTTTTGGACCGTTTTGTTCACAAGTTAAATTAATCATCATGGCTAGCTGAGAAAGGATCCTTTCTGCATCTCCAAAGTTATCAACATCGCAAGTCTAGTAACGTTTATAATTTTTAAAACATTTAATACACATTTATAACTATATATTGTGTTATTACCTTGTTAGTACATTAATTACTAACAAATTTACACTGCAGTGAGGGTGTTTCCTATAAAACGGCTGAGGAAGGGACTGCAAAAGTGACTTCTTTCTTTTCTGAACAACATAATCAATCTCTCTCTGTTTTTTCACTCTTTGGAAAGTTGGGGGAACTCTATCATAGTTTTTTTTCTTTTGCTATAGAAGTTTACCCAACTGTGATGACTTCCACGCATGAGAACCCCGGAAATGTGTAAAGGGTACATAGAGAATATCTGCAGTGACTGCAAATGCACACAATATACGTTACCAGATTTGGACCTTTAAGACAGGCTCTCTGCTTGCACTTTTTTATCTTTTCATAAGGATTTGCTTTGAAGGTTTATTCAAATTTAAGTTAATTTGGATAAACACACCTGTTAAATTAAATAAAAGTATTTATTATTTACTGTGCTGTATTTAAACATTATTTATGTTAAGTTATGTTTTTAATATTTATCAATTTACAAGCTCACGAGTCTTATCCAGAGGCATTAGTTTGTGTTAACCAAAGTAGTAACTTGCAGTTTTTTCTGTACTTACTTTTAAGCAGTCAGCATATATATATGTGTGTGTGTGTAATATAAATTATTTGAGTTACTTACCAATCATGCACCTTTGTTCTCTCCCAGTGTTTTAACCAGAGCATGCAATAGAAAGGCCCTGCAGCACTTCAAACAGGAAATCACCAAAACGCTGGCGTACCACAAGTGTGGACTGCAAAACAAAAGAGGATACTGCAGTGATAGCTGAGCTAGCGGCTTGTGATGTTGAAGCCTACAAGACCTTGCACAAAACATCCCATAGAGGCCAGACACCGTCACAGTTTGCAGAAGAAAAATGTGCATGAAGGAGCCACTTCGAAGTGTCATTGAGCAAAAAAAAGAAAAGAAAAATGGCTTGCTCGTTGACCTTTGTCAAAAACAAAAGTAACTTATGTTCATACATGTGTGTGTTAGAGAAACAACAAAGTTGAAATTTAGGCCACATTTATTTTATTTTTTTGTAGACGTTTTGTCTCTTATGTTTGGTCAGTTTTGATCATTTGGTGTAAAAGTGTTGATATTAAAACAATTTTTTCTTTATGACAGTGTGAGGTTTGATTTGTAGTGTGGAAAAATACTGAAAACATGTTATCAACACTTGCAGTACATTTCAATGTTCTTATAATTTGTCATCTTGTAGGAATGTGTAATTACAGTTCAGTACCAGATCATCATTCATTAATGGCTTCCCTGTATTTTCACTTCAGAATACTGTTCCAGTTCTTAGTAATTCCCTCAGAATTCTAAGTAATACCACACTCACAAAGCAATTGACCATACACTAGAAAAAAAAACGTTTATAAAATTGCTGTAATTACTCTTTTTGAGAGTGCAGTAATTCCACTAAATGCATATCGCATTTCCATAGTAATAATAATAATAGCATTAGTGGTAGTAAAGAAGGTCAACCTGATATTGTAATGGCTAATTGTGAATGACTGTTCAGTAGTAGTTCCTTCTCCTGAAGCTGAATTAGAAGATAAATAACAGTAGTTCTTCAGGAGGCATGACTGAATCCAGTAGTTATTGATGAACTAATTGTTATTTAACACAATTAAAAAATGCTATTACATATTAATTAGTTAGCACATCTTCTTATTAGTTAGTAGTGACTTGAGTGTTAATGAAGAACACTTGAAGAATCAGGTTCACGTGTCCATAGAGCACTTGATGACGCTTTCACCCCAGAATTAGGGACGTAGTGACCTTCCCGGTCTGGAGCCGGCGCCAGCTTGTCTCAGTGAGAGGTACAGACAGTAGTACAGGCAATATTCATCTTGGTTCTTTAGTTTTTTAGTAAAAGTAAATTTAAAATGCAGATGCTTGCAAAAGTCTGTCGGACATGAAGAATGATCACGTCCTTTTTTTCTGGAGATAAACCACTTGGCGGTCAGAAAGCTAACCCGTTCTGAGAGGATACTGTTTGGGAGTTTTTGCTTTATAGTCTATCATGAAATATCCGTAAGGCTGACTGGTCACTCCATAAAGTATTTCACGTTTCCAGGATACATTATTGCCGCCACCTGATTGGCATCACAGGGATTTTTAAACCGAATTAAATAATTTATGTTCAAGCTGATGATTCTGCTCAATGCGTACGATATAAATCACGCTAAGATTAGGATGATGTACAAATTGAGTAAAAACTTTTTTGACTTGAGCATTTCCACTAGCTTCATTTATCAGGCCATCCAGAATCAGAAGATTAGTTTAATTGACAGGTAGTAATTGATCTTCATTCAGAGAATTTTGATGACAAATGTCCATTATTTAACTTATCATTAGAACATTTCGAGATTTTCCTCGCCCCGCTTACCATGGAATAGGGCTTTCTAACCGCTTTGGATGCCTTTAGGGGGCGACCCCAAACTAAGGACCCCCCCACCCCCACACCAACCCACTTAAACACAGTTTTACACTGGTAATTTATTTGTCCAACTACCCACTAAATTTCTCCAAAAGTCAATTATTTGTCTGTCTCTCCATTGGTCCAAGCCGGATGGTCCGGGGGGTCCATGCCCACATCCTACGATATGTCTGATTACCTACTTTAGGAAGCACCCCCGACGGAGATGTGTATATTTTAAAAATAGGGTTAGAGTTAAACATAGGCTGACATTTTTTTGCCTTTGATCTAGACCCAGACAAAATTTAGGGCACCTGGAACCATTCTAGAAAAATCCCACTCGCTCATTATTTGAATGGGTTTGCAATAGCGGTTTAGCGGATGCTGCTTCCGAAGGCAAGATCGACTCGGGGTTGCCATTATTCTTATGGTTCCTTTGGAGTGTGCCAGAAAGCTTGGTGGCCTTGTTCAGGGGTAGATAGGTAAAAAAAAAATGAGATTCTGACTCTCTAGGGGCAACCGACAACCGACGTGTGAAACTCTAAAACAGAGGTCTTCAACCCTGCTTCTGGGGACCCACTGTCCTGCAAAGTTTATTTCCAACCTGCTTCAGCACACCTGCCTGTGTATTTTCTCACAAGTGATCTTGAAGATCTTGATTAGCTTCACCTGTCTTTAATTAGGGTTGGAGCTAAACTCTGCAGGGCAGTGGGTCCCCAGGAGCAGGGTTGAAGACCTCTGCTGTAGAACCTTCTCGGAAAAAGTTACTTTCTTATACCCAAAAATCACTCAAAGTCTCTGTCTGTGTAATAGTGACATAGGCCTGAGTGAGAGATTGGAGTTATAGGCTCTTTTTCTTTTGCCTGTGCTCTTTTGGCAGGCACTTTTGGTTTCTCTCTTGGGGGACCCACAGTGCAAAATTCTAGAAAAATCCCACTCACCTGTTTAGGGCTGCAACCAACGATTATTTTTATAATCAATTAGTTGACCAATTTTTTTTTATTTTTTTTTTTATCAACAAAACAAACTATTCCACATCCTGCCCAATGCTATTCTTCAAACAAACATGTAAGCTGTGCTATGAAAACATACATAGTGAATATCTCTATTTACCATGGTTTTACAATTAACAAAAATTTAAATAAAAAAAATGTAATTATTCAATGGTAACCACGAATTAACCATGGTTTTGCTTCAAATCCATAGTTTAACCATATGGTATTTGTGTGGTTATACAAATGTTAGTCAATACGCCAAAAAACGTCTCTGAAGGAGGGAAATGAGACGTTATGTCAACGTCACCGTCGTCAATCATCTTCAAGTGTATACAAAACAAGCCAATGCACATTGGCGTGCAGGATTTGCATCTCGCTCAAATTCAAATAGATTATTATGGTTTAATGTTGATGTTAACACTTAAATACATAATGAATTTGTATTCAGTGACCTTAGCCAACCATTTTTTATTGATCCTTAAATTACAAAATGCACTAAGCACAGTTTTTATGTCCAGGGCTGTACAGTGCAACACATACAGTATGTCACGTGCTACGAAAAAATTGGTCAAGGCGATGAATATATTTACCACTGTAGAACAGAACTGTACTATCTCTCTCTTCACCTGCTTTACAATAGGAGTATACACAGAAGACAGTAAAATCATATTATGATCAGCTGAACATGACAGAGACCTGTAAGCTCCTGGAATCGGGCCATAACATCTGTCCAAGAGCGCATGTAACATATTGATGGTAGCCTTTTAGGTGTTTGTCCATAATACACTGGTTAAAATCACTTAAAACTAATTTAGGTGCATCTGGTGGTGTTTTTAACAGTCTCAGAAGCCACGTCAAAGCTGGCATGAGGATGCATATATACTACAATAAAAACAGCCTATTGTATCGCTAAACAAGAACTTCCTTTCACGAAGAACAGAGCGGACATAACACCATCTTATGATAACCACGTACGTAGATGTAGAGAGATGTAGAGAGATGATTTCTCTGATAGCTGATGAAATGAAATCCGATCTGGCAGAGGCAATTAGAGGAAGCTGCTACCTCTCTGTGATGATTGATGGGGACACGGACGCATCAAACAAGAAATGCAAAATGTCTATGTTTGAATCCTTCAGAATGGAAAGCCAGCAAACTAGCTGGGTAACAGGAACTAAAAGACAGCCGTGCACTAGGTGAGCATAGCTTAATATCAGGGTGTTTTTCATTAACGAGACAATTTATGCAGTTCCTTGTACTTCTGATTCATTTAAGTTATCCCTGTCGTTCAAGGAGTTCTACAAGCCACCAAAACTGCTGTGAGCAGCTAGGACAGGAGACAGATTGGCCAGTATGCTGCAACCCTATAACACATGAGCAGCCTGCCTGCTTCTTCTCTCTGATGATATGAAAGGCAGAGCTAAGAAGGTAATATATTTCAAATTGGGTTGCTCAATCCATTTTGGTCCCACTTTATATTAGGTAGCTTTAACTAATATGTACTTACATCAAAAAATAAGTACAATGCACTTATTGTGTTCATATTGTATTGCAAAACACTAGGATACAGGATAAAGTTGGGGACAGGTGTTGGTAAGTTTAACCCTTTAGGCGCCAGAGGTTTTTTCCTTAAACGTTCGATTCTGACATCTTAATTTCAAAAGGCTATATCTTAAAAGTGATAAAAGATAGAGACTTTCTGTAAATTAGAGAAATATTAAGGATGACCCAAAGTTAATGTAGGGATTACATTTTCCCATCTAATTTGCATATTATGACGTCATATGGTGGTGTCCATCATAGATTATAGAATTTTCATGAAAAGTCACATGTTTAAATGATAAAATGCAGCACTTCTTTCCCCAAAAATGTTCCCCAACTTCTGTATGCTATATTACACAATACTGAATGCTCAGGTAAATAGTAAATAGTAAACAAACTGTGTAAATCATTACTAATGTAGAAACAAACCGAATGCATGTTGCGGTTGGCCTTTTGCTGTAGGGATTTTCCATTTACTACATACAGTAGGCACTCTGATTCCATTTATGTGGCACATATTATATATTATGCATAATAACCCCACTTCACACCGCATCTGCTCCTGCTATGAGCAGCGCAGCCAGATCTGTGTCACGCAATCGGCCGCCGCCGAGTGTGCACAGCTCGGATGGATTACTGTCATTGTGACTCCCCATCCTGCCTCCACGTTGCCCCCTAACAGTCCTATGAATACTTCGACCTCGTCTAACATACCCAGTGGCATTAGACAAAATCTCCACCACAATACTGGCGCCGCGATTGCGGAGAGGCACACGGTCAGAAGACGCTTCATGGCTCGCGCGGTAAAAATCTCCCGTGGTCGCCTGCTCCCCACAACACTAACACACCTGCTAACTTCGAGATGAAGACTCCGAGCCCGGGAAACATTGTTCCCACCACTGACATTGGGCATAGGACCATCTACATTGGGCCAAGGATTCACCGTTTGTGCTTGGTGTAGGGCTATACTTTCACTTTCAGAATCACTGTCATCTTCTGACAGCAAATAGAAACAGGGTCCGCGAATAGAAGACCCAACACTTTATTGCGGGTAAGATTTATTGAAGCCAATAGATAATAATAATAATAATTATAATAATAATAATCTAATGCAAATACTGCTGACGTTGACAACATTGCTCTGATAAAATGGCTCACTCGAACACGAGCTTTTTCGCACTGATTCAATGCGCTCTTGCTCGAAGATTTTGTATAGAAGCATGACGTTTTTTTTGAGTCGGGGATGAAGTATGGCATGTTTGCCATCTAGTGGAGGGGAGGTCGAACGAAATTTGATACCCTATTTGACAAAATCGGCCGTTTTATTAAGTGCCGCATCTCGTCGAGTAAACTCGACCGTGGCGCCTAGAGGGTTAAGGGTAAAGTTGGGGACAGGTGTGGTGGTGTGGGTCAGTTTAAGGGTAATGTTAGGGACAGGTGTGGTGGTATGGGTCAGTTTAAGGGTAAAGTTGGGGACAGGTGTGGTGGTGTGGCTAAGTTTAAGGGTAAAGTTGGGGACAGGTGTGGTGGTGTTGGTAAGTTTAAGGGTAAAGTTAGGGACAGGTGTGGTGGTGTGGGTCAGTTTAAGGGTAAAGTTAGGGACAAGTGTGGTGGTGTGGCTAAGTTTAAGGGTAAAGTTGGGGACAGGTGTGGTGGTGTGGCTAAGTTTAAGGGTAAAGTTGGGGACAGGTGTGGTGGTGTGGCTAAGTTTAAGGGTAAAGTTGGGGACAGGTGTGGTGGTGTGGCTAAGTTTAAGGGTAAAGTTGGGGACAGGTGTGGTGGTGTGGCTAAGTTTAAGGGTAAAGTTGGGGACAGGTGTGGTGGTATGTGTAAGTTTAAGGGTAAAGTTGGGGACAGGTGTGGTGGTATGTGTAAGTTTAAGGGTAAAGTTAGGGACAGGTGTGCTGGTGTCGGTAAGTTTAAGGGTAAAGTTAAGGACAGGTGTGGTGGTGTGAGTCAGTTTAAGGGTAAAGTTGGGGACAGGTGTGGTGGTATGTGTAAGTTTAAGGGTAAAGTTAAGGACAGGTGTGGTGGTGTGAGTCAGTTTAAGGGTAAAGTTAGGGACAGGTGTGGTGGTGTGAGTCAGTTTAAGGGTAAAGTTAGGGACAGGTGTGGTGGTGTGGGTAAGTTTAAAGGGTAAAGTTGGGGACAGGTGTGGTGGTATGTGTAAGTTTAAGGGTAAAGTTAGGAGAGGTGTGGTGGTATGGGTAAGTTTAAGGGTAAAGTTAAGGACAGGTGTGGTGGTTTGGTTCAGTTTAAGGGTAAAGTTAGGGACAGGTCTGGTGGTGTGGGTAAGTTTAAGGGTAAAGTTAAGGACAGGTGTGGTGGTGTGAGTCAGTTTAAGGGTAAAGTTGGGGACAGGTGTGGTGGTATGTGTAAGTTTAAGGGTAAAGTTAAGGACAGGTGTGGTGGTGTGAGTCAGTTTAAGGGTAAAGTTAGGGACAGGTGTGGTGGTGTGAGTCAGTTTAAGGGTAAAGTTAGGGACAGGTGTGGTGGTGTGGGTAAGTTTAAGGGTAAAGTTGGGGACAGGTGTGGTGGTATGTGTAAGTTTAAGGGTAAAGTTAGGGAGAGGTGTGGTGGTATGGGTAAGTTTAAGGGTAAAGTTAAGGACAGGTGTGGTGGTTTGGTTCAGTTTAAGGGTAAAGTTAGGGACAGGTCTGGTGGTGTGGGTCAGTTTAAGGGTAAAGTTAGGGACAGGTCTGGTGGTGTGGGTCAGTTTAAGGGTAAAGTTAGGGACAAGCATGGTGGTGTGGGTAAGTTGTTCAACACCGCCGGCTCTGGGACCGTCGGCTCTGGGGACACCGGAACACGATCCGCCGGCACAGGGACCACCGGCACACGGACCACCGGAACTGGGAGCACCGGAACACGATCCACCGGCACAGGGACCACCGGCATCGTCAGGGAGGATGCCTTCCTTGTCCTCCGCATAAGGACCACGGGAACAGGGTCCACCGGAATAGGAACAACCAGAACACGGACCACCGGAGTTCTCGGAATAACAGTCCTAGGGAGACAGGAGTCCAGCTGATTCACGAACTAGTCGAAATCAGGAGTCCCCATTCTCTCAATCTCCCTAGGACTGATAGGCATGTCCAGCAGAGGTTAAAGACTTCTGCTTTCTCCACCTCATTGAGATACAGGTGATGCACCTCCTTAAGGAATTGGCAGGCGAACTCTTTTACACCCGCCCCCTGTTGACGAATGTATTTAGAGTTCACCTGCCGTATCACTTGTAAATGACGACTAAGTTCCATAATCCAAAAAAAAAAAAAACCCTCGATTAAACTGTCCAATAAGTCCAGCCGGTGCTCGCTCACAGTGGTGGGAGGGTGGTTGGGGCTCGTTTCCATACCCTCAAAATCCAACAATGGTGGGCGCTGTTTTCCTTCCTAGGGCACGGGCTCACTCGTCGCAGCAGGCGAAAGCTTCCAGTCTGTGAGGAGCTCAGGCATCGTCGATCACGGTGGTATATGGCTGGGCTCTTTGGTCTGGCTAGGTTCTAGATTGGGACCACACACAGACCTGGTATCTTGCATATTGATGTAGATCTCCTCTCGTATGTTTCTTTTGCTTTTTACCCAACAGATCTGGGTCACCAACAGTGTTGGGTGTAACGCGTTACAAAGTAACTAGTAATATAACTTGTAATATAACTAGTTACTTTCTCCAGGGAGTAATAAAGTAAAGTAAGGCATTACTATTTTTGAGAGTAATATGTAATATGTAATATATTACTTTTTTGAGTAACTAGCCCCAACACTGGTCACCAATGACTTTTATAGTATTATTTTTTTCCTACAATGGAAGTCAATCAACACTCTTCAAAATATCTTTTTTTTTTCAACAGAACAAAGAATCTCAGTACAAAATACAGTCAATAAAGTTTCGGAACAACTTAAAGTCGAGCAAGGTGACTGAAAATGACCTATTTTTGTGTTGCAAACACAAGTTCTGAGAGATGCCATCCATGAGACATTTTGGTGAATGTTTGTAACCAAACAGTTGACGGAAGCCATTGACTTCCGCTGTATTTTTTTCCCTGCTATGGAAGTTGATGCTACGTCAACTGTCTGGAAATCAACATTTTTACAAAATGTCTTCTTGTATGTGACCAGATGTTCTAAAAAGACCATGCCCAGACATGTTATTTGAATGGATATAGCCGTGTGGTGTAGGGGTAATTGTCTTCCTGACTCAAATATTTTGACTCAATTAACATACTGTATACCGATCCTGCTGAGGTGCCAACATAACGTAAAATAAATTGGGTGTCTTTAAGCCCCCACAATCAAAGGAAACATGGGTACACTGCAAAAATGCTTTTCTTATTTAGTATTTCTGTCTTGTTTCCAGTCTTTAATATCTAAAAATCCTTAAATCACATAAATTACTAGCTAAGTAAAATTACATTTTTCCATTAAGATAATTTTTCATTAAGATAAGTTTTCTAGAATCGAAATTAAGCGAGTTTTGCTTTAAACAAGCAAACTTATCTGCTGATGAGGTAAGAAAAACAATCTTGTTTCTGATTTTACTTATCTAGAATTTTTAGATATTTTGACTAGAAACATGACAAAAATACTAAGTAAGAAAAGCATATTTTGCAGTGTACAGATATAACACCCTTTTGCCCCTCCAGACTTGAAGGGGACAACAGACCAGGAAGGAACAAACCATTAAAAACATAATGGCAGGGTGAGAGGTGTGAGATCATCCAACCAGTCATTAACCCAGTCAAAAGTCAAATCTGTTTGATCCGTTTTGTCTTTTTAACATGTCCGGATATCAGTATGGGAGATCATGTAACCACATGTCACAACAAAACAAGCATTTTGAAAGTCTGTCATTGCCTCCTTATAAATTCTAACTTTTTCCATCTTTGGAATCTCACCCTGAGATTTTTGCAGGTTTTTTCCATTCATGGTGTACAGTTTTATCTGTCCTAAGCTCTTTCTATGCACCATGCTCATAATGTCCTCTGCCTTCTGAATAAATATGAAGTGCACTGAATAACCACTTCCTGCCTATAGTGGCTTCCTATCTCTTGAGCCCATTGTATTACTGCTAGACCTACTTCTGACTCTTGAAAGTCTCCTATTTTTTACAGATACAGCTTGGTAGCCACAAAGTATTTTCCCTGGCTTTCCAAGACTAAAGTTTCTGCCCTTAAGGCATTTAACCTCCCAAGGTTTTTCCCGGTGATTTCCCTGGGTATATGCAACTGGATTTTTTCTAAGTTTTTTCCCTGCCATTAGTATTGGTACTACCAACATATAAACCCATGTGATGATGATAGCTGAAGATTAGCCTGAATTGCTAAGAGAGATCGTTTTTTCTAAAAATGTGGCGATGGGGTAAAGTGAGACAAATGCTATGGGGTAAAGTGAGACATGAGGCACAAGTTAAGTTTAGTCTTAAACATATTTTAATGTAATATTATATTACATGTTTTATTTTTAATGTCATAAACATTGTAGAAAATCCATCATGCCAAGGCAATACACCAGGAAGACAACCTGGGGCACATGTTCCTAAAAGTGATGTGTTGAGAAACTGCCTCAACCTAAAAGACCTGGAGGAACTACACGGAGTGAGCAGCTCCTCATCTTTCCCTTTAACCTTCAGGGCTGGGATGTAGAGTATGACAGTAGCTGATGTGCTAATCCAGGTGGGTCTAGTCCTGTTTTCTGAGTCCCAGGCTGTTCTAGCTGCTTCTGATTGACCTTTGCTCTGACCCCCAGACGCTGGCTGGCTCTAAGGTCCTGTGTTCTGACCCCCAGGCTGAGCTCTAATCTAACTGGTTATATCTGTCAATGTTAATTAAAACATTTTGAATTATATTATGTTGTATTTGAGTTATTTTCAAGTGTTTAGAAAAATAATTAGCTTAATTGACCAATCCCCATGATTCAGTTCCCAGTCCGACATTAGTTCTGGAATGTGTGGTTGTCAAGCTAGCTGTCACACTGCAAAAAGTGCTCTTCTTACTTAGTAATTTTTTCTTGTTTCCAGGCCAAATATCTAAACCTTCTTAAATTAAGATGAATTTACTAGACGAGTAAAATGACATGAGATATTTTTTCTTCTTTTCTGGGGAAAAATATCAAAATGAAGCGAGTTTTTGCTTAAAACAAGCAAAATGATCTGCCAATGGGGTGAGAAAAATAATCTTGTTTTTGATTGAAATCTTGTTTCTGTCCCAAACAGAAATAAGATTATTTTTCTCACCCCATTGGCAGATCATTTTGCTTGTTTTAAGCAAAAACTCGCTTCATTTTGATATTTTTCCCCAGAAAAGAAGAACAAATATCTTGTGTCATTTTACTTATCAAGTAAATTCATCTTGATTTAAGAATTTTTAGATATTTGGACTGGAAAAAGAACAAAATACTAAGTAAGAAGAGCATTTTTTGCAGAGCAGGAGTCTTACTGTTACATGTGTTGTTATGGTAGTTTCAGAGTGGAAAAATGACGTGGTTCACTTTACCCCATTGATTTCTTTGGTCTGTCTCAGTTTACCCCTAATCTGGGGCAAAGTGAGACACAAGACGACTTTTTAAAAACATATTTTCACTGACCTTCATGCATTCTGATAATTTCCATTGCTAGGAAACATCCGGAATGAATGGGAAATGTGTCAATTTTACTGATATATCATTTTAGCTTAGAGGGGAGCAAATGTAAAAAGTGTCTCACTTTACCCCACCCTCCCCTAAATTATTTTAGGTAGCTTCCACTAAGTGGGAGGGTTCGGTGTTTTTCGAATGACACTTAAAAAAGAAACCAAGAGCTCTTAAGTTCAGAAAAACTGAAACAGAAGTGTAGTTGAGCTGTTGTGTTTTTGTCTCTGTATTACTGACTACTGGGATCAGGAAAATCAGAAGACAGTCTACAGTTGCTCTCAGTGCAAACAGACCGGGCGACTGCAGGAGATGATCTGCCAAACACACGATAACCTCCTTGAGGTTTTCTGCCGGACTGATCAGAAGTTGATATGTCTGCTGTGTACGATGGATGACCATAAAAACCACGACACTGTCTCAGCAGCAGCTCAGAGGACAGAGAAACAGGTATGAACTATTTACTATTGTAAGGACCTCCCGTCTATATATTGGGTATTCATGTATTACTAATGGTGAACTAACCCATTTATTAATGATTACTGCATCAGCAACTAATGAAGATTCGACATGATTAATAGATTAAGTAATCATAAAATTGTTATTAGTTAAATGTGTCATAATGTATTAATTCCTTAATGACATATTATATGAACTAATAATGTAAACTAACATGTTAATTACAACGGGTCAAAGCCATGCATTTCAACTTCCAGTTGTCTGCTTTAATTAATCATTAGATAATGATTTACAAACTTGACATTATGTTATGACTTTACTTTTTGGAGCACATGACTATTAACTAATTAAAAAATAATTCAAAACCCATAACCACAATTACATATTACTTAATCAATTAGTTAATAGTCATGTCTATTATACAAGCTTTGTCCCGTTGTGGTAATTAACACATTCATTTAAACAAATTTAGACAAAACATTATTAGTTAAAATAATGTTATTAAGGAATTAATACATTATGACACATTTAACTAATGAGTATAAGTGTTATATGAATACAAGTATTCCAACTATGCCATGTTATTGAATTAAATATTTATTTAATCATCGTTTAAATAATTAACTGCTTCAAAATGTTTGCTGTGTTGGACTCTGCATCAATTTCCTAAATTCCACGTGTTCGTTGAATGAGGAGAGCAGGAACAAAATATAGTTTAACTGTTTTAATGATTAAGTAAGTCAGATGAAGAAGCATTCAGAGCTCTGGGAAACAGCTTTTCCCTGATTACACAATCAAATGCACGACTTATGTCCAGGCAGTCTGCGACAGCTCGCCTCTCCCTTGACCCCAATATTTATACACAAAAAGAAGTAGGCAGTCTCTTCTTGATCGTCAGATGACTTCTGCTTCGTTTGAACCTTTTCACCCCGTTTTAGCACCTGTTTTTACCCTGCACACAAAACTGCTTCATAGTTAAGAGACACAGATAGCGACCATAAGTTACAAAGCAACTCCTCATATGGCCCTCTCAAACATACCAACGCCCCATTTGACTAATGCCTTGGTCACTCTAATTCCCCAAAGGAAAGTACCTAGCTTTCTTTTACCCATTACAGTCTTAATGCATGAATCATCTAATTAGCTATCATTATCTTCAATGAACTATTGTTAATGATTAATCTCTAAAAGCATGCTAGCAATAATGCACAAACTAATATTTTATTCCCTTCAGCTGGTAATGAAATCAATGCAGTTAGCCTACTGTATGAATAAAAACAGATACAGAAACACAACAGTACAAGTACGATTTCTGGTTACAAGGCATACATCTTTATTCCGATTTCAAAATGCACGCTTTGTGTCTGGTCCGCCCACCGAGCTGATGTTCACTACTGTATAAATATGAACATTTTTAATAAGCAGGGGAAATTCCCGACTTTAAACAAATAACCATTTAAATGTTTTAGCACCTTTGCATTGTACAAATGTACAGGGAGACTTCAAATATAAAAATGCTGACTAGTTAGGCAATGTTTTCTCAGTAAAATCTTATAATGTCCTATTGATTCAATAGAACGCGTGAGCTTGGTAGGGAATACCAACATGGCGGCGCGGCGGCTTCACTTTTTATGACATCTTGAGCAATCCAGTCATTTATTTAGATCAGTGGGTAAGAATAATAATCTTATTTCTGTTTGGGACAGAAACAACTAACAAGATTTCAGTCAGAAACAAGATTATTTTTCTCACCCCATTGGAAAATAATTTTGCTTGCTAAATTTCTTGAAAAAACGTAATTTTGATTTTATTTTTCAGAAAACAAGAACGAATATCTTACATAATGTTACTTATCTAATAAATGCATATTGATTTAAGAATTTGTAGATATTTAGACTGGAAACAAGAAAAAAATACAAAATAAGAAAAGCATAGTCACATTTTGACATTCTCACATTGAAAGTTAATATAATAACATGATAACAATAACATATGATTAGGGAACGTAGCCCAATATGTAGCGGGAAGAGAAGAAAGAGACATGCATGAAAAACAGCTGGTTCAGAAGTATAGGTGATAACTCAGAATGTACAGAAGTTTAAGTGAAAATGCAAACATAATGTTTAAAAATGTATATTGTATTTACAATTCAAGAGGAATCAATATCAGTACAATGCTGACCTGGATAATAAAGGAAACAAAACATACAATTTCATAAATCTGCTTCACCCTGGATTTAAACACACAATCTTTGGATAAGACGCTCATCAGGCTTCTGGGTTAACACATTGAGCTACTTGAGGATGCATGTTGACCTGGCTACTGAGGAGAGCTTTCAGGATGAGAATGAGCACACAAAAAAATTACTCAACAGATATAGTGACAGAAGTATGATGTGAAATCTCTGTTATTGGTTTGTGCTTTAGCCCCAGCTGAAGGAGACGCTGAGGTTGTTCCAGCAAAGAATCGAGCAGAGAGAGAAAGATCTTCAGCAGCTGAGAGAGGCTGTGGTGTCTCATAAGGTGAGTCTGGAGAAGAAGAGCAGTTTGAGAAGTCTCAGTCAGGACTCACTGAAGCCACTGTGTGATTGTGATGTGTGTCCTAACAGCGCTCTGCACAGACAGCAGTGGAGGACAGTGAGAGGATCTTCACTGAGCTCATCCGCTCCATTGAGAGAAGCCGCTCTGAGGCCACACAGCGGATCAGAGATCAGGAAAAGACTGCAGTGAGTCGAGCTGAAGGACGACTGGAGCAGGAGATCAATGATCTGAGGAGGAGAGACGATGAGCTGGAGCAGCTTTCACAGACACAGAATCACATCCATTTCCTGCAGGTAAGAGGGATCTAGAAGAACAAGAGACTCACAGAGAAACATTTCATGAGAGCAAGGATATTCAGTCAGCATATCTGCAATGTATTGAGGTCCTAGGTCATTGAGTGATTTATATACCAGTAATAATACTTTAAAATCGATCCTAAATGTAACTGGGATCCGGTGTAAAGACCTGAGGACTGGTGTGATATGGTCATATGTTCTGGTTCTGCTCAGCGTTCTGTATGAGCTGCAGCTGTCTAATGGTCTTTTTGGGAAGGCCGGTGAGAAGACCATTACAAAAATCCACCCGGCTGGTGATGAAAGCAGGATGAGTTTCTCCAAGTCTTGCCTGGAAACAAAGTATCTTAATTCTTGCAATATTTTTTAGATGATAGTAAGCTGATTTAGTTATTGCTTTTACATGACTATTGAAACTAAGTCCTCTAAAACCACACCAAGATTTTCCAAATGCAATGACTTCAGTTTTTTCTTTGTTTTATTGAAGAAAGTTTTAATTCCATTAATACATTTGCACATAGAGTCAACTACCAGTTCTAAGTTCAGTTAAAATATGAAATATGCATTCATACATATGTGTATAATATATACACAGACACACACACACACACACACACACACACACTGAACAAAAAATAAAGCAACACTTTTGTTTTACTCCCATTTTCATGAGCTGAACTCAAAGATCCAAGAGTTTTTCTATGTGCACAAAAAGGCATATTTCTCTCAAATATTGTTCACTAAAACTGTGTTGGTGAGCAACACAGGCCACCCTAAACAAAAGGCCTTTTGTGTACATAGAAAAAGTCTTAGATCTTTGAGTTTAGCTCATGAAAAATGGGGCAAAATCAAAAGTGCTGCGTTTATATTTTTATTCAGTATATATACAACCCGAATTCTGGAAAGGTGGGACGTTTTTTTTATTTGAATAAAATGAAAACTAAAAGACTTTCAAATCACATTAGCCAATATTTTATTCACAATAGAACATAGATAACATAACACATGTTTAAACAGAGACATTTTACACTTTTATCCACTAATTGAGCTCATTTCAAACTTTATGCCTGCTACAGGTCTTATAAAAGTTGGGATGGGGGCATGTGTAGCATATCCTCTTCTTTTCAAAACAGTTTGGAGACGTCTGGGCATTGATGTTATGAGTTTCTGGAATGTTGGAGTTGGAATTTGGTCCCATTCTTGCCTGATATAGGTTTACAGCTACTGAAGAGTTTGTGGTGGTCTTTGACGTACTTTTTTGTTTAATTATGCACCAAATGTTCTCTATAGATGCTAATCTGCGTCCTATTCCCTCCTCCACTAATGCCCCTCCCACTTTTTCTGTGGGTCTATGGAACTGTCAGTCAGCTGTCAACAAAGCTGATTTCATTCCGGCCTTTGCCTCTTACTTCTCATTACTAACAATTGGAAATACTCAACCCACACCTCTCTATGCAACAACAACTCATTCGAATACCATGCTATTACAGTCTCAACTCCCGTTAAAATCCATCTTGTAGTCATTTACCGTCCCCCAGGTCAATTGGGCACCTTTGTTGAGGAACTAGATGTGCTGCTGTCCTCATTTCCGGAGGATGGCAGCCCACTTGTAATTCTTGGCGACTTCAATATTCACCTGGACAAACCATATGCTACAGACTTCCACTCCTCCTTGCCTCATTCGATCTCAAACGACATGTCACCTCACACACCCACAAATCTGGTAACCAACTTGACCTCATATACATGCAACTGCACTAGATAATATCCTGGTCAAACCCCTACACACCTCAGACCATTACTTCATCACTTTTAATCTACAACTTACTGCTCCCGCATTCCCAATCCCACAACCAGTTACTTTCAGACGAAACCTACGCTCTTTTTCTCCCCTCATCTCTCCTCTGCTGTGTCATCCTCTCTTCCCTCACCCACACAGTTCTCATCCATGGATGTCAACACTGCAACACACTCTATGCTCTACTTTAACTTCTTGTCTAGATAGTATCTGTCTTCTAGGCCAGCACGCCCACTCCTGCTAACCCATGGTTATCTGATGTTCTTCGTGAACACCGGACAAAACTAATGGCAGCAGAGAGAAAATGGCGAAAATCTAACGACCCGTCTGGGTAAATATCAATCTCTGCTCTCATCATTCTCAGATGATGTCCATATGGCTAAATCCTCATATTTCCACAACAAAATCAACAGCACTTCTAACACACGCACACTCTTCAGAACATTCAACTCTCTCCTCTGTCCACCTCCACCACCTCCTTATCTGCAGACGACTTTGCCCACTTCTTCACAAATAAAACTACAACCATCAGCAGTCAGTTCCCACCCCGCACACACAGGATTTTAGATCAGCCACACCCACATTCAAACATCTTCTCTCCTCCTTCTCTACACTCACTGAGGCAGAAGTATCTAAACTTCTCCTCTCCAGCCATCCCACCACCTGCCCTCTAGATCCTATCCCCTCACACCTTCTACAAGCCATCTCTCCCACACTTCTACCAGCACTCACACACATCATCAACACATCTCTCAGCACTGGCTTTTTCCCTACCACATTCAAGCAGGCCCGGTCACCCCACTGCTTAAGAAACCCACTCTAGACACATCACTTCTAGAGAACTACAGACCTATTTCTCTCCTGCCTTACATAGCAAAAACACTTAGCGGGTTGTTCTCAACCAGGTTTCATTTTTCCTCTCACAGTCAAATCAGCTGGACGTTAACCAGTCAGGTTTCAAAAAGGGCCACTCAACAGAGACTGCATTACTGTCAGTCACTGAAGCCCTGCGGATGGCTAAAGCTGCTTCCAGATCATCAGTCCTAATCCTCCTCGATCTATCTGCTGCATTTGACACAGTGAATCACCAGATTCTTCTGTCCACCCTCTCATCACTGGGCATCACAGGGACTCCACTCCACTGGTTTGAGTCTTACCTCACAGGTAGGTCGTTCAAGGTTGCCTGGAGAGGTGAGGTATCCAAAGCACATCAACTGACCACGGGGTTCCTTGGGGCTCAGTGCTGGGACCTCTTCTCTTCTCCATTTACACTACGTCACTGGGACCCATCATACAGGCACATGGCTTCTCATACCATTGCTATGCTGTTGACACTCAACTCTATCTTTCACTTAAACCAGATGACCCCACAGTAGATGGACGCATCTCAAGCTGTCTGGCAGACATCTCGGCATGGATGAAAGAACACCACCTTCAGCTCAACCTGGCAAAGACTGAGCTTCTCGTCTTCCCTGCCAATCCGACTCTACAACACAACTTCACCATCCAGCAAGGTTCATCTCTGATTACCCCTCAGGGCCGGTCAGAAATCTTGGAGTAATCTTTGACGACCAGCTGTCCTTCAAAGACCACATTTCAAAGACAGCTCGATCATGCAGGTTTGCTCTGCACAACATCAGGAAGATCAGACCGTTCCTTACAGAGCATGCAACACAACTTCGCCCAGGCCCTTGTCATTTCTAGGCTTGACTACTGCAATGCGCTTCTGGCTGGTCTTCCATCGTGTGCAATCAAAACTCTTCAATTGATTCAGAATGCAGCACGTCTTGTATTCAATAAGCCCAAAAGGGCCCATGTCACACCTCTCTTCATCTCTCTGCACTGGCTGCCACTTGATGCCCGCATCAAGTTCAAGGCCTTGACACTCGCTTATGGATCCACCACAGGCTCGGCACCAGCATATTTCGACTCGCTCCTCGAGTCTACACCCTACCAGAAGCCTTCGTTTAGGTAAGGAGCATAGGCTTATGGTACCATCACAGAGAGGTATGAAATCCTCTCCAGAACTTTTCATTCACCGTTCCTGGCTGGTGGAACAATCTTCCTACCTCCATCCGGATGGCAGAATCACTGTCATCATTCAAAAGACAGCTAAAAACTCATCTCTTCCGTGAACACTTATCATAAAAAAAACTCTTCTCTTTTATTCCTTCCTTATTCTAGCTTAAGCTTATTCTATGTAATATCCAAAACTTGGTATTTAAGGCACTTTTTGCGTTTTGCGCCTATTCATGACCGATCGCTTCCAGTACTCCTATGTTGTAAGTCGCTTTGGATAAAAGCGTCTGCTAAATGCCTAAATGTAAATGTCTAAATGTAGATGAAAGATCAGGCCAATTCAGCACCAGGACTCTTCTACGCTGAAGCCATGCTGTTGTCATAGCTGTCCTTCCAAGTCCTTCCCTGAAATAGACGTCCTATAGAGGGGAGCATATGTTGCTCTAAAACCTTTTTATACCTTTCAGCATTCATAGTGCCTTCCAAAACATGCAAACTGCCCATACCATATGCACTTATTCACCCCCATACCATCAGAGATGCTGGCTTTTGAACTGAACGCTGATAAAACACTGGAATGTTTCCTGCATCTTTAGCCCGGAGGACACGTGTCCTTGATTTCCTACAAGAATGTCAAATTTGGACTCGTCTGACCATAGAACACTTTTTTTGCACTTTGAAACAGTCCAGGACATGACAGCGCTTCTGGACCATGTTCACATATGGCTTCCTTTTTGCATGATAGAGCTTTAGTTGGCATCTGCAGATGTTACGACGGATTGTGTTTACCGACAGTAGATTTCTGGTTTCAGTGCGGACAGAGTAGGGCACCTGGGTGGCGCAGGCAGAGCAAGAAGCCGGGTCGGCGCGGGAAGAGCAGGACAATTGTATGGCGCGGTGAGAGCCGGGTGCCGGGTAGGTGCAGGCAGAGCAGGGACCCCCAGAATCGGGACCACCGAAACAGAGACCACCGGAAGAGGATCCACCAAAACTGGGACCACCGGAACTGGGATCACCGGAACAACCTCCAGAGTTTTGGAGAAAGCCCTGTGCTCCTCTCAAGCATGCAGGACTGCCACCACAAAACATCCCATCACTGCCCTCCAGGCCGTGTCCGGACTCGGGACCACCAGAGCAGGGATCACCAGAACATAATCCACTGGAACAGAGTCCACCGGAACTGTGTCTCCTGGAACAGGATCCATCGGAACGGGGACCACCGGAATGGAGTCCACCGGAACAGGGATCACCGGAACAGCCTCCAGAGTTTTGGAGAAAGCCTTGTACTCCTCCCAAGCACGCAGGACTGCCACCACGAAAAATCCCATCACAGGCCTCTTGGGTGTGTCCGGACTCGGGACCACCGGAGCAGGGACCACCAGAGTAGGGATCACCAGAGCAGAGTCAACCTGAACATAATCCACCGTAAAATAATCCAGAACTGGGTCTACTGGAACTGGGACCATCGGAACTGGGACCTCCGGAACCGTCACAGAGGGAGCCTTCCTTCTCTTCCTCTGTTTCGAGACCACCAGGACATGATCCACCGGAGCAGAGTGCACCAGAAGAGAGTCCACCGAAACTGGGACCACCGGAACGGAGTCCACCGGAACACGGACCACCGGAATTGGGTTCACCGCAACACGGAACACCGGAACTGGGCCCACCGGAACAGTCGAGGAGGGAGCCTTTCTCCTCCTCCGCCTTGGAACCACTGAACTCGGGATCACCGGAACAGGGAACACTGGAGCTATCCGGACCCTGGTCCTAGGAGGACTGGAGTCCAGCCGGTCCACAAACTCCCAAAAGTCAGGAGTCCCCATCCTCTCGATCTCAGTGGGACTGAGAGGCATGTCCAGGAAGAGGTTGAAGACCTCTGCCTTCTCCGTCTCATTCAGGTACAGGTGATGCACCTTAATGAGGAATTGGTAGGCAAACTCTCTTACACCTGTCCTCTGCTGATGGATGTATCTCGAGTTTACCTGCCGCATAACCTGTAACTGTCTGCTCAATTCCATAATCCCAGGAGAGAAAAACAAAATAAAAACTCCTGCTGCTGAGTCCTCAAAATGGTTGGATCGTTCTGCCACGTGCAATACAAGAGAAACTGGTGCGAGGACTCAAGTGCAGCAAATTAAGATTTATTTATAGAAAATAAACAAACTCAAAACAAAACCCACGAGGGGGCAACATAAACTAGAAATAACAAAACAAACAGAAATGTGACAACGGAAGTCTAGCAGCCATGAGAAGGGTGACCTGGAGATGCTGTAAGGAGCTCTTTGGGAGATGGTGACCACATCACTCTCTCCTCGGATGAGGGCCAGATGGAGAATCTTTAGAGAAAAAACAAAGGCAATGTTTAATAACTCACTCCATATTATCAGACGAGTGTTTGATATTTCCTTTTTGTGAATGAGGCAGGCAAATAATTTAATAATATTCTATACAGTGATAAAGTCTATGTCGATTAGCACTGCATTATAATATACTTAATTATTAAGAAAAAAACAGAGAAAGATTGAAGAACTCAAAATACACAATATCTCGATGCAGTCTTGTGTTTATTGTCTTCATGTTTAATCAGTCGTTTTGATCTTCTTTTTTATCAGCTCAGCTACACATCGCTAGCTTCACATTAGGGATTTCCTGAAAACTACATTTTATTACTTCTCTCTAAGGGAAATGTGGTGTTTCTGCTCGAGGGCGCCCTCTGGCCTCCAGTATGAATGAAACATGAGTGTATTTAGGGCCCAGCAGTGCTCACTCCATCCTATTTTGGATAATAAAACAATAAAAAAACAATACTTCTCTAAATAAATGTATGACAAACCTCATGTTTTTCTCCAGTTTACAGGAGTTTTTTCCCCACAGGGGATGCATAACAGGCTCATACTTCATATTAAAGACAGACTCGTTCTTGATTATGCATACCTCCTGAGAAAAATTAAGAAATTGATATCACAGATTTTTATAAAAATAATAATATATTTTATAATAAATCCTTAGACATTGCTAGTGATTTTTGGTCATAGGCTGCCTGCATGTTAACAGGTAACCCTGCAGTTTTCTGTCAAATAAATTTTCTGTAATATATAAATAACCAAAATTTTATTGTAATTGTAATACTTGTTATATATTGTTTGTTATTACTTGTTATTATTATTTTTTACAAATGAAAAGTGTGTGTCTAATAATAATAATTATTATTAGTAATAATAATTATTATTATTATTAGACACATACTCTTCATTTGTAAAAAATAATAATCACATTTTAAATAGCAAATCGCAATTTTAACCAGAATAATCGCTATTAGATATTTTAACCTAAACCGTGCAGCCCTACCGTCACCTCGCATCTTCACGAAGGTTGCAGTGGCAGCCATACTGGGAAAAGAGCAAACTCCCTGGAGCAGAGGATCTCTTTCTCAGTATGGAGACCTAACAGCACGCCTCAAAGAGGAATATGTTCGCTCCATGTTGAACTGCTTTAATTTACTCAAGAACAGGTCAGCGTTCCCACTGAAATTATTTCAGTAGGTCCTGGGGCATATGGCATCCGCAGCCGCAGTCATGCCGCTCAGAGTCCCGAGATGGGACAATCACCCCGGCCTGTCACCAACTAAAGCAAGTGTCCAGGCTTGCAGTGAACTTCAAGGATGCCTCCACCACCGGTAGGGGTGCCACGTACAACAGGCATGCAGCTTCGGGTGTTTGGACGGGACCCTAGCTTCATTGGCACATCAATTGCCTCGAGTTGTTTGCAGTACCACTTGCGCTGGGCTACTTTTACAAATTGCCACAACTAGGAAAGCATGTACTTGTCTGGATGGACAGCACTGCGCCCATTGTACACATCAACCATAAAGTTGGTCTATGCTCCCGTTACATGTCGCAACTCGCTCGCCATCTCCTTCTATGAAGTCAGAAGTATCTGAGGTCGATTTGTGCCATTCACATACCGGGCGTGCTCAATCGTGCACCGACAAGCTCTCATGACAGCCTGTGCTTTCAGAAGAATTGGCACCATCCCCAGGCGGTCCAACTGATCTGGAGACGCTTCAGGCTTGCACAGGTAGACCGGTTTGCCAATCCGGGTGCAGAGAGCCAACTGTGTTTACTAGGATACTCTGAGAGACTGGCTTCTTTTTTTTATTTTTTACATTATTTAGCCTGAATATGCCCAACAGATGTGAAACAGAGCTCATTTCAGTATTCGTGGACTATATGTGCGCACACTAAACTTTCCACACAGCATGTGAGTAATTAATTGAATTCCCTTTTACGTCATATTGTGCTTGAATTTTTAAATGGGTAAACTTTCGTGATAATGCAGCACTGGCCCGCCACCTGTCCCGAGTGTTGTTCACTTACATGTTCTCACAATATTGTATTGTTAGAATTCATAAAAATGCTACCGGCCAACTGGATATTTGACACAATTGCATATGCGTGCCAACAACGATTTTTACTCTCATTTGGAGCTTGGTGTTAATTTCAGGCTCTGGTCCCAACTATGGAGGCCATCCAAAGCACTGTGGTCAATGTATAATCCATCCAGTGCTTCTGCTCATCTCACCTCAGTCCCTTGAACCTGTGGCTCTGCCTTGGCCCTCTAGATTAGTGGTGTTTTTCCTGGGTCTCCGCAACTCTGTCTACCCCAGCTCTACCTTGGTCAGTCTGTCCCTGGACCCAACGCAGACGCTTCACACGGGCCCCTCCCTCCGTAGGCTCCAACGGGGGCTCTTTCTCTCCATGGTCACCTCCTCCACCGTCAGTACCACTGTGGACTCTTCCTCCACCAGTTCCTCCATGGACTTTTTTGCTCGAGGGTCTTCCCACCACTTTGGTGTCTTTTTGTTTATGGCACCTTTGAGTTGTTTTGAGCCGAAAGAGTGTGGAGCCAAGCTGGAGCCAACTGGTCACACTGCAAAAAATGCTATTCTTACTTAATCATTTTTTCTTGTTTCCAGTTCAAATATCTAAACATTCTTAAATCAAGATTAATTTACAAGATTAAGTAAAATGACATGATATTTTTTCTTGTTTTCTTGAAAATAAAATTAAAATGCAGTGGGTTTTTGCTTAAAATAAGCAAAATAATCTGCCAATGGGGCAGAATAAAAATAATCTTGTTTCTGAATGAAATCTTGTTTCTTGCTCCTGTCCCAATCAGAAATAAGATTATTTTTCTCACCCCATTGGCAGATAATTGTGCTTGTTTTAATCAAAAACTCAATTCATTTTTATATTTTTCCCCAGAAAACAAGAAAAAATATCTCATGCCATTTTACTTATCTAGTAAATTCATCTTGATTTACGAATTTTGTGATATTTGGACTGGAAACAAGAAAATAATACTAAGGAGAGCATTTTTTGCAGTGCAACAGGTAGAGAAGGGGAATCTGTAAACAAAAACTAGTCTGGTTTCTGTTCCTCTGTTATATGCTGCAATTAGATCCTCATCTCCAGTGTTAATTTTGACAGCAAATTTTGATTTAGTTTTAGTCAGTCTTTTGAATAAAATGCCATTTATTTTAGTCATATTTTAGTCACCTGAATTGTTTTAATTTTAATCTAACATCATAAGATTTACGATTGAACTTAACTCCTTTGAGTTTTGTTCTATTGCAATGCATTAATTGAGCCTTTAAGCATTACGTAACTGACTGTTTGAATACATGTCAAAACTGACATTGACATAATTGTGTTTTTGACCATTCAAGTGCAAAATTACACAAATTTGTTTTTTAAAAACATCTATATAGTTTTAATAATTTTGTAGTTCTGTTTTAGTTAGTATATCAGGTTAAGCTAAAGCTTCAAATATTTTTTTTTTTTTCAATTAAGATGTTTTAATGGTTTTAGTAAACTATATTTTATTGATTAATGTGTCAAATAATGTTCTTAGTCTTTCCTCCTGACTATGAATTAAATAGGAATAAAATTAAATAGTTTATTGTGTAACCAAAAACATGTATATATGATGCATGACTTTTAATTATAAACAAGCTCCACAAACACAATGACTCTTATTTTGAAATGTATGTGCCTTACTATTGCAGTTGCCTTTTCAAGATTAGATGAGGGAAATATAATATGCATTGTTACAACCCTTTAAAACATAATTATTCCTCAGCATTAGGTAAACAATTACTGTACCTGGCATAAATGTGTCCTATTCATTGATTGCACTCGGTCTGAATCGCTGTCGCGTCAGCCTGTAGAATACACAACAGCGCCACCTTTTCCCGGAGCACGTTACAACTCAAAAAATCAGAACTGACTGGATCTCTTCCCTAGTCCTCCCTCCCATTTTAGTTTTTTATTTGTTGATGAAAACGACAGAAGTTTTTTATTTAGTTATCGTCTCGTATTAGTCTATAAAAAAATGGTGGCGAAAATAACAACACAATTATTCGTCAGTGAAATTAACACTGCTCATCTCTTCTTTTTTGACCACAATGTGATAGCTTGCCCTTTAATTCTATAATTTAAATTTATGTGATATAATACAGCTAAAATTGAGATTGATGAATTTGATTAGGATAATGGGTAACACTTTTAAAATGTTATAACTAATTTATAATTTATTAGTTAATGATGAACTAATCATTTTCAAAACATGTCTATATGTTCATATTAATAATAAATAAATATTTAAGTTATTTAAAAAAGTAAATAAATCAGATCAAAATCAGAAACAGATCATTGGTAAATGGTTAAGTTATTAGTTGAAAATATATTATTAATCACTTATAAATCACTGAATATTTATCAAAATTGGTTTAGTATTATCTCAATGGTTAATCATAAACAAATGCCATCAATAAACAATCAGTGTATAATTCTGTAAAGTTGAAAGCTGGTCTGTTCAAAAGCACAAACATACAGGTATGCTAAAGCTGTATTTTTAAGAAGAGTAATTTATTTGATTTCAAATGGATAAACATTTATAAACGACTTACTGTCAGGAGATTATCAAATGATTTACAATTTTTTTTTAACACATTAAATCATTAGCATACCACTTATTAATCATTGATAGATGTATAGTCATATACCAAATATGCTGAACAGTTTTGTTTATGATTTGTGCATCATTAAATAATAACGTAATCACATAACCGAACATTATTGTGAAGTGTTGCCGGATAATGATTTTGAAAAATATTTCTTATTAGACAGACGTTGGTATATTACCAACCTTTAGATTTTATTGATACATGTGAAAGGATCACTTTCATGGTTTCTGGACATTTTTTTTTTGTTTGTTTTGTTCCCAACAGAACATTTATGTTATTTTGTTGTTGCTGTCATTCTTTTTTTTAAATATATAATTTCAAATTAACTAAATATTCGCAGTCTTTCTAATAAAATTTTATTCTAATACATATTCTAATACATAATAGCAATGGCAAAACATCTCTAACATGACATAATGAGAAGTGCTGGGTTGAGGAGAGCCACTCAAATCTGGTTGGAGTATGGAGGTGATGAGCTCTGATTTCTGTTTCCTGTAGAGTTTCCAGTCTCTCTCAGCTCCTCCTAAATCTACAGACGTCAATGACAATCCCTTCAGTTCTCTCTCCTCTTTTGATGGCGTGAGAGAATCTGTCCGTCAGCTGAGACACACACTGGAGGATTTCTTCAAAGAGGAGCTGAAGAAGATCTCTGACAGAGGTAAAGTCCTATGGTCTCATGTATAAAACTTTACATAGATTTCATCCTAAAAGTGTGTATATGTACAGAGGGCAGATTATGAGTATGCACAAAAGTTTTCAGATTGATAAAAACACATGTATGCCCGAATCTGCCAAGTCAGCAGAAAACATCTCAGGTTACGCCTGTAACCATAAGTATTCCCTGGTGCCTCTGGCTCTTTCAGCAGAAAGCAAAAATGGTTCAGGAATGAATTAAAGAGCACAATGAGTTTGAGGTGTTGACTTGGCCTCCAAATTCCCCAGATCTCCATCCAATCGAGCATCTGTGGGATGTGCTGAACAAACAAGTCCGATCCATGGAGGCCCCACCTCGCAACTTATGGGAATTAAAGGATCAGCTGCTAACATCTTGGTTCCAGATACCACAGCACACCTTCAGGGGTCGAGTGGAGTCCAAGCCTTTTGGGCTGTTTTGACAGCAAATCAACAGAATATTAGGAAGGTGGTCATAATGTTATGCCTGTTCGGTGTATATACACCGAACAAAATTATAAACGCAACACTTTTGTTTTTGCCCCCATTATTCATGAGCTGAACAAAATCTAAGAGTTTTTCTATGTACACCAAAAGGCCTATTTCTCTCAAATATTGTTCACTAATCTGTGTTAGTGAGCACTTCTCCTTTGCCGAGATAATCCATCCTCCTCACAGGTGTGGCATATCAAGATGCTGATTAGACAGCATGATTATTGCACAGGTGTGTCTTAGGCTGGCCACAATAAAAGGCCACTCTAAAATATGCAGTTTTCACACAGCACAATGCCACAGATGTCACAAGTTTTGAGAGAGCGTGCGATTGGCATGCGGACTGCAGGAGTGTTCACCAGAGCTGTTGCCTGTAAATTGAATATTCATTTCACTACCATAAGCCGTCTCAGTACATCCAACTGACCTCACAACCGCAGACCATGTGTAATCACACCAGCCCATGACCTCCACATTCAACATCTTCACCTCCAAGATTGTCTGAGACCAGCCACCCGGACAGCTGCTGCAACAATCGGTTTGAATAACCAAATAATTTCTGCACAAACTGTCAGAAACTGTCTAAGGGAAGCTCACCTGCATGCTCGTTATCCACATCGGGGTCTCAACCTGAGTGCAGTTCGTCTTCTTAACCTACTTGAGTGGGCAAATGCTCACATTCGATGGCATCTGGCACTTTGGAGAGGTGTTCTCTTCACAGATGAATCCCGGTTTTCACTGTACAGGGCAGATGGCAGACTGCATATATACTGCCGTGTGGATGAGCGGTTTGCTGATGTCAAAGTTGTGTATGAAGTTGCCCATGGTGGCGGTGGGGTTATGGCATGGGCAGGCATATGTTAAGGACAACGTATACTGCGCATTCAAAATGCCATCAGTAAAACACTCCTGAGATACCATGACGAGATTCTGAGGCCCATTGTTGTGCCATTCATCCACCACCATCACCTCATGTTGCAGCATGATAATGCACGGCCCCCTGCAAGGATCTGTACACAATTTCTGGAAGCATCCCAGTTCTTGCATGGCCAGCATACTTACCGGACATGTCACCCATTGAGCATGTTTGGGATGCTCTGGATCTGTGTATACAACAGCGTATTCCAGTTCCTGCCAATATCCAGCAATTCCACACAGCCATTGAAGGACCAACTCAATGAGAAGGAGATGTGTTGCACTGCGTGAGGCAAATGGTGGTTACACCAGATACTGACTGGTTTTCCCCCTCTCCCCAACCCAGAGTACTCCCCTCTTATCTGATTAGGATAGTTAACCAAGCCAGTGTGAGGAGACAGGGGATGCAGGAAACTGTCAAGGAACCTACAAACATTATGTTACAAGAGAAACGACATTTCATTTAAATGCTCTTTGCTCTTTTTCCGACCAAAGACTTTCAATTCTCATTCAACACACACACACGCACACACGCATGGGCTTGATCTCGTACTGATTGGATAGGCTATTTGAATGAGTTGAACTTTGTTTACTCATTCATATTTACAACAACATATTTTTAACAGGATCTTTCACGCAACATTTGTCATCCGCTGGTACGATAACTGAAAATCATGTTGGTAAGTAACACTTTTTTCATAATTGTGTTACATCATGCAAGTGTTTTGTATATCCTGATTTTTCACTATTTTTAGCATTACCAGATGTGAATGAATTGTCTGTGAATGATCATAATTTTGAGGAAGGGTTAGAATTCATCCGGGACGAGACTTGTAAGTATTCTCTCTTTCTCTAATAAAAAGATTTTATGGTTGATAATGACTCTAAACTAAATAATGTATGTGCTCTTCAGCTGGTGAGCCACTACTGGTTGGAGAGATTTTCCTGTCTGATCATGGTGAGTGGGCTATACCTAAGCACAATTAGGTTTTTGTTATTGTGTTGAAAGGTTTTCTACAGTTTATAACTGATGTGACGGTGAGGAAATTTTCGACATGTGCCAACAACGGTAATACCGGTATCACCGGCGGGGGCTTTTAAATCACTAATTCTATCTAAACCAAAAATAGGATACATACATTTAAAACGGAGCAGAGCAAAGCGAGTGGTTTCAATGCATGAAAGTTAAGCTTCCATAGCAATGAACTGAAAATGCGCCAGTGCACACACACCGTGAATGACAGTTCGGCCGTAAATGCGCGTTCTGCGCAGCCGTGAATGAATGACGGTTCGGCCGTGCACATTTTTGTTTTGGATTAGAATTAGCGCCAATTCGGGGGCAGGTTGCTTGCATTGTGGGTTCATTAGCCTATTATTCTTAATGAAAAACACAGCAAGAAAACAGTACAATGACAAACTCACTTTAAATAGCCACTTTTACATTTCGCTTTGAAACCAAATCTTTTGTGATCATCTCAGTCAGCTCCTCATAGAGGTCTGCGCGGGACTGTTTTTTAAGTCCCGCTCCCGCCGGGATTATATTCCGCACCCACCCGTTCCCGATATATATACACTCTTTGTTCACCCGCTGTCCGCTTAGAATAATTTTCCTCCCGACCCGACCATCCCGCTAAATTTAGATCTCGCTTCCAGAATTTCACATTTAAATTTCCACAGAGAAAATAAAAATTTAGTCTGCATAAATTTAACATTTTGACTGCTGAATGGGAACACTTTTAGGCATTTATCACATTGCGCAAAGGATTTTTTTTCCTTCTGCATCTGACTGATGAAAACGACTCCCATCAGACTTGCCTGACGTAGGTTTCTCTGCAGTAACTGAGCATTTTCCAGTCCTTTGAGGACACTGCATCCACACTTTGCTCTGCCATATTCTGCTCTGCCAGTCATCAACAACCTGCCTGTTCTTTCTGAGGGCCGTATATTAACCACCAGTAGCCTATAGACTGCTCTGGGGACCGTTATGCACACGCAAATACAATGCATGACGCAGAAAGAACTGGTCAATGCTTGCAGCGCGTGCACAACGGTCCTGAGTGCAGGCTGTATAGCGGGTGGTCTATAAGATTACGTAGAGCAAAGATATGCTGTTCTGAAAGGAAGTCGGGAACGTGATATTGAATGACCGACCGCTCCCGTTCAAATTACACCAGAGTTACCGACCACTACCGTGTTGTAGTCGGAAATGTAATCCCGCGGCGCAAAATATCTGGTCGGGTCAGCCGCGGGAATGCAGACCTCTAGCTCCTCACTCTCGTGATGAATGAAATCCAAATCCTGCTGCTGGTCTGTGCTGCGGATCATGCTTTATTAAGCAGACACGTTCCGTTTTTATTTGTATTGTCTGTTTTCTTTATGTTACACCCAGTTCAACAGTGAAGGGACATGACACAACGGAATAAACCCAAGCAAAATATTTATTAAACTAAATAACAAGGAAAAGTCAATATCAGTGAGTCAATCAGTATGATTTGCTCGTGAAGTGATGCAACAAATAAAACAATGACCATGCCAATGAATGTAAAATAAAACACAATATAACATAAGAGCGCGGTAGTGGCAAACTGCTCCAAAACAAGCGCTGAGCAGGGCTGCGAGATCAAAATTATGACATGATGTAAATTTGTTCTCACAGCCCTGGTTTGGGAGTTTTCGCAGCTTTTTCTCGACACATTGTCTAAGCAGAACTTTTTTCTTGTGGGTGCCTGAGAACTATTCTGTGATTGGTCAGAGTTTTAAAGTAGGGGCGGGGTTTAGCGGAGAAACTGAGATGTTCGGCACCTGCTTTTCTCGTGAAGTATGGGATGTCCTGGCCAGAAAGAACTTCTTGCCACCTCGATAAAACGAAAAAAATGATTTGTTCTTGTGGAGTATGAACCAAACTTAACTCAGATCCTGTGACGGGCAACAGGTGCACTAAATTCCCACACTAATCACAAGACCTACAACGAAAACATTTTTTTATTATTATTAAAAAAATCTAAACGACGGTGGGGGCAGTGCCACACTGGGCAAGTGATGTAACCGGTGTTGAGTCTGATAAGACCAGCATCACGACTATCGTAGCAAGCCTAGTTCATAACATATGCTTACAATACTTCAGGAGAATCAGGAGAATCTCAGGAAAATCAGATGTATCTCCTGTCGTGGAATCCGAGTACTCTCCAAACAGCGTCACTGAAAGCTCCACCTCCTGTGTACAAAGACTCCTATCGTATCACATTTCTAAGCCGACGGAGATGTTAATGAATGCACCTCGTCCACATCCGTACACGGGCATACGATGCATGGAGCAACCCAGCAGTTCACGTTTAAGGATGTCTGAATATAACTGTAAGATGCTAAACAGCATCTGGCTTATTATAATTTGTATCTAACACAGACAATAATTTTTTTTTTTTCTCCCCAGAACAAGATTTCGTGGATAGAGCGCTAGATCTTTTTAATGGATGTCAGTTGGATGAGTCCTTTTTCGATTTTGACATGTCCAGCTTGGATGAGAGCAACCCAGGTCCTCCGATCGATCTGCAAACTCTCTTAAACGAACAAGGCATATCAGGACTTAATTACGGGATGAGAAACAATGATGAGGCCAACCTTAACTCTGAAAGAATATTAAACCTGGAGGGACTGCCTTTAATGTATCAAGAGACAGAGGAAATCACACACGGTCCACAAATGACCCTGCAAAACATTATTTGATACTAGCCACAGCACACAACGGCACTGAGCCATAATTATATTGTAAACAATTATTTCTGATGTTTTGTTTTGCTATTATTATGTTTGCTGCATTCGTTGCCATTTCTTTTTTTTTGTAGAGAATTATTATTTTGACATGTTTTATTTTCCTTGTTGCATTATTGATATCATATGTATTGTATTTTGTAATGGTTTGATACTGTCTGATATTATTTCTTCTTCTTGTTCTAAGTGAGATACATAACGCTTAAAAATAAAAAGAACACATACAAAATGGCCTCTAAAAGATGTCACGCTGATTTACATAACAGTCAGACAGATAATGATGATGATGAACAGACGGTGTTAAAACCTAGAACTCATTTTGAAAGTAATAGCGATCAGCTACATATTATGATAACCAGCTATAAATGTTAATACCAGATATGCTTAACCGAAAAATGTGTGAATTATCTAGTTAACATTTTTAATCGATTGACAGCACTAAAAGAAAGTTTACATTAAAAATATATTATGCATATCACTATCTATTTACCTTTTGTATTTATTGCATATTGTATATATTGTATGTTCAGGGATGACAGATTGATAAGCAGATATGCTATTTATGACTGGATGTAACTTTTGATACTTTGCGGTAAAAGTGGCTCTCCTATTGATTTTGTCCTATCAGTGTGGCTCTCCTGATAACAATACCGAAGACCCTTAACCCTTTCATGCATTAATTATTTCCCCTGTGTTTTTATTGTTCTTAGGACATGAAAAACAATATTTGAAAAAAATTATTAATAATAATTTCTAATAATAGAGATTTTCAGATGTCCATTATTTAAGTCCACTTATGGTTTAAACTGAAGATAAACTATATTAAACATAATACAATAATAACACAGCAAAATTGTGTGTATTTAACAAACCAATCAATAAAATTGTATGAAATCACTTAAAAATATATTCAAAAATATAGATGTGAAATATTGCAAACGCAATTGAACTACATAAAAATGTGCGTATCTTTGCTATCTGAACATGAGGATGTGATTCCATTAGCGATATCTACAACCTGTCAAGGTACAACTGTGGAAACCCAACTCAGATGCTCCCTCCAGTGTACCAGAGTATGTCCATTTAGCCTTATTAGCTGATATTTCTGATTATGTTCAAGACGGACACATTTCTACCATAGCTCTCCTCTGAGGAAACCTAGTGATCAGGTGTTTTCAAACTCATTTGAAATGAGCAGTGTTGGTAATAGGGGTGGGAATCACAGGTCAACACACGATACGATAATATCGCGATACCAGCGATTCTGTGACAGACCATATATTGCAAGAAAATCACTCACGATATATCACGATATCATTTTGTAAATGGAAAAAAGCATCAAAAAAAGTCATATGATCATGTATTTCATTATTAAAACTAAATAATTTAATATTTTTTGAGATATAGCAATAAAGTACAGTAAGTGCATATAAAGCCATCAAACAGACATGAGAGAACAGTTTTCTGTGACTAAATGATTTATTACAAAGAAAGGTCACTTTCTCTAACTTATTCATAGCAGCAACATTTCATATTTGGAAATTGCAAAATGCACACATTACTAAAAATAAAAAAAACACCCAGTATAAAACCTTATATAATAAAGTATGGTCACATCTGAGTACCAAGCGTGTTAACCAATCAGGAGCCTGCTTGCTGCTGTCACGTGGTCAAGTGCTGAGAAACCCTGCATAATTAAAAACACTGATATTTTGTCACTAAATGTAGTTTTAATGCTTTTCAGTTGATAATGTAGTTGTTTAAAGCGAAAATATGTGGTTTATTTATAAAGACAGCGCCTATTTAAAAAGAAAAAAATCTTTCGGTTTTTGGAGTTGTGAGCTCCAGGCGATCAGCGGGCGCTCAGCGCTCGTTAACCCCGGCGAGCAGCCTCTCCTCGGCCAGTCCCTCTGGCGTTTGCCGCTGGCTCGGATGTCTCTGTAGTGGTTAAACATGACATATAATTCCTCTTGTGTACATCTAATGGGCGATCTTTGGTCTAATGAATCTATCGAAGCCTACCAAATCATTTTGACTGAGGGCAAAGTGAAGTTTCATAACTTTAAACATATTTCTTTGCAGTGAAGAAAATCCAGGTAGTGCGTTGGCTGAACCACATTTATGTGGCTGTTAATGCATAAAAGAGTGGTCTTTTATGACATTTTCCTCCTGGAGCACCTTGAACGCGCGTCTATTTCGCTTCAAATGGATTCAAAATGTTCACACGTCAAACTAGACGCGATGTTGACGCTGTATTCGCGTTTGGTGAAGCGCCACCACATGAAGTCTGGAAGCGGTAAACAGCCACAATGTATATATACATTTAAATATTCTAATAAAATATCGATATTTGGCGACAGCGTATCGATAACGTCTCGTGGCTGGAAATATCGCGATAAATTGGCATATTGATTTTTTGTCCCACCCCTAGTTGGTAACATGCATTACGCAATCAGATTACATTTTGATGTAAGGAGTAAAGTAATGCATTACATGTACCGTGCATTACGTCATAAAATTACTTTTTAATGTAACAAGAAAACTAATGAATTACACAATAACTACACAATACACATAATGAAAGTCACATACATTATGTAATTACATTACTTTTTTATGTTAATGCAACTTGCATTCTAATTACACTAATAAATGTATTTAGAGTCAAAAAGTTACTGCAGTGAAGATATTGTTTCAAAAACAATAGTCACAATATTAGTATGAATTGTAGCTGAAATATAGCTATTGATGCATAATGTCTACTATAGTGGACAGATGATTATTGCTTGATGCTTTTTACATGCAAGAGTCTCTTAGGATAGAAGGAATGGATGGATATTCCGGAGCAACTTGGCATTTCTGACTGGCCATTGTACATTTTGGTTTGGAGGGGGAAAAAAATCGATATGCAATGGCTTGCCACTTGGTGGCAATGTATAGGATGATGCACAAGGGTCCACTGTAGAGGTTGATGTGCAACTGTAGCCCTATTCGGACTGGATTAGTTTAACATGGGGATGTGGGGGTAAAGTAGTTATTACCAGAGGTTCTCTGTGATTTTAGTAATTTTATCTCTCTTTCCTCCCTCCCTCCTCTGTGTTGTTTATTTTGTGTATATTTGTTGTCTAGTCATGACAAGGCCCAAATTCAGGCCCTGCCCTTCTTGCCAGACTCCCAATCAGGCAAGCAGGAAAGCTTGTCATGTCTGTTTTGCAAGCCTGTCCACCAAAAAGAAAAAGAAAGAAAACGTTGTGTCACTGGATAGCCAGTGGGGGAAATCTGTCCTTAAAAGCAGAAATGCTGCTGGAAAGCCTTTTTGTGCAAAAGATAGTCCTGGCTACAAACACAGCAGATCATGATCTGCCCACGACATTCACCTCATACCAGTGGGTGTTAATCAAGAACGTTCTCTCATCTCGCCCCCTTTGAGCAGCTAACAAAAGAGATAAGCTCATCTGATGCATCTGTGGTAGATGTTATTCCTTTACTTGCAGCACTAAAGCGTCTTTTAAACGAAGAGGCTGAAACAGACCACGGAGAGAAAGCGCTCTTAGAGGCTGTCTAACATGATTTAGTCAGGCGGACTCTGAACCCCTGTACTGCACCGCGATTAGAGCCACAAAATAAAGATTATTATTTGGATGTGGAGAAAAAGCTGCACACACGAGAAATGATTCAGGCCGTGTTGGATTTGGGAAAGCCGCTTGGGAATGCACAGCGCAGGAGATGGAAACAGCAGAGAGAAAACGGGCTCGTACTACAGATGAGATCCTCCAAGAGAATAACCCATATGCAAGTACAAGCTGAAGTCCCTTATTGAATACATAGATTGCATATATTGAATTATTTACATAAAACAATTCACCATACACACCAAGCAAACAAACTCAGACTTTAAATGATCACACAAAAAGTAATGGTGTGAGTGGATGAGTGTGAAACGTCCCATCAAGATGTCTGCTACCACAGCTCTCAACGAACCCAACGGCGGAGCACAGCTGACTTTTTCACATTTGAACTTTTCAAAGTCTACGGTTATAACGCCACAGCAGTAATAAGACAGCAAAGTTGTGGTAAAAGTATTATTCTGGTTGAGAAGCAAAAAAGGAAGGCTATTTTGAAACATTCCATCACCCATATTTATTCCTGTTTTAATCAAGTTTTAATGATATGCACATCTGTATGTCCTCCAAGAGATTGCCATCTACAACAACATCCTGACAGGAGGATAAGAACTCATAGTTAAAGGTACACTATGTAACATTTTTTGTTCAAAATACACAAAATTGATATAACGAGTGAGTGTATCATCCAAACCATGTTTTTGTCTTAGATAAGCCCAGGCCTGCATGAATCGTCATATACATAAACATAAAGAAGCATCTCCGGCTACAGTGTTCTTCAGCAAGACTCACGCAAAAAATTACACAAATAACCCTTTTTTATATATACTTTATTCGGACACATTATACTGTATTAAGCAATAGTTTGTTAAAAAAAAATGGTCTATCCAGTTTCAGGTTTACTGATGATTAAATGATTCCTTCTTAGCTCTAGAAATAAAATTATGAAATATTATCTAGTCTTGAATAGTTACTGTTTACACATTTGAGTCTAAAATCTGTAATTAAAACAAACAAACAAAAAAAGTATTATTATCTGATCAAGTAACTTCTTTCTGTGCTGTCATGTTCTATTTTCAATGAAAGGACGTTAGAGATAATGGACAGAACAATAATTGGGAAAACCCATGTGTCCCATAAAAGCCCTCCGCACAACTGCACAACCTCAACTCTGTCCTCTGTGGGTTTTAATATTCATATTGATTTACATTCGCTGTATTGTGGAGGAATTTCTGCAGGAGGCTGATACATGGACAGGTTGCTGACTGCAGAAATCTGCAAGAAAAAAAGTTATGATCAGCTCTCATTATCAAAATTCATTATTTATTGATAATATATTAAACAGTAATTGCACTAAGTACTGAATACCTTACATATATGCAGTAAATGTACACTTAATCCAAATAATTAAAATGTTTAAGTATTAAAGTCCAATGAAAGGGTTATTTCACTACAGAACAAAAAATCCTGATAATTATCTTAGCCCCATGTCATCCAAGATGTTCATGCCTTTCTTTCTTCAGTCAAAAATGAAAAATAAAATAAAAAACTGAATTGGGTAATTCATTTATAAACCTAAATGAATAGATTGGAGTCATGGAGGCACATCACAGATTACAGAACCCATTGGTTCCCGATATAGTCCACTATATGGAGAAAAATCCTGGAATGTTTTCCTCAATAAATGAATTAATTTCTTGATTACTTTTCGACTGAAGGAAGAAAGACATGAACATCTTGGATGACATGGGTGTCACGTATCTTTCGCCTGCTGTCACCACCAGAGGTCACCTGTCACCATTAAGACTTTTTCACTGCGCACACAAGCTGTGTCTCATTTCATTTATATCGAAGGCTGCGTCATCTGGAGGACACGTCCTGTGAAGGATGCAGTATAAACGAGACGTCCTTCGTAGGACACACAGACAGGAAGTATCACGTTGCTTTGCAAACACATTCACAGCGTTGTTGCGCTCTCACACCAGATATATGAATGAAAATGATTTATTAACTATGACTATGAACTGTTTCTTGCCTTGACAGCAATGTACTGTTCTACACGTTTAAAAAGCACTAAACACTTGTGATCCTGTTTACCACAATTCCCTCCACATGAAAAAATACTATAGTATATTATAGTAAAATTACTCTAGTAAATACTATAGTGTTTTTGAAACATATTATAGTAAATTTGTTAGCCTGGCGTGGCCATACTCAATTCTAGTCAGAGTCTGGTACCGCACCATTGGGCTTTGATTATGGGGCGTGTTTCAACCGAGCCAGGAAAGACCTCAACTGGATAGACCCACAACCAGTCAGAGCAACGGAGCGACGCGTAACGTTAGTTATCAAATGTCAGCAGAACTCAACTGCACTGTGTTGCCAAGTCCGTGTTTTTCTCCATGTCCGCGGGTTGAAGTGACCCCAATTATGTGATTATATAAACCCAGGAATGTGAATTTTAGCAGGCAACCTTGCCAAAATAACATATTTTGCCAACCAAACGCCATTTTTTTCAGAAGAACCCCCCGGAAAGTTATTGTTTTGGGCTATAGTTTTGAGTAGCAATTGTGCGCGACATTGCAAAAAAACTTGGCAACCCTGTCTGCACGCGCGCTGGATTAAGTAACCTTAGAAGAAAAAGATGAGTGTAAACGATCTTTGCCACTAAAGAATTTAAGGATACACAGAGCACTTACCAACACGATCATCGTTTCTGAGAGAAATAGTGAAGGTGAATGCATATACGAACAAGTTCTCCGTTTAGGATAAGAGCAAATTCAACCCAAAGCACCTTTGATGACGTGGATGATTACGTTACTGTTGATCATCTGTCCATCATCGTCTAAAGCCCGCCCTGATGATTTCATTGGTCCGAACAGTTTCTGTTCAGGCATAATAACTCCTCTATGGAGCGAGGCCAGACCGAATTGCCAGAGCAAAAAATGTTGTGGGCGGGGCTAAATTCGGCTGGCATCCAGGCTAGTAAATTGTAGTATATTATAGTATTTACTACACTTTGTTAATTTACTATAGTACGGTTCAAAAACACTATAGTATTTACTAGAGTAATTTTACTATAATATAGTATTTTTTCATGTGGGCCTGTTTGAGCTAATACAGCCTAAAACTAACACAATCTTCTCTTGCATGTATATTTGCCGGCGCTGGCAATATTATTTATTATATTTGCAATTGCAATAGTATTTATATTTTTTCAAATAATAAAAAAATATGACGGTTGTTAACGGTAGCGCAAAGAATTGTGGGTTATTTGCAGCAGTGAAGGATACACCTCATGCACACTCTGAATTCCTGTGAAAGAAGGGCGCATTCGGAGTGTCCTACTCACTTTTCTGAAACGACCTCCGGAGGACGCAGGCTTTCGAAATGAGACACAGCTACAGAGTTACCCTGGACTACAATTTCCCATGTTCCATGGCTTTAATTATTTCCGCACCTGGTGTCAATCACAAGGACTATAAAACACTGATGCACAAGCTCACCGATCGCCAAATATTGTTAGTGTATAACCCTGTCTAGCTGATAGCATCTTTACGGAGCCAATCCCAGTGTTCCTGGTCTAGTCTTACTTTTGCTTGCTCTGCCTGCTGTGGACTCTTGCTTGTCTCGGGTTACCTCTCTCGTCTCGCTCTGTTCAGATACTGTTTGCCTCATGCCTGGACTTTAGCCTGGCTACTTTATTACCCTCTTGCTTTGTCCACTGGATAACGTTCTCCGTTTGTTGACCCTCACCTGACCCTGGAATGCTCTTTGTCTCTTTCTCCGATATCTGACCTGTTTGCTTTTATTTGACCCCTGCCTGTTATGAATACATTATTTGTAAATAAAGGCGTTGCATATGGATCTGAACGCCTCTCGTCTCAGTCCCTCCCTAACAATGGGTGTGAGTAAATTATCAGTACATTTTAATTCTGGAGTAACTAATCCTTTAAACTGGGCTAACAAGCTTCTCTTACCTCTGAGTTGTTAAGATCAGGGAAATGATTGTTCCTAAAATCACACGGTTGTGCAGTTACAACTTGTGGAACAAACGGCACCTGTAGAAAAAAAATACACATGTAAAGGTTTATGCCTTCTTATTGTGAAACGCCACGCATGCGGTGACACTGGCAGACAGTTTCAGTATTTACAGGTTTACAGACATCAATGTACTTCAGATGGAGTAGAAAAAAGCAAAAGACAGAAATCTTTCTGAAATGACCTGGTGTGGAAACTTACGCCTTCATCTGAATACTTTCATGATCGAGCTCAGGCCTGAAGTATAACCCAGTAACCTGAACGGAATATTTCACATGTGGTCTAGGAAATTTGTTCACGCTTTTATACGACATTTGTGCAATGCAGTGTTTAACGGTGGAAATGTTAGGCTAATAAACCCAATTACTAGCTAGGAAAGAACAACTTAAACAATTATTGGGGACATTGGAGACACAAATCATTATGATCATGTGAAAATGGGGTACATCTATGCATGTAAAACCATGTGACATTAAAGATGATTAACATTTTATGCAGTATTTTTTCACAGGGACATACAATCCACCAACGATAGGAATCTCTCAGTTGGGCATGTCCTGATTTAGCCGCGTTAGGCATGTTCCTGGGTCAACATTCCTGTCTGAAAATGTAATCATAACCCAATCCCTACCCCAAACATAACCCTACCCATAATCTCTTCCCTAAAGTCAAAAAGACAGGATAGGCGAATAACACTGATGTAGAAGCACCAAACCCTGTCTGTAAGCCTAAACATGATATAAACTGAAAACTTGTCCCTCAAATCTGATTGGTTGATTGTAATGATGTTCCAGGATCTAGGAACATGCTGCGCTTGGTGAAATCAGGTTCTGCAGTCAGTTGCGCTGCATGTTTCTGAGTGAAGCGATGTACTGTGTTCATGTGCACGTGTGCAGCTTAAATGCATAATGCTGTTTCATGCATACTGAGCTTTTTACACTGTTAAATACTTGGATACCTATGCATTTGATGGAGTACTTCTGTGCCAAAAATACTTCTTCCAGTTTCTCACAAGTTTCGTAAAGTTTTTTTCGAGTACGTGTCTGTGTGACGGAAACAAAGGGCGGAATTTCCTTGTTCGGGCTCGCGACCAGAGCTACAGTATATAGCAAATTCTATAGGGACGTTAAACACAAAGCGTGCTTTCAAATGCGCAACTATTGCATTGTTTTTATATGTAAACACTAGTCTGATGTGCAAAACCGTTCCGCTTGCAACTGCTGACGTTCAGTCGCATACAATAGTCTATAAACCAAATAATGTCCTCATAAACCATGAGTAAACACACAAATGTTGTAAAACTTGTGCATGACAAGCCGCTAAGCAAATATATACAGTTACAGAACATACCACGTTTAAGGATGTCACAGCTTTCAGACGCTCTCAACACAACAGTGCCACGCACTCGTGAATCTTTAGCGCCGCCCTACTCTGTACAGCGTATCTTTCTTTTAGAAATATAATAAAAAAGGTACTCAAGATTGACATGAGATTGACTGAAACTGAGCATTTCACGCCTCCTCTAAAATACTGCGATTTTGGAGGGGCTCAGTTCACAGTGAATGCTGCTTCTCACCAACTCCATCTCTGCAAGTGCTACGAGTTTAACATTTGGGAACGCAATGCATGTTAAGATCACTTTATTTACATTCATATTGTTTCCAACATTTTGTGGACAGAAGTTTTAAGCTTGAGAATTTTGCATGTTAAAAGCTCGAGGGTTTGAACATTTGAAAGTGAAAATTTAAGAAAGGAATACTTGCATTGTAACTTTTCTTAATGTTTTATTATGTAAAGCGTGAACCCTGAAATGTGAAGTGTGTAAAGACCCTTAAAGTAAACTTTTTCCATTATATGTACATTTCTGAGGAGTTGAGCTGACAAAAGGTTTGGGAACCCCTGATTTGATGTATCACTCACCTGAGGAGGATAACAGCAGCAGACGGCTTTACAGGCAAATGCTGACAGACAGATGGAGATGATAAACTCAAGGATGTTAAATACCAGTGATACACTACTGATTCCCCAAAAGAGAGTCTGAGAATAATAAATTAAAAACTATGATAATATGATGACACTGTATGCTCAGGCAATGCTTGGGGTTCATATGGTAATACATTTATAGGTCAAACCAGAGTAAATTTATAATAAATGTACAATGGCAATGCCTTGCATTGTAAATGATCAGGAATAGCAAGAGATTTAAAGCTACTTAAATGATCTTATGGTTATTACTAAATAAATGTGAATATAAAAGTTGGTGACATACCTTATACTTTCCCTTAATGTATTTACAATCATGATTGTTGCAGTAACTAAACATGTTGAATGGCCCTAGACTCAAATCCATTGAAATGATGAAAAAGGAAATGACTGCCGTTATAGTGCTGAAAATGTTCATCCCGAGTGAACCTTTCACCTACAGGGGGGGAAACAACAACATTAAACAGATTAATAAATTAGCAAAAACATGCCATGTTTATTACATAGATGGAAAAGTATATAGAGTGTGATAAAATTACACTACTTGGCTAGCTGAATTAATTAATAAATTGAATGAATGAACGGATCAAGCAAGTGAATAGCCTTGTGGGCAGCGCCGAGATACAGCACGGTTGAGTCCCAGCTCGTGGACCGTTCCTAATCCTTATCATTTGCAGCTTACTTTTTTTTTGAGTGTAGAAGTATTTTTCTCAATATCCTTTTTGTATTATATTCACTGTATAATATATGTGGCCTTCTAACCTTTTTAAACTGTGTATTTGTGTGAACCTTTAATATCAACAACACATTAATAAATATAATATCAGTTCTAAAGGTTACAGATTTTTTGCACAAAATTTGGTTCACAATCTTTTTCATGTACTTTTCGGGTGTCGAACGACATGAGGTTAAGTAATTATTATTTTTGGATGAGCTAACCCTTTAAGTAAAATAACTAGCTTCAAGCAGACAGTGAACTTGCTCTATCCCGTGTGCATGCGTCAGTTCAGTTGTTATTCTTTCACTCTCTGTTACTTAATCATATTTTAAATGTGTATATTTTTCTTACACAAACGCATCGATATACTTCCGAAGGTCTTTATTAATCCCCCGGAGCCGTGTGGAGCAGTTATATGATGGACAGATACACTTTTATGGACTTCAAAAATGACCCAACAAATAAATGGCATTATAAAGCTTGGAAGAGCCAGGACATTTTTAATATAACTACAAAGAATGTCACATATGCCTAGGATGACTTGAGGGCGAGTAAATCATGGGATAATTTTAAGTTTTGGGTGAACTAACCATGGGCGTCAGAAGCAAATAAAATGTGGGTGGGTCATCAGTTTTTTTCTGGAGTAAAGTTAGATGCCATTTACATTAAATACAAATAATAGTGTAATGGTAAGACACATGACTTTGAGTTTTGACGCAAATCGATCTGAGGTTCGAATCCAACTTTTGCCGAACTCGCTCTACTCCCTTTTCCCATCACATATCAGATCGCCAAAGCATTTATTTTCCATAGAACTAAAGAAAATATTTCGTGACAGCTGTACTGTCTAATACAAGCTGGACTTCATTCTCATTGGATGAATTCACATACTAATTTGTACATTACTTCACATTTTTGATAGTTTGCAACTTCTAAAACATTCTTCTCTGTGACTGATTCACTATATATGTTATTCTGTAAATTATAAAACCTTGTCTTTTATTGCAGTTTTCTGCATTGTCTCCAAAGCAGTGTCCTTGTTCGTGTGTTTGCAGCTCCTTAAATAATTTATTCATTTACTAGTCTTCCCTCACACTGACATGCGTGCATACAAATCTATTATTTGGGTTTATGCCCAATGTCTCACCCCAAGGGCTTTTGGTTGTCCTTTCAGAAATGCTTGAATCCCTTGAAGAGGTGAAACTCCCGCTGGATGCTGAACATAAACAGGCACAAGAGCATTTATCCCAGTCCCTAGTGTTTGTGGTTGAACTTGGAAGACAACTGTTGAAGGGTTCACGGGTATGACAGTGTGAGACATTCTTGATTCAGAATCTGAAACTGACCTGTACAAAATCACAGTAAATCAGAACATGTAACAGACATGATTATAAAATAGATTGTCTATGTAAAAATCTTTCCAGTTTATCAAATTATTATAATTACTTTTAATACTATAAACATGGTATTGACATTGTTGAAAGGCTTGCAGTTATTACAATAGTAGTTATTACCATATTAAATTATTGTTAATTTAATGTTTAATTTGATCTAAATCATTTATATATAATTTAGGCATTCGGCAGATGCTCTTTTTTAAAGACCGTTACAAACGTGTCCTACCAGCCATTTAAGATTATTACCAAAATAAAGGAAATCCATTCATTAATAACATTTTAGTTCAAATTAAAATGCAATCATGCGAAGACAGGCATCTGTATAGAGGTAGTAAGCTGTTGTTTTACCAGAAATAAAGGTCTTTTCTTCAGTTGTTTTTGATGCACTTTGCTCTATAGTTCAGTCCACTCTTCTGATAGAAGCCGAGATGTGTGTGAGATAATATAAATGTAATTGCTGATACTGTTTCCCAGATTAAAAGAGGAAGCAGGTGGAGCGCCGGAGGTAAGGAAAGGTTGAAAAGCTGGCCCTTTAATTATGGGAAACAGAAGTTTAAAAAACACAAAAGAAAAAAAAACATAAAACAGAAGTATTGATACACATGTTTATGTCGTACTTTATAACATGCAAACTGCATGTTAGTTTAGAAACGGTAAATACTGTTAAATAATCAGTGCAGTGTGATTTAAAATGCCATAGTGAAAGCAGGGAAACACTCTTTGGTTGATTAAACCTTAAAAAAAAAGGTCATGAGAATAAAACATCAGTGTTGTGTTGTAACTACAGTCTCAGTTAAATACATAAACTCACTGTTCCAACACAAAGCATTTACACTTTACTGTTTAATACTGTTGCACACATTGGACATTTTCATTTACACATTTACATGACAAGAAAATAAAAGTAAAGAAGAATTTGTTTCATGTAAAAATTATAACTTGAGTTACAAAAATAAACAGTGTACAGAACAATCACTTCTCTTTTATTTAGCATACACATTTCCATAACAGAAATGTCTGGAACAATGACTTCTCTTTCATTTAGCCTACACATTTCAACTTACACAATGAATATAAACAATGAATAGTATTACTTAAAAGTAGGCCTACGTAAAAAACAAACAAAAAAAAACACATTAAAAAATCGTTCTGTGCATCCCGACCACGAGTGCACATTTAGAGGGAATATTCAGTGTTTGTGGTGGGGTTTTGGAGGAGATTTTTCCATCCATCCATCTTGCAGTACAGCTAGTAAGCCAACAGTTTTCGTTTATTAGTATATTTGCTTATAATTTTGAGTGACTGTATTTGAGTTAGCTTATTTTTCTCTGTGGCATTTTTTTAAGGTGTTGACAGTATAAGACATAATAAATGCAAATAGTATTTAGCCAACATTTTACATTTGTTACATTTGATGTTTATTTATCAGATGATACAACACATTATAATGTTGTTTATAAGGCATCATGCATGTAGGGTGAATTAAGGGTGATTGGGACAGTATAACCATACAGAGTTTATTTTCTCTCCTGATGAGTGAAAATAAAAAACTTTTTTGCTCAGCCCTAGTTGAGACCACGTAATCAAAACTGCATGCCCTCATTGGTGTGACATCACGTCCCAAATCGTAGTATGTTGAAAAGAGTTTTCCAAAGATACCCGGATGGTCTACTATTTCCGGTCAGAATTCGAAGTGCGGATCTGCGCACACTCTAACGGCTACAAACGCGGATAAAAAGTGTTAAAAAACTATAAACATGACGGAGTCCAACGGTTAAGAGAGGTTTATATTAGAAGAGCTTGAGTGATCAATTATCAGAATTTAACCTTACTAAAAGATATTTAATCAATGTTATCCACGTTATATTTCACCTGCAGCAACGTTGAGCACTTTTGTAATGATACTTTTGGCCATGAACATTTAAATGCTTCATTATATTTAAATTGCAAACACACAAGGGGAGTCTCTGCATCAAAGATCTACACATGGCAGATCAACGTGCTACTACATTTATCTCCGATACGGTAGGAGATTAAACTGAATGTGGAGGATTTTAACTGTGCCGATGATTGACAGGGCAGTTTAAACAATAACAGGGAGGCACGTAACTAAGCGACAGAGTCTGTTAAAGATGACAATGTAATATGTCCCAAAGCTTGCATACTCTTCTACTGCACACTCAAAAGTATGAACTTTTTCTTCACAAAAAGAGTACATACGGTTAGGTCGTACTATAAGTAGGCGAATTGGAATGCAGCATAGCTTTTGCTAGTTTTAATAATAAGGTCATACAATTGTCATAGCAAACATATTGCACAAACACTTTGCTACATGTGTACAAATCCCATTTCTGAAATATCCTAAGCTAAGCGTATCACTAAGTTTAACATTGACCTTTTAATACATTCCTAACTAATCCTAATTAATTTAAGTAATTGCAGAGCAGAATGGCACCCGTGAGACAGGAAGAGAGACGTAGGAAGACAGCAAAAGGGAGAGCACAGGGAAAGAACAAACTAATAGCAATAAAAAAAAAAATACAACAAGTGTATAGAAGAAAGGATGAAGGGGGCCACATAAGAGTACAATGAGCTATTGGAGGCAGTTGAACATACCCAGGATAAGGTTCTTGGCCAGAGCCTGGAATGTGCCAAAATCAACTCTACAGAGGCGAGTGAAGGGAGATGTTAAGGGCTATAAGCACATTGTTGGCAGGAAGTCCCGCATTCCCAAAAAGATGAGGTCCAGCTAGCAGAGCTAATCAAGATCTGAACAAAGAGGGTTCCCCATGAGAAAACCAGAAATACAAGTTCTTGCGGCCCAATTTTCAGAAGCCAATGGAATAAAAGGCCTCGCCCCTAGAAGGGCAGATCACTACTAGTTTCAAGGCTTCCTACAGAGAAACCCAGGCCGGAGGCACTCTCTTCTGCTCGAGCAGCCTGCTTCAATCCTGTTTCCATGCAAAAACTGTTTGCGTCTTACAGCGAAATAATTACTGATCTTGGGATCGAGGACCTTCCATGACACATCTAAAACTGTGATGAAACGAGCCTACTGTCACGTCTTGTTTTGCACATGTGGTGTTTTGGTTGGTATCGGGGCCATGTGCTTGTTACCTCCTTATTGTTTAATTAACCCCACTTGTTCCCTGCTGATTAGTTACCCTTTATAGTCTCCTCATGTTTGCAGCCTTGTGTTGGGAGAGGAGTGTGATAAGGAACAAAGGTGGGTGATCAGTTTGTCCTAAGCTGTAAAAGTCCTTTTTTGTTTTTGTTTTCTCTTCTCTTTCCCCCTTTTATTTCATCAATAGTAGTAGGTATAGTATTAATATAATTAGATTAGTGTTAGGGAAGGAGTGGGTATTTGAGGCCCATGGCTTCAGGGTTCTGAGGGTCGTGCGTGTCAAAAGGTGGTTAGGGGAAAGGGGGGTTCAAAGAGGGAGGCATCAAGTGAAAGACCAGAAATCTCTGGAGATTAAGGAAATACAGTTAAGAGAACTGGAAATACTGAAGAGTTTGTTGTGCTGTTTAAAGTTAAGGGAAATAATGGAGATGCAGGATTTAGAGCAGTGAACCCATTAAAGGTTACCAATGCTTTGGAGAGTCAGATAGGTAAGGATTTTCAGGCCAAGATTTTGTACAATGGAATGTTAAGAGTATGTTGCAAAAATAGAAAACAGTATGATGATGCTAGAGGCGTGGGGAAGTTGGTTGTCAAGGTGGAGACTTTGATCCCTAGAGGAAGACCGCAAGGAGTCAAATGAGTGGTGTTTGGAGTGTTTGCAGGCTTATCTGAGAAGGAAATCTTAGATAATGTTAAGGGGGCCCAAGTAACTGATGTGGTAAGATTTAAGGGTAGGGATGGAGGTGGGGATCCGCCGGTCCTGTTAACTTTTAAAGATGGTGCTCTGCCACAGAAAGTTTTTTCTTGGGAGTAAGGCATATCATGTGAGGGAGTACATTAGACCACGTTGCATCTTGTCAGAGTAAAAGAAAGTGTGCAAAATGTGGTGGAGATCATGTAATACAAAATTGCAAAGCAGAGACTTCCAAATGCCCTAACTGTAATGGGGACCATGCAGCAGGGTTTCATTGATGTGAACTATTTATTCAGGCTAAGAGGGGGCAGGCTGTGAAGGACCAGAATAAAGTATTGTATGCAGAGGCAGTTCAAAGAGTGGCTAGAGTGGAAATGTAAATTCTGGGGACAGTGGTGATTGGACACCAACTCACTGAGCTAAATCTGCCGGCTGCATCTCAATCTGACATGTTGATTTTCAACAAGGAGTCTTTTCTGTCTTTTATTTCTGATGTGTTGGTGGGAGCTAAGAAAGCAACTAACCGTTCAGATGTTGTTCAGGTTAGTGGTGGAGGCAGCTGAAAGGTACCTCAGTATAAAGCAGTTGCCAGAAAAGTTATATGATGGAGTCAGTATATGGAAAGATCACAGTTGTCAAGGGCTAGTAGTATGGAGGATGTTAGTGAGGTAGATGATATTTTAATGTGTTATATATTCTTCAATGGAATGCCCGGAGTCTGATTGGAAATGGTCAGGAGCTAAAAAGGTTTGTTGATGTATTCAGGAGAAGTGGTTAAAGCCCTGTTTGGATTTTTTTGATTTCAGGTTATGAATGTTTGAGATTAGACAGGTCAGATAGATCAGGTAGGGGTTGTGCAACTTTTATTAAGACTGGGGTGTAGTATAGGAAAATTGACATTAATTGTAATCTTGAGTGTTTGGCGGTGGAGGTTTGGAGTAGTCACGGTTCTATTACTGTTTTAAATTTTTATAACCCCTGTCAAGCTTTGATATTGTCAGATTTTGATGAAATAATGGATAAGGTAAAATGTCCGGTAATATGGATTGGCGATTTTAATGCACATAATCCAATATGGGGTAGTGATCAGAGGGATAAAAATGGTGTTATAGTAGAAGAATTTTTAGATAAATATGAGTTGGTAGTGCTAAATGATGGTAGTACGACAAGGTATGATATTATTAGAAATACAGGCAGCCATATAGATTTATCAATTTCTTCTTCAAACCTAGCTAGAATAGGTGAATGGGATGTTATAGATTCATATACAAGGGGTAGTGATCACTGTCCAATTTTATGCAGGTTTTGTAGGAATTTCAGAAAGGAAGTTGAAAAGAGAGTCCCTAGATATAACTTCTCAGGCTAAATGGGATGAATTCCAGGAGAAAGCTCAAAGCCTATTAGGAAATGTGGATAGTGAGGGTTCTGTAGACAATTGGAACACTTCAATTAGTCTCATGGTACATGAGGCTGCTAGCTATACTATTCCTGTGAAGCAGGAACCAAGGTCACGGATACTGGTTCCTTGGTGGAATAAAGAATGTGATGAAGTTGTTAGAAGGAGGAACAAAACATATAGAAGATTGAAAAAGTATCCAATGTTGGTTAATGCAATAGAGTACAACCGTCTAAGGGCAGTAGCAAGAAGAGTTATAAAGGAGGCAAAGATAAATAGTTGGAGGAAGTTTTGTGGGACGCTAGGCCCTGAGACTCCAGTGAGGCATTTGTGGTCAGCTGTACTTAGAATGTCAGGGGTATATAAAAGAAAATCGATACCAGTATTACAGAAGGGTGAGGTGGTAGCAGTTTCTAATAAGCAGTGCATAGATCAGAGAGAATGGGGGTTGAAAGGGGTAGGAAAAGGGATGAATTGATGGCAAATAACCAGTGGAAGTTGGAGAGGAATTTAGAAAATGATAATCCTATTAATCTATTTTTTACTATGAGTTGAAGTATGCAATTATGTCTGGGTCTAATACTACTCCAGGGAGAGATGGGTTGTCTTATGAGTTATTTAAACATCTGGAGGATAATGTACTTGAAGAAATCTTCGCTTTGTTTAATACGGTATGGGCAGAAGGTTATTTGCCCAAGGAGTGGAAACATGCAGTTGTGTTCCAATGAAGTCAGGTAAAGAGGCATCAGACCCTTGCTCATACCAACCTATAGCACTCACGGCAGTGCTTTGTAAGGTTATGGAAAGGATGGTAACCAACAGACTGGTATATTTTTTAGAAACCAGAGGACTCGTTGTTGATGTCCAGAATGGTTTTAGGAATGGAAGATCAACAATGGAGTCAGTTACAGTTTTAGATCAGGATATAAAAGGGCATTTAGTAATAAGGAAATAGTAGTGAGCGTATTTTTGGATATAGCGAAGGCATATGATTCTTTGTGGAAGGAGGGATTCATGATTAAAGTTTTTGACTTCGGAGTCAGGGGACGAATATTTAATTGGGATTAAGGATTTTTAATCCTTAATCCCAATTAAGGATTTTTTAATGAAAAGAACAATTCAAGTAAAGGTTGGTAATGTTAGTTCAGAGATGGTGGAAATAGAAAATGGAACCCCACAGGGAAGTGTTATCAGTCCAGTTTTATTTAATCTAATGAGTAATTATACCTTCCCAGCAAGGTGTCTGTTACAAGAGTCGGATGGAGGTAATAAATATATAATATTTTTGCCAAAGTAAATCAGTGGGCTAGGAAGATGAGTACGAAACAGGGAAGTATTGTAGAGCATACTAGAAGGCTACCTATGCCCTATTGGGTGCTGCCTGAACTAAACATTGAGCTGAGTTTTCTTGAAGGAAAAGACAAGTGGGAGCACCAAGATTAGTTGAATATCTTAATTTAATAAGCGAGGATACTATGATTGTTTTTACAGATGGATCTAGAGATCCAGCTAATGGACGAGCTGGATTTGGGGTGTATGTAGAGCAGCTAGGGCTGAGGATTGGCCGACGCATCTCCAATGGTAGTTCTGTACTTACGACTGAGTTAATGGCAATTCTATGGGCACTATGGTGGATTGAGGAAGTCAGACCTAGGGAAGTTATTATCTGTTCTGATTCTGCAGCTGCTCTGGAAACTTTAAGAGTCTAAAGCTCAACCTGACATTGTAAATGACATCTTGAGTTTTATTTTTAGGATTAGGTTTGCATGCAATGTCAATTTTTGCTGGGTTCCTGGGCACAGTGGGGTGAGGGGGAAGGATCCTGAACCTGAATCCATGCTTCATACTCTGGTGCAGTAGGTGGTGGTATGCACCTGATAAGTTATGGTTGCAATCCGCCATAAAACTAAAGAAGAAGAAGAAGTCTTGTGTTGGATCATTGCCGTGTGTCTTTTGTCTCCCGTTTTCCCCGTTATTCTGGATGTTCTGTTCTTTGTTGATTTTGTATTACTAGTTAGATTTTTACCCCTTGTGGGTTTTGTGTTGTTGTTTATTTTGTTAATAAATTCACCTTCACCTGCATTTGAGTCCTCAATCCAGTTTTTCCTTGGTTTTACGTGACAGAACATTCCGACCATTAGAGGACTACCCAGGGGATGGAGTTTCTTTGTTCCTGTCCTCCCCCATGGAACTCCTCAGATGGCTACAAGTCATGCGGCAGATGAACTCTAAATACATCCGTCAGCAGGGAGCTAATGTAAGAGAGTTCGCTTGCTTCCTTGTGATTCCTTGTGGAAGTGGATCAATTGGTCCTCAGTGAGACTGAGAGTAAGGAGGCTTTTAATCTCTGCCTGGAAATGCCACTCTGTCTGGGGGAGATGGAGAGGCTGGGATTCTGGGACTTCGTTTATCATCTGAAGGAGTCCAAACGTTTTCGGCCAGCAGCATCCCAGCCCACTGACTGTCCCTGTTTTCCACCTACAGTCAGCGGAGGCCCCAGCCCTAAGAGGACTCGGGGACGGAGATCCTGAGTCCAGTGGTCCCTAGTCCGGTAGTCCCGAAACGGAGGAGGAGAAGAAAGGCTCCCTCTGTGACAGTTCCGGTGGTCCCAGTTCGGGGAGAAAGAATGAAATACATTCAATTCAAGAAGAAAATTCACTGTAATGTATGAGTTGTCGACAGATTTATAAACATTGCGTAATAAAGTTTAACAGAAAAAAACATGGGAGTCATGAGGAACAGACAACAAAATTTTGTATATGAAATTATATCAAAGTATGAACTAACGTGTGCAACAATGCTCAGTTTACATAAAAGGGTGTGTCACACCTCCTTTCATTATGATATAACTTTGTTTCCTCCTCAAATGGATAAGTAACATCTTCAGTATTACAGATATGTATTATGTGTTGGGCAGAAAGAAACCTTACAAAAACTGTCCCAATGACCCTAAAATTCACCCTATTATAATGCATTATAAATGCATGCTTCATCTGATGTTATAATGCACTGCAAGTTATAACCACATATGGTAAAGTATTATATTGTAACTATTGTTTTAATTATTTATAAGATGATACAACATATTATAATGTTGTTTATAAGGCTTTAAGAATTCATTATAATGAATTATGAATACCCTTATAATGTTGTTGTACAGGACTTCTCCAGTAGTGGCAAGGCAGGTCGCAAGAAAAGGGAAAAACTCTGAAGCCTTTTAAAGAAGATTTAATTTTCTTGTCAGGGCATGCTCAAAACAGTGCAACCAGGTTCCATTCACCAAAATTCCACACCAAAAACACCAGAAAAATCAAAGTACAAACAAAAGTAGAAAAAAGGAAAACAAAACAAAATAAGATTTACATAATGAACGTTGGCTACAGGCTCAACCGTCACACTTCGCTCCCTTTGTTCTCATAATTAGCCTTTTATAGTTAAGGCTCCTCCTTAAATTCAAACACACCAATTTCAATTACACTCTGCATTGCTTACTTATCAGATCTTTTATATCAACATTCCGACATAACTATCATCATCTTTATTAATAAGTTCTATTTCCGTAAGGAAATCCCATTAGAACCTTAACAGACATGCCATCAATGTAAGAACATTTTCAACGTTTAAACTCCTCCTCCTTTGGGATGGTATATGTCAAGCTTCCTGTTCGCGGGCCCCTCCTATTAGGGAGTTCCAGGAAGAAGGTAAGGCAAAGAACATCATCATTAACAAACAAATCATTATTTGTCTATGTTTTAATCACCTTTTCTGATTTACAGGCAAAACATGGATAAGACTGACGACCATGAGTCACAATGGAATGTGCACCTTCCATTTGACACATGTGTGAGACGAAACATTAAATAAAATTATCTTGAAAACAAAGCCCATTGTTTGGTTCTTTGAGTTACATACCTCACTTTATCACAAATGTATTATACATCCAGGCTTCAAGTAAGTTAATTTGTTTGAACTAATTTGAGTTTGCTCTACTCAAACCAATTAATTATTTTGAGCATTAGGGTTTCCAGTGTCGGTTTTATTGCTCTCCATTTCTTTTTGTCGAGTGAAATCTTAAAGGTTTTTGGAACAGAACAAACCTTTCGAAACTTCTTTGGCTTTCTCTGTGATTGAACATTTTCTCTTTCATCTTTAACTGTTAGCGACTCATGTTTACTATCCGTCCTTTCCTTGGCAAAATCTGTCATAATTTATCTCAATTGTATCAAGTAGTATACATGTCAGTCACTCTCTTTGCTAACTCCTTCAGGAATTTCACTTACATTATCTGTAGTCCCAGCAGTTTCCTGAACAACAGCACATGATTGAGCAGTCTTGTAACAATTTTTTTATATTAACAGCACTCTTCCATGATCGAGGCATCATCAACGTCATCATTACTGACATGTTGACTGGTGCTGTGTTGAGTATTGTAATTTACAAAGTGTTCCACTCTTTGGGCCTTTCTTTTGTCATGAAGGTGTAGTATCTTGAGAATCAGAACCCATAAGGGGGAAAACATATAATCGTAAACTTCAAACATACCAAAACCAGGATCACTGGGAACAGGAAACAAAAAGACACAATGATCTGACAACAGACTGCAAAACACAAGGAGACTATAAAGGGTAAATAATCAGGAGGGAACAGGTGGGATCAATCAAACAACAATGAGATAGCAAGAGGGGTGAAATCCAGACAGAGACACCAGCACATGGCCCAGAATAACAAAACACCACGTGCTGCCCAGAATAACAAAACACCACGTGCTACACGAGACCGAACAGGCATGTGAAATGAACCTCTTTCTCCTCTTTTTCAGGACGCCCGGACTCGGGACCACCGGAACTGTCATGGAGGGAGCCTTTCTTCTTTTCCATTTCGGGACCACCGGAATTGGAACCACCTCCCTGGCAGCTCTCTCATGATGGCGAGCAAAACTCTCCATCATAGCCTCAAAACTGGCAACATCATATACCTTCTGACCACCCAGTCCATTGGCTCGTCAAGAGCATAGTTGAGAAGATCTTTATGAACCTCCTCATTGAGTTCCAAGCCCTCCACTGCACTGCAGAACCTCCGGCCGAACTCTCTAATTCCCGTCCCCTGCTGACGGCGAGAGAGAGATCAATTTGACCGGATTGCACCGAGCTCGTCCTCCACTGAGTCCTCATGTGGTCGGATCGTTATGTTACGCCAAACAATGGGAAAACTGGGTTGAGGACTCAAGTGCGGGTAAGAAAGATTAACAAAAAATAAACTTAAAACAAAAACCCATGAGGGGGAAAACATAATCGTAAACTTCAAACATACCAAAAACAGGATCACGAGGAACAGGGGCCTATTGCACAAAACCAGGATAAGGGATTAAGCCGGGATATCTTTATGATCTTGTCATCTGTATGCAAAATTTAGTAAACCACTGTCATGTAAACTTACCCTGAAGGCACAGATAAATTGAGCCAGAATCACCAAGATATCCCGGCTTAGTCCCTTATCCTAGTTTTGTGCTATAGGCCCCAGGAAACAAAAGACACAACAATAATCCGACAACAGACTGCAAAACTCAAGGAGACTATAAAGGGTAAATAATCAGGAGGGAACAGGTGGGATCAATCAAACAACAATGAGATAACAAGAGGGGTGGGATCCAGACAGAGACAGGAGCACAACGCCCAAAATAACTAAACACCACATGTGCAACACGAGACCGGACAGACATGTGACAGTATTGAAGTTGAAGGCTTGAAAACTTTACATACACGTGCTACAAACTAACTGTACATTCTGTAATGCAAAAGAACTATAGGCTTTTTGTTTGTGGCTGTTTTAAGTTAAGAACACTATTGTTTTTAGTCTATAAATCTTAATGTTACATTTCAACAAATACATGCACATACCCATCTCCACAAAAAAGAGCTATATTTAGTGGTCCAAGTACTGGAACCGTATTACATTAAAAAAATGAATATATACATTTTTTTTTTTCTTAATGTGGTTATTTTTTTATATTATTATTATACCTGGGCAGCAGAGCCTAACTAGGGCTGGCCATAGCATTTTGGGGGGCCCTAAGCAGATTTCAAAATGGGGGCCCTCATCCACCAACTCACAATAATAATATTTAGAATAAAAAGGTGACGGTGATGCTGTTGTTTAATTGACACAGCGACATCTAATGACAGCACTCGCAAACTGCTGAATTAAACCTAGGGGTGATTCCAGGATTTCACTGAGGGTATGATTTAAAAAAAAAATACATATATTTTTATACTAGGGTAGGCATGAACAAAACAGTAGGTTCTACATCAAGTCCCTGAATATTAAATACATTTCTTATCATTTTAAATAACAAGTTAATATTAATTCATAATCATTAATAATATAGACAAATTTTATATTACTGTAACTGTCTAGATTGGAAATATGTGGGTAAAATATTTTTTCAACACAAATTTGTAAACACTTTTTTTTTTTAACTCTGCATTTGTGCAGTAAAATGTTAATTTTTTTTTACATTTATCAATTTCATTCATGGAGATAACATGGAAAATATGCCATGCTTTATTGGAGGATTTCCTTCACTTGGTAGAACACAAATATACTTTTAACATGAAAATGACATTAAATTACCCCTACAACCAATAGAGGGCAGGAGAGAACCACGCATTAGCTCATTTGCTATTTCCACTCCCTTTTATAGCCTAGTTCTTTACTTTTCACATGTTTTGCTTGTGGATTGATTATAAAATAAATATTATATAAAATTGTTGTATTGTAATGTAGAGTATGAAGTATAGCGCGATTAGAAAAAGTTTCATGCCCTTTAGATAATAGGAATTTTTTACAGTGGATGGGAAACGTCTTAAATTGCTCCCGCGTCAATTATGTAAAACTTCATTTATGATGCAGATATCATAATTTATCAATAAATGCACCTACGTTGTCCCCTGCTTTTGACGCTGGTGCTGGTAACGCTACGGATTGAAGAACGTTCTGAATAATTCGGGAAATAGGTTTTCATATGAGTTTTAAAGGGGACTGAGGCAATGGCAAATTAGTGTACATATTCTGGAGTTAATAGGAAACTTTAAGTGTGACTGACTGGAAATTTAGGGGGGTTAAAAATCTCCTAAAATGGGCCTAGTAAAGCCACTGATGATATATGGTTCACGCAGCAACCATAATAGTATATTAGGTATGTCTTGTCAAAATTCAACACTTTTCCCCTTTCTTGCTCCTTTCTTTCCACATTTTCTTTCAGTTTTTTCCTCTTCTCTGCGCCAGACCAATAGTGCTGCCTTTTCATTTTTAAACAGTGTTCAGTTTACGCTAACACACATGATTGACAGCCAGGAGACACACGACGACGCACAAGCAAACTATCTGAATGCGTGGCATGGGCCCTCTGCAATTACTTTTTAAAACGTTTAACTTTTTTATTCATTTAATCATTGTAGAGTCTGATGCTGGCATAGATTCCTATTTGTTGGCGTGCCCCATAAAAACTATTTTGCCTACATCTTGCAAACACAATTTCAACATGCATTTTGAATGCTTGGGGTCAACAGCAAATTCTATGTAAAGTGAATGACAGATAAGGCTGCAATACTAATGTCATCCACAAGAGGGAGCAGGATAATGCATCCTTTTACATATATTTTTTCATCACTATTAATGGCTTTAAGTGTGGGGACACTAAAAATGTGATCAAAATTTCTACTAAATATCCAAATAAAATGAATTACTAAACTAAATTAATTATATCAACTATATCTCTGATCTGCCCACATTATCACCATATGATAAATTAAAATGAGCTGATGACATCACCTTATTCTCCAAAGCAAACGTATAGCCGAATCAAATATTGTTGCAATATTTCACGATGACCACAGTCCCGATGGTGTGCCAGTGCAGTGGTGGTATATCGTAACTTAAAACATGTTTTCATAATTTGTATATATATTAAGATTGATACCAATGGACATTATAATAGGATATCTGCTATTGAAATCAGTGTGAACAGATGCACTCAGTCTCTCACCATCACAACTTAAGTTGTCATATTGAATACACAGCTATGACAATAAAAAACAAAGGCCAACAAAGTGTGATTAAGACCAAAAGGTCCTATTCTGATTAAATATGTATTATTAATATATATATATATATCTTCTCTCTTATTAAAGTAATGCTTGTGTCTGACTGTACAACTTATTTGGACCTGCCTCCGCCATCGTTTCAAATGGATTCTGCCCATATAGAAAAGAACCGGCGAGGCGGAGTCCCCTCCTCTTCTGACTCTGATTGGCCGTGATTCACGGCCCGTGAACCTGAAACAAACCAATCAAACAAACCAACGACGGCAGCGACCCAATTAAGGGCAGAATAGGACGTGTCTTCACACAATGCGGGTGGACCGATGTAAAATACGGGACAAATCTCTGATCGTCATTTTTCCTGAAAATACGGGACGATTTCGTATTTCACGGGACGGGTGGCAACCCTAGTTGAGAATAAAATATTTGTTTGTGCATTACTGCTAACGACGCTTGTAGAAATGAATCATTACCAATAGTTAATTTAAGATAATGTTAGCTTATGAAATGATTTTGCATGAAGACTATATGTACTTTCTGTTGAGGATAAGAGTCACCAGAGGGTGTTGGTATGTATAACAGATCCATATGAGAAGTTGTTTTGCTATGCATTTTGCTGTGCTCTTAGAGTACCTTTGTGTATGATAACAAAGAAGCAGTCTTTTGTCCAGGAATTGGAGGGGTGATGTTGCAAACGAAGCACAGCTGACCAGAAAATCATCTGACTCCCAAAGAAAGACAACTTATGTATTTTTTGTGTATAAATATTGGGTCAGGGAGAGGCGAGTTTGTCGCAGACTGCCTGGACAAACCTTGCATGGGATTGTGTAAATCAGGGACAGCTGAGACCCAGACCTCAGATGGGTCATTTTGCCAGAGAGTGTCCTCAGGCACAGACAGCCCAGAGAGGAAGGGGAACCCCAGCAAGAGGTAGAGGAGCACCAAGAGGCAGGGCTTTCTATGCCCCACCTACAGTTCAGTACACAGCACCGCATGCAGCTTTAGCTCCGAACCAGACAGGCACCCAATACCAAGTTTGGGAGGCGGAGGAAGCTGAGCTGGACTATTATTGACACAGCCCACAGAGAGACCCGAGCAGGGCTAGGAGGGAACCCCTGCTCAGTATGGAGGTCAACAAAGACCGTCTGAACTTTGTGGTTGACACAGGAGCCACATTTTCCACCTTAAACATCCACATGGACCACACATTGATTTCTGACAAAACCACGAGGGTTATGGGTTTCTCTGGGGCTTGTGAAAGACTGCCATTTTCTAAACCTCTATCTGTACGAGTGCAACAACAGACTGTTAACCACTGTTTTCTGTTATCTCAATCAGCACCAACCAACCTGCTGGGGAGAGACTTATTGATCAAACTAGGAGCTTCAATCCTTTAAAGTTCTGAGGAGTGATAGTCAAGTTCAAAGGGGAAAGATGGTCAACTGCTCACTGACTCCCCATGGAAACACAAGTGGACAATGGCTATTGTCAGATGCCAAAGATCCAGAGGGGGCAGACATCTATTGGGGTGAATTGTATCCTGAGGCTAGGGAAGAGCAGGGTCTGCTTGAGCTGTACTCGCTCTGGAAGCCGTGGGTTTTGAACATTGCTCCATACATGCCTCCACACGACCCCACATGTAACTTTATTTTATGATAGAAACCAACGTGAATGGTATCAGGAAGAATTTAACAGAGACTTAGAGGATAAAGAATGGGAAATCGAGTGTACAGGGATACTAGTAGGCCCAGAAGGAGTAGTAGGAATTGTGCAATTGACACTTGAACAGGAAGAATGGTACATGATGCATAAGGAGGCTTGGCCTCACATCACGTTAGCCATTCACCCAGAGCATCAGGCTAAAGATCTGGGCCCAATGACAAAACGCATGCTAGATGCGACTGATTGGCTAAACACTCAAATTCCTGGTACCGTATTCTCCAAAACAAAAGGGATACAGAATTAATAAGATCACTAAAAATGCAGTGACACTGCAACACAAATGGGTCACAAGATGGCATGGTAGAAAAAACTGATCATGACCTGGCTGACACCATGATTGAGGATCTGCCACAGGACCTATGGTCTTCAGGACCCACGGATGTGGGGTGGTGTAGATCTATGAAACCAGTGAGTTTTGAATTAACATGTGATGTACCAATTTGGCAGTCCCAGTATCCCCATAAACCAGAGGCTGAAGAGGGTATTGCAGACACCATTCAAGGCCTGATTCAGGCAGGTGTACTGGAACCTTCTAGCTCTGAATGGAACACGCCAATTCTACCTGTAGAAAAACAAAATACAGGAAAGTATATAATGGCACATGATCTAAGCCGCATAAATGCAGTTATAAAAACACCAACTCTTCCTGTGCCCAACCCGTACTGCACTAACTACTATTAGACCAGAACAGAAGTGGTTTACATGTATAGATTTGGCGAATGCTTTTATTGTTTACCACTGGCAGAACACCTACGAGATTTATTTTCTTTCACATTCAGGGGACAGAGGTTCAGGTATAGCAGAGTTCCACAGGGGTTCATTTTATCCCCTGGGATTTTTAACCACACATTGAGGGAGATGTTGCAGGAGTGTGACATGCCTGAGGGAACAGTTTTAATTCAGTATGTGGACGATCTACTAATCGCAGCAGAGACACCTGAGGCATGCGTTGAGGCGACAAGAAGAGTTTTACTACAGCTTTACCAGTCAGGTTTCAAGGTTAGTAAATCCAAACTGCAGGTGTGTAGACCTCAGGTCACATTCCTCGGAAGTAGTGTCAGCTGAAGGGGCAGGAATTTCTTCACAGCATAGATCTGCCATTTTACGTCATCCAAAACCTGTCACGGTGAAAGATATGTTGTCATTTTTGGGGTTGGCAGGATTCAGCAGGCAGTTTATTCCTGCATATACAGATAAAACTGCGCCACTGAGACAGCTGGTGCAGCATAAAGGAGCCAGACAGCTAAAAGCTGTACTGGATTGGACAACGGAGGCTGAACAATTGTTCATTGACCTCAAGTCCGCTTTAGCATTAGCAGCTGACCTAGCCACCCCTGACTATGACAAACCATTCTATTTAGATGTATCAGAGGAAAACAAACTGTCAATGGAGTGCTGTTTCAGAAAGCTGATAGCAAAAGAAAAGTTCTGATGTATGTGAGTATATTGCTAGATAACACAGAGCAAAGGGAGCATCCATGCACAAGATATGCAGCAGGCTTGGCAAAAATTGTGCAGAAAACAGCACATGTAGTCATGGGGCATGCATTAACCATTTTGACATCTCACACAGTGATGGCTTATGTGACTTCAACAGCATTCACAATGTCATCATTGAGACAGGATAGGATCCTGAAAGTCCTATCATGGCCGAACTTGACCTTTACTCATGAAGGCATCAACATGGCAGACTATATTACTGAAGGGCAGTCCCATGTGTGTGAACTGACTGTAGAAATGGAAGGTAAAATCAGGTCTGATTTAGAGGCTACGAGGTTGGATGGAGAGGTCCAGGATCTGTATACTGATGGATGCTGTCACAGATAAACTAACATCTCTGGTCTCAAGTTTCTCAAAACAGATTGCTGACAGATCACCGGCACCAGATCCCAAGGCTGGACTTGGTCAGGCCTCAGACTGGGTCCTCCTGAAGGTCTTCAAGAGGAAGTGGAATCAACCAAGGTGGACTGGTCCTCATAAGGTAACGGAGAGAACATCACACAGTGTAAGGTTAGAAGGCAAAGGGGACACGTGGTACCATTGGACGTGTTGTGCACCGGCAGAACCACCATCGAGGACATTGGAGGACACAAGAGTGGCCCTGCAGGAACTGCAGCACCAAAAGGGGAGGAGACAGAGACACTTGATAGAGAACAAACAGACTAAAAACTCACAGACAGAACATTCTAATTTTGAGAGTAATATTAACTTGTACTTAACTATTGTTTGTGCTTATCATTTGGTTATTTAGAGGTGTAAAAGAGTGTAAAGATGGTGTTGTGGGAAAATAAGAAAGCATTAGGAATAGTAGTGGGATTGACATTAATCATTATGGGTGTCATATTTCTGATGGAGTATCTGAGAGAAAGAGGGCATAACAGAGGAAAAAGGGCACCACAAGAGTATAAGATTCTGCGTAAAGGGAAACATTATTGCCTGGAAAGATACGGGGGCATAGAACTAAATTATGAGAAGGGGTCAACTACATTTGTTAATTAATTGTGGAGGAAAAAATGGGTCATGGAGGGGGTATGATGTGTATTTTTGTGCTCCCCCAGCATTCATAGATAAGTGTGAGCAAGGAGATTGGCCATCTCATCCAGGACCCTATATTACAGGAGCCTGTGAGAACTGGGGGCAAGTGATCAAATTCACAGGGGCTTGGACGCCAGACCTACGTTATTTGAGTAAAGAACATAGAGACTGGTGGGGAAAAATAGGATTCCAGAGAGATTTTCATGCATCACAGAACCTACTGACATTGTCCCTGAACAGAATAGACAGATCATCTTTCAAAAAAGATGTTGCATATTTCATTATAGGGGTGGACATGTTAGACAGGGATATCGGAGCATTGATTAAGATCAATTTTATAAATCGGCCAATAATAACACAACCAATACCTCCAAATGTGACACAGTCAGGAGAACATTTTGTAATCACAGTTGATTATACCAAATTAAAACAATTATGAAGACATAATTGAAAAAGCAACAGGATATGGGGAAATAAATTTGTGGTTAGAATGGATAATTAACACAGCTAGAGAGCAGAACATGGAAAATTGTGTAGGATGTGCTAGGGCTAGACCGACTCTGTTTATAGAACCTGCTCCACTATATCCTGAAGATGGATGGGGTTACCAATGCATGTTACAATTGACCAATGAGGCAACCCCTTCAAACTGTACCACTCTAGCATCAGTCTTTCCATTGATAAATAATGAGACACGGACAGGTCCATTTACACCTCAACCGGGGCACTATACATGTTTTAAAGGTAGGGTAGGTAAGAATTGGTTAAAAAACTTTTTTTCCAAATTTGTTTAAACTTTCTTTATATATCAATTCATAATTAAAATGTAAGTACTCTGAAAAATAAAGTTAACAAATTGAGTGTCTGTAGACCTCTCACGACTGTTTTAAAGACAGCTCATTATTTCCATTCACTCCACCTTCTCCCTTCTGGGCTCTTTCCAAAGCCACGCCCCCAAAACACATGAACACGCTCTGCCGACCAATCAGCTGGAAGAGCATTATTCACCTGAGAGTGGAGAAGAAGGAGTGCATGCAGTGACATCATGTCAGAATCACATGTAATAAAAAAATTGAAATTTATCAGTATGAATATAATCAAATAAGATAAGATAATCAAATAAGTCTTTTAGTACTCACTATCAAGCTAGAATACCGATACTGGTAAAGTTTAAAATATATTTTCGTTTGATTCAGTAACGAGCTAGTTATATTTATAAGGCAAAGCTAAAAACGGGTCGCATTGATACATGTTTTCCAATAACATCAGTTATGCTGTGATGAAGATGAATTTGGTGTAAGATTCATAACATAGGTATACGGTGTTTTGCATGAAAGCATTGCTGACTCTGGTGAGGACTACACTCCGGAGATAAGTACCGCATCGTCGGCTCGAGGATAAGGACGAGGTCGAGGGCGAAGCAGAAGAGGTCGTGCAAGAGGGCGGGCAACAGGCTCCAAGGAAGCAGAGCTGCGCATGTGGGCAGATCCTGTAGCAAAAGGGGTGGTCGCCATGGTAGCGAGAGAGAGTGACAGTCGCACAAGCCAATCACTTGATTCATCCCGAACGAAAATAATGAGCGGTGTTTATTGCAGATTAAAAAGTCTAGAGTCACTCGATTTTTATACTCTCTTTTTCAGACTACTTACAATTTAATTATGTATTGACATATAAAGAAAGTTTAATCAAATTTGGACATTGGTTTTATTGGTTTTAAATAATTCTTACCTACCCTACCATTAACTTCACCAGGAGAAATGTAATGATCATTTTATGGAAAACAGACCCCACTTGTAAAATTTAAAATTGTAAATTCAGGGAATGTAATAGGACCATGGGCTAGAGCAGGATTGTATTACTATTGTGGTGATAGAAGGTTGTTTGTAAGGATACCAAAGAAGGCCAAAGGGATGTGTGCGATGGTAAGGCTGGGAGCACCACTAGTACTGATTGGAGAAGTGACTAAGAGACTGGAAGGTAAGGCAAGTATAGTAGAGCTTAACAGACGCAGACAGAGACATGTGTTAAGTAAGAGGGACCTAGGAGCATTTGACTTGACTAAAGACAGCACCACCTACATAGATGCAGTTGGAATGAGAGGAGTCCCAAATGAATATAAATTAGCAGATCAGATAGCAGCAGGATTTGAAAACATTCCAATCATTGCAGCTCTATTTCCAGTGACACCTAATAAAAATGTGGATAGAATAAACTATGTGCATTACAATGTGTTAAGGTTATCTAATTTGACCAGAGATGCTGTAGAGGGATTAGCGGGACAGTTAGCTCCAACGTCACTGATGGCAGTTCAAAACAGGATGGCTTTAGATATGCTGTTGGCTGAAAAAGGTGTGTGTGCAATGTTTGGAGATTCATGCTGTACGTTCACTCCCAATAACACAGCTCCAGAAGGGTCCGTCACCAGAGCCCTAGAAGGATTGAGGGCCCTATCTAAGACTATGCATGAGCATTCAAGTATAGACAATCCACTGGAAGAATGGATGATTAATATATTTGGAAAATGGAAAGCAATTATGATGTCTTTGCTCGTCTCCGCAGCAACCTTCATAGGAATATTGGTTGCCTGTGGTTGTTGTTGTGTACCATGTATTAGATCTCTCTGTAACAGGCTCATCGTAACAGCAGTGGAGGGCAAGGAGGCTTCCCCAAAATATATGATGCCACTGCTGATGGAAAGCAATGAAGAGGATGAGGAAGAGGATACTTTGTAAGAGGTCAATCTCCTGTTTTATGAAATGATTTTTGCATTAAGACTGTTAGGCATAAGAGTGACCAGAGCAACAGCCAAATGGTTTGTGGTTGACTGGAAATTTAGGGGGGTAAACAATCTCTTAAAATGGGCCTAGTGAAGCCACTGATGATATATGGTTCACGCAGCAACCATAATAGTATATTAGGTATGTCTTGTCAAAATTCAACACTTTCGCCTTTCTTGCTCCTTTCTTTCCAGATTTTCTCTCTGTTTTTTCCTCTTCTCTGCGCCAGACCGATAGTGCCACCTTTTCATTTTTAAACAGTGTGCAGTTTACGCTAACACACATGATTGACAGCCAGGAGACACACGACGACGCACAAGCAAACTTTATCTTTATTTACGCGTGACATGGGGGCCCCTGCAACCACTTTTATCGCTTATAAGGTAGGGCCAGCTCTGGCCTAACTAAAGATCATTATCCTCAGATCCTCATGACAAAAACGTTTAACTTTTTTATTCATTTAATCATTGTAGAGTCTGATGCTGGCATAGATTCCTATTTGTTGGCGTGCCCCATAAAAACTATTTTGCCTATATCTTGCAAACACAATTTCAACATGCATTTTGAATGCTTGGGGTCAACAGCAAATTCTATGTAAAGTGAATGACAGATAAGGCTGCAATACTAATGTCATCCACAAAGTCGATTCGAAAGACCGCCGTTCACCAGCTCCTTTGTTTTTAAATCATTATGTTAAGCCCGCCCACTGACTCTATACACGATGTGATTGGGCTGACCAGAGTTTGTTTTTTCTAACTCGCAAGGCAACGTTGAGTTGCTAGACTACATTGACTGCAGATTAGATTTGCTGCCGCTAGGGTGCGTCAAGATTTCTAGGCTAGTATAAGTATCAGGATTTGGAAATTACCATACTTGTTGTAATCCATCCTTAAGTGTTTTGTTCATTTATGACTTCAGCTCCACTTCCATATCAAAACGCGACAGTTGCAGCTGTTTTGTGAAATGCCCCTTTGTGCCTCCTAGTGGTCATTTCACAAACAAGTTTTGCCGGGACCACCGCCTAATGTTAACTAATGAACCGTATTTTAAAGTGTTACCAGGATTTTTTTGCTTGCTGGCCCTAGAAAGAGGCACTCCTTTCCAATTATATAACTCATTCATTTTAATGATATGTTATAATGATAAGGACAGAGACGAGGCGACTTATGGTCAAGTTCGCTCTCGAGAGCATTTTGATGTGTCCGAATGGTAACATTTCTTTTTTAAATCTAGTTCTTTACCTTAACTGTCATAACAATAGTTCATCAACTTAACAGTCAGAAAAGCTGCATTTCAGAACATTCATCTAAAAATGTTACACGATTCTTTCTAGTAAGCAAGTTAATTTGTTTTAATAACTTTCATATTCATGATGTTTTAACTGTGTACACAGGTAAGGCTATGGTAGGTTAGTAATTAATAAAGGATTATCGTATAACTGGAACAGTATTCTGAAGTAAAAATACAGGGAAGCCATTAATGAATGATGATCTGGTACTGAACTGTAATTACACATTCCTACAAGATGACAAATTATAAGAACATTGAAATGTACTGCAAGTGTTGATAACATGTTTTCGGTATTTTTTCTACACTACAAATCAAACCTCACACTGTCATAAAGAAACCATTGTTTTAATATCAACACTTTTACACCAAATGATCAAAAACTGACCAAACATAAGAGATAAAACGTCTACAAAAAAATAAATAAATGTGGCCTAAATTTCAACTTTGTTGTTTCTCTAACACACACATGTATGAACATAAGTTACTTTTGTTTTTGACAAAGGTCAACGAGCAAGCCATTTGTCTTTTTTTTGCTCAATGACACTTCGAAGTGGCTCCTTCATGCACATTTTTCTTCTGCAAACTGTGACGGTGTCTGGCCTCTATGGGATGTTTTGTGCAAGGTCTTGTAGGCTTCAACGTCACAAGCCTCTAGCTCAGCTATCACTGCAGTATCCTCTTTTGTTTTGCAGTCCACACTTGTGGTACGCCAGCGTTTTGGTGACTTCCTGTTTGAAGTGCTGCAGGGGCTTTTATATCTTTGTATTGCATGCTCTGATAGAAACACTGGGAGAGAACAAAGGTGCATGATTGGTAAGTAACTCAAATAAGTCTATATTTCAGACACACAAACACACACATTATATATAAAAAAACATTTACAGTACTTGCTTGTACTGTACCTGCAGGTGGTGTTGATGCTTCTGTTGAAACAAAACACAAACATTTTATTTATAAGAGTAGGCCTACACCCAAAGTTGATTGGATTTATTATTAGATTAAATATAAAATGTTATATGAAATCAAAATTTCACTGGCTCTAGTTTGACCTCATGGGCAGCTCGGTGATGAAGTTGTTGGGACTTCCTGTATTATGCTCAGATGTTAGCCTGTTCTCTTTATAGACTGAGTCAAAGAGGACATACATTTCATCCTCTTCTGTAATGCAGATAATCCCGGTATGTCACAGGACGCATGCTTCCTGTGTTTATTTATTTCATTATTGTGTTTTCTTATGTGCATTTATTTAATCCTTGTATAATACCAGGGCTCTCAAGTCTCATGCATTCACCGTGAAACTCTCACACTAAGAAGGAAGGGATAACTTGTCCCACTATATACAATTAATGGACAATTGTAAAATTAAACGTACAATTAATAACCAACACAAGCAAGTACAGCCCCCAATATTTATACCATTGTGCTCTGGCTATCATTCCAGTGATGTTTTATGTCCTGGCAATGCATACATTAATCATTGGATTTGTCTATTTCAAAGATGTCAGGGGAAAATAAAAGAGTCCCCACCAAAGGGACAGCCCCCTAAAAAGATTAGGGAGTTTTTATGTTTGTGCGAGAAGAAATATCCATATTTAAAACTTTATGAAGTTACAATTATGCTGATAGATTTTTTTTTCTTACCTAGTAAATATTCTGTGGACAATTTTGTGTACTGGATCACAAAAGACTGCTTTATACTGCTTATTTTGCACACATTACTCAAACACAGAATCATGAAACAGGAAACACGTGCATTCAAAGAAACTGAAACTGAAGTGTGGTTGAGCTGTTGTGTGCTTGTGTCTCTGTATTAATGCAGTAAAATGGAAGAAGCCAGCATTTCTCCGGATGAGTTCAAGTGTCCAGTGTGTCTGGAGCTCCTGACGGATCCGGTGACCATTCCCTGTGGACACAGTTTCTGTAAGAGCTGTATTACAGGCCGCTGGGATCAGGAGGATCAGAAGATAGTCTACAGCTGCTCTCAGTGCAGACTGACCTTCAGTCCAAGACCTGCTTTAGCTAAAAACACCATTCTGACTGAGGTGGTGAAGAAACTGGAGAAGCGTAAACATCCTGCTGACTGTTACGCTGGAGCTGGAGATGTGCAGTGTGATGCCTGTACTGGAAGAACACACAAAGCCGTCAAGTCCTGTCTGGTGTGTCTGAACTCTTACTGTCAGAGTCACCTTGAACAACATGAGAGTTTCTTTAAAGTAAAGAGACACAAATTGACTGATGCCACTGGACGACTGCAGGAGATGATCTGCCAGAAACACCACAAGCTCCTTGAGGTTTTCTGCTGCACTGATCAGACGTTGATATGTGTGCTGTGTACGATGGATGAACATAAAAACCACAACACTGTATCAGCTGCAGCTCAGAGGACAGAGAAACAGGTATGAACTTAAAGGGTCCCATTATGCTCATTTACAGGCTCATAATTTTGTTTGTGTGGGAGGTGGGGGGAGGGCATATCACCCTGTAGCCCAAGACTGGTTTCCCACTGAAGCTAAGTAGGGCTGAGCCTGGTCAGTACCTGGATGGGAGACCAACTGGGAAAACTAGGTAGCTGCTGGTAGAGATGTTAGTGAGGCCAGCAGGGGGCTCTCACCCTGTGGTCTGTGTGGGTCCTAACACCCCAGTATAGTGATGGGGACACTGAACTGTCAACAAGCACCGGTCTTCGGATGAGACGTTAAACCGAGGTCCCGACTCTCTGTGGTCTTTAAAAATCCCAGGATGTCCTTCGGAAAAAGAGTAGGGGTGTGACCCCGGCATCCTGGCCAAATTTTCCCATTAGCCTCTGATAGATTTTGTGTTGATCTAAGCGTAGAATAAAAAATGGACATAGGTATTTTTTGTTCTCTGTGAGGCTGCAGTCCATCATATGGTTTTCAGTATGGAAGCACTCCCACCTATAGCAACAGGTTCTGCTGGGATTGGATGGAGAAAAGGTCCCTGGTTTTTCTGTTAAACGTATGAAGAAGTCTTGCAGGGCCTCTAGGTCAAATGGATAGCTGACCAGATGGCAACCATATTAGCCTTGTTATTGGATAGATCTCACATTCCTTTACCAAGAGCTAGATGATGTATTCTCTTTTGATTGGTTAAAACTTGTCTACCCCCCTTTACATCCTATGTATATATTCTGCATCCCTGGCCTTAATAAAATGAGATTCTTTGAGATACTCTCCCTCAGCGCTGAGACTTGTTTATTCAACTGCCAATTCAGGATTGGGATGAGGCATTATACAAAGGACTAAGATCCTATCAGCCTCTGTCCATCATGGCCTCCTAATCATCCCCATTTATATATATATATATATATATATATATATATATATATATATATATATATATATATATATATATATATATATATATATATATATATATATATGTGGATGATTATCAAAGAGTATCTCAAAGAATCTCTTGGTGGGGAATCCTTTTGCAGAAATGACTGCTTCAATGCGGCGTGGCATGGAGGCAATCAGCCTGTGGCACTGCTGAGGTGTTATGGAGGCCCAGGATGCTTCGATAGCGCCTTAAGCTCATCCAGAGTGTTGGGTCTTGCGTCTCTCAACTTTCTCTTTACAATATCCCACAGATTCTCTATGGGGTTCATCTCAGGAGAGTTGGCAGGCCAATTGAGCACAGTAATACCATGGTCAGTAAACCATTTACCAGTGGTTTTGGCACTGTGAGCAGGTGCCAGGTCGTGCTGAAAACGAAATCTTCATCTCCATAAAGCTTTTCAGCAGATGGAAGCATGAAGTGCTCCAAAATCTCCTGATAGCTAGCTGCATTGACCCTGCCCTTGATAAAACACAGTGGACCAACACCAGCAGCTGACATGGCACCCCAGACCATCACTGACTGTGGTACTTGACACTGGACTTCAGGCATTTTGGCATTTCCTTCTCCCCAGTCTTCCTCCAGACTCTGGCACCTTGATTTTCTAAATGACATGCAAAATTTGAGCGACAGTCCAGTGCTGCTTCTCTGTAGCCCAGGTCAGGCGCTTCTGCCGCTGTTTCTGGTTCAAAAGTGGCTTGACCTGGGGAATGCGGCACCTGTAGCCCATTTCCTTCACACGCCTGTGCACGGTGGCTCTGGATGTTTCTACTCCAGACTCAGTCCACTGCTTCCGCAGGTCCCCCAAGGTCTGGAATCGGTCCTTCTCCACAATCTTCCTCAGGGTCCGGTCACCTCTTCTCTTTGTGCAGCGTTTTTTGCCACACTTTTTCCTTCCCACAGACTTCCCACTGAGGTGCCTTGATACAGCACTCTGGGAACAGCCTATTGGTTCAGAAATGTCTTTCTGTGTCTTACCCTCTTGCTTGAAGGTGTCAATGATGGCCTTCTGGACAGCAGTCAGGTCGGCAGTCTTACCCATTATTGCGGTTTTGAGTAATGAACCAGGCTGGGAGTTTTTAAAAGCCTCAGGAATCTTTTGCAGGTGTTTAGAGTTAAGTAGTTGATTCAGATGATTAGGTTAATAGCTCGTTTAGAGAACCTTTTCATGATATGCTAATTTTTTGAGATTTCAATTTTGGGTTTTCATGAGCTGTATGCCAAAATCATCAGTATTAAAACAATAAAAGACCTGAAATATTTCAGTTGGTGTGCAATGAATCTAAAATATATGAAAGTTTAATGTTTATCAATACATTATGGAAAATAATGAACTTTTATCACAATATGCAAATTTTTTGAGAAGGACCTGTATATATATATATGCGATTGGCTTCATCATTTTGTCTCCTCTCCACCAATCAGCTGGTGTGAGGTGGGCGTTCTTGCGCAATATGGCTGCCGTCACATTATCCAAGTGGATGCTGCACATTGGTGGTGGTTGAGGAGATTCAATATATGTAAATCGCTTTGAGTGCCTAGAAAAGTGCTATATAAATGTAACAAATTACAATTATAATTAATTAATTCAATTAATAATAAGTCTAATCTAAGTCTTCTGAAGTGAAAAGAAAATCAAATATGGTGTCATGTTTAGTCATGTGATATGCATGAGCCAGTGAGGTTTGATGTTACTGAGGTGTCACCATATTTGATTTGGGCTCCATAAGCAAACATCATTTAGAATATATCCTCTTTTGTGAAGAGAAAATCATACCATTTTGGAAAGACATGAGGATGTGTAAACAAAGAAAGTATTTACATTTCTTGGTGAACTTTATAACCTATAAGTCTAGGCATTGATGAAATAATGAATTCATATTAACTTATGAATGAACCAATAATCTTTAACTTCAACTTTTTTGTCAATTCCACTATATGTACAAGACACAGAGGATTGAAATTAAGTTTCCCTCAGACTCACCGTATAAAAACGTCAAGTATTAAAAATAAATACATTTACATTTTGTAATTTAGCAGAGGCTTTTATCCAAAGCGACTTACAAATGAGAGCAATAGAAGCAACCAAAAACAGTCAAGGGCAACAATATGCAAGCGCTGTAACAAGTCTCACTTAATCTAGCACAGAACACATAGGACAGTTTGTTTTATTTCTTTTTTTAAATAAATAAACAAACAGAAAACTAATAGAGTGATAAGGACTATTCTTTATTGGTCAGGTGCTGCTGGAAAAGAAGTGTCTACAATATATACGTTAAAAACATCACAAAACATGAAAGTTTAAGGAATATATAAAGTGCCAACAATATGCAAATAAGATCATGCATTATATGATTAAATGTGTGTATATGCATGTGTGTGTGTGTGTATGTATAAGAAGGATAGAAAGTTAGTTCAATGCATCAGAGTGAAGAGAGTTCAGCTTCCTGACTCTGGCTTTCCTCAGTTTGCAGAGCCAGGGCTGCTCTACTGCGGCTACCACCCTCCCCCAGCAGCAGCTCACAAACCCGGGCCGGGCCGGGCTGCGGAGAAGGTTGCAGGATTACAGCCCAGCCCAGCCCATCATAGCCCCCCGCTTGCTTGATGGCAGACTAGTCGGCGATCGGCTCCTCAGAAGTGAATTCAGTTCTTCTAGGAGATGGTAACAGGGCCTCTCCTTCCCCTGGTAGAGGGCCAGTGGAGAATCTTATGCTTTCCTTATCTGAAGAAACCGACTTTCACCTGTGAGGGCCAGAGGGCGAGGCTGGCAGTGTGTGACGAAATAGCCTCACCATTCCAACACTTGAATGTGAGAATGAGAAGCTCCTACGCCTCCTTGTGTCTGGGCTGGTCATTCCGCTCGCTGCCCCATCGTGTCACCTGGCTCCCAGAGCTGAACCAGCGGCCGTGCGAGCGACAGACATACCTTTCCAGACTGGCCAGCTGGTCCGCTCACAGATTCGGCTTGCGATTCAGTTTGGCGTTCTCCTCCCGCTCTCAGGCACACAGGGTTCGCATCCTGGGTTTTTTATCGATGACTGGCTAAATTATTTCTGACCAGAGTTGTGGACACATGCACAGTCAGTGCTGACTTGCCCCCATTTTTAGGGGTAAGATTGCGGTTCCGCTGAAGTTATTTCAGAGGCTCCTGGGCATATGGAACATTCGTGGCTGTGCTAATGCCGCCCGGATTGCTTCATATGAGAAACCGTTTCGGCACTGGCCTTAAGATCTCACATTTCGTTCTATTCGACACATGTCGGATTGGATGGGACGTGGTAGGTTGGGTATCTACTTTCGGTCCTGCTAGGCCTCGTCCCAGAGATAGGCCTGTGCGTTGGAGTGCAACCTCTTCATCATCAAGGTGCCCTTTTTTTAGGAAGATCCCAGTTAATGTTCGGGTTGTGCTTCCTTCTTCCAAACTGGGTGGAGTATAGGCTGTCTCCCTCCACCCTAAAGGTTGTGGGCCGCTATTTTTGGCTCCCTTCAACCTGTGGATTCATAGACGGTAGGACAGCATGACCTGACCCACAGGTTTTTAGGGAGCATATGGATAAGTCCATCTCGCGTTCTTTAGTTGCCCTTTTGGGTCCTCGCAGTGGTATTTCTACCCTGCTGAAGTGTCCCTTCGAGCCCTTGGAGTTCTTTGAGTTAAGTCCCATTGACAGTGGGACTCTTGATTGCCTTGGCTCTATTTAGGGGGAAACGGACCTGCAGGCATTTTTTGATGACGAAGCGTGCCTGGAACTCGGGTTAGCTAACTCTCATGTGATAACCTGAGATCCCGACCTGGGTTCGTGCCCAGCGTTCCGATCTTCCAGGTGGTGAACCTGCAAGTGCTGCCTTGGAGGAGGTAGACCCAGCCATGGCACTGCCCTGGTCAGTATGCACCTTTTTTTTAACGCTTATGAGACCAGACGCAGCGCTCAGGACCTCAGGTCAGCTCCTAGCTGTAGAAGGGGAGTAGTAGAAATCGAATGCTCTCTCCAAGCAGAGGTTGTCTCACTGAACAGTGGACATAGTTTACTGACATATCAGGTTCAGGGCATGCCATGCCCCCAAGGGGTGAGAAACCCTCCACTGGACTGTAGCTTCCTTGGGCTTAGGCTTGGCGCCTCACTAATAGACTAGGGCTGTAGGCTAGGTGACACCCTTACATTCATTAGATTCTGGAATCTCTGAATGGAGCCAGTTCTTCTGTACTTGGCCAAAATGGCCAGTGATGGAATAGGCTCAGGTGTCATTCCATTCCACGGACTCGATGCATGTGCTATTTTACTCAGGTGAGTCTCTCACTAGGCCCTGAGCTCCTCCAGCACGGCTGATGCCGACACCAGAGTACATGCCCGATTGGTCAGCCCTCGTGTTAGGCTAGGTGCTTCCATGTGCATGGTTCTCCCATTGGGCAACCCCACATGTGTATTTCCACAGTAAGACTCTGAGCACGTGTCTTCCCTTAGCACCCCACATGTCTGGGGTGTTAAACATTCCACCTGCGGAAGGTTTCCCTAGAGAGTCCGTATGCAGCCCACTTGTGGGTCATATGTGTATTCCTAAGTCCTCCCTTCGGGCAGGCACCCCTTGGCATATTTTGAATTGGAATATGCTCCCGGTATGCCTCGGTATGATGAACCGACTCTTCTCATTATTGTGGTTGAGAGTTCAGGTCAGCACAGGATAGTGGAAGACAGCGGCAAGATTGAATTGGGACCCCCATTTCGTCAGTCACTGACATTAACGTTGCAGTGAACTGACTGAAAGGGAATGTCTCGGGTACGTATGTAACCCTCGTTCCTTGAAGGAAGGGAATGGATACGTTAAGTCTTCCTACCACAGCAGCTGTACCGCTGGTACTGCCGGGCCCTCAGCCTCGGCTCCTCAGCAGGTAACATACTGCATCATTGCTGGATGGCTCCGTTTATACCCACAAAGTGGGGCGGAGTCATGCAATGCAAATTCCGTAGACCCATTAGCCATTGGCTCGTTTTGTAGATCTCGAAGGTGATAGGCTTCTCCCGTCTGCGTTATCTTCCTTTATGAAATATGCTATAACGTCTTGGTTACATACGTAACCGAGACGTTATATGCACACCCAGAAACTTGGTAATCTTACCATGCAAGATCTTTAACCCCTCTTTCACAGCACTTCACTGATACTGGATTCATATCTGTTTACTTGATGATTAATGTGCTGTTTCTCCTGTCATTGGTTTGTGATGCAGAAGCATCTGAAGCAGATGTTCCAGCAGAGAATTCAGCAGAGAGAGAAAGATCTTCAGCAGCTGAAAGAGGTTGTGGAGTCTCATAAGGTGAGTGTGGAGAAGAAGAGAAGTTTAAGAAATCTCAGTCAGGACTCACTGAAGCCACTGTGTGATTGTGATGTGTGTTCTAACAGCGCTCTGCACAGACAGCAGTGGAGGACAGTGAGAGGATCTTCACTGAGTTCATCCGCTCCATTGAGAGAAGCCGCTCTGAGGCCACACAGCGGATCAGAGATCAGGAAAAGACTGCAGTGAGTCGAGCTGAAGAACGACTGGAGCGAATGAAGCAGGAGATCAATGATCTGAGGAGGAGAGAGGCTGAGATAGAGCAGCTTTCACACACACAGGATCACATCCATTTCCTGCAGGTAACAGAGATCTAGAAGAACAAGAGACTCACAGAGAAACATTTCATGAGAGCAGAATGTGCCGTTGACTGATGTGTTGATCTGTGTGTTTGTTATTATATAATCATCAATCAGACTCTCATCAGATCATCTTCTTTGAACTGTTTTTTTTCAAGCCTACAGTGTGACCAGGACCATTTCTGACCGTTTTGCCCAGTTTACTTTCTACTGACACTTCTAGTTGTGCATTTCTTTTTTCAATTATTGTCTTTAATAATACAACAGTATTGTTTCTTCACTTTCAATAATAACATTAGCCTTTTTCAATTAAACTGTGCTGCTTTTTTAAGTTAAATGAGCAGAATTCCAAGCATATATTAATTTATTTAGTAATACACACTAAATAAATACACACTTCACATTATTGAAAAATTCAAGTTACAAAAATATTACACATTAAAACCTTTTCATCGCGCAGAAATGAATTTAGCTGAAGCTGAATTGTCTGAAGTGTGAAGGTGATGATCTTTGATTTCTGTTTTCTTTAGAGTTTCCATTTTCTCTCAGTTCATCCTGAATCTACAGACGTCAAAGACAATCCCTTCAGTTCTCTCTCCTCTTTTGATGCCGTGAGAGAATCTGTCCGTCAGCTGAGATACAAACTGGAGGATTTCTGCAAAGCGGAGCTGAAGAAGATCTCTGACAGAGGTAAAGTCCTGGAGATTCATCTGCTCTCAGAAATCATCCTCCATCATCTCATATCAGAAATGTCTTAGGAACGGATGCAAGGATCATTTTCTCTTGACATGATAATCACACTCTTCATGTCTGTTGATTTCCAGTCACTTTCACCAACATTGTTCCCGGGACCAGGAACGACTTCTTACAATGTAAGTCACTAAAGCATGGTACATACTCCGCAAGAACTAAAAAAATTTTTCATTTTCTCGTGGTGGCAAGAACAACAACAAAGTTTGTTCTGGCCAGTACATTCCGTACTTCAGAAAAGCAGGTGCCAAAAATCTCAGTTTCTCTGCATTTACCCCGCCCACTTTAGATTTTTGACCAATCACACAATAGTTCTCGGACACCCACAAGAAAAAAGTTCTGCTCAGAAGATGTGTCGAGAACAAGCTGCGAGAACTCCCAAACCAGCGCTGCGAGAACAAAATTACGTTCTTTAGTTTTTTCAACCCTGGGAGAGAGAACTTTTTTCTCTGTTCTCTATGTAACTGAGTGTGTTTTAGAGTTTATCATGTAAATTAGCATTTCTTAACACGGCAAGTTCTTATGAGGTGTTTGATTAAAGCGCGAAGATGTGTAGTGACATTCACATCCAGTAGCTGCACATTGCTTACAAAAATTAGCACGTTGCTAGCATGATTTACCATGTTGCTAGCATGTTTTAACATGTTGTAAGTAGGAATTAGCATGTTGCTAAAGTGTTTTAACACTGCTAACATGAATTATGTTGTTAGTATGAATTAACATGTTGATAGCATGAATTAACATGTCACTAGCATTAGTTAACATGTTGCTAACACAAATTACCATGTTGCTAGCTCGTTTATACCAATTACTATCATGAATTAACATGTTAACATTATTTAACATGTTTTTAGCACAAATTAGCATGATTTAGCACGTTTATTAGTATGTCCTAAGCTAGCTGCTAAGCTTTGCTAGTGATAGACACATAGTGGATGTACTCTATTAGATATAAGTTATTGTGTTTTCAGGAAAACCATAAGTTGGATCAGCTTAAAAAGATAAAGCAACCCGAAGTCGAACAGTTTGAAGGTCTCAGCCAAATTTGGTGGTTTTAAAGCTCTAGGAGAAGATACAGTCTAAATGTGGCTCAGAAAAAGAAGTTATTTCAATATATTCAAATTATTTATAATAGAAATTTTTATAACATTATAAATGTCTTTACAGTTTTTTTGTTTGTTTGAAAATGAATGAACTTGTGACTTTATCAAACATGTAAATCAGGACAGAACTAAACGATACTCGGTTACTGCCGTTGGTAACCTCGGTTTCCTTTCAAAAATGGTTCAATCGTATTGTGTCACTAGATAGGAAAAAACGTCCTTTTCATTGAAATATTGAAGCCTTTTATTTAAAACGCATTGTAACTACACAGCCATCACAGTGCAGAGCTTCTGCACATGCTGATTGGCTGGCCTGTGAGAACTGCATGAACCTATGGCGATGCGGTGTACCTGCGCGAACCAATCATGGCGCATCCCAGCGAATAGAGAGCAGAGCCTGCCAAAATGGTTGGAGCTTCTACGTATATAAGTGACTCATTTGCCATAGGATTCAGGTTGACTGAAGTGAGGATCGCCCAATAGCATGGCATACAAAGAGCTGCTCTTACTCTGCTCCGTCTGGGCCCTAAGAGTATAGTGAAGTTCGATCATCTTCCAATGAGGGAATTGAGGGAAGGGCAAACAGCAACATAACCTGGGCCCTGAACATTGTTGAGAGCACCTTGGCTATATAACCATGCCATGGAGTCATTGGGCCCAAACTCGAGGCAGGAAGCGTGTAGATCACCCAAACACTTAACCAATGCTAGTGCTAGCAGGAGAGTGGTCTTGAGTCAGATCAGGAAGGCTTCTGAGGCTCAGGGTCCAGCGTAATTCTAGGCTGGGGCCCTGGTGTCTGGGGTTGAGGAGGCATTTAGCGGTCTCATGGCGCAGTCGGGGCTCAGGTGCAAGGCGGAACTGAGTGGCTACTCGTCCATAGACTGAAGGAGTTTAGCCTGGACCACTTGGAGGACCACCATGGTGTGCTGGGTTGAGGCAGCTTGGTCAGCGGAAGCATAAGCTCGGCCGGTGAGAGCTGAAGTGGTCCTGCATGGTTTTGATAGCTGGCCACTTTGACCTTCCATCCGATGGCGATGGGTGGGCAGAGGTGCGCAGCCACAGCTTCTTCAAGAGAGGGCAGCTTTTCAGAGCCTTTCTTCTCTGTGCCATCGATGGTAGAGGCAGATCCTTGAGGTCTCTTCTAGGAGCCCTGGCGAGAATGGGGAGAAGTTCGCGTCTATGCTCGCTCTGGCGTTGCTCTTGCACGTGAGGGCAGTGTCATCCACTGAGCCTGACCAATCCTTACCCTCAGAGGCGCCAATGAATCATAAAGGTCTTCTACAGAACCTCAACGAGTCTGCTCGCTTCAGATGACGGGCGCTGGTCTGCTTGTGTGAAGAGCACAGGAGAATTATCTCTTAGCAGAAAGAGTGAGGTACGCAGGGTCTGAGCCGACGTGAGCTTACTCAATTCCTGGGGCCAAATCCTCTCCTCCGCTTTTTCTTCTTCCGAGGTTTCTGAAAAGAACGTTAACCGCGAGCGAAGAGAGGAGAATGGCATGCTCTCGCAATTTTGCGCAGGTTTTCCCAGGCAGGCAACGCACTCACTATGCTCATCCGAGGGATGCAGAGGGGTTCTCGGACAATCGTGGCACAAAATTTGCATCAATGCCGCAGAAATGTGAACTTTTTCTGAAAATATGCTTTTTTAGAGAGCTCGTTGGATGGCCGCAGGGGAGCGGAGAAACGGGGTGTCAGATCATGGGGTGCAAGCTGAACAGGAGGCTGCTGTCCATTGAAATGCTGCTCCAAAAATTTTCCTCGCTCCGCTGCTGGGCTTGTTCTGAAATCGAGAAGGCTTTCTGGCAGGAGAGTCAGGGAAGAGAAGTCAACCGTCTGAATCCTATGGTGAACAAGCTGCTTATAGAGACAGATGCCCCGCCCATTTTGGTGGGCTCTGTTCTCTATTCAGTGGGATGCACCACTATTGGTTCATGCAGATAGGCCGCATCACCATAGGTTCATGCAGTTCTCAAAGCCCAGCCAATTAGCGCATGCAGTTACACTGCGTTTTAAACAAAAGGCTTTAATATTTCAGAGTCTCTGTATTTTAGGAGTTTAGGAGTTTTCCCCTTGCGTCTAACGACCCAATACCGGTAAACCATTTTCGAAAGGGAACTGACAATTCAACATATTATTCAACAACAGCATATCTTCTAAAAATAAGGGATAACATTGATCTTTTTTCACTGAAAGTCGAAAGGAAAGGAAGAACAAACTTAAAACTAATCATTCAAAATTACACTGTGGCTTCTTCCTGAACAGGATTTTTAACAAGTCTCTTTAACCTTTATCCACCTAGATGCAATTAACGTTTGGGGAAACAGATAGAAATTTAAAGAAAGCTCAAGATTGCCAAAGGCTGAAAGCACTGAAAATCACCAACAATATGCCTACAATGCTTAAAAACGGATTAAATCAAATTATTACACTTATTGTTGAATTAATTTTGTTGAATTGAATGGATCCTTGCTGAATTAGTGTATCAGTTTCTTTTTAAAAAAATTATCATACTGATCCTAAACATTTGAATGGTGTAAATTTAATAGTGCTCTAATTATAATAAACACATAATAATAATAACCAACATAAATATTCAGGGAAGACAGCATTTTATTTGATGGGGGAAATAAGACCTAGACAATGGGTAGGGCTAAGTAGAGAACCCCTTATGGAAATGATTATTTGCACAGGATATCTGGTAAACTGTACTGACACACTGCTGATATATTGAACAGGAAGAGTACAGCTACATCAAAAGATCAGACAGATTCATAATTCCTGATTTTGATGTGTTTTCTCTCCATCAGATTTCCAGCAGTTCACTCTGGATCTGAACACAGTGAATGATCGCCTCTGTCTGTCTGAGGAGAACACACTGATTACTGACACTGACACAGAGCAGCCGTATCCTGATCATCCAGACAGATTTGATGTGTGTCAGCAGGTGTTGTGTAAAGAGAGTGTGTGTGGACGCTGTTACTGGGAGATTGAGTCGAGTGGACGTGTGTATATATCAGTGTCATATAAGAGCATCAGCAGAAAGGGAGAGGGTAAAGAGTGTTGGTTTGGACGTAATGATCAGTCCTCGAGTTTGATCTGCTCTCGCTCCAGTTACTCATTCATACACAATAACATAAAGACTGATCTCCCTGTAAAGCCCATCAGCCGCATATATTGTAGAGTAGGAGTGTATGTGGATGACAGTGCAGGAACTCTGTCCTTCTACAGCATCTCTGGAGACACAATGAGCCTCATCCACGCAGTCCAGGCCACATTCATTCAGCCACTTTATCCTGGGTTTAGGGTTCATAAAGGATCAGTGAAACTGTTGATGAATCAGAATAGACTGTAGAGAGATACTACCCATAATGCTTTGAGCTACATGATGAATCCGTTACAGTGAGATGTTATAGATTCTCTTATTTTCTCTTCTATAGATCGACCGATACATCGGTTTCCAGTGTTGGGCAAGTTACTGAAAATGACCTATTTCAGGCAAAACTGGACAAGTGTAAATGCATATGGTTGTTTAAACCACATATGTAAATTTTACAAATTGGCAAATTGTTAAAAAAAAAATGTGTTAGAGCGTGTTATAGAATATGTTGTAGCCAGATATGACGGCGCTACTGAGTGAAATGAGCAAATGAGTGAAGCAAGCCAACACGCAAACTGCCGCATGTGAGACTGAAATTAAGTCTTAGGTGCTCAAAAACACAACCATGTTCATTAAAATTAATGAGACTAAATGATCTTACAAGTAATCAGCTTGCTCTTTCTCCTATTGTGGTCTTTGATCTTGAAATGAGCTGATGAATAAAATGCAGCTCATATCTGTTGCTTTTTTTGACGTGAACTCCTTTAAATGTGCATCTAGCATATTCATTTCGCAGAGAAGTGTAAGGTAAAACAAAATGCATTTTTATAATTTTTATAGTTGTTTAGATTGTGTAGCCTGTTTCATTTGAGAGGGCCTACGATCAGCCTAACCTCAACCTCAACCTCAAAAATGCCTTTTTACTGTGGTGGTGGTGGTGGTGGTGGTGAGAGTAGGCTAAATGTTTAAACTAACATTGTGAAGCTTGAAGTGTTTGATATCTATGGATTTTATTATAGGCCAGAAAAGTCAAGTGTTGATTTGAGAGGCTAAAACATTGGGTTAACTCACTGCCGGCCGCTTGTTCGTCATGTAACAAAAAATGAAAACTTTAATTTAACAAACAAATAAATGCTCCAAACATTTTTCTAAATTAACTTAATAAAGAAACGAAATATAACTACTTTGACATTAAAAACAAAACTGAACTATTTTAATGGATGTTTTGAGAATTGCTTGCAAGCCTGTGATTAAAGCACTACGTCTGAGGGGAGATAAGTCAACAACGGTGTAGAAAAAGGGAAAATAACTGACCTCCATTAATTAATCAACTTTCTTACTGTGTCGGTGTATGGTTTGATTGTATTAGCTTGTCTGGTAGAAACAGAATGACTAAGTTGATTTAGACTGCATCCAAGGTTATTGGAGTTCAACAGATATTGCTTCAAGACATTTTTAAAGAATGTGTTGTTAAAGGTCCCGTTCTTCGTGTGTTTTCGAAGCTTTGATTATGTTTACAGTGTGCAATATAACATGAGTTCATATTTCGCGTGTAAAAAAACAGTATTTTTCACACATTTTACTTATCTATACACCGCTGTTTTCTCTGTCCTAAAAACGGCCTGATGATTTCCTTGTTCTATGAAGTCCCTCCTTCAGAAATACGTAACGAGTTCTGATTGGGCCAGCGCTTCCCGTGTTGTGATTCGACAGCAGCTTAGCCCACGTTGCCGGGAAGGTCCCCTCTTACCATAACGGGGAGATACGCGCTCGATGTTATTGCAAAAATGTCTATATTGTCTTATCAATTTGAGCCGGAATCAGACCCAGAGAATATCGAAGAGGAATGATTACAACCTGCTCAGGAAAGACTTTTCCAGGATGTTTCACAATGGTAAGGTGTTTATTCAGTAGTTGTCATGCTTTTATATTTGGCTGTTACAAATTGCAATGTTAAATGTTACAAACTGTTATAAAAGTTCAGCACAGTTCCATTTTCGTATGACTACTGTAGCATAATAGCTTCGCAATAAATAGGAAACAAACATGGCTACAGTAAGTTACGTCACATAAACATAGAACAATGATTGGCGTGGCTGCAGCTGAACGAGCATGTGGTCAAACAGTAAACAACAGATATAATACAGATATAATAAACAAATAATTTAAACTGACCATTACAAACACCAACAATCGATGGTGTCTGAATGAATTGCTACACTTTTTTTAAAAGTTTGTCGATTAGTTTCAATTTCCATCTAATGTTAGTTAACAAAGCTAAACAGCATTGCACTTTGTGTAATGAGTTACATAAACTGTTAAACGGACCAACTTAAATAGTAAAATACACTTACCGGTTGTGGTCCATAAACAACGCCTTCTCTAGACAAAGAGGGAACTGCGTCATTTTTAAAGAATAATCTTTCTGCGAATCCGGCATTAAACTGATTGAGATTGAGGAAGCAGTCCTCAGCAAAATATGCTGCACATAGTTTTAAATTATGATTATAATTTTCCGGAACCGAGTTAAAAATTGTAACTATTGATCTCTACATACAGCGTCGGTGGGAAGGCCAAACAAAGGTGATTTGGCTCTGGGATAAAAAATAACAGCGTCTCGACGACATGGCGACAAACACACTCTACAAAATCAACACACGCCCCCTTTTATTGCGTGTTCTTGTGGGTGGAGGGTTAGTCAACAAACTGTTCTAGCGATGTCATTAAAGCAGGAAGTGCAGGGGTGTAGTCCAAACCGGCCGTTCGCTGAAGGCTTTGAAAGGGAACTTCTGTTAAATAAAATATCTCCCTTGGCATTGAACTTTGAGCTTTATAATTTTACAGGTGTTATTTATGCTCTAACAGCAACATTACAAACTAACTAAAGTTTGAAAGATGGAATCGCGAAGAACGGGACCTTTAAAAAAAGCCTATGTGATATTTAATTGTCCATCTCATCCATTATATAGAGTTTGTTGTACTTCCATCAGTCCGTAGATATAGAGCAATTTGGGGGAGAGCAAGGAGGTTTAAGAAATCATTTATACCAACTGATATTTCTATGTTAAATTATGTAATCATGAGTAATATGCTGTGTTTTTATTAATGTCTATGTGTGTGACTGTATAAATGTGGTGTGGCATCTGTGCAAGCTAAATTTTGTAACTTATGAATAAACTGAACTGAGGTATTTTGTCAGAAATGTCATCTCATTTTATTTTAATGTTTAATGTTGATATGTATTAAAGGAGTAATAAAGGCAAAATTACACTCTTTTTGTCAGTTTTGTGTAAGTGTATTTATTTTAAATGTGTTTATAGACTAAATACCTGTGGTGTTTGGAGATTGTACACATTCATTTAAATAAGAATTTAAATTCTTTGATATATCAAAGGCTCAAGGGAAAGTTGGTTTCTCAATTAATCACCCCTTTAAAGTCTTGAAACAAACCAAACTGTGGGGTTGCAATAAGAACAGCAGTGCAAATGGGCCTTTTTCTGTTTATTTCATTCATAACAATGAGTGCGTTTACATGCACGTTCTTTATGCCTTATAAGCCGACAATGAACATGGTCATGTAACTCGGTTAACCCGTTTTCTTTTATTGGAGTAAGGTCATAAACGGCTTAAACATAAACCGGTCGGGACAGGGAGTTTTTGCCTATCATCAGACATCAAGAAAGTTGTGTCTGGATGAACCCAGCACTGAGCATTTGGGAAAAATGTGTTTCTGGCCCATTCTTGGTCAAATTCTGAACTGTCAGCCATTTATGGTAGCACTGTATTATGGGTCAAGCAAGCCTGACCCTGCTGAGGAGATTTTACCAGATTTCTTGGTTGAGTTGCAACAGCTCATGCAAAATGGAGTTTCATTCCAGAATTTGGTTCACACAGTTAGAGTGAAGGCGATCCTTTGTGATGCACAAGCCAGGTCATTTCTATAATGTGTAAAAAGTCACACTAGTCTGCATGGATGTGAGCGATGTGTTGCAGTTGCACAAATTACCAAAAGGAGGGTAGTTTACTTGAGGAAGGGTCCTTCTGAAGGAAGAACAGATGAGGTATTCAACCAAGCTGGATACCCCGACCATCAAAAACACATATCACCTCTTGTTAGAGCTGGTATTTTGTGTGTGAAACAGTTCGCCCTTGACTACATGCACCTAGTATGTCTTGGAGCCACAAAAATGCAGAGTAAGGCTCAGAGATAGCTAGTACAAATGAACATTAGTCAGTTGAAAACGCCCGCAGAGTTTTCAAGGCAGCCAAGAAGCATGGAAGACTTGGACAGGTGGACATAGCTGTCAACATTTAACATTGAAAATAAGGGAGATTTCCCGGAGTCCATCCCCAAAACAAGGGATTTTTTTTTTTTACACGATTCTTACAAACTTTAAAAAAGCACTAATCATTAACAGTCTAAAGAGTTTATAACTAACGTTACACAATATATATTAAAGAATGACAGACCAATGGATATGTTTAAAGTGATTTATTTATGAACAAAGTAAACATTACTTACGCATTTTCATTTGCTACATGTTTTAGCTTAATGTTGGTGAACAGAGTGAGAAAGAAACAGAGAGAAAGAGACAGCCAGAAAGAATGTGTATAAGAGGCAGTTGAATAAATAGAGATAGAGAAAGTAAGGACAACCTTGTCAACCTTTCTGGTGTGAAACATGAGCCCTATTGTATACATATGTGGCTGATTTTGCATTTCTTAACACTTTCTGTGAGGTGTATAGGTGAACCTGACCTGTGATTTATTTTACAAGATAGCAATGCACACACAGTGCCTAGCCTTGATACTGAGAAAGAAAACAAATTCATTTATCATAACGCTCAAGGTAGATCCTGTCAGCTTACCATCTCTGATTTCATAAATTGTTCTTCCTTCACTCATAACAGATTTATCTTACAAAATACACTCACCTAAAGGATTATTAGGAACACCATACTATTACTGTGTTTGACCCCCTTTTGCCTTCAGAACTGCCTTAATTCTACGTGGCATTGATTCAACAAGGTGCTGAAAGCATTCTTTAGAAATGTTGGCCCATATTGATAGGATAGCATCTTGCAGTTGATGGAGATTTGTAGGATGCACATCCAGGGCACGAAGCTCCCGTTCCACCACATCCCAAAGATGCTCTATTGGGTTGAGATCTGGTGACTGTGGGGGCCATTTTAGTACAGTGAACTCATTGTCATGTTCAAGAAACCAATTAGAAATGATTGGAGCTTTGTGACATGGTGCATTATCCTGCTGGAAGTAGCCATCAGAGGATGGGTACATGGTGGTCATAAAGGGATGGACATGGTCAGAAACAATGCTCAGGTAGGCCATGGCATTTAAACGATACCCAAGTGGGACTAAGGGGCCTAAAGTGTGCCAAGAAAACATCCCCACACCATTCACATCTCTTTGCACTGAAAACAAACACAGGAGTTATGTAAGTGTCAGTTAACACGATAACAGTTATACAGCTGAGTGAGAGAAAAAAGTGCATGTCTACAGGTATGAATTTTACCTTTTGTCAAAGTGGGTGTAAATGCCCACCAGTATGTCTTCCACAGGCAGCTTTGCAGCCTTCATGACACAACCAGTGGCAAGCTGGGCTAGGTGACAGATGCAGCCGAGATCTTGCACATTAGGCTGGTTTGTTTTAACCCTACTTATTACTGAGTTGTGCCTGCCTTTCATGACACTTGCGTTATCGGAATTGAACGCAATCACATTTTTCCAGGGAATGCCACGATTCCTAAAACCAGGAAAGAAAAGGAAAATGGAGACACAATGTCTGAATGTAAATACTGTATGTAAACTCTGAGATTGTGAGGGAGAAACAAAGTGTGTTTGTGGGAGAGACAGAGACAGTGTGTGTGTGTGTGTGTGTGTGTGTGTGTGTGTGTGTGTGTGTGTGTGTGTGTGTGTGTGTGTGTGTGTGTGTGAGTGTGAGTGTGAGTGTGAGAGAGAGAGAGTGAGAGAGAAAGAGCGAGACTGACCTTAGTGTTATGTCCAGCTTCTGGAACAAGTTTTCTGCATTACCCACATTGCATGTGGGCATGTCTAGAAACTTTGTAGCTACTTCCAGGTTTGCCTCAATGTATACCCTTGCAAGTATGACAAATTGCTTATCAGTGTTTCTGTTGTTGGTGTAGTACCATTTAACTGATGGTAGGTTAGCCATCTGTTTCAGAGACCAAAAAGGACTTAACTCACGCATCCGGTGAGACCTAATCAGATTAACGTAAACAAAGGTCCCTTTTGTTTGTCACGACCATATAACTAATTAACAGCTTGACACGCCTGAATGTCTACAAGAGGAGCATTGTCAGCATAATTTGATTGCATCCCGGGGCATTTTTACATCAGCAACCCGCTACCCCCTTTCGTGACTTTTGCTCCCACAAGACATGCGGACTGTCCCATGACACACGCACACACACAAAGAATTTCCACATAAGAACCAATTGGACAAATTGCCTCTTACACTATTAAATATATATATATTTGGTTGATTCAACGTCCTTATACGATGTATTAAAATGACTAGATTTTTACTGTGTTACTGCATGTAGAATCAAACTCTGTGTACTAGTAACTGTGAAAGTTTATGGATCTTTGTACTTTGAACTATCAGAATTATAATTCATGGTACCCGTTAGAATCGCGGAAACCTGACGATACCAAATCTCATATTCAAATTACAACAAGATGCATTATTATAAAATTGCCAACTTTCTGAGAATACATTTTCAACTTCTCACTCCTCGTGATGAGTCAAGAAGGCGGAGATTTCAACACAAAGGAAACTTCGCGCCTTTGACCCCTCGGACATGATTGGATCATCTCAAAGGAACTCAACCCAGTTCTTCGGCTATAAAAACCGAGAATGTATATAGGTCTGTGTGACTGACATTGAGTTAACCCAGCTTAGTCAATGTCTCCAGCCAGCCACAAAATATAATCATTCATTCAAATTTTCATTTTATTTACAGTTGAAGGTCAACACAAACCAAATGAAGATGATGCACAATCTTCAAACAGTAAAAAAAGAAGCTATGGTAAACTGTAGATATGAGTTGTGTAGCTGTGGCTTAAAACGTCTACACATTTGTTAATGTTCAAATTTATTTCATGTGTCCTTGTTTGTGCTAAATATCAAGTTTTGTGTCCAACACACTTGGATGAGACATGCCCGACCCCTGACTTTGTCTATCCTACGTTGTACTTGTCCTACTTGTACGTTTTTGACTGCTTTGCTTAATACTACAAAAGACAATCATGCTTACAAAAAGGACTTTGATATATTTTGATATGAAACTCCAGAATGTATATGAATATTTTTGGTGTATTTTGTTGATTGCCTTTCACGATGTTACACAATGGGTGTGTGATTATTTTATATGCAGGCTTATATATACACCTACATTTAAATATCTAGAAGACGATGCATTTAGATGCCCAGGGACGCGCTGAAAAATTGTGGAATTCACGGCCAGATGATATCAAAGATGTCGGTTCAACTTTCATTTTGGAACTATTTTTCATCCATGACGGGACATGTCGGGGGAACGTCTTTTTTCAACGGTTGTTAAATGTTCAAATGTTTGCTGGGTCTTCTTTTAAACAAAAAAACCTGTTTTGTTCTTCATGCATTCCTTTTTTATCAACACTTAAATATAGACAAGTTTCATAAATAAAAAGAGCAACATTTTGAACAAAAAGCTGAGAAAATCTCATTTTTGTGAAAGACTGTATCCAGATCAGATTCAGAGCGATGATCAAACACAGATGGAGTAGATCGAGTCCATCAACACCCCTAATGCTTGCACAGTCCTGTAGTGTAGCTCTTATGTTGTTTCGCTTTTTGCTTGCAGACTCACAATACCTACTTTTTGTTCATTGCAGAGTGGCTAAAAAAATGCTTAAAGGAATTTTCCTAACTACCAAGAGCTATTTCAAGAGCTACTTCCCAAAAGGTACTGGAACCAATAAGTCATTGATGGGCTGATTATGGACATTGTTTTGAGCATGGGAATTCAGAGACCAATAACTTGATAGAACGGTAATATAAGACGCTGGTGAATTTAAAGGGATTTTTTTGCAGCCTTCAAATCCATTCACAGTCATTGCAACTTTACTCTTCCATCGACTGAAATACAAATTGTTATCTGGGATAAGAATTCAACGTTTGGATGACTTGCTGGACCCTACTGGTTTGAGAGGTGAAGTATGCAAACATTTGTTGTTGCTTGATATACTCAAAGTTAAGGATGATGCATTCCCTGAACTGGCTCTTCAGCTGGAAGCTCATGCTTTAGAGCTGTACAAGACAAAGGCCACTTCAATGTCTGTTCTGAGGTGAAGATATTCGATATTGAAAGCCTTTGTGGTTGAGGAACATATCATATAGCTTAGGGAAACCTATTCTTGTACCTGTCGCACACTCATATCATGGTAAATATCCCTGCCTTATTTTTACACAACAGTTGTTTGGCATGACCATTAATGAATAAATGTACTGTTCTGTGAATCAATCTGACAATGCTGCTGTGTATTTTGACACACAAGTTCAGACTTCCAGGATCTAGAAGACGTTCTTGAAATGGTCAAAAGATGGCAGACTGTTCCAGAGACATCAAAAGGGAAATATTTGATCTGTATTTTAACGTTCAACAAGAAGACAGAAGTCTTTTGTCAAAAAGACCTTGTATCAATGACACTTCAAGGTAATTTAGATTTATCATTAATTATTACTGTTACAGGACCATTGCAATGTGGCATGTTCTCAATGAATTGGGAAAGTTTTGAAAAGATGAACCATCTGTATACATAAAACGTCAAACATAGAGTATTGTCAGACGTAACAATCTTAACATTTCACAAAGTTTGGTGCTGCTAGTAGTAAAACATGCACTTTTTTTTATCTGCTTTAAGTTTTAGACTATCTATGATGAAACTTAACACTCTGTAAGGTCAATTTAGCTCAAAGGGCTAAATTATTAATTAATTAATTAGGGAATTTTGAAAGAGTCACTTATTTTACGTCCGAGCAAATGTTTAGTACAGCGCTCACTTCTACGGGCCGCAACTATCAACTCTGCAGCGGATATTAATATCCAAACAATAGTGAAAACACTATTAGCAAGGTAACATAGATAAGCAGTTTAAGACATTTAAATACAAACAAACTTAATTGATTATTCTAACAAACACACCTACCCTCTCACATTCACTTGAATTGCAGAATAAAAGTTAGTTAGTAAAGAATGAGTTTTAAGAGTGAAATGATGAAATCCCAAGTTTCTAGCATTATATGCATTTGTAACACATGACCTGAACCCGATGCCAAACTTACTTGCCGACCCCTGCCCTATGTGATGTGCTAGTGTCAAGATAACAGAGGCGAGCAAATTACAAATCGTTTGGCAAATCTTTCCTTTAATTAAGTTTACAATTGCATTGTGAATGACATGACAAACACAAATCTTACCTGGAGCTCGACACTTTGCGGTCCCGCTGGAAGACGATGAACTCTGTGATTGATTTCCACCTGGGCACGCAATTTGCAATGACAGAACTAATATTTGTGGGTGTTTAATGTTGCTGATATTACAGTTAACAAATAGGTTGTGTTTGGTAAAATGCCATTGCGAAACAAAAATAAATGGGAACATACTTGCAAAATAATCCTGTTTCAAGTTCCTAGTCTTGTCATTTGATTCCCTTCCCATCATATGATCATGTCCTGTACTTCTAGGGTTGCCAACTGAATGCCAATGGAAAAGAAAATAAGGGACAATCTTAGTTCTTTATAGGAAAATAAGGAACAGAATGAGGGACACTCAAAATATTTGTACTGTACCACACAGTGTATGTCATTTCAGTATCTGCAGTTAAGTTCTTAGACAAACACATTCGGGTCATTCCGTGTCAAAATCAACCACATTTCAGAAATTTTTCAAGCTCAAATTTTTGATTTTGTTAATGAAGAAAGACTAACATAAATTAAGAAAAAAGACAAAATATTAAATGTGGTGGATGTATATTTACTGAGTAGTTCAATATTTTGTAGTGGGGGTCAGAATGACTTCACACGGGTGTAAAATGGCTTTAGAAAGTTGGCAGCATCATTATTTATTTTCACACAGAGATTGGTAGATCTTTTAGTGAAATCTGTTGACTTTAGCTATCTTTGCTGAATTATATGCCAAAGGTGACAGTTCAAAAATGGGCAAAAGCACTTCTTGTGTTTTTGAGTTTGCATGCCAGTAACTCATTTTGAAAATACCTTAATATGCTTTTAGATTCTAATTCTTAAAACACTTTTTACTTTTGGTTTCCTAGTTTTTAAGGCCACATAATTTCCATACTAATGTAATACATAATCTCAAAATGTGGCTCCATGCTCAAATTATTGAATATTTATTTACCAAGGGATATTAAATATCATCAAACTCTATTCAAAATGATAAAATTGATTTGATAAAAATGATAAAAATGTTTGTAACTAAATGTTGTTGCAACCATGTATGAATAAAAATGCATATTTTTCAATTAAAGAGAACTTAGAGGATTAGTATAGGCTGCTTTTGGTGCTTGAGACTTTATTGGTTATTTTGTGTTTAAATAATGATTTTATGAATATGCTATTTCAGTTACTTAAATATATATATATTTTTTTTTCTCCATTTAACAACATTAACTTACAATAGTGAAGGCGACTTCTCTTCTCTTTCTGACAATACAAAACTTCTCTTTCTTACAATAGTGAAGACGACTTCTCTTTCTGATCACGTCTTCTGTCAGGGAGAGTGCATGTCTGAATGTTGGACTCATGAACAATAATCACGTTGTTTGCATCCGCCCAAACAGATTTGCCGAAATAAAAATGCGAACAGTGAAAGGGATTTGCCGAGCCACTCGCTATGAAGTGGGAGCGACCAGCCGGCACCAGCATAGGATTCTGCTGGGTCTTAAAGCCTTCCGCAAACGGTTATGTTCGCAAATCAAGCAATGATTTGTCTCAAAGGAATGATTATTTCTCAATTTAGAGCGTTTGCCTGAATATACGGCAAAAAAATGCGTTCCGTACGGCTTTCATACGGAGTGCTTCATTGATGCCTTAAATACGGGACGATTCTGTATTATACGGAACGGTTGGCAAACCTAAACAAATATCGACAATAATTTATATAAAATAATCATATTACAGAGCACAGAATCTGAATCTGAGATATCAACTGAAGTCACAGATGTGAAAATGCCACTCGAGGTGTTCTGGAAACTTGAAAAAAGAGAGAGTTTTTTCAGAAAGGTTTTTAAATCTGCTGTCCATGTACTTTGCTGTCAATAATCTTCTGAAACTGCACCAATGGTGTTTTTTTCCTTCACCTCTTCTAGTAGGTTTTCTGTTTTTTTGTGAGCTGAGTTCCACAGTGGCACACGCTGCCTTCATCTTTCACTGTGAACTTGATTTGCATTCTCCTGGTTGTATCTTCAGGCTGAGTAACTGTGATGTGTTGCTCTCAACTAGCTGTTTTTTTTCACGTGATATAGAAGTTGTCATTCTGAAAATCAGTACTGATTTTGGATAAGACTTGGATAAGATGAACTAAACTGTAGAAAGTGAACAAATTTCTCAGTCTTCATCCCTTAATATGACTTCCTCCTGCCATCTTATCCGTATGCATAACAGTCGGAGTGTATTTTTTTCCACAGCCCAATGTAATATGATTATTTTATTTAAATTATTGTTGATATTTGTGTAGGGTTGCCAACCGTTCCGTATAATACAGAATCGTCCCGTATTTAAGGCATCAATGAAGCGCTCCGTATGAAATCCATACGGAACACATTTTTGTGCTTTTCAGGCCACTGTCTCATGACAAATGTCTCATGAAATCTGTCCACGCCATTGAAAAGATTTTCCGCCATTTGTGACTCAACGCTTCCCCGCCATTGAAGGAATTTTCTGGCTACCCTTGTTTTCACTGTTAAACGGCAGAGGGGGCTATTACGCTTTTATTTATCTTCTGAATCAATATGCAACCTCTGGATCAAAACACAGGCGAAAAAGAAGCAGAAACACGCAATAGAATTGATCACGTACATGCAAGCTTGACTAAGCTTTTGACACATAATAATAGCAGGCAATGGTCTCTCGTTACACATTCTCACAGAGGCCTAAGCCCCCTGAAGGTGAAATCCCATAGGGGATACCAACCATACCGACGGTAGTAAATTACACATCCAATGTGGCAGTAGTCAGGGCCGGCCCGACCAATTTTCTGCCCTAGTCAAGATTTTACCCTTGGCTCAAGGTTTAGCACTACGCATTATCAGTCTAAGTTGTGGAAATACGGGTACAGTTTAATTTTTGTAACGTATTGATGTTTTTATCGTTGTTGTTTTATATGTTGGTTTTGTTTGAAAAATTGGACCCTGAGTCTGTAATAAAGTTTTGATTGATTGATTATCAAAGCCCATTCAATAGTGTCTGGCAATCGCCGGGTTCTCTCGGTTTCCTCGCTGATTAATTGGTCTCTGTGTTTGAAAGGGGATGAATATTTGCCTTAGCAGTCTCCAATAGCTTTCCAATGAATCTGCCTTAACCTCATCACCTGGCTCTAGTAAGTTCAAAATTCCTGATTACGTTGTCAACTCCTTGTCAGAGATAGAGCCAGTGAATAACTTGATGCACATGTAATTGCACCACAGGGTGCCACTTCAATTAAAGCTTTGAAGGTGGTATAGCTCTTGTAGTTTGAGAACGTTTCTGAGTGGAGGGTAATTGCCTCTGGGCTCTCACATCTGAACTTTGTGCAGTCAATAATGACTCTCACATTTGGCAGTACTGCTGAAAGTTCGCAGGCATTGTTCGCCTCACCTGCTCCCAGGTCATCTTGATTTGAACTGATCTCAACACATGGTACAGATAGTTTGACCATGTGATGATCATGCGATTCACCGTAGAAGTGCTCACTTGAAAAATCTCAGCCAAAACTCCTCTCTAAGGCCGACAGTGACTCATCAAGAGCACCTAATTAAAGAGACACTTTATTATTAGAGAAAATAATAATAATAACGATGACTCGCTCCTATGGAATCCGTTGACTCCATTCCAGTGGAGTCCGTTGACTCCACTCCGGTGGACTCCGTTGACTCCGTTCGGTTGACTCCGGTGACTCCGTTCGGTGGACCATGTTCTGATGACCCATGTTCCGGTGGTCTCTAAAAGGAAAAAGGAGAAGGAAAGCGCCATCCGTGATTGCTCCGGTGGTCGCTATTCCTGAGGATTATGTTCCAGTGCATTATGTTCCCGTGGATTATGTTCCTGTGGATTCGTTTCCGGTGGACTCGGTTCCGTGAACTCTGTTCTGATGGTCCAAGTTCGGTGGTCTCTCAACGGAGGAGGAGAAGGAAAGCGCCATCCGTGACTGCTCCGGTGGTCGCGGTTCTTGTGGATTATGTTCCTGTGGATTATGTTCCGGTGATCCCTGATCCGGTGGTCCCTAGTCCGGACATGGCCTGGAGGGCTGTGATGGGATGTTTTATGGTGGCTGTCTTGCGGGCTTGGGAGAAGCACAGGACCTTCCCCAAGCCTCCGGAGGCAGTTCCGGTGGATCGTGTTCGGTGGTCCCAGTTCCGGTGGACTCGGTCACTGTTGGGCCGTAGCGCTAACCAGGCGTATTGCGCTGCCTGCAAAGCATCGCCTGGCCGCCTGAAACATTTTTCCCTGTTCCTCCTTGTCTGTCCGCCCGCCCGAAAAATCCAGAAAACCCAATATATTATGTTTTAACTTTATTTGTATGATACAGCTGCAAATAAGTATTTGAACACCTGTCAATCAGCTAGAATTCTGACCCTCAAAGACCTGTTAGTCTGCCTTTAAAATGTCCACCTCCACTCCATTTATTATCCTAAATTAGATGCACCTGTTTGAGGTGGTTAGCTGCATAAAGACACCTGTCCACCCCATACAATCAGTAAGAATCCAACTACTAACATGGCCAAGACCAAAGAGCTGTCCAAAGACACTAGAGACAAAATAGTACACTTCCACAAGGCTGGAAAGGGCTACGGGAAATTGCCAAGCAGCTTGGTGAAAAAAGCTCCACTGTTGGAGCAATCATTAGAAAATGGAAGAAGCTAAACATGACTGTCAATCTCCCTCGGACTCGGGCTCCATGCAAGATCTCAGCTCGTGGGGTCTCAATGATCCTAAGAAAGGTGAGAATCAGCCCAGAAATGAAAGCTTTAGCGTAAGTTCTGCCAGGAAGACTTAATTATCATGTCACTGCAACTTCGTTTTCTATCCAATCACATTCTAATACTTGGGTATAAAAGATCGGTACTTACTCATGTCTGAGTTCGCAGATCCTGACGCTCCAATGCACCGCCATCCTCCCCACCACCTTCCCACTGAAAAACAAGCGTTCTAGCACGAAAATGTTGCATACAAACAGATTTGCGCACCTTCTTATCAAACCCGCCACAGCAAATCGTCCAAGACGAGCCATGCCGCTCTAGCCAGAGCTACGCCGGCTACCATTGAAAATGAACGACTTCCGCCCACTGGCGGGTGTGAATGCACAATTAATGTGTTTTTTTAATTAATGTTAAGACATTTCTAAAATCATTAATATAGAAATAAAAACGTTTTTATTGTTCCGGATAAATAAATATTATAAAAATAAATATTTCCCTCTCAAAACGGCCCTGCTCATGAGGTAGTGCTTTTTCAAAGTTCATGAACTTTCGGGTGGGACTTGGGTGCTGAACATGCTGATTGGTTGAGCTCACGCAGGATTTTATTTCAACCTAAAAGTCTGTTGCAGTGTGAGCAGGAACAGTCGTTTGCTATTCAAATCAACAATGGCGTTAAATAACCCCAGGCTTTATTAAGCTTATGTGGAGGACGAAATCCAGCGGGAACTGGACAGCAGCGAAGTCCTACCTCACCGGACTGATCCTCACGGTACTTTAGACCCTGATGGAAACACACACAGCAGCAGGTTTGAGGAGAAAAAGTTTCTAGAAAAAGTTCCTGGGACAAATTGTTCCAACGTCACGTGTTGTCATCTCAAGATTCTGGTAAAACAGAGATGGCGTGAACGTAGCATAAGACACACTGATGGAGAGAAGCATTTCCATTGGCTGCAGTCTGCCGGTGAAGCAGTCGATTCTGTTCCTTCCGGAATTCCTGTTCCCTCAACGAAGCATGTCTGTTGACAGCGGATGCAGAGGCACCAAAGCACCGCTGGGTGTACGGAAAGCGAAAAGGCCAAAAGTGTTGGCGGCTTGGCGCTACTTCCAAATGTCCTGCTACACTGCAGCATAATAAAATGATTCTCACACACACTCCATTTATTCTTTGAATTTAATTAATTTTGCGCTTGTTCATTGTATTATGTCTGAATTTATGCAGTTGAATTTTACCTATACAAAATAGTGTAATCTGTCCATGCTGACTTCAAACCTCAATGCCTCATATTATTGTCATAAGGGAAACACATATTCGGATGTTTAAGTTTTTCAACGGAAATTACATTAAATTGACTTTAAGAAATGAGTTGAACCTTATATACATTTTTTAAAAAGTTGAAAATTGCTTTATTTGATGAGGTAAAACAATGTAAAAACACATGTTGTGATAATTTGTTGATCATATAATTGTACAGTGTTATGTTCCCTGTATGAAATAAAATAAATAAATATGATTAAAACCATATATTGCTATTATTACCTTTTTTAATATTTTTCACATGCAAGATGCAAGGGTGCAACATAATATTCTTATCATAATTAACATACAGCTTCAGAGGGCACTAATGAAATCAATTAATGAATCAATCAGGTAAATAAATGGTGCTATAAATTGGGGAGATAACCACACAACATTGTCATCTGATGGCGGACTCAATAATGGATCCAAAAATGTACGGGAGATCATGAATTATAAAACTCAAGGCACATATCCACTTGGCATAAAAAAAGAGCATAAATATGTTATCCGGAGACGTTGCTCCAATTTTCAAGTTGATGGTAAGAAAAATTCTAAATACTCTAAATAAATGATAACTCTAGACAGACAGCTCCACTGACAGGAGTGAGGTATAGTGATACACCAAGACTTGGTACAAAAAAAAGTACATACTTGTCAATGAACTATACTTATAATGGACTTGCCAAGCAACTACAACATTTAAAAATAGCATGTTCTTTAATTTCAGTTTAATTGAGCCTAATTCTTCCATTGGGCCTTCAAAACCTCCTTGCAGGTTACCTGTTTAGATTTTACTAACAATAAAGCCATTTCATTAGATGGGCAACTTTTCCACATTTCCTCCAAAAATGTACGAAGAAAAGTGGTCGTTGGACAAAAAGAGGCCAACCAAATATTCTCCGAATTCCACGCCAGCCCCTATGGAGCACACTGTGGAACGGAGAAGACCAAGCTTGCCATTTCAGCAAGGTTCTACTGGCCTGGAGTGGGGTGGACATTGATAAATGGGTAAATACTAAATTATTCCCTTTCAACTTTGCTGAGAGACATACAAATGGATTATGTTTTGGAATGCATTTCTTGCTCATTTCTGAACATCAGGTTTTGCAGTGTGCCCAGTGCCAGTTCAGCAGACTGACCATCAAGCAGGAGCCCAAGTACATCCCAATATGTGTATGTAAACTTGTCCACATGTACATGGGTTTGAGACAGGTAATTCTTGAGGTCACAATTTAAATGTATTTATTGTGCTATTTTAATTTTAAGGTGGACAAACCTCTGGAACTGTTGGGCATGGATTTGGTGGGGAAAGTCACCAGGACCAACCAGAGAAAGCAGTACATTTGTGTGCTCATAGACTACTATACAAAGTGGTCTGAGGCCTATGCCATCCCTAATAAAACTGCAGCAGTTGTGTCACGCTGCATTATAAAGTTTTTCTACAGGTTTGGGGCACCAAAGAGGATCCTCACTGACCAAGGCACTGAGTTTGTGAACCAGGTTTGTAGTTTGTTGAATGAACCAAATTCAGTATGCATGACAAATTTCATGTGTGCATAAGATTTGTTGGATTCTGATTTTCACACATTTATGGTTTCTTGTAGATTAATTTTAATGTATATTTTGCAAACAGATCAATGAAGAGTTATGTGCCTTCCTCAATGTGGAGAGAAGCCTCTGTGCCCCATACCATCCACAAACAAACGGGCTTGTGGAAAAATTAAATGGAACCATTCAGAGGTAAATCTTCATTAACATGTTGCTTTGTGGGGTTGTCTTTGCAATTGGTTACTCATAACTTTCAACTTCTTTTGGTTCTGACTCTAGAGCCCTGTGCAAACTAGTGGATACAAGGCCTGAAAAATGGGACGAGTACCTAGATGCTGTGATGTTTGGTCTTAGAACCAAGACACAGCTGACAACTAGGTACTCCCATTTTCTTAATGTTTGGCATGGAGGCACGATATCCTTGTGAGGTTCCTGAGACATATGAGGTATGCTATAATTTACATGTTCCATATACATTTCATATAGTATCAATTAAAAGTTAATTAAATAATTTCAATGTTGTTTCTGAAAAGATCAACAGCACAGTGGAATCTGTGATTGCAGAGGACACCATATCGAAGGCCATTTCTCTGAAGGAGAAAATGGACAACATTATAAAAAGAAATGTAAAAAAAAAACAGGACAGGAGACAGAAGGTGGTAAATCAGGCACCATTTTCTGTAGGCCAGAAGGTCTTAAGAAAAACATAAGGTCCCAGCAAAGGAAAGGAGGCAAGCTTGAGCGCAGCTGGTTGGGACTGTTACATTCCATGTGTTTTGTTTAATGTTTGAAAGGGGTTGTTTCTCTTCCACCTGTGTCTTGTCTCTTTTCTATTTTATTTTAGGGAAATCCTCACTGTGGACGTCATGACTGACGTCATTACGCCATCACGAAAGGAGGGGCGTGGCGTTCGACCAATCCGTGGATGTGCCGGCATGATAAAAGGCCCCATTTCTTAAGAATGGGCAGTGAGCAGATCGGCGCGAGCTCACTCATCTCCGTGATTGTTCTGAGAAGCTTTTTGCTTAGTTATGCCCGAACTAACTCTTCCGTCGCCGTCATAGTTACGTGTGTGACTGTCAACTATCCTGATTGTTCTGAGAAGCTTTTGCTTAGTTATGCCCAAACTAATACTCAATCGGAGTTTGTTCATTGCGATGTCAGAGTTATAGTGACGTTTGAGAGTGCGTGTGATTGTGGTACTGCCCGCAGGTGTTTGAGATCAGAGCGCTACACGCGTATGAGACACATGGCGAGCTATTAGTGGGGTTTCGATTTCTTTGTTTGTTTAAGTGGGTTTCTTCATTTACGTATACATAGTTAGGTAGTTTTTCTCTGTTATTTAGTTAACAAGAGAGATCGCCATCCATTGTAGTTTTGTTTGAAAGTCAGCGTAGTTTAGTTCGGCGTCGTACGCTGAAGATCTCGGTTTTGTTTCTACATTTTTCTTTCTTTCGTTAGTATTAGAGGTTTGGGGTTAGTTAGCGATTGGGGTTTTGTTTTGATTATTTCATTGATTTGGGCGACTCTCTTGCTATTATTGTTTCTAGTTTTGTTAATCTTCTCTTATACATTTATTGATTGTTTTGGTGATATTTGCTTTCTGGAAATAAATTCTTTAACTGTTATTTCCCCAGACTGTTGGTTGTTTTTGCTGCCTGCACACCTAAAACAGTTCCATCTCACAGAAATGTTACGTCATCCCTTTTACCATCTTTTAAACACGTAACATTCAGTGGTGGCAGCGGTGGGATATTCCTTTTATGGGGATATCCATCTTTGGGATGAGTATTGTGAGATGTGCTGTTGCAGGTGTGCTGGTGGATCAACAACGAACTACGTATCTCGTGTAAGAATGCTAGGAGGGCATGAATGGTAAGGGTACTTTGGAGTTTATTGACTTTTGTCTAGTTTAAGTATCATGGCTGAGTTTAATTTGAATAGTTTTGTGAGTGCCGTCTGTCGAACTGTTAGAGCGATGTAGAAAGGATGATCTGGTGAGTGTGGCTGAGCATTTTCACATTCGAGTTACTAGACAGCAGCTTAAAAGGGAAATTAAAGATCTTGTAGTGCGAGGGCTGGGGGATCTCGGTGTGTTGAAGCTGCCTGACGGAGTTGAACAGAATTCTTTGGGTTCTGATGTTCGCCTCTTCGACGGGTGAGGAGGATGCAGTGACCCTGCTGAGGCGGAGGGTTCCGAAGCCAAAGCAGGTTTGCCGCCCTTTGATCCCTTTTCTCCGACCTTCACTGGGTCTGGAGGTGATTCACGTCTCAAGATACGTTTGGCAAGGTTCCAAATGGAGGAGCGTGAGAGGGCAGCGGAGCGTAAGGGTCAATTTGATCTGCAACTTCAGGTCCGCCGTATGGAAATAGAGGCGGACAAACAAGTTAAGTTGCGAGCTGGAGCTGAAGCTGAGAGCAGCTAAAGACGCACCGGGTTCCTCTGTGCCACCGCCACTGGCGGCTCAACCTGTGCCGGCCCCTGCTGTTGCGACAGGTGCGGTTTCGTCAAGTAACACGTTTGACGTGAGTAAACACATTTCTCTTGTTCCACAATTTAGAGAGACAGAAGTTGATTCATACTTTAATGTATTCGAACGAATCGCTTCTGCGTTACATTGGTCTAGGGAGGTGTGGCCTTTGCTGCTGCAATGTAAGTTAACAGGACAAGCTCAGGAAGTATGCGCTGCACTATCTCTAGAAGATAGTCTAAATTATGATACTGTCAAATTGGCAATTTTGAGAGCTTATGAGCTCGTACCGGAAGCATACAGGCAGCGATTCCGAAACCATAAGAAAAGTTCAAGTCAGACGTTCGTTGAATTTGCTAGGGAAAAAGGATTATTGTTCGACAGGTGGTGCACATCGAGTAAAGTGTCAGACTTTCATGGCTTACGCGAATTGATCCTGTTAGAGGAATTCAAGAGTTGTATTCCTGATCGTATAAGTGTATACCTAAATGAACAGAAGGTGACTTCATTGTCTCAGGCATCTGTTCTTGCGGATGAATTTGCGTTAACTCACAAGAGTGTTTTTAATCCTTCTGCTCGTACTGAGAGCGCTATCTGTTCCTGCTGTTTTGAAAGAGCAGTTGCATCCGAAAAATGCGGTAAAATCGAAGGAAGTGAGAGAGTGTTTTTATTGCCGTAAGCCGGGACACATTATTGCAGATTGTCTTGCGCTAAAACGTAAGCAGCAAGCTGCTGGTACCAAAAGTGTCGCTTTTGTGAAGACTGTTGAACCTGAGTGTGGCGGTAAGTTAGATAGTAGTTATCAGCCTTTTCTGATGGAAGGGGTTGTATCTGTCAGTACCCAGTCGTTGGATGAAGTAAAGTGATTATGTTGCGTGACACAGGTGCTATGCAGTCGTTTATGGTGGCAGGTGCATTTCCGTTTTCTGACCAGACTTTCTGTGGTAGTTATGTACTAGTCCGAGGACTTGAGATGAGCACTATGAAGGTTCCTTTGCATCAGATTTATCTGAAGTCTGATTTGTTCACAGGACTGGTGAAGGTGGGAGTGCGCGACAATCTACCTATGCATGGGGTGAGCTTCATTCTTGGTAATGATATAGCAGGTGGCAGAATCGTGCCGCTGCTTGAAGTTTATGATAAACCTGTGTTGTCTGATCACTCTGATGAATTGTTAGAGAAGTTTCCTGAGGTTTTTCCAATTTGTGCTGTGACTCGAGCGCAAGCTCGTAAGTTTGCTGATGCAGATGATTTGTCTTCAACTTTCATGGCACATACTCTTGTGAAAGATGTGTTGCTGGCCGAGGAAGGTAAGCCAGAGCAGACCATTATGTTAAAATCAGATGATGTAAAACTTCAGGTGACTCGCGAAAAAGTTATCGCAGCGCAAAAGGAAGATTGTTCTTTACGTAAATGTTTTTCCTCTGCTGTTCCCTTAGAGGTGGCCCGGGAGAGAAAAACTGCGTATTATTTGGAGGACGGGTTGCTGATGCGGTGGTGGTGTGCAGATGTTGCGAATGAGTTTGACGGACTCATGTAAGTCAAATCGTCATTCCCGCATGTTATAGACAGATTGTACTTTCATTAGCTCATGACCATGATTTGTCTGGGCATCTTGGCATTAAGAAGACATATCATAGAATTCTAAAGCATTTCTTTTGGCCTAGAATGAAATCTGAGGTGGTAAAGTTTTGTAAGACATGTCAGACTTGTCAATTCTCCGGTAAGCCAAATCAAGTGATTCCGCGTGCACCGCTTGTTCCTATTCCAGTAATGGGGGAACCTTTTGAACATGTTATTGTTGACTGTGTCGGTCCTTTGCCCCGGACGAAAGCTGGAAATCAGTATTTGTTAACGGTAATGTGTGCAGCAACGCGATTTCCGAGGCAATACCGCCCGGAAAATTACAGCGCCGTGATCAGCAGTGCACTCGTCAAATTCTTTTCAATGTTTGGTTTGCCTAAGGTTGTACAATCTGACCAAGGCACTAATTTCATGTCAAGGATTTTCGCGCAGGTGGTAAAAACGTTGAACATTTCTCACAGGACTTCGAGTGCGTACCACCCAGAAAGTCAGGGAGCTTTAGAACGGTTCCATCAGACTTTGAAAGCGATGTTGCGCCGGTATTGCATGGATACGGGTAAGGACTGGGACGAGGGTATACCTTTAGTCTTGTTTGCTGTTAGGGAAGCAGTACAAGAGAGTTTAGGATTTAGTCCTGCTGACCTTGTATTTGGTCACACTGTGAGGGGTCCTTTAAAAATGCTTAAAGAAGATCTGTTATCCCATGAAACTAGTGGTACCACTACTGTGCTAGATTATGTAAGCAAATTTCGTGAGAGACTGCATAATGCTTGTTCGATGGCAAGGGAATCCTTGTTAAAAGCCCAGACAGCTATGAAGAGTCAATTTGACCGTAAAGCAGTTCACCGTTATTTTAAAGAGGGAGATCAGGTGCTTGTGTTACTACCAGTTGTGGGTTCGGCATTCTCTGCACGCTTCTCAGGGCCGTATCAAGTAATTAAGAAACTAAGTGACACAGATTACTTGATTTGTACTCCTGATCGCAGGAAGAAGTCTCGTGTATGCCATATAAATATGCTGAAGGCATATCACATTAGAGAGTCACCGTCAGCTGAAGCTCCGGAGGTGGAGTCCGTTGCTTCTACTACGACACTTACGTGCGGGGTGATTGATGTCACTGCTGTGCAAGATGACGATGATGGGGTGTTAGTACGACCCACATATCAGCAGTGTGCTAGGCTGAAAATTTCGGAGGTAATTGCGGATTTAAATGTTCATTTGTCTCATTTACCAGATTCGCATAGGAGTGATGTGGCAGAGTTAATTACTGATTTTCCATCTCTATTTCATGACGTTCCTTCACGTACTACAGTTTTGCAACACGACATTGACGTGAGTGATGCCACTCCCATTAAGCAATACGCTTATAGAGTTAACGCAGTGAAACGCTTCAGTAATGAAGGCCGAAGTTGATTATTTGAGGGAAAATGGTCTAGCTAAGCAGAGCTTCAGTCCGTGGAGTTCTCCATGCTTAATTGTAACCAAAAGTGATGGGTCCGCTAGATTTTGCACCGATTATCGTAAATTAAATGCAATAACTGTTCCTGATTGCTTTCCGTTACCTCGCATGGAAGACTGCGTGGACAACTTGGGGTCTGCGAAATATGTCAGTAAACTAGATTTACTTAAAGGTTACTGGCAGGTGCCTTTAACCTCTCGTGCATCCGATATGTCTGCCTTTGTAACTCAAGATGATTTCATGCAATATTGCGTGATGGCGTTTGGAATGCGCAACGCCCCAGCGACGTTCCAGAGGCTCATCAGCATCGTGCTTGCTGGAGTCCGGAACTGTAATGCATATTTGGATGACCTTGTAACAAGGTTATTCAACCGACTGGCCCACACATGTTGCCACATTACGAGAGGTGTTTGAACGCCTGAGACCGCTTCACTGACGTTAAACTTGGCCAAGTGCGAATTTGGTCAAGCCACAATAACGTATTTGGGCAGGGAAGTGGGTCAAGGGCAGGTAAGACCAATCGAAGCTAAAGTGATTGCTATTGCAGATTTTCCAGTTCCGACTACGCGTAAAGAGCTTCGCAGATTCTTAGGAATGGCCGGTTATTATCAGAATTTCTGCAAGAATTTCTACTGTCGCCAACCCGCTGACATCACTCCTTAGTCCTTCACGTACATTTTTGTGGAACGCTGAGTGCCAGAATGCTTTTGACAATGTCAAAGTTCTGTTATGTAATGCACCTGTTTTGACAGCTCCTGATGTTGAAAGAGCTTTCAAACTGGAAATCGACGCAAGCTCAGTGGGCGCGGTGCAGTGCTTATACAGGAAGATGTACTGGGTATTGACCATCCTGTATGTTATTTCTCCCGTAAGTTCAATAAACATCAATTGAACTATTCCACTATTGAGAAGGAGACTTTGGCCCTGTTATTGGCGTTACAATTCTTCGATGTCTATGTGAGTTCAAGTAATTTGCCTTTAATGGTATTTACAGATCATAATCCTTTAGTGTTTTTGGCCCATGTACAATCAGAATCAGCGATTGATGCGCTGGTCCTTAATTGTGCAAGGTTACAATCTGGTGATCGAACACAAGAAGGGTTCAGAGAATATAATTGCTGATGCTCTGTCTAGAGTTTAAGGTAAAGAATTGTGAGGAAAAAAAAAAAAAAAAAAAACTATATATTGGTATTACTTGTATAGTTTTTTCCTTAAGAAGTGTTACATTCCATGTGTTTTGTTTAATGTTTGAAAGGGTTGTTTCTCTTCCACCTGTGTCTTGTCTCTTTTCTATTTTATTTTAGGGAAATCCTCACTGTGGACGTCATGACTGACGTCATTACGCCATGCGAAAGGAGGGACGTGACGTTCGACCAATCCGTGGATGTGCCGGCATGATAAAAGGCCCCATTTCTTAAGAATGGGCAGTGAGCAGATCGGCGAGCTCACTCATCTCCGTGATTGTTCTGAGAAGCTTTTTGCTTAGTGATGCGAACTAACTCTTCCGTCGCCGTCATAGTTACGTGTGTGACTGTCAACTATCCTGATTGTTCTGAGAAGCTTTTGCTTAGTTATGCCCAAACTAATACTCAATCGGAGTTTGTTCATTGCGATGTCAGAGTTATAGTGACGTTTGAGAGTGCGTGTGATTGTGGTACTGCCCGCAGGTGTTTGAGATCAGAGCGCTACATGCGTAAGAGACACATGGCGAGCTATTAGTGGGGTTTCGATTTCTTTGTTTGTTTAAGTGGGTTTCTTCATTTACGTATACATAGTTAGGTAGTTTTTTCACTGTTATTTAGTTAACAAGAGAGATCGCCATCCATTGTAGTTTTGTTTGAAAGTCAGCGTAGTTTAGTTCGAGCGTCGTATACGCTGAAGATCTCGGTTTTGTTTCTACATTTTTCTTTCTTTCGTTAGTATTAGAGGTTTGGGGTTAGTTAGCGATTGGGGTTTTGTTTTGATTATTTCATTGATTTGGGCGACTCTCTTGCTATTATTGTTTCTAGTTTTGTTAATCTTCTCTTATACATTTATTGATTGTTTTGGTGATATTTGCTTTCTGGAAATAAATTCTTTAACTGTTATTTCCCCAGACTGTTGGTTGTTTTTGCTGCCTGCACACCTAAAACAGTTCCATCTCACAGAAATGTTACGTCATCCCTTTTACCATCTTTTAAACACGTAACAGGACCTTATGAAATTACCTATGTTGAAGAAAAACGCCGATTTAAGAGATGAAAAGGGAAGATATTCCCAAAATCAACACTGATCACCTCAAACCCTTCAAAGAAGACACCCCGGATACCCCACAGAATTACCCAAGAATCACAACATAAAAGACCACACAAAGAAACTGGACCATGCCATTCACTCACACCTGTAGACCTCACCATCACTAAGTCCCAAGAAAACCAGCCCCACATTCACCTACATCCACACAATCTACCAGATCCTCTCCCGGTCTCCACTGGACTTGTCAAAACACTCAACACTGAAAATGCCACTTTCCTCACCTGTGTCCCACACCACTTCAGTTGTACCAGCTGACAACACAGACATAGTGCATAGCTGTAAGTGCTGATGTAAAGTCAGATCTTATAAAAGCTCAATATTGCGAGGTGGTAGGTGCAATGCTCTTTTGGTTATCCTCTGTAGATATCAAAAGTGCCTGGGCTGGAAACGATAGTTATGTACTGCTGTCCAGAGTGGGACCCTATAAATTATTTTATAAAGACTTCCAGATCGGCCCTGGGAAGGAGTTGGAGAGTGAGGTACACATTTAATTGATTTTTAACAGCTAAGCCTTTCATGCTGTGCACATTAATATTTTGTATTAATGTTTAATTTTGCTATGTTTGTCAAGGTTATAAATGCATATCTGTCCCTGAAGGTGGGGCACCACAATTTGACCTCACCAGGAAAAGCCTTCCCATATGGACACCTTTGCCATGACCGACATGTGGGAGGAAAAGTATCGAAGGCTCAAGGTGTCCTGTAAATTTTTATGTTGTTATTTTGCATTATTATTGTTAATATCCATTTTTGTTTGGGACTGTGGGAACATTAATTTGTGTTATTGGTACATAACTCTAGGCTTTAGTGAGCAAGGTAAATACATCAAAATAAAATTCTTTCAGGTGGACCCAGCAAACTATGAAGTCATAGTGGGCATTGTGAACGAGGACACCACTGGTTCCTAGTTGTAAGTATTTTTGGTAATGAATAGTTTTCCTGTTGATTTGCTCCAATATTCTCCTATCGTGTTGTCTGGATATTTTTGCATTTTATTTAGGCTGTATACCCATCCCAAAAAAACCCATTCTGCCTGACTCAATGGGAGAATCCAACATCAAGAAGAAAAGGTGTTTGGAGACAACAGGGTATTTTTGCACCACAGTCAGATGTAGTGTTATTGTGAAATTATGTATGCTTGAAAGAAAACTGTACTATCTTGTTTGTAGAGCCCGATGAGAGAAAATGGTATTGCAGTTTCACAATGGGTGTGTGAAAGCCTCCTCACCCACTTCAGAGGGATGCTACGTCATGTGGTGTATTCGCTTTGAAGGTGGTAGGGTTTTTTTTTTTTAAATAGCAGAAAATAATGTTCATTAAAATATACTTTGCAGTTAATTTCTTGTTACTTCCTTATATTTTGCAGAATTCCCAGTTGACTTCTCCAACGAGCCACAAGATGTAACCCAATACAGAATGGAGATTGCTTTATTTTTGCTCCGCCAATCTGGTATGGCTTTATAAGCTCTTGAATGTTATTGACCTATTCTTTTGATGTGCAGCACTTTCATTGGTGTTGTACTGTACCTCATAGATGACCTAAGTGACCTGTGCCACTTTTGTGGGGAGGCAGAAACCTTTGAAGATGAAGATTCAGAAGATGATGCAAAAGATGCAGATGAGGAAGATATCCCATGGGTAACTATGGCTGCATTTTTGGTTGGTGTTGCATACACAAAATAATAATAAAATATTTTTATTTTTACAGATTTCCTGTGACTACTGTGGACGCTGGTTCCACATGAAGTGTGTGGGCAATCCATCCACAGAAGATGAATACAAATGTGCTTCTTGTAATAAATGAATCAATTATGAAGAAATTGTTTTGGAGTTTTAAAATGTTGGAGCGTTTATATTTCACTTTGGGTAAACTGTTACACCTGAAAATCAGTGTCTGAAAAAGCAGTAGCCTATGTCTTTACACCTGTGACTATCTAACCAAAGCCTTAATAAACAATACATTGAAAGCGGTAATACATTTTAAAATTGACAAGAAATAAGCAGGGTTGAACTGGCAGCTGAAAACCTCGCTTCTAAAAACAAGTTTTTAAAAAAGTACTTTTTGAACCTTTTGGCTTCCCATACATCCAGTTGTGCTTCTTGCTAACGTTAGTTCTGACGGTACGCATGGTAACTCGGCAACTACGAGTGACTTGCAGTGTGATTGCGTAAAGGGAAACAGACATTCAAGGGAACAGAATCGACTGCTTCACCGGTATTGCCCGCTTTTATTATTATACAATATGCTACGTTTATGTTGGTATTATACAAACTCTCTCACACACACACACACACACACACACACACACACACACACACACACACACACACACGCTGCTTTATATGTTTTAGCACTTTGTTAATCACATTGTCACTATTTGCATTTTATAGTGTTGTTTGGAATAAACGAATTTGCTAAATCTTTTTTAAATTAATTTATACAGTACTCAAATTGTCAGTATTTTTTTCTCTTTGTAAGAAATTAATAATTTTATTCAGCAATGAATCCTTAAAAAGGACATGTTCACACACACACTATATATATATATATATATATATATATATATATATATATATATATATATATATATATATATATTATTATATATATATATATATATATATATATATATATATATATATATATATATATATCATAACTGTTTCAAACAGTGTTAATAACTGAGCATATTAGAATGAATCAGCACATTAGAATGATTTCTGAAAGATTGTGACACTGGAGTAATGGTTGATCAGAATTCAGCTTTGCATTCACCAAAATAAAATATATTTTAAAGTATATTGAAATAAAAAAACATTATTTAAAACTGTAGTAGTTTTTTTTCTCTCTCTGTATTTTTGATTAAATAAATGCAGCCTTGATGAGCATAAGTGCTCTTACTTCCTAGAGAATACTTTCAAAAACATTAAAAACAGTAATGTGTCCAAAATTTGGACTTTTATTTTGGTTTGGTGGCATGACGTCATTATGCTGCGCCACGCTCCCGCATTTGCTGTTCATTCGGCTGAAGAAAGGTATGTGTGTTTTATAGCGTTTAAAGTGTTTAGATCGATACAAAACCCTGTTTGACTGGGTAAGACTGTGATCTAGACTGTGCTGTAGCTTTATGAGAGCTATGAAATGAGTTATGTCATTGAATGTTGCCTTGTTGTGCTGAACCGTTACGCATAAAGCGCAGTACTGATGGAGAAACGGAGCTTTTGCTTTTGGAAACTCAAATCATTTTACCCAAAAAGCTTCGCGAAATGATTCAGTGAATCACCACGTCTAATGAAAACAAACGTCTAATAAAAACCAATAGATAATGTTCTCATGAAAGTGCAGTCTATTGTTCTACGTATCATAAATACTCATAGTAATAGTAACATGTGTCTGTATATACACATTGTGTTATTTTCTTCATGTTGTACTAGTTTTGAGTTTTTAAATGACTGTTTAAGGCCATTAACTCTCACTCTGACTGACTCTCTTGAGACACACTCAGAGATTTAGTTTGGATTTATTTGAATCTTTCTGTTAATTATCTTAAACAGGACAGATTGTCCAAACACAGAGGAAAAACTCCTGGTGAAGCGACTGAGATCCACACTATTATAAAGATGGCGTTTATTAAAGTTGAGAGTGAAGACGTGAAGATTGAAGAGACAGTGAGAGTGAAACATGAAGAAACTGAGCAACAAACAGGTTGGTTTCATTCTCAAAGCTGAACTCACTCATTTGATCCTTATTAAAATGTTCAGCTCTATAGAAATGAATGTCATATGAGTGTCACATTAAAGGGTTACTTCAGCGATTAGCATTAAGCTTTGTATCAGTAGAAACCCAGGAGTATATTCAAATTATCGTACTTTCCCCCCTCAAATCACCCTGAGACGAGAGAATTATGTATTTTTATTTCTGGAAAAATTCCTCTGATGACGCAAATATCGTCATTTTGCGTCATCGGAGGAGTTTTTGTCCAGAGGCTAAAGACTACAGCCAGCAGGAGGCGCTATTCCCACATGTTTTCAACATCGTGGTGGGCAAGTGATCCAGTAATCCAGTAGCCGACTAGCCGTGCCTAGAGTAGGGCAGTGAAGCATTCTGGGAATTGTTGTCGTTCACCCCCATGAGACAAAAATCATTTTCTGTGTTTTCTTAGTCTAGAAGGCACCAAATTCAAAAATAATTTCACATTTCTTCTACATTAATGACCCAGTTTAAATACAGATTCATCTTCCCAGCGCTGAAGTACTCCTTTAAATGACAAGTAATGTCAAAAAAGGTGCAGTGTGTAGTATTTATAAGGATCTAATGATAGAATGCTATGTAATGTACATAACTATGTTTTCAGTGGAGTATAATTAACTGTTATGTTTTTATTACCACAGAACGAGCCATTTCTATCTACATACCAAGGTTATTTTCTTAAACAAAAACTGAAACTTAAAACTACTGGTCAAAAAAACAACAACCATAAATTCACTGCCCTAATAAATGAAAAACTAAATGAAACTAACATGTTACTGGAAAAAATGAATCGAAATCAAATAATAATTAGCATAACTATCACTCTTAACTGTGGTGGAAAATCTGACCAGTGGCTGTTTAGGGAAGTGTCTGTATATGGTGCTAGATCCACATGAAGTGAGCTAGCCGCTGTCCAGTGATGCTCTCAGAACACATCGCTAGTCCTAAGCGGCTGTTCACAAAGAATGTGCTTGTGTCAGTGAAATGGGAAATGACACACGGTTATGAGACGCCAGTTGAACTTCTTTTAAGTTGAGCGCAACGTTTTTAGAGTGCTTTTCATATGTGAAAGGTGCTGTTATTATAATTGTTTTCAAATCATTTACTACTATAATATTATCCATGTGAAGACATTTCCCCACAACATAGCCTAGGGTAATACAAAAACACACACACGGCATACCAGGGCTCAATGCTAATTTTTTTTTCTACTGGCCCGATTGGGCCAGTGATTCAAATTTTTACTTTCCCTGCCAAAATTTTCATTGGCCCCACCACAAAAAAGTAATAAATAAAATAAATTAGTTATTGCCTAGTTATTGTTTTTAGTCCATGTAACTCCAAAAGGCCTAATTTATATATATTTTTTAATATTGTTAAAAAGTCTGTAATGATATAACAAATAATAGAATTATAAGGAACAGCACAAATACAACAGAACAAACATACAAATGAAAAACTGTTAATTTCAGGGTTTTTCATGTAGGTCTAAACTAGATTTTCCAGGTAGGCTACAGAAATAGTATTCAAATGTAAAATATCACTGCATAGTCTTAGATTAACCCTTATTGAAGTTATTCTGTCAAGAGCAGTGATTGATTTATTTATTTCTGACTTTTGTCATCTCGTCTTTTAGAACAATAAAGACCATATAAAGGAAAAAATGTTTCCCTGGCATTGATGAATATTTTCCGGATTTCCCTGTTTTCACTGTTATACGCTAGGGGATGCTATTACACATCTCCTGAATGAGTACGCAATCTCCTGATCAAAACACAGGCGAAGAAGAAACCAAACGAGCTATCATATAAGCAGATGCATATGAATAATAACGAGATCTATGACTGAAGCTTTGATGTGTTGATGGACTCGATCTAACAATTACTCCATCTGTGTTTTGATCATCGTTCTGAATCTGATCCAGATGTAAGTTAGTCTTTTAGAAAAACGCTGTGAGATGCGTGGGTGCACTTAAGCTAGTGTTGTTTCGCTATGCGAGAACTAAACTCAGAGACACTTTCTCGTAGCCTGACAAGCCAGATCCACATCAAGATGTTGGGTCTGGGAACTCCCCATTGACAGGGCTCAATCCCAGGGGTGGGATAAACGGTTGTCTTTCAGATTCCCTCTGCACGCAATAGCGCTACAACCAACCAGAGCAATGGAGAAGGTGAAGCTAGTTGATAGATTAAACTTTCACTGTATCCGGTCGGCAAAACTCCGAACACATCTTCCTTTCTTATGAATGACTTCAGTGTAGGGCTGGGCGATATATCGAATATTAGCGATACTATCGCAATAATTTTGACGACGGTGTAAAATTTGAAAATATCATGAATATCGAATATTTCAAATTCAACATGCAAACTTTCCCAAATAACATTACCAGATAAACCATTCACTAAACATCGGAAGCAGAAGAATTAAATATATACGCCCAGCGTATGAAAAAGAAAGCAACGGAAACATGCGCGCATGAGAGAAATAATAGCGCAGCGCAGGACGTGCTTGCGCTGCCGGACTCTGACCGGAAGCGCGCACACGCCTTTCAGACAACATATGATCGGGATTAAGTTCCTTCATGGATTATTGGGTTTCAGTGGTCAAACAGATGTAAAAATGCACGTGCTGGCAAGTATTCAGGTAAACACAGTAATGTATGTCTTTAGTGAACGTATCACTGATCTTTATAATTTATATAGATCAGTGGAACGTACAGAGAGTTGAGTGAGGAATCGTGTGTTACAATGAATTTGGTCCGTGGAGCTCTTAAAGGGCCGGAGTTCATATTCTGTGTGATTTAATGTTCATCAAACAACAACGAAAATTAGAAAACCACCCCATGCTTGGCTAAACAACTTTAATATATTTATTAAGAATCAGTGTAGCCTATGGTTAATTTATAGAATTAAGACTGAGCAGTTTATGTTTATATATATATATATATATATTTGATTTTTGATTTATTTCTTGACTTGCAGCTGTTAAATAGACCCACTGTACGTGAAAATAAAGCACAGTTTTACTTATGTTTTTTTTTAAATTTTGAAAATATAGAGATAAATATATTTTTTGGATATCGCCCAGCCCTACTTCAGTGCCGTTCTTTTCTCAAAGAAAAGCTCAACTCCAAGTCTTCTAGAGTCGTGTCCAAAGCCGATTCAAAAGACTGCCGTTCGCCAGCTTCTTTGTTTTTAAGTAGCATGTGGAACCGTCGCAACTCTGCCGTCATTATGTTAAGCCCGCCCACCGACTCTATACACGATGTGATTGGCCTGACCAGAGTTTGTTTTTCCAGCTCGCATCAGCGGAGAGTTGCTAGATGACACTGGCTTCAAATTAGATTTGCTGCCGCTAGGGTGCGTCAAGATTTCTAGGCTAACTTTCTTGTCTATGTGCGCTTGAATATTTCAGTAGGCAAAGCTTACAAATGCGCAAATGACCAACTTCAGTGAAGATGCAGCACTGGCCTGAGTGTCTTAAATCGGCAGTCCTTATTGTCGAGCCTTGCATACGCTTCATTATTTAATCACTGGCTTTACAGCAGCTTAAGTCAGATGACTTTAGTGGTCACACTGCTACACTGTACTACTGAACATTTTAAAATAGGCATGTTTCACAAGATTTAATCTTTTATATGAATGCGTTTGTCTGGAATTTTTATATTTTTTACTTTTATATTAAGTTGCATTTATTTAATCTCAGACCATTATTTTATTTGTACTAAAATGTCTGCACAAGACGTAACTAATCTGTGCAAACATTAAACATTTTTCTTAGGTCTTCACTAGAACTCTGCTAAACTATAATCACTAAAACGGAAACTAAATAGAAATGTGTTCACAAAATATAATTATATACTAGCAAAACCATTTATCTAACTAAAACTAAACTGAAATTTATAGCAAAAATGCAAACTATAATGACCCACGGTGTATGTAGCAAGGTTATGTTTTACAGTAGCCCTTAAGGTACAAACTGCTCTACAGAGAGCTAGCTACTCTCTGCTGTCTCAGACTACAACATTTCTGTCTTGTGTCGGCCACCGTAGCTTCCCATGTGCCTCGAAAGGGAGAGGTGAGCAGTTGCAATTCGCAACCTCACCGATAGATTCTGCTAAAATGAACACAGTGCACCTTTACATCAGTAAAAATAATGCAGAAGTGGCTCAAAAAACAATAATTACTATCATTCCAAATATCATTCCTTTCTAATACTTGCTTGGTTGGTTTCATTCTCAAAGCTGAACTTGTTCATTTGATCCTTATTAAAATGTCCAGCTCTGCAGAATTTAATATTTTTGAAGAATGTCATATCAGTGTCCTAATTAAAGCACTGGGAATATCTGCATGTATATAATGTATCTTCTATATATCTAGTTTATAAAAATATAACATTTCTTAAATATACATGCATGTTGTTAATTGATAACAGCTAGGGCTGGGCGATATATCGAATATTAGCGATACTATCGCAATAATTTTGATGATGTAAAATTTGAAAATATCGTTAATATCGAATATTTCAAATTCAACATGCAAACTTTACCAAATAACAATACCAGATAACGCAGATGTCTGCTTCCACCATTCACTAAACATCGGAAGCAGAAGAGTTAAATATATATGCACAGCGTAGGAAAAAGAAAGTAACGGAAACATGCGCATGAGAGAAATAATAGCGATCGGGATTCAGTTCCTTTATGGATTATTGGGTTTCAATGGTCAAACAGATGTAAAAATGCACGTGCTGGCAAGTATTCAGGTAAACACAGTAATGTATGTCTTTAGTGAACGTACCACTGATCTTTATAATTTATATAGATCAGTGGAACATACAGAGAGTTGAGTGAGAAATCGTGTGTTACAATGAATTTGGTCCGTCGAGGTCTTAAAGGGCCGGAGTTCATATTCTGTGTGATTTAATGTTAATCAAACAACAACGAAAATTAGAAAACCACCCCATGCTTGGCTAAACAACTTTAATATATTTATTAAGAATCAGTGTAGCCTATGGTTAATTTATAGAATTAAGACTGAGCAGTTTGTTTATATATATATATATATATATTTGATTTGATTTATTTCTTGTCTTGCAGCTGTTAAATAGACCCACTGTAGCTGAAAATAAAGCACAGTTTTTGTCATATTTTTTGTAATTTGCATGTTTTACTTATGTTTTTTTTTAAAGATCAAATTAAAAATCTATATTGTAATTATAAAAGTACATTTAAAAAAATATTAAATTACTCATATCATGATTTAAGATTTGTCATCCCAACCCGTTCAGTAAACGTAAACATTTTGTATTTAATTTGGTTCTATCTAAATAGTTTTGTTGTTTTAATGGGGGCAAAAGAAAATATTTTTTTAAAAGCAATTGCAAACATATCGAGATATATATCGAATATCGACAAAATTTTGAAAATATCGAGATATATATATTTTTTGGATATCGCCCAGCCCTAGTAACAGCCCTATTGTGTCTTATAATAACAGTTTATTACATTTATTAAATTGACACAAAATTTGATGCACGCATATAATTAGGTTAAAAATATATATTTTTTAAAAGGTAAAAATGCCCATAAAAGGTAAAAATCAATTTAAACTTTTTGGAAAGATGATTTCTGTCCCTGTCCATGACAGTCCTAAACCAGCCAAGGTACCAGCACAATAACACTCAATAATTATCCTTATCAAGAAAATCTCAGAAAATATTGATTTTCTTTTTCTTTTATTATGTAGCAGCTCATTAGTTTAGAACAGTGATTTGCTTACCTGTATGATAAACTGCTTAAAATGAGCATTCACCAAAACAATATTGATTATCCAGATAGTATGAACAAACATCTTGTGGAGCACTCTCAGAGTCTGCATTTATTGAAACTTGCATTTCTGTTTTCACCTTAGACCTGATGCCGCTGGAAGAGGAGATTAACGAACCGAATGATGTAAAGGAAGAGAAACATGATTTTATAACTGTGGAAAACTGTCCTAGCTCCTCAAAGACTGAAAAGACTTCTTCACGGAAAAGGGCTCAAAAGAAGAGGGGTAGAAATTATTTCACCTGCTTTCAGTGCGGAAAGGGCTTCAGCCAACGTGAAAACCTTAAAGCTCACGTGAGGATTCACAATGGAGAGAGCCCTTACCCTTGCCAACAGTGTGGAAAAGGTTTCCCTGGAAAAGGAAACCTTAAAGTCCACATGAGAGTTCACACTGGAGAGAAGCCTTACATCTGCCAACAGTGTGGAAAGAGTTTTGCACATCTAGGAACGCTTAATGACCACAAAAAAGGTCACACTGGAGAAACGCCTTTCACGTGTGATCAGTGTGGAAAGAGTTTCAAGCGTAAACTAAACCTTCGTGGCCACATGAGGCTTCACTCGAGAGACAACTGCTTTAAATGCCATCAATGCGGAAGGAGTTTCACAGACAGCAATCACCTCGAGTGGCATGTGATAAGTCACATTGGAGAGAAGCCTTTCATGTGCCATTACTGTGGAAGGACTTGCTCAAGCAAATCAAACCTTGAGGTTCACGTGAGACTTCACACTGGAGAGAAGCCATTCACCTGCGAACAGTGTGGAAAAGGTTTCAATGAAAAAGGAAACTTTCAAGTGCACATGAGGCTTCACACTGGAGAGAAGCCTTTCATGTGTCTTCAGTGCGATATGAGTTTCACATATCGAAGAGACCTGAAACTTCATTTGAAAGCCCATACTGGAAATAGCAGTGTTGTGATTGGTCTACCGGTTACAGCGCGTAGAAACAAAAAGCCCATTATATGAATCTCAGGCTTCCTGAAGGTCAGCGATTGTACACATTGTAAGGACAGTAACGATTGGGGTTGATTTCACCATGTCAATTTGAGCAAGAGCCTGATGATAAAACATTGGAATAACTAGTTATTCAACCTGAACCTCCATCGCAAGGAAGACTTGAGACGTTTCTCAATTTTCACCCAGTTTGTTGTACATTGAGATGTTGCAGCTGTATTTCCTCACCATCAGCATTAACAAGTGTCTCTCCATCAACAAACCCATGTCCACCAAAGCGTTTTTAATCATGTCCAAGGCACATTTTCAGAACGGCATGAGTGTAACGAGACGCTGAACACCTGTTTCACGCTCAAGCGCTGAGCACTCTGCAGTTTTTACCAGTTGCAGAGATTTAAAGAAGGTTAAACTGAATAAAATGCAGCGCTCACCATCACCGTTTCCACCAAAATTACCTGGCACAATTTGTCCAAGGAACTCTTTCCCTCAGACCTGCTGCTGTTTGTGTTTCCATCGCGGTCTAAAGTACCGTGAAGATTAGTCCGGTGATGTAGGACTGCGCGCACCTTTCCATTTCCCACTGGATTTCGTCCCCCGCAAATACTTTATAAAGTCTGAACCTCGTCATCAGTCCATCGGTCGTATTTTTTAAACTCCATTGTTGATTCGAATAGCAAACGACTCTTACTGCATGCACCGCAACAGACTTTTAGGTTGAAATCAAATGCTTCGTGAGCTCAACCAATCAGCATGTTCAGTGCACAAGTCCCTAGAAGTTCCTGAACTTTGAAAAAGCACTACCTCGCGAGCAGGGCCGTTTTGAGGGGGACATTTTTATCCCCAGGAACTTTATTTAAACCCTGGTTCCTGCGGTCAAAACACACCACCCCAAAGTCCCTAGTTCCTGGGGAAAGTTCCCGCTGTGGAAACGCGGCTATTGTCATTTTTACCCAGCCGACCAATCACAGTGGAGGAGGGGCGGGACAAATACATAAAAAAGCATAACAACAGAACATAACCATTTAAAACAAGAGCCAGAGCAAACACTTTAAATTTTATCAGCATTTTTATACACAGAAACCAACTATCTGTGAAATGAGATGCTAGTAACTCTTCCGTGGATATTCAGTATCATAGCAAGCGAAGAGTCTCAACTGAAAAATACGCTGCGCTGCCAAAGCGTCCTCAAACGCTCACAGCGGTGCGTTTACAGCTGGCTAAAAATGCTTCGGTGGACACGTGGCCTTATTGCTGTGCACATGCAGGAACTGTATCAGTAACCATATTAACAGCAGTGCATACGTTAGCCCAGCACTAATGTGAATGACTGATGTAACATTAAAGTTTGTAAAACAAATCTTGCTCCATCCTTTATCTTTATTCAAAGTAGTAAAATTACAGACAATCTGCATTAATAGACACAGTTGTAGGTAATTATAGCTGATTAGCTAGAAAATTGCACACTATAAAACACAACTACATATTTTAAACACCTGGTACATCAGTAATTAATAATGGAGCGGCAGTGGCTCATGTAGGTTGTCTACAAACCGGAAGGTTGGTGGTTCGATCCTCGGCTCCACCTGACCAAGTGTGGAGGTGTCCATGAGCCAGACACCTAATCCCAGCTGCTCCCGACGAGCTGGATGGCGCCTTGCATGGCTAACACTGCCGTCGGTGTGTGAATGAGTGAGTGAATGGGTGAATGTGAGGCAACATGTAAAGTGCTTTGGATAGCCATGGGTCTGTTAAAAGCGCTATATAAATGCTGTCCATTTACCATAATACTTACAGGTTGTGATTCTGAGGTGCAAGCTACTCCAAATAAACTGAGTACTGACCCATCTCTCAAGGGCAAATGTTTATCAAATCCCGTGTTCAACTCATGTAACAGATGTAAGAAGCAGTCGTCAGTAAAATGACGTGTTTGAGGGTGGGAAAAGTTGTTCGCGGGCGGACAGCGTTCAACATTGGCGGGCTTTATACAGATGTTTTTTTTAGTGATGTAGAACCGCCAAGCAGTAAAATTTCTTTCTTTTGGGAGACAATAACTTTATTTATTGTGCACTTTCGACTTCACAACTTTTGCAGAATGTTTACAAACAACTATATTACACATGGCATGAAAGGGGATATTTGAAAAACCATAATAGGGGCACTTTAAACTCCCAGTATACACAGGACTGTTTTGTGGTGGGAAATATATTTAGGTAAGAACCAGGAAGAGCTTAATGATGAAACAGACAAAAATGTTGTAAATAAATTAGGTCTAACTTAATCTCCACATACGATTAAAATAAAAATTTCTAGCCCATACAAAAGTTCAGGGGCCGTATTCACAAAACATTTTATCATACCACTAAGAGTTCTCCTAAATAGCAGTAAAAGTACTATTCAAAAAGCGGCAGAGAGCAACTTCTAGTAAGGAATAGAGGGAAGTTTTAAGCTAAGAGTGAGGGCGGGGTTGACCTCGTTGCTCTGGATGATGTCATCACGCTTACTAACTATGACCACAGTGATTGGCTGATAGGGGAGAGGTCTCTGTCAGTGATTTAATAGAAATATTGTTGAACAAGGTTTCATGTTGCCATATTCAAATAAGGTTTTTAAAATAATGTTGCCATATTCAAATAAATAATTTTTTTAAAAGTAGGCCAAGTGTCCAATTAAACTAGTGTATGTTCAGCTAATTGTCAGCCTCGAGAGATTGCAGAATTCAAGCGACAAATTATGTTTTATAAACAAAGTTTGTGAAGAGCTCGTTCAAACGGTCTAAATCAGCGCAAGAGGAGGTATACAGCCGAGAGCCGACTCACCTAGTTACCGCCACAGTTCTCTGCATCCCCACCTTGACACCTCACTCTCGGTCTGTGATACGGGGCAGAACTCTGGGTTTGGGCTAAATTTTGAGCTCGGAGCCCTCGATCCCCTCGGACAGTGTGTCTAATATGCTTATATTCTTTTACTCTATTCAATCACTTGTGTGAACTTGTGAAAACAACCGTCACAGGTAATCTGACATTATTTTAGTTTTTATTCATTTTTAAGTAAATAAATATTTATTCTTTTTTATTATGATTATGACTGAGTAGACAGGAAGTGAAGTGGAAGAGAGAAAGGTCCGCAACATCCATTAGGATTGTTTGTGATTGACTTAGGTCTTAGTGACTTAGGAGTCCTCTTGACTACTCCTAGCGTTTCACAGACTTAGGAGCTAGTTTAGCGCTAAAATGCTTTGTGAAATACTCTTAGTCCTAAAATTAGGACTGACACTCCCATTAAGAGTTTCTCTTTAATCAGCAAGTTAGGAGCTACTTTTAGCCTTAAAGGTGCCCTAGATAGGAAAACTGTATTTACCTTGGCATAGTTGAATAATAGGAGTTCAGTTCATGGAACTGTAGCCACAATGACGGTCTGTTCATCTGGCAAACGGCCAAATATCCCGCGCATCTCGTGAGGCGCGTTATCAGATCATACTAAACCCAGGCTATGTTGTTCCCCAGCATACCAACACAATTTATGGCCCTAAGGGCGCCACGATGTCTGAAAGCAACAACCAACCATTCTTTGATCGCCCTTGGGAGATAACTAACAAGCTCCGTGTTTGACTTTTATCACCCCCAAATGGCCCATGCTGTGATATCGGACACCTCACACACACCCACGAGACACACACGTGGAATTCCACCAGGACCATAGAGGAATATATGGTTAAAATCCACCTCAAAAACGTGTTAAATGTATAGTTTCCTGCTTGAGTGTTTTTATATGTGTCTGGAATAAATTAGGAGGGTTACATAAACTGTGTAGGGGAATAGACCATGGAAAGCCTGTATCCATGTGTTCCCAAATCTCAGACTTGTGATTCATGGTACCAATATAATCAGAAAAACTTGATTGTACCGAATCGTGTAAAAGAATTTACAGAAAATGCATTATTACAAGAGTACCAGCTTTGTAAGGATAAAATGCATAATCACGTCCCCTCAGTATATTAGCCAGGAGGAGTAACCGAACTGAACAAAGAACTTTTTCACGCCTAAAAACTCTCAGGCACGATTGGACCATCCCGAAAATGGGTGTCGCTCGATCTTATCTATAATAACCGACGTGACTATTATCAAAGCGCATTCCGCCCAAGGCATTCAGCTAAGCTTTCCGCAAAAAGGAGGAAACAGTCCAGCTACAAGAACATCTCCAAGAGACTCGAATCCGGCCGAACTTCTCCATGAACCGAGAGCCACACCCAACTGACCTCGGAAAAGGACCACTGAACGCGCGGGACATTTGAACTCAGAATACACGCATACACGAGAAGCCAAAAACAAAAGCAAGTTTTCTTATTTTACAATCTAAACTGCTGTTAAAAGGTTGTCTAAGTTATTCCCTTTTTCGGGATGATTTTAATTCCTTGAGGGCTCTTTGTATCAAACTGAAGTGAACGCTGTGATCTCCTTTTTCTTTCCTTATTTTTGTTTTCTTTCATTTATTTTCATTTAGGTACCATGTATATTTCTACTCTCTTTATGCATATTTAGTATGTACTTTCTGTGTGAATTGTAGTGTTATCTTTAGTCTGTGTTTATTAAACTTCCAAAAGGTACTTTTGAATTGAATCTGTTATTTCTCCACATACACAAAGTCAATGAAACTTACCATTTTAAACGTTACCTAAAGCTGTCTTGTGCTACTAGTTTAGTAATATAAACTGTATGAACATAAGAAACATTAACTTTACTGATCAGGACAAATGAATATTTCATATGCGTTCGTAAAGCAGTAATCCCTTATTGAGAATTGATTTGAAAGTCTATAACTAATTAGCAGGACAAAAGTAGTAAGATAATTTCAAGCAATTCCGTAAAGGTTACTTGTACTTAATTAAACATTTTCCTTATAGGAAAATTTAAATAATGTAATGAACGACCAGCAAATTATATTCATAAATTCATGAATATTCAACCCCTTTTGAGTTAATTATTCCCCGAGACATTAGACTCATAGTTGAAATCGTTACAGAACTAACATACCATGAGCCTCAAACACCATTGTTTCCTCCTCCATAGGTAAATCTTGTGCTTGAAAAAGATCACTGAAAAACAGGCGAATCCAAACATAACACCGACTGTGACGTAACCGTGCTGGGATCATTAATATTTACCCCCGCCCCAAATTTATAACGAGCTACAGGCCAGGCTGTATTAACGTGGACCTGCACCGAATCAACAGAAGTTCTGCAGGTATTGTGAAGATGAGGACAATCCAGTGAAAACGGCAGATCATGGATATAAATGTTCTGTTCCAGGCTGTGCAGGGGATGTGAGGTTTTTTATGCTCATCAAGGCTGAATTTATTTGATGTAAGTACAGATGCAAAAAAAGTATTGTGAAATATTGCAAAATAAGTTTTGTATTGTAGTATATTTAAAAAATGTATTTTTCTGTCATGCAAAGCTGAGTTTTCATTACTCCGATGTGACATGATCTGCCAGAAATCATTCTAATACGCTGATTAATCAATGTTGGAAACAATTCTGTTTATAACCTGTTACAATTTTATTCTAAAGATTCTGTGAAAAAAATAAATAAACTGAATTTATTCAATATTAAATTCTTAAAGAACATTTTTACTTAAACATTTTAACAAATTAACATGTCCCTGAATACAAATATTTTTGTCTGCAACAATTAAAAGGTACTAAACAAGTAAGCAAGCTGCTGATATTGGCAACACTCTTGTAACTCACACTCTTCAAACCTCACACTTGATGTTTGCCCCAAGTCTTTTTTTTTAAACATGCACTGGTACAGAAAAACCATGGCCACTCCTCTGAACAACTGACACTCCATTTGATGTGTCAATACATACACTAATAAGATGTGATTGCATTGTTAAATCTTTTGAGTGGTCAGTGTGTTTCCTTTGAATGTGCATGTAAAAGTTCTTCTTTAGCATAACCGCTGAACAGTGTGGGCAAGTCCTCTTTTGTTGATTCCCAGAGGCAGTAAATGAAGACTGATGAAGGTGTGGGTTTGCACGGAGCAGGAGCAGGTGTGTATATGCATGGATCCGACGCAGATCCTGGTGCAGGTGAGGAGGAGCACAAAGCCAGAGCAGCTGTCGATATACAAGGAGCCGATGCAGATCTTGGCACAGGTGAAGGGCACAAGGGGCAATGAGACAATTTGCAACAAGATGTGCATTTTTGTATCAGCTGCTTTACACCTAGGATTATTGATTGATGCATATGTAAGCTTAAATAATTCTTGTTATCTGTTTGGTAGTATTCGATTTGAAGAACCATTTATAACATTAAGATCATTTCATCTTTATTTTAAATAATTTTAAGTAACACCTCGTCTAAACAATAATTATACAGAGTAGATCACCTGCGAACTTCTGTCACTTTTCAAAACAACAGACCCAAACAAGAGCCACTAAAACAGTACTTTTTTTTCAATGCCTGAACAAAATTAATTTAGATCTTCACTTATTTACTGGATGAAGAATTGATACCCAATTAGCACGACGGGATACATAAGATAGATATCAGGACAGTTTCAATAACATTATCTTGTAGATTAAACAACACTTTTACATCTAGATAATCTTTTATGAATGAGATAAATATACTTACATCAATTATTTAATGGTCATCGACTCTTCTAAACACGTGCATAACGTCGACACCTGTGCATGATAAATATCAGGATCGTTTTTGATAACATTAACAAATAATGAGCAACTCTTTTAATTTAACTTAATCTTGTACAAATTGCATAGATAGACTTAAATGTAGCCTGTAGGTGCATTAAATGCGTGTGTATGAAAGCTGTCAACGAGCTGCTAAGAACGCATGTCGGATCGCGCATGTGTGTCGGAGATTGCATGTCTGTAGCCAGACCCTTCTCAGGTGATGAGCGGTGCCTGGTTTCCTCCAGATATGACACTTGCCATTCAGGCCAAAGAGTTCAATATTTGTTTCATCAGGTTTCTCATGGTCTGAAAGTCCTTCAGGTGCCTTTTGGCAAACTCCAGGCAGCGTTTAACTGAGGAGTGTCTTCCGTCTGGCCCCTCTACCATACAGACCTGATTGGTGGAGTGCTGCAGAGATGGTTGTTCTTCTGGAAGGTTCTCCACAGAGAAACTCAGGATGTCCATCAGGTTCTTGGCACCTCCCAGACTAAGGCCCTTCTTCCCCGATCGCTCAGTTTGGCCGGCTCTAAGAAGAGTCCTGGTGGTTCCAAACTTCTTCCATTTACAGATAATGGAGGACATTGTGCTCATTGGGACCATCAATGCTGCAGAAATTTTTCAGTTTTCAGTACCCTTACCCAGATCTGTGCCTCAATACAATCCTGTCTCGGAGGTCTACAGACAATTCTTTGGACATCATGGTTTGGTTTGTGCTCTGACGTACTGTTAACCATGGGACCTTATATAAACAGGTGTGTGCTTTTCCTAACAATGTCCAATCAACTGAATTTACCACAGGTGGACTCCACTCAAGTCATAGAGACATCTCAAGGATGATCGGTGGAAACAGGATGCACCTGAGCTCAATTTTGAGTGTCATGGCAAAGGCTGTGAATACTTATGTGCATGTGATTTGTATTCTTTCAGTGTGAAGGGCCTTTGTATCCCTGGAACATTAATGACTTCGGAGCCATCTGGGTACATAAGTATGTAAGGTCCTTCCTCCTTGTCTTTATTGAAGTCTTTCTTTTTTTTCAGCCATCATGAGAAGATCATTTGCAGTTATCTGTGGGTCCTTAAATAAGGGGTGTTTTCCCATTGTGGTTTTAAGTAACAATTCTGCAGACACATTATACCATCATTAATCTGTAAGAAAATAACAACTGTATCACTTTAGCAAAAGTGCCATTCACATCACTTAACCCTTAAAGACCGAAACAACTGACCGCAGCTAAAAATAACTATCGTTATAAAATGCTTAATAACTTTTAAGTATCACATTTTTCATTCTTTCAGAGGCTCTGTAGTGAGCGTGGAGGCGTCATGAAAATCTGCAGCATTGATTCATCAATGAAACGCATGTGGGTTGTTCCCCTGAGCCAAAAAGAAACAATTGTTGATTATTGATCATAAGTCGAGTCACTAGGTGATGATCTGCTGAAGTCTTCCGATTTTGTGATGCAGATTCGTGGTGCAGTGCGGAGCGGTACAGCCGAGGAATCGATCCATTTGAAGATAATAAGTGAGTAATCTACCTTATTTTCTTACTGTGCAGTTTGGGTATCATGTATTGTTTGCTTTTACTATAAGCTTGTTATGCAAAGTCGGAAAAAACAACAACAAACTTTTTCAGTAAAACAAGCATTGTGTTGTGTGTGTATTACTTTGGCCGCATTAACACTGCAGGTCTTGATGGACAATTCCGATTTGGTGACTTTATCAAGTTTTCTTGACGACCCGCTTACATCATCTTTTAAAAGTGACCCGTATCCGATATTTGCATTTCCACTATACACTGGTGAAACAGCCCAATACGTTCTGACCCAGAAATGATGTAAAATGGCGCGATATGCAATGGATGCAGAGGAAATGATTATTCAATGCTTTGCTTTCTTTAAAGGTCAGCAAAACATTGCTTTTCGTCTTCCATTGCGCAATTAGTATCATGTGATCGCAGTTCGTGTCCACCTCAGTTGACGTCATTCGCCTCCGTCCCTTTTTCAATGACTCGCATTTACTGGGGAATATCCGATTTGACCGCTCACATGATGCAAATGCACGCATTACCTGCAAAGGCTTCCGCTGTGAGAGGACGCTGGCGCAATGTGGCTGCCGCTTCTCCATCAGCACAAAATAGTTTGCTGTAATGTTTGTTCTAATATGCTGTTGATTCTGGTGCTGTATCGGCCGGTGTTGCTCGTGTGGTGACTGTGCTGGATTATACCTGATGCAGCTATGCAGTCTCACTGGATTTTACTTTACCTCTATATTGGTACTATTTGGAGTTTATGGCAAGATTCATTTCGATTCCCCAGACTTCACCATGCTAAAATACTCTGCCACAGAACTTTTATAGCTTGGACATTCTGCACCTCCTGATATTTGTGTGTTTAAAACACTGCGCTCTCTACATCTTCTCAGCCGGTCAAAATACGTCCACGTGGCTCCCGCCGGAATCCGCATTCAAGCGGTGCCGGTACAAAGTCAGCATGGTCTTAAAGGCATCTGGATCGTCTTCCATCTCTGTGTCATGTACAGGTCCTTCTAAAAAAATTGGACCCACTTTATATTAGGTGTCCTTAACTACTATGTACTAACATTTTAATTAATAATTTGATACATTGCACTTATTGTGTACATACATGTTTTTACATTGTACTTACATTTAAAAAAATACCTGCATGTAATTACATCTGTAATTAATTTCTGTAGCTACATTTGTAATTACACAGTTGACACTTCCCTTACACCTAACCCTACCCTTAAACTTACCCATCCCACCACACCTGTTCCTATCTTTACCCATATCCCACCTCAATATCAGCAAAGGTGTTTTGCAACACAATATGAACACAGTAAGTACATTGTACTTATTTTTTTATGTAAGTACATAGTAGTTAAGGCCACCTAATATAAAGTGGGGCCAAAAATTATTGTGATAAAAGTTCATTATTTTCCATAATGTTATCACGCGAGGGCTACGTAAGCTGTCTTTTGGTTTATTTTTGTATGTATACGTACATACGTGTGTTCGTGTGAGTCATCTGTCTGTTTCAGATAACGCGAGTGGAGGAACCGCCTGTCAGTCATCAGGCGTCAGATATGAGTTTGTTTGTGTGCTATACGTCTGACGTTAGTACTATGCCTGATCCCTGATGTGTGATCGCTGTTCTCTGATATACCATCGTAAAGCTGCCATCTAGTGCTGTATAACATGGGTAAGAGAGGTTGTGAGACAGGTAAGCAGGTCGCGACCTACATTTTTCCACACGTAGAGATTCCATGTATTAGACACACTAGGCTTAGGAGTGGTGCTTCGCTTGTATGTTTTCTTTTTGGTTAGTTAGGAAGTTTAGTTATGGCTTTATGCGAAGATGTTTCTTTTCACATCTTTTGTTGTTAGTTAGTTTATCTTTCTTAAACTATTAGTTATCTGGGTTTGTTTTGTTCTTTGATTTAAGCACCACCTGTTTGCTCCTTCCTCTCCCCTGGTTGGTTTGTTTATTGTTGCTCAATTCCAATTCCTTTGTAAATATTCTTTAAATACTTTACTACTTTATCTTTTCATATTACTTCACTTTATTTTGTTTATACACATTAAATCCTTCTTAATTGAAGTTGACTTGTTTCTGCCCATCTTTTACAGTTCCCTGCTGTCTTAAACACCCACACACTACACTATGTGTTATGTCTGATACCACCTAGACAATTTAACATCTAATTCACGAGGACGTAACATATTACTTCACAATATACAAACAACCTCGTTCAGTTGCAGTGTCCCCACACTATACAATAACACCACACACACTTAACGGGATACTGTTTACTTTTAATATTGCATCTCAAGCGAAAAGAAAGAGATAACTATCCCGGACGAGCCCCAAATATGTTACGTCCCTCGTGAATTAGATGTTAAATTGTCTAGTGTGGTATCAGACATAACACATAGTGTGTGGGTGTTTAAGACAGCAGGGGAACTGCAAAAGATGGGCAGAAACAAGTCAACTTCAATTAAGAAGGATTTAATGTGTATAAACAAAATAAAGTGAAGTAATATGAAAAGATAAAGTAGTAAAGTATTTAAAGAATATTTACAAAGGAATTAGAATTGAGCAACAATAAACAAACCAACCAGAGAGGAAGGAGCAAACAGGTGGTGCTTAAATCAAAGAACAAAACAAAACCAAAACCCAGATAACTAATAGTTTAAGAAAGATAAACTAACTAACAACAAAAGATGTGAAAAGAAACATCTTCGCATAAAGCCATAACTAAACTTCCTAACTAACCAAAAAGAAAACATACAAGCACCACTCCTAAGCCTAGTGTGTCTAATACATGGAATCTCTACGTGTGGAAAAATGTAGGTCGCGACTCTGCTTACCTGTCTCACAACCTCTCTTACCCGGTATATGTTATACAGCACTAGATGGCAACTTTACGATGGTATATCAGAGAACAGCGAGAACCCATCAGTGATCAGGCATAGTACTAACGTCCAGACGATAGCACACAAACAAACTCATATCTGGTAAACGCGACATAGCACGCGAACAAACTCATATCTGGTCAAACTGCCCTTACAGCAGTGAGCTCCAAAGAACTATCTCTCAGACTGGACCTCTCGAGAGACCGTCGTCACAGAGCGCACACTCTCCCCAGAGTCAGCGTGAGTCACTCCATTGAAGTTGTCGCCATTCATAACGAGCCTCCGGATCGATGATTGGCTGGTCAATCCTGACGCCAGCAGCTGACGCCTGATGACTGACAGGCGGTTCCTCCACTCGCGTTATCTGAAACAGACAGATGACTCACACGAACACACGTATGCGTATACATACAAAAATAAACCAAAAGACAGCTTACGTAGCCCTGCGACGTAACACTCACCCCTTAAGATGTTTCCTAAGCTGTTGTTTTATTAAGCTCTAGATAAAGTGTCAGCGATTATATTTTCAGAACCCTTTTTGTGCTTGATAATCAAATTATAATTCTGCACAATCAACGACCAACGCATAAGGCGCTGGTTGTGATTGTACATCCGAGTCAAAAACACCAAAGGATTATGGTCGGTGTACACGGTAACAGGAAGAACAGTGGAGCCTACATAGACTTCGAAAAACTGGAGTGCGAGAATCATCCCCAACGCTTCCTTCTCGATAGTCGAGTAGTTTCGTTGGTGTCGGTTAAACTTTCGAGAAAAGTAACAAATTGGATGTTCAAGACCCGCATCATCCTCTTGAACAAGTACCGCACCCATACCTAAAGCACTAGCGTCTACTTCCAGCTTGAAAGCACGAGAGAAATTCGGCGCAGCGAGAACAGGTGCACTAGTCAACAACAGTTTAGCGCTATCAAATGCATGCTGACACACATCAGTCCAAATAAAAGCATTCGCTGGACTTAACAAACTGGTCAAAGGATGTACTACAACAGAGAAATTTTTGCAAAAACTTCTGTAGTAACCAGCCATTCCTAGAAACCGACGTAACTCGCGTCTGGTCGAGGAATAGGAAACTCAGCGATAGCAGACACTTTGGCGCTAACAGGACGAACTTGACCTTGCCCTACTTCCTTACCTAAGTAAGTGATGGTGGCTTTACCGAATTCACACTTGGTCAGGTTAACTGTGAGTGAGGCTCCAGCCAACCTTTCAAAAACTGTCCGAAGAACAGTCAAATGCTCAGACCATGTAGACGAATAAATCACTAAATCATCCAAGTATGCATTACAGTTCTGAACTCCTGACAAGACAATATTTACAAGGCGCTGAAAAGTGGCGGGGCGTTCGCAGCCCGAACGCCATAACGCGTACTGCAGGAAGTTATCAGGTGTAACGAAAGCTGAAATCTCGGCAGCTCGAGCAGTCAAGGGCACCTGCCAATACCCTTTCAGCAGATCTAGTTTCAAATTTGGCTGAACCGAGATTATCAACGCAATCCTCCATTCGAGGAAGAGGATAACTGTCAGGCAATCGTTACGGAATTAACCTTTCGGTAATCCGTGCAAAAACGAAAGGTACCATCGGATTTCGGGACCAGCAAGCAAGGAGAACTCCATGGACTATAACTAGGTTCAGCCAAATCGTTTCTCAGCAAATACTCAACCTCAGTTTTCATCACAGAACGTTTGATATTGTTCACACGATAAGCATGCTGCTTAATAGCAGAATCACACGTTACTTGAATATCATGCTGTATTACATGGGTTTGTGTTGGTATGTCACTGAACAGCACGCTGAACTCATTAATTAACTGAATCAACTCCTGTTGTTGGAACTCACACAGGTTTGCAAGCTTAGCTGGCAAATTTCTCAAAACTTCAGAATTCACAAGTCTGCCACCCGTTGACAAGTCATTACGAGAGGCAACACCATCATCAGCATCACACTCACCCGGAGGTGGCACCCACTCACAGTTACGCGCAGTGGACTCAGATACAGCGGCAACAGCAACAACAACGGGTTTTTCTGATTCCTGCAGCGGTGTTTCAGATGCAGTCCTAGAACAATACAATTTAAGCATGTTAATGTGACAAGTGCGAAATGTACGTTTTCCGGTCAGGTGTATGTACAACAAAATCAGTCTTACTCAGTCTCTTGGATACTTGGTATGGACCAGAAAAACGAGCGGTCAAAACTGAACCAGGGATCGGTAATAATACTAAAACTTTGTCGCCAGGTGTAATTTCACGCAACAGCTTTCTGGTCATAACGTTTTTCATGCCCTCTTGAGTAGCGCGAGCGATGATCGTGCTAATGACCATGCATTATGTAATCGTTTCGAAACCGACTGACATACTCCAGCACACTTTGTTTCTTTAACTCTGTATCATGCATCATTCCGTCTTTCAGGACCTTTAATGGACCTCGTACGGTATGTCCGAAGACCAAGTCTGCAGGACTAAATCCTAGGATTCCTGAACTGCCTCACGAACTGCAAACAGTACTAGTGGAACACCATCATCCCACTCTTTACCAGAACTCAAGCAATACTTTTTAACATCGACTTCAACGCCTGATGAAAACGCGTTCGATAGCACCCTGACTTTCAGGATGATACGCACTCGAAACTTCGATGTTTGATTCCCAAGATTTTCAACACTTGGCTAAAGACATTAGAGAGAAAATTCGTTCCTGATCTGTCTGCACGATTTTTGGTAATCCGAACGTAGAGAAAACTTAAGCAAAGCTTTAATAATGATCGGTGCAGTTATTCTTCTCAAAGGGATAGCTTCCGGAAAACGGGTCGCGGAGCACATAATGGTTAACAGAAATTGATTACCCGTTTTTGCCTTCGAAACGGACCCACACAATCCAAAAGGACGTGTTGAACGGTTCACAAATAACTGGAATCGGAATTAGTGGCGCTGGCGAATCTTTTGGTTTGGCTTGCCCATCACCTGACATTCGTGACAGGTGCGGCAGTACTGAGATACATCTCTCTTCAAGCCAGGCCAGAAGAAATGTTTGAGAATACGATTGTATGTTTTTGTCACTCCCAAGTGACCTGCTAACTCATGATCATGTGCCAAACTCAAGACTTGTTTACGATATGCCGAGGTAGCACAATCTGACAAACTGCATCCCACTCATTCTCCACATCTGTGCGAGGATGCCACTTCCTCAGCAACAGCCCCTCTTCAATCAAATATTTAGCTGGACTACCGTTATCAGATTCCAACCTTTCTGCAGCAGAAAAACAGTTAGCTAGCGACACATCTTCCCTTTGCGCGGTCTTAATGCACTCATGAGAGATGGGGTCAGCTAATAACTCTGACGCAGTCACTTCAACAGAAGGTTTCTCATGTCTAACATCTCCAGAACACTGGTGAACGAACTCAGAACTTGTCTCATTAAACACAGGTGACATAAAAGAATCAGACAACACTATGTCATCTCCAATTCTACGTTTCTGTGCACGCTGCGACACTAGCGGCAAACACATCCGGAAAATTATCAGAAATGTCATCAGTAGGAATAAAACAGTCAGGTCTGTCAACGACTTCAAGCACAGGCAACACTTTCCTCCTGCCAAGTCATTGAGAATGAATGAAACACCTTTCACAGGAAAAGAAGAACGACACCCACCTTAACAAAACCTGAGACTAGCTCACAGTGTAAATGTATCCGATGTAGCGGTACCTGTACGACCCCCATTTCAATCCCTTGAACTAAGACACTTGACCCACAAGACGTCTGTTCTGAGAATGGAAGTGCATCAGAGATTACAAATGACTGGATCGCTCCTGTATCTCGCAAAATTCTCACCTCTTTCTGGTCCTCAGATTTGCCATTTACAGAGAGTAACCCCTTCATCACAAATGGTTTGAACCCTGCATCAACCTCATCTTTCCCTGAAACACCGTCAGGCACAGTCTTCGCAAAGTTAACTGGTTTTAATTGTCCTTGGATTTTTACGCTTTGAGTACTAAACAATCAGAAATCAAATGTCCGGCCTTGTGACAATAAAAGCATTCTCTTACCTCCTTATTCGGTGCTGAACTACCTTTTGTGCGGATACTCAAGTCTGAGGTGAAGGCGCACTCACGGTTCTCTCTGGTCTGGCTGAAACAAACAAACTTTTGTGCGTTAACACATACTCATCAGCCAGGACTGCGGCTTGTAAAAGCGGCGTAACCTTTTGCTCATTCAGGTATGTGACTACTGCGTTCCGACAAACAATTTTTAAAATCTTCCAGAAGCATTAGCTCTCTCAATGAACTCAAATCCTGTACATTATTCGTAGACAACCATTTGTCAAAAAGAACTCCTTCTCACGGGCGAATTCCACAAAGGTTTGTTGCGCTACCTTTCTATGGTTTCTGAAACGCTGCCGATACGCTTCAGGTACCAATTCATGCACGAAGAACAGTGTTTTTCACGACATCGTCTGCAAACTTTCCTCCAATGATAACGCAGAGCAAACGCGTCTTGAGCTTTACCAACTAACCGGCATTGTAGTAAAAGACACCAAACCTCTTTTGGCCACCAGAGCAGCAGCAACACGCTCAAAAGCAGCAAAATACGCGCCCACTTCAGATTCCGAAAGTGAGGCACCAAAGCAATATGTTTACTAATATCGAATGTAGCTAAACACTCACAGAGTTTACCGAATTAACTGAAGAAACAACAGGACTAACAAGGTTAGACTGCGCAAGTCGGTCAGAATCAACCTTCGCCGACTCTAACTCGAGCTGTCGCAGTTTTACCTGTTTGTCAGCTTCGATTTCCAGTTTACGGATCTCTAGGCGCAGCTTCATATCGCCTGGCGCGCCTCAGCCCGCTCATGCGCTTCCATTTGGAGTCGGGCTAAACGGACCTTAAGTCGCGCGTCACCTCCAGACTCCACGGAGAACGGAGACAATGGGTAGAAGGGCGGTAAGACTGCCTTGGCCTCGGCCTCCACCTCAGCATTCTCACCTGTCGCTTCTCACCATTTCCCACACTAGGCAGACACGTTTCCCCAGCCGACATACCAGCCTTCGCACTATCCGCATCTGGAAATAAGAACACGCTTAGTTCGACCAAGTGTTTCAAAATCTCCTTTTAATAATTTGCTTTAATGCTTGCCTCACCACAGGAATACGATAGTGGTCAGCGATTTGCAGTAACTCGCCTTTTCTACAACGCTCAAAAATATCCAAAGTTGGATTAGCAACAAATGATTGCAGATCAAAAATACTCATTTTCTCTTACTACTTACTTCACAATATACAAACGACCTCGTTCAGTTGCAGTGTCCCCACACTATACAATAACACCACACTTAACGGGATACTGTTTACTTTTAAGATTGCATCTCAAACGAAAAAGAAAGAGATAACTATCCCGGACGAGCCCCAAATATGTTACGCCCTCGTGAATTAGATGTTAAATTGTCTAGGGTGGTATCAGACATAACACATAGTGTAGTGTGTGGGTGTTTAAGACAGCAGGGGAACTGTAAAAGATGGGCAGAAACAAGTCAACTTCAATTAAGAAGGATTTAATGTGTATAAACAAAATAAAGTGAAGTAATATGAAAAGATAAAGTAGTAAAGTATTTAAAGAATATTTACAAAGGAATTGGAATTGAGCAACAATAAACAAACCAACCAGGGGAGAGGAAGGAGCAAACAGGTGGTGCTTAAATCAAAGAACAAAACAAAACCAAAACCCAGATAACTAATAGTTTAAGAAAGATAAACTAACTAACAACAAAAGATGTGAAAAGAAACATCTTCGGCATAAAGCCATAACTAAACTTCCTAACTAACCAAAAAGAAAACATACAAGCGAAGCACCACTCCTAAGCCTAGTGTGTCTAATACATGGAATCTCTACGTGTGGAAAAATGTAGGTCGCGACCTGCTTACCTGTCTCACAACCTCTCTTACCCGGTATATGTTATACAGCACTAGATGGCAGCTTTACGATGGTATATCAGAGAACAGCGATCACACATCAGGGATCAGGCATAGTACTAACGTCACGATAGCACACAAACAAACTCATATCTGGCAAACGGCGATAGCACGCGAACAAACTCATATCTGGTCAAACTGCCCTTACAGCAGTGAGCTCCAAAGAACCCTCTCTCAGACTGGACCTCTCGAGCGAGAGACCGTCGTCACAGAGCACACACTCTCCCAGAGTCATATCTGGTAAACGGCGTATAGCACGCGAACAAACTCATATCTGGTCAAACTGCCCTTACAGCAGTGAGCTCCAAAGAACCCTCTCTCAGACTGGACCTCTCGAACGAGAGACCGTGCCACAGAGCGCACACTCTCCCCAGAGTCAGCGTGAGTCCCTCCATTGAAGTTGTCGCCATTCATAACGAGCCTCGGATCATCGATTTCATATATTTTAGATTCATTGCACACCAACTGAAATATTTCAGGTCTTTTATTGTTTTAATACTGATGATTTTGGCATACAGCTCATGAAAACCCAAAATTCCTATCTCAAAAATTCGCATATTTCATCCGACCAATAAAAGAAAAGTGTTTTTAATACAAAAAGTCAACCTTCAAATAATTATGTTCAGTTATGCACGCAATACTTGGTGGGGAATCCTTTTGCAGAAATGACTGCTTCAATGCGCGTGGCATGGAGGCAAATCAGCCTGTGGCACTGCTGAGGTGTTATGGAGGCCCAGGATGCTTCGATAGGCCTTAAGCTCATCCAGAGTGTTGGGTCTTGCGTCTCTCAACTTTCTCTTTACAATATCCCCAGATTCTCTATGGGGTTCAGGTCAGAGAGTTGGCGGGCCAATTGAGCACAGTAATACCATGGTCAGTAAACCATTTACAGTGGTTTTGCACTGTGAGCAGGTGCCAGGTCGTGCTGAAAAACGAAATCTTCATCTCCATAAAGCTTTTCAGCAGATGGAAGCATGAAGTGCTCCAAAATCTCCTGATAGCTAGCTGCATTGACCCTGCCCTTGATAAAACACAGTGGACCAACACCAGCAGCTGACATGGCACCCCAGACCATCACTGACTGTGGGTACTTGACACTGGACTTCAGGCATTTTGGCATTTTCTCCCCAGTCTTCCTCCAGACTCTGGCACCTTGATTTCCGAATGACATGCAAAATTTGAGCGACAGTCCAGTGCTGCTTCTCTGTAGCCCAGGTCAGGCGCTTCTGCCGCTGTTTCTGGTTCAAAAGTGGCTTGACCTGGGGAATGCGGCACCTGTAGCCCATTTCCTGCACACGCCTGTGCACGGTGGCTCTGGATGTTTCTACTCCAGACTCAGTCCACTGCTTCCGCAGGTCCCCCAAGGTCTGGAATCGGTCCTTCTCCACAATCTTCCTCAGGGTCCGGTCACCTCTTCTCGTTGTGCAGCGTTTTTGCCACACTTTTTCCTTCCCACAGACTTCCCACTGAGGTGCCTTGATACAGCACTCTGGGAACAGCCTATTGGTTCAGAAATGTCTTTCTGTGTCCCTCTCGCTTGAGGGTGTCAATGATGGCCTTCTGGACAGCAGTCAGGTCGGCAGTCTTACCCATGATTGCGGTTTTGAGTAATGAACCAGGCTGGGAGTTTTTAAAAGCCTCAGGAATCTTTTGCAGGTGTTTAGAGTTAATAAGTTGATTCAGATGATTAGGTTAATAGCTCGTTTAGAGAACCTTTTCATGATATGCTAATTTTTTGGGTTTTCATGAGCTGTATGCCAAAATCATCAGTATTAAAACAATAAAAGACCTGAAATATTTCATTTGGTGTGCAATGAATCTAAAATATATGAAATTTTAATTTTATCATTACATTATGGAAAATAATGAACTTTTATCACAATATGCTATTTTTTTAGAAGGACCTGTATGTCCTGCCAACTTCTTCTTCAGAAGTCAACTGCATCCAGTGTCCACCTTGACAGAGTAATGTTTGCGCATCTAAACATTCTCTCTATAAATAATAAAGCGGCTTCCCTGGTTCCCTGTTTGTGGGTTTACCTGCAAGTTCTATAAAGAGGTTGCAATACATACAAAACTCAGCTGCGCGTCTACACATCCTCACGCCATCACATAACCCACGTGCTCCAGCAACTGCACTGGCTCCCAGTTCAGTCACGCATTGATTTTAAACGTATGATTTTAGCTTATATACTGGAGCCAACCCATGTACTGCTTTATATCTGTGATCTGGTTAATCCATCCTTACCCTCTCGCTCTCTCCGCTCTGCTGGTTCTCTTTCTCTCTGTCAGCCTCGGTGCAAAAATAAAACTATGGGTCAGAGGGCTTTTTCCTATAATGCCCATAGGTTATGGAACTCATTACCTGCATCTATTAGGAATGCTATTTCTTTGGATTGTTTTAAGAAACTTCTTAAGTCACATCTTTTTAGTCAAGCTTTTAATTTATAATTATAATTTACTAGTTTTTTTCTTTTGCTATGAATGTTCCTTGTTTGATTTTGTTCTGTATGTAAGCGCTTTGAGTTTGAGAAAGGCGCATTATAAATAAAATGTATTTTTATTATTATTACTTATCTCAAAACTTCACAAGCATCTTAATGAAATTGAAGAAAAAGCAGCCACATCACTGAAGAAGTTGGTAACAGTGCAGATTTATTCCAGCCTTGCAAGAACAACATTGACTAAAATAGTCCTCTTTTATCAAAGATGAAACTGGAATGAGATCACTCAAACTCTGATGAAGAAGCGGGGCTGTGGACAGAAGCTGTGCAGCTATTTTGAGCGAGTTTAATCGTAAGGGAAAAGTGTAAGAAAGGTAGCAGTACTACTAACACCTGAAATGACAATTGCACTCAATCTGATGATTGAGAAAAGAAAGGAATGTGGCAGGACATAGGAAAACAAGTACTTATTTGCTGTACTAATCTGCATTGCTAGGATTGTCTCTAAAGCATGAAAGCCCTACAGAATCAACAAAATGGCCGCTGTACGGCCTGATGATATGCAAACTAAATTTTTCGGCTGGGTAAAGCCTGGAGGAATGCAATCAAGGTAAAGACAATTGCGGTGACTTAAAAGAGTCGTAGAGTCTGTTGTAAAAATATAGATGTGAGTTTAAGGTTCTGTTGATGGTTTTTAAAGCATTGCATGGTATTGACCAATTAATACCTTCTCAAAATACAAGAAATATGAGATCTTCTAGTCAGATGATTCTTCATGTTACTGAAACGAGATTAATTTATTGCTTCATAGTATTGCTTTTAGAACTGAGAAGAGTAAACAGGCTTAAATTTAGTTTTGTGTGACTGTATGTAATTTATTTAGTTGAATTGACCATCTACCTGGAAACACCTACTCAAAAATACAAAATAAAAGACAATCATTTTCTGCACTTTCTGCATGTGTATGTTGTTGTGTTTAGTAATTCTGAATGGGTCCGTGTACTCTAGTAGGTATATGCAGTCAGGTCAAGGCTTTTTTTTTTACTCCATATGGTTTCAAACTACGTTACCCAACGTTTCCAAACCAAACACATGTGCGATGTGACAAGTAAACAATCCGAGATCACACATGCGTCAGACAGGAGTTCTCACGCGAGACTGGAATTGATATTAAAAATGATAAATTGCAGAAAGTTTACCCTCCCAAATGTCTGCACAGATTTGCAGTGAAAAGGAGAAAAACTAAATAAGATTGTGGCGGAGGAAATTGTTGGAGAGACACGGGAAGCAAAGACTGCAAAGAGAGTTTGAGGTAAATAAATAATTCTGCAATGTTCTGCTGCTGCGGCTGGACGTGCAAATGTTTGGGCTCTGTTTCTGTTTGATAGAATTGTAAATCTATATCTGTTAAAATACTGATATTCTGGTCTATAACTCCTCCCTGAACCTCCGCTGCCCTGTATCTTGCTCTCTCATTGGCTGTTGGTCATCGCTGATGTTATTTTCAGTCAGAACTCATTTCACACAGCAGGAGTTTGAATCGCAGACAGGTCCAGATATTTAGCCAAATATCTCACGAGCGTCGGCGACTCGTCTGTGATTCTCTTTGATCATTCACACTACGTGATTGTCACTCACGAGCACTGATTTGCCTATGATTTCGGGCATTTGTCGGCAATTTCGCAAAACCTGTCGGCGAGTCAAAATCGGGGCTAAAATCAGGCAGTGTGAACTAGACATTAGTGAGCACTTCAACTTTGCCGAGATAATCCATCCTCCTCACAGGTGTGGCATATCAAGATGCTGATTAGACAGCATGATTATTGCACAGGTGTGCCTTAGGCTGGCCACAATAAAAGGCCACTGTAAAACGTGCCCTCTAAAAGTGCTCACTAACACAGATTTGTGATGAATATTTGAGAGAAATAGGCCTTATGTGAAGGGCTGGGAATCGATTCCATCGAGGGGAATCTACTCCTCTTTAAGAGCCCTTTTCAGTTCTACATAGTTCAGCATTCATTTGTCTCTCGCTCTCTAATAATGATTGGAAGTCCATTTAATTTCTGCAAAAGGTTCTTTCAGACAGTTAGTTTACAAAGAACCAGTTAAAAATAAAACAATTCAGCGATTCTTTTGCATCATTGCATAATGACGTCACTAGAACGTTATTCTAACAACTTTTGTTTATGGTATGCCCTGCTGAAATGTTCAAATAAAGCCACATGTGAGCGCATATCGCTGATTATTAGCCAACCTTTCATTCACTTAGGTTAATGGTGTTTATTGTCATTATTTCCTTCTGTGATCCTGCATCGTGGAAAAGTTTACTACATTTTGCACACAAACTCCATAATTTTAGTTTACATCGTGGAAACTGTTATGTTGTCCACAATGTTAGTTTTTAAGACTGCTTACAGACGCCGATGTGGTGAGGGTCATATTTTAATTTTCTATTTTCTTTTATTTTCTATAATCCAATGATAATTCTGAAAGAAAATGCATAGAGTCTACAGATTAATGACGAGTCTACTGTTGCTATAGTACCGATTCCGAAATGCAACTTGTAAATGCAACAAGCAAACAGTCATTTTACTTAACTGTGCACATGCATTTTAGACATGTCATGTTGTTTTAACCATGCAATAAATGTACATCCTTGAATAATGTGCTATCCTTTTTAGACATGTCATGTAGTTTTAACCATGCAATAAATGCACATCCTTGAATAATGTGCTATCCTTTTTATTTATTAAAACGCATATACTGCTGGGCTATATGGGCCATTTCAGGAGCATCCGTAACTTAAAATTAATCACAGTTATTGAAATGTATCTTCATTTTACAAATAAAGTTTCAGAGAAGGATACTTTCTACATCCTTGTATCCTGCGGTCACTCCGGGACTAGGTTCCTCCATCCATTTCGTTAAAAAAACGAGAATCGAAAAAGAATCGGAAAGGACTGTGCGGAATCGATTCTTGGAATCGACTCCATCGACTCCAGAACCAGAAATTTGGATTCGGAATTGATTCCAACATTTTTGGAATCGAACAGCCCTACTTATGTGCACATAGAAAAAGTTACAGATCTTTAAGTTTAGCTCATGAAAAATGGGGCAAAAACAAAAGTGTTGCATTTATTATTTTATTCAGTGTATATATAAACGCTTACTATGATTATCTTATTTGAAACAGGTTTTATAGTCATGTTAAAGACAATTGGATCAATAAACCAACATTATTATAACAAACATGCTGTGGAAAATACAGTAAATATGTCAAATTTCAGTTACATAAAGGGAACACTGTTTGCTTTACGATAGGCTGCAGTGGGATTTATTGCTACTGACACTTTTGAGGATCAACTGTAATGATCAACATTAATCCTACACAAGCAAAACCATGCACATTACTAATGTCCAGCACTTGAGGAAGAGCAAGAAGATGAGGATAGAGGTGTTTTTTTTTAAATGGGTCTTTAATGGATGATTGTTTGCATTGCATGCGTTTTTGCACCATAAACTGCATATATTTTCTGTACTTTGAATGAGTGGCCCATTGTCCTTGTGTAATAGAGTGTATTGGTTGTTTAATTTGAATCAAACTAGTACTTATAATGTTACAGATTACATAAATGCAGGTTCACCCATTGCCACTGTTTAAAAAACAAAAATATAAAGCTAATCAGTCTGTTGCAAACATTTGTCAAATTATTGTGGTATAAATTCCCTCTATATGCTCAGGATTTGGGCTATAAGGTACCCAGACACCACAGATCTCCTGTTATCCACAGTTTACCCTCACTCTGAGTTAGACCATGCCAATATAACTTTGGAAATGAGAATCTCTAGTACCACTAACCAGACAGACTCCAGACAATGCCCTTGACATGCTTTAATTCATGGCCAGGGTCTCTCAGACAAATCACAGAGAAAATCTAATTGTAAATGTATTTATGCATATACTATGCAAGAAACATCTCATGGATGCGCTGGGACGCATCCTCAGTGATGTATCCTGAGATCATTGGGTGTTTCGGGTCTCACAACATCATACACCCTCACCCAGGCGACCCAGCCGGGGTTGATCAAGCCCCGACTTGCGTCCCAGTAGCAATCCACGGATAAGCCCTCTTAATCCAAAGCCACCTTGTGGCCTTCTCTGCTTCCGCTCATGGATTGAATAGCCCTGTTTTTGGCCGCCCCTGTAATGCCTAAACGACAGAGGACTTTGCAAAGAGAACGTCCATAAAGCCTCTACAGCCAACTTCTATAGGCTCATAGAAGGTTTTCCAGCCTCTCTCCTGCACCCCTCCACCAGTTCCTGCTACTTAGCGCTTTCCTCTCATTTGCTTCCTCAATACGCTCTTCCCAAGGAACCGTGAGCTCCAGCATGATCAGATGTTTTGAAACCTCAGAGGTAACTATCATGTCTGGGCGGAGATTTGTTTTTACAATGTGCTGAGGGAACCTTAGCTGTTTTCCTAGGTCGACCTGCAGCTGCCAGTCCGAGGCTTTATGGAGTAGGCCTGTTTTTAATTGTGGCCGTGCTTGGGGTTTCTCTCCAGCTTTGATGAAGGGGACTGCCTTCTTTGGAGCATGATGGTGTTTGCTGGTGTTAATGGCTGAGGTTAAGCTCTCAGCTAGTGCTTTAAGCACCTGGTCATGGCGCCAGCGGTAGGCGCCAGCTTCTAAGGAGATGTTCTAAAGAGCCTCTTGCAGTGCAAAGAAGGCAGGAAGGTGTCTCGCTCTTCCCCCAAACATGAAGGTTTGCTGGGCTTGGCAGGGCATCATAGACAGCTTGTACTAGGAAACGGACTCGATGGAAGTCTGCCTGCAAGATGTTTGCCCAGGTAATCCTGCGCTGCAGTGTACTCTCCCACCTAGTCCATGCTCCCTGCTGCCGAAGTCCCACTGCCCTGCTCACTCGCTCTTCCTCCACACTTGCTCGGAGCTCTTCCTGGAGTAGATGATGCCTTTCCTTGCCCTGGACCTGGCTGACCAGAGTCTTTGGAAAGTAGCCCAAACCCGCTCTGCCTGTCGCCACAGTGCCCACCAATGCCTTTTGTCTCAGGCGTGACTCTGCCTCCTCCACTGCTTGCCCAGCCTTCCATTTCCTTCCTGTCCTCACTTCGATGCCGGCTGCTGACACCTTGCAATCCCTGGAATCCCTATACTGTAGGGCTTCTCTGGTACGTACTACCATGAATTCTTCTTTGAGGCCACTGAAGGGCAACTGCAGCATATTACTCGTCCCATACAATGCAGCGCTGGTAAGACTACGTGGAAGGCCCAGCCACTTCCGAAGAAAGCCACTGATCTTCCTTTCTAGGGACTCAACTGTTGTCACTGGGACTGCATAGACCAGCAAGGGCCACAGGACTCGGGGCAGGATGGAATGCTGGTAGATCCAAGCTTTAAATCTACCAGGCAGACCAGACTTGTCAACCTTAGTGAGCCAAGCTCCAAGTTCTTTGTTGGACTTCTGGATGGCGGCCGAGTCTTTTAGACTGGAGTCAAAAAGCTTCCCCAAACTCTTAATAGGTTGCTCTGTGATGGTTGGGATGACAGTTCCTGAGATGGAAAAACGGAACTTGTCAACCACTTTTCCTCTCTTCAGCACCATGGACCTTGACTTTGAGGGCTTAAATCTCATCCTTGCCCAGGTGATGAGTCTCTCCAGTCCTTGTAAGATCCACCTGCTCCCTGGAACCGATGTCGTTGTGATGGTAAGGTCATCCATATAGGCTCTAATAGGGGGCTGTCGTACACCTGACTTGGTTAGGGGCCCTCTGCATTCCACTTCAGCTGCCTTAACCACCATGTTCATGGCGAGCGCGAAAAGGATAACAGAGATGGTGCAGCCTGTAATAATTCCTTTCCCAATGCGATGCCAGTCTGATGTTCCTGACCCAGAAGTGACCCGCATCCTAAAATTGTTGTAGTAATCCACGATCAGGTCTTTAATCTTACTGGGAACATGATGGAGGTGTAGAGCGAGTAATATAAAACATATTAGATCAAAATATTAATGCTGTTAAAGGGGTCATATAATACAATTTTTGTACAAGTTAATATGATTTTTTCATGTTTAAATAAAATGTGTGTAATATACTTTAATTAAAATTTTCATTAGTATTGTAAGAACTTTTACCTGCTCAAAAAATTTCAATCAGGCTGTTTGAGTGCATATGACGTTAAATGATAATAAGCTTTGCTCACCCCACCCCTCTGTTCTGTGGGGCGTTTTGACACAACACACGAGGAGTGCTGCCTTGACAACATTTGAGGGTACGTTTAGGAGAAATAATGGCAGCAGGAGTTTCTGAGGGTACATCTGTGCAACCACATCAGTTTGAACCGGAGTCGGAGTCGGACCCGGAACAAGATGATGACCCGAACGAAGTTCGACAACTACGGCTGAAACAGGATGTTTCTAAATGGTTGGTGAGCGTAATGTCACTTCGGTCTATCTTTGTACAGGCAGAGTATGTGAGTGGAGCGGATTCACCATTTCCCGCTCCCCGCTCCATTCCTCGCTCACTGATATCAGAAGCACCGCTCCGAGGAAATTTGCGGCTTAAGTATTTAAGTAAGCTCTGCAATATCACAAAAGTTTGGTTTATAACATACATTAAATTAAAACAAAAAAACAATAGGAGATAGTTTCAACGTGGTTTATCGCAAACATTTATTTTCTATGACATGCCAAGCTTATTAGGCTTTATACGCATTAAAAGTTAAACATGATTGCTGCTTTTGCAGTGCATTTTGTTTGGAAAGATGAAAATAGTATGTTTTCATCGGTTATATTATCTACGCGTCACATTAAAGATTTCTGTGAATGTAAAATCCGACACAGATAACTGTAAGATTACATTAGTTTGACTGCATTATGAATAAGTGCTACCTGTTTAAAATGTGCTTTCACCCGATCATATTCAGAAGGTACAAAAAAACTATAACATCCCGCTCATGTCCATTGCCGTCATCATAAACCTGTACATTCTTCCTGATTTGAGTGATCCATCTGAATCAAGCTAGTTAAATGTGTGAGTTTTGACTAAAAATACTGTTATATTGTTGGCCGTTGGTATGAATTTTACTCGTGATGGAGCGGTAGTGGAGTGCTCTCGGAGCGCATGAAAACCACGACACTCCGACTTTTAAAAAATCAACTCCTCACTCCATTCAAAATCACCTCGCTCCGCTCCCACTCCACTCCGCTCACATACTCTGGTACAGGCAGGGTAGCGTTAGCTTAGCGAGATACAAATGCTATGTGTTTACTGATGTACGGTTAGTTCATTTACAGATTGATGTACAGCTTAGTGTAGTGTTACCACGTAAACTTTATCACCAGCGTACACCAGTCAGACTCGAGTCATGAATTTGATGACTTCAGACTCGACTTGACAAAATGTACAAAGACTTGCAACTCGACTTGGACTTTAACATCAATGACTCGTGAATTCACTTGGACATGCACCTTTTGACTCGAAGACTTGCTACTTCCCATGAAAACCTGGGGAATTTTTTTCTGCTCTCAGTTTATCTGCATCTGTGAAAAAATGTGCACCACCTGTATGCATGCAGAGAGCAGCGCTGCCTGCAAGACATCCAATCACTGTAAGCGCAACAAACAACAACGCGCCAGTTGGCAAAATTATACCAAAGATAGTTTCGTTTGGCTATAAAAAATTACGAGGTAGTTGAGAAAAGGAGTTGCAATTTGCAAAACATGCGGTCGAAGATTACAGACGGAGCTGCCACAACGCTCCAACTTTGTTCGATAGGCTACCGAATTTGCAAAGAAAGGTAAGTTTTGAACGAATGCTAAGCACCTAATCGGATGTACCGCAACTTACTAGCTGCTACATATTTACTGTATCAAGGAGACAGTAAACGCACGTCTCCCTTGCTGGTTCATGCTAACAAAAATTATATGAGGTACATGAGTTTATAGACGTTGGAACGAGTCAGCCAGATTATTATTTTTTTTTTCGTTTTTGTTTTCCGTTTTTATATATTATATATATATATATATATATATATATATATATATATATATATATATATATATATATATATATATATATATATATATATATATACAGAATCTGAATTAAAATGTTTTTGATTTAAGCCTACATTTCAAAATGTTGTGTCATAAAATTATATCGCAAAACAGCTCAAGCACGATGGACCAAAGAGCGCTCATTTCGACATTTGCAGTAAGAACTTGAAATATAAATTCTCAGAAAATGCATTTAATACCAATATATTGAAACGTCTGTTTATATACTCCATTAATAAAGGAGTCCAAACATTGGAAAAATATCAGTCCACATCGTTTTATATTTAATATGAGGGAAATAGACATGCATGACACAAAAATCTTTAACTTTTAGGTAGCAAAATATTTTTTAGTAATTCTGTCAATTACACTAAGGTTATTAATTTGTCTGCTATATATTTGCTTCTTATTTATTAAATACGGGCAATTGATTGATAAAACATTGATCAAAATTAAGATACAATTTATACAAAACGAATTTATTCAAAACGAAGAGTTTTCTATAAAACAAAACTTAATGAAGTCGTCAAAAGCATGTTTTACCAAAAACAGTGCCGTTGCTAGGAGGGCACCAGCGCCTATGCCTCGCGAGTGGATGATAGCCCTGAAGACGCCTAGCAAGATATACCTTTAGTGGTAGTAAACCTTTAGATAAGTTATACCTTAAGAGTCTTAGCGCTAAGAGACAATTTTATCGGGAAACGCAGCCCAGATATGATGCATTTCATGCATAATGGAGATTCAAAGCACTCTTCTGTAGTCAGAACCATGCGATCGCGGATAACAATGCAACAAAATATTTAAAGAGCATCAAGCTATTAAAATCTATATTATGTATATGCACAGATAATATAACAGTAGGCTATATTAGTCAATATTTTTTATTAGGTTAAACAGTGATTGAATAACGTTTTTTTTTTAAATAACATTTTTAATTTAAGGCCCACCCACAATTGTTCTGGCCCATCCAAAACTGGAATCCTGGTGCCGTGCCTGGGCCACACCGAGCTGTGCATAACGCCCACAGACGTGAAGTGAACGAGTCAGGCTGTCCTGTACTGGCTGAAATGGTTTACTCTATACCATGCATGTGCAAAACATATTTAACTAATCATAAAGTCAATCAGGATACATAACACAGCCTACTAGGCCTACACTTATTTTTTAGTTTTTTTACTGTATTTAAATAAATGTCATTGTATAAAAAGAGGTTTAAATAAATACAAATCTTACAGACATAAATGATTTGTAAACATTTTATTTCTGTGGTAAGAGGACTTGAAATGACTCGAAACTAAAATGGTAGGACTTTGGACTCGACTTGAGACTTGTTAGCTTTGACTTTTGACTCGACTCGGGACTTGCCTCATCTTTGACTTGACTCGGGACTCGAGGGCAAAGACTTGAGATAACAATGACTTTGTCCCACCTCTGGCGTACACAGTTTGTAATAACACAATAACCATAACGCGGGATTATGAGTTATATTGAGAACGTCACACATAGAAAGCATGTCACTTACCCTGTAAACATAGCATTCACCATGAAGCGTGCACATGATTTGCAAAGAATAATATAAAGATTAATAAAACATTACAGTGTGGAACATTCTGTAGCCAGAACCCCCATGCAGTGTTGTCAAGTGTCCTTCAAGGCACTCACACACACACACACACTGCATGTACTATGCCAGACACTATGACTTTTTGAAACTATTTTCATATTACTTTGTAATTATATTTTTATGCTGAAAGTTGTGTATCATGGATTCATGTTTAATTATGTTTACTTATATTATGTCTGGCCAAAATAAATGTTAACCTTGATTTATCTTGTATTATTCTGAAATCATTATTTCTAGTATGGATCAAAGTGGAGTCCTTTATTACAGCAACTCTTTGGACCAGGATAGATCAAACCGAGGACTCAATGACTGGAGCATGGGGCACAGCATTTTGAGATAATCTAATTTCTGACTATCACTGTATTAGCAAGATGCAGCTCGTGATTATTATTAAAATTACACTTTTTGTTGAGTAAGCAGGTGCGACCACTTAAAGGTAAAATATTCACTCTGCAATCCTCTGACTAATATCAGAACTGGACAGGTTGTGATCGTGAGCGGGCGGAACCGGACGCTACGTCTCTGTGCGATATCGGGTCCCTTGATGAACGAATATTTGAAAATAAGAGATACTAAGAGAAATCAAAGATCTAAATGAAATCACAACTCAAATTATGATCAGCTGTTAAATTACAAACGTAACAAATTTAACGAAACCACATTCAACTAGAGTCAGATCAAAATTAAAATTCGATAACAATAAATTAAGTGAATTTGACAGAAATGCTGAAAAGGCTTACACACAGAAGACCTTCAACCAGGCCGTTAGATTCTGTCCTTGGGCTAACGGATGGACCTTACAAGATCAATGAATGGAATAGCCCCACCGCCCTTGGGGGACTTTATTAAAAAGAGAAATTGTGAGGCTAGCACTAGGTCAGTTGTTCGCGGGGTCTGTGCAGTACAATTTAGAAAGTCTGCTTTTGCACAGAATGTCCTTTCTATTAAAGGGTCTATAAATTGGAACACCTTACCATTGGTGATTAGAGGAAGCACTTATACAAAAATTGCATATTGTGATAAAAGTTCATTATTTTCCATAATGTAATGATAAAATAAAAATTTCATATATTTTAGATTCATTGCACACCAACTGAAATATTTCAGGTCTTTTATTGTTTTAATACTGATGATTTTGGCATACAGCTCATGAAAACCCAAAATTCCTATCTCAAAAAATTAGCATATTTCATCCGACCAATAAAAGAAAAGTGTTTTTAATACAAAAAAAGTCAACCTTCAAATAATTATGTTCAGTTATGCACTCAATACTTGGTGGGGAATCCTTTTGCAGAAATGACTGCTTCAATGCGGCGTGGGATGGAGGCAATCAATGTTAATTTAAAAGCAGTCACATTTTCTTTCACTCCTTCAAATGAACTGGATTACTGGATAACAAAGTAAATTAATAACTATTACCTAAAATAAGATTTCAGAGGGAGATTTCAGATTCAGAAAAAGTCTAATGCAATCTCACAGGTTTCATTACAGTGCAAACAACACCTCTCTAAAACAGTATAGCTGCGCCCCATCCAGACAGTTATTTAAACATTATCAGTATTACAGTGTAAACAATTCATATCATAATACCCACAAATATTTGGTATGAACCTTAAAGATACTAAAAAGTTAAAAATACTGAAAATGGCTGCATAAATACAATAAATGTTCACTTATTTATATTTATTCTGTTAAATTTATGATTAATGGTTAGTTTAAAGATTATGAACAATGTTAACCATTGAAAAGCAATACACCAATGAAACTAAAGCTGACAGTGCGACATGTATAATTAAGTCCCTATAGACGTTATGAAATTCTGAAGTAAACTACATGGAAGATAATATTTAAAAAGATTTCTGCGACAGCGTCCGAATTTCACTTCATTTCGTTCACTCCTTGCTTATATAATGCACTCAACTTCCATACACTATATATAGGGTGACCAGACAGTCCCGAAATCTAAACTGTTGTCCCGAATCTGGCCCTAATTGTCCCGAAAATTATACTAAAGAAAAACCTTGAGTAGTTATTTTCTGATAAACATTAAAAACTGCCCGCGGAGGTTGAGTCGTCCAGCAACCAGCCCTCGCCGGCTGCTGATTGGCTACAGCATTTGATTAATATATATGTACAAAGACAATACGACCTTTCTGTTTTAAGCCTTGATGAAGAGACCGCAAGTAGCTGCAGCCGTGAGGAGGCGTAAAGGACTGAATGAGTGTTCGCGGCACTGTGAATGACATTTGAGTTCATGATTTTAATGTTGTTTTTTTGTTGCAAACTAAAGAAGACTAATGACAGACTGTTGATGTTTGAATAAAAATATGTTTGGTTCAGGATTGAAATGCATTATCTTTTATTATAGGCTACGCAGTCTAATATCATAGAAGCTCCCCTTCCCGTCACCCCAGAAGTAGAGGAATCGACTCCCTATCACCAAGTTACCCACCAAAAAAAAAAAAAAAATCCTCAGTGTTCCCCAAATGAGCGTGACGTTACTTATAGAATAAACGAAACAAACAGTAAAACTCAATTGCCTCAAAACGAATCAAAATAAATGTCATTCCCCGATCATTCTTTCGACCACGAGATAAGCACATGGCATAATAGGAATCCGACATTCCACCTCGTGTCCATGCCAAAAATTAAAACATATCCCTTTCCCCATCATTAGTTTTCTTCAACTCACCACTTGTTTTGGGGCCATGGCCACGGTATCCTCAATGCTCTTTTACTGCAGTCAGGGGGCTCCTTGAAAGAAAATGCCTATGTCTTAACGACAGAGATTTCCAGGCCATCTGAACCTAAAAAAAAAATATTTTCTTTATCAACATTAAACTAACACAAAATTACACAATCTTCACACTTACTAAAGCGTCTTTTGATGTTATTAAGCTTCACGGGGCTGCGATTTTTTTTTTTTTCAGCCAGTACGAAAAATGTCCTCTTCTCAGGCACGAAAACTGCCACGTTGTGGAATTCTTCACGTTCCTAGATTTTACTGCGACGCACACCTCAGTGACCTTATGTATGAATCCACAAACACTGTCATTATCGTTGGAGTCGAGTTTTATTCTTTTCGACGCAGCCATTATGAACACCTGTCGACAATTCTCTAATAGAAGAGCTTAACGCTGATTGCTTCCTCTCTTTCTCGCTCGCTCTCTTTCTCTAGTTATTGGCATGTACCATCAACTTTAAAAGGTTAAATTCCCTTTTAACTCTTTACAATTCCAGTTTCACAAAACATACAAACAAATAATATTCATATATATAAATTATGTAGTAATTGCTTACATAATGTTAAACTGTTAACTAGGCTACTCCAAAAGCACATCTTCCTATAAAAACCACCCCCATATTTTCTTGAAACATTCCTATCAGCCTCACGTTACAATCCCATTCAGGCAGATTGAGTTTTACAACCACTCAAAACATGTGTTTGACTCCATATTACATTTTCATTAACGTAATTAAATTATAATTAAATATTCATATTCAACTAAATTATAATCCGAATGTAATATAGGCTCAACCAAATAATCAAATACACAGTAGCCCCAGTTTCACAAACAAGGTTTAAACTATTTCTAGACTAAACTGCATTTTTAAATTAATTTAAATGGAAAAACAAAAACATGCACAATGACATTCTTTTGTTTTAAGGTTAACACCAGATGCCTGTACCATGTTGATAGCTGAACAAAGTCAAGGTTACAGGATTAGTTTTGAGTTCACAAAACCAAGCTAATCCAATCTATCTTTGTAAGTACCATGAAGCTAAACATCAGCTTTCTCTATCAACTCAGGCTTTGATCCTTTATTTGTGCAGTGCATCCACATGAAAGTTTGACATCAGCAATGAACAGCCAATCACGTGACTTTGAACACAGATAAACTGTGATTAATTTCTAGCAAGAGAGCGAATATAATACAAAAGTCTTCTGCAAAAAAATAGGAAATTTAACTAAACTTTTTTACACAGAATAAAAATACTATCCATAAAATAGGATAAAAAAACTGATCACATTTAAAAAACTTTAACTATATCATTATATAAATCAATTACAAATTATATAAAATTATTATATTAAGTAATTATCATTAAATACAGACTTTTTTGAATTATTATATTAACATAAACTGTCCTTTATTGGCAGCAAGAGAAACTGAGTGACTTTATTGCATCAGACATGTCACTTTGCTCATAGTTGATTGGTCTAATTTTAGTTTGAGATCTTTTATACAGAACATAACCTAGAACATATAACCTACATATAACACATAACCTACTCTAGAGCAGTTTAGCTGTGAAGCTTAAATTACTACGACAATGAAACAAATAAAAGCCAAACCACTTGCTTGTTACCTAAAACCCAAGATTGGACCAATCTAAACTTAATCATCCCACATTTGGCAATAGTTTTTATCATTTCCTATGGTAAATTGCATTTTCCATCTCTGTAATCAGGTGGGGTTAAAAACAGCCACATAATATGCATAATTATGATAGATCTCCTCATACTGAACAACTTTGTCTCAAGAACCAATACTGTCAATCAAATCATTATTTAAATATTCATAATTATGTTAAAAACCTCCTTTTGCGAACCTGTACTACGTTTTTTTGCCTGATTGGAAACAAACCACTGCAGTATGATTATCTGGACTCTCCTGATCAATAGTTATCAAAAACATGTTGAACTTTACACTTTGGGGAGCTATAACAGGGTCATTTAGAGAATAGCTGAGGCAAAACATGCCTATTAATCCTGAAAGAAAACTCAAAACTTCACCAAAATAGGTGGGCACATGCAGCATGTTATTCTAAAAATGCATTCAAAATTTCATGGAGATCAGGCATTAGATGTCTCTATAAGAGTAAAAGGTGAAAGAGCAAATACGTTTATGGCGTATTACCTAAAATTGCCACCAGGAGGCAGCAGAGGACCAGACATTGGTTCATTCTGCTCACAATGCATATATAAACGTTTTAAATCATTATAATAACATTGCAAATAAAATGTTTTCAATGTTTACCAGTTTGATGTGTGTGTTTTGTACAATAATTACATTACAATTAAAGGGGAAAACATGGAATAAGCAATTTGTTACCCATCATTTATTTCAAATATCTATATCTGCAACAAAATGTCAATTTGAGTTAGCACGTTTGAAGGCATTGACTTGGAAAATGTGCCCATTAAATTAAGTTGACTTGACTGTCAACCGTTTGTTCAGGACTAGTCTAAATACTTTTCCTCATAACATCTGTGTTTTTTCTAGGACCGTTATTCCGTACCAGTTCCGCTCGAGGTTGCTCTACATGTTCGAGCAAATGAGTCCGGTGTTCCTCAAATAGTCCGGCTGACCGCTACATTATGGTGCTGGAGCGGCCCATGCCCTGTCTGTCCTTGGATGACTTTTTAGAGAGCTACACGGGCACCATGGATAAGGAGGATCTGACCTGCATTATCATGCGACAGGTCACTCTTGCTGCTCAGGTGTGCTGCCAGAAAGGAGTGTTCCACAGGGATATAAAGCTAGAAAATATGCTGATTAACCCAGACACATTTGAAGTCAAATTAATTGACTTTGGATGCACCAAAATGCTTAACCACTCAGGTTACACATCGTTTAGTGGTATGTATAATTATTCTTGCATAATAATGGATGTGTAAATGCTAGTCAAAATGGATGTGTAAATGCAAATGTAAAAACTTGCAAAATAAGACAACATCTTTTCCCTCCAGGCACAATAGAGTCAGCCCCCAGAATATTGGACAAATAAAAGATTTCACGGGAAACCAGCGACAGTATGGTCACTGGGAATAACCTTGTTTGTCATTCTGAACGGGGGGTTATTTCCAGAAAAAGAAGACCATTACGAGATCAACCAAAACACCTGGGGAAGTGATGACTTGTCACACGGTGAGATCATTTAATCCTGAATCTTACTAGATAGAACAAAGCAACAATGCAGGAAAAGGAATGTGAGCTAGTAGCTTTTGTGAAGTTTAAGCTAATAATCTCCCATCTTTCTCCACAGAATGCAACGATTTTATTCACAGTTGTCTACAGAGCAATCCAATGAAGCAAATTAAACTGGAGAAAGTCAGTCTGCTCAACTGGTTTAAGGTATTAATTACATTTAGAAGATTTTGACACTGGCTTTAATGACGCTACCTATCAAATCACTGTCAACCGTTTGTTCAGGACTAGTCTAAATACTTTTCCTCATAACATTTGTGTTTTTTCTAGGACTGTTATTCCGTACCAATTCTGCTCGAGGTTGCTCTACATGTTCGAGCAAATGAGTCCGGTGTTCCTCAAATAGTCCAGCTTCTCGACTGGCAGGACGAGGCTGACGCTACATTATGGTGCTGGAGCTGCCCATGCCCTGTCTGTCCTTGGATGACTTTTTAGAGAGCTATACGGGCACCATGGATAAGGAGGCTCTGACCCGCATTATCATGCGACAGGTCACTCTTGCTGCTCAGGTGTGCTGCCAGAAAGGAGTGTTCCACAGGGATATAAAGCTAGAAAATATGCTGATTAACCCAGACACATATGAAGTCAAATTAATAGACTTTGGATGCGCCAAAATGCTTAACCACTCAGGTTACACATTGTTTAGTGGTATGTATAATTATTCTTGCATAATAATGGATATCTAGTCAAAATGGATGTGTAAATGCAAATGTAAAAACTTGCAAAATAAGATAACATCTTTTCCCTCCAGGCACAATAGAGTCAGCCCCCCAGAATATTGGACAAATGAAAGATTTCACAGGAAACCAGCGACAGTATGGTCACTGGGAATAACCTTGTTTGTCATTCTGAGCGGGGGGTTATTTCCAGAAAAAGAAGACCATTACGAGATCAACCAAAACACCTGGAGAGGTGAGATCTTAACTTCAGCAAAGGACAATTTTAATCCTGAATCTTAAGAGATAGAACAAGGCAACAATGCAGGAAAAGGAACGTGAGATAGTAGCTTTTGTGAAGTTTAAGGTGGTAATCAGACATCTTTCCCATCGTTCTCCTGTAATGGCAATTAAAATGAACTCTGTTGCAATACTACATAAGAGACAAACCTTAGCCAGTTGTCTTTATAAAGATTTATTTATCTCAAGAAAGAGCAACAGTCATCAGTGCCTGCATCGAGTGTAACTGAAGACATTACAGAACATGACAGAAGTCACAATCTCTTATACTCTCGTTGTCTAAACAATTCTTCAGTAGTTTTCCACTGAAGTGCTCTGAATAGCAGAACCACGTTATCCGTATAAATTCAAACACTCGTCTACATAATTAATCATTCTTCACCAAGTGATTAGAATTTTCCCACTACACTCCACAGAATGCAATGATTTTATTCACAGTTGTCTACAGAGCAATCCAACGAAGCGAATTAAACTGGAGAAAGTAAGTCTGCTCAACTGGTTTAAGGTATTAATTACATTTAGAAGATTTTGACACTGGCATTAATTACGCTACCTATCAAATCACTGTCAACCGTTTGTTCAGGACTAGTCTAAATACTTCTCTTCCTCATAACATCTGTGCTTTTTCTAGGACCGTTATTCTGTACCAATTCTGCTCGAGGTTGCTCTACATGTTCGAGCAAATGAGTCCGGTGTTCCTCAAATAGTCCAGCTTCTCGACTGGCAGGACGAGGCTGACGCTACATTATGGTGCTGGAGCGGCCCATGCCCTGTCTGTCCTTGGATGACTTTTTAGAGAGCTATACGGGCACCATGGATAAGGAGGCTCTGACCCGCATTATCATGCGACAGGTCACTCTTGCTGCTCAGGTGTGCTGCCAGAAAGGAGTGTTCCACAGGGATATAAAGCTAGAAAATATGCTGATTAACCCAGACACATTTGAAGTCAAATTAATAGACTTTGGATGCGCCAAAATGCTTAACCACTCAGGTTACACATCGTTTAGTGGTATGTATAATTATTCTTGCATAATAATTGATATCTAGTCAAAATGGATGTGTAAATGCAAATGTAAAAAACTTGCAAATAAGACAACATCTTTTCCCTCCAGGCACAATAGAGTCAGCCCCCAGAATATTGGACAAATGAAAGATTTCATGGGAAACCAGCGACAGTATGGTCACTGGGAATAACCTTGTTTGTCATTCTGAGCGGGGGGTTATTTCCAGAAAAAGAAGACCATTACGAGATCAACCAAAACACCTGGGGAAGTGATGAATTGTTCAATTCAATTCAAATATAATTGTATAGCGCTTTTCACAATACACAATGTTTCAAAGCAGCTACCCCACCCTAACCCTTTTTTTTTTGCTTCTTGTTTTTGACAAAAGCATCTCTCATCTTCCATCTCTGCTTGCATTCATTAACTGTAAAATAAATAAATTTTATTGATTAACTACAATTTATGTCTTCCACAGATTTCTTGGTACTGGGGAAAGCTTCACCAGCCTGGTCTTTCAATATCGTCTGGGATGAGCACCGTGACTGAGTTTATACACATGACCTGTAGAGCCATTGAAAGATAAATGATAGCATCACTTCAAAAAGGACATTCCCAAACTGTCTAGGTGCTATTGATGGAAAACATGTCACCATTGTGTCACCTCCACATTCTGGTTGCTTATTTTTTTAATTACAAGTTACAACTGGTAGATGGTAGACTACAGGTTCACATTTGTCCAAGTGGGTGACAAGCGATGGTGGAGTGTACAGTGGCTCTACTCTCGGAAGAGCCATGGAGGGCAAAACCTTGTCTGTCCCTGTAGACTTCTCTTTTCAGGATCAGGTGTACAAGGACCAATGCCATACACTATGGTGGGAGATGCTGCATTTCCACTCAAAACGTATTTGTTGAGACCATTTCCAGGGAACAGAATTCCATGATGGAGACTGATTTTCAATTACATATCGTCACGGGCAAGGAGGGTTGTGGAGTGTGCCTTTGGCTTTCTGTTATCCAGGTGGCGGGTACTCCATTCAAGGATGAATGTAAAGCCAGAAAATGCTGACTCTATACTCAATGCAGAGTGCATCCTTCACAATTACTTCATAAATCTATCAGAACATCAGAGGTGGCTGGATGACTCAGAAGAAAGTGGGGAAGTGCTATCAACTGTTGAAATAGGGGATGCAGAGAAGCTTGTGACGTGTGTGAAAAGATTTGCACATTTTTCAGTTTCCCTGAAGATAGAGTGTCCTGGCAAGGCAGTTGTAGCCGTGGTTGCAGTCGTGTCCGTGAGGAGTCACATAGCCTCTCACCAGTGACACAAGGTGAAAGATGGAAGACGGAGGTAGACCCTGATGTAGTGCTCAATCTCCTAATGTTTACTTCGAAAAGAACACCTGGAGTGCAGCCTCCACACATTTTTGGACATTTTCTGTTGTGAAAACACAAACAAGAATGTGTTGAGAAATCTGAAGAGGGGTAGGAAATTCACATTGACTGATACCATCAAGAAAAGAAATACTTGGGTCTGCTTCTCTACATGGGTGTAATGGATCTGCCAAAAGTAAGGGACTTCTGGAGGAAAACTACTTTTGTCTTTTTTTAAACAAGGGAGAAAGGTTTCTGTGCTCCTCAAGCCTTCGATGCTTTCTGCCATGGAGCTGCTCGTTGAAACCCATGTGCTTTGTGGTGTTCCAGTGGAGAATCCCTTTAGGTTTGTTAGATCTGGAGCAATGTCTGCTTACAGAGGAGGAGAGTGCATCAACAAAGCTGTTTGTGAATGTGGCATAAAGAATCCCAAAGCACTGTCATCAACTAGGCTCAGGAAACAGCAACCATGTCCAAAATTCTTAACCTTGATCAGAATGAAGCAGACCAACAGGCTAATTTCCTTGGTCACGATATCAGAATCCACAGACAATATTACTGGTTACCAGAGGGGACACCGCAGCTGGCAAAAATGAGTAAAGTCCTAAAGGCCATTGAGAAAGGAACGCTGTCCGACTTCAAATGAAAGAAACTTGATGATATTGGAATCGACCTAAAATAGTAGGAGTATACTTGTTCTGTCTGTGTGTATCTGTGCTGTACAAATTTGCAAAACAATGTACATAATCATGAGCAATACACTGTTAATATTTCAATTCCTTATTTAGAGCAATTGAGGCCCAAGGTGATGCCATTTCAAGTGATAAGTATTCCAGCAACCTGTCTCAGACAACAGCACCAGCAGAGACTGATCAACAGACAAAACAAATCTCTAAACCACACAAACAATAATCAAATAACCTAGAGCTTTTCAAAATAAAAAAAATAAACTGCACAATCTTGATTTGGTCTTTTGGATTTTGGTCTACTCACAAATTTAGTTGTACCGAGAATTGCATTTTTAATTATTCCATAGGTTTGTCAAACACTCCAAAAAAGAAATGGGAGGACAGTGAGGTAGTGGGAGTGAGAGAGACAGAAAGTGGCCTGGACACACTGAGACTTATTCCAATACAGACACAAACATTTTCTTTATGTAGCTTTTAATTAAACTATCCCAGAATGTATATGATTCCTATGTGTACACATGTTCCCTACATTATACTCTACGAAGTCATGATGTGTGAAATGTTAAAGTAATTTTAAATGCTTGTATTAATGTGTAAAGGATGTATTTCTGCTTTCATACTTTCCAGCTAAAGCTCGTTTGGTACCTAAACGTTCCTTGCTCTTTTTTTTTTAACCAACAGTGTGCAGCATGTGATTATAAGATACATCACTAATATGTTTAGCAACCTTGGGAGCAAAACTTTACCAATTCTGACATGTCACAAGGGCACACCATTAGGTTGTTAAACCAAGACATAGGAATTTTCTCCCACCTAAAATTCACACCTTTGATTGTCCATTTCAGGAAAGCTTGCCGTATGTTAATGGACCTTAAAAGACAAACGACACGTTTCGTCTATTTTTTTCCTCTTCTTCACAACATCCTCCCGTCATCTCAACTCGGTTTGTCCCCTTGCCAGGCAGCTTCCGCCCTGGCTCGACGGTTCAGTCATCTTGGTTGGTTCCTTTGGAGTTTGGCGCGCTACATGACTAAGTCCCTGGCCAAAGGCGGACAGGCAACGCCCTCTCTCAGCGCTCAATTAACTTATTCAACTTCGACGGAGACCTTCCCTTCCTCCCTTTTCAGCAAAGACATTCACTCTCAAGCTAACCACTTTCAAACTTCCCCTGGATCGAGGACCCGATCACCGGAAGAACGAGAGAGAACGCTCCACCTCAAAGAACGCTCTAAGAGAACTGTCATTCTTTTATACTCAGCACAAGGAAACCCATGCAATTCCATCGATGTGTTTAAGATTTGTGCCCCTGTTCAGGGTGATGATATTTGTTGCTGGCTCTCTGTAGTTGTTTGTGAAATTCTTGACTCCTTTTCTCTTTTTCGTTACTTTCGTTACGAAACGAAAGTATTCTCTTTTCATTCTTTTTCGTTATTCTGTATATACATGTAATCTTTATTTAGTCTATATGTATTCGTAGTATCAATTATTAAAACCATTGTATCCACGTCTGATAGTCATTGTTGCCTCTCACAAAACAGTCACTTTAATGTTTAGATCTTGCTACAAGCCTGCATTTATCCTTGAATACTTTTAATATCTAGTTCAGAAAGTTATTATTCTCACTTTGTGAGTTGATAAAGATTGTACTACTGTTGTTAAATGAACAGATCAGTTGAATTTAAAATTATTTAAAAGTTATTCTGCAGCCTACTGATTTAGCAAATATATCCATAGTTAATTGAAATTTAATTATTTATAACTAATGGATTGCAATGCCCATAATTCCCTATTGAGCTAATTTAATTTATTAACATCTGTAGCCGAGTCACTACAATCTGAAGAAGGGAGATGCATCAGAAACATCATTTTACATTACAATATTCCACGTGACACTTTAAACAGAGGTATTACTATGAGGGGCCGTATCGGCCGTAATTACTGAAAAGCCTCTTACATACACTAGTGAAACAAACACATCGATCAACCTTAGTGAAAATAATTTACACATATAACTGAAGCCTTTTACAAACACTAGTGAAATGAAAACATTGATCAAACTTAGTGAAAATCATTCATACGCATAACTGAAAAACTCTTACAAACACTAGTGAAACACATCGATCAATGTCAGTGAAATTCATTCATACGCATAACTGAAAAACTCAGGATTTCAGTAGGTGATGAGAGGTAATTTCACTTGAAAAGGAAGCTGTGTCTGCACTTCCGTTTAATTTGGCGGGCGTCTCACAAACAAAGGCAATGGCGGTTAGTCGCAATGAGCTGTCTTCAACGAGGCTGAATCCAGCTTCTTATGCTGCGTTCCAGGCAGGTTTTTGAGCCCGTAAATTACGACGTCAAACCACGACTTACGACTTTGTAGCGTTCCAGGCAAAGTCACGCCAAACTGCCTGAGCACCAGGAATTGCGGAAGAGAGATTAAAACAAAACATAGCAGACCGTATGGGGCTTATGCTTATTTACGATCATTTCTATCGGCAGGTGCTTAGGCCTACTCCTTGCTTATTTGAGGGAAAATGAGGAGAATAAACGGTGCATAAAGCAAGAGAAGCTGTTATAGCTTTTATTTTACATTATTTGTATATTTGGAAATGTATTTGGTAATGTATTCTTACACTCAATGGACTGAAAACTAGCTCACACTAGAAAAGCTGCTGATAATGCATAACATTTGCTGATAAATAACGTTAGAGCAATATCTTATTTTAATAAACGATTTGGTTTTCAATGAATGACTTCCATAAACACTGCATCTGTAGGGGCTGCCATTGTTGTTTCCCAGGCTATGTGACGTCAGAACTTGTAACTGGGAGTACATGGATCTAGTACGAGTTCACGGGTGGGAAGTCACGGGTTTAACAGCCGTTCCAGTGCACTTTCACGGGTAGAAGGTTGGAAAAACACGGGTTATGTTGCCTGTTCCTGAACGCGGCATTAGGGCCTGTTCCAAATGGCACACTTCAGCTGTGTCCCAAAGTGAAGGGTGCACACTTCGAAGGCCAGGCCACGCCCTTGAAGTGCACGAAGAGGGAACCGAGGGACAGGGATGCCAGGTCTGAACAACAAAACCCCTCCAATTGGTTATCAAAAGTAGCAAAATCACGGCCAAAATGGGCCCAAATATGCCAAAACGCGGGGCGCGGGCGGTAGAAATATTGCTAAAGTAAAGACAACTTAACCTGTGGACTATAGGCTACAAACAAAAGCAACAGTAGCCTATGCCTCCCAATTCCAGACTTGGCAACACTGAACCGAGCGTCGTTAAATAGGCTTTAGGGCTTTATAGCAGGTGTGTGACAACTGACAGCGGACGTTCGCGAGGAGATTATAAAAGAAAAATGGAGCAGAACATTTTTAATTTTTTAAAATTGGATTTTGACATGCTTCAAACTAAGCCTGTGATGATGGGAGACCGGACCATAAGCACGTAAATCTGTAGCCTATGGTTAAATATTGAATCGTTAAGTTTTAACTAGTTAACAGTTTGTTATGTTAAATGTTACAATATATTTTAAACATTTATATATTTACGTCCAAGTCTTTATAAGTAGCCTACTTATGTTTATTCAACTCTCATCATCCCAGATGCATATACTTTTTATGACATGATGCCAGCCGTCGACGATTCAGCCCCGCAAACCTGCGGACAGTGGAAATACACTCATCCCAGATGAAGATGATGTCCCACTGGCACAGGCCTTACCAGGGTCTCTGTTGTGCATTATTCCCCATCCCGGTCCAGCTCCAGCGCCTTCTCCCGCTCAGCTCAATGAAAGTGTAGGAATGTTTTCTTCTGTTGTTTCTGATGTTAAACAAGTTATATTGTAGGCCTAGTGGTAAAAGTACTTTAAATAATGTATAGACTAATTTATTTTCATGTAGGCCTACACATTTTAATTTACACAACAAGAAAACATATATGTAGCCTATGAACATATATGAATTTGTTTAATGTACAAATTATAACTTGCATTACAAAAATAAACAATGTACAACCACTTCTCTTTTACTTAGCCTACACATTTCAAGTTAACGAAAATGAACAATACAGCAATTACTTTGCTTCATTTAAAAATAATATGCAAAAATAAATAAATATAATATAGCGAAATTGTTCTGTGCATCCCGGCCAGGACTTTACATTAAGCCTTTGGAGGAGACTTTCGGAAATGGACCGTCGTTATTGAGCGAGCAACATTCATTCATTCATATAAAATACATTATTTTACAGTAGAAGCTAGTAAAGTCAGCAGTTTTCGTTTATTTGCATTTTGGCTTATAATTCTGAGTGACAGATGTCGCATTTGATTTAGCCTATTTTTGTCTGTAACATTTTTTTAAGCTACGGTGTTGACAGAAGCCTATGATAAGAAAAATAAATTATTGCATGGCCAATAGCTTATCCTTTTGTTATCCCCAGTGTCTCTCTTTCTGTAGGGGAAATTTAAAAGATTCTGGAAAGGATCCATCGGGTCGGGAATAAAGTAATGTATAGCGGGTGAGCACGGAGTGGATTTTAAGCGCGAGCGGGAGGGTGCGCGGTGGGGAATAGATCCTACAGCGGGAGCGGGACGAAAAAACAGCCCCGCGCAGATCTAATTTGTAGTTAGGCCTACATGAGAAATCTGACTATTGACCCAATTGGGGCCGCTATATCTCCGCTGCCTTTGAGGGTGCGTTACATAACTGGAGCCTTATTCCCAGTGGACCGGACTGTCAATGCAACATTACGAGCAATTTTACTGTAGCATTATGGAATTATGATCACCCTTCTTTAAGCTTAAATTACAAATGGGACACGCTACGGTCTTGTGGACTTAGAAGCTGGATTCAGCCTTGTTGAAGACAGCTCATTGCGACTACCCGCCATTGCCTTTGTTTGTGAGACGCCCGCCAAATTAAACGGAAGTGCTGACACAGCTTCCTTTTCAAGTGAAATTACCTCTCATCACCTACTGAAATCCTGAGTTTTTCAGTTATGAGTATGAATGAATTTCACTGACATTGATCGATGTGTTTCACTAGTGTTTGTAAGAGTTTTTCAGTTATGCGTATGAATGGTTTTCACTAAGTTTGATCAATGTTTTTCATTTCACTAGTGTTTGTAAGAGGCTTCAGTTATATGTGTAAATTATTTTCACTAAGGTTGATCGATGTGTTTGTTTCACTAGTGTATGTAAGAGGCTTTTCAGTAATTATGGCCTATACGGCCCCTCATATATTACCATGGTAGAGACTTATGCATTACTGTCACTCACCATCATCTGAATAGGTCAACTACAGTATAGATTCAGTCATTCGGTACATTGAGAACATTTACTGTAGAGCAAACTCTGTTATAGCACAAAACCTCACTACTGACTAATGAAAAAGTCTATGTGCTGAATTACAGTGACAGGGCATTGTTTGCATTAAAATGAACAAGTATTGACACGAAAATCTAGTAATTTCACCACGGATGCTTATCATTTACAGTCAGAATTGTTTCAAAGTCAACACATGGCTTTTTTCCTCAAACAAGGAAAACAACATTGTACCTGGCATTTAGGTGAAAAAGCTGACTTAATGGAGAGCACCCGTCCTTTCCTGGAGGTGAATAAACAAATCTATCTATAACCTGCAAGATTTCTTGCAAAAAAATATTTAAAAAGAAAAGATGAGCCAGCTGTTTTTTGTCTAGCCTGTTGTAAGTTTTAATTTAAAATGTTTGTCTAGTCTAGTTAAATCAAGTGCGTTTTTAAATGTGACATCTATTAAAGAGTGTAGGCTATACAAAGATATTTGCAATGATGACAAGCCATGCTCAGTAACAACTTTTAGATTTGAAAAAAATAATGAATAAATGTTGTGTTTGTGGTATTGGCTACAAATGCGGATCAATTGTGCACTGCAAACGCGGCATATGTAAAAAAGCACAACAGCGAGTGCTGCTCCTGCATCGCATACACACCACAACACGCGGTGAAACAGCCCTTAAGCTTGAATATATGCAAAACAAACCGACGCCTGTGATAACAGGTGTTTATTCCCAGTATGATTTTATGTAAAATGAGGAATACATTTTAGACATTTTACATTTGTATTGCCAGATCTTGTCAATAGTCAAGAGTTTCCAAAAGTCTAATTACTTACTTTAGTATATTTAAAAAATAAAAGTATAATAACACTTAATAAAGACTAGACAGATACATAGTGTGAAAATACAGTTTTATTTTCCTTCATATATATATATATATATATATATATATATATATATATATATATATATATATATATATATATATATATATATATATATATATATATATATATAAAGGTTTCATTTTGAATCTTTTTTTATCATTTTCTTCCTGCGACAGACTGCCACTGGGCATTCAGCTTATTCTAAATAATAATGATAATTCAATTAATACATTTAATGAATATTATAAAACTAAGGCAACCAGCGTCAGTGTTGAACCACCATTCAGTTGATAACATATCTATCAAAGTATCCATCAAACTGAGCATGTCAACCCTTCAGCCCTTAGGTGAGCATCACAGACATCCTCACAGGGCGGTGGTGGGCAATCATGGAGGTAGAGGATCATTTACGCTCATCATTTGAGAAGAACGAGTGTGGGCTTACTTTAGCCCAGTTGAAAATTGCTGAGGCCCACCTGGAGCCCCAGTTCCTGCTAGGTACCAACAGGGAGAGCCTGTGTGTCTGACAAGGGATATAACTTTGACACCTTTGCCCTCAAAGGACCACCTATGCTTGCCAGGAAACCGAAAGAAACACCAGCGTGCACCTCGAGGAAGCATTTGTGCCAGCCTCATCATCAGAGGAAGCACTAGTGCCCACAATGTACTCTGAGGAAGTCAATATAATGGGTTCATGGACAAACGCCCATGAAAATAAGTTGCTAAAGGACGCACCATGACTCAGAGGGTAAATTTTAGGGATGCACCGAATATTCGGCCACCGAAAAAGACTTTTATCACTGAAACAATACGGCCGAAATGTTGTGATGACGCAAACAGAAACCGCGACCTGTGCTTGTCTAAACGGTCTCAACTAGGGTTGCCACCTTCAGTGTGCCAAAATAAGGGACACCCATTTACGACACGATACACTACAACACACTACAACAACAGCGATCATAAATGAAACACGTGGGCAAATGGTCTCTCTTTGTAAACTTTGTTCAATGCATGCGAGTGCTGCCGTATGTTCGAGTATGACCAGTCGTTTTCGCGTCATCACCGGGTGTAGAGCCAGAAGACGGGAATGAGAACTCACGCGCTGTGAGAAGATCTGTCTCTGTGCACTCATCCGAAAGCACACACTCGTCTCACAGCGCGCAAATATTGAGTTCTCTTTCAAGTCTTGCGCTTAAACGGACAAACTCACACAAAAAGTGTGTCAACATGTCCATCTTGATGAGTATCCTTGCAGACATAGTCTATTTATAATCCTTAAGTGAACTGTATACAGTGAGAAAGACGACGCATATCCCTGCATTAGGTCTTAAAGGGGCAGTCGCCTTTACTGCGGTCTGTTTAATCTCAAACAAGTTCAGGACACCACTCACAGCTGTTGATTGAATAGCTTTTGTAAGTTTAATAAGGATTAATCTTTAATTTAAACAGTTAAAGATGTAGTTATTTTACATTTGATTACGTTATTAAATTTCTGCAGGCCAGTAGGCCTGTACATTATTATTTAATGGACACATGAGTGAGGTCAAGTTAAAAAAAATGAATTCAAATTTTATTTTATACTGTGAATTGTTGCAATTTGCTAAATAAATATTTGCATAATTTGTAGTTGATTTATTATTTGAAAATTTTAATATTAATTTATGCACTTGTAATGCCTTGATTTGTAGTAAAGTTACACAGTCATAGCCATAAATGCAATGGTACTAATAATTGGCATAATTTATTTCGGTGTTTCGGTTTTCGGCCTTGGTTTCCTCTTTTTCGGTTTCGGCCAAGAATTTTTATTTCGGTGCATCCCTAGTAAATTTGGATCCCGAATGTTATTTAAAGGGGGATCGGGATGTTAGCATTTACCACAAGCTATTTCTCACACTTAAATAGTAACGTTCGGATTTGGCCCACATTCAGCTGTGGCGTGAACGCAGCTTTGATTTTAAACAGATGAGTGTTTTCTGGTGCCATTTTAAATTTCTGAGCCATTTGAAACTCTTTCCACACAAAGAGCAAGAATGGGGTTTCACATCTGTATGACCTTTCAGGTGTATCTTTAAGTGTAAAGGCAAAAGAAATGTCTTATTGCACTGATCACATTTAAATGGTCTTCCTCCAGAGTGAAGAGATGGGTGATTTTTTAAATGGCTTATTTTTCTAAACCTCTTCACAGAATGAGTTTGCAAATGTCGTTTCAGGTTTAGTGCCGCTGTGAAGCTCTTACCACACAGTTTGCAGGTGCAAGGCTTCTCTGTGGTGTGAAGTCTCATGTGGGCATTAAGAGTCGTTTTATGTGCAAAACGTTTTCCACATTGAAGGCAGGTGTAAGGCTTCTCTCCAGTGTGAACTCTCAGGTGGACATTAAGAGTCGGTTTGTGTGTAAAACGTTTTCCACATTGAGGGCATATGAAAGGCTTCTCTCCAGTGTGAGTTCTCACGTGACTTTCAAGGCCTCCTTTATGACTGAAACTTAGTCCACAGTGTTCACAGATGTAAGGTTTCTCTCCAGTGTGAAGTCTGATGTGCCTGTTAAGGTTTCCTAGTTGGCTGAAGCTTATTCCACAATGAGGGCATAAGTAAGTCTTTTCTTTAGTATGAATTTTCATGTGGGCGTTAAGGTATTTCTTTTTGTAAAAACTTTTTCCACAGTGTTGGCAGGTGAAAGCGCTCTCTTCAGTGTGAATTCTCATGTGGACTTCAAGGTTTTCTTTTGTGTTAAAACTTTTTCCACACTTTTGGCAGGTGTAAGCGCTTGCGTCAATGTGAATTCTTATGTGGTCTTTAAGATGCCCTTTTTGACTGAAACTCTTTCCACATTGAGGGCACGTGTAAGGCTTCTCTCCAGTGTGAACTCTTATGTGCCTGTTAAAGCTTCCTTTCTGACTGAAACCTTTTCCACACTGTTGGCAGGTGAACGACTTTTCTCCGGTGTGAATGCTCATGTGCTTTTTAAGGCTTCCTTTTTGAGTGAAAGTATTTCCACACTGTTGGCAGGTGAAAGGCTTCTCTCCATTGTGAACTCGCATATGGACTTTAAAGTTTCCATGTTGATTGAAACTCTTTCCACACTGAGGGCAGGTGTAAGGCGTCTCTCCATTGTGAACTCGCACGTGGACCATAAGGTTTCGACGCTGAGTGAAACTCTTTCCACAGTGTTTGCAGGTGAAAGGCTTCTCTCCAGTGTGAATTCTCATGTGGACTTCAAGACTTCCACGTTGAGTGAAACTCTTTCCACACTGAGGGCAGGTGAAATAAATTTTAGTTCCCGTCTTTTCAGATCTTTTTTGAGAGGAAGTGTTTTCAGTCTGTGAGCAACTAATTGATTTTTTTCCAGTTATAAAATCATGTTTCTTATACTGATCTTTCTTTTCCATTTCATCTAGTACTTCACTCCCATCTTTCAGTGCCATCAGGTCTAAAGTAAAAAAAAGAGACAAATACAAATGAACCCCAGTTTAATGGCATAAATCAACAAATATCAAAACCAACATGTATGCTACATCCTATATGCACTAAGCAACTGAAAGGGAGTGTTCTCTCAACTATGTTCAATTTTGTAGGATAATTGTATCTGTGAAAAAAAAAAAAAAGAAATACACAAAAACTGTATTTTAAAAAAAATGACAAATTCCCTGCTTTTGTCTTCTGATCATATCCACATAATTTTTTTCTAGTGTTATTACAACTTTCAACAACACAGGCCACACTATTCTCTTGGATCGCTTGAGAATTATGTATACTGGCACTTACTGGACAAGCATTAGATCGGGTTAAGTCATTTCTATTTGACTGCTACCACTGTCTGTGTAAATGAAGAGACATCTCATCAAACCCAAGTGTCCTTTGCTTTTCTCCTTGTTACTTCCCCAGAGGGACATCATTTTATTTCATGGATGCAAATGATACTCAGGTCAATAGTTCCTCACAACCTACACTCTTATAAGGAATGCGTAGAAAAGTTACACAGATTGTGTGTAACACTACACAGCACACAATTTTGCGTCAATATTAAAAACTCATATGTTGAAGAAATAACAGCACATTTATGTGTAGTTTAAAAATGAAGAACTTTCTTTAAATGTGAGAATTATTTTTCAGCCCCCATAGTCTGTTAATGACAGTGACATGCCATTTTGTTTTTACTTATATATCATTGTAAATAAAATACCATAAACAATACCATAATTATACCATAATCACTTCATTATGTTAATCGACTACCCCTCAAATTAAAACCAGCTTTTTACCAAGGAGAAGACTATTCACACCAGTGACAGCTAGCATTATTCTTTGACGTAAACTGTACTTACATTTTTTATATATTTGCTGCTGTCATTTTTATACTGGTTTTAAAAGCAAGGTCACGGCAAAATTGTGGGCAAAAAAAATTTCAATTGTCAAGTGTAGCTGACCTTAGTCAATTTAATCAAGTAGCTTTCTGTTGGTCAACACAATAAATGTGTATGGAAAAATTTGCAACCGATTGAAATAAATTGTATTCCGTATTATGTCTGAAGTAGTTGTAGTCAATCTGAAAATTTGCTGAAATGCTTAACAATATGTACAAAATGCTTTGGAGCAGGCTAGGTGACATACAACTTTACATCAAATAAGTGACTTTGCCTTAGGTCTAACATATTTATTACACCGCAAATTAAACATTATGAAAATGGACCAGTTCTCACCAGATTGAATTGGTCTAACTACAGTAAAACTCACTAACTCATTCCTTCATTAAAAATCCAAGTTTTCTAAACAACTTTAATTTTTATTTTAGCTTTTTTTATATATATTTTATTACGTTGAACTTTTTTGGCATTGCAGTCCCACCTGACCAGGAAGGTGCCTTATATGATTACTGCATATCAGCACACAGGTGTGTTAACTACCGAAAGACCATCACAGTAATTTCCTGCATGTGTGTATTCGTCTCAAACAGCAACCCCTTCACGGCAGACAAGCTGAAAATTGGCTCAGCATTTTTTTTTTGTAGAGAAATAACTATTAAAACTGAAAGAGACATTTAAGTTTACAGTTCAACTAAAAAGTCTGTATATTTTATTGATAAAAAGCTGTTGCTTACAAATGTGAATTCTAAATTATAGTATGATGGATTTAAAAAAAAAAAATTACATGTGTAACTTTCTCCCCTCTCTCATATTTATGTAAATTCAAGCTACTTGAAAAAGTAGTTGCCTCAGCTACAGGCTCATTTCTCTGCTAACAATCTTCCTGATCCCTGTCAATCTTTAGGCCAAAGTACTGAAACAGCATTGGTAAAAATTACTAATGATCGTTGTCTGGCTAATCACCAGACCAAGCTCAGTTTAAGTTTGAACATTGGTCTGGGGAGTCTGCTCTGTATTTTCTACAGCACAAGAGGCTTGATCAACGAGCATAATTCAAATGACTCTGTACGCAATTGGATAGTCCTTTAACCAATCAGACCAACGATCCAAGTGATGTACTTTGCAGAGTGAGGCAAACTCCAGACAGCATTGATCAGCGGTTTGCAGAAGCAGCAATGGCATAGAGCTTTTTGCAGGTTGTGCAAAAAAAACAACAACATGAAAGTGAGTGGTATTTACACCCACTCGAGCGATTTGTTTGCTAAACTAAAGCCATTGAGCATTGTCGAAAGGTTTAAAGGAATTGGATTGACGGTCGAGCAAGAGACAGGTTAATCTTTTCTATCGCCATCATGTTGAACCCACCAATAGCGAGCCAGGTGGATAAGCCAGTCTGTGATTGGTTCCTGCAAAAGTGTGACAGCAGCAGGATAAATTATTGTACAGGTTTCCAGCCTAAGCTGCAGGGTGAAATCAAATCGCTGGCAGATCAGGCTGGGTTTACCCATTCTATAATGACCTGCTAATGTCTGCAGATCTTACGATTCTCATCATGCTTGACTTAAAACTGCCTTTGACACCATCATATCTCTCTGCTATCAGCTATTGGCATATCGGGTAATGCTTTATCTTGGATGTCTATCATATCTCACTGATAGACAATTTTTTATTACTATTCATAATTTTAAATTCTCTCTCTCAGGGTGTCCTCTGTTACCCTTTTGGTCACGTTATCCATAATCATAGTATCAGCTATCATGACTTGCAAACTTGTATATCAGCCTGCTCCATCTCTGGACTCAATGAATACCTGTATTGCTGACATAAAAATCGTGTTACATAGCAACTTTATTTAATAAAGATTGTTTTTTTGGTCCACCATCCCTCAGTCAGTTTTGGTCAAATTCTCAAAGAAAAGTGAAGCCTCCGGAGGTCCGAATATGGCGCTGACATCTTGCGCAGATTTGGGACCGGAGTCTGTGCAGTAGAGAGCAGGAAGTAGAGCCGTTTTTTTTTAGACAGCCTGTAGCAAGATGACGTAGCTGGATCAGATCCAATACGTACTGGATGGTGGTGCTTTATGGCGACGTCATACCAATATCTGGGTTATAATGAGCATGCGCTGGTGTTAAGTGACATGTATGGTCAATATTGAATATAGATGATGTTCTAACCTGTGTAGTAGTAGTAGTGATAAATAGTAAGTAATTATTGATGAATAATTCATCTTTTCATAAATGTGATGCTTAAGTTATCTTAGTTTCTTTCTACATACAAACATTAATATATTCTGGTCATATTTGGTGTTGAGTGGAAGCAAAAATGAGTCAAGTAATTGTCTCTAATTTTAATCCTCAATGTACAATACAAAAAGATCTGTAAACTTAAAACACCAGTACACATTCAAGGGAAAATGCAAAACGTGTGTCGTGAGCATGTTTTTGCACAAGCGGTTTGAGTATTTATCTATCCACACAGTTCACCAAAACTCTCTACAGCGCATACCGCGTATATGAAGTCATCAAAATGTGTTGGATCTGATCCAGTATGTCATCATACATCACTTAGCTATTTTCACATTCCCTATTAAAAAAAAACTATGTTTTAAATTTGTGACGCATTATGCCAGCAAAGATCACATATTTTGGCCTCATACGCAATCAGAAGTAGTCTCCGCTGGTGTGTGAAATGTTGAGGTTAGCTGGTATACAAAGCATTTAATTAAACAAAATAAATGTGTTAAATATAATGTTTAGGCTACTTCCATATTATATTTTCCTAATTTTGTGAGAAATGCTGTAATATTGAATGGAAGTTGGATCTTCTCAGGTTGAAGCATTAGTTTTGTCTGGTCACGTGATCTCAACATGTCTGACCCAACTCATGACATATAAAACTCGTATAATTAGGACTGAAGGGGGTGTTCTGAAATCCCCTGCCGCTTCAACATACCTGTAAATATCTTAATCAGACTCATAATCAAAGCCTTAATTAATATTTATCCTCCTATTTCTAATGATTAATTCCAGTTGATTTTACTCAATAGAACTACTGATTTTTGTTCTTCTTTTATGTTTTCTAAAGTTTGTATTTGGTCTTTGAGTGGCGTCTGGCCTATGTGTGATGTGTCACTAAACACTTTATAGTTGGATTTTGAAGGTATCACACACCTCTAACATGCTGGGAGTGCAGTAACAGTGTTTGCTCACTTAGCCCGGCTTCCAGAGATTAAATATAGGTTTGTCTTTCATTTTTATTTTATTTTATATTTCCTTTTACTGAATCACTAAAGAATCAAGATGAATATTACCTGTACTATTGTCTGTACCTCTCACTGAGAGAAAGCACATGTTATCAGTATGTTTTGGTGAAGTGCTTTGTTGATAAGACTCTCCAACCTTGGGAGATCTGTGATGCTCGGGAGCTTTTGTGTGTGTGTGTTGCATGATCTGTGCAGGCCCAATATTGAAGACGGACATTTTCTGCACACAACACCAGGCGAAGACGCCTTTCTGCAACCTCAACAATGATCTAAATCTAGTCATGGGCGACAACTAGTCTACCTAGTTTATTGATATGCTCTGCTATCTATCCTTGTGTGGAAATTTACCATGACTGTTCATTTTCTCTGAGCCAATCAGAATCATACACCTTGCAATAATGACGTGGTTAGACCTTGAAAACAGTATAACTGTTGGGACAATTGTATGTCTGATGCAGCGAGACCGGTAGAGCGGAAGTGCGGCCTATGAACTCCTTGTGAGACTTGAAGCTGGCTTCTGCTGATGAAACTGCAAACTATTCTTAAGTAAAAATTGTCTTTAATTAATTAAACTCCTGACTCTTCATTCTTCACTACTGGTCTCTGGGTCTGAACTGTTAAACCCCTAACAGGACACTCATATGATATTCTTCAAAAATATCAATCATTTCTGTAGAGCTGGATATTTGAATAAAGATCAAATGACTGAGTTCAGCTTTGAGAATGAAACCAACCTGTTTGTTCCTCAGTATCTTCATGTTTCACTCTGAACGTTTCTTCAATCTTCATGTCTTCATTCTGTAGTTTAATAAATGCCATCTTTATAATAGTGTGTAACATGAACTGCTTCTCCAGGAGTGTGTGTTTCTGTGTGTGTCCTGTTTAAGATGAGAATAATTAACAAAGAACAATTAATTCACACTAAATCTTTAAATGTCTTAATCAGCTCTAGTTCAGTCACTGGTAAGAGAGTCAGAGAGAGAGTGAGTTAATGGACTTAAATCATCTGATTAGACTAAAACACTCAAATTAGCATAAATTAATAAATTATACAGACACTTCATGTTCATGCATTTATGATGTACCGTCGAAGAGTTTGGTTCGAAAATGTGATAAACGCGAATTTTAAAAATAATTGCTTTCGCCAAAATCAGTATTATATCTTATCGCTATAGAAAAGTCCGTTTTTTATTTTACGCAAAGTGCCATGTTATTCTGTCATATTTTCTCCCTATCTTTCCCAACCGCAATATCAGTCTCCTCTCTCTGGAGAATACACAGCATCCTAGTTTTCCCTTTGGGATCAACAAACAAACAAACAAAAAAAGGAATAATTTGGACGCCATTGTTGAACCTGTTGAGGAAGGACAGCATCAAACTTCATTCTCATTGACCCGAGGGGATCTTTTTAAAAACTTTTAACTACTTTACCCAAAGTCAGGACCAAGCCATTTAAATTTTTCAGCAGTGACATCCCAAGGTTGACAATAGCGATATGCAGATAGATTTTAGCAATGGGTTTACAGTATGCACAAGACAACACATTCAGTATGTTAAATGAATGTGATTTTGATTCATTGTTTAAAACTTTAAGCATAACTCTGGCATTATCTCGTGGTGAATAACATCTTTCACACCCATACGTGATATAAAATTGATAGGCCTACTCTATGTAAATCTTTCTTCTTTACATTTCTTAATATGACAAAAGTGGTAAAGCGTCACGAACTGGCTTATATAGACACTAGGGATGCGTGGTATACCAAGAAAACAACCGGTATATATTTTATTTCAAATGGTACGATATCATGATTATGCACATTTCGGTATATGCTGCTGTTCTGAAGTTCACCGCTAGATGCGCACCCAAACTGACGCGAAATGTGGCAACAAAATGGATAAAGCAGTCGAATCTCACTCAACATGACCAAAACTAATTAATAAAGAGAGGAGTAGAAGTGAATTTTGGAATTACTTTGCTTATCTTTACAAGCAACGACGTTTAGATCTCATAATATTTGCAAGCATGCTATTGCACCATTTACATTCGTGAAGACATAACTGTGTTTATGTGAATATTCCCTAAAGATGGACATTTTGACATAATTTTGAGTATTTGACTAAGGAAAAACAACTTAATTTGGAATGCACAAGCTTTTTACAGGCTTGTGTATGTGTTGTTGTTGGTATATGCAAAGAACGATCTCTCTAAGAGCTTCCATACCATCTATTACGAAATGCTATAAAATCGCTTACAGGTTCACATTTGCCAGGTTTAAAAATATGTGGGCAAGTGAATACAGTCAGCTGTCCCGAAAAGAACGTGAAAATGTTGAATCTGAGCGTGAAGATTAAGTGTAGGCGCGATGTCTTTTAAAGCCAGAAGCAATTTGCTCATTTTGCGTGATAGAGAAGGGAGACATGCGGTATTGCTGAAATCTCTTCTCAAAATCTAGCTTTCAAATGACTGATTTGATGTGATAATCTTTGTTGATTCATTTACTAATAAATATTTGTGGTAATTTTCCACTTTATAAACCCAAAACTTGCGATAATGAGTAAAATTATGCGCAACACCAGCGCCAAAGTCAGACCCTTTGTGGTATCGATTAAATATCAGTACTTCAGTATTAGATTGTGGTACCGTACCACAGCCAAAATTGTGGTATCGAGCCATCCCTAACACACACACACACACACGCACGCACACACACACACGTCAACATATAACTCTTGCATGGTTTTTACATTATAATGAATAAGTAAATAGGCTATTTTCTATCCTGGTTTTGAACCTATCTCCTGGAACGTGCAGTGCCTGTATACAAGATTAATATTCAGTGCCTGTCATATGTGGATCAACTTACTTAGCTGTGTATGAAAAACAACATTTTGGGAAAAAAAAAAAAAAGGGAGAGAAACATGTCATGGATTTACTGCATTTTGGGGAACAAATAATAAGTTGTAATAAATATTTAAACATCTAAATTATCATTTTTAATGTCATTTTAACCTAAAGATGCTATATGAATTCATCTGGCCACTTTCTCGGTAAAGAAAACACATTTCTACTCAAATTAATCTAAATGTGTTCATCGCCTCTTGGAAATAAACTCTTCATTTAGTATTCAATCATCTGTAGGTTATATTTAATAGACATTAGCAGTTGGTTTATTAGTAGTACTCACTCTCGCGTGTTCTCTTCTCACCAATGCCTTTGTCAATGATTTTGTTCAGTGTAATCGCGCATTTGAATGTACATGTATTCGCGATGGGTAATATGAATAAAATACAGACGTTTGACTTTTTTGACACTGTTTTTCCCTCAATAAGTAGTAAAGTATTCGGTTTCTGGAAGCTTCACTTCTCTCATCACTGCTTGCCTGAGAACAAATTCGTGTTTATGATAAACTGATTCACGAGAAATGAGACACCTTTTCTGTTACTATGTGCATGCACTTTTTTTACACAGAATAACGTTCATAAATGTTAGATTAAGCATTGCAACTTTTGAGAACAATTGCCTGAACGCGTTATGTCGATTTAAATGCTTAAAAACACAAACCTTTCCTCTGCCGAATCACAACAGACACTGGAGCGCGGCGCGGCCCTGTGACGTCACGTCGCCAGTCATATCAAAATAAAAGTCCCGTATAGCGCCTAGAAGTCCGGAGTGCATGCAGAAAACATGAGGTATTCATTTATAGCAATGAGTCTGCATATTATAATGTTTTCGTAATAATCATTCTAATATGCAGATTTATCATCATTTTTGGAAACAGTTGTGCTGCTTATTTTAATAACCTACTTATGATACTTTTTTCAGGATTATTTGATGCTGAAAAGAACAGCATTTATTCCATATAGAAATTTAAATTGTTTATATATAAAAAATATATAACAATTTATATTTATATAAAATTATATTTATATAAATATATATTTTTTTATATATTAGATCTTTATATATATAAAAAAATTGTTGTGTTACAAAATATTTCTATCTTAAATGTTAAAAAATCCTGAAAAAAAACTGTCACAGGTTATACACAATATTAAGCAGTTTCCAACATTGATAATAACTGAGTATCAAATCAGCATATGAGAATGATTTCTGAAGGGTCATGTGACACTGGAGTAATGATACTGAAAATTCAGCGTTATATTAATAAATTGTTATTATAATAAACTGTATTTCAAAGTATATTAAAAACTTAAATTAAAACTAAATTGTAATAATATTTTTCACCTAGTATAGTATTTTTGATCAAATAAATGCAGGCTTGATGAGCATAAGAGACTTCTTTCAAAAACATAAAAATAAAAAAAAAGTAGTGTGTCCAAACCTTTGACCGGTACTGTATATTTATGTGCAAAATGCAATGTATTTAAAAAATAAATAAATGTTGTTGGACTCTGCATCAATTCCTCGAGTCCGCGTGTTCGTTGAATGAGGAGAGCAGGAACAAAATATAGTTTAACTCTTTTAATGATTAAGTAAGTCAGATGAAGAAGCATTCAGAGCTCTGGGTCACAACTGTCCCTGATTTACACAATCCTATGCAAGGTTTGTCCAGGCAGTCTGCGACAAAAGCGCGCATTAAAGTTGTGGATATTTACAAATACGAAATCATTTGAAGCGTACACAGCGAAAATAACCTGTATTTAACCAAAATTACAGAATCTGGCATTGTAAATGTTTATATGGTTGTCAGTGCATGTGACACTTATATATGTTTGATTTTAATAAGATTTTACCAATAAATAGGCAAGAATAAACCTGGTGTCCTCCATGATTCCTGTTCATTCCGACAACAAAGCACTTGAATGTAACGAGCTCGTAATTACGACTTCAGAAGTGGGAGGTAGGACATTTCCGATAGCACGTGAAGGCAGCATAAGTCAGTGGTTTTCAAACCCTGGGTCGCGAGAATAAAAAAATGGGTCGTCAGGACGATTTACACTAAAAATAAAAATAAATCATTTTACATAAAATCAGTCTATAGGCCTATATAAAAGGAATAAATATGTGAAATATAATTGACTTAAATAATTAACAGATCAAACAAAAGAAAGAAAGAAATGTGTGACAGTTGCTGCTGAGTTTGGTTTATTGTTTGTGAGGTGCATTGCTCCTTCGTTGTTCACGTAATGGAAACCCAGACGACAGAAAGCACATCTTGTTTTCTTTATTTTACAAAAGCACAATGTAAGTAAACACTTTGCAATTTTGAACGATGTCCTTCTCTTATTATTTGTATGACCAAAATGACAGAGTATTTTATTTATGTTTCCTCTGCTCGTTCATGCCAGAGCTTCGCGCGCAAACAAACATATTCCAGCATTGCAAACTTGACATCACAGTCAGTTCATTATCAATATAAAAAAGTCAACCTAATATATATAAAGTTACACAGCTCAGTTCAAATAGTCAGTAATAGCCAACAATTCGTGCCATTCAGCGTGAGCAATGCTCCACTGTGCGGTTCCCAAAGAGAGACCTGCGAGGGGCGGTTACCTTCTCCCGCTCCCGCCTGCAACATTCATGTTTTTCCGCTCCCGTCCGCATAAAAGTATAAAAGGTTTTTTCTGTACGTCCATGACACTATTTCAAGTAATTTAATGTAAAAGCGTGTGCGTGCATGGTTTGGCGTGGCAGAATGCGCGCAAAGTGCGCTCCCTTCATAATTTAAAAAAAGCTTGACATCTCAGTTGATCGCGATCTCACAAAGCTCTGTTATCAATAAAAATGACTGCGCAATGAATATTCCATAATGTATATATTTTATTTGTTATAATCAGAGGATTTGCCAGCATTCAGGATTCAGAACAGTGAGCAGTGTTTTGAGCGGTGAGTGGATTGTATCTTAAATGCATCTGTTTGGCCATTGCGCTCTAGAAATAAACATGTATTCGTTACATTGCACAGCGCAGCAAAACAATTTATAAACAGAAACTCTGCCTATGCTTGCGCCTGTAAATCAATTTTATTATTTTTTTGCGCAATAGATGAATAACAATTTATTTGTTTCTAGATGTTTTATTTTTAGATATTTCTATTTTGAGTCTCTATTCCCAAGCACTTTTTTGCGCAAGTGAAGAGGATGATTTTTTTTCCCATCAATATTGGAACGCGAGTGAAGTACAACGAATGGTTATGCATCCAAATCGCTACATCGCGAATATGGAAACATTTGGATTCGAATGAGGGAGTCAGGCTACGCAAGACCAAAGCTGGTTACTTTCAGTTTTTCATTAAATTATTTCGTTTTGGCTTTATAGTTATTGCCTAATTGTATTTTTTAATTCTTGATCTGTTCTGAATACTGTTCACTTTGGAGGATTTGTTGTGAGTGAGGGGAAATAAAATAGCCTATAGCTATAGTGTTTATAATGTTTGTAGCCTACATTATTTCGCTTTATTTACTGGTATTTTCTGAATGCAATTAAATGTGACTTAGGCCTACCTGATTTTTTCTCTCTCAAAAACATATATATATATATATATATATATATATATATATATATATATATATATATATATATATATATATATATATAAATATTTATAGTTTATTTTAAAGCATGCAGCAAATGATTATTTGGTTAAAATTCTTGTTGGTTAACGGTTAACCAGTTAATTAGCGTCCCATATATAGGCCTATATCAAAAGCGGTTGTGTGGAAAAGTGCTGAGCTGAACTTTTGTGCCATCTAGTGGTTTAATGGAGAATACAGTCAAATGGCCCATTGTATATAAGTATTATGCCTATATATGGGTCGCGACAACAACAAAAAAGAGGGTCGCTCTAAAAAAAAGTTTGAAAACCACTGGCATAAGTGGCAGAAGAGCTGCTGCGTGATGGGAGTTATTAGGGGAAAATGTGAGTAAAACAAACGGTTGGACTTGATATTGTGTTCCTTACAACTCCCCAAAGATCCAGCGATCCATAGATATCGACATGCAGCCAGGAATAGTCTTTTCCTGACATTTATATGAGCTTGATTTCAATCCATAAATATTTATCACTGTCTGTCAGTCATCACAATTATATTCATTATATTAATTTCCCAATCATTTCCTATGGTTGGACATTTTTGACTGGAGACCAAGAGTGTGGCAATTTTTAATGACCACTTTTTTGTGTTCACATTCCAAGTGTCATAAAAGTCACTAAGTTTTGTAACCTTCCGATAAATTTCGAAACGTAAAATTCTCCTGTCAGAAATGACCCTAAAGGGTTTTAAGCCGTCCACTGCGAGACCAGTCTAAACTCCAAGTGCAAAGTGACATGGGGCCCCATTTCAATGATCTGAGCGCATGGTCTGAAGCACGTGGCGCAGGTGCACTTTAAGATTTAAGATTTCAAGAGTTTTATTTGTCACATACACAGTTATATACAGAATATACAACTGGCAGTGAAATGTAAACAGGTCCGCTCTAAAGACAGTGCAAATAACAGTTACAAGAAAACACAAGGAGGAAATTAAAATAGAAATAGAATAAAAATAGAATAAAAAAGTACTAAACATATGTAGAGTTATAAATAATCAAGTAGGAGATAAAAATATATATATAAAGTATAATGTGCAAACAATAGGTATAATGTAATGTGCAAACAGAAGTATAAACAATAGGTATAATGTAATGTGCAAAGTCACTTAAGTCAGAATCCACTTTTGCTAGTTTAACGATGGAAAAAAATGTCCGGTGCGCCAGACGCATGGTTCAGAAGGGTTGTACCAAATGTCTTAATGAGTAATGGGTGTATTTTGGGCATAACATGCAATAAACCAGAGTCTTTTCTCCCATTCCCTTTAAAAGCCAGTTGTTCTCACACAATGGGGGATTTTCTATGTTTCTATGTTTGTGTGCTGCTGCGTGTCCCTGTGTATGTAACAAGCAGGTATGTGAATTGTATCTTTTTTAAATAAGTTTATTCAATGGTTTGCTGGACACCTTAAGTCCCACTTGTTGGTATGTAAACTAACTTGATTTCTGGCAGTTCATGATGTTATGGTGTTTTTGATCTTTTCAGGTTTCTTTTTGTCTTTGTATCCTTTTGCTTTTTGTGGTTTAGTGTTATTCTTGTATATGCTTAGATTAGAGCCCTGCATGGGCCTCAAATCTAGGCCCGTGTCCGAGACGCTGAGGCCCTAGCCCGGCCCGTGTCCGACAGCTTATCAAAATTCTCGGCCCGAGTGCGATTGGAATCAGTGTTTTTTTTTATTTTTATCCTCCCTATTACACATTTTTGCAGCCATTAAAATAGTTCTCTTTTTGTTTTTAATGTCAAAGTAGTTATACTTCGTTTGGTTTGTTTATTAAATAATTTAGAAAAATGTTTAGAGTATTTTTTTGTTTGTTAAATTAAGTTTTATAAGCAAATAACACATTTTATTTTAAATACTACCACCACCACCACCACCACAGTAAAAAGGCATTTTTGACGAGCTGAGGCACTGATGCTGCTCGCAACGAAACAAGCTACACAATCTAAACAAATAAACTAAATACAGGTTGTCTTACTTTACAACTCTCCGCAAAATGAATGTAAATTAAATCTTCAGTTCCCGTGCTCTATATGCACATTTAACAGAGAGCAAAAGATATGAGCTGCGTTTTATTCATCATCAGATCATTTCAAGATCAAAGACCGCAATATGAGAGAGCGACCTAAGCACTGGTAAGATCATTTAGTCTCATTAGTTTTAATGAAGATGATTGTGTTTCTGAACATCTAAGACTTACTTTCAGTTTCACTTGCAGAAGTTTGCATGTTGGCTTGCTTTACTCATTTGTGGTGACGCGTGTTGCATAGCGCCGGAACATCTCATACAGCCATTAACATGCTTACATGTTTATTTTTTAACAATTTGCCAGGAGTAAAATTTACATATGTGGTTTCAACAACCAGATGCATTTACACCTGTCCGGTTTTGTCTGAAATGCGTTTGTTTAAGTGATCGGATTTAAATCCGTCTTTTCACGATCATAAAGATACCTGGTCAGAGAAAACGAATGAAGGGACCAGTTGTAAAAAGTCCATAACTCGCTCGCTCGCTGATTAAACTAAACACTGTGCGAGACAGCCTTGACAGTCGCAGTATTGTGGTCTCACGTGCTGCGCTGGTCGAAACAACATCTCATTGTTTCTTTTAATTAATGAATGTCTATAATATAAAACGAAGGAGAAGCCTAAAATAGGCCCGAAGCCCTGCCCGCATTTAAGGTATGACGTGAAAATTGGGAAGCCCGGCCCTAGGGGCATGAAAAAGTCGGGGCCCGTCGGGCTCGGGCAGAAATGCAGGGCTCTAGCTTAGATTTGGAAGCTTAGTTTAAAGCAGGGGTCGGGAACCTTTTTTGACCAAAGAGCCAATTTATTTTTTATTTTTGGTTAATGCATTTTTCCAAAAGATCCACAGTAAAAAATAATATAACTATTAATAAACTTTCTTTTTTTCCCCAATCAAATCTCAACAGTATTAATTATTAGGGCCATAGGCAATAAATAAACAAACAATTTTAATTGTAATTGGCTGCTTTTTCTGCAGAGAGAGAATCTCAGTTGATGAGTCCATTTTTTTATTATTGATCATTTGTTGGTAAAGGGTGAGACACATGATTCTGTCAAAGAGCCAGGTGTGGCTCGCGAGCCATAGGCTCCCAACCACTGGTTTAAAGTGTTCTCTTTTTGATCGTTTTGTCTTTTTCTTCCACAAAGAAGTCGATTTTTTCGTGGTTTTTTTTTGGTTGTTGTTGTAATTGATTATTGCTTTGAGATTAACAATCAATTCTGCTCTGTCACTGCGTAATTACTTGAGTTTTAACTTTTTTAGGAGCAGAGAGCAGGCAGACTAGCTGTCCTTGGATGACTAGCGGTCGTAGTGGAAGTATACAAGACTCTGTACACAAGAGTGCCCTCCGTGTGCCACAATATGTCACGGTTAGTACCTATGAAGGATGAATGCAGGATCTACATGCAAACAGTTGATTTTTTTACACAAAATTCTGGAAAATTTAACGCAAGCTTAACCTAACCCCATGGAGAACTGAAAATAAACTGAAAGAAACACAAGGCTTAAATAGACCAAACACACCAAAGAACCGTGAAAAACACATGTGACCACTTAATTAAACCGTTTGTAACCTTGACAACCAATAAGGATCAGGAGCATGGGAAATTGGTCAAACTCAACGGGCAACTAAACACAAAGAAAACTAAATCAAAACCGTAACACAATAGCTTTGTTGTATTTATCTTTCGTCTTTCTTCTTTTAATGCATACATTTTCTTGTAATGGAGGGGTACTCAACTGCCCTGCACCTGTTGTCATCAACCACACCTGAACTATGTAATTAAGTGTTTTACGGTTACTTCAAAATTACTGACAAGTGTGTTTGATCACAATTGAATCTCAGGACCTGATTGTCTGGGATACACAGCATGATTTTTAGCTGTCCCGGACGAAAGATTGCCATGGTGAAACAATTGCGGCGATTTCTGTGATCGTGGCTCATAATCGGTGGTCCTAAGTCATACAGTGAGAGGGGTTCAAAGATGACCGTTGAGACCAAAGCTAGCCTTTGACAATTTCCTGACAGTGTATAGCCTACGAGTCAATAGGTGTCATCATTTAACAGTCTTCATGCATGTCGTACCCAAGTTTAATAGATCCATGTCGCACAGTGTGATGTAATGACCTTGTAGGAGTCTGTACTGGGCTTGAGCTGCGTTTATGCTCTATATACATTTAGTAGTCAGATAATACCAAATTATAAACATATTTTAAGCGTTTGGTATCTTACATCAATAATGTTCAAAGAACATCCATAATTAAAAATATATTTAATTATTATGTCAACCTCAAAAATATGCAAAAATGGGAAAGCTATATAATTTGCTTTGAATGCAAACAAATAAAATGTTTATTCTAAAATATATTTATATAATTTATTATAATTATATGTGTTCTATAAAATATTTGTTTAAATAATATAATCCTTTTGGGGTATGGATGCGTAATTATAGAAATCCAAATGTGTGATTGATCCATCAAAATACATTTTATTTATGAAATATTTTAATCTTTAAATAATTTCAAGAAGGCGTAGAAATCAAGCATAGCGTCAGTTAGGGCTGGGCGATATGGAGCAAAAAATATATCTCGATATATTTTTCTATATCTCGATATACGATATATATCTCGATATCTTTGCAGGAAAAATAACCCCCCAAAAACTACTGCAAAAACAAATATGCCAAATACCACAATCTTTTTTTATTTAAGTGCAAATGTAGGAACAAAGTGCATTTGCAACATTAAAAAAAAAAAAAATATATATATATATATATATATATATATATATATATATATATATATATATATATATATATATATATATCTGTATACAAAAATAATAATTTAACAATAAAATAAAGGAAGAAATAATACCTATTGCCTTCTTTTCATTCAAAAATAAAACTCAACTCGAGGAAGGCAGTGCAGGAACAAAGTGCTTCTGCGATATTTTAAGATAAAAAATATCCCTGATTACATAATAATTTAACTAAAATTAAAGAAAAGTTAGTGGGTTTAGTAGCCGGGATCCTTATAAGGCCGCAACATACTCCGCAAGAACCAAGAAAAAAGTTCCAGTTCCCAGGGCTGCGAGAACAAATGGGCGTCATTTCGTTCTCGGAGCCCTGGTTTTGGGAGTTCTGCAGCTCGTTCTCGAAACATCGTCTGAGCAGAACTTTTTTCTTGTGGGTGTCCGAGAACTGTCAGAGATTTAAAGTGGGCGGGGTTTAACGGAGAAACGGAGATGTTCGGCACCTGCTGTTCTCGTGAAGTATGTAATGTCCTGGCCAGAACGAACTTTGTTCTTGTTCTTGCCACCTCGAGAAAACGAACAAATTTCTCTGTTCTTGCAGAGTATGTTGCGGCCTTTAGTCTGTTGCACTCCTCCTATGCGGCGGGGGGCGAGCGAGCGGGTGCGAGCACAGCACAGAAAAAGGCAAACAAGCAAATTGGCGGAACCAGAATTAAATATAAACAATATATCGATATATACGATATGTCAAAATCCATATCGTGTTTAAAAAATATCACGATATATTTTAAATATCGAGATATCGCCCACCCCTAGCGTCAGTTCTGGCAGGTCAGGACAGTCAAGCTCGCGTTAGCTGATCGAATCTACCTATATGAATATGATGGATGTGTTGGATGTCGGCTGCGGCTGGATGCATCCGATCGGCAAGAGTAGCCGTGTGCCGGCGGGGAGGAGCTGGAAACGTTAAGTCAGAAACGTTCTACTTCCTGATGAACCTGATGGATCTTCTCTGTGGCCCCCAGTGCAACTGAAATCCAGGGTAGTGAAATTTGGGGTCATCTGTGGTGTGGGTGCACATAAATACTGGGTTTAGAGAAATCACTGAATATGGGGGGTGGGACAGCAAGTTGCATAAGATATTAATAAGTAGCTATGTGCATCCTGACCTCATCAATCTAGTGTTATAAAACATATATTGTATTACCATGCTTAAATGTATGATATACATCTATAATAAAAATAAGTTTAAGTGCTTTTATATTTTACTTTTTCTTCAATTTTAAAAATGCCAACTGAAATGTGTACATGCTTAAATAGGTTTAGTAAATCTTGTATGTGGATAAAGACGTTCAGTAAAATCTGTATGCTGTGTCTTTACCTGTTTTTCCACAGAGAGTGATTGAGAAGGAACCAGGAAGCTTTGAAGGAACTGTCTGTCTGCTGCTCAAACTCATTACCTGCTGCCAGGCTGAAGTTTACATGATAACGTTTTAAATATGGATATTTTTCTTACACAAACGCATCGATTCGCTTCAGAAGGCCTTTATTAACACCCCGGAGCCGCATGGAGCATGTTATTTGATGGGCAGATGCACTTTTTATTGACTTAGCAACTAATTCTAAAGCTTGGATTAGCCTGGAATTTTGTAATATAAATCCGATTTTATTCGTCTGAAAGAAGAATGTCATATACACCTAGGATGACTTGAGGGTGAGTAAATCATGGGCTAATTTTCTTTTTTGGGTGAACTAACCCTTTCAAAAGCACAGTTGAGAGGGGTTTCAGAGGCCACCGAGGGAGGAGGAAAGGTCTGCTTTGCTCCAAGACCTCCCTTTCTTTCCTCTTTTTCAGTATATTGTATAAAAAAGTTAAGAATTAGTACATGTAGAAAAGGTTGGTATGATAATAATCGTACATGGACAATTAATTACTGAACATAGCATTGGGAAAGAGTGTGTTGATTGAGGTCTAACAACTGTAACCTGGGGCTGTCCAGGACCACATCCCTGATCATTCTGTAGTCCCGCAGAATGATACCCCATCTGTTTACCCTGACACCAGCAACTGTCTGACTGGCGGGGTAAATACGGCACAGAGCCAAGCAGATTGCTTCATTGAGACGGCTGGCATTGGGCCACTGAGCAGGTCCACTGCCTTCACCAATGGATGAATTATCATTAATGTTTTCTTTGATTTCTGCAGCTCTGAAATCAAAGAAAACATTAATGATAATTCATCCATAGGCCGAGAGCCGTCCCATGAAGATCCTGACCACCAACTGGTCCTACCCGCCTTTACCTCCTGCACCACTCGGCGGTAGCGATCCACAATCCCAGAACACATAGGGAGCAGGTCCTTTACCTCTCCTTCTGTGAGGACACATATCAGAACTTGCCCTATTTCGTTCCCCACATCGGTCACCCATGCAGCGATGCCAGCAGCATCACCAGCTAGCTTCTTGGTGACCTAAAGTGGACGATAAGAAGTATTAATATCAAAGGGACAAGAACTTTTTATTTTACAATGAAAAGTAACCCTAAATGTGACAGTAAATCAGGCTTTACCGGTTTGGTGGAGTCCATCTTCAAGATGGAGCCATAGACGGAGGTGATCCGGGCCTTAAGTTCAAGATGGCGTGACAGTACATCTTTGGCATATACTGACAACAGCCGATCTGGACAAGCCACAGGGCCTATATGTCTTCACAAAGCTACGTTCCTTTTCAAGGCTCGTTGCTTTAAAGCTATCCAGGGTATTGGCAACATGCTCATTGCTAAGGCCAGCCGTGATCTGTCATAATTCTTCTGTCATAAAGCAAGATATAATTTGTGAAATAAAATGTTGAGAAAAGCTGAGTCCAAATCGATGATGTTATAGCACACACAACACCCACATGACTATTTGATGCGTTTTCATCTGGAAGATGTTGGTTCTTATGTGAAACACACCTTTAGGAAACATCTATGCTGCATATGGTTAGGAGTGCATCTTTAAAACAGACACAATGCTTTCCAGAAATAATGTTTAATAGAGCTTGAGAAGTGTGTGTGTGTGTGTGTGTGTGTGTGTGTGTGTGTGTGTGTGTGTGTGTGTGTGTGCTTAATGAAGCATGGCTGTTAGCTATATAAAAATTAAACGTGTGTAACCATTTAGACCACCCTAGCAACCGTACAAACACATGAATAAGCCATATCTCAGCTCCACAACATCGTACAGACATGGGGGTGGGCTTTTTGCAGTCACTTGCATAACCGGGCCCCGAGTTTTGCCACGGCAAGCACCACTCACATTTTCTTCAGGAAATGTACATTCTAGTTAATATATACTAATGTCTTTTAATCTCTAACAACTCAACAGTTGACTTGTCAGTTGTTAAATAAGTGCGATTTTAACACAACAAACAGCAGTTTTGCACTGTAGTACTTACACTTGAAAACAGCCGTGTCTCCGTCCGTTTTTCGCCTACTATATAGTAGGGAAGTATGCGATTTAGGATGCAGACCTGTAAGAGAGATTAGAAAAACTTGATTTCAGTATATTATATTTATATTGTATATGTTTTTAAAGTTGCACTGTGACTTTTCCGTCCGCTAGACTAGAGGTCGCAATTGACAGGCGACTCCCTCATGCTATGCTCACATGTCCCGGTTCATTGGTAAAAATAGTGATTTTCTCACAATTTACAAATAGTTGGAAACATTTGGGATTTACGGGGTTTCAGCCCTAGTTATATTATATTTTTCCTAGTTTTGAGGAAAATTGGGTTGTAGCTCGTTGTTTATGTTCGAGGTTTGTGTTTTAAAGGCGTCTAGCTCACAAGTTATTAATCCGGGAAGTTTGGATCTGAATATATCGTCAATTTTACCGAACTCATTGAGGCACTGACTATTTCTTTATTAAGTCTAAGTTCAAAATAAAACTCTAATTCCTCCCTTCCTACTTATTTTCACCAGTCACGTACCGTTAGGGGCTCCGTGCAACAACCGAGCTCTTCTGATTGGCTCTCTGCTCTCTGAACAGTCACAGGGCCTGCCATTGCCTCTCAGATGCACAAATCACTTTTGCTCCACATTTCACGTAGTATTTAGTGCAAAAGAGAGATCGCCCGGAACCCGTCATTTGAAGATGAAAAAACTGAGTTTGAGACTCGTAGCAGCAGATTCAAGCACTTGTAGAAATTGGACTTGTGATATATCCAAGAAAAAAAATGTATTTGTGATCAAATATTCTACAAGTGTGCAACTCTCATTGCATGGATTTATGTATTAATTTGCAGATGTGCAAAATTTGTCCGTGACTTCACATTTTTGATACGGGTGTGTGAATGCGTTTTACAAAATCCATCTCACCACAGTGGCTCTACAATAATTTTACGAAGCGACGACAATAGTTTTTGTGCACAAAATAAAAATCAAAATAACGCCTTTATCCAACTTGTTCTTGTCTTCCGTGCATGTCTCTGCCGTGAACTCACGAAGCATCATGACGCATGAGTGAGAATATGATTTAGCGCCGCCGTTCGGGAATCCATGAAATGCACACTTTAGCCCAATTTTGAGCACAACGCCGAGACCTAAAGCATGATCAATGTAAAATTCAACAGCTTAGATACGCGCGTCTTCCTCTGCTTGTAAACAAATCGCTTCTGATCGGACGCCAGATCTGCGTAATATTCTCGTGCATGCGTCGTGCTTTTTGAGTTCACGGCAGAGACATACACGGAAGACAAGAACAAGTTGGATAAAGGCGTTATTTCGATTTTAAAAACTATTGTTGTCGCATCGTAAAATTATTGTAGAGCCACTGTGGTGAGATAGACTTTGTAACGACGTTATTAGTGCCTTTTATGGGTCTTGCGAGTGTGAATGTACTGAATGCCAATGGAGGCCTATCTGAGGCCTTTCTCAGCCATCAGTTTTCAACATAAATATCTTCATTTGTGTTCCGAAGATGAACGGAGGTCTTACAGGTGTCGAACGACATGAGGGTGAGTAATTAATGACAGAATTTTCAATTTTGGGTGAACTAACCCTTTAAAGAGAAAACATCCGTTGAAATGAAAGCAGGTGTTATTCAGCTGTGAAACTGAAAATTAAGACCACTCCGTGTCATGCAGGCAGGTTGCTCAGTCTACATTTGACTGGCTTTTAGTTGAGTCTGTGAAAGCCTTCAGGCCTGTAGCATAATTGAATTTACAGCGTTCAAAAATCCAATCCATACAATGCAACCCAGCTGTACAGAGGTATCACTACAGGTTGTTGGACAAAACGACAACGGCATTACACTGGATCAATAAATCTACACTGGAATGAAGGTCTGCTTCCATTGACACTTGAAAGGTTTGCATACGTTTGATTTGCTCGCAGGAACTTTGGATGACATCCATTTGAAATATGGCATCACGGGGAAAAAATCATTGTAATAAATTAGAGATGAAGCAGTATGAAAATCACGATTATAGTGACCAAAATTATAACGTTTTGTTAAAATAAAATAAAAAACACACTGAAAACAAAAGTTTTATATTTGAAAAACAACAAATACAATTAATACCTCTAAGTTTCTTAGTTTATGCACTATTTTTAAGAATAAACATTAAATCATATGATTATATGACTGTCATCAATAATATCACCATTGTATCACCATGGACGCACTCTTGTTTCATTCAAATCCAAATTACCATCTTGCCTCTGTTTATGATTGTACTGAAAATGAAATCAGAGGACTTCTTTATATATTTTTTTTTTTTTGCGCACACCCGGCATCCCCATCGGAACGTTTCTCATTCACGTTTGCATTTGTTTACACTATAAAATTTGTCGAAATACAATACTTATTTTTAATAGGATGGTCAGTTGAATAGGAACCCAACCTAATTATACTTAATAAATATATAAATATTTGCTTCTTCTCAGCGTTCCCTGCAACGGAGTATATTCTCTAGAGCGCGCAGCTGCACAAGCTCATATGGAAGAAGCGCATACAAGAGCTTAGATTTTGGGTTAAAGGTGTCATGAACTGGCTTTTTTATACTGTTGTCTGAGGTCAACTAATGACGTTTGTGTGGTTTTTACATTCAGAAACATCATAATGAATAAGTAATAGGCTATTTTCTACACTGGTTTTGAGGCTTTCTCCTGAACGCTGGGTTTCGATGGGCGTGCTGCACTGGAGACTTGGAAGTAAACGCCCACGGCTGGGATTGGATAAGATTTGCATATTTAATGAGCTTCAGCTCCCCTGTCAATGATTCGCTCGATCACAGGGCTCGTAAACGTCTTACAAACACAATGATTTATGTCTCATCATATTTTCCCTCACGTCACATTACAGCGCTTGTGCCTATGCGGCCGTGCGTGCTTACTTTCGGGTTGCCAATTCGGGGGCGGGTTGCTTGAATGGTGGGTTCAGTAGCTACTATTCTTAATAAAAACACAACAACACAGTACAATTGACAGACTCCCTTAAATAGGCGCTTTTACTTTTCGCTTTTTAACCAAGATGGCTACCAGGTAAGAGCATCTTTTTATATCTCTCCAGTTAAATGTTAAATATTCTCTTGTCTGAATGTTTACACAACATTTCGATTATCGTTACCAAAACAGGTAGTTTTCTACATTTCGAAAATTGTTAGATTTACAATTTTTTTTATGAAATGTGCTTTTTTAAAGTCTAATTATATTCACTGAGTAAAAAATTTGCAAAGCCTTCATGGCTTCTCTATTGTTAGCAAAACATACTGAGGTACCTCATCCTCCGCAACACCATTCTCAAAAACCACAACCGAAGTGTAAAGTGAACTTATGTTTCGGAAATGAGAATTTAAGCAACTAGTTTATTACTTTTAAATATCTTATATAAATTTAATATAATTTTAAAATGTAATAACTGTTGATATTTTGCTTTATGATGTTTTATTGTAGACAGTCAGCAAGTGAGAAAAAAAAAGCTTTAGCAAAGGCCAGGTTGACAAAGTTCAGGGAGAAATTATACAGCAACCCAGAACTGCTCGAGGAGTACAGAAGGAAGGAGAGAGAGAGAGGTTAGGTTTGGAGATGTTACAGCAGGTGTAATTAGACAAAAATACCCTACAGTGTTAGGAAATGTACATGAGAACACACACACACACACACACCTTTAGCCTATAACAGGCCTTTGTTGCTGGATTGAGTGTACTGTTCATCCTGTGGGATATTCCCACCACACTTGCAGGTTGTGTGACTCTTAAAGTGACAGCAGCCTAATAATTTTGCTGCACTCAGTCATTAATGTTAATTAAAAACAAACTTCAGTAAATTGTTAATAATTTTGTCATAGCTTAGTTATAATTTTAATTAAATAATAAATAGTCATTTGTGCTTCTTTTTATAATTTGTTTTTCAATTAATTTCAAAGGCTAAAATTGAGCTCTACCCCACAACTTCAGGCCCATGGGCGGCACTAGGGAGGGGCTAGCAGGTGCTTCAGCACCCTCAAGAAGGACCAAAGCACCCCCATAGCACCCCCAAATATTTTTTTGCTGGAAGTAATTATATACAGGCTGTATTCTAATTAATACATAAGTAAATAATTTAAAACAACAAATAAAAAAAAATTTAAAAAAATACTCATTAAGCGTGTGTAACATATGTGACGTGTCACGTGGATTATAGCTACGCTGTCGTGCTTAATAGCATTTCATTCACAAAAAAATGGAGCGGTTCCTTCTGCGAAGTAAGCGGTCTCGTGATTCAAATTTAGATCAGAGAAAATTATTTTGTCTCAGCTAGAGGTTGAGACATGGGCGTCGGAACCATTGTGTGTGGGTGGGACAAGACCCACCCACTTTTTACGACCAATGATATTGGACCCACTCACTTTTATCGTCTCTAATTCAGTGCATATCTGATTACCTATACCAATAACAGATAAACACTTAATAGTAAACACATGTTAGACGCTTTATTTCCGCTTTTCTAATATTTTCTTCAGTTTTATAGAAAATAAATGCCTTTCCGATCTGATATGTGATGGTAAAAGGAAATAGAACGAGTTCGGCAAAAGCCGATTTCGAACCTCAGATCGATTTGCGTCAGAATCATTTAAGGAAATCATTGATCATTTAATTACTGCCATGGTGTAGGGGTAAGTGTCACATGCCTGTCCTGTCTCGTGTTGCACATGTGGGTTTTGTTAGTGTGGCCATGTGCTTCTGTCATTGTTAGATCCCACCCCCTTGTTATCTCGTTATTGGTTTAATTTGCCCCACCTGTGTATCCTCATTCCCTGCTTGATTTCTCCTTTATATACCTTGTGGGCCCACTTTATATTAGGTGGCCTTAACTACTATGTACTTACATAAAAAAATAAGTACAATGTACTTACTGTGTTAATATTGTGTTGCAAAACACCTTTGCTGATATTGAGGTGGGATACGGGTAGGGTTAGGGACAGGTGTGGTGGGATGGGTAAGTTTAAGGGTAGGGTTAGGTGTAAAGGAAGTGTCAACTGTGTAATTACAAACGTAAGTACAGAAATTAATTACAGATGTAATTACATGCAGGTGTTTTTAAATGTAAGTACAATGTAAAAACATGTATGTACACAATAAGTGCAATGTATCAAATTATGAATTAAAATGTTAGTACATAGTAGTTAAGGACACCTAATATAAAGTGGGTCCTCCTTGTGTTTGTCAGTCTTTGTCGGATCGTTGTCTTGTCTACGTTTCCCGTTTCCCCGTGATCGCTGTTGGTTTATGTAAGTTGTTTGTGATTGTTCTTATTATGTGTTTGTTTTGAGTTTATGTTTTGTTTTGTAATTAATCCCCATTTCACTGCATTTGAGTCCTCGCACTACTTTCCTTTATTGTAACGTGACAGAACGATCCGACCACTTGAGGACTCAGCAGGACTTGTTTTTGGTTTTTGTTCATTGTTTCCCTGATGGAGTTTGGGAAAAGACTGCAGGTGATGCGTCACCTAAACTCCAGGTACATCCGGCAACAGGGGACGGATGTACGACAGTTTGCAGGCCTGTTCCTCATGGAGGTGGACCATTTTAGACTCAACGAGGCAGAATGGAAGGAGACTTTTAATCTCTGCCTCGACATGCCTCTCTGTCCAGGGGTGATGGAGAGGATGGGAGGTCTGGGGTTTTGGGAATTTGTGGACCGCCTGGGCCCCAGTCCTTCCATGGTCCGAGTGCCGGTGGTCCGAGTTCCGGTGGACTCCGTTCGGTGGTCCGTATTCCGGTGGATCGTGTATCGGTGGTCCCAGCTCCAGTGGTCCCGAGGCGGGGGAGGAGAAAGGGTTCCCCCACTACCCTTCCGGTGGTCCCAGTGGCGGTGGTCCCTGTGCCGGTGGATCGTGTTCCGGTGGTCCCTGTGCCGGTGGTCCCTGTGCCGGTGGATCGTGTTCCGGTGGTCCCTGTGGCGGTGGATCGTATTCCGGTGATCCCTGTGCCGGTGGTCCCAGGGCCGGCGGACTGTGCTGGAGATGCCAATCGGGCACCCCGCGCCGCCCCGATGCCCTGATCTTCCAGCGCCGTTCGGCGCTCGGCACTGCCCGCGCCGCCTGAACTCTGTTGGCCGCCCCGAACGCCTGAACTCTGCGGGAGGCCTCGGCCTCCTGAACTTTTTGCTTTCCCTTGTTTTCCCCTTCCTTGTCTGTCCCTCCCGTCCCGCCCTGGTCTGTCCCTCCCTCAACAAGTCTATACTATGTTGTGAGACATGCTAATTTAATGTTATGCTTTCTTTCCACTTCCAGGTATCAAAAACGAAAACAAACTAGCAAAATAAAGAAAATTGAAGAGCTCCCTAAGAAGCAACATGAAACGAACAAAAGACAGTGGCAGGAAAGCTCAAAGTGCTATTATTAAAAAAAAGAAACAGCTTGAAGCTTTACTAGACACAACACCATCTAGTGAGGAAGATGACTCAGTTCAAGAGAATCTTCAAGAAGCTGCTCCAAAAGAACAGCCATTCTTGTCTCAGCAGGTAAATGTATGTATTAATGTAAGATTACTGAACTTAAACATCATTTTTATAGCCAAATAACAGTTAAAAGTTAAAATAACTGTATAATTATAATTTTAATGTAATTGTTCAACTAACACAACATACACTATTCTCAAAAGTTCTAAAGCTCTTTTTCAGTTTCCAACATGTATATAAATATTTTTTTTTTTTACAGCAAAATGACATCAACTTAACTCCCCCCAAAAATGAGATACGGACACCAAGACAAAATAAAAACATCTACCCCAAAAGAATCACCTAAAACGAAGAAAAAAAAAACACTATCAAAATTGAGGGCTAAGTTGCGTAACACAGAAGAGAAGCTTCTGGACAGGACTAAAGAGACGTTAAACCTAAGGAAAAGACTTGAGAAGAGGGAGAGGAAGCAGAGACTTATGAACGTGGAAGACAGAGAGGCCAAACAAAACGCTAGAAAGAGAGATCAGATATTACCCAACAGCCAGAGACGATTAATGCGCTGAATTGTTAGCCGCTTCTTTCACCAAGATGAAATTTCTACTGTAATTAATGGCAAATCTGGTGAAATCCGAAAAAAGGGCCAGATATTTCATAAGAGAGCCTTGACAAATCTTCATAGAAGATTTCAGACTGAGAAGGCACAATCTTTCGATTTCTCAGTTCTGTAAACTTAAGCCATTTTGGATCATCCACCGTAGAGTAACAGACAGAGAAACATGTGCTTGTAAAACACGTGAAAATTTTGGCCTGAAGATAAAAAAGCTGCATCAGCTAGCAATCGTAGCCACATCCTCCCCAAGGGACATTGTGCAGGCCAGTGTGTGTTGAGACAACGACATGTCCTGCATGTACAGGACATGCAGCAATTGAAAAATAAGACATTTCCCACAACACAGGACCCTTTACTGAAAGAAAACATCATAGTATGGGAAGAGTGGGTTACAAAATCTGTACCAAAAGAAGTTACAGTTGGGTCCACTGAAGAGAAGGAAGTGAGGAAGGCTTTCCTTGAGAAGAGACATACCTCCATCGAAAAGCTTGTAGAACTGACACAGGACCACCTCTCAAACTTCTCAAGACACATATACAATATCAAGCATCAGGGTAAAGTCCTTTGCATTAATCGCTTAAAATCAATGGAATAGTTACAAGCCTCCCGGTTTTCATCCAAATTATCTTAAATTGTGTTCCGAAGACGAACAAAGCTTTTGGTTTGGAACGACATGGGGGTAAGTGATTAATGACAATTTTCATTTTGGGGTGGAGTAACTTTAAAGTCCCTGTAAAGTCAAAATTAAACATGTGTTCTGAGTTTCTCACACCACAGATAAATGTGTTATTAACCAATTAGCCAAATTTGAATCATAAAAAAATCTGCTAAATACATAAAATATCTTATCGAAATCTTGAAAAAATAAGCAGCGTTCTCTGCTCTCAAACGCTGTGTCCGTTGATCGGCGCCGAAAAACCACACCCACTCGCGGGAAAGCGGCCGTAAACACACAAGACAACAAGTAGAGTAGAGTAGCCTTTATTGTCACTGCACTATGGAAGTACAACGAAATTTAGGGTGCTCCCACAGAGCCACCCTTGCACCACACAGAAATAAAACACACAATATACATAAAACTTAATAAATAAGATAATTTAAAAACTTAAAGTGTCTTTAGTAGGAGCTTAAATAAATGAGTGTCCATGGCTGTTAAGAGTTCGTATGGCCCAAGGGAAAAAGCTGTTCATCAGCCTGCTGGTGTGAGATTTGGTTGACCTGTAGCGTCTCCCAGAGGGCAACAGATCAAACAGAGGATAGGCAGGGTGTGAGGGGTCACTTGTTATGGCCTTGGTTCTCCTGAGGCAGAAGGATGTGGAGATGTTTTCCAGGCTAGGCAGAGGGCAGCCGATGATCTTTTGGGCAGTATTAATTACCCTCTGCACCGCCTTCCTGTCCTCAGCCTTGGAGCCTGCGTACACACTTAAACAGTGTGTTAGTACACTCACCACAGCAGAGTGATAAAAAGCCAATAATAGCTTTGTGTCCAGATTGTTTTTCCTAAGTATACGCAGGAAGTGTAGCTGCCAAGGCGCTTTCTTAACCAGAGCGCTGATGTTATAGGTCCAGGAGTAGTCAGCAGAAATGATTTAAATGATTAAATGATTCAATTTCCACCCGATCTTCATTTATGAGGAGAGGGGTGTAATCCTGTCTGTGCTTCCTAAAATCCAAAATTAGTTCTTTTGTTTTAAGGATATTAAGGGTCAGGTTATTATCTGAGCACCAGCGCAAGAGGTTGCTCACCTCTGCCCTGTATGCTGTCTCGTCCCCATCATGGATACATCCAACCACTGTGGTGTCCGCATATTTTATGATGTGGTTGGTTGGGTGGGTTGGAGAGCAGTCGTAAGTGTACAGGGCATACAGCAGAGGGCTCAAAACGCAGCCTTGAGGAGAACCAGTGCTAAGTGTAAGTGTAGAAGAATGATAGGGGCTTAAATAGAGAACACTCAAGTAACGTACAGCTCACGAGTCACGGCACCAGACGTTTTTTTGTTTTGTTGGCTGTTTTGTAAGTTGTAGGCTGTAGTAACTAACGGTACTGACAGTAACTCGCAATCTAGCGGGTGAACTGATGCGGAAATGCGACTGTGCTCTAGTTATGGGGAGGGGCCACATGTGCTCTAGTTATGGGGAGGGCCACATGTGCTCTAGTTATGGGGAGGGGCCACATGTGCTCTAGTTATGGGGAGGGGCCACATGTGCTCTAGTTATGGGGAGGGGCCACATGTGCTCTAGTTATGGGGAGGGGCCACATGTGCTCTAGTTATGGGGAGGGGCCACATGTGCTCTAGTTATGGGGAGGGGCCACATGTGCTCTAGTTATGGGAGGGACACATGTGCTCTAGTTATGGGGAGGGGGCCACATGTGCTCTAGTTATGGGGAGGGGCCACATGTGCTCTAGTTATGGGAGGGACACATGTGCTCTAGTTAGGGGAGGGGCCACATGTGCTCTAGTTATGGGGAGGGGACACATGTGCTCTAGTTATGGGGAGGACACATGTGCTCTAGTTATGGGGAGGGGACACATGTGCTCTAGTTATGGGGAGGGGACACATGTGCTCTAGTTATGGGAGGGGGCCACATGTGCTCTAGTTATGGGAGGGACACATGTGCTCTAGTTATGGGGAGGGCCACATGTGCTCTAGTTATGGGGAGGGGCCACATGTGCTCTAGTTATGGGGAGGGACACATGTGCTCTAGTTATGGGGAGGGGCCACATGTGCTCTAGTTATGGGGGGAGACACATGTGCTCTAGTTATGAGGGGACACATGTGCTCTAGTTATGGGGAGGGGACACATGTGCTCTAGTTATGGGGAGGACACATGTGCTCTAGTTATGGGGAGGGGCCACATGTGCTCTAGTTATGGGGAGGACACATGTGCTGTAGTTATGGGGAGGGGCCACATGTGCTGTAGTTATGGGGAGGGGCCACATGTGCTGTAGTTATGGGGAGGGGCCACATGTGCTGTAGTTATGGGGAGGGCCACATGTGCTGTAGTTATGGGGAGGGGCCACATGTGCTGTAGTTATGGGGAGGCCACATGTGCTCTAGTTATGGGGAGGGCCACATGTGCTGTAGTTATGGGGAGGGGCCACATGTGCTCTAGTTATGGGGAGGGGCCACATGTGCTCTAGTTATGGGGGCGGGGCCACATGTGCTCTAGTTATGGGGGAGGGGCCACATGTGCTGTAGTTATGGGGAGGGGTCACATGTGCTCTAGTTATGGGGAGGGCCACATGTGCTGTAGTTATGGGGAGGGGGCAACATGCCAAGTGGCTCCAGTGCGTCATCGAGCCACCGTTTGAACCCCGCCCAAAAAATCCGGAACACAGCAATGGTGAAAAACTTCTTAACGATCTAACTTCTGAATTCAGTACTACATACAGTAGTTCACAGTCTTTGTAATGTGTTTCAACAATACATTTCTAACATTTCTAATGTGTTTAGAAACAAATCTCAGAATTGCCTTTACAGGGACTTTCCGTATGAGTATGGTCGGAACTAAAAAGAGGCAGTTATGTGGGTCCATTGAGGTAATTACCTGCAAACTCTAAAAGAGAGAAGTTTAAGATCAAAATATATGTTATTTATCTGTTATTTGATATTAGTATGTCCATATTTAAATATATTTAAATCAAAATGACTGTTTGTTTCTCTTTAAGCTGACATCAACAAAATCAAGCCTTATCTACACCAGAGAAGTGTCCTGCTTTTGTGATTTTGCCTGTGGATGACTTCCGAGACAATGTGGAGCCAGAAAAGGAGAACACAGAGGCAGTTTTGGAAGCAAGAAAGTGGGTCCTTGTACAATATGATGGAGAACTGTTCCCTGGCACAATCACACAGGTATGAAGAAGTATTTGGTGCTATGGATATTTGTTGTCGGTGATTGAAAAATCTTTACATTTATTTAAGTATTATTTGTTTATTTATTTTTACTCTCTAGATTGTAGATGAAGTTGACACAATGAGTTGTGCTGGACCGAACAAATGTTTCATTCCATCAATAAGATATGAGGGAGAAAAAGTGTGGTACTACTTTGATGACACAAGCGATCATTCCAGAGCTACAGCCTGCCACATCCTCAGCTCGACACTTCTGCGTGTTGCCTGAGATCTGGGCAAAGTACACAAACATACACTCAATTGGTAAAGATGGTACCAAGAGATGTTGGGGGGGTGATACCTCCAAGATGATTCCAATACAGCAAACCAGAGTGTCATTTAGGCTCATGAAAGGGATAGTTCTACCAGAAAGACTCGGGAGAGTGAACAGTGTGACAATTATCCATTTATTAACAACCCAGCAAGCAATCAAGTATTTTGGCATAGGTCCCGTCTGTAGCTCGCAGTCGGAGGGTCCGGACTCTGCATATCCTGCCTGAAGATGAAGGCAGAGGCGCAGCCGACCCCGTGGAGTCTGGAAGGGACCATCCTGGTGGTGGTAGGTAAGATGTAGAAAAGGATTTTGACTTGGAGGTGGAGGTGAGGATGGCGGTGAATTGGCATTAGTTACCGATCTTTTATACTCAAGTATTAGAATGTGATTGGATAGATAAGGGAGTAGAAGTGACGTGACCATTAAGTCTTCCTGGCAGAACTTTACGCTAGAGCTTTCATTTCACCCAAAAATAAAAATGTGATGTTTATCTGCTGACCCCCAGGGCATCTAAGATGTAGGTGTGTTTGTTTCTTCAGTAGAATACAAATGAAGATTTTTAACTCCAGCCGTTGCTTGTATAATGCATGTCAATGGGGTGTATTTCTATGAGAGTAAAAAAACACTCAGACACGAATCTATATTAAACCCTGTGGCTGTGACACAATGATGTCTTAAGACACAAAACCATCGGTTTCTGCAAGAAACACAACAGAATTTGTGTTATTTTTTGTACCAGCGCCATTACTTTCGTCGAAAAAGGTCAAAAACCGGGCGCGATACATACACACACACACACATATATATATATATATATATATATATATATATATATATATATATAGGGCTTCACATTAACTTTTTTGCTCACCAGCCACTGTGGCTAGTGGTTTTCCAGTTATTTTCACTGGCCACAATTTTGCTGTTTAGAAAATAACATTTTATATGATTGAAGTTGACTTTGGCATGCATTTTACTTTTTAAGATTTAAAACCCTTTCAAACTTTCAAATGTAGAGTGACCACTAAATCAAGACTACATTGTATATCAGCTCAGCTGGTGTGTGCAGGTGGGCAATATGAGCATAGGCTAATATGAGAAATCTCATATGATAGGAGTTATTTTTGTTAGGCTAAAGAAGCAAATTAGCAAATAAATTTTTCAGATACAGTAGGTTTATTTAATATGTATACATTTATTTCACATCTATAGTTGTTTGATTAACAAGGTATTTAACTGGGCTGCTGAATGCATGGACGTAATATTCTGACACATATCCAGTTATTACCCACCTGTTTAGTGCACTTATGTCGTGTTCCAGGCAACCCATAACCCGTGTTTTTCCATCCTTCTACCCGTGAAAGTGCACTGGAACGACTGTTAGACCCGTGACTTCCCACCTGTGAACTCGTACTAGATCCATGTACTCCCAGTTACGAGTTGTGACGTCACATGTGAGCCCACAAAACAACAATGGCAGCTTCTACAGATGGGGTGTTTATGGAGGTCATGCATTAAAAACCAAATCATTTATTAAAATAAGGTATTGCTCTAACATTATTTATCTGCAAATATTATGCATTATCAGCAGCTTTTCTAGCATTAGCTAGTTTTCAGTCCATTGAGTGCAAGAGTAAATTAATACCAAATACATTTACAAAAAATACAAATAATGTCAAATAAAAACTACAACAGCTTTTCTTGCTTTAAGCGCTGTTTTTTTCCCTCGGCCCGCTCTCTCCCTTGTGTCTGTGGAGGAGGAATTGAACTCCACAGTATTTCCCTGTTCTTTGAGAGGTAGGTTTCAGGCCCTTTGCTCTCAGAGGCAGGACCTTCCTCCATTTCAAAGTTTGGGTTAGCCTCTGTAAAATATTCCTCTTCAGAGGTTTCATCAACTGGGTCATCTGGCTCAGTGTTCTTCTTCTTCACTAGAATGAAGTACTCCAGGGTCTCCTGGGCAGTGTATCTCTGCCATTGTGCAGAATTAACTATGGGCTGGGCTCAAGTGGCAATATTTATACCAGTTTTTGTTTTCATAAACAGATGCTGTGGTTGGCCTGGAGGTTGTTACTGGGAAGAATCTCATCCTTTGATATTTTGCGGCCTTTACATGCTATCCGAAATTTGATAATTCCCATTTCTGAAGTCATGATTATGAGTTTCTTGCATTCAAGTGCTTTGTTGTCCGAATGAACGGGAACCATGGAGGACACCAGTTTTATTCTTACCTATTAATTTGGATAATCTTATTAAAACCAAAATGATTTGTAGTGTCAAATGCACTGACAATTAAACATTTACAATGCTATCCGGATAGTCTGCTTTCTGCCGATTCTGTCATTTCGGTCAAATGCAGGCTATTTTCGCTCTGAATAAACATACAGTACGCTTCAAATGATTACTCATATATGTAACAATGCACTACATTAATGATAAGAAAAGACAATATTTTTATTATATGATGGACAGGTGCACTTTTATGGACTTCAAAAATGAACCAACAAGTCACTGCCATTGTAAAGCTTGGATAAGCCAAGACATTTTTAAATATAACTCTGATTTTATTCGTCTGAAAGAAGAATGTCATATACACACCTCGGATGACTTGAGGGTGAGTAAATCATGGGCTTAATTTCATTTTTGGGTGAACTATACCTTTAACTTTTTTTCTTTTTTTTTTTGACAGCACTAATTTAAGATTATGCAAATATTTTAATTAATTGTTTTTTGGCCAATATTAAACAAGTTTATTTGTAGAATTTCATTCTATCTGTGCTGTTAAAGTTTAGCCTGGATGCCAGCCGACCTTAGAGGTCGGGCAGTTCGGTCTGGACTTGATCCGTTGTGGAGTAACTATGCTCAAACCAGAGCTGTTCGGAAAAATCAAATTGTCAGGGCGGGCTTTAAACGTTGATTGACAGATAACGTAACGTAATCATCCACGTCACCAAAGAGCGCTTGGGTTGAATTCGTTCTAATCCTAAATGGAGAACTTGTTCATATGCATTCAACTTTACTATTTCTCTCAAAAATTATGATTTTGTGTTGGTAAATACTCTGTGTATCCTTAAATCATTTTTTACAACATCAGCAAAGAACATTTACACTCATCTTCTTCTTCTACCGTGTGTGCAGTTGAGATCGGTTGTGTCGTTCATGAACTATTCAGTTTATTATTTTTTATTTACTGATCTTAAATATGACTCGGGAACAACGAGTTGTCTCAGAGAGCGATTTGTTCATTTTGTGTTGGCCCTGTACAGGATCTTCTGCACTCAGCCGATGGGGCTGTGAGAACGATTGACTGGAACCTGAAGACTCGAGAGATGAACTAATCAATTCTGTTTTCGGGACTGCATGCATTGCTTATAGGGCTGTCACGGCCCAGATCAGACACTGATGACAAAACTAACGACTCAAACCCGAAGACAGGAGAGGTGTAATGTTGCTAATCTTTCCAGGGAACAGACGTGATTAAATGTGAATTGACAAAAGAAAGGACGACTCAACGTTTCCATAAGTACTAGATGTGTTAGGGAATTTAACATGTGACATTTGAATTATATTCTGCTGAAATGAACAAAGATTTGTTTATTTTGCTAAACGAGATTCAATGATCCGAACTTCCCACTACTATGCGTCGCTCAAGATACGTCACTTACTCCGTTGCTCTGATTGGTTGTAGGTCTATCCGATTGAGGTCTATCCTGGTTCGGTTTAAACACGCCCCATAATCACAGCCCAATGGAGCAGTATCAGACTCATATTCTGACTAGAATTGAGTATGGCCACGTCAGCCTAATTAAAGTTCAGTTGACTTGTGATAAAAGTTTGTGACAGAACATCAGAGACACCTGGAGCAATGGAAGAGTGCATAGCAGAGCAAGATACTGCAGCGTGTCTGTCACCAAGGCCTGTCCCAGAGAGAGCAGAAAACAAGAAAGGGAGGTTCTTTAGATGGGCTTTTTCTCAGAAATCCAAGAAAACTACCATCGGAGTCCAACAACGTCACTGCGGCAATGACAACAGCCTGAGAGATGCTTTGATGGTGAAAATGAACAGAACAGCTACACCGAGAGCGCTTCAGTGTACAGCTGCGTGTCATTCCTCACCTCTATGCAGGATGTTAATGAAGTCAGACACTCTCAGCTACAACAGCATGGGAATGTCTGGACTGGACGAAGCTGAACAGAACCGAGACACTGATCCGTGAACAGCTGCCACAGCTTCGTGTCTCCCCCCCTTCCCTTGTATAACAGGTGGCACTCAAATATGTGGTGAAGACAGAATCCATAGAAAATGTCTGTATTGTAAGTATGCTCCTCTCTTAATTTTCGTCAGAGTGTGTAGTCACATTAGTAATAGGACATTTTAACAAAATTTTGCTGGCAAAAAAGATCCATGCAATAGCGTAGGAACTTTCAAACTAAGCAGATTTCTGTTGATCAGCACAGCGAATCTGTGTGAACAACATGAACAAACGGACTGTGTGTGGAACTTTTTGCCCTCACAAAAAACTCCAGCTTGTGGATTCCCATTAAAATCTCCAGTTGAATTTGTTTGAATTTCAAGTCTTTAAACCGACTTATCCAAATGCAGGTCATAAATTCTGTTGTAGCAATTCATTTGAGTTAAACCACGTCCTCTAATTATTTCACTTTCGGATAACTATCATCTCTCTTGTAGGGTCTGTTTGGTGAATCCCTTCCAAAAGAGGTCGTGTTGATGGTTCTTCTGAACAAAGGCCCCAGTGTTCCTGAAATAATAAAGCTGGTACTGGTCTTAGAGCGGCCCATGCCGTGTGAGGATATGCAGCGGTGTTTACTGCAGAATCCAGGAATCCACAGCACAAGTTTGGATTCGTCAGGTTGTCACTGCTGCAAGAATATGCTGTGAAAGGGGAGTCTTCCACAGGGACATCAAGCTGGAAAACATGCTCATCAACCAAAACACCTTGCAGGTCAAATTAATAGACGTTGGTTGTAGTAGAGGCTTGAAGAAGTCTGCTTATTCAACGTTCAGTGGTGCGGATTATTCCACAAATCTATGGTGATCTGTTATAATGAGCCTTCCAGACAGAGCCAATAACAGCCGCAGATCACTCGCTGCAATCTAATGAATACATGGACAAAATGTGTGTGAATACTAATGCATTGCAATGGACAAAATCTTGTTCTTTCTTCCAGGCAAGAGTTTATGCTCCACTCTGGAAGGTGCCATGCTAAGCCTGCAACAGTGTAGTCTTTAGGCGTACTGTTGCTCAAGATGCTTTCTGGGACACTCCCGAAGCTCTCCCTGAGATCTTTACTGAGACTTCAAAGATGAGTGCATGTGGACGGGTAATGCAGGGACTTTATCACTGCTTAAAATAATGTGATCTGATCTCTTCATGCATGGAAAGTGATCCAGCCAAGCGGATTGATTTGGAAAAGATCGTCTTCCATGATTGGTTCCAAGTATTGATCCTAACCAAAGTATTGATCCTGATTAAATATGTTTAAAAACAAGATACCGTCATAACTCATGGGAGGCAGAGCGAGAAACAGAAGAAACCCAGAGAGTAGGTTAAAAAAGAACCTCATGTGCCTAAAAGAAAAAATGTAAGGAGAGAAAATGCATGTGTGAATTCATGTCATGAGAAAAAAATCCCCATGTATGAGGAAAAAAGGTATATATATATATACACAGATGCATTTACACATCCAAGCACAGCTTACATGCACTGCAAAAAAATATTTTTTTTATGTAACTAGACTTTTATTTATAATTAACCGTTATATAGTCACATATCTGTGTTTCTGTTGTGTTGTTTGCCGTTAGTCACTTGTTCCTTTGTCTGTTTCCCGCCACTTTCTCGGTTCCCTTGGTTACCCTTGTTAGTCTAGTTCTGTTCAGCTGTGTTTAGTTATCGTTATCTGTGCCCCTCGCTTAGTCTGTCATCAGTGTTGGTATTTAAGTTCCTCTTGTTCACTCTCTCCTTGTCCGGTCTACTTTATGTTACCCTAAGTACACGTTATGTTGTAAAGTATTTGGTGTTATTCTGAATAAAGCCTATCTTTTGGAAGTCATGGATCTCCTCTTCTCTGCTGCACCACACGACCGTAACATGTATACTGTCAAGCCGCAAAGCAGATATTACATGTTACATGCTTCTATTATAAATATTTATAGTTATATGTAATTATTTTTTTATAATCATCATGGGAAGGCATAAAGGCTCAAAGCCAAAAAAAGATGTGCATGAATAAAACATTTATTATAAATACTGCAATATTTGATTTAATGGTGACTGTAAAAATAAAAAACTTATAACTAGTGATGTTAAATGATTACTGATAACAAAAATTAGAAAACACACACACACACACACACATAAATAAATGGCGAGCGTTGCCTTTTTACCCAGGTATGCTGGGTGATGCATTATGTCAGAAATGCCCGATGCACATTGGATGAGTTTGTCTAGAGAGAACGCGATCATGCTTAATATAGTGTTATCACCTCAGTTGCTTACTCTCGTGACACACAGCAACACAGCTAAATGTTTCTTAATTCGTTCGGGTCACATGATGTCACTGTAGCTTTGCGCTGCCATCTTTTGCGACCGACGGCTCAGTAATGCCTGCAATATGTTGTGCAGTTGGCTGGAACAACAGCCGGAAGAGGAACCCCAAACTGGTATTTTGTAGCCTGGATGCCAGCTGAATTTAGCCCCGCCCACAAAATGTTTTGCTCGGGCAATTCGGTCTGGATTCGCTCCATAGAGAAGTTATTATGCCCGAACAGAAACTGTTCGGACCAATGAAATCATCAGGGCGGGCTTTAGACGATGATGGAGAGATGATCAACAGTAACGTAATCATCCACGTCATCAAAGGCGCTTGGGTTGAATTTGCTCTTATCCTAAACGGAGAACTTGTTCGTATATGCATTCACCTTCACTATTTCTCTCAGAAACGATGATCGTGGGAAGTACTCTGTGTATCCTTAAATTCTTTTATTACAACACTGGCAAAGATCGCACTCATCTTTTTCTTCTAAGGTTACTTAATCCAGCGCAGACAGGGTTGCCACGTTTTTTGCAATGTCGCGCACAATTGCTACTCAAAACTATAGCCCAAAACAATAACTTTCCGGGGGGGTTCTCCGGAAAAAAATGGCGTTTGGTTGGCAGAATATGTTATTTTGGCAAGGTTGCCTGCTAAAATTCGCATTCCTGGGTTTATATAATCACATAATTGGGGTCGCTTCAACCCGCGGACATGGAGAAAAACACGGACTTGGCAACACAGTGCATTTTGAGTTCTGCTGACATTTGACAACTAACGTTACGCGTCGCTCCGTTGCTCTGATTGGTTGTGGGTCTATCTAATTGAGGTCTTTCCTGGCTCGGTTGAAACACGCCCCATAATCAAAGCTCAGTGGAGCTGTACCAGACTCATATTCTGACTAGAATTGAGTATGACCACGCCAGGCTAGGTATTTTGTTCCATACCAAAAGAAAAGGATAGAATAAAGAAGTGGTTAGCTGTCATTCGAAGAGATCACTGTACACCCACATCTCACACCTTACTATGTAATCAACACTTTGTGTCAGGTAAGCCTTCGCCTTAACTTAGCTAGCTATGGCTAACAACAAGAGCTACAGGTCTTGTTGAAATTAGCATATTGTGATAAAAGTTCATTGTTTTCCATAATGTAATGATAAAAATTAAAATTTCATATATTTTAGATTCATTGCACACCAACTGAAATATTTCAGGTCTTTTATTGTTTTAATACTGATGATTTTGGCATAACGCTCATGAAAACCCAAAATTCCTATCTCAAAAAATTAGCATATCATGAAAAGGTTCTCTAAACGAGCTATTAACCTAATCATCTGAATCAACTAATTAACTCTAAACACCTGCAAAAGATTCCTGAGGCTTTTAAAAACTCCCAGCCTGGTTCATTACTCAAAACCGCAATCATGGGTAAGAGTGCCGACCTGACTGCGAATTAAAAGCAGTTAATAACTGGGAATAATTTGTTGGTAATATTAAATAAAATATGGACAAATGTGGTATTTTGTGGAGGTTGAAGCTTGCAATGTAAATAGTTGTCTCTAATGTTTAGAATCCCATCTAAATCCAGCGGTGCAGAGTCATCATTAATTGACAACGCTTTGAAGTGACGTTAAAGGGAGTGAGGATATATAATTTTCACTTGATTCAAAATTCAATTCCTCCGTCCTCTCGTCTTTTCCTTGCGTCCTTCCCTCGCATCCTAAAGGGGTGGAGCTAAGGCGCAAGCAAAGGAAGCTAGGAAAGGAAACAGGGATGCACAAATAAGAATTGGGAAGCACCGTATGAGTATAAACACATCTGACATTAAAGAACATTATCCACGACAGCTAGCCGTGAGCCGTGAATAACAGCTGGCAAGCTACGAACTAGCTAAGAACTCGGTACCTAGTCAGAGCACACTACCACCAAAATCATACATTTTCATTTTTTTTTAATAATACCTACATTTCCCATTATAAAATATAAATCATTGGTGGCCAGGTGCTGCACTTTCAGATCTTTCACCCATCCAGCCACAGCATAGTGATATGCATCGGTACTCTTGAAAGCCTTCACGCGATCCCCACTGTATGGGGAGGGGTTATACACAAGATAAAAAATATATATATATATATTCGGAGCCTAAAACTATCATCGGAGTCCAACGAAGTCACTGCGGCAATGACAACAGCCTGAGAGATGCTTTGATGGTGAAAATGAACAGAACAGCTACACCGAGAGCGCTTCAGTGTACAGCTGCGTGTCATTCCTCACCTCTATGCAGGATGTTAATGAAGTCAGACACTCTCAGCTACGACAGCATGGGAATGTCTGGACGAAGCTGAACAGAACCACGACACTGATTCAGTGAACAGCTGCCACAGCTTCATGTCTTCCCTCACTTCAGTGCAGGATGCTAATGAATACAACAGCACTTCTCTGAATGCCATCCATCACTATGAGGTTCAGCTTCACCATTTCTTGGAAGAAATTATCCATTTTAGTTTAAAGGGAAAGACGGGTCAGTTTACTAATCAAGCCCCAACATGAACCGACCTCAGCAAAATGTTTTATCTCCAGTTGAATTTCAAGTCTTTAAACCGACTTACCCAAATGCAGGTCATAATTCTGTTGTAGCAATTCATTTGAGTTAAACTACGTCCTCTAATTATTTCACTTTCGGATAACTATCATCTCTCTTGTAGGGTCTGTTTGGTGAATCCCTTCCAAAAGATGTCGTGTTGATGGTTCTTCTGAACAAAGGTCCCAGTGTTCCTGAAATAATAAAGCTGCTGGACTGGTATGAGACACCAGATGAATATGTACTGGTCTTAGAGCGGCCCATGCCGTGTGAGGATATGCAGCGGTGTTTACTGCAGAATCCAGGAATCCACAGCACAAGTTTGGATGCGTCAGGTTGTCACTGCAGCAAGAATATGCTGTGAAAGGGGAGTCTTCCACAGGGACATCAAGCTGGAAAACATGCTCATCAACCAAAACACCTTGCAGGTCAAATTAATAGACGTCGGTTGTAGAAGAGGCTTGAAGAAGTCTGCTTATTCGACGTTCAGTGGTGCGGATTATTCCACAAATCTATGGTGATCTGTTATAATGAGCCTTTCAGACAGAGCCAATAACAGCAGCAGATCACTCGCTGCAATCTAATGAATACATGGACAAAATATGTGCAAATACTAATGCATTGCAATGGACAAAATCTTGTTCTTTCTTCCAGGCAAGAGTTTATGCTCCACTCTGGAAGGTGCCATGCTAAGCCTGCAACAGTGTAGTCTTTAGGCGTACTGTTGCTCAAGATGCTTTCTGGGACACTCCCGAAGCTCTCCCTGAGATCTTTACTGAGACTTCAAAGATGAGGGCATGTGGACGGGTAATGCAGGGACTTTATCACTGCTTAAAATAATGTGATCTGATCTCTTCATGCATGGAAAGTGATCCAGCCAAGCGGATTGATTTGGAAAGGATCGTCTTCCATGATTGGTTCCAAGTATTGATCCTGAATAAAAATGTTTAAAAACAAGATACCGTCATAACTCATGGGAGGCAGAGCGAGAAACAGAAGAAACCCAGAGAGTAGGTCAAAAAAGAACCTCATGTGCCTAAAAGAAAAAATGTAAGGAGAGAAAATTCACGTGTGAATTCATTAAAAAAAGTGTATATACACAGATGCAATTACACATCCAAGCACAGCTAACATGCACTGCAAAAAAAAAGATTCTGCAACTAGACATTTTTTTACAATTAACCGTTATATAGTGTCAAGCTGCAAAAAGATATTACATGGTACATGCTTCTTTTATACATATTTATAATTATATATAATTATCTATTTATAATCATCATGGGCAGGCATAAAGGCTCAGACCCAAAAAAATATGTGCATGAATAAATAATTTAGAACAAATACTGCAGTATTGTCAGTACTGTTTGATTTAATGGTGACTGTAAAAATGAAATGTTTATGTATTCATCTAGAAACTGTGGAGGTTTCCATAACTGTTTCATAAAAATATGGTGACATTGTTTCAGGAATTACTGGACGACATATTGATGCCTGAATATTTTACAACTTATAACTGTATATTTCATCAAGTGACATTAAATGATTACTGATAACAAAAATGAGAAAACACACACACACACACACACACATACATATATATATATATTTACACATACATACACACATACATACATACATACACACACACATAAATAAGTGGCGAGCGGTGCCTTTTTACCCAGGTTTATAATAAGCGTGATCACGTTCTCTCTAGACAGTGTTAGCTGCTCAGTTGCTTACTCTCGTGACGCACAGCTAAATGTTTCCTAATACTGTATCTGACCATTTATTGAAAGTAGCCTACATTTACCTGTTGATGTCTTCACAAGCACCAAAAAAAGCTGTTGAGTTGTGTTTGAGTTGAGATGCGTTTGCAACATACGCTATATAATGCTATATTTTTGTAATTCCGCTAGGTGGCACTAATGTGGCATAAACTAAACGCCTCACCTTTAAACAGTACAAACTGCGGTTAACATTCAAAATGTGAAGTTTTTATATTTATAAAGTATGATACAGTTAAGAAACAAAACACAACCAAGAGTGGTGTTTTCCTGAATACCATTACAACTGAAAATGACACGGATTTCAAATGACAGTTCCATAAACAATTCATTAACATTAAATCACTTACATTTTAGATGCAGTATTGACTGTTTTGTTCTATTTCAGCAGCGAAAATTTCCAAACGAAGATAACGTATCGTAGGGCTGGGCGATATCCAAAAAATATATATATCTCGATATTGTCCAAATTTTTACGATATTCGATATATATCTCGATATGTTTGCAATTGCTTTTAAATTTAAAAAAATATTTTCTTTTGCCCCCATTAAAAACAACAAAAACTATTTAGATAGAACCAAATTAAATACAAAATGTTTACGTTTACTGAACAGGTTGGGATGACCAAAATCTTAAATCATGATACGAGTAATTTAATATTTTTTTAAATGTACTTTTCTAATTACAATATAGTTATTTAATTTGATCTTTAAAATAAATAAAAAAAACAAGTAAAACAAGCAAATTACAAACAATATGACAAAAACAGTGCTTTATTTTCAGCTACAGTGGGTCTATTTAACAGCTGCAAGACAAGAAATAAATCAAAAATCAAATATATATAAAAGTGTTCACTCTATAAATTTACTATAGGCTACACTGATTCTTAATAAATATATTAAAGTTGTTTAGCCAAGCATGGGGTGGTTTTCTAATTTTCGTTGTTCGTCTATAGAAATTATAAAGATCAGTGGTACATTCATTAAAGACCTACACTACTGTGTTTAATACTCGCCAGGAAATGCATTTTTACATTTGTTTGACCACTGAAACCCAATAATCCATGAAAGAACTGAATCCCGATCGTGTGTTGTCTGAAAGGCGTGTGTGTGCGCTTCAGGTCAGAGCACGTCCCGCGCCGTGCTATTATTTTCAAATTTTACATCGTCGTCAAAATTATTGCGATAGTATCGCTAATATTCGATATATCGCCCAGCCCTAACGTATCATAAGATAACCGTAACGCGATTCAGCGTTTGGAGTGAATCGGTTGAATCAAAAATTCAATGATATATCGTAAACAACTGCATCATTCTCAAATGTAAGAATAGAATATGAAACCTGAAGCAAAATGCCCTTTTTATAAGGTACAAATACCACAAATATGCAGATTTACGTCACTTAGTTAACACCGTAATCTGTTTGTCTCTGCAATGTCTGTTAGCAGGGTGTGTTTTCTCACCCGAGAGAATAATATCACCCACATACTGTTTTTCTCAAACTGAAAATGTGAAACAACATGGTAACCATATACTGACTCGAGTGCATGTACGCTCTGTGCGATAACTGCCGAGGTGTGCTTTGATATGCTTTTGTACTTTAGGCCACTATTTTGTGTTTACACTAGGGTTGGGTACCGTTCACATTTTAACCGGTTTTAACTGAAAGAAAACCATAAGATATATCGTTAGTTCAGAAATGGTGATAAACTAAATGAAAAAATAAAAATTCTCAAAATATTATATAAACATTTTGTCATTTAAATAAATTAATATTTGTTTGGTTTTATAATGAACCCAAATATTCAAATATAATATTGTTGAAAAATGCTCATCCCTAATTTTATATATATATATATATATATTAGGGCCGGGACTTAAATGCGTTAATTAAGATAAATAAGTTAAAATTGTTATCGATTTTTTTGCGTAATTATTGAACGGCGGATTGTTTTTTTAATGAATGAGTTTCTACGGACCGTTTATACTGGAACACCAACTAGCGTTCTTGACTTCTGAACACAACAAACCACAGTGAACATGAACAAAGAAGCTGGCGAGACTGCTTTCCCCGTGGATGGGAAATGTTGTTTTTAAAAACGAAAGGATGGAAGCGTCGACAAGAGCATGGTTGTGTGGAAGCTATGCAACAAGGAATTTGTGTATCGAGCCTCAAATATCACCTCAACGCAAAACGCTGGACATAAATAAATAAACAAAATTTAGTTGATTAAGCTTATGTATTCAGTCATTATTCAATGGTATACTAAAAATCCATGTGAAAAAAATTACTTCTCACTGTTCTCAGGTCAAATATATATATGCAATTAAAATGCGATTAACTTCGATTAATTAATTACAAAGCCTCTAATTAATTAGATTATTTTTTTATCGAGTCCGGCCTAATATATATATATATATATATATATATATATATATATATATATATATATATATATATATATATATATATATATTTTTTTTTTTTTTTTTTTTATTTTATGTCATTTGTGACACAGACTTCTTTTGGGAATGTCTTTTTACTGTTTTCCATTGTGAATTATATGGCTATGCATTGCTTGTACTTGCATATAATTCAATGTTAAATCATTTACAGTGTTTCACAGTACATCAGGGGTATTAGGGTCCAGCCTCTGTAATCCCCTCAACACCTGATGAGGGCAAATAAACATGTTAAATAACCACAGGACATGTGGATGCTGCTGCTTCATCCATCTGTGTCCCGCTCACACTGTTCAAACATTTGCTTTTCATTTCAGATGAATCAGTCAGTGAAACTTGAGGAACTGATGCAACCACTCAGTCATATTGTACATGACTGCACCTAATAAATATATCTAATTGTTTTGAGTTAGTCAAATAAAAACACTAAAAATGCACATACACACATAACCAAACATTTTGTAACACACACTTCTAGAACTCAAAGCACATTTGCATGAATACATTCTTTTTCTAAAACACAGACATCTGTAATTAAACCTGAAATAATTATATTGTTTGTAAGAAACTCTAACTAGCTCATTAGCGTTAGCATGCTATTTCCGAGACCGCATGGTCTCCGTTATACTGGACCAAACTCCAACCCGAACGTTCATAAGCTCCTTAACGCTTTAAACAATGACATTGACACTTCACACCCTTGTCAACATCACATCTATACGTGTATTACCTGATGAGGGGGGTATAATTATGTTAAATAAATCACAGGACAGGGGATAATGCTGCTCGGTCTCTGTCATGTCTGTGCCCCGCGCCCCCTCCCCCTTCAGGTGAGCGATCAGGGGAAAGCAATCGAGTGATGATCAGCTGCTCCAATAAACTGGGCCAGAAATATCGATCATACATTAGAAAGAGTAATGCATACTGTAAAGTAGAGTGGCTCAGGTGCTAAATTATAAATGAATTTGTTTGGGGTTTTTTTTGCAGCGAGGGCTGTCATGCAGTTTGAAATACACCGTGTGCAGAATTAGTAGACACGTTGATTTTCTGATCTTATTTTTTTCCCAGGAACATTTTACTAATTCCAAACCACATTAATCTTAATAATTACTATTCATTTCGTATTTAATCATGTAAAAATTATATATAATTGTTCATGAAGGCTGGAAATGAAAAATGTCTTATATTCAGGTGTGCAGAATCATTAGGCATGTTTTCTTTTACTGATTAAATGAGCCAAAAAAGAGATTTAACTCAGACTGAAAAGTCTAAAATTATTAAATGTCCCTGAGAAGGCTACAATTCTAATGCAATACTAGACATTACAGTTCAGGCATGACCATTGGACAGTGAAATGCTCATTGGGTCTGCAGGGTCAGACAAAATCAGGTGGTAAAAGAAAATAACACATGTTAACTGCAAAAAAAATTAAGAATTGAGGTGAAGAATTGTGTTTGAAACCATCAGGAACCCTTTAGTCTCCAGCTCCACCATTCTCCAGTCTCCAGAAGTGTGTCAGGATCTCAGAGACTTCAGTTAAAGAATCCTAAAATGACCCTACTTCATAAGAATCGCAAGCTGAAGTGTTGTAAAGTACATCAAGGCTTTATGAACAGATAGGTTGAGAGCAGGGCCGTACCCACCATTGAGGTCCCCGAGGTCCGGACCTCGGTAATTCTCCGAGGTCTACATAATAGAAGTTGCAAAATAATAGCCTATTAAGGCGGCGTGTACAAACAGGTGTTCTCGCCTTGCCCGGCGTATGTTTTCGATTGTTTCCAATGGATCCGCTGCACTTTTCAATAGCGCCAATAGCTGGCAGATTTTGTCAATTTTTACGCGTTGATCGCGTTGAACTTTGGGTGAACATCAACGTCCAATCACAGTGGAGGAGAGGCGGGACAAATGCCACAACCACCAACCGACGCTTCGAACAACGACTGATGTTTGACATCACAACACCGCGAGAGCGCTCTAAATTTACATTTACAACTTTGTTTTTACCGATACAGACGAAAATGAAAAGACTGCTTCAAACAAAGCTCAGCTTTGAAAAGAGAAAAGATACAGGGCAAGAGAAGGAGACTGGGGAAAAAAGAAAGAGAGAAGATGATGGCGATGAGACAGAAAGAGCAGGTAGCCCACTGTGCTCAGAATAGAAAAAGCATTAGCCTTCATAATTGCTACACATAATGTGATTCTTGTCTGTGAAATCCAGGCTAAAGTCTCATAATCTAATATTGAGATTAGGAGCATCAAGTTTTGATTTTACTCATTGGTTATATTTTCACATTTATTTCTATCTTTGACATGATCTTACTCATTCAACATTAAATATATCAAGGTTATATGTTCAAATAATGTTCTTTACATAATGTAAATCACAAAAATTAACTTTAGCTAGGTTTTCAAAGACGGAGTCACACATATGTCGTCTTTGGCTCAATTTAACAACAAAACAAACACCTAATAATTATATTAGTAGTATTGTTGCATATATTATTACATATTTTTAGCAGGAGGAACAAGTTATGAGAGAAAGGGAGAGGCTGTTAATACAGAGGGAGAGAGACAAAGAGTAGAAGAGGGTGGAAAGAGAAATGAACAGAAAGAATGTCAGGTTGAAGAGACAAGCGAAGATGTGAGAGAGGAAGAGGGAAAACGGAGAGAGACAGAAAAAGAGGCAGAGAGAAAAAGCAGTGGAGAAGGAAACGAAGAAGAGAGATCACACAAGCCATGCAATGCTATAGAAGAACAGGTTAAAGAGGTGACAGGAGAAAAGGAGAGCAGGACAAGAGGGAAGAGAAGTGATGGCTGTCAAACTGGCACAATTCATGAATCTGATCCAGCAAAGTTTAAAAATAAACAACTAACAGATGATGACAAATACTACATTCTCCAGAATAAGTGGTTCAAACATAACCATCATTTTCCTAAAACAAAGTTTGGTAAAAAGCAGTTGCGTTATAATGTGAACTGGGAGGAGAAATATCCTTGTCTTAGATATTCTGTTTCAGAAGATTCTACTTACTGTGCTGTTTGTATGGCATTCAGCAAAAAAAAAAAACTACAAACACAATTTTCATGAAGGCCATTTCTCTTGAGTATGTTATTGTGTTTTGTCAATAATAAACATAAACACCTCTTCTGATTTTCTAATTTGGAGTCAAATTTTTTCAACATTTAACCAGATTCTCATTTATAAAAATCTGTTGTCTTCTTAAAATAATTTATACTGCACACTGACATGGTTTTAAAGCTACAGTTAGCGGATTCTTTGATTTTCTTATGTCTTAAAATGCATATGTAAATGAGGGAAATGTTTTTTTTTTCAAACCCTCCAAAATTCATATTTGGACCTCGGTATTTAGAAAATCCTGGGTACGGCCCTGGTTGAGAGTGACTCTTGAAGGACCAGCACCACATCCTCTTGGACCACTGTTTGAAGAATTCATCTTCCAGAATCTGGCAGTAAGTTTTGGGAGTTCATTTTTAAGGTGTTTTCACACCTGAATGTCCGCAACCAAGGTTCATGTTTTGATAAATTGTATCCATTCGATTAGTTTGGGTTTGTTTTCACACTGCAGTTATGCGAGCGCACTAAAGACCTTTACATGACGTGCTTGCGTCCTGTCCTCATCATCTGTGTGGGCTGCATCTTAACATTGATTGGTTTGTTAGCAGATGTACGTCTGACGTCAGTGTGTTGTAAATCCAGCGGATGAATGAATTAACAAGAATGAATGAACAGACTCATATCATTGCCAATACTGTTAATATGGAGCACTATCTGCATCTGCAGCACCGACTATACTCGAGGCTAGATCAAATTCACCCAATGAACGTCCTCGTTCTGCGAACATTTTATCAGCGCTAAAAAAGTTTTGTTTTGACAAAAAAATGTATTTTGTTTCATAGTTATGTTTACATATTATAATGTTATTTTTAAATTTCCTCTAGGCTCTATTGATTATGAAAAGTGCACAGGTGTGTAATATATGTCAAAGACATCGGGTCAGAAATGATTTTGACCACTTCATTAAGTTTTGTTTTGTAGAAAGTTTTGCATAAATTGTATCTTAATTCTTATAAATGTTTCATCATCCATTTGCCTGGATTTAATAAATAAGAAGCAAATATAGCAGACAATAACCGTGACGGAGCGATCATTTGCGTTGCACATGAACTCGGTCTCATTAATAAACCGAAACTCAGTATATCGGCTGCTTGTCTCACAGACGTGAGAAATATCATATATATGTGTGTAGTATATAAAGCTTGAAATGTCCACTTTTAAACGAAACGATTCTAAATGAAAATAAATAGTCGAGCAAAGCACACTGTTCACGCGAGCTGACTACACAAGCGGTTCTGTTTAAAATGCTGCGTTGTGAGTTTAACCTGCGTTTTTTTCACTAATCCTAACACCAGAACTTCCTGTAAATGGCCGGAAAGTCTGAACTATACAGAAAATGCTTTCACACAAGAAACAAACCGAACCTTTGTTCAGTTTGATCCGGGCCGAGACTACCTCTTTTCGTCTGACCAAATTTTGTCTGTTTGGTCCGGACCGTGGTCCGAGAGGTTTCACACCTGTAATTTCGATTCGGACCAAACTGAAAAGTCCGAAAATCCTGACCAAACAAGGCAGGTGTGAAAATGCCCTTAGTCTCCTATCCTGAAGTTTGTTTTGCAGAGATGTACTAAAAACTCCCAAAACTTTTGCGTATAAATAGTGCAGTGTGCAATCTCGTAGAATGTATACGCCAAAATGAGTTTTAGCGTGCATATGGTGCGCCATTTTTGGCGTGCATATGATCGCACTTTATGGCGTGTATATGACATGCTTTTGGGTAGGGTGAGGGTGGGGTGTGGGGTTCATACATATAATACGCCAAAAACGTATAATATCATATGCACGCCAAAAGCAGCGTACCATATGCACGCCAAAATGAGTTTTGGCGTATACATTCTACGAGATTGCACACTCGTACTATTAATACGCATTTTCGTGAGACCGGGCTCGTATGTTAAGTTCCTTTATCCCTTTGTATTTGTTTGTTTTATTAGTCAGATTGTTTAGATGTTTCAAGAGGGAATTATTGTTACCCTTAGCTTTACCTATAGGCCTTATTCAGAGCAGCGCCATGACAGATATGAAAGTGAGGCTGTGAGGGTAAGACTTACGTGTTTTCAATGGCATCCGCTGTAAAAAGCTGTATAAAGCTCATAAATCACTTATCATTTTCCACAGCTCATGTTATCTGGAGTTTTTTGTCTACTAAAACTTCTTGGAATGAGATATTTTTGCAGTGTTTCATCAGCAGAACAATCCAAAAACGCATTAAATAACAGTACAACCCACTGAAGAGATGTATGTCTATCTCTCACAGCCTCGCTTTCATTCTCGTTAAAAATCAAAGATGGCGCTACTGTGAATAAGGCCTAGTTCACACTGCCCGATTCTAGCCCCGATTTTGACTCACCGACAGGTTTTGCGAAATCACAGACAAATGCCCGAAATCATAGGCAAATCGGTGCTCGTGAATGACAATCACGTAGTGTGAATGATCAAAGACACGATCAGAGAGAATCACAGACGAGTCGCCGACGCTCGTGAGATATTTGGCTAAATATCTGGACCTGTCGGCGATTCAAACTCCTGCTGTGTGAAATGAGTTCTGACTGGAAATTACACCAGCGATGACCGACGGCTCAATTTTTGACCTCAAAATCAACAATGTCACTAAAGAAGTGTGTTTCTGGTTGTGAGGGAAAGATAAGTAGCGCTGTCCCATCCCTAATAACCCAGTGTTAAGGGAACAGTGGATGCAGTTTGTGTTTCCAGAGCAGCAATGGAGTTCTTCAAGTGTGTTTGTTTGTTCCCAGAGTCGAAAACCGCATGCGGTGAGTGAAACGTCATCAAATGTCTGTGTTTTATTGGCAGTCAGCGAGCAAGTGCATATAATGTAAACAACATCTAGGGAGTGTGTGTGTGTTTAAGATTTTTTAGCTCCGCCGTTTGGCTGTTTTCGTAAAAGAATCGGTACATCGTATCTGTCTTTTATAAATATGATAAAACTGAAGACTCTTGGGAGATATGAAGGATGCAATGCTATTCTATAGATACTCAAGATTAGCATGAGATTGGCAGGAACTGTGTGTTATGACCTCTTTAAATTGCTCCACTGAGAAACACTGCAATTTCTTTTAAGCATGACATTGCACATGACGTTTCAGGTCTGTGTAGTATGTTAAACTCTCTTCACATCAAAGACACTTGTATGGCTTCTGCCCAGTGTGAACATTTAGGTTTCATTAAAAAGCACCTATTATGGCATTTAAAATGTTCCAAATATTGTTTTAGAAGTCCCCATCAACAGTTTTGCATGCATGCAATGACAAAAAAAGACTTGTTTTCTTATAATATGCATTTATTTTTACCTGTTTTGATAGCGATTCTCAAATGATTCATTTAGTGATTCACTTTTCAAAACCCCGCCTTTACGTGACGCTAATCTGCGGTGATTGGTCCGATGACCCAGTCAGTTGTGATTGGTAGTCTGTGCAGATATTTTCGGAAACGAACACCCATCACCATAAATGGTTTTCGGTTTAACAAGTTTAAACGCGTATAAAGTGTTTGAACAAACATGGCATCAGTTTTACCCTATCGATTCAAGCCTGAATATGAAGGGGAAACGTCTGGAGATGCAAATGATCAACAAACTCAATCACAAACACCACGACTGGAGCAGGATATTTCTCAATGTAAGCATCAATGTAACGTTAGTTGTCACTTCAGGCCAACGGAGCGTTTACTCGATGCATAAACAAAGTTTTTACCAAAAAATAAATAAAAATGCAGTAACGTTACGTTACTACGAGGTATGACTCTATTCTTAAAGAAAACTCAGAAAACAACAACAAACAATTCACATATCTCAATACAATTGTCATTGAAGACCTAGAAGCTAAACGGTGCTTACAAAACAAACCAAACAATTATTAAGCATGCTACATAAAACATAAAAGCAACCATTATTAATAACACTTACAGTTTGTGATACGGAGGAGGAAGCTGATGCAAATACACTTGGAACTGAACCTTCCTTCAATATCAGCCGGCTCGCGAATCCAAGTTTGATTGCATTTAAGTTGGTAAAGCAATCGTCTTCAAAATGGCGTGAACAAAGCACAAGGCTCGGACTATACTCCTGTGGTTTCAGTTGTATATATGAATTGTAGCCACTTAAGTCTTCAAATGCTCAGATGAGAAGAGTTTTCTTTTGAGTTGCACTTGAGAACACAGCGTCTCGTCTCATGATGTTTTCTAGTTTTCACTGGCGTGTGCAATAAGTGGGCGTATCGTATTCAAATAACTTGACGAGTTGACGTCATCTAGTCAGAGAAAAAGCTTCGGTCTTCTAGCGATTCATAAAAATGACTCCAAGTCAACTCTTACTTTTGAAAGACAATAACTTTATATACGGTTTACTGTCATATTTCAAATTTTGCAGGATGTTTTTGTTCACTTAGATCTATGTTACACACTAGATGAAAGGGACTTTACTTGTTGGGGCACATGACTATTAACTAATTGATTAAGTAATATGTAATTGTGGTTATGAGTTTTGAATTAATTTTGAATTAGTTAATAGTCATGTGCTCCAACAAGTAAAGTCATAACATAATGACACATTTGTAAATCATTATCTAATGATTAATTAAAGCAGACAACTGGAAGTTGAAATGCATGGCTTTGACCCGTTGTGGTAATTAACACATTAATTTACATTATTAGTTCATAAAATATGTTATTAAGGAATTAATGCATTATTACACATTTAACTAATAACAATTTAATGATTACTTAATCTATTAATCATGTAGACTCTTCATTAGTTGCTGATGCAGTAATCATTAATAAATGGGTTAGTTAACCATTAGTAACACATTAACTCATCATTATCTGTGCATTAGTTAAGCATGAATTAATGCATATTAGTGCACCCTTATTGTAAAGTGTTACCGATTTGCCAGCTTTTCAAATATGTTTGTACCCGATTTTCCGATTTCCGCGAACTTTAAAAATAGGCATAACCAAAAGGCTAACAGTCCATTTTATCCCACTGGACATCACGTTTCTTTTCATAAATCTTCACTCGCGTCACACTCATTTTCGAAGGGAATTGTAAACGTTTCTTCCTTTCGTTTGCTTATAATTAAGTCTATTACAGCCTACCCATTCACATGCTTTACTGTGGTGAAGTAAAAAAAAAAAAACAATGTAGGACGAATACCTTTTACTTCAAATTTTATTTAACACAGTTTGTTCTTGTTATTAGACTTCGCGTCAAGTTTATTTGAATAGCGCAATTCACGCACACACACACACACACACACACACACACACACACACACACACACACACACCGGCGATTTTAATTTCGTTTTCTCAGGCAGTGCATAATCAAACAGCCTAAATGTCTTGACCCTGTGGAAGATAAAATTCGCTCTTCAGACGTTTTACAACACGTGTTGCTTTGCAACATCAGGAGAAAACATTAAGACAAAGATATTCGAGAAGGAGTCTAGCTCGTGTCCCACATTCATCTCAAAGCTGACGCATTTGTGGGGAAATAAAACAAATCTTTTTTTAAACTAATATTTAATTGTCTTAATCTTTATGTTACCATTATCAACTGATAATCGTTCAAATGTTTTACATGCTGTAGTGTGTTGTTTTACTGACGGAAGTGCTAAAATAAACACGCATGCTTATGAAATGGATTATTTAAAAATGTAGGCTATATATCTGGCATAGACTACAGTATTTAAAATAGCATATATGCTTTAGTTATACTCTCAATTTAATTTACAGCGCAATCCCTGCAAAGTTTTTAGTTTAACAATAGAAGAGGATTAGTGTGTGTCGCACTCGCAACGGGGGGCGTGGCATCACGATGGACGATGATATCGTCCATCGGCACAACCCTATTTGACTGCCAACTGTGATCCTTTTTTTTTTTTTATTCCACCTGACCCTTTGTCATCTTACAGGTAAAAGTCGGCATTCCTTTCCTGTTTTATACACAATCCCACAAGCTCCAGTGCTAAGAGACAAGAGGTGCTGGAACAGTGTGGGACTACTGTACCAGTTATCCACATACAGGACATGACCATTTCTGATGTAAGGTGCCAGTAGTGTCATTACAACAGAAACAGAAGTCCCAAGTTCTTGGTAGTGTTGTAGGTCATTGGTAGATCCGGAGTAAATTGTCCTGCACATACGTCACTCGGCAGGTACCTCCTATGTGGGGCATGCTCACGTCTGTAATAGCATTAAATTATTTAATGTGTTCAAATATTAAAGCCATGTCAATTTTATTGATGGGAGTGGGCCTCCCTCTGCATTCTTGTGGTGGTGATAGACTTGAGGAGATTGGTTATGTGCAAGAACTGATAGTCACTGTCATTGGAAATACAGTTAGCACAACACACACTCACACAAACTTGACCCCAAATCTGTGCCGTTTTGATGGAATGATCTGACGAAATGCCAGCCTGCCTTTCTACTTCATCAGAGATTCATCCACACACAGATCCCTGTATGGCACAAAAATGCGATGAATTGAGATAATAACAGTAAAAATATTTCAGATTTTTTAAAGAGGGTCATTGAGAACTGCTGTCGCATTGTTTGAAAGGTGAAGACAGCGGAGGAGCAGAAGAAGGAAACGGTCCTGTGAAAATAAAGACACGAAAAATGGTGTCAAGAGTAAGGGGTCTGTGCTCCAGTAATCAACAAGTGATGGTTTTTTGATCACCCCATTAAGAGAACTGACCAAGTACACCTCGCTGCAGCCTGTAGCACAATGACGTATTTGATTGATCAAATACGCAATTGACGCTGGAACACACATGCTCAGTGGTATATTTTGGTTATGTCATAAGCACATGCTGTTATAATTTTGCTTTGTTTTGTTATTCTAAGTATTTGTAACGCTAATGATAATTTCTGTCCCTCCATTGACAGCTACAGAAATGACACTTTGATGCTTCAAAAAGTAAAAGAGATCTTAAAATGAATCCATATAAATTAAAGGTTGAATTTAGTCCTTTATTTACAGTATTGTTCAAAATAATAGCAGTACAATGTGACTAACCAGAATAATCAAGGTTTTTAGTATATTTTTTATTGCTATGTGGCAAACAAGTTATCAGTAGGTTCAGTAGATTCTCAGAAAACAAACAAGACCCAGCATTCATGATATGCACGCTCTTAAGGCTGTGCAATTGGGGTATTAGTTGAAAGGGGTGTGTTCAAAAAATAGCAGTGTCTACCTTTGACTGTACAAACTCAAAACTATTTTGTACTAACATTTTTTTTTCTTCTGGGATTTAGCAATCCTGTGAATCACTAAACTAATATTTAGTTGTATGACCACAGTTTTTTAAAACTGCTTGACATCTGTGTGGCATGGAGTCAACCAACTTGTGGCACCTCTCAGCTGTTATTCCACTCCATGATTCTTTAACAACATTCCACAATTCATTCACATTTCTTGGTTTTGCTTCAGAAACAGCATTTTTGATATCACCCCACAAGTTCTCAATTGGATTAAGGTCTGGAGATTGGGCTGGCCACTCCATAACATTAATTTTGTTGGTTTGGAACCAAGACTTTGCCCGTTTACTAGTGTATTTTGGGTCATTGTCTTGTTGAAACAACCATTTCAAGGGCATGTCCTCTTCAGCATAGGGCAACATGACCTCTTCAAGTATTTTAACATTTTTTTTAACAGAGGGACTTTGCGGGGGATTCTTGAAAATAGATTAGCTTCACACAGACGTCTTCTAACTGTCACAGTACTTACAGGTAACTCCAGACTGTCTTTGATCATCCTGGAGGTGATCATTGGCTGAGCCTTTGCCATTCTGGTTATTCTTCTATCCATTTTGATGGTTGTCTTCCGTTTTCTTCCACGTCTCTCTGGTTTTGCTCTCCATTTTAAGGCATTGGAGATCATTTTAGCTGAACAGCCTATCATTTTTTGCACCTCTTTATAGGTTTTCCCCTCTCCAATCAACTTTTTAATCAAAGTACGCTGTTCTTCTGAACGATGTCTTGAACGACCCATTTTCCTCAGCTTTCAAATGCATGTTCAACAAGTGTTGGCTTCATCCTTAAATAGGGGCCACCTGATTCACACCTGTTTCTTCACAAAATTGATGACCTCAGTGATTGAATGCCACACTGCTATTTTTTTGAACACACCCCTTTCAACTAATTCAACTAATTGCCCAATTGCACAGCCTTAAGAGCGTGCATATCATGAATGCTGGGTCTCATTTGTTTTCTGAGAATCTACTGAACCTACTGGTAACTTGTTTGCCACGTAGCAATAAAAAAATATACTAAAAACCTTGATTATTCTGGTTAGTCACATTGTACAGCTATTATTTTGAACAATACTGTATATGTCATGATCACATCACTTACTTAGGCATCAAGATTTCCTCCAGACTGTCAGAGTTGGTAACACTAAACTTCACACCACTGCTAAAAAAAATAGAAGATGACTTGCTTCGATGGCTCAACCTTCATATCTCCATAATTGGCAGGATAGCAGCAATAAAGATGACAATTTTACCAAAAATCAATTATCTATTCTCAATGATTCCAAGCCATCCCGCACTCACCTGGTTTAAATCACTAGACTCCATTATCACTCACTTCTACTGGAAAAATAAAACGCCAAGGATAAAACTCACTACACTACAAAAAAACAAGGCTCAAGGAGGACAAGAAGCACCAATTTTTTATTATTACTCGATAGCCAACTGCAATACATATACAAATGGACCCACCTCACCCAATCCGATATTATATGGCTAGATATAGAACAATCACTATGCAAAGAATTAAATATAGCTGACATACCATTCCTCACCAAATCAATCAAACAACACACATGTTTTAAGGCTGTAACTATAGCTTCCACTCTGACAGCCTTGTGGAAATTTCACCAAATCACAAATTCTATACTAGCTCCATCTACCCGCACCCCATTGTGGAACAACCGTGACTTCATAAGCAATAAAAAAATACTGAACTTTCGCACATGGGCTGAAAAGGGTATCACTCATATAAACCATATCTTCAAATCCAACACATTAACAACATTTCCGCATTTGGCCCAGGAGTTTGGAGCAATGAATTTTTAAAATACTTACAACTCAAATCTTCTGTTCTGGCAAAAATAAACATTAGAGCCACAAATTTAGATCTTCCACCAGCAATATCAGACTTAGTTAACATTTCCTCCCCAAAGAAACTTCTCTCTAAAATATACAAAATCATTTCAAATCAACTTCAGACCATATACTTACCAACAATAAAATGGGAAAACGATCTCTCAATAGCTCCTGATGCCAACTTCTGGACCCAAATCTGTAAAAACATCTATTTCATGTCCAAAAATGCTAATCTTCAATTAATACAATACAAAACACTTCACAGAACACACTACACGGGCAATAGATTAGCTAAAATGGGTTTCACATCAGAAGTTTGCACACATTGCACACATTGCAGTCAGAAATCTACAGATACATACATCCATGCAACCTGGCACTGCACTCCAATCAAACACTTTTGGGAAGAGGTCACAGTCACTATCCACTATAGTGGGCTGCCACATCCCACTATCGCCCTCTCTTTGCTTGCTAGGGGACCTCACAATAATTACAGATAAAACTATAAACTTTAAAACTCTCCTAATAGCCCTAACCATCGCCAAGAAAACTATCCTCATGAACTGGAAAACTCGTAACAACATACACATTAACCACTGGAAAAATCTTCTCACCGACTTCATTACAATGGAATACACATCTCTACCCTATAATTACTCATCTGAAAGCGACCTCTGCCATCCAACACTTTCTGACCTCTTACAACTTTGAATCCCTTCTCTCTCCTTAACTCCGACTCCTCCCACCTCTTAATCAACCCATGGATATTACTGCATAGTTCTTATTATTGTCATTATTGTTTCATTATTGTTATTGTTATGGTTGCTATTATTTATTATTATTTTTATTATTGTTGTTGTTTTCGTTGTTGTATTTGCTCTCATCATTGTCATCATCATCATCATCAATTATTATTATTGCTGTTTTGGAACTTCAAACCTGGTTTTCATTGTCACCACTACTACTATAGTTAAATCAATTGATTATTTCTAAATTTCCCCCTAATCTTTTCATGTGTTTTTAATGCATCACAATGTAGAAGAGAAATGATTCAACATTGAAAAACCTCATAAACACTCTGGCAGGCAAGACAGGCGAGAAGTGGTTTCTCTAGGACAGCATCTCTGTCACAAGTTGAGACACTCGCACAATGTCTCCCTTCTTTTAATGCACCTTAGACACTACACACAACATAAAAAAAAAAAACAGGCTTTCATAATTTTCTGTTGTTTCTGCGCCAAAGCTTTCACTTAAAATCCCCTCAAAAGTGCGTTTGCTCAGAGATATTAATGCCCTCAGATGATAAGACAATCATTCCATCATTAGCAGCTAAAACTACAGTTAAAATACTCATTAATGTGTTCACAACTCATCATGTGTCGGGTCGCGACAGATCAATGACTTTGTAACTCGCAATTGGGAGAAAAAAAAGTCAGAATTCTGAGATAAAAAGTCGCAATTAGTCTTTTTATTTTTTTATTTGGTGGCGGAAACAGGCTTTCATAATTTTCAGTTCCATGGTCGATGCGAATTCTATGTGGGCATCCCCCTTTATCAGCAACAGCTTGTATAAAATAACCTGCAATTACTCATGGGTTATTGTTGTTTTTTTGTATGCTTCAAGCCAGATAATTTTTTCTTGAAAAGCTATCGTACCCTTCTATATGCCAAACATAATTTGGCCCACGACTGTTATACATGCGTCGCCGCAGACGGCCATGAACACGCAGATCAACTCCTTGTCCATCTAACAGTCGCATCAGCTGACGGACAGTTTCCCTGTCTGTAACAATTCTGGCCATCCAACATTTCTGGTGCATTCAACGATAGCCGTGCTGCCGTCCTGATGTCTGAAGCTGTTGGTGTATAAAATGTGCCACTTCAGCTTCGTCAGTTTTATTGTGCCTCCGCCTGATTCCTGCACAGTGTTCTCTCTAATGTCCGGAGACTAATCTTTATGTTATGTGTCTCCTCCAGTAGAATCAACATTTCTTTATTGGTAAATCCGTGCTGAAAAGAATCCTTTATGATGTCTTCTATTTAATATAGCAACAATCCTGATGGTTAGTCGCAAGCAAAGGATTAGTCTACGAGGTGTCACCCAATTATCAGAATTGCAAGGGAAAAGTCAGAATTGTGTCTTTATAACTCGCAATTGCGACTTTTTAATCAGAATTGTGACTTTATAACTCGCAATTGCGACTTTTTATCAGAATTGTGACTTTATATTAAGCAATTGCGACTTTTTATCAGAATTGTGACTTTATAACTCGCTATTGCGACTTTTTATCAGAATTGTGACTTTATATCACGCAATTGTGAGAAAAAAAGCCTGAATTGTGACTTTATAACTCGCAATTGTGAGAAAAAAAAGTCAGAACTCTGAGATAAAAAGTCGCAATTACTCTTTTTATTTTTTTATTTAGTGGCGGAAACGGGCTTCCATACAAATTGGTGTTTTTTAGACAAAACTGATTTTTTTCAATTTGTCAATGGCAATGATTAACAGGAAGTTCTTGTAGATAATGAAATGATTGTTCATCATTCTTGAAAATTTCACCAGTAAATTTGCCTTGAAATTAGAATACAGGCTTGTGACGTTCACTTCGAGAACATTTTATTTGTGCATTAACATTTTTTTTGATAGAAATGTAATTTAACACCTGTTTAAAGTAAATAAAGTTGATAAATGAACTATAATAATAAGGGTTAACAGAACATTTGTGGTTGTCTACCATGGCCAAGTCCGCATATAACACGTGACTTTGGGCTTCTTTTTTTTGGCAAGTCACGTTAAAAATCACGAGTCGACGGTTTCTTTAAATTTATGGTCGCTGTTTTGTCCATTGGACTGTCACTGACACTGTCTTCTCACAGCTAATAGCTATTCAGCTCAACGATACAAGTGCTGTAGTAATTCATCCTCATACATCCCGCCTCCCTCATTGAAGAACAATCGCGTTCAACGTGTAGGCATGTGGCGTTATAAATGCACGTAATTATAGTTAGTAGACTTAAATAGACATTTTTACAAACGATGTCACCAGCAGAGATGGGGATGGAACAGGGAGGAGAGGCAACTTATTTATTTAGAAATATATATAGGCCTATGGTTTGAATTTATTTTATTATAATTATGTGGCTATATTTGTCTCACGAGAGTTGGCAACACTGTTAAGTGAATAATATGAATTGGCTCAAAAAGACTAAATAGTTTACAGGTAAATTCCTTAATAATTCAAATGAAAATGATTTGATCTCATTGGTTCAACATGAATATTGCTCTTTGGTTCCATTTGCCAAGTTGAGAGAACACCATTCAAATGTGTGGAAATGGGTGTCATAATTATACTAAGTTAGACCAATGGTTTATTTTTTTGAGTGTACTGCAATACAATACTAGCAGTACATACAGTATACAATATAGCCATCTTACTTTTTTTAATGTATTTTTTTCTGTCACTAATGCTGTGGATTCTGTGGTGTGTGTTTCTGCTGCCGATCTGTGTGTATGATCCGAGAGATCGAGTTTGGCTGCAGCTGAAATGGTTTTGAGGCGACTGTTGGATTTTGTCAGAAGAGTCGGTGGTTTTGTGAATGTATTTTTAAGATTTGGTTTTGTGTTTAATGCTGCCACAAAATGGGTGAATGTTTCAAGAAATGTGTCTTAGCAATTGTGGAAAAACTGTATTATGATGAAAACCGTTTTAAATATTTTTGTTCAAAAGTTTGGGGTCAGGTAGTTTTTAACTTTTATTAAGCAATAATGCATTACATCAAAAATGCCATTTTAATACAGTGACGATATTTAGAATTTTATATTTTTGTAATAAAAACACATTGTGATCTTAGAATCCTGAAAACAAAGATGTGATTAAAGAAAAGAAGTTCACATAATATTTAGCAGAACGACTGTTTTCAACATTGATAAGAAATATTTACTGAGCAGCAAATCAGCATATTATAATGCAGAATATATATTATAACTAATAATAATAATAGTGGTTTTCTGAATATATTTAAAATGTAATTTATTCCTGTGATCAAAGCTGAATTTATTACTCCAGTCTTCAGTGTCACATGATCTTTCTAAATCATGATAAATCATAAAAATGCTGATTGTTGTGTCGATCACATTACGGGGAATTACATTTGAAGGTGCGGTTTAATTTTAATTTAATTTTTTTATATGTCATTTTGTTATAAAAAGGTTCATCATTAATTTTCTGTTATTTCATTAAAATCAGTTGTTTGCGTTTAAGCAATAATAATGTGTGTGTGTGTGTGTGTGTGTGTGTGTGTGTGTGATTAGTCACGCCTACGTATTTACGTGCTCGCGTCCGCGCGCGCTCTAACGAGAGAATGTTCGAGAGGCGCTTCATTCCTGCTGAGCTGCCGCCGGGGAAGGTCGCGTCTCTCTTTCCTCCTTCATTATTTCATTGTTTTTCAGTTAGACTTGTAAAAATACATCAAATAGCTTCCCGTTTTAAGTATATATCATGATACTGATGAATTATAGGCGTGTGTGAGTTGGTTTTGTACTTTATAAGAGAGTCTGTGTCGAAACAGGCAGTTGATGGATCTGAGAGGATCGCGATTAGCGCGCTAGGATGAGAGATATTAGAGAGAAAAGCCAATATGTGATAAATACGGCCATGCTGTGTGTATTAAAGAGTTATAATGGGTAAAAATGTTAGATATGTGTTTAAAAGTCGCATGTATGATAAATTGAGCTCCTTTTATATCAGTTAGCTTGAGCTGACGGTTGTAAAGGTTTATTTTCAAATCTCCATCAGAGGCGAAAGGTGGAGTATTAGTTTCCCTCACAACTATAAACACAATCTTAAAACTACACACCAGCTTGTGCAAACCTCAAGTCAAATTCAGATATTTAGTCTTTTGAGACAATCGTCCTTTGGCCTCTCATGAAACACAAACACACAGACTAACGTTACTCTCCTGAAGAACACAAGTGAGATCAAGTCAAAAACACTTCACAAATCCTCCTTTTGGCAATAATCGGGAATCATTTTACAGCTTTGACGTCTATTATAGTGGACAAGAGCTTTGGAAAATACAGTGAAATTCAACAATGAGCTAGAAAAGTTTATTTTTATTTTACTTCTGTGAGGAGATCTTGCAGTAAATGAAAAGCACCAGAAAAGAAGAGTTGAAATATGAACATGGTCCACTACAGTGCTCTTTTATATTTAATACAAAATAAACATTTATTCACGTTTGTATTTCCCCAATCCCCTTCATTTTTCTTTTCCTCTCCCGTTTCTTTTTACCTCCCACCACTAGGATTCACTTATCAAAGCATGTAATCCCACATCTCCTTATTTATATTATCCTGAGATTCTGATCGGTGTCATCAGTTTTGTTTGATACTTACAAGTTTTTATTGCTTACACAGTTTCTGAAACTTCTCTAACCATTTCTCAAAACTCTGCACACAAAAAACACAAGATGTAAAACGCCACACATCTCTTGCAAAAGCAAACACTTCATTCAAACCCATTTTACTGTTTCTAAGAATGAAAGTATGCCTGCTCAGCTGATTCCCGTTATTGAGCTGATGGACACGAGACTGAGCCGAGCTGTATTATGGCACTGTTTGCTTGTTAGAGCTGCTTAACTATTGGGAAGTTGCTTTGAAACGCCTTATCTATGAAGGTGACTTGACTTAAGTAGTCAAACCAACATGTATTCAGACCTTCAACATGTTCTCACATTATCGCAGTTTAATAATTATTGTGTTTATAAATACACACATATATTTAAGATTTTTTATATGTACAGTATACATGCAAATATTTTTTAAATACATACATTAATGTGTGTGTATTTATATATAGCCTACATAATAATTGTACACACACACACACGTATTAATACATGTTTGATATTTTAACTGAATCTAGGACTGGTGGTGGTGCTTGAGATATTGTTGGTCATTCAGTGTTTCTGTAAAAAAATAAACAGTAATAGATCATATTAATTATTAATAAGTTAATACTACTAGCACTAAATACTGATGAGCTACTGGGTTCATGAATATTAATCACGTTTTCAGCGTTGCTCAAACTGATTTGCTGAAATCAAAACAGTGGAGGTAATAGATGTGCGCCAGCCAATGAGATTGCCGTTTGCGCATTAGTCCCGCCCACTACCGCATAACTTCCGCTTCTTAAAGCTGAATAATTCCAAATGAACTCTGTTGTTTTGACAGAAGAATATTGTTTACATGTAGTGCGTCGATTCTTTGTGGTATGTAAGACTCTCTTAGCGTGTGTGTACGTGTGTCTGTGTGAGAGAGAAACGCTCCCTCAAAGCAGCGGCGAGTTGTGCGCCTTCACACTAGAGTTTACGGTACGTCAGATACAGGCGCGCACGCATCCGAGTGAAAATATATCTAAGCAAAGCTTATTCTTAGCCTCTAACACACGCTGGCGAGTAAAATCTAAGCATTTATTAGCCAGTGGCTAATGATAGATAATGTTTAGTCGCCCAGAGTGAAAAATACTCGCATTGTAGAGGGGACACTTTATTTCCACTTTTAGAAAATTGTTAATTGTCGTCATTTTTTATTGAAAGTAAATACCTTTCCAATGTGATCTGTGATGGCAAAAGAGCGAACTATGCCAAAGGCTAGGGCTGCGCAATAAATCGAAATATCTCAAATGTCCATATCGCAATATGCATATCGCAACGGCTCGCAATATCTGAATGATTTTTATAGGCTACTTCAACATTATGAAAAAGTACGTTTTAGGTTGATGCATATTGCAGAAAATAGACTGGGCACCCGACTGTTACTTATGTGACTTGCTTGACATTAAAAATAGTTATTAAATGCAATAACTTGTGAAAAACTTGTGCTGTCTGACACACACACCGAAATGTGCTCCCTTCAGTTCTGTTTCGTGCCTTTGTTACACACTCAAACTGTGAAATACACACACAGTTATGTCAAAATGGCTGTCGTGACGAGTATTCATGTAAACACAGTCGGTTATGCTTTAAGTAAACGATATCACATGGGGAAAGAAACCGAATGTGTGTCAATAGGATCAGTGCATTAGGTCTATTTGTGACATTAATTTTTTGGTAAAACACTGCTGGTCACTTTCAGAAGTTGTAGCGATGCTTTCTTTTCCTAGAAAGAATGTGAAACACATTAATGGTATCATTCTGTTTTTAAATATAATTTTAAATCGATTGTACACACTAATAGCAATATCGTATCGCATATTGTATATTGCATTTTAACAAGGTATTGCATTTTTCTTAAATATCGCACAGCACATTCGAACCTTTGTCGTTCTCATCAGAACGAGATTTCACGAGTCTATCGCTCTACTGGTTACGCCACTGGACACGACGGCGCTAATACGTGTTAAAAGCTTGCAGGCCTAAAGTTTGCCAACTGCTGTTGGAGGCAATTATGAATAAGGGGTTACAGATGCTAACATATGTTTAAATTTTACAATAAGTACAAAAAAATATATATATATATAGGAGGCAATATCAGAATGACTAGTCCAGCAAGACACGCAACGCAACATAGCAAACACATCTCAGACTGGCTACGTAAAAATAAATGGAATTTTTCAAAATATTGAGTGCTTAGTTACTATTTTGTACACGTTATATTAATAAACTCTTTACATGCATATTTGGTTACGTCTTACGGAAATTAATTGCACACTACAGTTCTGCAACCTGATCAGTTTTCTTGCAGCGCAGTAAATTTCCAAATCAAAGACGATAGCGGTCGGTAACTCCGGTGTACTTTGTACGGGAGCGGGTGGTCTGACAATAGGCCGGCCGCTCCTGACATACCTTGACAGCGTATCCGTGCTTGAGGTGAACAAAACGTCTGCGTTCACTGTTCCCAGATAATGTATGTTCTCTGCATCCCGTCCACGAGATTTATTTATTTTTATCTTTAAAATTATCTGACATTTTTACGGTGTTGAGAGTATAAGACAAAACTAACATACAATTATCCTATAGCCAACATTTAATATTTGTTATCCCAGTCACTCTTTATTTAGAGGAAATTTAAATCAGGAAATGAGGTCTAAATTGGTCTGTTCGGACTGGGAATAAAATTATTCTACGTGGAAAGTAGGCAAACCCAGACAGAGTGAATTTTAAGCGGAGAGAAAAAAACAACCCCATGCAAACCTGTAAGCACAACATTCACTACATTAATGAACACAATTTTTTTTTTAGAGTAATAGAGTTAACAAGTTTTTTTATTAGCTCATTGTTTCATTTATAGACGATTATTGAGTTTATTATGTGCATTTATTGCTTTATTCTATGTTAGCGTGATCCTTATAAAATGTTATTTTTAGCCACATAGCCTACGGTGACGGTTTAAATTATATTTATAACATTAGTTAACGTGAGGACACTGAAGAACAAATAATTTCACACACCTGGAAAAATGCTCTTTATATGAGTGAGTGGTTGGCTCTTAAAAGAGCCGTTGCTGGTTTGGCTTCATCCTGAGTTCCACCTGCAGAGTTTCTGGGATGTGGCACCGCAGAAGCTCGTTTCCTTCTTGGCTCAGCTGGATCCGTCCCTGCACAGATGAGAGAATCCGATGTTTTTGTGGCGAATGCAGCGCATCTGTATCCTTGCCAAGAAGGCAGACATCGGTCTGTTCAGCCACCTTCGGCTCCTCTCGATGCCGTAAACCGTCCTGCCAGTCTGACCTCTCCAGTTCAGACGGGGGAGAATGCCCGAAAAACAGGACGCTGGTGTCAGGCAAACAGTCTGAGGATTTCTACCAGGTCCACCTTCATTTTCCAAAAGAAATGGGCCCTCCCGGCACATACTGTTCCTCCGAAGATGAACGAGGAGAGTCTGTGGAGCTGGAGCCTTGGCCAAGAGAGAGCGCAGGACTGGGAGCAGCTGTTCCCAGTGTCTTCCTTCCTATCCATGCCCTGCCCACAGACGTGTGATGGAGCTGCCGACAATCCAAACATGAGGTGCACTGAAGAATTTCCCTTCTTGCGTGGTTTGGAGTGGTTCCTGCTGTGAAGCTGAACTTCGGTGACAATTTGATGAAGCTCAGGATCAGTGTCCGATTCGGGAAACCGGCAGCTTATGTAGCGTCAATAAAGTCGCACAACTTTATCCTGATCGTTTTCAAACTCGGGTGCATCCTTTATCCAAACAAGAAGAAGCTTGAAACAACCCTGTAAAAGTAATGCTCGACTTTACCGATGTGTTGGGCAGGCGACAAGAGCAGATAAGTCATCAGCGCAGCCACACGTTTTTCAAACCTGTGCATGACCGTGACGGGGTTGCTTCGGAGGACTTCACATTTCGTCGTCCAGTCGAGCTGTGAAAAGTCAGTCTGTTCACCTTGCTGGACCTTGATCGCCATTATCACTTCAGGCCATTGCATTTTGGCTGTGCTGAACGTGCAAAAAAACGTAAGGGTTCCTAACTCTCTAATCATAGCCTGCAGATCTCTCAAAGTTTTCTCCCTGTAAGCTGAAGAACCTCTCAGCGGTTTCATGAACCGTGTGGCGTCTCTGTTGTGAACCAATCTCTCGATCTCACGGTCATCTTGAAGAAGCTTGTTGGAAATCATTCTGCCATCTCTCGTAACCGGTTTATCTTTTCGCCATTGGATAGATGTGCTGTTTCTAGCCAGTTGCGTTTCCGTCACAAACTGTGCAAAGAAAAGGTAGAGCTGATCTTTAGCGAAATGCGAATCCACGCAGAACAATCTTACGTTGAAATTAGGGGTGGCACGGTACATGAAAAAATACGAACCGTTCGGTTCGCTTGTCTCGGTTCGGAGCGTAGCTTCGTGCCCGTATGTTACCTCAGACAGTGGGTGTGTTTTCCGAGCGAAATAGAAGATTTAAAAGAATTAAAAGACAGTAAAAGTGGAATGCTCCAGGTCCTGTCATGTGTAAAAATTGCAAGTGGGAGAGATAAGGAAGCACCAGCGTCGTATAAACCGTATAACGCCAGAGGGAGGCACCCCTGTCTGTCTCGTGCTTTGATTTATTAATGGGCAGCATATATCAAATGCGACCGTGTTCCTCTCTGTCCCAAACACACATGCATTTAACACTGTAAGTAGTTCACATGATAAATGTAACATTAAAGTTAAGATATGCTTCTAGTTTTAATAATTTAAACAGGAAGTTTGGGCAAAAAGCTGCTCATGTTGAATTAAAGTTCATGGAATTAAAGTTCTGATCAAAATTGACATGATTAACGACAATGTGTGACTGGGTTGACAGCCAGTCAGGAAGCAACTTATACATGTTATAACAATCTTTCAATACTGAATCCTAAATTGTGGATAATTAAGCAATAAATCATATTCTGATGTAAATTTCTGGAGTGTTAACGATTAAAAGAAAAAAAACAACAAGAACCGAAAACTGATACGAACCGAACCATGGGTTTTGTGAACCGTTCCACCCCTAGTTGAAATACATACTAGGATATATGGATACTTTTCTCGCTCATCGGTTGTGTTCTGTCCAGTTGGGAATTGAACAGGGAATGCCATGGCTTCTAGCTTCGGGATCTTGAAAAATCCAACAGGCTTTTGTCTTTGTGCAGGCGATGCTAAATATTCCCTCACCGTACAACACGATCTCTTGTGCGATGTCAGGCGGCTGCATACACGTGTCTAATGTGAGACCCGGTCAGAGTTTGTCTTTTTCCTCGACACTAACATGTTGCTCATCCTGCTCAGCAACATCGACTTCTTGTTGCTCCTCGCTGTCATCATCTTCCTTATCTAAGTCAAATATCTTCGTTTCTCTTATGGAGATGTCCCTGTATTCGGAATGCATAGCTTTCAGCGTCGCTAAAGCTGAAAGCACGTTATGCATGTGAACGGTAAGAAAGTGCTGGTAACCTTTAAACTTAATGTGTCTCTTTAACTTGACCTGCAGTAGCTGGGACTCAATACTAGGTCTTGGGAGAGAGTTGACAGTCTTCTCCACCTTAGAGGGCACACACACAACAGAACCATGCACAGCTTTTTGCCTTCCCTTCGGCAACACTACTATTTTGGCGACGAGTTAATTCGAGTCTGTTGGTGCTGCAATCGAAGACATGTGGGCTCTTTTAAGATGGCTGTCACAAGTGTGGCAGGTCCACTCCTGTCTTCTCTCTTCCGGAACTACACAAGGACTTGAGCAGGCATGAACATACTTCCCGGTTAAACAAGACGTGGCAACATAAACGTTTTTGCCATAACTCCTTCTGTTACAGACCTTGACTTGTATAGGAAACAGGGCTGGGGTGTTTCCTGGCTGAAGCAGATGTAAGATTTGTATTTCATTTTGATTCTGAGTGCGCATTGCAACCGATGAAGAATGTGATATGAAGCATCACCAACACATTTCTGTGTCTTGCGCAGGATGTGATGTGCTCAGACCTCTGGGTCAACCGCATATCGCCTCACTATGTACTCTTTCATTTTACTCTGGAAAAGAGTATCTGTGCTGTATCACCTCACTATGTACTCTTTCATTTTACTCTGGAAAAGAGTATCTGTGTGGTATCGCCCTCACTATGTACTCTTTATTTTTGAAAAAACTATCCTGATTATACTTTGCCTTAAATGCATCCTTTTTCTTTGTTTGGAATTGCAAACAGCAAACATTCCTCTTTCTGTCATAATCCCTTTCTTATCATGAGATAAGATCTTAAGTTCTCCATGTTGTTTTGAAATTTTAATCGTTTTACGCATTTCTTTACTTCTGTGTTAATTTTTTTATCCATCATATCCTGTTTTTTTGCTGCTGAGCCAACATTTACTTTGACTCCAACATTTGTTCCTGGTCCTGGTAAAGCTGAAATCACTTGTGATGCCGGTTCATAAACTGAAGGTGGAGGTAGTTGGCCAGACTCTGTTTCGAATGACACAGGCATGAATTCATAGCTGGCCTCATCGGCTCGATCCCGGAAGAGCTTGTGAATTCTGTCAATCATGTCACTCAGGTTAACATGACAGCAGTTCCACGACCGGTAGGATGGGGCAAGACTTCGGCAGTTCTTGAATGGGAATCAAAGAGTCCGTAATTTCCACATCTGTCTCTGAACACAGCAATACACTCTGGAGCAACGATGAGCAGTGCATGGCTGACCGCTGTTGAGAGGCACTGCAGTCTTTCAGTGAGAGGAATCCACCACCCTGCCATGTCAGGGTCCCTCTGGCTCGTAGAAACCCATCATCACTTCAGACTTCTGCACCTGGTGTGTTCGGTTAAACGATGAAACCCTCCGCGGTACTTCCTCCATAGTGAGGTGGTTCTGATTAAATCTTCCTTCAGCAATAAGCTGCATTTTAACACCAACATACAACGCATCCCCATCCTCTAAAACCCTATCAAGATCTGGCATCTTGAACTGAATCCCTTCACTGTGGTTGGCCAAGAACGTCAACGCTACACGTGTGCACTGATGATTTCTAGAGAATACGTCATATCTTACATCGTTCTGACAATGAGACGCCTGCACAGACAAAACCCTGGGTGCACGATCACCTCCTTCCGCAAATATTCGATCTGAAAACTGAGATCCTGCAGTGCCGGTGCTCTCCTGTTAAACCTGTAAATAAATCATTCATGGTATTCGGCTGATGGTCAACATTAGTGTTTCAGAATCAAGTGCACACGATATTGTTTGGAACAGTCATTTTTGCCAAACAGTTTTCAGATAAAATTAAAGAAAATACATTTGTACACATCAGTGCACATCGTTGTTCAATATTGTTATATAAAATATTTTCTTGGCAATTAGAAAATTATTTTAGTAATATAAAATACTTCAAATTGTAATTAGAGAAGTCAAGTCACAGTTGCTGTTATTAAAACACAGTATAAAGTTTACTCTGCCCACTCTAAAGCAATTTGCAAAGTTATTATATTTTATTACGGGTGTGACGATACACTAGTAATGTGAATCTGCACAGAACACACAAGCTGTAAAACGCACATCTCTTGCAAAAGCAAACAATTCATTCAAACCCATTTTACTGTTTCTAAAAATGAAAAATGTACAACACTACTGTCTTGTGACTTTTACAGGAGTTGTTCACACGTATGTATGTGCACAAAGACGCTGTATATCCAGTATGCCTGCTCAGCTGATGCCGTTATTGAGCTGATGGACACGAGACTGAGCCGAGCTGTATTATGGGTAGTTGACAAATGACCAAGAAAAAGTACTTTCTTTTGGAAAACAACTTTAAGCAAAAATACATATATTTGTGTGAAAACTGCAGTTTCAGAGAATAGTAGTGGTCACTCATTTTGTAAATTTCTTATTTTTTCAACATATTTTTTTCACTCAACAGTACTGTAAATGTGTCCTATGGTGTGGCATTTAAAAAGTACTAAGAAATTATATTAAATTACATTGAAAAAAATACTTGAGACAAAATTGTTCACATTATTAAATTATTTCTTTTAAATTAAAGTATTTGTACCCTATGAATGTCAATAAGACTTTTTCGCCAACCTTACAAAACTGTTTGAAATTGTTCCTATCTAAGAGGACATATTATTGTAACTCCCCTAATGCCAAACTTGACTCTATTTTTAAAAGATATTTTAAAATAAGTATATTTTCCTGTTGTTTTATGTTTGTCACACCATAGGACAAAACGTCACACCAAAGGACAAAGAAAGTCATTGCATAAAAAGAGTAATAATATGTAGTGTTTATTGTAACAATTACAAAGGAGGAAAACAGTATAAACTGTGCAAAACATAGCACACCAAAAGTAACATTGATACTTATAAATACATCAATAAGGAAACATTGATGCAAATAGTATTTTTTGCAAATAGTTCAATTCGAGCCTCGCATTATAAGTAGTAGCACTGTATTTATGTACTTTATATTTGTTTATAGTTGTTACATTATACATTATAGTTGTTTTAGTAACGCTTCAGAACATTTTATGTAGTCTCCAAAAAACGGCAATAAACGTTAAAATGTAAGTCATTATTGAATTTAAAATCATCAAAACTGGTCAAAAGAGAATGAAAAGGTCTTGTCCTATTGCGTGACAGGCCAAAGTGTCACACCAAAGGACAATGTAGTTGTCGCTGATATTGCCCAAATTAATATCAGGTTTTTTGCATAACACCAAAGGACTTTTTTTTGAAAACCAACTTTATGAAATTCCTACACTTTTAGAAATGTATGTATAGGAAAAGTGATGGCCACTTAGTGAAATAGACACTTGCACAATTATGCCAGGAGTGTTCATTAAGATTTTTAAACATTATTTTTTTTATTTATAAAATTTTATATTTATGAAATAATGTTGTCTACCAATCACACCATAAGAGATTTTTTAGATTTGGCTCAAGTTGTACTAAAAATAATTTGGGTATTAAAACAACAAATTCATGTAAAACAAGACAATGTTTAACCATTTACAGTATTCTAAATGATGAAAATGTGAAATAAATTATGTTTTATCTTCTGTGACAGTGAAGAAACCACGTCACGTCAACTACCCATAATGGCACTGTTGGCTTGTTAGAGCTGCTTTACTATTGGGAAGTTGCTTTGAAACGCCTTATCTATGAAGCTGACTTGACTTAAGTAGTCAAACCAACATGTACTCAGACCTTCAACATGTTCTCACACTATCGCAGTTTAATTGCTACAGTTTAGAAAATACTCATGAAGAAAATGTGAGTGGTGCTTGCAATGGCAAAACTCGGGACCCGGTTGCTACTGTGATGCAAGAGTCCATTTTATTATGAGATATTTTAAGTACGGTTGCTAGGGTGCTCTAAATGGTTGCTAGGATGTGGCTAAACAGGTTATGTGGTGATATTTAAAGAGTATTTGCCAGTTTTTGACCCCAACTCTATATGTCATATTCTAATCTATCCTTGGGTTTATGGACAGACTCCGGTCACCGGAAGAGACCGGCATATAATAGGAGTGATGTGCAAAGTGAGTCCATCATTTTAGGCACTTAATTTCCACTTAGAAAATTGTCCTTTGTGTTAATTGTTGGTCATTTTTTAATTACAAGTAAATACCTTTCCAATGTGATCTGTGATGGCAAAAGAGCGAACTATGCCAAAGGCAGATTCGAACATTTGTCGTTCTCATCAGAACGAGATTTCACGAGTCTATCGCTCTACTGGTTACGCCACTGGACACGACGGCGCTAATACGTGTTAAACAAACCGCTTGAAGACCTAAAGTTTGCCAACTGCTGTTGTAGGCAATTATGAATAAGGAATTATAGATACTAGGGATGTCAACGATTGATCGTTGATAAGACATTTACTTGATAAGACTTGTTGATGATCGATGAAGTAGGGTCATGCGTGTGCGTGCGGCACAAACGCGAAACACAGGAGGAAAAATAAAGTGAGCGCGCCGGAGTTCTGTTTGGGACCTTTTTACAGCTGGAGTTCATCATGACTGCAAGTTTATGTGTGCATTCGCAGATCTTCTGTTTTGTGCAAATGTGAGTTGTAATATTGTGTTTATTTTGTATTTTTCTATAGTTGATTTATCTCATATAGGATGCATTTGGTTAAGAATTAGAGCGGTAGTAAAACGTGGCGGTGATCAGCTTCAGCTCCAACAGCAATGCACAACTAATAACGACTATGATTGGGACTGTCATACTACATAACATTAATGAGAACACATTGTAATAAAACACTGTGATTGTGAATGGGTTTAGTTGTGGTGTTTCCTTGCGTTGCTCCAGGAAGAGCGCGTGCACAACACAAGTCACGCATTCTGACTCGCACGTGACTTATATATGTGATTTATTTCATATAGGATGCGTTTCTTTAAGCTAAATAAAACGCGCTAGCATAGAGCTTCAGTGTTTCATTCAGCACTTCAGCTTCGGCTCTAACAACAATACATAATAACTATGATTGGGACTGTCATATTACATAACATTTAATGAGAACACTATTTTAATAAATAAAAAGAGTTCATTGGGTTTCGGTGCCGTTGTCATTCTGCGTCACAGATCTGAGGCGGCGGTGGTGACTTGTTGTATTAGAGGATATACTATTTGATTATTAAATAAATTACTTATCACATCGACTGATTTTTACAATCCTATAGTCCTTTATTTAGATTAAAAACCCTTTTCAGTGTTTAGTTGAGGATCGTGGTGTAATGAGCAGCATTTGCACACCTGTCCTGCTGTCGGCCATAAGCCACTGCTGGAGACACTTATTGCAGTGTTAAGGTTAGCGATTAATCGATCGACGATCGATTGTGGGAATTTGTGGAAATTGACATCCCTAATCGATACAAACATATTATGTTTTAATTTTACAATGAGTACAATAATTACAACAAAAATGTAGGAGGCAGTATCAGAATGACTACTCCAGCAAGACACACACCAGCCATAGCAACGCAACATGGCAACGCGTCATGGCAACGCAACGACATCTCAATACGTAAAAAATAAATTGAATTTTTCAAACTTTTGAGCGCTTTGTTACTGTTTAGTACATGTTGTTAAATTAATTATGATTAAAAATCTGTTATTTATTTTTCTTTCTTTACAATCATATTCAGTTAAGTTTTACGGAAATGAACCGCACACTACAGTTCTGCAACCTGATCAGTTTTCTTGCAGCGCAGTAAATTTCCAAATCAAAGACGATAGCGGTCGGTAACTCCGGTGTACTTTGTACGGGAGCGGGTGGTCTGACAATAGGCCGGCCGCTCCTGACATACCTTCACAGCGTATCCGTGCTTGAGGTGAACAAAACGTCTGCGTTCACTGTTCCCAGATAATGTATGTTCTTTGCATCCCGTCCACGAGATTTATTTATTTTTATCTTTAAAATTATCTGACGTTTTTACGGTGTTGAGAGTATAAGACAAAACTAACATACAATTATCCTATAGCCAACATTTTATATTTGTTATCCCAGTCACTCTTTATTTAGAGGAAATTTAAATCAGGAAATGAGGTCTAAATTGGTCTGTTCGGACTGGGAATAAAATTATTCTAACCTGTAAGCACAACATTCACTACACTAATGAACTAATAAAACATATTTATTAAAGTTATATGTTTATTAGCTTATTGTTTCATTTATAGACATTTCTTTGAGTTTAATATGTGCATTTATTGCTTTATTCTATGTTAGCGTGATCCTTATAAAAGGTTATTTTTAGCCACATAGCCTACGGTAACGGTTTAAATTATATTTATAACATTAGTTAACGTGAGGACACTGAAGAACAAATAATTTCACACACCTGGAAAAATGCTCTTTATATGAGTGAGTGGTTGGCTCTTAAAAGAGCCGTTGCTGGTTTGGCTTCATCCTGAGTTCCACCTGCAGAGTTTCTGGGATGTGGCACCGCAGAAGCTCGTTTCCTTCTTGGCTCAGCTGGATCCGTCCCTGCACAGATGAGAGAATCCGATGTTTTTGCGGCGAATGCAGCGCATCTGTATCCTTGCCAAGAAGGCAGACATCGCTCTGTTCAGCCACCTTCGGCTCCTCTCGATGCCGTAAACCGTGCTGCCAGTCTGACCTCTCCAGTTCAGACGGGGGAGAATGCCCGGAAAAACAGGACGCTGGTGTCAGGCAAACAGTCTGAGGATTTCTACCAGGTCCACCTTCATTTTCACAGGCAGAGAGCGCAGGACTGGGAGCAGCTGTTCCCAGTGTCTTCCTTCCTATCCATGCCCTGCCCACAGACGTGTGAGTGCAGCCTACGAATGATGGAGCTGCCGACGATCCAAACATGAGGTGCACTGTGACCAGCCATCTCAAGAGTGGGAGCGTGAGTTACCTCCAGTATTTATAATGAGTCCTGCGCGTGCCAGTGTCACGTGATACAGGCTCGCCCAACAGAAAAGTGAACCAGTTATGTGTGCAGTAGTACAGTGACTGAAGCAATATCTTTAAACACTTAGCTTTAGATGGTGTAACGCACACTCAGATCTGGTCGCAGACAGCACGGCTTTGCCTTTAAATTCTTCCTGCACATATCAACAATAGGATAAAGGAGGACTGCTTAAAATACATCCAGGACAGATTGGCACAAATCATACAGATTGAACATAAATTCAATGTTACAGTAACGTAGGCGATTAAGGGGTCTTTACTCTCGCGCTCAAATCAATCCACCAGCATGATTGTCTGCAGCCAATCACACACTCGGAGAACAATAGGAGACAGGGTCGTAACACTTGTCTTATTACCACTGTTGCTCTCCTGTCTGTGTCCTCCCTGGAGCTGCCACACTACTCCTCATTATGGTTCGGTATGGCTCATCTCAACACAATCATACGCGCCGCCAACCCATCAGGACTAAGGCTGTTGTAGCCCCACTGGTGTCGTTAATGGTGCAGTGGCCCAATGGTTCGGTTTCCGTATGGCATTCAACCTAAACTCACAACAATACCCATCTACCACAAAAACTCATCTATGCAAAATACAGTATACTGGATTGTGATAACTATGATAACTATGTAACACACCCGCCTGAAGGCACAAATCCAAATGAGAGATGTAGATGTGATCCAGGAGTGTGCGCTTTCTAGTTGTTGCTGTTGTGATCAGTTGCGTGTATCCTTTCGATTGTAACAATCCATAGCTCGTGGCCTGTACACAGCAGCGATTGTCAATTGGATTGGACTATCCATTTTGATGACGACAAACTCCAGATCGGTCACATTTTGTATAAATTGCCTGGCTGAGCTGAAATATGCTCTTTACAAAATATGACGACTCCACCTCCATCTTTCTTTGCAAGTTCTTGGTGAGTCGAGTACGAGACGTGTCTATTGCGCATAAATGCGTTGTATCCTTGCAAATGGAGTGAAATGAACGATCCGGTCAGGTGAGTTTCCGTCAAGCAAAGAATATCTGCCAAAAGCAGTTTGTGATGTCTTCTGATGTCTATGAAGTGTGATGACAGTCCTTCCGTGTTGTGGTGGATGATTTTGAAGTGTTGGTCCACGCCGGTTTCTCGCCTTCTGCAAAGCGCATGATTCCCTCAAACGACGCCTCGTTATATTCCGTAATGAGGCCGTGACTAGGGCTGAAACGATTCCTCGAGTTACTTGAATTGAAAAAATCCTCTACGCTCGCTTAGTTCATTTAACTACACACTGATGTGGCAGAAATACATTTGTTGTGTAAGGACTCGGGAGTATGCGCGGATTGCGTTAAATCCGCGTTCAGGTGGGTAAACATCCCAAAAATCGCGGGTGGATGTGAGATCATTAATGTGTTGATTTTAATAAAGACGCGGAACTTATTTCACGGTAAAACGCAATGAATGTTTCGCTCTTTACCTTTGGTTTTCAGCTCATGTCGAGATCAGACCGCAATGCGAGAGAGATTGGCATCAGCACTGCTAATATCATTTAGTCTCGCTATTTTAACATGAAAACAACTGTGTGTTGAGCTTCAGGATACGACACTGAACATTTAGGTTTCATTTATGCAGCTGAAGAGATGCGAGCAATATTTATAACTACTAACTTAATAAAACAAGCTGTGTTACAATGATGAATATGATTAGCTCAAAAGGTAGTTCTGTATGTGCGATAGGCTACTTTATCTGAATCAAACACAAACTCATCTCTCGCGTTTGCTCATGTTCCAGCAGTTACTCCTCCGTGTGATGTAGAGGTTGTCAACCCGTTTAGGTTATTTAAAACGTGTAATTTCGCAAAAGAAGATTTGTTTTAAAGCAACCTACTTCAGTGTAGCTAATATGTGACGATAGCATCGCGCTTACACTGAGGATTTGAATTTGTGGCGATCGGGTGCGGATAGATGGTTTGTTTTTAACAGCGGATTCGGTGACGTTAGAGCTGATCATCTCTAGTATGACCATCTGTACTCTTGTTCTTATTTCAAGTTTCCTTCCTGTCCAATATTTTTTGCTTCTTACAAAATCCACACAGCCTTCAGAAGACAGTAAAGGCTTATGTCATGCCTGAACTGAAGCTGAAACTTTAAAGTTAAGTTGCACAACATACATGCAATGTTTAGGCATTATTGCTATTTATATTGATATTATTTTGGTTCATTGGTTGTAGGTTTAGTTTTAGACTGAACTGTTTTCCTTTTAAAGTAATTTGAAATAAATTTTTATAATGTGGCAATTGAATGCATTGAAATTGGTTATTTTCAGTTATTAATGTATGCAATTTCAGCAATAAAACTTCATTTTTCTAAAAAGAAAACAAATTAGATGTTAATTTTAAGATACCTGTCTTATTTTCTCTTATATATTTAGTATTGGTCGTAATTAAAGAAAAAAGTAATTATTATCCGATTAATCGACGGAATAATCGGTAGAATACTCGATTACTAAAATAATCGATAGTTACAGCTCTAGTCGTGACCGCAGAATCGGTGTCAATACATTGCAGATATGCTGATTAAATACAAACCCAACAGATCACTCAGATCATCAGGATCAAGTCAGTTAGAAATACCAAGAGTTCACTCAAAGCAAGGAGAGTCTGCGTTTAGCTATTATATCTAGCCGCAGCTGAACCAGCTTCCAGAAGAGATCAGATGTGCTCCAACAGTAGCCACATTCAAATCCAGACTCAAAACATTTACTGAATGAGCTCTGTGCCACTGTATGTCCGACTGATTCGCTCTTATCTCATCTATGCATCTTCTTTTTTAACTGTTTTAGTTTACCATTGTTCTTATCTTTGGTTATTGTTATTTTATCTATATATAATCATTTTATTATTTTTAATTATTTTTACAACTGTATATTTCTATTTCTTCTTATTTTTTAAATTCTCTTTATTCATATTTCTCATGCATATGTTATCACAATTTTAATATAATTTTCTATCTAAAGCTCTTTGAATTGCCATTGTGTATGAAATGTACTATTTAAATAAACTTGCCTTGCCTTGCCTTCCAGCTCATCTAGAGCATTTCCGAGTCCCTGATACGGCGGCTTCAGGTTCCTTGGAAGTTTCTTTAAAATGCAGCCGTTCCAGTAAACGCACTCAAGAGCACTGCAGGCACGGAGAGATTCCCTTCCTCTCAGAGTCGAGGCAGTTGTCGCAGAATTTTTGACACTTCCGTGTATATGCACTTGATGACGTGCGATTTGCCGCAACCAGCACCAACTGATACGAAGTAGTAAAACGGTTCTGGATTCTGACCCTACATGCGCTTCTAACACCACTGGCAGACAGTAGAATATGGCTGCCTGCGGCTCATTGAGACTTTGAAACAACAGCCTAACAAATTCAGCACTCACCTGCGGTTCTTCTACTTGTGGTACAACTCCATCTCCATGTTCAAGAATCTGATATTCTGTAACATTGTCTCGTACAACATTCTCATCATCGGGATCGATGTCTTCTCGTTCCGCAACGCACTCCAAGCGATCGACTTCGATTTCAGGCACAAAAGCGGTCAATGCGTTCTCAGATGGTCCTTGCTGTTGCAACTGATCGAATGCCTTCTCTACTTCATCGCTGTGTTTACACAAACTTTTCTTGGTGTGCTTGCCCGATGGCATGAACGGGCATCAGGAGACCCGGGTGTGTAGGAAGCTCCACAGATGCACTATTGTAAAACTGCTCATATGTTGGGAGTCTATGAGGTTTTAGCTGTTCGTTGGAACGATGGAGGAAATCAAGTTTAACTAGTCTACTGTAAAAATTTTCGAAAACTGCGCGTACCTAATAACCACAGCTTTACCAACGTTTTTTTTCTGGAAAAATCCCATACCGTTGAGCAGCCGGTGAACATTTTTACCTTTGGTTTGGTGACTGGCAGATTTTGCTTCGGATGCCGCATTGTTTACAGTCACATCATTTCAAACTCTCGGGTTTGAGGCCTTGCTCTGTATTTATCTATGATCCCTGACATCCAGACGTCCTCTGAATCAGGATCTTTATATAGGAGTGTGCTAAAGGGGAGACTCATCTTAAGAGCGTCATCGCCCGTCAATATTAACACAATGCTTCGTGAACACTTCTTCAACGGTAAGCTGCATGTTCGTGCCACAGACTCCTGCGCGCTTACTTGTCTATGTTTAAAGTACGCCTGCATTATTTGTTTAATTTCGTCTTCTTCGTTAACGTTACCGTCACGCACACGCTTGACGTTCTTCAGCAAGTCGCCCATTTTGTGCTCCGGCTTTGAAATATACGACAACATGAACATGATGCAGCTAAAAGCATCAAGAATATACTGGATGTCCATGTTGGCGTTCCATGCCCTCAACAAATTGGAATTGTATCCGTTCCACCCAAGACTCCTTCGGATCACGCTTCAGGAAAATCACATTGGAATTGGACAATGCTTCGACGGACTTAGTGTAGTCATCTATGGTCATCTTACTCTTTGTCAGTAGCTCTGACAAACTGTTGAAGGAGGCTTGGGGATCATTCAACAAATCCTCAACGGCTGGAGTTTTGTTCTAGCGTCGCTCGTCGCTTTTTGTGCGGCCTCACTTCTCGCCTGTTTTCTCTCGTCTTTTCGTTTCTGCTCATCGTCAGGGTCCTGTGGTCAGGGACGAGTGATACCGTTTTCAGACCTAAACATGCAGCTTCCCGATGGAGTGTCCATGTCATCCTCTTCTTCAGGACATTGCGGACGAGTTATCGTGGTGTTAGTCACCAGTAGCTTAGAGAAACCAAATCTACGTAATAAATTTCCCTTCTTGCGTGGTTTGGAGTGGTTCCTGCTGTGAAGCTGAACTTCGGTGACAATTCGATGAAGCTCAGGATCAGTGTCCGAATCAGGCAACCGGCAGCTTATGTAGCGGTCGATAAAGTCACACACAACTTTATCCTGATCGTTTTCAAACTTGGGTCCATCCTTTATCCAAACAAGAAGATGAATATGTGGGCTTCCTCTAGCTTTTAACGCAACCCTGTAAAAGTAATCCTCGGCTATTTACCATTTTTCAAACCTGCGCATGACCGTGACAGGGTTGCTTCGGAGGACTTCACATTTCGTCGTCCAGTCGAGCTGTGAAAAGTCAGTCTGTTCACCTTGCTGGACCTTGATCGCCGTTATCACTTCAGGCCATCGCATTTTGGCTGCGTTGAATGTGCAAAAAAAACGTAGGGGTTCCTAACTCTCTAATCATAGCCTGCAGATCTCTCAAAGTTTTCTCCCTGTAAGCTGAAGAACCTCTCAGCGGTTTCATGAACCGTGTGGCGTCTCTGTTGTGAACCAATCTCTCGATCTCAAGGTTATCTTGAAGCAGCTTGTTGGAAATCCTTCTGCCATCTCTCGTAACCAGTTTATCTTTTCGCCATTGGATAGATGTGCTGTTTCTAGCAGTTGCATTTCCGTCACAAAATGTGCGAAGAAAATGTAGCTCTGATCTTTAGCAAAACAAAAATGTAGCTTTGTGCCCGTATGTTACCTCAGACAGTGGGTGTCTTTTCCGAGCGAAACAGAAGATTTAAAAGAATTATAAGACTGTAAAAGTGGAGTGCTGTAGGTCCTGTCATGTGTAAGAGTTGCAAGTGGGAGAGATAAGGAAGCACCAGCGTCGTATAACCGTATAACGCCAGAGGGAGGCACCCCTGTTTGTCTCGTGCTTTGATTTATAATGGGCAGCATATATCAAATGCAACCGTGTTCCTCTCTGTCCCAAACACACATGCATTTAACATTGTAAGTAGTTCACATGATAAATGTAACGTTAAAGTTAGGATATGCTTCTAGTTTTAATAATTTAAACAGTCCTTTGAAGTTTGGGCAAAAAGCTGCTCCTGTTGAATTAAAATTCATGGAATTAAAGTTCTGATCAAAATTGACATGATTAACGACAATGTGTGACTCGGTTGACAGCCAGTCAGGAAGCAACTTATACATGATATAACAATCTTTCAATACTGAATCCTAAATTGTGGATAATTAAGCAATAAATCATATTCTGAGGTTAACGATTAAAAAACAAGAACCGAAAACCGTGATACGAACCGTGGGTTTTGTGAACCGTGCCACCCCTAGTTGAAATACATACTAGGATATATGGATACTTCGTCAATTGTGTTCTGTCCAGTTGGGAATTGAACAGGGAATGCCATGGCTTCCAGCTTCGGGATCTTGAAAAATCCAACAGGCTTTTGTCCTTGTGCAGGCGATGCTAAATATTCCCTCACCGTACGACAAGATCTCTTGTGCGATGTCAGGCAGCTGCATACACGTGTCTAATGTGAGACCCGGTCAGAGTTTGTCTTTTTCCTCGACACTAACATGTTGCTCATCCTGCTCAGCAACATCGACTTCTTGTTGCTCCTCGCTGTCATCATCTTCCTTATCTAAGTCAAATATCGCCGTTTCTCTTATGGAAATGTCCCTGTATTCGGAATGCATAGCTTTCAGCGTCGCTAAAGCTGAAAGCACGTTATGCATGTGAACGGTAAGAAAGTGCTGGTAACCTTTAAACTTAATGTGTCTCTTTAACTTGACCTGCAGTAGCTGGGACTCAATACTAGGTCTTGGGAGAGAGTTGACAGTCTTCTCCACCTCAGAGGGCACACACACAACAGAACCATGCACAGCTTTTTGCCTTTTCCCTTTGGCAACACAACTATTTTGGTGACGAGTTGACGTTCCAGCAAATTCAATTCAGCCAATTCCGCAGGGATGGGTGTTACTCTGAGTCTTTTGCTGCTGCAACCGAAGACATGTGGGCTCTTTTAACGAGTTAACCCGCACCGGTTCGTGGGCGGGGTTGACGTAAGTGGGCGTGTCTCTACTTTTATTCACTTTTGTTTTATACAAACTATTTAATCAACCATCACAAACTATGCATCATTTGAAAGCTAAAACACTCGAGATTCATGTTCTGAACTCGTTTTTGCAATAAATACACCAGAGAGGAAAAGGTTAAATGAAATGCTGTAGCAGTAGCTATTTAAACATTAGCATAATGAACGCAGTACTCATCTTTCATCTCCTATCGTGCAGATCAGATCGGACCAATCCAAAAAACAACCGCATACATGTCCGTGTAAGAGTCCACTCTTCCAAATGCATCCCACTTTTTAATCCAAAACAACGAAAAAATAAGGAAAAAAACTAAAAATACTCCTTTGTTTGCTTGGGCGTTTTGAGTTAGAGTAATCAATCGTGTCCATTTTCAATGAAATAGTGATTCAAATCCGTTTCTGACGATCTCCCCTGTGCTGTGGACTCTTCCTGTCACGTTAAACCCTCCCAGGTCTCTCTGCTTCAATCACAGGCTCTCTGGCGAGTCATTACACAGAGTTGGCACATTACTCGCTCCGCCAGCTGTCAATCAAAGCGCGCATGGTTTTCGTTGGATGAAGGCAATCAATGCCTAGCCAATGCCTTGCCAGCAAAGGTTTGATTGACGGACGAGTAACTAATCACAAGGCATTATCTTACGTTGTGTTTGTAAGCATTATTGGTGAATATGCCTCTAGTCACAATCTCCATAGCAGCGCCTGCCAGTCAGATTGCGCAACACTGCAGTGGAGCGCAGGCTCTATGACAGACTGTTTTTATCAACTAAATGAGTTTTTACACTTTAAAAATTCTGTAAATAGTTATTTAGTTTTTCAGTAACTGTAAATTAATCATAATCAGCAGTTTATTGCAGATTTATTTGAATAAAAAAACTACTCTTTGCAATTACAAATGTTCTAAAATAAAAGCCCTTTTGGAAAGGACGCCTAGTCTTTTCTTGATATAAAAGCTTACAGAAGCTACATTTTTGACAGAATCATCCTCAAATTTGAATCAAAACATGATCAGACATTCAGTTTTATATTATGCTTATTTTCAGGACCTTAACATTAAAATCTCATAATTTTTCCCTAAGTGAATAATAAAAATAAAAACGCGAGTCACTTACATGTATATTTACATGTATATTACTCTGTTCATATACAACTTTGAGCTATTATGACTCTTGGGTAACACTATTTGAAGTGTCTAGTTTAAAATAAGACCAGATTTATGAATATAGACCATAGGGTTTAAGAGCTGCAGACATTTTCATTTGGGAATGTCGTTTTCAGAAAATTTCAAAAATTGGGGCGCTGGTTAACAGGTTAAGATGGCTGTCACAAGTGTGGCAGGTCCACTCCTGTCTTCTCTCTTCCGGAACTACACAAGGACTTGAGCAGGCATGAACATACTTCCCGGTTAAACAAGACGTGGCAACATGAATGTTTTTGCCAAAACTCGTTCTGTTACAGACCTTGACTTGTATAGGAAACAGGGCTGGGGTGTTTCCTGGCTGAAGCAGATGTAAGATTTGTATTTCATTTTGATTCTGAGTGCGCATTGCAACCGATGAAGAATGTGATATGAAGCATCACCAACACATTTCTGTGTCTTGCGCAGGATGTGATGTGCTCAGACCTCTGGGTCACCCGCATATCTCCTCGCCATGTACTCTTTCATTTTACTCTGGAAAAGAGTATCTGTGCGGTATCGCCTCACTATGTACTCTTTCTTGTGATGCCGGTTCATAAACTGAAGGTGAAGGTAGTTGGCCAGACTCTGTTTCGAATGACACAGGCATGAATTCATAGCTGGCCTCATCGGCTCGATCCCGGAAGAGCTTGTGAATTCTGTCAATCATGTCACTCAGGTTAACATGACAGCAGTTCCACGACCGGTAGGATGGGGCAAGACTTTGGCAGTTCTTGAATGGGAATCAAAGAATCCGTAATTTCCACATCTGTCTGTGAACACAGCAATACACTCTGGAGCAACGATGAGCAGTGCATGGCTGACCGCTGTTGAGAGGCACTGCAGTCTTTCAGTGAGAGGAATCCACCACCCTGCCATGTCAGGGTCCCTCTGGCTCATAGAAACCCATCATCACTTTAGACTTCTGCACCTGGTGTGTTCGGTTAAACCATGAAACCCTCCGCGGTACTTCCGATTAAATCTTCCTTCAGCAAAAAGCTGCATTTTAACACCGCTTAACCGTTAACAACGCATCCCCATCCTCTAAAACCCTATCAAGATCAGGCATCTTGAACTGAATCCCTTCACTGTGGTTGGTCAATAACGTCAACGCTACACGTGTGCACTGATGATTTCTAGAGAATACGTCATTGAAGGGGGAAGTCTGAAATCCCCTGCCGCTTCAATATACCTGTAAATATCTTAATCAGATTCATAATCAAAGCCTTAATTAATATTTATCCTCCTATTTCTAATGATTAATTCCAGTTGATTTTACTCAATAGAACTACTGATTGTTTGTTCTTCTTTTATGTTTTCTAAAGTTTGTATTTGGTCTTTGAGTGGCATCTGGCCTATGTGTGATGTGTCACTAAACACGTGATAGCTACATGTGTTTAACACAGCCTCTAACATGCTGGGAGTGCAGTAACAGTGTTTGCTCAGCACGGCTTCCATAGATTAAATATGAATTTGTCTTTCAATTTTATTATATTTTATTCATTTTATATTTCCTTTTACTGAAACACTAAAGAATCAAGATGAATATTGCCTGTACTATTGTCTGTACCTCTCACTGAGAGAAAGCACATGCTATCAGTATGTTTTGGTGAAGTGCTTTGTTGATAAGACTCTCCAACCTTGGGAGATCTGTGATTCTGGGGAGTGAGTGTGTGTGTGCGTTGCATGATCTGTGCAGGCCCAATATTTAAGATGGACAACACCAGATGTGAAGACGCCTTTCTGCAACGTCCGAGGTCAATGATCTAAATCTAGTCATGGGGCGACAACTAGTCTGTCTAGTTTAGTGAAATGGTCTGCTATCTATCCTTGTGTGGAAATTTACCATGACTGTACATTTTCTCTGAGCCAATCAGAATCATACACCTTGCAATAATGACGTGGCTAGACCTTGAAAACAGTATAACTGTTGGGACAATTGTATGTACGGTACGACGAGACCGGTAGAGAGGAAGCGCGGCCTACGAACTCCTTGTGAGACTTGAAGCTGGCTTCTGCTTATGAAACTGCAAACTATTCTTCAGTAAAAATGTTCTTTAAATAATTGCACTCCTGACTCTTTGTCTTCATTCTTCACTACTGGTCTCTGGGTCTAAGCTGTTATACCCCTAACATCATATCTTACATCGTTCTGACAATGAGACTCCTGCACAGACAAAACCCTGGGTGCACGATCACCTCCTTCCACAAATATTCGATCTGAAAACTGAGCTCCTGCAGCGCCGGTGCTCTCCTGTTAAACCTGTAAATAAATCATTCATGGTATTCGGCTGATGGTCAACATTAGTGTTACAGAATCAAGTGCACACGATATTGTTTGGGACAGTCATTTTTGCCAAACAGTTTTCAGATAAAACTAATGAAAATACATTTGTACACATCAGTGCACATTGTTCAATATTTTCATATAAAATATTTTCTTGGTTATTAGAACATTATTTTAGTAATATAAAATACTTTTTGTAATTACAGAAGTCAAGTCACAGTTGCCAGGGACAACTTCATGGCTCACTTCAGCCGAGGGAACAGTTGCGTGGCAACCGACTGAATAGTTCTGTACATATTTTTTCCTGATCTATATTGTAAATCACATCTTTTGTAAATATTGCTTTTTTTTCTCTTTTATCTTGTAAATCATTCATCAGTTTGTTGTTAGTTTTCAAATGATAAATGCCGTCAGCGTCCAAAAGGAATCCCTGTCTCGCTGCTGCATTCTCATTACACTACACCACAACAGTTGCAATAACAAATAACTCATTATTTTCTATACTATTGTGAGTGTATTTGCAATAGGATGTCATTGGAATTAATGTACAAATGTTTGCCATAAGTATTCTAGTCTAAACATAGTAAATCATAATTTATAGTTGTTACATAAATATTATTTCTATGTTGTGCACAAAGTAACACACCAAAATATTTGGTCCATGTATAAAATGTTTATTTAATACAAAATAAATCATAAAATATATAAAAAAATATATATACAAAGAACATTTACAACTATTTACATGCAGGAATAAAAAAGATCTTGATTGGAAGAGGTAAGAGTGAGGGACAAAGTGAAGGGAGAAAGTCTGGTTCATTCCCTGCACAGATTTCTGCCTTTTTTAAACAATTTTCTGTGGGCTCCAAATGTTCCAAATTAAGCAGAACTGCTGCTTTCATAAATTAATTTGTGAATTTGGAATTTGACGAAGTCTTCTGTCTGAAGCGGTAACCTCTGCAGGGAAGGGACCAGACTCAAGGGGAAGAGCTCATCCTCTGAGCGTGGAGGGTCCGAAGGGCTTCCAGGAGCTGCCGCTCCACCTCCGATGGCTGCTCCCTTCGCCTTCTCCGGGCTCTTCCTCTTGGTGGCACTGTATCAAATGATAAGGCAGAAAAGTATTAAACTATGAGTGCTTATTGTAGATATAATATGCATGTACACATGGTCATTATTGCCTGTACACACCTGTGGGTACAGCAGCAGCAGGTTCTGGCAGAGTGGAGCCAGTCGGCTCTGTCATGACAATATTAAATATTAATACAACATTACACCAGTCAGAGATAAATTAATTTAGACTTATAATCATAAAAATACAATAACACATATGCCCTGCTGTGTTGCTTCACTGGTCAACACTCCCGTCTCCGAGTGCCCTGCTGCTGCTGCTGCTGCTGTCTCGCTCTGGTTCTCGGGGTGGTCGTACCCTGCGGACTGATTCTCCTCATCCCCCCTCTCCATATTTCCACTGGTCTCCCGTGGGGAGACGAAGGGGTCGAGGAAAGACAGGACCACAGAGTACTTCCACTTTTTGCCTGACCCTGCTGCTGACCCACTCCTCTTTTCTGTGTCTTTTCTCCTCTCCTTCAAATATGTGTCCCTCATACCCTTCCCCTGCACACTTCCTCTGAATAAACCAAATCAACTCAGCGGGAAAGTATTTGTAAAGTACGGCGAATTTGACAGCTTTATCTAGCTTGTAGTCTCGATATGTAGAGCTCAAATTGAGTAAAATATGTTTTTAAAACTTACCAGATTGTCTGACCTCCTCACTCACTTTCTTCCAAGCATGATCCTTTTTATTCGTGTTTCTGTAGTGATAGGATGATGTATCGTACAGCTCCGGATAGCCACATAGGGCCACGATAATCCATTGTTGTTTGTAAACACGTCACTACTAGAGCAAGCTCCTGATTGGTTAATGCAGCGCAAATATCTGCCAAACTTCAGATGTTCAAAACGCTCAATTCGCGCCTCTGCATTGACTTAACATGAAAATCACAATGAACGCACCATAAGGGTGAGTGGGTGTAAGAGAGTGTGTGTGTGTTTGAGTGAGTGTAATGCCTAGCTCACACTACAGGATTTTAAGCCCGATTTGCAAGTCAACGACAGGTCGGCAGGCATGAAAACGGGTCAGGGGTGAAAAAGGTGAGAAGGATATTACCCCTCTAGGGGGGTCCTGGGGCATGCTCCCCCGTGAAGACATTTTTTTATACCATATTTTAAAGCATCAATCTGATGCATTTTGAGATGCTTTTTTTGCCAACCTGTGGAGAGCTGGAGAAACTTAACTTCAGCCATGAGTCAAAAATTATTATGGCCTCCTTACTAAGTATTATGCAAGCCATTTCATGCCAGCCTGTCACTGGGTCTAACATTTACAGAATATGAGGCACAATGTGGTAATTTCTACTCTTCCATCATGATTGACAGCCAATACAATGTTATGTAATTCAGATATTAATACATTTTATTGGCAAAGATAACAATTTACATTACAGTTCGTAATACTCTCAGAACCAGATCAAATTTTTTCTCAAAATCACTAAGCCAAATATATTACGATTATTGTTCAGCATTACTTGAGCATTTTATAATTTGTATGGCTGAATGATGTCTTCCTCTTATCTGAGGGAACATAAATGACGGCGTATTTAAGATAATCCATGCGATCCGTGTGATAATCGAATCCAGAGGATTAAGTTAACTTAATACAAAATTTCACCTTTCCACATCGAGCCCAGGCCGTTTACTTTCAGGAGTCAGAAGTACCGCAATTACTGTAGCCTACTGTTCATCAGTCAAACGGCGGGAGTGGAGGGGGGATCGAGCAGGAATCTTTATAGGTGTCGATTTTCAGTTTCTTTTTAATGATAGGCTTTACGCTTCTGTCAATCATCCCCACTTGCTATTTGGGGGAAGAAACTAGCACTTTGATTAGTCGAACTCTTCTTCTTTTGCTGCTTGATTTGAGGACTGCACGTGCACAGAGGCGTCACCAGGTTTTTGCGTAGTTTAAAATGACAAATCGTACCAGCGTACTTTGAAGTCAAAATGCGTATCTGCTATGCAAATGCGTCTGCTTATTGATAGAGCAGTGGACCACTGTACCTTCTGCCTTGTCAGTCCCCTCACCTCAAAATCTACCTCTTCAAAAACGGTAGCTTTAGCTAATAATTTTCCACTGGCGCTTTAGCTAGCTGGCTAACGTTGCATTCTCTCCTGCTGTGTTCAATAACTCGATTCATCAAGCTGTAGCTAACGTTAGCTAAGTGTATGTCAACAGAGCTCATGGGTAACTTAACTTAGATATACCAGAAAATATTAAAATGATTGAAACCATCACTTATCAATTTCAGTCAGGTAAATCCCAGAGGCCAGGCGTGCTTTCAGCTTCTGATGGTGGTCTGCACTAGGGATGTCACGGTACCAAAATTCCAGTAGTCAGTACCAATACCATAAAAATTCACGGTACTCTGTACCAATTTCGGTACTATAGCTAAAAAATTGTATTTAACTATTTAAATTTTTTTTTATGTATTAAGTTTATTATTTATGATGATAATCATAAGTAAATAATACATGCACAATAAAGGCTGTATGCTGTTTAAAAGTAAATTCATCTAGGCATAATTATTATTATTAGTAGAGACATTATTATTACATTATTACAGAGACATTGCTAAATCTACTGTAGGCTACAACAGCCTAAAATATTCTGTCAATTTCCATTTTTTAAACAGAACTTTTATTTTGACGGGTTGCCGTGAAAGACCTTTGAGTTTCAGTGATCATGATATGACAGTTTTCTCAAATGAAATGGTAAAGCCCCATGAAAAGACGGTTTATGCGTTGGCACGGCAGAGACTAGGCCTACATCAAAGACAGCGAGCGAGTGTCCACCCGCCCCCGCGCCTCACTCACACAGAGACGCAGAACACGCAGGAGTTATATTTAAATAGTATTTTGCAGTTTAATATTTACAGACACTAATATATATTCGGCTAGTCTGGAGCCCTGCGCTTAGATAAACTTGGAAGCGGGAGTCGGTACTACCGGTATGACAGAAATGCTGGTATCGTCACATTTGTATAATTTCATTTGTGACATCCTTAGTCAGCACTGGTGATGCAAGGCCCTTCGCGTTAATATTTACATGCCCTCGCACTCCCTTCTGGCACCTGTTCGCAATTTACTGAATCGCAGTTTGCACTTCGCAGTTCAAATCTTGCACTCCCTTCTGGCAGGCGCACCTGTTCACAGTTCACTGCAGCCCCCCTCCAACAAAAAAGGCGAATTTCGCCAAAAGGTCAGGGATTTTCATGTATGGGTCAGGCTGTGATCGGGGGCAAATCAGCAGGTGATCAGCGCTTGCCAATCTTTGTGTGAACTACTCAATGACACATTAAAGACACATCACTGACGCGTCACCGACGCCAGACAAATATCTAGCATGCTAAATATCTGGAGCTGTCGGCCGACTCGGAGATAACCCCTGCGGCCCGTGTCTGCCTATCCAGACTCTCATCTCAGAACAGATCATTGCGCAAACCACTTGCACCGCTAATTTTGTTTCAACGTCGATTTTCAAAACAACCCCGGTTTAGCGCATCGTTTCGCGGCATTTCCCGGTTCAGTTCGCGCAAGTGTTTTCGTGACAAAACATGGTTTGTGGGCCGGATAGTCGTTGGGTGACATAGTTGTTGTCAGGTTGTGTAGTGTGTGACTCCCTGTTGCGGAAAATTTACATAGTGTCATGTAGTGTGAACACCACAACTTCAAGACTCATTAGCAAGTCATGTAGTCTGAACAGAGAGAGTGAGTGTGTGTGTGAGTCGGTGGGTGTAATGGGGCGTTCACACCAGACGCGAATGAAGCAAATAAATTGCGCTATTTGTGTGAAGGTGGACCCTTGAGCATCGAGTTTACTCGCTTCATTCGTGTGACATTCACTACATCAGACGCAAATTTGCGTCATGGGAGGGGCTTCCGTCTCGTTGAGAAATTTCTTGTCATGGATTGTTTAAAAATACAGCGAATAAGCTCAAATTGCAGGTTTTAACTAGCTTGTAGTCTCAATAGGGTGATTGGGACACTTTTTGCCATCGAGAGTGTGTGAGTGTGAGGAGGAAGGGCCTGTTCCCCATGAAGTCATATTTGTGGATGAGGCTGGTTTCAACCTGACCAAAGGAAGGAGAAAGGGGAGGAATATAATTGGCCATCGGTCTATAGTAAATGTCTCTGGTCAGTGCGGAGGTAAAGTCACTATGTGCGCAGCCATAAGCCAACGAGGGGTACTCTACCGCCTTGCCATTCTAGGATCCTATAACACTATAGCATGTGTTCCAGCTGGACCTCAGGGAACCAGAGCAGCCTCACTACGGTGCTGTTTGGGATAACGTCAGCTTCCATCGTGCTGCTCTTGTTCGTGACTGGTGTACCAATAACCCAAGGTTTTCAAACATCTTTCTGCCTGCATACTCTCCCTTTCTAAACCTGATGGAAGAGTTTTTTCGGCATGGCTGTGGAAAGTCTATGACCGAGAACCTTATGTCCGAGTTCACCTCCTCCAGGCCATGGAAGAAGCCTGCCATGACGTAACAGTGGATGCATGCCAGGGATGGATCAGGCATGCACAAGGATTTTGCCTTCGCTGCCTGGCTAGGGCCGATATAGCCTGTGATGTGAACGAGATTCTCTGGCCTGACCCAGACCAAAAACGGGATGCTGAGGCGAAATCTGTTTTTTTGTGTGTAGTACATGAATGAATAAAAATGTGCAAATTTATACATTGGTTGTGTCTTTTGTGTTCATTGTTCATCATGTGAAAAGTTTTTTTTTTTCAAGCAACATAACTTGCCAGTTTTGGAAATGTTTTTAATTTATTGCACTGGTGTGTAAGACTATGTTGTAGTGTGTGTTTTTCAGCAAGAGTGAAAGGTTTTGAGTGTAGAGCTTCATTTTGACCTGAAAATATGATGTTTGGGGAATTGGGAGAGATGTTATGGATTAGTGTTTACTGTTTTGAGAATATGAGGCATAGTTTAAAGAAATCTGTTCAGTTCTGTTCTAATGTTAAATTTTTATATTTGTACTAAATTAAAGCACTCGTACTAATAAAAGAGAAATTAAACAATTTTATTTGGGGAACACAAAGAACAATATACACCAAAACTGCATACAAATGAACAATAAATGAATGAATGTCAAAAAAGAAAAACAGAGAACTGGTGGAAGATACAAATCAATCAATATCAATAAAATCTATTCAACATTGCGGCGAGAGATGTGGGAGGAGCGAGTGGAGATCGCTGCGTGATTGATAATGAGCATCACCTGCGAGTCACACCGGTCTCAAGTCCTCTCATGAGGGAGCTCGGAGGCATATAAGGACGATGGACACCAGTGAAGGACGAGAGAGGACCAGGCCTGGACTTTGTTTTATTATGTGTATGCGTGGCAGTTGTCCGTGAGGGGCTGCTCGTGTTACTTTCGTTTATTAAAGTCTTTAAATGTTCGCCAGTTCCCGCCTCCTTCCTTCCCATATCTACGAACTTCATTACAAACATAAAATAACAAGGACTATATACACAAAAAAGAATAAGAGGACGACACTCACCTAAAGGATTATTAGGAACACCTGTTAAATTTTTCATTAATGCAATTATCTAATCAACCAATCACATGGCAGTTGCTTCAATGCATTTAGGGGTGTGGTCCTGGTCAAGACAATCTCCTGAACGTCAGAATGGGAAAGAAAGGGGATATAAGCAATTTTGAGTGTGGCATGGTTGTTGGTGCCAGACGGGCTGGTCTGAGTATTTCACAATCTGCTCAGTTACTGGGATTTTCACACACAACCAATTCTAGGGTTTACAAAGAATGGTGTGAAAAGCGAAAAACATCCAGTATGCGGCAGTCCTGTGGCTGAAAATGCCTTGTTGATTCTAGAGGTCAGAGGAGAATGGGCCGACTGATTCAAGCTGATAGAAGAGCAACTTTGACTGAAATAACCACTTACAACCGAGGTATGCATCAAAGCATTTGTGAAGCCACAACACGCACAACCTTGAGGCTGATGGGCTACAACAGCAGAAGACCCCACCGGGTACCACTCATCTCCACTACAAATAGGAAAAAGAGGCTACAATTTGCACAAGCTCACCAAAATTGAACAGTTGAAGACTGGAAAAATGTCGCCTGGTCTGATGAGTCTCGATTTCTGTTGAGATATTCAGATGGTAGAGTCAGAATTTGGTGTAAACAGAATGAGAACATGGATCCATCATGCCTTGTTACCACTGTGCAGGCTGGTGGAGGTGGTGTAATGGTGTGGGGGATGTTTTGACAAATCAAGAACAGCATTTCAGGTCGCACTGGCTGAGGCCATTGTGTTGAGATGCATGAGTGTTTCCCAAATAATGATAGGTAAGAGCGTAGGCTTATGGTACCATCACCATCATGAGATCCCTCTCCAGAACTTTTTCATTCACCGTTCCCGGCTGGTGGAGCGATCTTCCCACCTCCATCCGGATGGCAGAATCACTCTCATCATTCAGAAGACAGCTAAAAATCATCTCTTCCAAAAGAAAAAAAACTCTTCTTTTTCCTCAATTTCTCTTCTATTCCCTTCCTATTCTAGCTTTGGCTACTCTAAGTAATGTCCAAAACGTGGTATTTAAGGCACTTTTTGCGTTTCTTCGCCTCTTCATGACTGATCGCTTCGGATAAAAGCGTCTGATAAATGTAATGAATAAACACAAATGTATTGTGTAAGTCATCAATGAAATGACATGATAGTATGTATTAATAATCTAAGAAAATTGGTGATGTATGATTAAATTAAAAGGAAGGAGGAGAATTAAGGAATTTATAAACTGGGATGTTCATAATAGTGTGAAAACGTGTGTGTTTTATGATGTATGTCCTTTATTAATAATACAGTGTTATCTCAAGACTCAATCACACACACACAGAAATATAAATATAATACCCAGGGCTCTGTCAGCTGAAGATCCATGTGGTTTCCATGTGATCATGTTTTGATGGATGTCAGAACCAAATCGAAGCCGTCTTTCTGTAAACAACAACAAACAAGATTACCAATATTACACAACTGAAGACTTCAGACTGTTTTAATGATCAAATAAGTGCAGGCTTGATGAGAGAAACAATCTTTCAAAAAACATTAAAATGAATGTTTACCAATAATCCAAGTTTATTAAATCTCATTACACAACGCAACATAAACAAAGATAGCCCATAGCCCGCACTCATATAGACAGGTGGGTATATCGGATCAATATCAGGTATAAAACACAGCATACATATGACCTTCTGGCCTCGGTCCAGCCCTCGGTTGTGTAAAATGGCGGTGCTAGGCTGTAAAAGCAAGCGCGTACTGTCCAGAGTGGAAAAAGATAAACAAGCTACTTGTAAAACTGGACCGGCTCTCTCTGGACTGACCGATTGACAGCTCTTTCTCCATTCTGTGGGTGGTGCCGCATGGCCGTTCGTGGTTGAGTGATTTGTCTGGTTCATTGGAGGTGAACTTTAACAGAATTTCAATGGGGCTGACGACCTAATGGTTGATGCGAAAACCGCATCTGGGAATAATGGAATAGGACTCCAGATTTAAGAAAGAAAGAACTGTTAAAACGAGGTACCAGGAGGATGGCTTCGACTCCAGGCAATCGAACCCATTGGGCAAGCATAACTGGGTTCCCCCAGCCACATTATCATCCACAATACAGTACCATATTGACATTAAAGCTTATAGTGTATTCCTTCAGCTTCTAGAAATAATTGCAAAAAAATAATGTTAATAAAGAAATCAAATAATATATATATACTCTTTTCATTTATTTGTTTGTAAGTTCACTGTCATAATGTTTTAGCAAGTTATATTACAAAACACTTCATCCCCAGGGATTTATAGTATCTAAATTGTCAGTTGCAAAGAGCTTAATATGTGGCATTGAGTAATTAAGATTTTTAAAGTGATTTGTGTATGTCCTTCTTTTGTAGCAGATTCCAGATGTTTTTTGAAACAAGCAAACTGCAGGTATATCTGAAAAATATAATGTCTAACTCTGAATATGAGTGCTGCACTGTAGAGAAAAATTCAGACACCATTCAAATCTATTTGCTTTATTTTTGTGTATTTAACTTTCAAATGGATACAGGATACAAAGCTTAAAACAAAATCACATAATTTTGGCATAAAGTAGTATAATAGAGCTTACAACACCACCAAAAGAAAAAGTCTTAACTTTTTATTATAGTGTCATCATGAGGAAAGAAAATGAACTCCAGCAGTTTCAGTAAGGTAACTTTCACAGGTTTCAAAAAGATCTAAACACTTTGATACTAGCAATCTCATTTATAGGGCATCAATTTAAAATAATTCAATATACGTTTCTTTCAAAGCATTTGTACAAGCTGAGGACTTTACGCCTTGGGTAATTTTTGGATTTCCACTTAAAATAAATAATTTGTAAAACATTAACCTCAAATATGTGAAATGTAGCTTGCATTTCAAAGAATTGGTACTCAAATCCATAGCCATATCACCCTGTAGCCCAAGACTAGTTTCCCACTGAAGCTGAGCCTGGTCAGTACCTGGATGGGAGACCAATCACCGGTGTGTGCTGAGCATTCTGGCACAATATGGCTGCCATCCAGGTGGAGCTGCACGTTAGTGGTGGTTGAGGAGATTCCCCCTTCTATATGTAAAGCGCTTTGAGTGCCTAGAATAGCGCTATATAAATGTAATGAATTATTATTCGGAATGGACATTTTGAGACATACAACTATGACATACCATCTACAGATTCAAGACATGATTATTGCAGCACGTACCATTTTTAATTTTAGACAGGATTATTCATGTTTTTCTTGTGTTAATTTTCAGCTTTCATTTTTTTTCATTTTAAATTGCTTTTCATTTAAATTTAGAAATTGATAAGGGAAAAATGAAACGCCACAACCCAGAAAAAGATTATTTAAAATTTATTGAAAATTTTATCTTAATGGCAAAGGCCACACCCAATCTGTGATTTAATATGATTTAACTATCAGGGCTGTGGGCAGTAGGTGTCCCAAAACAACAAACCCACATATAAAAAATTAATTACTCATTATTCTTCTGTCACTCCTCAGTTACCATAATATAAAGCTCACTCGCAATTAACCCGATAAAGTAACTTAGCTATCCTAACCTTATTCAACTACAGTCCTTCCTCAATATTAACGTTGCTGACCTACTTGACTGAAGTGTGCCTGAGCGACCGTTTGTTTTAACAAAGGGAATGGATCAGAGGAATTGCTGAAGCTTAACATTGGCATATTGGACAATGACACCATAAATTGTGGCGGAGCAAGACGTCCCCATCCATGGGATAGCCAAACATTGTAGCCGTAATGTTCATAACGTATGGGCTGCAGGACACAGTCATATCATTGAAATTAGAGTTATGTCTATATTATATATGCATGGGCGTCGGAACCATTGTATGTGGGTGGGACAAGACCCACTCACTTTTTACGATCAATGATAATGGACCCACTCACTTTTATCGTCTCTAACATTCAGCACATGTCTGCTTACCTAACTTACCCCTAATCGATAAACACTTATTATTAAACACTTGTTAGACGCTTTATTTCCACTTCTCTAATATTTTCTACATTTTTATTGAAAATAAATGCCTTTCCGATCTGATATGTGATGGGAAAAGAAAGAAGATTAAGTTCGGCGAAAGGCGGACTCGAACCGCGGGTCGATTTGTGTCAAAACTAGACGCCGTGCGTCTTACCCCTACACCAGTGACGCTCTCAATGATTCAGCGGTTTCCGTAATTTTGTCTTTTCGAACTATACGTTTAGCAAACAAAGCTCTATATTTGTACTTAATGTAATTTTTCATCTATTCCAGTAAAAATTTTCTGAGGACCCACCCACATTTGTTTTGCTTCCGACGCCCATGATTATATGTATATTTCAAACTTTACTTGCTTCTACTGTAGAACACTTGATGGTCATCTAATCAAAATATGCTACAGTGATGTTAAAAAAACACGAATGAGTTTCTTATTTGTTTATGTTTCTGTCGGCTGCATGAGGAAACAGTTTGATTCCTCATGTGACTAGCTTCAAATATGCCACTTCGCTGCATAAAAGTGTCCAGATGGATATAAAAGAATGCAAATAGATGGTAACAAACGTGGCATTAAACGTTTGGGTCAGACTTGCATGTGTTTTTGTCACATTGTTTTATCTGCTTGAGGTGCTAATGTTAGCATCAGCCTCGATTGCATTAATACAGCATCTAGTCAACAAATGAATTACTTTATAGTGATAGTAAAGCATGTACTGTAGTGTATAACATACCGTTTTGTTGTCTGTTTTAAATCCCGCTTGTCCCGTGTGCAGCGCAGTCTCACGTGTCAGTCGCTATAGCAACGGATGCAAGATCACCGCGGTTGCGCGAGCACTTGTTTGCTTACAGTCTTACGAATTTATTTTGTAGTAAGTAACAAAAATGCTTTGGGAAAATTTATCGGAGTTAAAGTATACATTTTATGTAGGAAATGTAGTGGAGTAAAGGTAAAAGTTGACAGAAATATAAAAAGTAAAGAACAGATTCTCCCCTAAAATATTACTGATTATGTGAAGAATTTGCAGCGGCGCTGTGAATACATTGTAGGGGAAACACTGTTATTATTAAATTAACACACAGTCTAAGGCAGTGTGCCAGTGGTTGGTGGGTGTCACCTCTAGGGACCACTGTAGCTCCGAGATCCCCTGTCGATTAGCCTGGGTCTGCAATATCCCCAGTTACCATGTGCAGCCGCGAGGAGGCCCGACAGGAGTCTAGGAGTGCTTTGTCCAGCGCAGTGAGCTGTAAGATCCAGAGAGATGCACACAGATAGCCATGCACCTCTCTAACTACTACTACTGCACTGTACGCATCACAGCACCCTGTGGGGCTGTGCCCACACACACACACCTAACTATTTACATAATAACTAACATAGACAAGCTGGAACAATGTCAATCTGAGAACAAGAACTGATTAGAAAAAAAACATAACCTGTTAAAAAGTGTCTTCCAGGTAATCGTGCTTATGAAGAGCAGGCACACAGTTGCCTGGTGCAGACACCGCTGCAGCGAGATTGTCCCGCACGTGCTCTCCCGCGCTGGCTTCTATGTTGCGGGGTTCAGGTGGCCCATCATCATCCTCCGCAACTTCAGGATCAATGTCCCCATTAAGAAGACAGAGGTTGTGGAGCACCGTGCAGCATGCAACGACATCTGGCACAAAAGCAGGGCTGACTTCCAGGGCCTTGAAAAAAATGGACCGCCAGCGTGTTTTCAGCATCCCGAAGGCCCTCTCAACGATGCTCCGTGCTCGAGAATGCTTCCTGTTTGTAGCGAGCCTGCACAGGCTCTCTGTATGGGGTCATGAGGCAGATGGGCGCACTCAGGCAAGGATACCCACCATCTCCAAGGATGCACTTTCCTGCAGGTGGATACAGGCGGCCAGCGTACACAGGGCTGTTCTTCAGCACCCTGGCATCATGCACAGGCCCAGGATACCCAACAAACATGTCGAGGAACTTCCCCTTGTGGTCAGTGATGGCCTGCAGCTGGACAGAATTAAATAGCTTTCGGTTGAAGTAGCACTGGACATCACTTGCTGGTGGTTTGATTCGAATGTGACAGCCATCTATGGCACCAGCTACAACACTGAATGCTGGAGACCCTGCCAGCTGGGCAAAACCTGCTCCCACTGCATCCAGGTCATCTGCGCTGGGGAAAGCGATGAGCTGCCTCAAGATGGCGATGATGCTGCATGGGCCAGCCAGTAAAGGAACACCAAAACCTCAATGTCCTTTTCCCAGCCGTGAACACAGTCAGGTTTCACTGCAGCAATCAGGGACTGGATGGACTGCCGTGAAAGCCGGAGGTTGGGGCGGAGGTCTGTTCCATCTTCAAAATACAGCCGAAGAATTGGCACAGCAGCATTCAGGTGGCAGTAGGGCACACAATCTGTAAACGTGTATATAGTTTTATTTTAGAATACAGTTTTAATACACTTGAAGACACGTGTTTCCTGTGTTGGCTTATTTATAAATATAATTTATATAATTTATATGTATATGATACAATTTCTTATGTATATATGTGTATTTATATATTTTTGTATTATATATATATATATAAAATTAAGACTTTAGATGTTTTCTGAAGTGCCATCTGAAAATTTTCTAGAATTATCATCTTTATCAAGGTTGTATATTTCCGTTCAGTTATTTCACTGTAATGATAAGTATAAATTTCTAACTTCGTCCTCTAAATAAAAAAAACTGTTATATAATAAAAGAGTTATGAGGACTCACTTTACCTGAAGATATCATGTCCATATCATGTAATGGCATTGAAAAGGACCTATTGCCATTCAAATTAAATTACTGAACCTAAACATATGTGCTTGATAAAATCTTCATTTTAGAAGAACATTTCAGACGGTATTTAGAGGCTTTTACATCTGAAGTCTTCATATGTACACATGTGTATTGTATCTGACAGGCTTAATGAATCAATAGAGACACGCACACATATTTATCTCTATTGATTAATTCAAGTTTAATCATCGATGATATCACAAGCAAATAAAACACGTTTTCCCTGCCAACAATTAACATATGTCATTGTTCACATGTTTGTTTGTTTTTTCTGAGGTAAAATTTAATAGCTAAATAAATTATAATACTTACGTTATTTGAGAAATTCCTCAAAAGCTCTCGACGTAGGCGTGATCTGTAAGTAGCTGACCGACGCCTCCTCTGGATTGTGATCTCGAACGTCGTTAAAACGCCGATGAAAGCGGAAAGCAGAACTAAGGGTGTACTCACACTAGGCACGGTTGCCTTGTACCGCGCCCGAGCACGATTGCCCCCCCCTCCCGACTCCCCCGCTGGCCTGCACTCACATTGCACACCGGGCCGGAGCACGCTTACGTCATTCACAATGCAACTTTCTGTTTTGAAGAAGACCGAAAGAAAAGCCCTTTCGCTAATAGACTGCCTAATAGATTTATCATTTATGCCGCACTGCGATTTTTACTTGATTGTACTGCACGGCTATCAGAAGATTATTATGGAGGCAGCTGACTTTGATGGAGGAATTAGCAGCTTTACTCACAAACTACAATTCATGTTCATCAATAAGGGGAGAACCAGGACCGTTATAAACCTAAATCGAAAAGTGTACCCAAATAGTAAAAGTTTGGAGTTTGCTGTCATAATGATGATAATAATGCACAGCTGTTTCGTGCTCCGGTGCGGTTAGCGCTCACACTGCATGCGAACCGCGCTCGAGCCCAACCGAACCGCACTCTGGCCCACCTCTTCCAAGCGGGCCAGGGCACGGTTCGGAGCACTCACACTAGTCAAACAAACTGCGCTTTGGTGGTCAAACGCACTCGGGCACGGTTCAAACTGGCTAGTGTGAGTACACCCTAAAAACATCGCTCGAAGTAGGTGCAGTCAGTGGAATGGGCTCTTTAAATTTTCGCGCTGTTATGACACGTGACAACTCCATCATGACGCATGTAGTACGTCCGGACTTCATTCATACTACCCGTATTCATACTATATAGAACGTACTTTTTTAACGGTCGTGAAGTACGTTCTAATTCAAATGTAGTACATACTCACAAATATACGCGATTTCGGACGCACCCAAGCACACACTCAGAGTGATAGATTGACAGATAGATTAGAAATATTAGATAGAATGGAAGTTTGAGTCTCAGTGCATTAGAAATAGTACAAAGAAAGGCAGCCTCTCCAATTGTCAAAATTTGAATTGACATATAAAGACACGCACGCACACACACACTGACACTCACTCACACACACGCGATCTCATGTTTTACTAACCTTATAAGGACATTTGGTCCCCACAATATAATATAAAAAAGGACACACACTCACTCACTCACAAAAAAATATATAGGCATGTGAAAACCAGTGCACCTTTTGTAGAGCAGTGTACAGGATGAATCAGTGCTGAACGAAACTCTTGAATGAATGATTCAATTGCATTAATTTTTAAGTCACTTGATACATTAAGCGGAGCCGTTCTAAATGTAAGTGTTGCTGGCCCCACTTTCACCTGTTGTTGGCCATTTCTATTTATTATATTTACATTCTTCAGAATGTATGTCACCCCCTCCTCAAATTCAGGAATGCGACTATTTTTGTGAGAAGATAAACCTCTTCACCATCTGTCAGGGCACTGATGGGGGTTGTTAAAAATGTAGCTGCTTCAATTTTCGAACTTCTGCAGATGTGGAAAGTTTCAGCCTTACCTATTATTCTGCTCTGAATACATTTACACATCAATCTAGCTGGACGTGTGTATGGAGTGGCCATTCTGAGGACAAGAAGAAAAGACAGAAATGTTAGTTCCGTTGCACACAATTATAATTATAAGTATCATGCTGTCATTTTCTTTCCTGTCAGAAACACACTCCCCTGACTATATCCTGTCAGAATGTATTGTAGAAGTCGTTTTGATCATCACTGTGCACTGCTGTGTGAATGCAGCGTGTATAGGCTGGATGGACCAATGCTCTCTATAGCATCCAGGAGAAGGCTATATAGATGCTGAGCCTTTTCTGAAATGGCTCCAGCATTTGATCAAATATGCACCTGTGGCAGGGCTCTACGCTAACATTTTTTCTAATTTAAAAAATCTAGGAGCACAGTAAAAAATTTAGGAGCACTTTCTGATAAATAACACTCATTTCAATGATCGTTGTCCCTTTAAATTAATGTCCAGGGGGCATTTTTACCATTATAAGAGCAATGTTTTCTAATCTTATTAAATGTATGCATCATCTTGTCAATTTCTTCAATTAAAATAGAAAAGTTGTTTTTAAAATATTAACAATATATTCAGTTAGAGCAATGATATTGTTACCAATCTAATGAAATCAGCTCCATCTGAAGTGTTTAGACATTTACATTTACTTAATGCAGCTCATGGGTAAATAATGCTGGATAAAAAGTGTTTGAATTTAGAAATAGGCTATGTACAACTTAAACTAAGTTGAAGGATTTATATTTTAAATAAAGAGTCCATGCAAAGTATAAATATGAAAATAAAACAGCCAGTAGGTGGCGGCAAGTCTATGTGCGAGTCATTCATTCAACCGTTCAAACACAGAGGCTGCGTTCGAAACCGCATACTTCCCTACTATATAGTATGGAAAAAGCAGTAGGCAAGCGATTTAGTATGTCCGATTCATAAAAGAGTAGGCGAGAACTACCTGGGGTTTGGACTTTTTCTCGCGAGATTCGGACGTGCGTGTACGTTGCATCCGGATATGCATACTAACCTACTATATAGTAGGAGAAAACCGTACGTGAAAGGAGTAGTATGTTCGAAACCTCAGTAATCATAAAAGAGTAGCCGAGAAATCCCCGGATGGCCTACTGTGCTCCGCCCAGATTGTGAAGCACTCATCGTCGGATACTTTTCTATCCCTGGCTTCCCATGAGGCCACAGGAGAGGATACGTCATTAGCGAATATGGTGGAGAAAAGCAACGCGTGTGTTTTCAAATGTGAGTATTAGAAACCCAAATCACGGTTCCCTTGTATTAAAATTGCATTTGTTGAGCTACTGTAGAGAAAACGGTTGAATTGTTGAAGGTGTAAAGATGACAGTCAGTATAGCAGTATTTGTGATTATGCAGTAAAAACACGCTGTATTATGTATAGCTAACAAAGGATCTCCAAAGTGGATTTACACACATTCTAATACATATACATCTTAAAGACTCTTACTAAATGTCTATTT